>CM054378.1:87846513-89101513 GCA_028858755.1 Ara ararauna
AACACCAAAAATAAACATATTTTTGTGTATGCAAGTAGTCAGATGATGCCGTGAGTGTACCCATGGGAATCCATTTATGTATAGGTAGATAAAGAAGAAAAAAAAAATTATAGAGTGCTTAAAAATAGTTGTTTAGAATTAATTGGATAACTATTACACAGTCATTTAAAATTTACTGTTTTTTCAAATAGTATATATTGAGTTATTATGTGTATGGCATATATTTGTCTGTTTGGAAAAAGAAAAAAAAAGTTGTTTCCTTGACAGCTGCATCCCTTAAATCTGTAAAAATCTACTGAGACATTCATAGATATGTAAGTCCAGGGAAGAGGAAATGTGACTGCCCATTTTTAGAAAGCAATCCTCAAACTCACAGGTGAAAAAAGATATAAAGATGTTTGGCAGAATTGCATATATATGAGACATGGGTGGGGAGCAGAAAGAAACCCTCATCATCCAAGGGGAAGCAGCTAGCTACCTGCTATACCACTTAAACACACACAAGTCTATGGGGCTAAGTGGGATCAATCCGAGTACTGAGGGTGCTGGAAGAAGTGCTCAGGAAGCCACTTTCAACCATTTATCATCAGTCCTGGTTAACTAGGGAGGTAGCAGTTGACTGAAATTTAGCAAATGTGCTGTCCATCTACAGGAAGGGCTGGAAGGAGGCTCCAGAGAACTACAGGCTTGTCAGTCTGACCTGGATGCCAGGGAAGGTTATGAAGTAGATCATCTTGAGTGCCATCAAGTGGCACATACAGGACAATCAGGGATCAGGCCCCATCAGCACAGGTTTTTGAAATGCAGGTCCTGCTTGACAAACCTGGTGACCCTCCATGACAAAGTGACTTCCTTAGTGGATAAGAGAAAAGCTGTGAATGCTGTTCACCTAGACTTTAGAAAAGCATTTGATTTGACACTGTGTCCCACAGTATTCTCCTGGAGAAATTGCCTGCTCATGGCTTGGACAGGTTTACTTTTCACTGGATGAAAAACTGTCTAGGTGGCAGAGCCCAAAGGGTTGTAAATGGTGTTAATTCCAGTCAGCAGCCAGACACAAGTGGCTCCCCAGGGCTCAGTACTGGAGTCAGTTCTGCTTAATACCTTTATCAATGATCAGGATGAGGGGGTAGAATGCACCCTCAGTAAGTTTGCAGAAAACATCAAGTTAGGAGGGAATGTTTATCAGCTTTAAGGTAGTAAGGTTCTACAGATTTTACAGAGGGATCTGGACAGGCTGAAACTATTGTATGAGTTTCAGCAAGACTATGTGCGGGGTCCAGCAGCTGGGTCACAACGTCCCTGTGCAATGCTACATGGTTGGGGAAGAGTGGCTGGAAAACTGCTCTGGCAGAAAACGATCTAGGGGTGCCGATTGATGGCTGGCTGAACATGAGGCAGCTTGTGCCCAGGCAGCCAAGAAGGCCAACAGTGTCCTGGCTTGTATCAGAAATACTGTGGCCAGCAGGACCAAGGCAATGATCATCCCCGTGTACTTGACACTGATGAGGCCGCACCTCGAATCCTGTGTTCAGTTCTGGGCTCCTCACTACAATAGAGAAATTGAAGTGCTGGAGCTGGTCCAGAAAAAGGCAATGAGGGTGGTGAAGGGTCTGGAGAATAAGTCTCATGAAGACTGGCTGAGGGGACTGGGGCTTTTATTCTGGAGAAGGCTCAGAGGGACCTTATCACTCTCTGCAAGAAGGAGAGGACAGAGCGAGGATGTGTCTGGTCTCTTCTCCCAAGTAACAAGTGGTATCATAAGTAGACTGGATATTTGGAAAAACATTTTCACCAGAAGGGTGGTCAGGCATTGGAACAGGCTTCCCAGAGACATGGTGGAATCACTGTCCCTGGAAGTGTACAAAAGCCATGTAGATGAGGCCCTCACTCACATGGTTTAGCGGTGGTCTTGGCAGTCCTGGGGTAATGATTGCACTTGATGATCTTAAAGGTCTTTACCAACCTAGTTGATTCTATGACTCTATCATTTCTAGAGGTCAGACAGAATGGGTCAGAATGAACATGCTTCTGTGGGGAGTGCAGACAACAACATTACAGGTATAAAAGCTCCTGCTGAATAAGCAAGTCCTGATCTGAGCAGCAGTCTGCAGGACATCTAGCCTTTTTCATCTTCCACCTCCTCCTGGTAAGCCCACAGCAGGCTAAACAACTCTACGGAAAATAAGGTTCAGAGCCAAATATGCCATTAATAAAACAATAAATATCATCATCCTTCACAGTAAAACAGCAAATAATTTCTAAGCCATTTACACATTCCATATCCCTAAAAGCTTCCCGGAGTAACTTCAATTTTTTTAATCCCCAACATGGCAGATACACATACTACTCCGGACCTTAATATTGACACTTCGGGTTGCACTTGATGACTTAAAGTGAGCATGGAAACAAGAATCTGCATCTCCATTTGCAGAGATTTTACCTTTCTATACAGTGTATGAGAATGTCAGCAACATCTTTAGCAGACTAGGATAACCTCAGGGTAACACCTTGAATGTCATAATAATGAATGTTTATGAGGTGCGAACTGAATGCAGGAAATGTAATGAAATAGCCCTTCATTTAAGCTCAGCACATAACCATGTCTGCACTAAGGTCTTGCCAAGCCTGCTAGAAAGCCTCTTGAAGTAGGCAGTCAACTCCAGTGAGGAAAAGTAAAGAACAAACCATAGCTATAGCAGTGAGTTCAGGGATCATTTAATAGCTATTTCTCTGTTACACAAAGCAAGATCTGTAGCCAGTTAAGCTACAGCTTTATTTTTTATGTCAGTCAAAGCATCAATACTGCCATAGCCTGTCACAGAAAGGCAACTCACTCCAAAGAAGGACTATGGCATCAACCTTGCCAGTAAAGAATATAGTTTTTACCCAAACAGTTTATAAATGCATACGACCAAAAAAAAAATAAGGTTAAGAGGCAAGAGAAATAACATAAAAGGCAGAAAGTTCATTAATGTTTTGCAGCTGTCATATTAATTCCTTTCTTTTTTCTTTGCCTTTTCTTTGTTGACTGATGATGTTGTTGGCAGATGAGAAGAGGGACAGAGTGGGTGGTGGAAACAGTGGAAGAGGAGTAAGATAAGAGGAAGGAGTGTATGGGTGGCAGCTAAAGTGAGGTTGAAGTGAAGCAACTGTGAGGGAAGGGCAGAGGGGATTTGAAGCAACCAACCAAGATAAACTATAAATAAGAATACAAACATATGCATCACTTTGTATCTTCAAAGCACAGGAAAAATATGGCTAATGTAAAGTTAGGCTTTCCTTCCATTTCAAAGAATTCAGTCTTCAGAAAACTGTTTATAAGAGGAAAACATAAGTAAACTCTTAAGGGCAAAGGGAGTGAGAAGAGAGTCTCCAACTGTCAGGTCTTTCTACTGAGACAGTTTTGGTTTTGACCATCATGAAATGCTTTGAAAATGTAGACCACCATGAAGATCCATTCCAGTGGAAAAAAAAACAAATTGCTACCTACCAGGTATCATTTAATCAAGAAAAAATGTCAGTACTGTTTCTGTGTTTCAAAGTATGCAGATGCGAAAAATTAAGATTAGCATTATTTAAATGGTCTCATTAAAATTATTAAATTATGTAGCAAAGATGTATTATGCACTTATATTATGCATAGGTGGAATCCACTGTATGTAAATCCATCATATGCATGCATCTCATGTTCTTGCTGGTCCATTTACCTCATCTCACAAAACATAGAATAAGGAAGGGTACAGCAGACTGTAAGAACAATCTGAAGAAAGAAATCTCTATCATATGAAGAAAATATGACTATGACGTTTCAGCCTGGATAAGAGGTGACTGAGGAGGGATAAGGTAAAGTCCTATACAGCCACAACTGTCATAGAGAAGGTGAATAGGAAATGGTTATTTCACTGTCACTCCCATACAAACAGTAAGGTGCATCAAATGAAACTGGAAGGTAACTTTCAAAGCAAAGAGGATATTTTCACACAGTTCACAGTGAGGTAGAAGAACTAGTGTGGTCTAGGACGTGGTAGATGGTAATGATTCACTTAAGTTTAAAATGGCTCAGCATATTCAGAAGATTAAAATCTGATATGGGCTATTTAAATACAAAGGAACAACTGTTAGCATTGGGTATCCATGAGACAAATTGTTGCAGTATGGGTAAGTATGCCGGGGCAGTCATGTGTTAGGCCTACATTAAATACTATTGACCAGTATTGAAACTAAAGGGGTCCAGTGTGATTTGGTATATCTGTTGTGCTTTATTAACAAAAAAACGTAATTTCCCCATCAGACTATGTACAAAAATTTACCACATGTTAATGACAATTTATTGAGATGGAAGCATTTTGCAGCAGCGACCTAACTAAAACCTACAAAAAGTCGCAGGTTCCATGTTTTTGTCTTCAAAAACCTTTACTTCAGGGTGTCAAATATTCTTAAATAAAAAAATAAAAATAAAACAATAGAAGAAAAATGTACAAAAGAAATATATAAACTAACTTCTGAGGAAATGGTCAGCATGCTTTGATAGACAGACATGTAAAATTTAAAGTTTGACCTGTAATTCTGAGAATAATCTTGAATATTATCAAGGACAGTAAATCAAAAAGTGGTCCAGAGCTATGAGGAAACAGGACAGGTTTACAAATTTATCAGAAAGGTTACTAATTCTTTCATTACTGGCATAACGTCTTTTTTGAATACCTGTGAAAAAATTGTGTCTGTTTTCTGCTTTGGCTGTTTTTCCCCGACAATCCTCAGGCATCTATAAAATTCAGACTATGGAACAGCTAAAGGCAACAGAAGTCTGAATTGGAACGTCCTTTCAGGGAGCTCTGTGGAGGGTCACTGTTGTCAAGAAGTTATAAAAGAGAATGTGTGAAAAGCAAATGTGTTAGAAGTAGCCAGGCAGGAAAGAACTGGAGTGTACTCATGCATTTAGAAACCTTAATACAATAAAGATCTATTTGCTTTTAATCAGCACAGTAAACAAGAACACACACATAACCAAGTAATAGGAGCACAATTTTTGCTCTGTGAATTGAAGATTGTTGGTGTCTGGGGTCAGATGCAGTGACCTGATGAAGGCAAAGACACTGCATCTTCATATCCCCACCTCCAACCCACAGCAAGGTTGGCAATGCATTCCTTGTAGGCTTATGCACACGAAGCAGACCTACACACCACATATATACATAAACACACAGCCAGCACACAGATCACAGACATACACAGCGCTCGCATGAACACAGAGAGCACCAACAGCCTCATGCTGCTCCCTTCTCTGACTGATGAGAATGAAGATGCAGTAGTGAGAATATATGTATATATTTATAAATATATCTACGCAAATTGGAACTCTGCGGCAGCTGTGGAACTCTGCGGCAGCTGTGATCTTTCACTCTGCCCAGAGGCTGTCTCTGGACCCCAGTCTCCCCACTTGCTGGTAGTTAGACATATAAACCCCTGAGTCCACAGTCTCACACTAGTTGCTGGTACAGACTGCCATGTACTCACATGCACACAGACATACATGCAGACCTGACTGGGACTCCCATGTTCACCAACAGCCAGGTCTTCCTGTTTTCTTGACTTTTGAGATGCTCCTAGGCCACTTCACCTAGTTGTTGGCTAGTCCAGCTTGATCTTCACTAGTGATTGTGCACTCAGACACCCAGACTTCTATTTGCTGGCAGCAGACAGACACAGGCCTCCATACCCCATGGTCTCACCTTACTTACTGGCATTTGGTTCACTAAGTCCAGTCATTCCATTCCCTGTTACCATGCACATGGACCCTCCAACCCTTCGTCTGACTCCAGTTGCTGCACTCAGACCCCCATACACACATGCACACACCCAATACAGCGCTGTCACCCAGGAAAAGAGATAGAAAGGGATTTAATAAGAATAGGATAGACTGCACTGATTAGCCAGAGGGAATGACCAGAAAGTATAGCTATCAGCAACTGTTTACACAAGATTTTTGCTCCTTACTCTTTGATTTTCCCACACTTGTTCCCCCCAAATCACCATCCTTTTCCTCACCCTTGGTTCATTCCCTAAACAATCACATAGAAAGTCAATTGACAAATGCTCTTCCCTGAGCAGCAACCCTTTAATTTGGGTTTTCATGTGACTTTGTGTCTTTATGTGCCTTTTGGTTTGTGGAGATGTACCTTTTATGGGCTGCTGGATCCTGGAATTGGCCCAGTGTCCTCTATCTGCCATTGTTTCTCTGTGCTCTTTTCTGGGTGTGCAGATGAACTTTTATCACATAATCTAACATATATCGTTTATAGTATGACCCACATCATATCTAATAAAAAGATGGCAAAATAGGTAAACATAAAATCTTAAATTATTGAGGTGGAAAGGACTACAAGGAGTTACACAATCCATTTTCTGGCACAAAGGTATGCCTATGTCATTCCACAAAGAGGCTTTTCTGTCTGCTTCTACATAAAGGGGCATTGCTTAAGACTATCCTTTCACAGCCTATTAGATAACTCGATTAGCTTTGTTGCTAGCAAATTTTTACTTATGTTCAGCCTTAGCTTCACTTAATTCTGTTTTACGTTGCTGCTATTCATGCTGGGCGTGGAAAACTGTTTATTCCCATCTCCTATTTTTACCTCTCTGTAGCCTGCTGTCATAGCTCCCTTCAGTCTCCTCAGCTCTAGACTAAACAAGCCTAATTCCTCCAATTTTTCTTCAGAGGTTATGTTTTCTAGACCTGTAACCGTTCTTTTATTTTCTTTTGGACCCAATCTAATTGGTTTGTATCCTGCTTGAAGCACAAAGCCGAAAACTGGCCATAATATTGCATCTGCGGCCTAATCAAAGCCAAACAGAATTTAACTGCTTCATATGTCACCTAAACAATGCAGACAATGTTTACGTGTTTCATTATGATGTTTGCCTTGCATGTTTATAATCTCTGCAGTAAACTAATTTTGTTGGTCATTTTCAGCTTGTGATCTGTTATAATCCGTAGATCCCTTTCAGTAACATCTGTACTTCCTGTTATTCTCTAACCTCTGTGCATTTAAAATTCCGAACGTTTAATAAAGCATTTATACATTTCAAAAAGTAGTCATAATCTGCAGTGATCACTTGATGTTTCTCTTCCTTTTTGTTACTGTTAAAATCTTATAAAAAAATGTACTTAGAAGCACCAATTATAAAACTAATTTCAAAGTAAGCTGGCTGAAATGGTTGCGGGTTATTTTCTCATTACACTGTAGCTTAGAAAAAGAACAGAAATCTATTTAAAGACTGTATGGATGTTCTGTATGACATCATCAATCTCTTTCAAGTTTTTAAAGTATTGTCTTTGAGGGAATCTCTACAGATTCTAATTTTGTTCATCCAACTCAGGTAAAGAGATATCCACTCTCTAATACTATAAAAGAAATGAGAAAACGTACTGAAAATGATTACTTCCACGCAGTGTATTAATTTTCTAACACTCTAGTTATAGTGGCTGAAGAATAAAAGACTTCTGCCACAACTTAAACCATATCAACTTAGGTTCTTAATCAGGAACCTAATTAGGTTCTGAGGTTTGTAATACTTTTAACTTACCAAATAGAAAACAAATATCTAAAGTTAACCATTTTGAATAACTCTGTCAGAGCTGCTTCTTAACAGATGGCGGCAATCAGTGTGTCTTTGAAAGAAGACTTGAAACAAGTTAGAGTTTCAGGAGCTATATCCAGATTGTCATGTAGGCTTCTCCAGTGCTAAGGTCCCAGTGTTTAATAAAGTCAGCATTCAGGGTTTGTTGTTAAATGAGTTTATTATACTGAGGACTGTCACCAAGAAGTGTTACTTTTCTCTGTGTAGGTCAACTGGAGACGTTACAGAGGATTTTCGCTTTCCTAAGGTACTTTATTCCCCAAAGAGAAGTAAAATCTCAGCTCCTGGCACACAGGAAAACATAGGACTATCTGTCATTGCTCTTAAAAGCTTTCTTCATCTAGTTTAAGGATCAAATTTTAGGGCATACTTCTATATGTCAATATGTACTTCTACTGATTTTCAGAACTATATGGTGTCTAGTTTCAGTCTGAATATCTGGTGGCTTTGTGCCAAAGGACTTCTGAAAAGTCCATTATGTAGCTATACACGATTGAAAAATCTTAACCTTAGTTCTCAATACTGTGAATGCTTATGGATATGATAAATTATTCTGATTGAGCCATTTCACTGCAAACAGTAAGGCTATTCTCTTGAGTAATCACAGGTGCAATATCAGCACAGGATTTTAATAAAATCTGAATAACAACTAATTTTTGAAAATGGGAAAAATTTATAACATTTGTAATCTCCCATTTATCAAAATATTGAAATTTTTTTAAAAGTTTACATATTGTATTGATATCCCAATACATCACCTTATCTCTATACATATCTTATTATGTACATATACAATGTATAAATATATATAGACAGGATATTACTCTAATACGATATTTATTCATACATTTATAATCTCACATGTTAACAGTCTTCTAACTGGTTCACAAAGGAGTAATACATAGGGACAAGTTATTTAATATTCCATTATTGTAAGTGTTGGAATATATATAAGAAAGAATCTGAATATTATTAGAGTCTTTCAAAAAAAGTTGGAACTCAGGATACAGTTATCAATGAGAAACAGCAAAATCTTTTACAACTCTGGGCAAAATCAACAACAAGGGTGTGTAACACTGTCAAACTCTTCAGCAAGATGAGAGGAGTTCCTCCATTTGGGAAGGCAATCTGGTTTTCTATTTCCTCCTCTTAATAGACTGCTAGTATATTCTCTGATGCTCTCTGAAATTGTAATAGCAAGCCCTCACCTGTTGATCCCTCTGTCTCTGTGATGATTAAAGAGACAAGTTTCTTCACACACACAATTTCACCCGTCACGCATTCTCAAGCATTGCTATTTTTCCTAAAAAGTCTCTCAAGGGGTTTTTTAACAATTAAAATAATCTCTAATGTGTTTTATAAAAAAAAAAACAACTTCAGGATAGATTTAGGCCTCTCAATTTATAGACTTAACTGCTGGGTGTCCAGTGTGCATACCTCCATCAACAGCACAAGGGAGTAGTATCTGGTCTCCTTTAAACAATATGCAACAAGTTGAGTCGTGAATGCTCCATCCCTGGTGGTGGACAGAGCCTTGGGTGACATGGTTTAGTGGGAGGTGTCTCTGCCCATGGCAGGGGGGTTGGAACTAATGATCTTAAGGTCCTTTCCAACCCTAACTATTCTATGATTCTATGATTTACTGAACTTAGAGGCTAAAGAGGTTATTACACCTAAAATATACACTGTATTAGATATATTTCCCTCAGTGTCTTTGTGCATTCATGGAGTGCCCCAGCACCCGTTAGTGATGCAAGAAGGCAGCATGGCACTTTATAGCATAACACAGCAATTCCAGAGTTTCTCTGGGAATTTATCTCCCTGTAGTCAAGATGTTGATTCTAGCTGTATTGGAGGCCCTGTACACAAATGGAGTAACTTTGCCAAGCCAAATGAATTTCCCAGTATTTCTCACAGATGCACTCTCTGCACCACAGCAGAGAAAAACCATTTCAAGCAATGTGTTTTATGCAGCAAAAAATATGTTAAAGAACAGTTTAGCTTAAAAGATCTACTTTTGTGGTCAGCATGTTGAGGGAGGGGATTCTTCTCTATGCTGCTCCCATGAGACCCCACCTGGAGTACTGCACTCAGCTCTGGGCCCCCCAGCATAAGAAAGATGTGACCTGCTCGAGCAGGTCCAGAGGAGGGTCACAAAGATGATATGGGGGCTGGAGCATCTCCCCTGTGAGGACAGGCTAAGAGAGCTGGGGTTGTTTAGCCTGAAGAAGAAAAAGCTCCAGGGAGCCTTTATAGCAGCCTTTCAGTATTAAAGGGGTCTACAGGAAAGATGGGGAGGGACTCTGTATCAGGGATTGTAATGATAGGACAAGGGGGAATAGTTTTAAATCTAAAGAGGGCAGATTTACATTAGATATTAGGAAGAAATTCTTTACTGTGAGGGTGTTGAGACACTGGAACAGGTTGCCCAGAGAAGACGTGGCTGCCCCATCCCTGGAAGTGTTCAAGAACAGATTATATGGGGCTTTGAGCAACCCGGTCTAATGCAAGGTGTCTCTGCCCACGGTAGGGGGTTGGAAGTAGGTGAGGTTTAAGGTCCATTCCAACCCAAACTATTCTATGCTGTGATTCTGTGATTCTATGATTTTATGACCTACTTTGTCATCCTCAAGTAAAACTGCTACTTGGGATGTTTTGAGTCTACTAAAAGGCTAATCTTAAAATAGTTTATTAAACCTGACCTTATGTATCCGACCTGTCCTTTTAAATTTAAACTTTTATGAGTATTTGAAAATTTAAAGGGCTCTCCATGTTCCTGCAGTAAATATTCAGCCTACCACTTACCGAAATCTGTAGTCTACTTTGGGTTAAATGAAAATAATCCTTTAAGCTTCTAAATTGCTACACCAATTGTTGCATCATTTTCAGAATTCACATCACATACTGTAATAGAGATCTTCATACTATATTTCTTCTTATAACTGTGCTTGGTAAAAGCATTGCTTCATTTTTAACTTCAACAACAAAATAATATGAAAAATATGTGCATCTCCTGCCTTATTTATGTGCTTTTAGAAGAATTGCTTCTGACTTTCATTCTGCCGAGACACCCACAATCTAGTAATTAACACTCCACATGTGTTTTGGCTGAATGCTATATAATACTTTCATTTTCATATAGCTCAGTTCCTGTAGCAGAGACCAGTATCACACACCTGCATGCCTTCCAGGAAACATACCCAAAAAAACCCTACAGCACAGTAATAATCCTGATCACTTATAATTGTTTATAAAGCAGTAGAAGATTACCTACAGCTTTTGCAAGGCAATGTCTCAGATACCGCAACTATTTTTCATCCTAAGTACACAGGAAATCTATAATATCACAAAGACACCATAATACATTATTATTTCCAGGAATTACTTTATTCTGAGAACATCTATACACCTGGTAAATAAATTCTGTTAGTATATGGGGGAAATCTGCAATGGACAGCAAGTTTTTGAAGAGGCATTTCTACACCATTATTATATTTGTCTTCAGTTTTGGCTTCGAATTCTCTTATATTTTGTTATTTCATACAACTACATGTAAAGACATTATTCTTGAGGAATCTTAGGAACGTTGGTTGGAAATGATCCCTAAAGGTCATCTAGTACAACCTTCTGTTTCGAGAAGAGCTAATGCCAAAGGTGTTAAAGTGGCCATGGGTTTTGGTTTTTTTTGCTTAAGTAATTGAAATTAATTGTCAATTCAGAATTTTAAACATTCCAATTTCAATGGAAATATAACTTGACATTTAATGTTTGCAAATATCACTGTACATGAGTGGTTAAGTGGATTTATCTTAACAATGAAAGGTATCACAGGCTATTTTAAATTAATGCATTTTAAAAATTATTAAGGGTTGTCATGTCTTGTACATTTTGTTTGGGTTTTTTTTGGTTTTTGGTTTTTTTTTTTTTTTTTCATATCTTCCTAAGCTTTTAATTGTATCTTCTCCTAAGAGTCTGGCACATTTATGACATTTATTGGTTTTTTTACATAAAATCCAGCAAATGAATCTTGGTGGAGAATTTTTTTGGATATAAGAAAGGAAAATTAAACTTGCCCAAAACTGGACAAAAATGGACATAAACAGTCCACAGCAGAAGAAAGGGTAGCAAAAATATCTCTTCTAATATAAGATATTAGGCCAGAAGTTATACCTTTTTTTCATTAGAATAACTTTATAATACTTTTCCAGGTAATAATAGAGCTCATAAGAAACACCTGTAACCAAGGAGATTCTTTAGAAGAGAAATTCATTGAGGGAAATCAGTTCATCCCTGTACTGTAGTAATCCAAAGTAGGGCAATTCTGTTAATGTTTTTTTTTAGGGCCACATATTGCATTAAAGTGTAGAGAAACTGAAGTGAATTAGAATGCTTGCTAAATTTACTGAAATCTTTATGAAATATTTAGTAAACTAGAGCTTAATTTCCTGTTGAATCTCATTTCATTTTATCTACAAAGAGAGTAGAGCACTCTAACGTCTCTAGGCATATTCCCCCCCACAAATACCCCTTACAAATGGATTGATTTTAAGCATGATACAGGTAGCAGTAGGACAATTCATGTTCTTCAGGTTGAGAATATACTTATGTAAATAGTAAGAAATCTTTCATAACGTTATATTTATGAAAGGTCAGAAAAAGTCTCTTTATAGAAGAATCCAAATGACAAAGGAAAGTAGACCTTTAATTAAAGTATGACCTTGCCAATATCTCTAATTTATTGTCTTGTATTTAAATACAAGCAGCAGTTTAAATTCAACAGCTCACAATTGGAGACTCCTAAAAAATCCCCCAAAATGAAAATGGAAAAAAAACCTAGGATGTTTGTCTAAATATCAGAAATACATCATCTTTTTCTGTTTGTTATATTAACATTAGCTTAACCTCCATTTTTCTCCTGTGTAGGGTAATACAGATGATGGCTTTTCATTACTAAAGTACATTTTCTTCAGTTGCTGCCCTTAACAAAAGAACACACCCCCCTAGCGTATAGATTAAATCATTTTAAGTTGCATCATAAATAAATGCCTAGAAGATGTCAGCTGAAAATCTTAGCTATTTCCTAAAGCTGCAGGTGCTAGAAGTGGTGTAATGAAGTAAAGACAGCTGCAGCCACAGGCTCTGGCCAACTGGAATATGTCTTCAGAATGACACTGAGCATAACAAAACCTCGCTATGCTTACTTCCAAGAATGTTATCACTGCAGTTTCAGAATCAGCATAAATCAAGAGACATGCTCACAAATATAGTTGGTCATATTATCTTTATTATATCCCTATATATTTTCCTCATTGCAACCTGAAATATGTTGATTTAACTATTCATACTCATCTAAAATGTAACTAATAATTACATTGGCAGAGAGAAAAATGAGAACAAAAGGTATTGGAAGGCTGGAATTAATAAAACAAATGATCCATTGAATTTTGACCAACTAGAGTAGCTGAAACTTTAAAACCTCAGGAACTGGTAAATCATGAAAAGTCCTTATACAACCAGCAAAGAATAAAAGATGCATTGTCTTCTATAAACCTTTTCTTGAAAATAATTGCATGTTGAACTCTACTTTGTTTCATGCCAGTGACACCATCTTTTGCTAAGACTTCCAAATAGGAGAAGGAAGATGAATTGAAAAAGCTTAGTACTAGAGATATTGAATGCTCAAGGTTCTGTCATCTTTGCCAGGACTTGACGAGATATATGATTTTATTTTTATTAGAACAAAACAAGTATGTGATATATGTGGTCACTTGAGCAAATAAAAACTGGTTGCAAGACAGCAATTATTTGAAAGCTAACAAGCCTTCACAAAGACTTGTTTCCAATATTCTTTTCAGTTGTATTATAATCCCTATCAATTATGAAATAATTCTGCAGTCACAAACTCAGACTCAGCCGTCTTGTGCGAAGATAGAAGACTTAATACTAGAGAAGGTGCAGAGCGTTCACCTTAACGCTGCTGGCCAATCTGAATGGTCATAATCACAAACGGTTAACACAGAACTTTTAAAGTCACTTAATATTCACTCAGTATTTACCTAATTGCATCTGTCAAGGAGCAAATTGCAGTTTAACCATTAGCTTTTTCTTCTATTTTTTTTTTTCGGTACCAGATAATAGATTCAGAATTTGGTAAAATGCACTTAGCAACTTATTTATTAAACAGATATAGTTGAGTTCTTAAACTCATCTTCACATCATTTTAATCATGGAAGCAGCAACTTTTATTCTGCGCATTTCCAGCTTGAAGCTTAGGTCAGTGCAATGGAACAGGTAAGAGTGTCTGTGGCCCTTTATTCTCAGCTGCTATAGACAATTTTGTAGATTTTATTCCTATAGGATATTCCATAGCCAGAACTTATATTCCACAATCCTGGCACTGTTTGTACATTCAGAATTTTGACTTCAGAGTGGAACAGAGGGAAAGAAAGAACTCCTGAATTAGTTTGAACGTGATTTCAAAAACAGAAGTGGAAATACAGCAGAAATTAAAAATCTTGAAACTTCAGGGTATAATACAGCATTGCGCAAACATCCTTGAATCCAAATGAAAATCTGCTGTAATTTTAAGATAAAAATCTTTTGAAAGATTTGTAATAAGATAAAAATCTTTTGAAATAGTGTTTTTCAGCAAGGTTTGTGGACATTTATGCATATTCAAAATTGAACTTCATTCATGACCAGAAAAAAAAAAAAAATTAAAAGTAATGCCCAAAGGCGCATGAAGATGTAATGCCCAAAGGCGCATGAAGATATTCTGCCTCTCACTCAGTTTAGGCAATGCCAGCAGTGACACTATAAAAATCCTAAATGTGACTGACAAGTCTTGGCCAAACAACAGTGACTAAGAATAACAAATGGTTATATAAAGAGTTATAACTGTCATTTTGGCCAGATAGATGTTAGAAAGATGAAATACAATAGAAAGAGTTTACACTGATGACCACCTAAGGCTTCACAGATGTCCTTTCTCAGCCATTCAGAACTTCAGAAGGCACCACTTCGAATTTCACAGAACAGGGATAAACAGTCATCTCCTTCCAACATACATATCTGTATGATAAAGGAAAATGTTAAGTAATCCTACCATAGGTTTCTCATTGTACAGCTAATCAGTTCTAGTCTTATACATTAAGTGGCAGAAGTGTGCATCTTGTCCCTTTCCCACATTTTACAGAAGCTTTCAGTAACAAATAGTCTTATTTTTAAGATTATTTTTCCATATTACACTTCTTAACATATGTGGCCAATACTAAAATGCAATAGGAATTCTAAAAAAAAACAAACCCCAAACACCAACCAGAAAACGAAAAGGAGCCACAGACCTGACTGACTTCAGTAGAGGCAGATATCCTTTGTACTAGATATCATTAGGGTACAAACAGTTTCATATATCAGAAGCTGAAAAAAAAAATACTCCATATCTTCTTTAACTGCTCCAGTAAAGACAGCTTTTCTCCTACTTTTTTAAGTCCAAATTCCACATCTTTACAGAATAAAATCAACTGACCCCCTTCACATTCATCCTAGCCAATACTCCTGAGCAACTTTTCCTACTGTCTCTTTTTTCTCTCTGGATTCAGCAGCTCCTATGTCCTGTTGGTGCAAATTCAAGGAAAGGCAAGAGGAATTTTCCACCTCCTTCTCAAAGTATTTTCACTTTGACTTTAAGTAAGAGATATAACCAGCTGTCTTTAGTGCTTCTCTAGATTATCCTGTCCAGAATAATTATTTTACATCAAGGAAAAATGGCAATTTATACCAGTCACTGATCCAGCCCTGTATATTTGAAATCTTTACAAGTTAATCATATACATAATCATAACAAAGGTATAAATGCTGTTTTAACAACAATAAATAATTAAGCAATAAGGACCACATTATGGGAATTTCCCTGGAGACTATTAGATGGCTGGAAGTAGTTGATAGCTTGATTTAGTTTAAAATGTACACTTCTGGGGGATTTTCTTTCTCATTCTATATGTATAATTTCACTAAGCTAAGCATCATGAAGTACATCTGGCATTTTGAGGGAATTAATTCCCAGTGCATTAGCTAAGAGGGAATCAATCATATATTTGCTAAAATCATAGGCCTCAGTACTATGAGTAGCAAAAGCTACACACTGTAAAGATTTTCATTGTGTGTACTGAAATACAAGGACACATAAACATGCAGTTAACACCTAAATCAGGGGAAAAAAAAAATCTTTCTATATATACACCTACCTGACGATCAGAATAGTGTCATTAGGTTTGGTTATTGCCTCCTTGGAGAGGAGAAATGTATACTCCTTTGCACATAGTGTGCTTCAAAATAACTAGCACACCAAATGCAGACAGCTGAGAGCTGGTCCTTGTATTAGGTGAAACAGCAGAATTCTGCAGATGTTAATGCTGAGATTTTTGTTAATTCCCTACATATTCAGATATTATATTCAGAACATTTACTAGGAAGTACTTGGTAAAGAGATTTGGTCAGTTGGTGTAAATTGTTTTGAATTTTTTGTTGTTTTAATTTTACCAAATATGAGAAAGGAATCCTGCCAGTTAGAGAAGTGGAAATTTAAACTACTCACAAGCACATTATTTAAGCATAGATCTGCCTCATAAACCTACTGTGACAGGCTACTAAGCCTACAGATGTCAGGGTCTTTAGGTCAAAAGACGGTAGCGACTGCCCCGTGCAGTGGGTCACAAGGTTCCTAAAGCCAGGGAGACCTCTAAGGCCTGTCCCTGCTATTCCAAAGTCCCCTGCCAAGTCATCAGATTGTTGATTCTATAGCTTGAAAAATAACTTGAAGACATTTCTTGCAGTGGACACATCCCAGGAAATCGGGGTTCCCTGCAGCTAAACAATAATCAACCTGTCTCAACTGGTCCATGCGTCTCATCTTAATGGACAAGCAGATAAGAAGTAAATTTTGTGTCAGGTTGTCTAGGAAGGTAACATCTTCTCCTATTTCCAGAATCCCACAGACTTTTATTGTGCATATTAAGTCAACACATGAAAAATGGTCAAAGTAATGTCAACTGAAAATGTGTCATTCTAATAATTTGTACACGCACACAAGAAGTACCAATCTTTTACCAGAATAATTATTTCTTCTATGAATATGCTTGGGCTTGGCAGATATTTTTGATCCAGTAATATTTGTAAACATACATGTAGAATACACTACACTCAATTTATCATTTTAATCTGAGAAACACGAGTCTTCTCATATCTGACCCCCATTTAAAATAGTATATATATTTATTCATTCAAGCCATGTCATTTCATAGATTTCTTGGCTAGTTTTGCTTTGCTCTTCACTGAATTTCCATATGGAAACCCCCTTTAAGGAAACCAAACCTCAAAACAGTCCTCAAGGAAGCAATGTGGGTGAGCAATCTGCCCTTGAGCTACATTGTGTTGCAACATTTCTCCTGCTTGGAAAAAACTCATTTCCTCTTCTGATTGCCACTTTATCCAGCCATTTTGTGTCATATTCTTAGGGTTGTTGTATGGTGGGTTCTGTTACATGCATTGAATTGCTGTTAAATATTAAAAGAGCTAAAAAAAAGTGTGTTGTTACCAGACAGTAGAAAACCTGGTCAAATTTCTTTTCGTGTGTATATTCATATTTGTATTAGAGTTCTTCCTTTGAAGAGCACTGTAGTGTGTATGCATGACCACATGCATGTAACAACTGGAAGGATTTTCATCATTAATTACACCTCTAAACAATTCAGAGATGCCTGGAGGACAACAGGAATTAGATGAAATAGATGAAAAGAATAAAGTAAAACAGCAGGGAGAAAGAACCCTTTGTAATCTTCTCTCACTCATTTTCTATGTATTATAGCTCTAATTACTTCCCTGATGATAAAAAGAAGGCATGCAGGAGAAAAAAATATGTGTATAGTAGGAGAGAATGGTCTTGAGGTACATCTAAACTTAGTCTTAATCAATATGTTTGTGAAGCAGGCTGAGTAGTCTTGTATTAGTGTGCAGTAGCAGTGCTTGGTGCCCATCCTTGAGCAAGTCGGGACACACTAGGCCAGTGTATGTAGCTGGGCTGCTAAGGATGGCTTCATATCTATACTGCTTTAGGATAAATCCCCTCTGAAGTAGCTGGAGAGGTCCAGAACAGTACCAGAATACAAGCTACCAAACAAATAGCAGGTTCCAGAACCTAAACTGTTCTCTTTCTTATTTACTAGCAGTGTAGGTACACCAGTGTGGCCCAGCCACAAGACAGAGAGTCTTAGCCAAATATGAAAAGGATGGTGGGTAAGATAGAAACAATACTTAGATGAATGGTAAGAGTTTGATCTGTATTGCGAGCATATTAAGGAGTTGCACACATGACCTAGATACTCAGAGAGAACTTGAGTAGTAGAGGGCATCAAGGAATCAACATAAATGTTATCAGCACCTGAAGCCAAATTCAAAAGGAGGCATAAAGTGAGAAAGAAGTGCTGTGATGAAATGTCATAGAGAAAGCAATTTTATTTGAATTTAAAACAGAGTAAAAGAGAGTAGGCCTGATAATTGTAATAATGAAATACACTACCCACCAAAAAAAAAAAAAAAAATTGCACCAAATAACAATTTTGCAAGCAAAAGCAACCATCAGCTATTTTAACTCCTTTCAAAGTAATCTTTTTCAGAGAAAGCTTGACTATAACACCATTTTTGGTCCTTGTGGGTCTTTTTTTGAAGGGTGGGGATATGGCAAAAATTGAAACTGCAGCTGTAGAATGATAAATAAATGTTCATGAGAGAATGCTACATAACCTTCCACCATCCTGATATTTCATCAAACGTTCACATTAATTGCGGAAACGTAGCAGAACTTCATGAAGCCTCAAGCTTTATTTTTTTTCTTATTTGTTTTTACAAAAACACAGTAGATGTGAGGGCAAAAGGTGATCATCTGATTTGGAATTGGGCCTAGGAAAAGGAAGAGGGTGTTTTAATAGAAGGCAAAATATTTTTTGTAAAATAAGAGTTTCAAAACCATTTTGTGAGAATTCAGCTTTATCTAGTTGTAATGCAAGTATTGTTAATAACATTGCTCTATTCTGTGAGCTAATTGGCTGTACTTAAAAAAGAAAAACAAGGAAACATGCATTCTGACTTTCCTGTAGCCATCCACAGTTTCCACCAGCTGCACTAAATTCTTTTTTCTAGTCCATCCTTAACAATGCTTTCATGTAAGTTATCCATATACGATTTTTTTTTTAAATGTGTCTGTGTTCACGTGTTTAAGTTTCCTTCAGAGAGTGGGATATCACTGAATAACTGCTTATCATTAGGTTGCATTGTCATTATCCTTTTTATTCTACCACCATGAGCTAAAAAAAAACCTCACTAGTACAGTTTCCTTCTGTGTTATGGAAAGTATTTGTAGTGGAGAATAACACTAGTATGTTTATCAATACAGTGTATCAGTACAGTTGAAAGACATTCACCTTCCTTCTCCCTCCCAAAATTTCAGAAGAGTTACAGTAAACATTGCTGGTCATTTCTGTTCCAAGGTAGGGTTTTTTTCAACCTTCTCTTTGGTTATTCACTGCTTTTGGATTGAACTTTTACTTTGCTGGAAGAGTTTGCTGGTTGCTTTCATGTTTGCACAAACTTCTGCTGAGAGGAGCAACCTTTCCTTCTGAATGGTTGTCTCCTGCTCTTTTACATTATATCTGCTGTTTAGTGGTGGTCGCTGCTGCTGCTTCTCCCTCATTTGGTTCTGGTTTCTGGAGCTCTCTCAACAAAGTGGGGAAAAACTTAAATGTTTACCTGCTTTAATTTTTCTGGGGGAAGGTTGTTTGTTTGTTGTTTGTTTGGTTTTTTTTCTTTGTCTTTACCCATTCAGTCACTGTTCAGACTGGGTACCCTGCAGATAAGTGGTGCATCACACGCAGCATTCCAGTGTATAGGGGGCTTTTACAAGTAGTTGCAATTAGATATAATCTAATGCATTACAAAAACAAATAAACTATTATTCAGAAACACAATTTAATGGGCCATGGATTAGGGTAGAATAAGGAAGTCAGACTCAAACCTGCATTAATTTGGGGCATGGTTTAGAGTTTGGCTTTAAGGCAAAATTAAGGTTAGGTTTCAGGCCTGTCTTCATACAGAACAGTGGCAAACTTACATACAATTTCTTCCTTCTTGAAGCACTATCTAATGAATAGAGAATTTGGCTGTGTCCAAATTAGAGCTACAAAAGAGGCCCCTTCTAATTCTGGATTTGACCTAGGATTAAAGCCACAGCGGTGAGTTTTGAACAGAGCATTCACATCTGATCCTTTCTGCCTGATATTGGAAAGATTTGGATATGAGGTTCTGGGTTTGGCTCATCTGCATCCGGGAATGATAGTGAACCTTGCCAGTAGCAAGACAAGTCTCTCAGCCCACTTCAATTCAAAAAGAACATATCCAGAAAATTAAAACCACTTAACAACAGGAAAGACTTTTATGTGAAGAATAGTCATTGAAACATCCTATGCTGAATCTTCAGCTGACACAAAGGATCATTTTGCCACCTGTGTCATCATTTACAGAAAATGACAGCAATCTTGCCAACACCTGAGTCTATGGCAAAATTTTAACCAAATCACATTCTCAGACTTCAAGACCATCGAAAATTGCAGCCTCTGAGTGAGATGAGGATGCAGAAACTTGCTTTTCAAAAGTAAGGTGTTTAAAGAATCTCTAGGGAGTCTCTTTTCAAATGGATAATGAACAAATACAAATATTTATGTTTAAATTCTTTAGCAGAGAGTTCTTGTCATGCTTTTTAAACTGCTCACCTATATGAAGTGCTTTTAACTAAAAAGAAAATATTTTTTCACTTATCTATACACATAGTAATTGCTCTTATTTTTTTTTAAGCAATTATGGGAAATCCGGTGATCAGAAGAGATGTCTGTAGACAAGGTACTAAGTCCAGTTTCTGGTTCTGACAGAGATTTATTGCCTTGCAACCTGCAGCAAAATGCTTAGCTTCTTTGTGCCTGAAAGTTTATATTTCATTCACCTTTACTTTTTATACCAACTTTATAATCCCTATTAAAAATACATGTTTTCTAGGATAAGCAAATATTTTCAGTGAACATTTCTGTGAAGTAACTGTTATCCGGAATGGAATTTTTTCTTAAAGCCAGGAGCTGCTTGCAGTTCAGCCATCTTCTTTGAGTGAAGCTTGGAATAAGATTGAAGTTTCTGTATATGAAAGGATTTCAATCTTGGTCTACCAGATGCTGAGAAAATACTGTATTCAATGGGATACTGAGGGTCACCTCCAGACTTTTACAAAGTTGAATGGTCTCTACCATGTTCTTCCCTCTGCACTGCCTCACTGAAATCAACTCAGCCCTTAAAATGGTCTCTGTTCACCACTACTTCCCCGTGGCAGCCAGTCTTCATTATGTTTCATGAGAACTATACCCATCCTCAATGTGCAAACTGTTCACCAAGTTCCCATTATTTTTCTATGTGCTTCTGAATTCAGATGCCTCACCCAAACCACCTTTCCCTTTCCATCACCCAGCTTGTCCTGGCCTCACTGGTTCTTAGCCCAATATTCTTGGGGAAGTGCAGCCACCCTTCAAGTCTTCATTTCATTTTAGTTTATTACTTATGATTGTGCAGTTTATCTCCTTGAGTCCCACTTTTTTTAAAAAAAAACCCTAACCTCTCCTCCATTCACCTTTTCAGTCGTTTATCTCAGGTTCCTTGTGTCTCATATAGGCCTGAAACACCTATGATAGTATTGAAGGCTCTTGTCCCAGCTGCATATGAAGAAAACAGATTTGTCTTCCACATTGCACTGCCACAGGAAAGCAAGCCTTTTCCTATCATTTCAGGCATATGCCACAGCACATGAAAATTCAGGAAACTCTTGTTCATCTCCAGGGTATATGATAGGCATATTGAAAAATATTAAAATCATGGAGTTAAGTTTAGTTTAGCTCTACTTTAGGCATCTAAAAGTTAGTAAGTTAGTTCTGTGACATATTCACTAGAAACTCCCATCCCAGCCTTAAACAGATGATTCCCTAGCATTTAACGGCAACAGGATAACCTTTGTGGTGAGCTGTCAACAAACATTCTAGGTAAGAAATGAAATTTGGTAACTCTTTATATTCACAAATGATACACTGGATCACTGGAGCAATTGTTATTTCCATGTGAAAAGCAATACACGGGTGAAAGCATGCAAAGTATAGAGATTTCTAATGTATAATAGATCTTTATCTATTTCATGGTTAAGCTTCAACAGAATTAATTTCATTTGGTATTACTGTAACCATTTAAGCTTCCAAATGGGCTGAAGTGTTTGTAACCCTGACTGGAGTTTTATCTTAAACATAAAATTTAGTACAGATAATAAATTTTTCAATCAGCTTGAATTTCCAGGGGTTTGATCTTGAAGTCTCTCTCACAAGATTGTGCTGGGATTACCTACCTGTGTAAAGGTAATTTTGTGCACACAGGTTTGAGAAATCAAAATCCATATTGTCTTAGCTATGGGTTAGTTTAAAAATAAGGAAATATTTTAAACCACAAAGTAAATATATTGCTACCTGATTCTGCTATTTAGTTTGTTAAAAACAAAAGTTTGTCAACTAATCACTGTTTAACATCTTATGTAATATCCAGATAGTCAAAATTGTTGAAATGAAATCATCATCCCAGTCCTTCACAATTAGTCATTCATATAAATGCACCTGTGTTGCAAATAACAGGCCTGAGGGAAGGAGGGGAGAAGAAAAACACAACAACTTTTGGCTACTCTTGGGTGGTCTCTTTACCCATGCTAGATTAAATATGTTTTTCCACAACAGGTGACTTTTTAATTGTTTTCGTATGGCAACTCACTTATTCTAGAGGCTTTTGTTTGGCTTGTGTTAGTTTTCTAAGTTAATGACTGTGTGACAGCATGCTGAGTACAGGTGGCAAAAAGCAATGTTAAGAATGTTGGTATTAGAGCGTATGCATGAGGCTATCTCTGTAGAGCAAACCCTGTTTGCCCTGATTCTGTGGGTCCTTCCTGGGTTCCATGATTTGGAAAATAGGGATCTCTTACTTTTCCAGAGCCTGTGTCTTCAGACGAGCAGAATGGGCAAATCCAGAAGACTCTGATTCTGAAGATCAGTGTGATTTTCACAAACATAATTTTTGTTTCCTTGAATATCAGATTTCCTTGATGCACACATGCTTACACCAAACTGATAATCTGAATGACTAGATTTCTTTCATCTAGTGGTCTAAAGAGAATCCTGGTGATGAATTGTAAAATGCTTCCTCATCACCACAATTGAATGCATTCATGTTGTGTCTTTCCTGGATACTGCATTCTCTGCTGTCTATGCTCCAGATCTTCCACCTGCACAAAAGCAACAGCAGGCAAAAGCCAAGAATTGCCTGACAAGATTCAATAGAGACAAAACTACCCTAGCTATCAGATACAAATAGCTGAATCCCAATATCATGCCTTACAAATCATTGCTGGCAATAAACAAAATAACGGGGCAGAAGCAACAACAAAATAATTAAAACCAGGCAGCACAGACTATACTAGACTGCAGGACAAAAGTTACACAGAGGGTATCAGCTGTGGAAGGAGGAATTAACCTGGCTAATGGGTCTGATACTTATATGCCTTTCTTTCTGTCACAGAATACATATGGTTGTAATTAGCTGACATAAAGGAAATACCATCTGAAGCCCCTGTTTTCCGATTGGGATGACCTCTGGCCTGGTATGAAGACAGTTGGAAGTATTTGCTCAGTGTCGGTTAGCTACGTATGTAGTGTGGGGGGGAGCATTTTGAACAAATAAGAGAGGATTTGCCAAGTATGTTTAAGCTCCAAAACTACGCTGTACCACATAACAAAATAAAAGAGCATTTAAAGCAAGTTGGAACTAAAATAAACCCTGGGTTACTGCCAATTCCACAGTTGCTACTAAAAAAAAAAAAAGAAAAAACAACAAAACAAAACAAAATTTAAAAAAAAGAAGACAAGAAGAAAAGAAGGTTTTCTACTCATCTGGAAGTACTAGTAGCACAACAGGTTTTAAGTGGTATGAGTGCAATTTATTGGAGAGGCCAAAGTTTTCAATGTATTTGACACACTTAGACGATCACCACAGAATGTATTTTAAAATGACAAAATATTGAAACTTTTATTCAGCTCAAATGAGCTGTAATCTGCTCCATCTTGTCCCCTGCTTCTTTCTCTTCTCTGTTTCACATGGTTCTGTTCTGTTCCAGAATTTTCAAGTGGCTGTAGTCTGCTCCATAAGGGTTTTTTTTTCTTGAATCATGTTTTCAGAAAAAAAATGAATAGAAAAATTGAATAGAAAAATGTATTTGCTACAAAGAGGTGAAAGATTTTGTATCATCCTTAAAGCTATGATATGAAAGAAAAGCGATATATTTCCTTTTCAAATTCTAGATGTCAGTTGAAAAGTTTTATGAAAAAATCCCTTTGAAGTTCTAAACTTCTGAGGAAAAAATGAGGTATTTCTAGTTAATTTTTTTGAAAACAAGTTGTTTTGATTCTATTAAGCTCCACAAGATTTTTCTATGATATTTGTTATTTGCAAATATTGTACATATGGAATGACTATGTCCAAATTAACTCAAAATGTATGTTTAACAGATATGAAAATAAAAATCTGTGGCAGCTTTGCAGCTACTGATTTTACGCGGCTTAATACAAAACAGATCTGCTATGTATGTAAAAATGTATTTACTATATTCTAGATACAGCATTAAAGAATTCACAGAATCCATACTTCTAAGGGAATATAATAATAGAATTCCATCATATAAAAGCACTCAGATCTTATGTTATATTACACACCTTAGGACCAGCATGTGCAATTGCTGATTTTTTCTTTTCGACAGACTTCAGAAAGATTTTTTTCAGTCTTCTGATGAAAAAAAAAAACCACCCAACCAAAAAAAAGGGAGAATTCCTATGCAGCTCAATCTTTTTCAAATTATAGCAAATGGCTGTGGTTCACTAATGAAAAACTCCACATTTTCAGTATTCCCATTCATACAGATGCACTGGAGATAGCCAAAAGGAATGACTTGTGGAACACATTTAAGCTTTTTTTTTCCGATGAGGAGGAGGCCATTTAGTCTGGATACATGCCAGATAATGATAATCATCAGTCCTTCTGGGGTTGTTTTATAATGTTGCAGCTGTATTGTTGGCTATGATTTGCAATCCCAAAGATACCACTATATCTGTTTTTGTTTTTCTGTTGGGTTGGATCAGAGGCACTTTTCCCTTAAAAAAAATAAAAAAAGTAGAGGAGAAAAAAAAGCAACTTTTAAGGGGAAGGGGAGCTGGTCCATCTTTCAGTCACTGCAATGTCAGCACCACTTAGGACAAATTTCAAGCTTTCACCGTTCTTAGACTCTTCCAGCTGCCTGCACTGTGAGTTGTTAAAGACCAGAGTATGAGCCATAAAATCTGTCTGTGGGTGTTAGCTAACAATTTGCAGGTGCATATCATCCTAGTAAAGCTTTCAAATTATATGAAATTTATAAGCTATGTTTGAAGCTTGTAATGGTTATGCCTAAGCAAATTGCTATCTTCTTCTGGCTTCAGAGTCCCAGCAAATTGGCAGGGAAGGGGACATGAAGGAAAGGTGGTTGTTTCAAATGCAAAAAAAGGCAGACAAAAAGGGTTCTTACATTCAGTTGTTATTAAATGAATTGAGGCAGGAAGAAATATTGTTCTGAATAATTTAATTTACATAAAAATCAATTCCAATAGTGCTCCTGGAAGGGGAAAGGCAAGCATTACTTCCCTGACTGAAACAAATTAGGGATGAGTAATGATTTGGTAAAAGGAATAATGTACAAATATTCACCAGTTATGAATCCATCCTTTAGTGAGATTTGCATCTTTATTGCTTTTCTTAAGTTTCTCTAAAATTCAATCCTTAAAATATTGATTTAAGTAGAGAAATGAAGATCAGCCACTGTAACTATTAAATCTGTCATGGGACATTTAACATGCTAAATGTTTGCAGTTCTGCTTTGAACAAACTGTTTAAGCTGCTCCTTTCTATGAGATTTCTATGTCATGGAAGTGCTCATAGCTTTTACCAGGTAGCTGTAAACTGCACAGTTGATGGAATCTCATAATAGAGGAAGCATGGCATGATGGAGCTCCAGAATCTTGCATTTTAATCCCAAAGTACCCTAAAACAGCAAAGCTTCGAAGTTCATAGGTATAATGTTGTAAATGAGCTTAACACTACAGAAAAAAAGTTATAAAAGTTGGTACATTCTCATCTGGGCATATTAGGTAGGATTCCTTTAGCTGCATGCAGACAACTACAGTGCAGGTTTCTGCATCTAGACTAGTCACTCCCTGTATGCATGATGTGAGTGCATGTGGGTGGGTGAAGCATACAGCTATACGCTTGTGTATATATGAATAAAAATACATTTTTATATATATATAAATCTAAACATATACATTTATGCGCATATATATATAAACTGCATTTAGTCACTGTTCAGCGTTAAAATGACAATTGTATCCTGTTTAATGTCGTATTATCTTATCTTGATTAGAATTATGATAATGAATTCTAATTAAATTATTCACTGTTGGTTAGGTATGCAATTGCAATGAGTGCTCCTATTTTTTCAGTCTACTATTTGAGTAACATAGGGTTTCATAGCAAAGAAAGGTAGGTATGTGTTGATGCAGACTCAGAGCCTCCAGAAGTGCAGTGTTGAAGTCTGAGAGCAAGTCCATAACTGACACATATCATGTTGTGTTTAAAGATGCTTCAAGCATATTTGATGATGACAGTTGAAGTCCAATTATCTCCAAAAAAGATTACTCCTGAGACAAATGCCATCAAAAATAGTAGCATGCACACGATGTAATCACCTCTGCCATAGGAAAACTATATACTTACCCAATGGAGCCTTATACAAGTTGAGCTGTAAGAAAAAATTATAAGATATAGAAATAAGGCAGCCGGGGAGCACAGTTTAGGCATTATTTCTCTTTGGAATGATTGGAAGAAAAATACAGTTTCATATGCTAATTTAAAAAAAACTACTTTTTTTTTTGTTGTATGAAAAAATGAAAAAAGCCTATAAAACAGACAATCAAAATATTTTTTTCAAAACTGAATATTTTTATTTCTGAAAGCTTCCCTTCAGACAGTTGGACTTGATTAATAATCGAGCTCTGTATAGCAAAAAAAAAAAAAAAAAAAAAAAATTGTCAAATCATTTCAAATTAAATTATATCTATCCTGCTGAAGGAAAACCACAAATTTGTCAGGAATAGCTGCCTATATAGGGTTATATTAATTGATTTTTTTTTTTTTTTAATTCTAGGACTTAGCGTCCTTCTGAAAACGTTAAAGTTTTTACTTCATGAGATCTTTAAAAATAAATTACATGCATCAAAATCACTGTTAGTTTAGTAAGAAGGATGATACTTACTGATTGATGTTAAAAGTACAGTTTGATTTTCATTTTGGAATACTGTAGGAAAAGAACATAGGTCATTCTTAGCCTTGAGGATATATCACTGTAAAAATCTGAATTACTAGAGATTTTCTTTTAAAGATTTTGTCATCTGAAAATCTGCTATATGAAGATTTTAATGTTACATGCTTTGTGAAACAACGTATGTATGTACTCCAGGATGCACTGCAACATTTTCCAAAACATCTATGCTAGTACTGACTAGCAACATTATTAATGTAAAAAAGAAGTCAACAAATCATAACAATAATGGAAAACATACGTATTTTTCTTTCTGGTCCACATATAGACTTCGCCTTGAGACATAAATAACAAAATTATTAGAAAGCTGAAGACAGCCCTAAGAAAGGAACTGAAGAAGGACAGCAAAATGTCACCTTTTTTTCTCAAATGCCATGCTTTTTTCCTGTGGCTGGTTATTTCCATTTTATTTTATTTCTGCTGTGTTAAAATAGTTAACCCTACAATTCCACTGAGAAACAGCTTTTCAATTTCTGAGGGGGTCTGGAGATATGGAATGGAAAAAAGACAGGCAATCTTTCCTACAGACAATCATGCAACAGACTGAAAACACAAATAACGTGGTAAACAGTTACATGCAGATTTTCAGCTCATTCTGCAGGAAGACTGAAATGTAGCATAGTTAACCTCAATGCACTTCTTGTAGAGTGGAGCCACTCAGGATTCTTCATCTTTGTAAAGCACTTGAGATCTGTGTGCAAGAGAAAGGCAAGTGCAAAGCATTATTATATTACCATAGAAAGCCAGAAGAAAGTTTCAGGATTGTGTGTCTTACTAGAAGGAAAACAAAGAATGAAAGAAAAGGGGGTGTTTTGGTTTGGTTTTGGGTTTAATTTTTGATTTTTTTTTTAATGGCTTCTGATTTTCTGCGTTCCTCTGGCCAAGCTACATACTAAAAGTTTAGTGTCTAGTACTGTACTTCAGGCATTGAGAAGATTTCTACTACAATCTCATTGTGGCAAACTTCTCACTAGGGTTTAATGAACTGTCAACCTCTAGTTACTGCTTATACATAAGAAAAAGAGATTTTTGATTGTCAAAGTATAAAATGACATCTGGTTTTCAGTATATTATGTTCAGTGAGAAATTAAAATTTATTTCTATTACTTTTCATACCCAAAGTCACATTTTTTAAATGAAGGGAAACTGAAATGTCCCGAATTTTTTTGCTTCATTAGAAAGCTGCTTTCTTGATTTGGAGTTTTTGTTTTCTTTGGGTTTGGTTGTTTGGTTTTGGTTGGTTATTTTTTGAGTTCTTTTGTTTGTTTTTTTTTTTTTTTTTTTTTTTGAGAAAATATCATTTTCTTCTTAAATTTGGCTTTCCATAAAGGGAAAAAAAAAATCTTAAAAAGTCACAAAAACAAACTATTCAGTTTTCAGACAACTGGCACAATGTTGGGGTTTTTTTTTTAATAACTGAAAGCCAGCCTATTGTGATTCAAAGTACTGCTATACTGCACTGAACGTGTTTGGTTCCTGTTCCATCCTTTAGGCTCAGTGCCTTGTTGAGACTTTTGCCACTGATAACTGAGACACATGAACTATTTGGGAAACAGTGAAAGGCTCTATAACAGGATAAATCCAGGCAGATGAATCAATTTATTAAGAAACAGAAGGACATAGAATCCTCACTTTCCTCTTCCAAATTATGTGAAGAACCACGGTATCATTTTAAATGCAAGTATTTGTCTTCTATTTAATATCTAGTATTTTACAAAGAAGCTAAATATGTCTGTCTTCGGAAAGCTTCAGAAAATCTCGCCAAACTTAATCATATAAATTCCTGATCAAAAATATGCTCTCAGGTTCAACAGGTCTACTTGTTTGGGGTTTTTTAATATGTATCTTATGGAGAAAGAACAATGCTGCTTTTCCTTTAAGTGGCAATTACTTATTTTTTCATAGGTCAGTTTTCTTCTTAAGTCTGATCACACTTACTAAAAACTTAAAATGTGCATAAAATAATGTAAATATTTTGTTTAAAATGGAAAGTTCAATGTAGATTTGGCAGATAAAAGTAATACAGGTTTCATATCGGCTGGCAGTAAAGGGTAGGAGTGTTGGAACACTTACGTGTGTGGCAAGTCGTATTTAGCATGAGAGGATTGGAAGCATTTTGTGAACCCTCTAGAACTTATTTTCAAATGTTTTGATCTCAGGAAACTTGTTCTATTTTAGAAAACATTATTTCCTGTCATTTAAAGCATTGTTTGTCAAGTAAGACATAATTACTAAAATCTGGGGGTTTTAATTTAGTGGAGGATTTAGCCAAGCCAATAAATTTTTTTGTGTGGAATAAGTCTTGCTGTATTCCTAAAACTACTGAAGGATGCACTTTATGCTTTTGCATAGAAAGCCAAACACCTTCAGTTTTGACAGAGATAAATTTAACTACAACCTCAGAAGGTTCTAAATTATGTTGCAATTTAGAACATACATTCTTAATTTTCTCACATTCCTCTGCCATATGTATGTAAAGGGAAGATGAGCAAATAAATATAGTCTGACTGGGAAATACAGAGTTGGGCCCCTTTGGATCACAGGGTTCAGATGGGCAGAAAGATCCAAACCCATCTCAGTTGATTAGGACTTTTTGTTAATTAACAAATTAATTAATATTGTTAATTAGTCTATTAGAGACTTAAAATTCTGAAACTGTTGGTGGTTATATTTTTTTCATATATATATATACATATCTTCTGAATTTGTGAAGAATATGAAAGTGTTTTATTAAGCATACATTCAGACAATTAGGTTTTACAAATATTTAGTTATTGGGACTTTCTAAAGTTCATTTTTTGATTCCTAATTATCAGCAAGATTTATGTCAGGGACATATATGACTATATCAGCTGCAATTTAAATTTCTTAAGAACCTAATATAACAGGTTCTTACTGATGCAAAATCAGTACGATGTTAAGATTACGTATTACCTACTTTGTTTTGGAGGTTGGATAAACAGACTCCTATTTCATTAGCTGCCTATAAATTCAAAGAGAAAGCTTTTCACAATATTTCCCACTGTGATTTTTACAAGTAAGCTTGAAATACAACCATGCTTCCTTTGTTCCTACCGATAAGTGAAATAGTAATTTCAGACTACTTCTGGGTAATATAAAAAGTAATTTACATACAATCAAACACATTTCATTAATGACTTGAATTCTTTTTCAGTCCGGATTTTCTTCTCTGTTTACCTCTGCATTGCCATTCGCTTGCTAAAGCACTTTAAAAAAAAAAATATGCATAAATGTAAATGACAGAACAAATGACTAGGAACAATGGAATCTTGCTACTAATATGTAAAAGCCATAATGGATGGAAACTAGCAACCTGATATTGACAGAAGAAAGCAAAATCAAATTCATGGATGGAAGAGTAATGTATTTCTAGTCAAAGATACCTATTAGAATAAACAGGATTATCTCTGACTAGTAACAACCATCAGAGAAACCGATAAAAGAAAACACTACTTTACTCAGACCTGAGTTGCATTGACAAGAATGAAGCAGCATTGAGAAAAGAAAACTGTAACAAAGAAAGAAAGTAAATAATACAGCTTATTTTAAAATGAATAAAGAAGACCAGACCATTGTCACCTAAGTATTCAAAATGCTGTTTCTGGTGTAATTAAAGGCATTTGAAATTTCTGGATGCATGATGGCTGATCCTCAACCCACTGACTGAAGTCAGTGCGGGATCCTTCGTTAGCTTTAGTGATAAGAGGAAAAGTATGCATAGAAGAGATGATAGAAATTATTCTGTTTATAAGATAGGACAGTTAACCTGTTGCATGGTATCAAGGAACTTCTAAGTAAATGTAGGCTCTGCTTTTCTGAAGGTCTTATCTCTTTCCTCATTTGTTCTTCCAACTCTTCTTTGTAAATGAAAATAAAACTCTAAATGTTTTCCTGAAATTTGCCATTAGAATTTAATAGACTATTTCAGGTGGAAAGCACCTACAGCTGTCATCTAGTCCAACCACCTGACCACTTCAGGGGTGACAAAAAAGTTAAAGCATATTAAGTGCATTGCCCAAATGCCTCTTAAACACTGACAGGCTTGGGAAGCCTGTTCCAGTGTTTGAACAACTTCTCAAAGCTACTTATACATGAATCTGAAAGAAAAAGAAGCTCAACCCAAGTTTTTAAAGCTATTTGACCATATTAAAATCTCCTTTTCTTGGTAAACCTGCTACCTCTTTGTTCTGGAGTTAGTCAATGCATTATAAGAGCTCAATGTGAAATTCATAAGAGGAGCACATGCCAAAATTTTATTTTTACTATTATTTTTTAATGCTTTCCAGCTCATGTCCTTTTTTCCTGCTGATACCACTAAAAGGTCTGCCAAGAACATGCTGGCAAATGATAAGGACACAAATAATAAATATCTGATCCAACACGTTGTGGATAATTAGGGGATTACATATCTGTGAGAATAACACCACGTTTTATTAGTCGTAAATTGCTCATTTCTATGGATTTCTATTACCTCATTTCACTATTATTTTTGGAGATTTTAAAAACACATAAATATTTCCTATTTTGAACATTCAGAGCACCAACCTGAGTACAAAAAAACCTTCCTTCAGATGCTCCAAAATCTATTTCTTCTTTTTCATGAGCAACACCTTAGTTCAGTCAATACAGGTATGCATGAGAGTTGGCTGGCAGCTATTAGCTGCTGGTTTGCAACCTATTAAAACAGAAATGAGACCAAAGTTGACAGGAGATACACTAAGCAAGAAGCTTAGTTTTTAGAAAGGTTCCACAGCTTCCTGTGTGCAGGGGAAATAACCTTACCACATCTGTTCAAGTTTCCATAACTTGGCATCATCTTCTGCCATATTACAGGATTTTTCATGAATTACAGAGTCATGTATTGTGTTTGGGTATCTGGCTGATGAGCTTTCTTCTATAGCTGCTTTCTTAGAATATTCTGCCTCAATGATTAAGGTAAGAAAACAAAATAGCAATCCTTTTTCCTCTAAGATATAAAGTTTGAAATGTGATAATCACTTTAGACAAAAATTTAGACTTTTTTGAGATTATACTTTGATTTTTTTTATAGAATTATTTAGTATTCTTGGTAGAAGAAAAATAAACTGAGTGAATGTGGAGTAACTACAACACCAAGGATCCACTTTTTCCTTTAGCCCTGTTGAATGTTTAAATACCCAACAGTTAGTGTAGTTGAAAGATTCATCAAACATAAGGACAACTGGCAAACCAGGATCAGCTGATAAAAGTCAGTTGGTATACTATCCCTCAAAGAACACTGTATTCTGGATCATGGAAATTTTGCAATTTTCAGCTTCATTTTTTATTCAGCTGAAATGAAACAGACTTTTACATGCAGCATTTTATTTTTTTTTCTTATTCAACATTTCAGTCTTACTTGGCTGCATACTCAGTTATCAATCTGCGTAACTCTAGGAATATAGAGGGAGCCATTCTAATATAAGCCCTCTGTGGAAATGTTTCATTTTGGGGAAAACAAGTCTGTTGAACCACCACAGGCAAATGTAAAAAAGTACCCATTTAATCTACACACCAAACAGTATCATACACACATTTATCAAGGGTATTTTACATAACCAAAAAAAGTGATACAACTTACTAGACCTGTGCATTTTTTGTGTCACAGGAAAGATAGACTGATGTATTTTTTTCTCAGATTCAGAAGTTATTGTAGGACCATTTAGAGTAAGAATTTGCATTTAAGAAGTCCTTCACAAACTGGAATCCATGTTTTCAATGTACCAAGCAGGGTAGAAAAAGAGAATGAATAATTATAAGGAGGAATGCAGTGAAAATAGTAAGCAAGCAAACTCCAGTGTCAGCAGCATAGACATAGAAATTAACTCTGAGGAATAACAAATGCCTCTTTCTACTGGGAGCACCATTTTGACCTGTAACCTTTAAGACTGGAACTTTATTTACTTCCCTGGGGTGGAGACTGAGAAACAGCTGTTTCTACAAAAGCAAATAACTTACCCTTCCACCTTACTGTGGTTCAATTCCTAATCCCCAAATCATCTCTATTATGCAAACAATTTAACTCTTGGGCTCTCTCTCGGAACAGACCAATTAGTTTTCTCCAGGGTGAAACATAGGGGTTTTTTTCTTATTCTGAATGAAAGATTTTTCCATGGACTGCATCCAGGAAGTGGAATAGAGTTTTGCACATCTGCTCAATCAGTCACCCAACATCATACTTGGCAGGTCTTTCACACTTCAGCATCCCCCAGGTACCCTCATACCATTCTCTAAAACATGCAGCACAGGTTCTGCTTTATTAGAAAGCATAATTCTGATGAGCTTTTGCATTAGTTCAGGTGCTTTAAACAAACAAACAAAAAGAAAACCCTCAACCCCCCCCCGCTCCATTCGAAACAAAAAAAAAAAAGAAAGTCTCAAATAAATACTATTATTATGTCTCTAAGTCTTGCTAGGTGGGCCCAAGAACAAGCTAACACAGTCAGTCTGTTCTATAGGGGACTATCACTGAGCAGTGTAGTTGCAAACGAATCTGTCATTTCTGGCATGGGAACAAGATATTGTTCTTGGAGTGGATACCTATCATAGTGTAAAACTACCAAAACACTCTTAGAGCTAAGACTATGTGATAGTTTTCATCCTGAGACTGACAAAATTGTTTGTTTGTTTGTTTTGTGGTGGTTTTTGTTTGTTTCGGGTTTTTTAATTAGCCAGTTGCAAAAAAGAAATGTATATATATATTTATATAACAAATAACATTAAGAACTGATTCCAATGGAACACTTGCATTCATGAAACAAAGGACATGCTCTGTGTATATTGCTTATTTCCCTTTAGGAAGTTCTTTTTTACAGAAAACTGAAAAACAGAAGAGGATTCCTTAAATGAGCACATGCTCTTTTCTTTACTAACTTTATTTAATGTAAAGTAAAAAAAAAAAATTAGTAAATGCTGCCTAATTTGGCTAGTTTAATCTTTTAACTACATGCAAATAGGTCAACAAATCTATAGTATAATAAAGAATATGCATCTGGTTTATATGGAAGTAAGTTTGCCGAGAATTTCATGGAAATTTTATTAGTATGGTCTTTCTTAGCCTCAAAAGAAAAACAGGATCTTTAATAGAAGTCAACTTTCTCCTATTACATTGGATTTACAATAAAATGTAATTTGTGAAATAAGCCTTCTCTACTGATGATTACAAAGCTCTGTATGTAAGGAGAATTAAGGTCAGTCTTTTATGTCCTGTTATTAATAGAACTTTTAAAAAGATATGAAAGCTGTTTTTTATAATAGTACCCCTGAAAAACAGTACTTTTAGAGCAGAAGAATATGAGTCGCCATGTAATGAAAATGTGATGAAGGAGGAAAAGTATATCTATATTCAAAAAGATATCAACCCTTTAATGAACTATATCCAAGAACAGCATATGTAAAACTTACTGATTCTCAGCTATGACTTACAGCTGCGAGAAACTAAACTGTTGGTCTTGTTCTCAGTAGGACTGATACAAGTTGAGATGAATATAGGCATATTGTCTGGGAAGCTAGGGACCAGGTTAGGAAAACTAAGGCCCAGTTAGAATTAAACTTGGCTAGGGATGTTAAAGATAACAGGAAGGGATTCTATAGGTACATAGCAAATAAAAGACAGACTAGGGACAACCTGGGCTGCCTCCGGAAGCGATTGGGAGAACTGGCTACCCTGGATCTGGAGAAGGCTGAGGTTCTTAATGACTTCTTTGCCTCGGTGTTCACTAGCAAATGCTCTGACCACACCACCCAAGTCTTGAAGGCAGACGCAGGGACAGTGAGAATAAAGAGCCTAGGCCCGCTGTAAGAGATCTGGTTCAAGACCATCTTAGGAACGTGAACGTACACAAGTCCATGGGACCTGATGAAATCCATCCAAGGGTCCTGAAGGAGCTGGCAAATGAAGTTGCTAAGGCACTGTCCATCATATTTGAAAAATCATGGCAGTCAGGTGAAGTTCCCGGTGACTGGAAAAAGGGAAAGATAACCCCCATTTTCAAGAAGGGGAAAATGGATGAGCAGGAGAACTACAGACCAGTCAGTCACATCTCTGTGCCTGGCAAAATCTTGCAGCGGATTATCCTGGAAGGCATGCTGAGGCACATGAAAAACAGCCAGGTGGTTGGTGGCAGCCAGCATGGCTTCACTAAGGGGAAATCCTGCCTGACCAATTTGGTGACCTTCTAGGATGGGGCTAAGGAACTGCTGGACAGGGGTAGAGCAGTTGATGTCATCTACCTGGACTTGTGCAAAGTGTTTGACGCTGTCCCACATGCCATCCTTGTCTCTAAGTTGGAGAGACATCAATTTGATAGGTGGACCACTCAGTGGATAAAGAACAGGATGGATAGTCGCACTCAAAAAGTTGTGGTCAAAGGCTCAATATGCAGCTGGAGACCAGGAACGAGTGGCGTCACACAGCGATCAGTGTTAGGACCGGTCTTGTTCAACATTGTCGGCGACATGAACAGTGGGATTGAGTGCACCCTCAGCAAGTTTGCCGATGACACCAAGCTGTGTGGTTCAGTTGATATGTTGGAGGGAAGGAATGCCATCCCGAGGGACCTTGACACGCTTGTGAGGTGGGCTGATGCCAACCTGATGAAGTTTAACCATGCCAAGTGCAAGGTCCTGCACCTGGGTCAGAGCAATCCCAGGCACAGCTGCAGGTTGAGCAGAGAAGAGATTCAGAGCAGTCCTGCGCAGAAGGACTTGGGGGTGTTGGTAGATGAGAAAATGAACATGAGCCAGCAGTGTGCTCTCGCAGCCCAGAAAGCCAACGATATCCTGGGCTGCATCAAAAGGAATGTGACCAGCAGGTCGAAGGAGGTCTTCCTGTCCCTCTACTCTGCTCTTGTGAGACCTCACTTGGAGTACTGTGTGCAGATCTGGTGTCCTCAACATAAAAAGGACATGGAAGTGTTGGAACAAGTCCAGAGGAGGGCCACGAGGATGATCAGGGGACTGGAGCACTTCCCATATGAAGATAGGCTGAGAAAGTTGGGTCTGTTCAGCCTGGAGAAGAGAAGGCTGCATGGAGATCTCATAGCATCCTTCCAGTATCTGAAGGTGGGCTATAGGGAGGGACTCTCGTTAGGGACTGTAGTGATAGGATAAGGGGTAACGGGTTCAAACTTAAACAGGGGAAGTTTAGATTGGATTTGAGGAAGAAATTCTTTACTGTGGGGGTGGTGATGCACTGGAATGTGCTGCCCAGGGCAGTTGTGAATCATAGAATAGTTAGGGTTGGAAAGGACCTTAAGATCACCTAGTTCCAACCCCCCTGACAGGGGCAGGGACACTTCACATTAAACCCTGTCACCCAAGGTTCTGTCCAACCCGGCCTTGAACACCACCAGCTATGGAGCATTCGCAACTTCCCTGGGTAACCCATTCCAGTGCCTCACCACCCTTACAGTAAAGAATTTCTTCCTCATATCCAATCTAAACTTCCCCTGTTTAAGTTCGAACCCGTTACCCCTTGTCCTATCACCACCTTCCCTAATGAAGAGTCCCTCCCCAGCATCCTTATAGGCCCCCTTCAGCTCCATCCCTGGCGGTGTTCAAGGCCAGGTTGGACAGAGCCTTGGGTGGCATGGTGGCATGGTTTAGTGGGAGGTGTCCCTGTCCATGACAGGGGGGTTGGAACTAGATGACCTTAAGGTCTTTTCCAACCCGAACTATTCTATGATTCTATGTTTCTATGAAGGGACTAAGAGTCCCTCCACCCCTTCCATGGGTAAAACGTCCTCAGTAAGGAACAAAGAGAAGCAAACAGAAAAGTCCCATAGCATAAAACTTTTCCTCTTGTAAGAGGATCTTGTAGTTGATCCAACTTAATTCTGGTCATTTAATGGCTGTTCTGTTCAGTAAGGTGATAGTCCTAAGATACTAAGGATAAGAATATAAGGTTTAGATATCTAAAAATTAAAAATTTTAGTCTGAAAAAATTTATATAGATTCCCAGAAATAGGCAACTCTAAAAGGCAGTTCAGCTCAAACTAAAATAGAGACTCAGAGATTTAAGAACAGCCACTGCTTATTTCTCTCCACTCACTACACATGGAACTTAAGGAGATGATCTCAGTGTTCAATTCTTAAATGTCTAAAGATATAGAAATCCAACTCTAAATTGCAACCCAATATGGCCACATGTGGCTTTTGTATATGGACCAATTCAAGAATGAATATTTATCACCTGCTGCACTCCCCATGCACACACGCTTCCATTATTTCCTTAAATCACAAATGTGAGAGGCAAAGGACTAGAAGGCACAGATCAAGCTCATAGCTACATGATAGCTGCTGCTTATAATTCAACCTATGCAAAGCAGTCATAAATATGGCCTTATGGGTTAGTTAAGCCAGGTTTATGGCTACTTTGCATTGCTGAAGTGGAACAAAGCTTCTAGAAGGTACCACTGTGCTTGGTCATCAGATGGTGTATATATAAACTACAACAGTGGTAGTAGCAATTCACTCAGTTCATTGTTCATCTTCCCTCTCTAGTGCTGGCGTATGACTAAAAATTATTGCATTCTTAATTCCAATAATTCCATATGTTGTTTTGACATAATTCAAGTATTTTTAGCTAAGTTACACTTCATTGGGTAGGTAGAAATATGATCTTTCTGAGCAAGAGAAGTGCCAGATCTCTTACAGTACTAGACTGGGTATTGCTGTTGCCTACATCAAGCCAAATCAATTGCATATGAAAGTCAGTTGTTTAGTTTGCAATACTGTAACAAAATCTAAATGCAAAGAAACATAAAATGATGTAGACTGCGTTTAGTATCAAGGCTCAAATCTTTATCAGAACTACTGTGTATATATTGATAGTGTATGGACAAGTAAATACCATGAATGAGTTAGAATGCTTTGAACAATTAATTCTGTGAAACTTTACACAGCCTCTTACTTAGCAAGATTAATAAGTTGCTTCATTGATGAAGAAACATGACTAAGATAACATTGCAGACTGATACAGTATGTGTATGTTTTCCCCTTCTTAAAGCAATATAAGAAAACCTGTATTAGCTTTCAGCCCATGAAACTAAGCTGTCCAATAAGGAAAAGTAACCTATTGACAAATCTATTTTGTAAAAGAGTCTTTGAATTAGCAGCCTTCTGGGAAATATCACTACGAATTATTCAGCCATCTAACTGAACTTGTGTTGAACCATTTTCCTTTTCCTTCTCTTTGAAGGGTTTTGCAGAAGCCCGAGAAAAAGCCAAAACTTCCTGGCTCCTGAATAATAAATGTAGACTGTTCCTCACTCCAGTAAACACTGCATTTTTCTAAAGAAAGAGAACAGCTGGTGCATGAAATCAAGCTTGCTTGCACATTTCAAGAAAAATTCTCTCAAGATACATCTTTAGATAAACAGCAGTCTACAATCCTTTTCTGCATGAGTATGAAACGTATTAAACAGTAAAGGCAGGAATACTTGTTTTGTGTGTGTGAGGTGGTGTGTTCAGCCTAGCAGAAAGGTTTCTTATCCCTCTAGGCTCCCACAGGCCTACGGAATAAAAGTGGGTTGTGCATCAGTGGTTTTCTGTGAGCCCCTAGACCATGTCAAACAGCCTATGACATACTCTTCATTCAGTTTATGGGAAATATTGTTTTGCAACCCAGTGCCGGCAAGGGAGTGTAGCTGGGAGAGGAGAATATGGGGGCTTAAAGATGCCAAGAGTAAATGTACATTCCAGAGGGTGGTTAATGATCAAGAAAATCAGGGGTTCAGTGAGGCAAGACAGAGAGGAATGTCCAACTTTCTTTTGATTGATGGTCAGCAGAATGCCAAGGATCAAAAGAAAATAAGCACAAAAAGATATTTCAGTAACTAAAACAAGGCCTTAATAGTGAGGATCGTGCCTAACACTGATGGTGATTTATAGTCTGGCTTGCAGACAAAACCACCAATCTGGTACTGCTAATAACACGAGAGTCATGAAAAACTCCAAGGCCTTTTTCAAAAATGATAGAGTACACAACAGCCACAAAGTTTGTTTTGGAGGTTGTTTCCCTTTCAGAATCTCCTGTAATCATTCAATTTGCGAGGCCATCAACCCAGAAGTTCTAAGGTGCCAGTTTAAGACTGAAACTGAAAATGTTTCTGGTTGAGAAATACAGTTCTAGCTTCTTACATGAGGCAGAGTAAATCTAACTTCATGATGTGAAGTAGCTGGGTATGAGTCGCTTACACCTATAGAAAAACATTTATATGACAGGTTTATGTTCTGACAGTAAATATATGACAAAACCTGTTTTTTTCAGTGAGCACATGGTTTACACATTATAACTTATTTTTCTAAAAAGGAATTGATTTCAGATGAACTTTATTGTCTCGACTTTTTTCTTAATTGATACAAATATATAAAATGCCCTGCTTTTCAGCTCAGTTCTTTCTTTGGCCCAGGAGATTTGACTAGCAGTCTTTCAGCTTACAAAATACCCTAGCTGACAGGTAACAGAGTCATTCTATTACATGTTATCTAAACTTGTGTTTAAGTAATTTATAGAAAGTTACTCCAGGCAGAGAGATTGAGGGAGACATTTGAAAATGCTCCTGACGATTAGGCAACTTACTTGAAAGGTTATTTATGCTGTTTCAATCCCCATTCTAAATTGGACGAGGATGTAAACAGTTAGCCTACAAGATAATCTTAAGCAGCTTATTTCAACCTTTCCTGTTGACTCTGTTCCACTTTAGATAAAATGTTCAAAATGTCATTGAGATGGAGAACAAGAATAGCTCTCCAGCCTTCTAGCTAGGACACTGTCCCAGGAGATGGGAACACATGGGCCACCTCTCTCCAGTAAATATTTAATTAGCTATATACAGTGGAACAGTGTCAACATGAGACATTGAGAGAGCCCTTTTATGTTAAAGTTAAGGGCAAGCATTTACAAGTTTGAGATGTAGGTTCAAAACCATTCATACAGACGAGTCAGCTGAATCCGTTTTCACGTCCTGCATACTGCTGCTTGAGACCGTATGAGAACTTCCTCTTCTAGCTTCTTGAGTTTGGGATTGGATCAATTTTTTTAATAGCCACAATTTCTTCATGGATTCTTTTATCAATAACGCTATTGCTTCTTCCACTGTTACCGCAAACTGACCTCCACAATTGAAAAGCAATGCTGAGTTTCTTGTTGCAGCCCCTGAATACCTGAAACAGAGCAACAATGTATATTCATTAAAAGATAATGGATTGGTTAGTTTCATTAAGCCAAACCAAACTAATTTCACTGGTTTTTTTAGAAGAGTATTCACAGTTGATATCAAGTTGCAGGGTAAGCACCTGATACACTGGAGTGCAGGGCTTCTATTCAGAGTGTATTCAACAGGTTGCAGAAACAGGCTAAAAGGAACCTCATAAACCTTAAAAGCAAATGCAGGATCCTGAATATGGGAAACATAGAACCATGCACATCTGTACAGATAGAAAGCAGCTTTGAATAAAACTACTTGGGAGTCCTGGTTGACGATCAGTTGAACGTGAGCTATCCAAGTGCTCTGCTGTGGAGGCATTTAATACAGGGCTGTACTAGAGCACAGCCAACATGTGGAAGGAAGTGATCGCTTCACTGTATTCAGCATATATGATTCTGCCTCTGCAGTATTGTGTTCAGTTTTGGGGTCCCCACTACAGGAAAGACATGGACATACTGGAGCAGGGGGGTCCACCTAGTTAATCAAGTCAGAGCTCAGGTCATAGAAGGACAGAAATGGCTGGGCCTGCTCAGCCTGGAGAAGACCAAGGTCAAGGGAGAGCTTATGGCTCTCTGAAACCGCTTTACAAGGGTGTGGAGAGAAGACGGAGACAGGCTCTTCTCAGGGGTGCACAGCAACAGAAGAAAAGGAAAGGGACAGAAGCTGGAGACAGATAAATTCTGATTATATGTAAGGAACTTTTTTGATTCACAGAGAATTTTCATACAGGCTGTCCAAACAAATTGTGGAATACCTATCGCTGGAGCTATTTAAAACTCAACTGTATATGGTCCAGAGCAACCTGATCTAAGTAGGTGCTGCTCTGAGCAGGAGGTTGGACCTGATGATTTCCAGATGTCTCTTCTGACCTCAGTCAGTTTATGCCTCTGTCATTATATTTTCCAATATAAAGAATTATAGACAATGATTTAGTAAGGATACTATTTACACTTCCTTGCTATTCTTTAGCAATGCAATTGCTAAGATTTAAAATTACTGGTCAACGTAAAACATTCTTTTTCTACTTTATAATAGAAGCCTTTGTTCCTCTCCCTACTCACCTGTTACATTATCCAGCAAATACAGTTAAGAGCATCCTATATTTTCTTATGTACACCTAGTATTTTTACATTATTTAAGCAAATAATCCATATGGCCTGTATTGCATGTTATTCCTTGCTTCCTTCTTTCAACCTTCTTCCACCAAACTGCTGCAAAATTCCTAGTGTTACTAAAAATAAGATATATTCCCATTCCGTTATAAATGCAAAACCTTGGTCTACCTTTTGCACAATTTTGTTTTCACAATATTTAACTGAAATAACTGGTGGAGGGTTAGTGTTAGGATTAGGGTTAGGGTTAACTGAGAATTCTGCATGTGTGTTTAAGAGAAAAAGAGAGAAATTTTTCACTTATCACCAGTTGTCTGAAATGCAAAATTTGCAAGTCATGGTGGGATAAATTTATTTCATTAGCTTTCAAGCATTAATACAAAGATATATCATCCCTACTTGCAGATATGAGTAATAGCTATGTATATGAATACATGCTCAAGCGCACAAGTATATGTACACATAAAAATTTCAGAAGAAAAATGAGCCTCTCAAACTCAGTAGTAAATGTGAACACTGATGATTTATTTGGGATTTATATGGATAATTTTCTTTTTGGCTTTTATATTGGAGAAAAAAAATGTGTTTATATTGGCAACACTTCTTTGCATGTACTGAGCTACATACACTGCTTCGAAAATTAAGATGCTCTTTTAAAAAAGGACACACTTGAAAAGCTTTTTGTTCTTACATGTATAATTTCAAAGGAGAAAAGCTTTGTGTTGTACCATAACTTTTCACACAGGTATTTCACTTTAGGATATATCAGTTGTTCTATATTTGGAAAGTATCACAGAAATGTCATTCCACTGTTTTTCATTCCTTTTTGTAACTGTATCGAGGAGAGGCAATGTCCTTTAAAGTATCTGAGTGTTGTCCCTTTGGATTTCTTCAGGCTAGCATGAAACTTTCAGTCTCCCTTTACAGACTGCTGGTCATTCCTTCTGCTTGAAGAATCACCTAGCATGTTAGTATAACATTTTATTCATATTCACTTACAGGCCTATTTCTGAACTGAAATTGCTCTGAAACTTGGTGTATTATAATTCATTGTATTTTTTCAATTCACTAAGAGGTAAAAGCGAGCAACTAGAGAGAGGAATTTTGGAGCTAGAATTAAACTGAAAGAGTGTGGGAGGGGGCTTATTTGTAGCATAAGTATTAGAAGTTACTTTTGGTTGAGAAGAGAAAAAAACGTCTTGTAAATTATACTTGCTTTGCTTCAACAGGCATATATCTTTTAAGTCTTTAATATAAAGTTTTCTTAAAATTCTATTACATAGAATACTTTGTCTAATTTATTCTGCTGGAGCAGTTTCCACAGATTTTTAGCTGACATAAAAATATCTGATAAGCTTAAATCCATGCCCCATCCTGGCCTCTATTCTGCCTCCAGGATCGGCAGTAGGAGCCGCTACTTCGGGAAATCATGCAGACCTAGCCACAAACCTGCTACTTGAAGAAAGTAAACCTGAAAGGAAGGAGGGGTGGAGAGGCTGGGCCAAAACATAAACCAGAACACTGCAAAAATTCCAAGTTCTAATGGTCACTGTAATTGCATCCCTTGCATCCTAATGTTATACTGGAGAGAGTTCAGCATACATATCACACCTTCTCTTACCCATTTCAATACAAAGAAGATGTGAGGAAGCATGCTGAGAGGTAAGTGTAGCATGGTCTGAGCAGATCTGCAGCATGAATATTTGGAAGAACAGGGCTTTGTAGCAGTTAAAACCGTGTAACTGCTGGGCTGACTAGATGTTGCATGTGATTAATCAGAATTTCCAGCTTGTTAGGAGGTGCTATTCTCCTGCCAAATGTAAAGGTGATTTTGCAATTCACTTGGGCAGGAGGCTTCTTAGCTAAGCTAAGTACAAGGGTTGTAGGAACAGGTCTGGTGTGTCGCCACTGCCTTCTGAGGAGCTGAATCTTGCCTATGCATAGCATGAAGAAAGTGTGGGAATAGGGAGAGGCACCTGTGAAATCTTAACTTTCTTCATGCCTGGACTTGAAGCTGCAGTCTTAGTAATTCAGTCATTTCAGCCTGTGAAATGAAGTAGCAAATATAACTGACAAAAAGAGAAAACATTGCAACTGTGCACTCTGTCAAACCTATCAAAAGACTTTAATTCAGATGTAACACAAGTTATTCATCTGCCTGTTGTAGAAATATCATCTCTTCTGCACATGCACATCCAAAATCAGGTGAAGAAGCAGGAGAAACTTTTTCTTCCAAAATAAGACAAAATGTATTTCCCAAAAAGAAGACTTCAGTAAGCTGGTTACCCTTCAGTTTCTTCATATCTGTTTAATTATATTGTAATTTCATGTTGTTCATGCACATAAAAAGTAGACATATACACATACACAAGCACACACAGTCAGTAAGGAAGCTGCTTTCAACCCACTTCTGTATATGTATTTTCTGTTTTGTAAAATCTGTAGTAGAAAGAAATACTTATGTTATTACAACCAACAGGCAGGATACAGAGCAAAACTAATAGCAATAATCAAATATTCTTACTATAGAAATTCTTACCCTTCTTTCCCCAGTAACCAGCTCCCTACTGTTGCCAGCCTTTGATACTTGCTGCTTTCCATGCCGTTGCCCTTTCTGAAGATCCTTCTTGAAAAAGCTGTCAGTGACAGCTGCAAAAAGTCACATCACCTTGAAATAATATTGGGGGGGGGAGGGGGACAGGGAGGATGGACACACACACGTTATAATTAAACTTATTTCATTTACATTGTTGCATGTAGCATAGGCATAAGCATGGATTTATCTGTCATGGAGAAACTCATTAAAAACATATGAACATCCTATCTGGAGGATAGATTCTTCCCTTGTTGCAGCTTCTACCTAGAAAGTTTTTAGAATTTTCAGTATGCAAAACATGAAGCTAATGCAACCTATTTGTCAGGAACAAAACGCTGCAGAAATGCAATAAGTCATTCTGAGAAAGTTGCAAAACAGGTTGAGGTACTTTTCACTGGGGTCAGTTTAATTCAGCCAAATTCATTAAAACCCAATACAAACACCCCTATTGCAAAGCATAGCAAAGGAAAAACTTTTCACTCATTTTAAGTAAACCACTAAGTTCTTTGAGCGCCAGAACTCATGAAGCCTGATTTCCTATGGATTTGCTTCTCATGGGTGACTGCAAGCTTTGATTTAAACTTTCCCCATAAAGTTGCTTTTCTTTGTGGCTTCTATGGTGTTTGGTGATTGGGAAACTTAGCTGCAGTCAGCAACAGCCCACAGTCATCAACACTTCTAATATCTCTTTTTGTCACTTTAGCAGCATACTTTTTAAGAAACGTCATTGTGAGAGCTCAGTTTGGCTGAAACCTGTAAGAGGTTTTCAGTTTGGAGATTATTGTTTACTTGATTTTAGAAGAAGAGGAAAGAAAAGAATGGGACATAAAAAGAAAAAAGAGCGAGTAAGTATGACTGCATAAACCTTGTTTCCTTAGGAAATTGTACTGAAAACTCCAATAACAGAAAGAAAGTCTTCCATAGCCATAATCAGATCTGGCCTCAAATCGCACTTTTCCTGTACTAGCATGTAAAGATGTCCAGTCCTGATCCCATCCCAGCAGCAGTTGCCTAAGGAAAACTTTGGAGGCTAGAGAACAAGAGAAAAGCTTACTTCTAGGCTTTAGAAGCATTTTAAAAGTAAGGGCCAGTATTTTAGGAGACGTAAACCAGCATAGATCTTTGGACAAAATCAGCAAGCAAAATATGTACTTTCTACCTTGAATAATTGGTAAAGGGTAGAAAGAAAAGACTGACATAGATCAAAAATCTCAGAGGCATTGTAGTAGCACCTACAGCATTATTTGAAGGAATAAGAAAATCTCTTCAGGAGTGATTCATTGCCGCAGTAATGAAATGCATGAGAATCAACACTTGTACAAACAGTTGTGTACACAGTCTGTTGATTCTCGCATGCATTTACAATACTCTCATGGGTCTACCAAGCACTTCATTTCCTGTCACTATGTGAAAATATGTTCTTTCAAATAATCAGAGTATTTCACCTTAACTGTCAAAGATATGACTACCGGGAACATGGCTGAATACAATGTGGACTTAACAAGAACTAATTTTAAAAATACCGCCATAGGTCTGTGGACTATGACGTATTGAAACTTCATGGACTTTCAGCCTCCCATAATTTTGTTACCAATGTTCGTTGTAATGCAAACAGAAATTGTAGTAAATAAACTTTAAATGAAGAAGAATATCAAAGAGCCAAATACATGCATATAAGAAATTATACAATTATCACCTTCTTTGATAACAGTATCTAACTACCCTACCTGCCTACTTCTAACCTTTTTTCCCTTCACCAGGATGTTATTTTACCATTACAAATGTATTTAATATGGGTTTTTAAAAATCCAGGATAATCCAAGTGTGCGTGTTTGTACTGACAGCATACGTGCGCTACTCATGCTAATTGACCCTGATCCTTCACAATAAGGACATTGAATGAAGTTTTATTTTTTATGAATACTCTTACTTGCATGGCTTATTTGCTAGCCATGGGAGGTGGGCGTTTAATCTGTCAAACATTTGTAAAACACCAAAAGCAGTGCAACCTTTGACCTGGGTCACTGAAACTGCACCCACTTCTTGTGATTTTTCTGTTCACCCAGCCTGTTTCATATATTTGTCCCATGCCTTATGAAGCATGCAGACAGAGTATGATCTTTGACACCCAGCCACCTGTGTCCCATACTTTTTGTGTGAAAGAAATAAATGACAGGCCTGGAGATTGAGACCAGGCCCCTCTCTTTTTCTCTCTCTTTTTTTTTCTCTCTCTCTCTCCCCTTCTTTTTTTCCTTTATTCAGGTGTTTTGCCAGATGATTTGAAAGACCTCTGTGTGTTTTAGGTTATAAAGTTTTCTATCTCCACTGAGATTTTTCTAGGTATGTATTATGCAACTTTAAATGACCAACTATTTATAGTTTCTGAAAAAAAAAAAAAAAAAAAAAAAAGATTAAATCATTTTCCCAATTAAAGTGATGGTAAATTCATTATTGGCTTCAACATGAAAAATGACAGAGACATGACACTGCTTTTTTACAGTACATTAAAGAAAAAAGATTTTTTTTCAGCTGAACCATATTTCTATTTCTCTTATAGCCTTAACATTACAGTATGACTCTTTCCTACATTATTACAGGATATTATTAATTTTAATCACACTTTGGCCCAAAACACATTCTGAAGTAAAAAAAAAAAGGCATAAAATGTATCACTTTTTTGCAGCATATTACTTATGCTTATTGCCATTAAGTGATGTTAAGTGGATTAAAGTAAGAATGATATTGCTTAACATCAATTGTCTCAGAGTTGGACAACTTTGCCGAGGTACTCTTCCTGGTTTCCCCATAGTCAGTGCAGGGAGACAGAATCATCTTTGTCTTGAATGAATCATTCAATGAAGATGACATTGCTTTCTTAAGAAGAAGGAAATTAATTTGGGCAACTTCAGATATAGGTATCAAGTGTCATTGTAGACTCTCGGGTACCCTGTTGGGCTACCATCTACTCTTCTGAAAGGACACAGATCTCTCTCTTATAGGTTATATTTCTCTGTCAAATGTGAATGTCTACATAACATCAATGCTGTGTCGCAAACGATATGCTTGCATTTAGGAAACTGAACCATGTTTTATTCTGGACAGCTTGCTTTTTTCTAGTGGTAATTCATTGAAGTTAATCCTAAACACACTTTTCAAATACCACAATTAATTTCAGCAGGAACACTTGTAGGATAGGCAGAATATTTTGTTGGCTGATGCTCAGTGAGCACAGTAGTTGATATTAGTTCAGACTAACAGTAAGTCTGTGGAACTCTGTTGACTCCAGTATGTAACAAGCTTAATTCAAAGAAAAGCTAACCCTTATTTCTTCAACACAGTAGCTGAATATCACATTACTAATTCTACTTTTGCTGTTTGCTAAATTCATATGCAGTAGATGAACACAGTGAAGTTAATGCAGAAGTAAACTTTAGTAATGAAATTTTTCTGCCCTGGTACATAGATTAAGAAACATTGTAATTAGGCATTTTAAAGATCATCCTATTTAAATAATTAGTACCATGTTCAGTTTATTCAGATCTGTTGTTTAGATTTTAATAGATGTCCAAAATTAAGATGAAAACCATATCCAATAAAATGTTACAGAGACATACCCAAGAAAATACTGTTATTCTCAAAATACAATTCAATGTAATCAGATATGAAATAAGATTATAAATATAAAAAAAAATCTGCAATAGCGTGATTTCATAATTAATAATGTCATACATCTTTTACCATCATGTAATGAAGATAAGCCAAAGATACAGCCACAACTGCAAGAGTAACTTACTTGAATGCAATAGCAGAATCAGTGGTTTGCAAAGCTGGGAGGGAGCCATTAAAAAATAAAAGAACAGTATCTCCTCACACTGCTGCTGACAGATGGCTTCAATCCTTCCGTTCTTCAACTTCTGGTTGGATGGTTGAGCCAAAATTGAAAAATATACCAGATGCACTTCTTTGGACTATGTCCCATTTTATGTTCTCTTAATCAAGAATGGGGAAAAGTGAGGGAGAATGAGGCAGATATATAGTGGCAAGCTTAAACAAAAAACAACCAAATATATACAAAAACTATGAAGCTCCCAAACAGAGAACGGGAAGTAGAAAAGACTAATCACATGAAGCATATAGAAAAAAAACCACATCTTTATCAGAGGACTATCTAAGGAGGTAAGAAAGAAGTGATTCCCAGGCATGAGCTGGCAGTAGAAAGGGAATAACAGTAGCTATTACACCCCAGAGAATCAGAAATGTATAGGCCACCATACCTATGCTGATGTTAGTTTCTGTGGTGGGACCAAAAGATGTGGATCTGTTAGAGTGGGTCCAGAGGAAGGCCATGAAGATTATCGGAGGGCTGAACACCCCTGCTATGAAGAAAGGCTGAGAGAATTAGGATTGTTTAGCCTGAAGAAAAGAAGGCTCCATGGTGACCTTAGTGCGACCTCATGACAACCCTTAATACGTAAAGGGGACTTATAAGAAATATGGAGAAAGACTTTACCTGTAGTGACAAGGGGCAATGAAAGGAGTAATGCTTTTAAACTGGAAAAGGGTAGATTTAAATTGGACATAAGTCAGAAATATTTTACAATGAGGATGGTGACATATTGGAATAGGTTGCCTAGAGATGCTGTGTGTGCATCATCACTGGAAGTGTTCAAGATCAGGTTGGATGGGTCTTTGAGCAGCTTGGTCTAGTGGAAGGTGTCCCTGTTCATGACAGGATGTTGGTGAAAATGTATTTTAAATGGTGCTTCCCACCCAAACTATTCTGTGATTCTATTATTCTATGAAACAAGTGTGAACCATACCTTCAAAAATCTAATGTATCTCAATAAAGTTAGCTTTCCATTACACAAAATACTTATGCACTTGAATAATGTAAATTTCCAGCAATGCAGGTGCTACAAAATTGCCTAGACAATATGGATCAGAAATAAATCAGCTTGAATCCAGACAGACTTTATTGACTACAGTTCAATGCTTGCTATGCCAAATCCAAGGAGGTTTCTGAAAAGTTAGGGAAGTGTATGTGGACTGTAAGTACCAATACTCCAAGATATGTGACAGACAGAAATCAGTGTTAATTCAGTGCTAATGCGGAGAAAACATCCTGGAGCAAAAACTATACTAAACCAATACTCATTCTAGGACGCTGGACCTCTAGTGTTCTCTCACCCCAGGCCAGTCCATATTATGCCCCTTTATATCAGAAAGCTTGTTAATTTTGACACAAAGCCAGATTGATCAGTTAAAATGGTGGCCAGCTGGAAACAAGAATTCCTAAATAGCTGCCTAAATGTTAGCCAGGAATCTTTAGTCTTCTGCAGGAAGAGTGAAGAACAGAGATGAGTCTAAGTTTTGAAAGAGAAGATTGCCCAGAAAAGTCATGGTGTCCCCATCCTTGGATATGCTTGACACCTATCTGAACGCAGCCTGGTCTAGTTGATACTGTGTGGGCAGGAATGTTGAATTATATGATCTCTAAATGTCCCTTTCAACCTTAACTATTCTGGGAATCTAGTGCTGCCCAACTCTGCCCCCACAAAGGTACTTTTCTGAACTGTAAACTGCTGTTCATGCACAAAGCCTGTTAAGTTTTGTCATCATCTGCCCTTCCCTCTGAAAAAGTGTGTCTTCCCTTACTCCCTCACCAAATTCTCACATTCCACCTCTCCTTTCTTCTTCTATCAGATCACAACTGTTGCACAAAGAAAATCGCACCATCTTCTCACAAGAAATATTTTACTGTCTGTACTCTGGCTTCATATTATTGTGATATAGTATATCGATCATGGAGGAGACATTTTCTTCAGTCTAGAAACACCGAAGTTCAAATGTTCCAGTTCAGAGAAAAAGGCCCCACTCCATGAACTGCTCAATCATATTATGCAATCTTTTAAAATTTATGTAGAATAAAACATACCCACAAATATTTTTTTCTCTTCTGGTTCTCATGAAAAATGCTCAGGCCAAATTCATGCTAATTTTCTGCTGCAATGCATCCTACATATGTTGGTTCGCTATAGTTTTATGAGAATTTTTCAAATATGAAGGCATCCAGTGACTTCATAATTCAGTGTAAATCATCACCAGACTTTTAAGTAACTATTAGGTTTTTTTTGTATCTAGGATAGTATTTAAATGTCCAGCATGAAATCAAAACTGGCAGTTGTTCTTCCTTTCATAGGCATTTGATTCTTTATGTTAATGAAATACATGTCAAAAAATTCAGTGAACTCTCTTATCTTTTTTTTTTTTTTTCTTAAGTGGAGTTTTGTAGGTTTTCAGGTGTGATTATATCACTTAGGAGATCGCTGGCGGTGTTCAAGGCTGGATTGGACATAACCTTGGGTGGCATGGTTTAGTGGGAGGTGTCCCTGCCTCAGGCAGAGGGGTTGGAACTAGATGATCTTAAGGTCCTTTCCAACCCTAACTATTCTATGATTCTATGATTCTATAGAAAGTTTGATAAGAAAAACAAAAAGTCAAAGCACAATCTTTGCATGATTCATTTTACTTTCATGTAATTGATAGTGTATACTTTCAGGGTACTAGATGGATATATTTAAAGGTATACTTGCAATTGCTTCCTCCACCTATTTAATAAATTCAAAAAATAAAAATCAAAATAGTATGAACACTGAGTGCCAAATTCCCTTTAAAATGTGCTTTAAAGAATGGACATGACATGGTGTAACGATGCTTATTTTTTACTACTTTTTTCCTTAATGATTTAAAATTTTTGAAAGGCCGTTACCAGATTTGACTTCTTTTTCCTGAAGTGTAGCTCAGAATGCTCTGTAAAGTTGACCATACTGTCTCATTGCCTTTGTTTAGTTCCAATCAACCTGCAGCTTGAGATAGTTAATCATTGTATTTTTTAATTAAATATATATATATATATATATATAATGTGAAGAATACAAAACCTGTTGGTTTGGGGTTAGGGCTCTTTTTTTTTCCAAACTACTAAAAACTACAAAACTGCAGAAATATGAATCTGTTGTTCTGTTGCTAAGCTGCAAAGTTAACCAAAAAGAAAAGTTAAATTTTTAATTTATTATGATGTACAAACAAAAAGTAATTGCTGAACTCTGATATTCTAGGAGGTGCTAGTGAGGTTACAAACTAAGAGGGCATTCAATCAACTTTCATGGCTGCTGAGTTAGGCCAATCTTAAATAATTTGAAAATCCCAAGATAATCTTTCTCACATAAGTCTGATTTTCTTATCCAGTTCTGATTTGATGCAAGGTCTGAAAGTCACTCAACTTTGCCAAGGTTGTTTGAGTACTTTAAATGGGTTCTTGTTCTTCCTGCATCACCAAAGTACTAAAATTTCTTTTTTTCTGTCTCATTTTGTAGTGTAGTCTCAAGAATATGTGTTTACATTAGAAAAGGCAGCTCATGGACTGTAGTGATCAGTACAGTAGACCTTTGTTCCTGGGGGAGCTCATCCCAAGTTTGGGATAGCTATTGAGATAACCTTTTAGTCCACAGCTTATCACTTTTGCAAACAGTTTCTTTACAGCACAGCCCTCTTCTTAAAACCATAGACTCAAGCCATCAAATCCTTTGAAAGAAAATAGACTTTGCATTCAACTCACCATGCTGAAGTTGAGCCGTACACGAAAGGTAGATTTGATGTGATCTTGCAAATCCAATGTGGCAACACAATGCCCTTTTACAATCTGGAGATGCAGCAAATGTTCCAGTATGCTCATCAGTTTTGCAATAACATCATACATTTTTGCTTTGAGGAGTAAAATGGACATTTATTTTAATGACATATATTTCATAAATAAGTCACTAGGATAGTTTAGTGTAGTTATGAAAGAGGTGATTTGCAACTGGCTGGCAGCTGCTTTTAATTAGAATGTTTTTAATCTCTGCAGCATAGAAATGTGCTTCCCATACTTAATGGATATATTACTGGCAAAGGACAATGAAATAAATTCCAGATTCTACTCATCCTCTGCGGTGATGTTCTTTATCATAGAAAACAATTATTTCACTTGTTTCATTGCTGTCTTGATAAAAATCAAGGCCTCATTTGACCCCACACTAAAGGCAAGTAGAGTTTTCTCCTCTAATGGAAATGATTTCTTATTTCCTACCTTTGATCCTTGTGAGTTAACCAACCATATGAGGCCACAGGCTCAGAGGTTACTCTAAATCATATCTTGTGAGCTTTGCTTCATAATAATTTCCACAGGACAGCAAAGCTTTTATTTTTCTATGTAATTTTCTTTATTACCAATTTTTATGAGTCTGGGTGAAAGTTGTAAGGCAGTTTTATTATATAGCCCTGCTAAAGGGAGCCAGATCCTTATCATGGAAAAGCTTGGCATGTTTTGTCAAGGCTAACTGAGCTGTGCTGATAAACATGTGCAAAACCTAGGGATAATCCCTGGTTTAGAAAATAACTGCAATTTTAGCAACATTTGTAAGATCTTTGGTATCAGCAGGTCAAGCAGACCTTTTAAATGAGAAATATCAGAAACTTAAAGAATGACCAAATGAGAATTGAAAGAGTTCCTTATCTGCCAAGTGAAGCATAATTATTCTTTGCACTGGATTTTTAAGTACTTAGATCAAACCACTATCAAATATTTTGTGCTGCTAATTTGAGCATTTCTTCTGCCTTTGTATTACTTTGATATTATTGCTAGCACAATTGTTTTAACTCTGAAAAAAAGAGTTAAATTATAAAAGCAGGCTTTTAAAATTCAGAAATGCATCTTAGTCAGTTATCAATTTAGTATCATATCTTTGATTCTGATATTTAAAACCTTCAAATAAATTCTCACTGCTAGGCTTAAGAATAGAACATTTTAGAAATGCCTGTGAATGATTTTGTATTGACTTTAGTGTTTATAAACTTTTATTGTTTGTTTGATATTTGCTTTCTTTTTTTATATTTCTTATCATGAAGACTTCTAAAATTTCTGACTTTTTTCTTTCAGTGTAAGTAACTTAAAAATGTCTACAGAAGACGGGATTCTAAACAAATAGACAAAGATTGTGCAGAAAAAATAAGTCTTAAATAGTAAGAAATTAACAAAATTTTGATTTAAATTCTCCAATTATTTCCTCTCTCAGTGTCAGAATTTCTAAACTTAATTGTGGAAGTATGTGAAAGATTTGGTTCCCTGAAAAAAAAAAAGAAAATGTAACTCTGTTCCCATTATATTAACACCAAACATTCCTCTCTCAACACCTATTCAGCAATTATAACTAACCATTGTGTTTAACTGTTGCACACACATCACAAACAAGTAGAGGACTTAGGCTGTGAATCCTTGGTTCCTGCATTTTGAAAATAAGCATCTGAGTGTAGGTGAAAATTAGGTTCAACCACACTTTTCTTTAGTGTTTCCTGCTGTTTAGCTTAGACCTCATCCGTCACAGGCTGGATGTCCCAATCCCACTCCAATGTGTCTGACTCTTTCTTTTCCTTTTAAAGGTCATTTAGGTCAGTAACTCAGCACTGTAAATTCTTAGAAGCAACAGTCCAAAATTTAAATATTCTAGATTCTTCCTTTTGTAAACTTCCATTTGAAGTCCTTGCTGAAACTAAACAAGAGAAGATTATATGAAGACTGAAAAGTCACATTCACCACACCTTTGGCTGGGTAAGTCAAACCTACAGAATGGTTCAGACTTAATTTCTAGAAAAGATGATTCATCATGAGATGGAAGCACATCCATCTGCATCAGCCTCTTTCTATTCTGGCTTACTCCATACAAATATTCATCACTGAGGAATTGAGTTCTTTTCAAGGGGGTTTCTGCTGAAAGTGTTCAAACGGCATTTAGTAAATTATAGGAGGAAATTTACTCTAAAATGCTACAAACCAATTATCGTTTGGATTTCAAAGCTCAGTACTCAGAACTGTTGGAACAAGTCCAAAGGAGGGCCACGAGGATGATCAGGGGACTGGAGAACCTCCTATATGAAGATAGGCTGAAAAAGTTGGGGCTGTTGAGCCTGGAGAAGAGGAGGCTACATGGAGACCTCATAGCATCCTCCCAGTATCTGAAGGGGGCCTATAGGGATGCTGGGGAGGGACTCTTCATGAGGAACTGTAGTTTGAACCTATTACAAGAGGTAATGGGTTCAAACTTAAACAGGGTAAGTTTAGACTGGATATGAGGAAGAAGTTCTTTACTGTAAGGGTGGTGAGACACTGGAACGGGTTGCCCAGGGAAGTTGTGAATGCTCCATAGCTGGCGGTGTTCAAGGCTGGATTGGACAGAGCCTTGGGTGGCATGGTTTAGTGGGAGTTGTCCCTGCCCCTGGCAGGGGAGTTGGAACTAAATGATCTTAAGGTCCTTTCCAACTCTAACTATTCTATGATTCTATGATTCTACTCTGTCTACCAAAGACAGTAGGAGTCTGGGGCAATGAGAATATTCCTAGTAGGTACAGTAGAAATTTATTTTAATTTGATGTAAATAAAAACTAGCTCATTTTTACCCTGTTTCTGTGGGTAAAAAGAGTTTTCATTATTCATATGTTTTATTCTTTGCATTTCCTTTTCTGATGCTGTCATGACCTCTTAAATAACAGTGCTTAAAAATCCTCACAATTCCTGCATTATAGTCATTACTGTCACAGAGTCACATGAACACAGTTCCGTGCAGCTGTAATCAGTTTCACATAGTAAACTTGATAGTGCAAGAAAAGGAAGTCTTTCTCCTGTTTTCTTCTTTACTCAGTGAATTTTAGGTAATTCAGTGTTTCTCAGCATGAATAGCCAGTAGATAGGCTATGGACTTAACTAGCTTGTCCTTCTTGCAGTGCAGACCACTATGGAAGGATAACAAAGGATCAAGCATGGAAAATTTGTTTTTAATGTAGGAGAGGCACCAAACCTTAACTAAACAACTCTTAATGTGGTTTTGTTTTGGGTTTGTTTTTTTTTTTTTTTTATTTTTACAGAAATACAGAAGAATGGGAAATACAACATTTCACAATTACGTTTTGTTTATGTTCCATATGGTTTTCATATGTACATCAAAATAATCTAAAATACAGTGTGACAAGTAAGCATGCAAAGCAGGAAGACCTTTTAAATTTTCAGTCAGTCAACTTTCTATGTGTTTTTTAAAAATTAAGAAGAAAAAAGCACACAGCAACATAGCTTCACCACAAAAATACTGTAATCATACTTGTACTGGAGATGTTCCTCTAAATACAATACATATTAGCTAGTACATCAGGCTGGTGCTACCTGCCAAAGGATCTTTTATGACGTTACTGAAGACAATATGACATTTGCAAGAACAGCATCAAAATGTCAACCAACGTTTCAGCTAAGCTGGAGTCAAATGTGGCCTCAACAGGTTTACACTAGAAAAATGCTTTTGCTGTGTAATGTTGCTCCTGGAAGTCCAGCCCCTAGGGGTCTATAAGGAATGGCAGCTAAGATGATGACATTCATATGTTCAAAGGCGGGGTTAATATGCTCCTTGTTTCACAAAAACTCCTCATTATCAAAGATTCTGATAGACAGAGTCTAGATTATTTTGCAGCATTCACATGGTAAAAGACGTACTAAAAAAATTGAGTTGCATTTCTTTTATTTTGAGTACAAAAGATGACTATACAACTGGGTTTTTTTTAAGAGTTCATTGTCCCATACAAACATGCTGCTATAATTATTTTATTTTTCAAGCTATGGCCTCCCCTAGCTAGGTCTAGCCTTAACATTGGCAGGAATCAAAGACCAAGTCTCCAGTCCAACACAATCCCCAGCATGGTCACAATCATTTACTCATATTTTTTACAATGAGTTATGCTTTTATTCTTCTTTCCTCTATATTTTTTCTTTCTTTTTCATGGCAAAATCTTGGGCCTTTGAGCCATGTGGTTCACATCTATTCTTACACCGAGTGGAAATGATTAAAGAAAACTATAGTTTACCTTCCAAATGTTTTCCTTTCCATTTCCACCTGCCATTTTTTCACGAGATGGTTTAGTGGTGGATTTAGAAGTTGTGGGGTAGCAGTTGGACCTGAAGATCTTAGAAGTATTTTCCAACCTAGCTGATTCTATGAATATTTGACTTCCTCTCATCATTATTCCTTAGGTCTACTATAAAAAATTGTAGAATAGTTTGAGTGGGAAGAGACCTTCAAAGGTCATCTAGCATCTAGTCCAATCCCCCTGCAATAAGCAAGGACATATTCAACTAGATCAGATTGCTCAGAACTGCATCCAGCCTGGCCTTGAACGTCTCCAGGTAGACATTCATTCTATCGTTCAATACCACCATATTCTGTCAGCAGTAGAGACCATTCTGGGAACCTCTCCCATGTAGCAATTGCATAGTACATGAAACCTTGTACTGTACCAAACGGCATTAAAAAAAAAAAAAAAGTCTCTTTAATTTAAATACATCAGAACTTCACTCTAATTTGCAAAGGTATTTGGATTTATATTATTATGTGTTTAGTAAAGTAGACCAATAGCACCCTACTAGCAGGAACGCAGGCAGGTTGAACAAATAAAAATTCTCTATAGAAATTACAAATTTGGAAACACAATCTGCACATAGTTAACTACGTCAGCTTCTTCAGTATTTGTCAAAGTCATGTTTCACAGAAAGTGAAAAGTGCCTAGCATTTTAACAAGTTTTTATTTTTTCACCTGCTTAAATGAAAACCTGTTTCGCTGTTTCATGAATATTTTTTCTTATTATTTTATTTTCTTTTTCTTTGCTCAGCTCCTTGAGAAAAAAAAAATGGGTTACATACATAGATTTAAACTCCTCAACTGACAGAAAACTGAGAAATCAAACAATATACTTTTACTTTATGGGAGAAAGGTAGGTAGAGGCAAGACACAACAAAATTCTACTTTCTGCAAATAGATTTATAGATATCCCTGCTGGCCACTAGATTTCATACAGTCCAAAATTGTTGAGTAACTGAGGTTACAAATGGCCTCTGGAAGTCATTTGATACAACCTCATCCTCCTTACTCAAAGCAGAGATGACTTAGATCACATTTTTTGCCTGGTAAACTGCTCAGAACACTTTGGGTAGGATTCAAGTCACTTAAGCAGCTTGGTTCATTTGCCCCAACATCAGCATGTGACTCAAGTGGAGATGGCTAGGCATCACAGAATAATAGAGTGGTTTGGGTTGGAACGGATTTTAAAGATCACCTAGTTCCAGCCGCTCTGCCATGGGCAGAAACACCTTCCGCTGGACTTCTGAAAGCCCCATACAACCTGGCCTTGTACACTTCCAGGGATAGGGCTGTAAGATCAGACACAGTACTGATAAGAAACCGTCACTTCCTGGAGTGACAGACAAGGGCCAGGCAGTGTACCTAATCGCAAGGACATTTGAAAGAAATGAATGACAAAATGAACCATAACCTTCCTGTCTATAAGTTACACACCTAAGACTTGTTAAGGTTTTCTAAAGATCAGCATAGATCCTCTGTAAGTTTAGATCATTAACTGAAATGTAAACACCTATACTGTGTATACCTAAATTTAGACATCTCAATGTGTCTGAAACGGAAACTGAATTCCACCCCTAACTTTGAGATGTCTATAATAAACGGTATTGTATGGGCTTCCATTTTCTCATGCTAAACTACATAAAATAGTGTGCACTGAGAAATACAGCCATGTATTTCTTGCATTTGTGAAACAGAAAAAGGCCAAGAACAAGTTTTAATCTGAAAACATCTGTTTTGGTATGAATCTAAACTTTATATTCTATCCCTTCATTAATGTTTAACTGCCTTTTAACTGCCTGCTTCCTTCCACTTTTTTCACTACGTATTTATCCTACAGCAAAATCACAGAAAGCAAACTGTACGCATGAATAATATGAAAATTACCAGAACAGTTTTTTATCTTCTGATGCAACTGCAGTGCAATATCATTAATATCTTAAATTTCTGGTTTTAAGCTGAGTACTGAGGACACAACTTCTACTCATAGATGTTTCTTTTTTTTTTTTTTTGTTGCTTTATTCTGTCAAAGATGTAATATTTGAGAGGTCCTACACTAACAATACACCATAAAACACAAAAACAAGTCTGTGCATATATTTTTAGATTCTCCTATTACTCATAAAGTTCCTGTCTACATAGAAGCACAACCTATCTTTACGATGAGCAGTACTTTGATCAGGTCACAGCTGATAGCACATTAGGGTTTCACTTCCATATTCTGTACAAATATTGGTTTCGGGGGCACATGTCAGCAATTTTGGGCTTGTTTTACTTTTGTCTTTGTTACTGGCAACACAGCAAAAGCAACACAGGACTTGACACTATACAGGAAGATTGTCAAGCTTTCATTGTCATTAGAAGGAAGACTGGCTTAGCATAAAAAGACATTTAAATTAAGGAAATGGGTGGCGTTGTCAGATTTAAACAAGAAAGGTTTACCAAAGTCTTTTAAGTACTTTTTTTTTCAGCACCTGAATCAGACACTTGGGAAAATCTCTCTACTTGCACCTAGATAAAATTGAAATCTTTGTAAACTCAGTTTATTCAGTATTCACAAAGTATGAATCTGCTTTCCCAATTTTCCTATTTGCATGCAACTGGGTATGAAAATTCAAGCTTGCTCCTCATCCCTGACCACCTTGAGTGTCAGGAGTGATGTTCAGCTTTAACACTTGTCACCAGCCATCTGAGGAAATCAGCTGAGAGAAGGTTGCTTTATAGTGGTGCACTGACATACACTCAAGCAAAGTACTTTCAAGCAAGATCTTGAATGGGCATCAATGAGAAAGACTTCCAGACTGCAAATATGAAAAGAATGCAAATGACCTACAGAAGAGTACCTAATTATTTACAGCTCCTAATTCCTGTAAATGACAAAATTGTCATTGCAAAGTCTTTGAATGACCTCGAATTTTAAAATGGATCATACCTTAGGAGAGAAACACTTATAGACTAGAAAAGAGCTGCAGCTGGGTGATCTGATCCTTTAAGCGGATATTTTATGACAGGGTTATATTTCCTGGCTACAGGAAGTTTTGTATATGAAGAAGTGGAAAGCAATAAGTCAGTCTGAGGAGAATAAACCGTTGCAGGAACATAATAAACTCTACATATCCAGCTGGTCTCAGAGAGCCTGCTAGCACCTTTCCCTTCCTGTTGGAGCAAGTAACATCTGTTTCTTAAGCAAAAGAGTGTGAAGAGAATAAGCACACATAGCTATGCACAGAGACATGCAGGTGAAGGGAGTGATTTATTATATTTCAAATAGATTGTTTCTGCTGCAAAAACAAAAGCAGGGCTTAAATGTGCTTCTGTACAATGATTTGTGTTTGTCACTTTTTTCTTTTTCCTTACTTCTTTTTTTTTTAAAGTGAGATGGAGGAAAACCTGCAGTAATTTTATTAAAGTAGAGAAAAATCTAATCAGAACAGTGACTGAAAACAGACCTCATAAAAAATCATTAAGAAAGAGCTCCTGTTCTAAACACAAGACCTTCTTGACTTCAAGGATTATTTTTGCCAAAAACATTTCTACCTGTTCTAAAGGAGTTCCTGTTGGATATAGGTATATAGAGGTTGATGAATTGATGTGTGTTCAATAGGAGAAGATGTTCAGTAGGAAGTATATCCGAAACAAACCAGCTGTAGTTAAATTTTCTATGAACTCCTATAGTCCAAGACACTGCTTCTCAAATGCTGCATTCAGAGGCATGTTTTATTTCATTAAATATATATATAATTATATATATAATAATAAATGAAATATATATATATAATAATATATAATTGCTGGTCAGTGGCACTAACAGAAGTTTTAGAAATTATCATTTATAAAATAAATTTCAATCAGTAAGACTGCATCGTGAAAAAGGTACAACTTAATATGAATAAAACCAGTTAAATCCAGCTCTCTTATTTTCCCAGTGGTGAAAAGAACTAACTTGTTGACGAAACAGCATCAATCTTGAAGTACTTTCTCTTGTACTTTGAGACAAAGAGTAACATTAAAATTCTTCTAGGAAATTTATTTGAAATTCAGTGATCAAGTAAAAGGATTAAGAGGAAAAATCAAGTCAGGTACAGGAATCAGGCAGAATGGAATTTGAATAATTAAATATAAGTAATAGCATAGATTTTAAAGAAGTCACATTTAACAAATTTCAAATTTGATTAATCTTTTTTTTAGGAAGTAAAAATAAAAACTGCTAAAGGTAATGTGTAGTCAGTAGTTAATGAAGGCTTTTGATACAGTACTGGCTGGTGTAAGTAGTTTAGATAATGTGATACTGACGGACATATCCTCAGTTGGTTGAAAAAATTGCTTAGAAACTGAAGCCATATGATAAGTGGTCCTAGATTAAGTACCAAGAGTTAAGAGATGGAGTGTTAAAAGACTGCTAGCATGAAATCTACCCTTGCTTAGAAAATTAATCACTGACCTCATGGGGAATATGTAACTGGGTGTTCAAATGTATATATGACACGCCAATCAAAAAAGAATGAACAGGTAAAGCAAGTTGAATTAATTCTTAATGGAATAGGTTCCAAACCAGTTTATAACTTTTGCAAAGAAAAGCATGAAGACCCAACAAGTGGTAGCTGGTGCTCTAGTTCTGAAGTAACTTAACCTGCAAAAGACTCATATTTAATGTTTCTAATTTAGATCAGCTGTTGGAGGGACCAGATGAGGGAGCATCTGACATGATAGTGGTTGCCTCAGTCCCACCTTCAGCCTTTGTGGAGCACTGAACACACAGCAGAGGAAAATCTTGCTGAAGTGTTACCACAAGAAAGCTTTTGATAAATCAAGATTTTCTGAGGACAAAAGTTTTGCTGAAAAGTTCAAAGCTGTTCTAATTACTAGTCCTTACTAGTCCACCTAATGAGGACAACAGGACTATATACATTCTTAAAGCTGAACACATATCTTCAATATCAAATGAATACCATTTGGTTCACATGTTACATACACATTTTGGAGTTGTTTCATTTACAAATAATCCAGAAGTAGAAGCCATTTATTCTTGTTTCACATTTAGCAAAACTCAATAGCTTTTCCAAAACAACTTTCTTTCTCTTGCACTCAGTCGAAGATTTCATCAGAAAGTTCCCATGATCTTTTTTAGCCAAAGAGCAACTTCATTCCAAAGAGTACTTCATAGATATCTTTTTGATCCATTAGCTTGAAAACAGCAGCTATATCTTTTTCTTAACATTTTGTGCATTCTTTAACTCATTAATCTATTCTTCTTTCTTCTTTTACTGTTCTAGTTATGTCTTCAGCATCTCCTTTCAATTTTTTTCACACAGGTTTCCAAGTATTCAACACTACCTTGACGTAAACCCACAGACAGACACAAATCAAACAGTGGACTTACTTTAACAGAAAAATTCATTAACCTTCACCTTTTCTCCACTTTTGTTTAGAGTGATATTGTGATACTATTTTCTAATGCAATTTTCTCTCTCAGTTACAAAAGGACCCCTATTTCCTACAAACCTCTGTTACCTTCTTCCTCAATACACAACAGGCAGCATCAGTATGTCTGCTGTTCAAGACCATTATCTCATCATCATATTCATCATGTGCCATTCTGCAGGTTCTATACCCAGCATATATGTGTCCTCAAAAATGCTGCTGTCTTGAAAGGCTCTCACTACCCCTACTGCCGCAAACATTTCTTTGTCTCTATAAAATATACTCGCACTTCACTCACTCTAAATCAGTTTAAAAAAAAAAAAATACCAGAAGTTTTGTATTGATCTAACAGTCCCAGGTCTCAGAACTTGCCTAGGTTTGCCCTGCTATAAATGGGGTTTAGTTAGTTTTAGCTGTAATAACTATAGCCCAGAGGAAATAAGTGACTACTGACTAGCCTGTTTTAGTGTACTTATAAAATACAATGTATGATAAAGGGCTAACAAAGCTAGGTAATCACTTTAAAATGGCAGCCTTTAATGTTAATTGAAGAGGATTCACTGTTGTGCAACTTTGAACAAGTCCAGAGGAGGGCCACGAGGATGATCAGGGGACTGAAGCACCTCCCATATGAAGATAGGATGAGAAAGTTGGGGTTGTTCAGCCTGGAGAAGAGAAGGCTGTGTGGAAACCTCATAGCAGCCTTCCAGAATCTGAAGGGGGCCTATAGAAATGCTGGGGATAGACTATTCATTAGGGACTGTAGTGATAGGACAGGGGGTAATGGGTTCAAACTTAAAGAGAGGAAGTTTAGACTGGATATGCGGAAGAAATTCTTTACTGTAAGGGTGGTGAGGCAGTGGAATGGGTTGCCCAGGGAAGTTGTGAATGCTCCATCCCTGGGGGTGCTCAAGTCCAGGTTGGACAGAGGCCAGGTTGGGCAGAGCCTTGACATGGTTTAGTGTGAGGTGTCCCTGCCCATGGCAGGGGGGCTGGAGCCAGATGATCTTAAGGTCCTTTCCAACACTAACTCTTCTATGATTCTATGATTCTATGATTCTATGATTTTACATTTTAGTTGGGATCAGTAGAACCAAGTAGTCTATATTAAGAAGAGTTATAAAAATAATGTCAAATTAACAGTGGCAAATTTAAGTGTTGATATTAATTAACTGTACTATTAAGAATGTCTATTACATTTTTTGTTGCAATGGTAAAAATTTAATTGGACTGTATGCATGTCGAGTTGCCTTTTTCCAATGACAAGACTCTTGGTGCAACAGAATACCCATTTGGAACACTTCTATTAAAATCAATGTCCCTGCCTCCTTTAAATTACAGCTTTAACAATATCACTGCTCTGTACATCCCATGACTCATTCTTCACTCTCTCTGTCGAGTGATGATCTTTTGTCTTTGCTCCTCAGATCTTTTTTGTCTTACTCTTACACTGTGTGATTCAGTAAAAAGAAGTAGTTTTATTCTGTGTATAATTCTAAGGTTTTCACCTTCTCCTCAGCTGTAGGAAAAAATATTATTGTACTCATTCTTTTCCATATTTTTATTTCAGATATAGTAAGAGTACTGTCTTAAAATTGACAAATCTTCTTATTCTTTAAAACACCTGTTTTTTTTTCTTTGAAGCAGACTAAAATTTTCAGTGTTATATGGCTGGTTTATAAATAGTGATGTCTGTCTGAATGTTATCTCCTGTTCCTCAGTCTGTATCAACTTATATCTACATTGTAAGTTGCCTTAATAAGGACCATTTATTGCTGTGTCTGTTTAAGACCTCCAGAGTCCTGGTCAGCACTTTTTTTTTTTTTTTTTCCATGCACTATACTTATACCTCTCCCGCCAAATAAAAGAGGGAAGAGGAGCTGATTCCTGATCCTCAGTCCAAAATGGCATCAACTGGGTTACACACACACCCCTTAAAACTATTCTCTACTAGACCAGAGTGCATGTGTGGAGTTTTACTAGTTTGAAACAGAGCAAGGAGTGATTACTTTAAATAAGGTCAGGAACCGGATAGGTACTTAAGATACACCCTGTAATAGTTAGAACTAATAATTATAGCAACAAAGGTGGTTTTATGGGACTTTTCACTTCTCTTTTCAAGAAATTCTGTACTTTTTCTTTTTGGACCTTTGCAGAATGGAAGTTTGGAAACAGCCAGTGAAATAACGCCTACTACTTCTTAGATTCACCTCAACATTTTCCATACTTTTTCCTTCCCATGATCATTTGGTTTCTGAGTTTAAAAATATAGGTAAGAAATTTAGTGATATCATTTCAGCTTGTTTGTTGCAAATATTTATTAGCACATGAATAGATATAAATTTTTAAAGCAGTGTTTTACAGAATGGTCTCTTTATAGGGAAAGAAATAATTTTTACATAATTTCAGTTAAAAAGAACATAATTCAAAATGTTCCAGTGAAAAACACAGCTCAACAGAGGTTAACCACGTTTAAAGCCTTAAATAGTTAAGCGTTCATTCAGAGAAATCCATCTTTGCATTTAGAAGACTTTGGCTTTGAGTGTCATTTATCTTTGTAGAGGCCATTATGGGTTTAGTTTGCTTTTAAGTGTCCTCCCAGAAAGGAGTTAAGAATGAGCAACAAGACTGGATCACTGAACAAAGACATTGTTCATATATTACTCTGTCAATTACAATATAAGAACTACAGCAATTTAATGGATGTAAAGAAAATAACCACAGAACCCAACAGTTATACCTTCCTGTAAACATTCCAGTAAAGCCTCTGAACCATTAACATAAAAAGGCCATTCAAGTAAAACATGCTAAATATGCATTATACAAAAAAATGGATCAAGGTAAAAATGCTGTTCTGAGTCCATCCTTAATCCCACATATTTTGCAAAATACAGTGCAATAAAGCAAGAAGGGCATGTTCTGAATTATTTCTGCAGCAGGCTACAGATCTCTCGATAAAACAATACTTTTTGCTGGAAAACTCTACTCCAAGGTATTTTAATCTTATTGGGACTGTTTGTTTCATTTGAATTTGAAAATAACTTCTGAACGACTCTACATGTGGTATTGCCTAGCATTCCTGAACTCTTTCAAGGAGGTAATGGAAACTTCAAGAAGAGGAATTAGACAGGAGTCATACAGAGCCACACAGAGCCTTCTTGCTATTAGGCTGACCTGCAACACAGATGGTTGCAAACAATCAGCAGGCTTGGAATCAAGTCCAAAACAGCAACATGAAGAAATGAGCCCAAATGCAGGGTACCTACAGTTAATGGATATGGCAGAGGTAGGGGGATATCTGAATTTGTTCTCGCAGCCTGTCCTTTTAAACTATGTGATGACATTATATGTAAGTCAGAAGCAAATTTTACCCTCAAAAAAGTATACAAAATTATTCAAAATCATCACATTCCTGTTGTATGCATTCTTAGTTGAAATACACTTATATAGGATCTGACTTTGACTCACTGACATCATCTGGACATCTGTGTGATTTCCCAAGATGAGATTTTTGATCTAATAGAGTATATAAAGTTTTAAGACCACAAAAGACTGCACTTCTCTTTTAAAACTAGCTGAAAGAAAGTCTAAGGAATAAAGCTTTACTTTGTCATAGTTAGGTTGACTTGAGTAAAACAAAAGCAGGAACTTAGAAGTTCAGATCAGATTTTGCCAGTCAGGGAAAATGGCAGCAAGATCTTCAGTTTAATGGTCTGCTCAGGTCTCTTCACAGCTTGCAACAATCTCCCTTGCACAGAGCCAAAACTCTGGTTTTGACTTAGTTGAAGCGTTACCTTACCATCAAATATTTAAAGCAAGTGACCCTGAAAATAAATGGAAATACCTATGTGAGACAGTTTATGTGGCTAAAATGATGTTAAATGCCTTGCTGAATAAGGACATTAGGTCTGCCTTGTTTTTGTATTCAGGGAAAGTAAGAGCAATAACTGAGGGCATTGAATGATATGCAAGGAAGATTTATGTCCTTTCTCCTACTTGACATGCTAGCCCCCAGGCCAACTATGAGCAAACGTGAGCTCTTCATCTTTACAAATAATTCTGGCTATTGCTCTGTGGTTGCATATGTGTCCTATGCACTGTAAAACCTCAGATGAAGCACTTAGAGCTCTGAACGTGCAATGGTGCACTCTTCCACCCTAAATGTACTAAAAGCAGCTTTCAATATTGTGTTTTATTTGACCATCCCAAGTTCAGAATGTTTTCTTCCTGCAGGAATCAGGAATAAGCTACAATCCATTTTTGGTAATATACACTCTAGATCTTAATCATCTATTTATACAGACATTTCCTCTTTACAAATAAACGTAGAGTGAAACAGAATAAATATTCATTTAAAAACCAAATGTTTATGTTTTTGAAAATGCCTGTTTATCAGAAATTCGTCAGACAGAATGATGTTCTCCAGCTGTAGGGAAGGTTTCCATTAAAATGGTTTTATATTCATTGCATTCAGTGCAATTCAGTACATTACCTCTGTTGGGTAATGAGTGAGTTAGGGTTTCATGTTACATCAAATCCTTCCTTCTATCTGTAACAGGAAGGCTGTGGTGGTGTAAATTAGCTAGTTAGCTGATGAAAGGACATGATAACACCACAGGGAATGTGAAACCTGTTGATCTCTATATACAATGTAATGACAGATGTTTCCTTTAGAAAAAGCTTGCTTCTTAAAAAAAAAAAAATCTTTTACGTGATGCATAAGAGTACAGCAACATGCTAGATATTGAAGTGCACTTCCGAACACTTTTGCACTGATTTCCCTGACCTCAGCCTAGAAACACACCCAAAGCACAGCCTGGGTGATAGCAATACCCTAGGCTGATCATTCAAACTGTGTGATTTTCACATAGTTGCTTTCTGAAGAGGCTACCTTGCCAGACAGCTGAATCACTTGCTACTATCATCACCCTGAATGAAGCTAACATGCAACAAGCAGTCTGTCACTTCACTGTTGCTCAACAAATTTGGAGAAGTTGACTAAGATCAAGCCACAGATTTTTCTGTAGTATGCTTGCTTTCCATCCTGCATGGGCCCATCTAAGGCTCCAATTCTGTCTCCTCCAATTCCTTGATCTTCCTCTTAAACTTACCTCAGAGAGGTAATGTCTTCCTTTACCATCCATCATTTAACGCCCTAATCTCTTCTGAGAACCTGAGACAAACACCTTCCTGGCTAAATGGTGTCCACTGCCCTCTCATACCCTACCTCCTTATCTAAGGACCAACATAGTCTGTGATGAAGTATGCCAGCTCACAAATGTGACCTACCACGACACCAAAAGCTGGAATTCATTTGATGATTTAAATTATTTCTTGCTGATAAAATATTTAACAGGAGGTTACTCATAGATAATATTGCATATTTCCTGGAAATGCTGTGTTCTTAAAGCATGTAAATTATTAATGGTATTTTATAAAGCACTGATTAGTGAGCCCTTCATACCACTCTTAATACATTCACAGGAAGTAAACTTTTCTAAATCAAACAAAGATTAGTAACATGCAGAAAACAATAAATAATGAATACAAGTCTTCTTCCTCTGGCACGACAACAGCAGTGGAGCCAAGATAAGTACTTTCTCAAGCCAAAGAGTGAGGAATTTAGCTATTTTGCTTCTTAGTGGAACCAAACTGGGGCACACTGCATAATGATACAGTGATTTTTTTGAGCAACAGTGGAGTAGTCCTACACATGAGTGGAGGAGAAAATCACACAACAGTCAAAGAAGTAGAAATTAAAATAACTTTGCGAAATGTTGTTTACTTGCTTATTATGAAGAAGCAGAATTCCAAACTACAAATATATGAGCTACATGTGACTACAACAGAAACTTTCTTCTGTTATTAACCTTTGGTTAAGCAAGTACCTTAATCCTAGTGAAATCAGTAAAAACTCTATTCAGAGAAACAATTAATAATGGGTACTTCTGGCTGTAAAATGTTATGGGTTTTAGTTTAACATAAAGATTATAAAATAAATTCCTCAAGGAATAACCTAAAGTCTTATTTTTTTCTGTTTACTCTTCAGCCATTTTAACTCAAGGTCATTTAGATGCATTCATTTCCATATTACAAGACATAATTAGTTGCCTAAAACCCAGCATTCTTCAAAGTAACATTGGGTTTGTTATAACCCAAAATTAACTGTTCCTTTATATATATATATATATACCTTCTACTCTTATCCATAATGTAATTGTAGTAGCCTGTTCCGTGAGTCAGCATAAAGCAATGTACTTGCAATTGTTTGTTATCAGAATTTCTCAGTCTTCTTTCACAAGGTTCCTAACTAAATACATTTTGATAAAAAAATATTTATGTCAAGGATTATAATTTTATTTAAAATGTTTGGGTTGCCCTAGAAAATATGCAGGTGGCCTTGTATTCGGTTCGTCCCAGAACTGAAAATCTAGACCTAATTCAGATGTTAGAAAATGAGCTGAAAGTAAACTTCATTTTCTTTCCCCAGACCCCAGGAAAAAGCAATCAGTTTGGGCTCCTAAAGGATATGGGCAGATACTGTGAAAGGTGAGGACTCACTGAATGCTGTTCTTAACATGGGCATGGGACAGGGGAAGAATCAGAAATTTCCATTGCCTGAACGCAGCTTTGGTCATTCTTTCTCCTCTCCTGCTTTTCCATAAACAGAAGCATCATCTCGTTCACAAAGCCAGAGTTGTCAGAAAAGTCAGTCAAAACATCAAAATATCTAGCAATTGAGTGAGCTAAAGGCATTGATTCCCTCCAAGTCTGCTTCTGCAGCTCTGTCTGCTACAGGCTGGGCTTTCACTCTGTAGATGGGCCCTCTTCTGCTAAAAGAGGACTAGCTCCAAATTCTCCTCCTAAACTAACAACTGTGAATAGAGCCATAGCAGAGGGTCAGGGTCAGGGCAAGGTGGGCATGACAACAGGGGATAAGCTTCAGGCTTCATCTTTTCTAAACAGAGAGTTCAGACAGTTCCTGAAAAGGGAAGAAACTGTCACATGGATTAGTACTGGGTAGCTGCTACTCAGGGAGCAGCAGAGGAAAAAAAAGCTAAGGTGTAAGCAGCTGTAGCACAAGTGGGTTTGTTTTCTTTGCTTGATTTGTTTATTTTTCTACAGTCCCCTCTCTCTTGACCTCCTTGCTATGTAGCTACATGGCCTGTCTTTCTGGCAGTTCTTGTCATATGCAGAGACCTGTTGTATGTGACCACCCAAGAGACCAGCAAATCTAATTTACCTTTAAGAGCTGTGCTTTATAGAAAGACAAGAACAAACTGTCCTTGGAAACCTTAACATGCCCCGTTAAAAATAATTGCCTAATAAGAAGCAAATTCAAGATTTCAGTTAACATTTAATTGAACTGTGTGACTGCATAACAAAAAGCTGGAAAAGATTTTTTGAAAAGGATCTATTAGAATGATTTTTCCAGAAAATGTTGTTTCCTAAGAACTAAACTTTTCCTTACGGTGTAGCATGGCAGACATCCTCAAACCAGAGGCACTCAAAAGTTGTAGGTTATTTTAGAAGTTTTCGATCAATAGAAATTATTGACTATACTTGGTGTCAGCTGCTTGGCGCAAAAGTCTAACAAAGGTAAGAATTCTTCTGAGGTTTCCATTCTGTATTTAAAATATTGTATATAAGATACTGAGTTCACCAGTGATAGAAGTGCAGGCATGGGATCTTTTAAGCAAATGTGGTTATACTGTGCACCCTGTCTGAAAGAATATAAAACCTCGCTCTCTTTAATCCTTGGATTTGAGAGGTTAATAATTTAAGGATATAAAATATAAAGAAAAGAGCATATATAAAAACTATTTTGTTGCTATCTTGTGTTAAGGGTTGAGTTGAGTATAAATACTACATGCTGGGACTAAATACTAACTAGTTTATTATTTTCCTTTGAGGAAACATTCATTCTTTCAAAAAACATTTGTGGTGTAGAAAAAGCTTATCGTACTCCTAAAATACAAATGTTTCTAGTAGCTTATTTAAAGAAAACATTCTCTGAATAGTCAATGTGCATTAAGTCTAAACTTTTACTGCTTATCAGAGTGCTTCCAATATAGATTACCAATTTTTATTCTGCAGCTGAAGACCTGCATTTTTGGTCATTTACTGTGATCTCTGGTGGTTTTTTCCTCTTCTAATTGACAGAGCCAGTACTTGCTGAAGAATGTCCCTCAAATCCCCTTTACTATGTCCCTTTCATTCACCTTTAACATACTACAAGCTGACGTTCCAAGTGGGCTCCTTCCTGATCTCTGTTTCATGGGAGGAGCAGAGATTGCAATCAAATAAGTGCAAATCACTTCAGCTGCCTGGCTAGACTTATGAGGCTATCAGCTTTAAAAGATCACTTGTGTGTGACTTATGCTCCCAGCAATGGGTAAAATGCATCTTCAGGGTCTTGTACTAACAGTTCTTGTAATGAGCAAGGCAGTGGTTGGAACTGCGCCTAACAACCTCAGTCAAATTCTTTGTGATTGCATCTCCAACCTGAAATGTAAGGATCCAGAACAATCAGCAAACCTCTGGTGCCCCCTGTTCCTGGATAATCTGCGGTAAAAAAAAAAAAAAAAAAAAAAAAAAAAAACACGTTCCTTTTTTTTCATTGCTAATTTTTTAATGTACTCTCTTCTAGAGTTCTTTTAACTCTTATTCATCTTCTTGCTGTTAGACTAAAGCATGAATTAGGAAGTCTAGTTGCTGTTAAGCAGATTTTCTAAGGCTGAGATCAATTACTCCTTTTGCATACTTACACATTTACTGTAAGTGCTTCACAGCCTAGACCACAGAGAAGGCCAGCTCAGTTACTGTGGAGACCTAAATGCATACAGGAAAAGGATTAGGTGCTGATTGGTACAGACAGTTAATTAGTACTTCAAAGGGAAGCTGACTCTGTTTTATACACACAGAACATGGGATAAAAGATTGTAGTTTGATGTCTTGTAATCTCTGTTGCTTCAGTGTTGACCAGGACAGCATGATATTCGAAGGTTTCTTGGAAGTTAAAAAGAGTCTTGCATTGGTTCCTAATGGAATGGAAGCACTAAGAGAAACAATGACATTGTGTGATCTCTACACACTAGCTTTCCTAAAGTATTTCAGGCTGCAGTGACTCTCTGGGACTCTGTCTGTTAAGTCAAAAGTATTTTTAATCTCTGTGATGTGCTGATCAAACCTTGAACTGTCAGGTCAAATTAATTCCACAAAATCAGTTCTATTTATGATTAATTAAAATTTCTTCTTGATTGCATACAGTCCTTTTTAACGTATAATCCCTTCATTGTGTAGTGATTTGGAGTACAGGCCCAATCCCTAAAATAAAACCCAAATTATTTCAGTGCATATTATTCTTATGCTGAGATGCATTAATTTTACTGATTTGATAAAAGAAACAAAAAGCAGAAATCTAAACAGATAACAAGTAAATCAATACACTGGAAAGGAAGAGTTTTATTCATGGCGATTATATATATCTAAAATTCCATTATGAATGTTGTGTTAAAACTTTTGTCCTTAATAAGAATGACTGTATGTCAGTTTTGCAACACACTGATGTTTGTGGATATGTTTTCAAGTTCTGGTTTCCATTCTTCTCCAGGTAGCAAAGCATCAGATTAGCATGCAACTGCAAACAAAAACATTCAAGAAAATATTTGTCTTTTATACACAGTACTTTTGGCTTTGTTCAATTTAGGAATGTAAACAATGAATGGAATTATTTAAGGATATGACAGCTAAAAATATGAGGAATCATTCATCAATTATTTTTATTATTCAAATTTTTCTTTATTTATCTCTTTTTAATTCTTCTTCTCCTTCTCCTGCTTCTTCTTCTTTTGATAAAAATCTTAAAGTCTTCTCTTAACCTATGTTAATTATCTGTTAGACCTATTTTTTCTGTCTCTCCTTTGAGATAAATATAAAGGAATTCCTGTCCAAATGAGACTAATAACAAAAAAGAGAGAACACAAGCAAAGATGGATCTTTCGAGGTATCCAAACTTAAAAGTTCATTCAAAGCTTCTAAGTAAGGAGGTGGGGAAGAGGGCTAGATTAATCTCACTGAACATTAGACAATTAAAATTTAGATGCTTACAGAAGAGCTAGTGGTCCTGTATGCAAAATTTTACAGTCAGTGGAAGAGATAAACACTTTCAGATGATGATTATGTTGATCTATTTTAGATAACTGCTTTAGAATTAAAAGAATTGGTATCTGAAGTGCTAAGACATCTCCATTTTATCAGTTATATTCTATCATTGGGTTCTTATACAATAGATGAAGTTCATAAGTAAATTAAGTAACCTATATAATTTTTGAACTGTCTTCATCACAGAGTAGTGTCTCTCTGAGTTGCTTCTCAGAGAAACCTACAACAATGAACTTTTTCATTTGCATTTGTTTCCTATTTTGTGTACTTAACACAAGAGATGTTTTAGTAACTGCAGATGTAGCAATAATTATGTATAAGAACTGATTTCAGATTGCTAACAGAATGTTTTAAAAGTGTGATTAAACAAGTCCATGAAAAAATACATTCAGATTATTCAGTAGGTATTCATTAGTCTGGAACAATGGGAAAAAATTATACTTCTCATCAAATTTACAAGCTAGACCTTAAATTTTCATAGCTTTGACATTGTTTTCCTCTGAGCATGCAAAGCTTTGTTGATACTGATCTGCTGTGATGTCTGTGTGTTCTCATCAACTCTTCCAGCTCTCTTATACAGGTATTCTTCCTTTGAAACTATGTGAAAAGATTCTTCCTCTTTGGTTCATAGTTCACCAACATGACATTTTAGCAGTTTCCATGTCTTCATATGCATATTTTCTAGCCTAGCCCAGGGGAAACTATTCCTCAGTGTAACAGCCAGAGTAATACTGCAGCACAGATAATGTTGTAAAAACTATACCCTAGAATGCCAAGAAGCGGAATAGAGATTTTGATGCTTTTTGGTTTTCAGTTGCAAATGTCACATTGTGGGTGCATTATACTACTGGGTTTTTTTTCTGTCACTATGTAACAGTATAACTTGGAATTTTAATTGCTCCCAAATCCTACTTTTACCTACATCCAATGCCAGTGCTGTGATAGCACTGTGATAACATGTTCTAAAGGGCAGAAACAAATAAGCACCTTTTTACTGATGAAAAGATAAAATGTACATCAACACTCCTCTTGTGTTGCTGAAAACAACTGACAAGAGAATTTTACCTTGAAGATAGGACTCACTATACAACATAGAAACAATTCTTGAGGTACATAGTGCAATCAGTTCTTAGCATGGCTAGGGAAGCTAAAGAGCTATCAGCTATCTAACTTCCTATATATTCATCCATCTGTGACAAATGTGATTTTATTTCCCTTTCATCCTCATTTATTTAGGACAGATTCAGGTCTGCTGAAAGAAGAGAATGATAAGGTGTGCCCAAATGTTTTAAACTAGCAATTTTGTCTGCAGCTTTAAAAGGGAAGAGCATCTTGAAATCTTTCAAAAGGCAGTTCCTGAGACATTAACAACAACAAAAAAAAATCTCTTGGGAAAAAATGTTACAAAAACCACACTTAAGTTAAATTGAGACCTGGTTCAAGGATATAACAGGAAAATAAAGTGAGGTAAACATTTCTAACACACGAACAAGAATGAGCATTTTTTGTGGCAACTCTTAGATTAAGAAATAGTTCTATAAATCTCAAAAAAGCAAAATATTAAAGAACTGCATAGAATTTTGAGATTGCTGACACTTTCTCACTTAATCCAGCAATAATATTTTAGGTTACATACTAAGTTCAATCAGGTTTATGCCTGAATTTCCTATATTGCTCTGATAAAACCATCTGTTTCCCACAGCTCTTATGGTAGGTGCACCACAGATAAACAATATACCAATATCAACACAACATTACCACTAGGGTAATGGATTCACTATACAACATAGAAACCATTCTTGAGGTACATAGTGCAATCTAGTGTGCATCTGCACACTCATGCTATAGTGCCATTGTAGTACCAGTCTCATCTGCATTGATATACACAGGCCAAACAGCTACTTTCTCTGCTCCCATCCCCTGCTAACAATGTTAAATACCACAGCCGAGGGAAGAAGACTCCAAACTCTTCACAATGCCACACTACCAATCGTCTCTCACATCCCTGCCTTGGGTTCTTTGTTTCCAAAGGCAATATGGACAAGACTACTGGGAGATGATTAGACCCATTTAGCAAACTGGTCTTCATAAATATGTCTGTTCTTACCCACATGTCTATTTTGTTTTGTTCTAGTTCTTACCCTCTTTTCAGAGCACACTAAACCACTGTTTCCATCAAATCCTTTTGCACTTTGTCATGGGTTCAGCAGCAGCAGTCATTTTTCTCCTTCTTGGTAGTTGGTGCAGAGCTGTGTTTTTGATTTTGGGCCTGGGAACAGCGCTGATAACACCAGTGTTTTCAGTTACTGCTTGGTAATGTTTTGGTCTGACCAAGGACTTTCTGAGCCTCATGCTCGGCCAGGGAGGAGGGGAAGCCAGGAGGAAGCAGAGACAGGACACCTGACCCAAACTGACCAAAGAGGTATTCCATGCCACAGCACGTCATGCCCAGAATGTAAAACAGAGAGCAGAGACCCGGGGGGGGGGGGGGGGGGGGGGGGCACTGCTTGATCGGGCTGGGTATAGGTGGTGAGCGATTGTATTCTTTCCTTGTTTTTTCTCTTGTATGATTATTGGTGGTAGCAGTAGTGATTTGTGTTATACTTTAGCTACTAAACTGTTCTTATCTCAACCTGTGGGAGTTGCATTCTTTTCGATTCTCCTTCTCATCCCTCCGGGAGAAGGGGAAGAAAGGGGGGGAAGTGAGTGAGAGAGAGACAGCGTGAGTTAGAGAGGCTTAAACCACAACTTAAATCACTTTTTTCCCATGGCATAGAGAGAAAAAAGTCCCCAAGTCTCACCTCAAAATGTAATTGGAGACTGACTAGTGTACAAAACCAGTCCTGCTAGGCAGGAAATCCTTCCTGATCTGACAATTAAACTTTAGAGGATTGTAGTGCTAGTAATTTTTTCCTGAACCTGAAGCAGTTTCAAGCAGTAATTTTCAGCTAAGAAATAAATGATTCTGAGATGTTCAGTGTTATGATTTAACTTATTGCAGTGTCTAAGATTGGCTTTGTTGCCAATGATTTCACTTAGTGCAGTGCCTAGCTGCAGGCTTTGTTGAATGCTGCTCTCCTGAGAGGATTTCACTCTTGTATAATATTTTGAGAGAGTATTCACTTGAAAGTCCATTCTGCCACTCTTCTCAGTTCAGTCAGTTGTCCTGAACCAACTGTTTCCTCCATAGCTGGATGCATTTGTGGAACAAGACCAGAGGTTCAGTGTCACACTGTCTCTTAACTCAAAAAACACAGGTGTTTGAGGACCATTGATGCTTTTGTCACAGGCCTTCATGCCCAGCCACATTTAACTCATCCATCAGTCGCATGGCAGCTCAACGGAGAATCCAGTTAGTTTAAGAACTGTTTTTCTCTTTCCACACAAAGAAGGCCTTACACTAAAAGGCAATTGCCTGACAGTCAGAGAAGCATTTATCTTCGCATAGTTTCATTCATCTTTTTTCCAAGCTCTATAAAAAGCTGCACAGCATTCTGGGCTTGAGGCATCACTGAGGATGCCACCTTCTTACAAATTGTGCCCCAACAGCAGTTCTTTGGAGTTCTTCACTGTCCTGCAACTCTTACCTACATACCAAACACCCACTGATGTTTCTAGGGAGACTAAATTAATTAGATACATGGTTAGATAAAATTATATCTCTCCTTTCACTCCTCCCCCCTGCAAAAATAAAGCAGTGATGCAAGCAAATTTGCACAAAAAAGAAAATTAGAAAATTATTGTTATTCACTGGTAGTATCTGTCATTTACTACTTTAAGGTAGTTAACTTTAATCAACAGTGTTCTCATTTTAAGCCGAAAACAGTTTTAAGAAAAAGACGCTTAGGCAGTTTTATGGAAAAGATACAAAGGTCATAATGCAAAATGTGTTTAATATTTTAATCTAGTTAGCATGACAAAATGGCTTTTTGTTGAAAATGCGAGCAGGTAAACTGGGAGTTCTGGTTTACTTTCTAAGTTATTCACAAGATTTCTTTATGTCCTGTGGGTTTTGTTGCAGAGATACCAACCCTGGCTCCACATAGGCTAACAGTGGAAATTAGGGAAAGGCACACTGCAGCGACAACTTTTCTGGCTCTGAACAAGACAATTTAGACTTGAAAGCACCGTGAGTGCATTTATGCACTGTTAACTGCCTGAGTCTGCATTAATTTGAGGGTCTCAAAACTGTGCTACATTCTGTGGTGGATATGACCTTAGACATGTAAATACCTTTCTAATTTTTTGAAGTCTAACGTTCAGTTGCCATGTTATTCTTGATATCCCTGGTTAGGCCACTGACCACTGGAATTTTCATCTTTTTTCCTGATTGCCATTTCTTTACCAATCTGAAGTGCTGAACTGCTCAGAATCAAGTCCCAGCAAGATTAACAAAACAGGCATTTGTGCGAATTGCTCCATTTTAGAAATTCACTTTAGAAATGAATCAGTAAGTACTTTCTTGCCCAATACAAGAAAACCACTGCTGCAGACTGCTCAAGAAGCAGGCTATGAAATTTAAGTCCCCAAGGCACATGAAGGATGAGTTTCTACCAGTTGGAGCTAGGATTAGAAATGTCAGCATCTATATGGAGTACCTACCTGTTGAAATTTGCTGACCTGTCATAAGGAAAGATATTTTCCATAAGATGATTCAATGTGGATAGGACTGTATAACATGCAGGCAGTGGGCCAACATGTACTGCAGCTGAACTCCTTTGTTTAACATCTTCAACTGCTCCCACTTCCTTGGCATCTACCTTTGCAGTCTTAAACCCATGCACGTGCTGCATCAGAGTTAGGGATCCCTGTATGCTGACATTTTAGGGCAGCTGACATAGAATCACAGAATCATGGAATCATAGAATAGTTAGGGTTGGAAAGGACCTTAAGATCATCTAGTTCCAACCCCCCTGCCATGGGCAGGGACACCTCACACTAAACCATGCCACCCAAGGCTCTGTCCAATCCAGCCTTGAACACCGCCAGCAATGGAGCATTCACAACTTCCCTGGGGAACACATTCCAGTGCCTCACCATCCTTACAGTAAAGAATCTCTTCCTCATATCCAGTCTAAACTTCCTCTGTTTAAGTTTGAACCCGTTATCCCTTGTTCTATCACTACAATCCCTAATGAAAAGTCCCTCCCCAGCATCCCTATAGGCCCCCTTCAGATACTGGAAGGATGCTGTGAGGTCTCCACACAGCCTTCTCTTCTCCAGGCTGAACAGCTCCAACTTTTTCAGCCTATCTTCATATGGGAGGGGCTCCAGTCCCCTGATCATCCTCGTGGCATATTCCCTTGGTCTCTTCTCAAGACACCAGTTTCTCTGTGCTGCATAGCTAGAACCTGTGATGTGTGAGAGCAACAGACTCATATAACCTGATGGATCATATCTCAGCATACACCAGTCCATTATACAAATGATCACCTCTGTTTAACCTTGGTTGTTCCTTTTTGCAGGTACACAGTGGTGGGGCCTTCTCTCCACATAAATTAAACGATCCTTAGATCCAAAAGGGAAGAAGACTGAATCTGTAGCAGAATCATTCTTTTGTCCTCTCTGGTTGGTCTCAGCTACTCTGTTGATGGAGCTGGGTATGTGATCGCAGTGAAGATTCCTGCCTCACTTGGCACTAAGTCTAGTTCTTTTTAGTCACAGTACAGCCCAGGCTCCACTTCTTCTAGCTAGTGCTCTAACGCCTCTATCATATCCAAAAAGATAGGCACCAAATGTCCTTTTCCACATAGCATGGGGCCTTGAATGAAGTTCACTCAGCAAGCTGCCCCCAAATGGCCATATTCTCCTGACATTTCCTTTTGTTTTCCAACAATGAACCAAGAGGTAAGCACCAAAATTAGATAGCATGCATCCTTTGGATAATTATCAGGCCCAGAAAAGTCACTCACATGGTGTCATATTTGCATTCAAGAAAGATCTCCCTCTCTTAGAGCTGTAGATTAATTTTAGTATGAAGAACTGGAAACTATTCAGCACCTTAACACAGGGGGCTTTATTTTCTGCAAGCACCTTTCTTCATTACTGTTAATGGACTGTGTTGTTCTTTTATCATTACTGTTAATAGACTGTTGTTCTTAGACAAGGAGACAGTAACACATTGAGATTTTACAGGGTTTCTTTTTTCTTTTTTCCTTTTTTTTTTTTTTTTTTGTGCTGAGTCACGTCTTTGTTACTAAAACCCAGGGGTTTTCCTCTTCTGTACTTGAAGCATTTCTGTACTCATGATGAACAGCAAGTGTTTCCAAAGGAGTGAACTTAAATTTAACTACACAGATTCCATTTGATTCAATGGGAATTGTGCAGCTTAATCCTATGCAACTCTTTTAACATTAAGAACATGTTTTTCACCCTGTTAGCATTTCAGTGAAACAACTTTGGGAAAAACTTCGTGACAATCCTTGTAAATCCTAGCAACCAGTTCTTAGTTAAGAAGATGTTTTTTAAATATGTTCTCTAAAACTTCTTTGTACTTCTATGGATTTTCATATTTTTAAAATTGAGAAGTACTGGTGTGCATTTCTCGCCTGCTTAGCAGTATTTTTTGATGCATAATCTCTCTATAAACAAGCTTATTGATTATAAAGCTTCCTGCAAAGCACTCTTGCCAGTGTGTGCTTTTTCTATGAAAATGTGAAAAAAGCCCCAAACCCCAGAAAAATGGTGACTTGGAAATGAGCCACCTTTATTTTAAGGGTTTTTTGCAGTCAACATGTTGCCCCAGCAACCTGGGTTCTTACTGTCTGGCAGAAGACAGATTTCTTTGGTTCCATCAAGATGCAAAGCTGAAAGAAGGAAGAGAGACACAAGCAATGAAAATTCACCATCTCATTATTCAAATATGTGAATTACCCTGAGCTGCAGCCAAGCCATGGGTCTTATCCACAGTGTCCTTCAACACTTATTCAAACTCTTCAGTGCTGCAATACTTCATTTCCATTAATTAAATAATTACACCAAACTCTGTGCAAAGATAGCATTCAACCGAATTCAGGCATTCCAAAATAGTTATTCAGTAAGGCTGAAGCTCATATTATTATGCCATGAATTGACAAAGATTTTGTTTATTTCCTACCAGAGTTTTTTAAAAGCGACATTTCACATAGGTGAAAAAAACAGAAGTTAGTGTCCCACAGTCCTAGTTCTTTATTTAGTATCATTAGTATATAAGTATACAAGTCATTATAATTACAGTTAATAAGTCTTAAACATTAAGTTCTAAGAGGATTAAAAAGCAATTTTCTTTGCACAACGTGAAGTAAGTCCATTGTTATCAGTGGAAAAAAAATGATGCTTGAAGAGGTTCATGTAATCAAATTTTTTTTTGGCCTTTTTTATGATCTGTCTTTGGTACATACAGTCGCAAACCGCTTTACCTTCAGTCAGTCACATGACTCAGCTGAAAAATTATTGGATGAGATAAATAACAGTGTAAACCAGCTCATTAGATGACCAGTTTCAAAGAATAGGCAGGAAAAGGGGGAAGACATCTGAAAATACATACAGCTGAAGTCAAATGTACCTTGTAATAGAATAAGTGATAACAATCAAGGGAGCTGTCTACTTTATGTGCAGGATACAGTATTGCGTCTTTGAGATCTGCTCTTTAGTCTCTAGCACTCTCTTACATCTTTACATATGACAGACATTGGGCAGCCAAAATATTGTTGTGTAACAGGAAAATCAGAGATGGCGGGCATCAGACAGTAGGGACACAGTGGCATAGCTTACAAAAATATAAATATGACAGCTTGTATATTAACCTCCAGTTATCAGCCATTACACTGTGAAGATGGGGAAGAACTTAATGTCCAGCTAGAAACCAAATTTTATTTCACTTATTACAGCATTTCTTTTCATCCACCATGTTTTGTTTCTAGATGTGCCTATGAGCAAATGGAGATTTTGTCAGAAGTAGAAGACAGAAAGAAGTAGAAAACCTAAAATAAGATCATGCCGTTTGGTAAATTTAGGAATGCCTAGGGAAATCGGAAGTGGTATACACTGTGACACCAGCTATGATACGAGATGTGAACACCATTCTCTAGTGTTCAGTCTTACACCTCTAACCATAATCTGAAATCTGAAAACATTTCTTTACTGCTTTATGTGAAATATACGAAATTTTCTTACAGAAATGTATTCTGACAGAGAAGCTTTCACTTTCATCTGTGTCAGATCATAACAGGTAACATTTGAAGGAGCATAGAGCAAAAACCACAGGCAAGACAGGGAGATATTAATGATCACAGGAAAGACAGAAGAGGGACACATTTCTCCCTATCATGCAGATACATTTGGAATTATTGCAATGAAACTATCAAATCTTGTTCACTACTATTGCTCTGTGCTTCCTGCTAAATACACAAAGTTTCACAGGATAATGTTGTTTCTTATTCAGAAGACTTGTATAGAGCTATTATTCTCTTTAAAATAGTCTTCATCCCAGGGACAGATGCATTTCAAAAATGAGTAGAGTGATCCATTGAGACTGTAATTGATGATATGCAAACTCGGCAGAAATCAGAGATCACTGATCAGCTTGAAATTGAACCTTTTGTATGTGTATTACTGCTGTGTATTTGCTGCAGAAGAAGTAAAAGTGATTGCAGGCTGTCTTAAAAAGGGATTTCCTGTAAAGACAGGGAAGTATTACTGACAAGTGTCTGGAAGGACATCACTGTGTAAAGTTCATTCACCTGTTTAAAGTAAGATGATTTCAAAGAAGCACAGGTTCAAAGAAGGGCAGATAGCATGACTAAGGAAGCATATTGTCCAAGAAGAGATAACAATAATACAACTTGTTTGGTCTAGCAGAAGAAAAGTTGGAAAGAGATATGATTACTATGTATGAATGTATTGGTGAATAAACATCCCTGAGAGAGAAAGGTTATTTAAAATAAAGGTCAACAGTGGCAGTAGGAAAGAAAAATGTGTCTGAATCAGCCAGGAATAAATAAATTCTCAGAACTATAAGATTTCCATCAGAACAACAGAGTTTTAGAAGAGTCCCCTAACTGTAGTAATGTGGAAAGGGGAAACAACCAGTTTTGTTGTCAGTCTTGATCAGTTTATAATAATGTCATGCAATTCTGTAGTGTGCTGTAATAGGCAGTTAGGAGCCCTGAGCCATGTGGTCCTTCCCAATCCTACAATACTCAAACTACATACTCTTAGTGAAATTTATGTGACAAATGGTCATCATGCATCAAATAAGGGAAACTTAGCTTTGCACAGTACTATAATAAAAATGTCATCAAAACACAAATTGAAAAATATTGCAAGAATGGAAAACCAAATGCATAACAGTGTTAAAAAAACCCAACCAAACCCACAAACCTGAAAATACGTGACACAAGTACAAACAAAAGTTGATTGCATGAAATAGTTTGCACAGGACAAGTTCAGCAAAACTGGAATCAATGACCAAGATCCAGCTTATCTCAAACTGAGATTGATAAATACTTCACAAAATTAGATATATTATTTACATCACTAAAATAAAGGGTAGTATATTCAGAAGCCTATGTTCAAATGAGTTTCAAAGAAAGTCAGTGATCTACCTCTCCAGGCTGGCTTTTTTTCTGTAAGCAGCCATCAAGCAACACTAACTGAGAATGGCTGAGTTGGCTATGCTTGCTATCCTTTTCTTAAAAGATATTTCCATTCAGTTATGTAGGCTTTCCACAGAGAATTTATGAGACCACATAGCAGCCTTCCAGTATTTGAAGGGGCCTACAAGGATACCGGAGAGGGGCTCTTCACTGGGAACTGTAATGGTAGGACAAAGGGGAATGGGATTAAACTTAAACAGGGGAAGTTCAGGTTGGGTATAAAGTTCTTTACTGCGAGTGTCGTGAGGCACTGAAACAGGTTGCCCAAAGAAGTGGCAAATGCCCCATCCCTGGCAGTATTCAAGGCCAAGTTGGACAGAACCTTGGGTGATATGGTTTAGTGTAAGGCATCCCTGTCCATGGCAGGAGAGTTGGAACTAGATGATCATTTCCAACCCTAACCATATATGATTCTATGATATACAAATGTCTACTATGTTTATTCTCTACCCACAGTCTTCCATCAGGTCTGTTACACACATGGCCCTCAATTTACAGACAACTAGATTATAGTAAGTGCATGGGAAGATGTAGAAATTCCTAGGATCATAGAATCATAGAATCATAGAATAGTTAGGGTTGGAAAGGACCTTAAGATCATCTAGTTCCAACACCCCTGACATGGGCAGGGACACCTCACACTAAACCATCCCTCCCAAGGCTCTGTCCAACCTGGCCTTGAACACCACCAGCGAAGGAGCATTCACAGCTTCCCTGGGGAACACATTCCAGTGCCCCACCACCCTTACAGGAAAGAATTTCTTCCTCGTATCCAATCTAAACTTCCCCTGTTTAAGTTTGAACCCGTTACCACTTGTCCTCTCACTACAGTCCCTAAGGAAGAGTCCCTCCCCAGCATCCCTATAGGCCCCCTTCAGACACTGGAAGGCTGCTATGAGGTCTCCACGCAGCCTTCTCTTCTCCAGGCTGAACAGCCCCAACTTTCTCAGTCTATCTTCATACGGGAAGTGCTCCAGTCCCCTGATCATCCTCGTGGCCCTCCTCTGGACTTCTTCCAGCAGTTCCATGTCCTTTTTATGTTGAGGACACCAGAACTGCACACAATACTCCAATAGAATCATAGAATAGTTGGGGTTGAAAAGGACCTTAAGATCATCTAGTTCCAAACCCGCTGCCATAGGCAGGGACACCTCACACTAAACCATGCCACCCAAGGATCATCTCTGTCACAGATGGGGAGGGGAGAAGGAGCACAGATAAGAAGGTATGTGAGAAGATACAGATTTTTGACTCTGCTGTAAGGGAGACAACTGGGGGTTTCTGATGTCAAGATTCATCATTCCATTTCTAGTTTTTTGACAAGGGTTATCTCATTCTTCTCCCTAAATACATGTATCATGTTTTACACAGTACCAATAAAGTATTTTGCAGTTAGATCTTAAAATAAAGGCTAAGTATGCAAAATTCATGCTCTGGTACACAAATTAGTATTGAAAAATGCAAAAATAGCTACATTACAATTTTTGACAATCAGATAATACCTATCATGAAGAATGAGAGATCTTATACCTCTCTAGTACCTCAATCACAACACCTTAACTCAGATATTTAAAAAAAGTGAAAAGATGTCTCTTCACCCTGAGTTTTCTTCATAACTCTGAGAAAGAGATAGACACTTTGTGATTGGGCCAACCTAAAAGGAAAACAGGGCACTGTGTGCCCTGTATTCAATTCATGAGAAGGCTTAAGAAACGAGTGTAGAACTGACCAGCCTTCCAAACATTAATAAACTTTAGTCTCCCTAAAAACACCCAAGAGAAATATAAGGATTAATAAACATGTATTGCATATTCATCTTTATATACAAATATAACTAAACATAAATTTGCTTATTTCCATTAGTAGAAGTTGTTAATTAAATAAAAACTGTATGGACAAGTTTAAGTCTCCATGTTTGAGAATACTGATGTTTTATGAGAAAAAGATTGGCCTGGAAGCATATTCAGGTACAGCCTTCACTTTGAAAGGCCAGTTATACAGCCACATATTACAGAGCTGATCATCACCACTGACGTACTTTGTGTACTTCGCTCTTGAGCTGTAAGTCCGTAGGCAGCAAAAATCTCAGGGGCATGATTGGAAAGGTTGTATGAAAGATCTTAAGATTTTGAGAATTTTTTTACAAGTATTCCTTACAATGCAAGCAAGGCAAAAAGCATGGCAAAATCATTCCTACATTAAAAGCAGTGAGAAAATGCATAAATCTTTCTGTCCCTTAAGAGTACTTTGTTAAAATTTTAAAAATCACTTAGGTCTTCTGGCCTATGAAAAGCCAGTATTTGTAGGGGCTGATGGATTTTGTATTTCTTGACACTTTAATAAAATATTATGCAGTATAAATGCCTTTTTATGTATATTATTTATTGCTTTAGGTTCATTTTCTTTCTTTGAATCCTCACTAAACAGAGCTGTTGTTTTCTGAATTGATTTTGCTGTCTCAGCTACATTGAGGCATAGACACTTTTTTGGCTTCCATCTGAATGAACAATTTCGTAGTTAGACACACTAGATTTGGAGTTGGGTCAATAAAAGCTTTACTGTGTCCTTTCTCTTTCCTCACACAGTTCACAAAAGAGAACTAAATTCCATTCATCCTTTCACTGGCCACTGTGGAATCTTTAGCAATGCAATTCTGGCTGGGATGAGGAAACATGGCAAGAAATTGGAAGAAACACAAACAAGAATTCTTTATTTCCTGTACTCACTGCTCTGAAGGTCTGTTGCCACTGGGGATGCATGTGAATTTCCTGCACTTTACTATTTGTCTCTGCCATTGAATTGCTTTGGAAGTATAACATGTTAGATATCAAAAGACAATTTAGCTTAATCCTGCTGAATCTGATGTGGTTAACTGTAAGTTATTTGTAAAAAGATCATTTTGAGTGGTTCTTGGCAATATGAGCATAAAAGATCATTGAACAGTTTTCACGTGAAGAGTGCTCTTTAACATTTGAATAACGCAAGCTTAATTATGCTTTAATAAAGTGTTTTCACTCTAATCTTTATGAACATATGGAAATTTCAAGGTTTCTGGAGTACTACATAGCTGTTTGCAAGGATGTAGTCAATGCATTAAAATTTATTTTGGTTTTGCTTGTTTTTAATGTTACATGCTTCCCTTATAGGTAGCCCTTTCACAATAAAAACTAAGGTAAGAAGATATCATCAATTTAAATTTTGAGGCATTTCCAATATAATTTCTGATTTCTTCAATTTCAAGATATGGATTTTGGTACGCCTGTAAGAGAGATAGCTGAGGCTTTCTGATGCCGAAGTTCACCATTCTATTTCCCTTTCTTTTGAAAAGGGCTGGACATACATATTTATATATATGTGTGTGTGCATTTCCTTCCTTCATTTCTATGTTGATATCCTGTGCACATAAACAGGAGACATTAAAAAAACAATTCCTAGCAGAGATGTAGTTTTCCTATAAATTTAAGCACAGTAATAATTTCACCTTAAGACTTCACATATGCATGCGTAAGACATGCAAATGCATAAGAGCACACATATAAAATCCTTTTAAGCATAAATCCAGAACTCATATAAGGCCAGACCATTGTGTTCATATGTGACATGGCAAAGTAGTCCAGTGATACTACTAGTAGGAAAAAACATGACCAAAACCCAGTAATCTTTCCAAACCCTGACAGTACATCAGGCAAGTAAGGTTTCCCATACACAGCTTCTGTATTAAGAGTGTGGCTTATAGTGCCCTTGAACTGTTTTGTCATACTCGTCCTTAATGACCAACTAGCTACCTACTTATAGCAAGGCTGAGCAGGAACACGCTCTACTCATGCTCTGTGTCCACAAGAAGACCTTGAACGTATTTAATTCCACAGAAAGAAGTGCAAATCTGAAATGCTTTAAAGTACTCAAAGACTTTTGTCTTTAAAATGAGCATATACACACCCATCTCAGGGATCATTTGTCAAGCTGAAAAGCAACCAAACAAAAAAAAAGAATAATTTTTAAATAAGTCCATTTAAATATAAATTACATGCTTTGAAATTTTCTAAAGAATTCAATAAGTAAATTTGCAGACTGTTCATTGACTAAAAAAAAATTTATCCATCTGCAGCATCATAATTTACATCTCTAATCCCATGATTCGGAAAAACATAAACAAGAGGGGTCTCTTTAAAGCTGACATTTTGAACATTTTCTTTCATCACCTTTGATATGAACTCTCTTCCAGTGGGGTTTTCAGCCCATTAGATAGATCACATAATGATGTTTTTTTTTAACAGCACATATTAGATATTATCTGGATTCTAGATCAATTGTTTATATATTTTATATCTAATCAGAAAAGAAACCAGGACATATGTGTTACCGTAAGAACAAGGGTTCCAAGGGTTCCCTCATTATTAGAAATGGGTGTGTAAGAAGGGCAGTAGGACCTGCAGGACCAGTGAATTTTGTGTACATATTGTTGTTTTTTATGGCTTGAGAGGTAGATTTTTCAAAGATAAAGAGGATGAAATCATGCTGATGGGACAAAGCAAAGAAATATATGAAGAGGATCTCAGAGAGGTTCTCCATATTGTTGCTATCTCATATACTGACTGAAGATCTTATTCCAACAAAAATGGTGTGATGCAAATATTTTTTACACAACAGAACCATGAAAAAAAATTATATATAACTAGAAAAAAAATATATATCCTGAATTAAATGATGATAAGCAGATTAGGTTAAAGTTATTGGACAAAGAGAAAGAAAATAAATTATTAAGGATTTCTATTTTAATAATAAAATTCTTGATAATGAGGGGAATCAGTGAAAGTTGGGTGGATTTGTACAGTTTGAAAGCACGTCTGAATAAGAAGCTTGGAACTACTTTAAATAATAGATGCAAAGCCAATATGTGTACCATAAGTAAAAGAAAAATGTTTGAGAGGAAAAGACCCAGGACCTAACTAAGTAGCTAATCGCCTCATGCTGAGAATCATGTAGTAGTCAATCAAGGAGTGAACAGACTCTTCTGTGTGATGTTTCACTGAAGTTGTTAAGAGTTGGGTAAACACTATATTGCTCAGATTAGAAATCCATTTACCCATTTCTGAGCTTGATCACATCAGTGCAGAAAATTATTTTTAGTGGTAAACTGGGAGGCTATGAGGAGCAGCAAGAACAGAATGACTGAAGAGAAAGCTGTCTTGAAAGTCAGAATATGTAGGAGAAAAGTAAGACTTGCCAACTCTCAAGCTGAGCTGGAATTTGCAAAGGAAATTAAAACAAACAGTAAAAACATTTTTAGCCAGAAAAATAAGATGAGAACAAAGTAAGAGGAAGTGGTGTGGTGATTCAGCAAGTATAGGGGCAAAGATTAAAGTTAACTTAGATACCACCAAAAAGCCCCTTTGACGCTTATTTCAAAAACTGCAATGATGTAGTACATGAAGGCAAAGTCAAGGGCTAATGGTAATAAGAGTGAAAATGGAAATTGGCGTAAGTAGGGAGGAAACAATATTGAAAGAGTTTAATGTACTGAGCCCAGTGAGCAAACAATCTCCAGCACCAAGTTCTGTCTCATGTAACTACAAATCCAGAAGCAAGGCTCTTCTATGCATTTACCCAGTCATACTTATATTCTAAGGAATAGTACACTTAGCAGATTTTCAAGATAGATATTTCAGTTCCTGAAGTATAAAGGTATGAGCTCAAGAACTTCAGAAACTGAAAACTATTCAGCAGAAGATACTGAAAATTGGAAACCAGTGGAAATCAGATAGTATATGGAACGGCATGTTACCTGAAGGACTGAAAAAAAATGCAGATCAGAAAGACTATGAGAAACTGTCAAAAACCAAGCACACTCTACTCATGCAGAAACTCTCAGAGAGAAGACTGTCAGTTAGAGATGGTTTGGTAGGATATGGAATGCACAGCAAATTAAAAGAGTCTTGACGACCTAGAGTTGTCCAGTCAGCACAAGTCTGAAGCTCCTAAGGAAAGTCTATTACTCCCATGAAACTCTAGTCATGCTTGGAACTGGAATACATTTGATGAGAATATTCATCTTCTTCATTAAGTGCAGTGTGATGAACCAGCTGAATAGTAATGGTTCACCAGAGACCAGGTGGATTAACAGTAATTTTCTGATGCTACTACTGTTTCTTTATTGGCAAAGAAGATGGATGATGATACTAAAATTCACTGTTGAACTGTGGAAATTAAGGAATATCTGTAGAGATGCAACTACCAATACACATGCATATTCTTGCACACTTAATTCAAATGCAAAATAATGCAATTTTGCATAAGCTGCAGGTATTTAACCTTAGCAGTAAGTCAAGTTGCATTGTAACTGACTTGGGACAACCGTGCACATGTATATTTCTATGCGCAGTTATAAATTGTTAGACTGTTGTTATTGGCTCATATAACTGAAATTTCAGTAAAATTTGGGCAAAGTCTTTTAATCTATCTTGATCTTTCTTTCCTGAACTGCAAGATGAAGTTTAATCTTAATCAGCCCCAAATCCACTCTTTTCTTTCAAGACTGTCCAAGAAGTTTCACATGCAAGTTCAGAGGACAATCTCGTGAGTGCCTTGAAGAATTTCAGGTATTGCAGTGACAAGGGCCAAAGTCATCAATGTGTAATTATACTTCAGAAGAAAAACAAACAACTGAAACAACCTGTAGGAGTTTCCATTTAAAATTTATATGCTTTTAAGATACTGTGAACAAATCAGAATTTCATTTTTTAAAGACGATCTTGACCTTTTCAGTGGAAACACTGAAAAAATAAAAATTAAAAATAAAAACCATCTGTTTGGCTGAGAGGAAGGAAAACGTTTCCCCAGTGATGAATTTAAAATGAAAAGGAAATTGTCTCCAAAGCATTAAGATAGAGAAAGCCAACTTGATTGTATCTGAACCTATCTAAAATAGTTGAAGCATAAGAGGAGAGGAAAAAAGAGTATCACTATGGACCAGCAGACCACAGAAAACATCCAAAAGGAGCAAAGTTAAAAAGAAACATAATGTAAACCTTATATAAATAAGAAGCTTTTAGGTTTTCTTCTGAAATATTATATTTTTCATATATCTGTTCTGCAGAATATATGCAAATTATTTTTAAAATACAAAGATGATAGATAGATAGATGATAGATAGATAGATAGATAGATAGATAGATAGATAGATAGATAGATGATAAATAAGGAGTTGCATGTATTGCAGTGCCATTGTTAGCAATTTAAAGTACCTAATCCCAAGCAAAACTTTTTTTTATAATCAAAGTAAAAATCATAGAATCTTAGAATCACAGAATGGTTTGGGGTTGAAGGAACCTTAAAGATCATGAAGTTGCAACCCACTAGCCACGGGCAGGGACACCTTCCACTAGACAAGGGTGCTCAAAGCCCATCCAGCGTGGTTTTCAACACTTCCAGGCATAAGGCATCCACAACTTCTCTGGGCAACCCATTCCAGTGTTCCACCACCCTCACAGTAAAGAATTTCTTTCTAATATCTAATCTAAATATATTTTCTTTTGGCTTAAAGCCATTCCCCCTTGTCCTATCACTACTTGCCCTTGCAAATGTAGTCCCTTCCCAAATTTCTTGCAGGTTCCCTTTAGGCACTGGAAGGCTGTTCTAAGGTCTCCCCTGAGCCTTCTCTTCTCCAAGCTGAACAGGCCCAACTTTCTCAGCCTGTCTTCATAGAAGAGTTGCCCCAGTCCTCTGATGATCTTCAAGGCCCTCCTCCAGTATCACTTCAAAAGGTGGTGGATAATGTACCTGTAGAAATTCATGTAACTAGATAGGTCAAGTGATCTGCCCTTTGAACATACTAATTTCTGTCTATAATGTGAACCTAGTTTAACTTGCTTAAACATATGCATCAAACTTTTAATGACCTAAAATTGGAAGAGATGAAATCCATCTGAACAAAATAAACCACTGCGTTAAAGGAATAAATTTCTTATGTGCTAATAAAAGAAATGGAAGAAGCAGCTAAAGATCAGTTTAATGACAAGGAACAAATGCAAGTCAGAAGCTTTTAAGAAAACAGTAATGGAAACTATATAAAGCAATCATCTTGTCCCCTCCTCTCTGTTCTGGGAGGGTGTGGGCTACTTGAAAACATACATAATAATCAATTAATTAATCAGTTGATTTCTATATCTATTAAATTCTATGGGTGTGACTGCAAAAAGGAAACCTTATGCTATTTTAATTTCTCACTTTAGGAGTTTATATATAAAACCGGGTTTACTTATTTCCATTGCTCTGTCCTGAAAGGCTCTCTCACATGTGTCACCCTCAGACTTCTCCAGACATTCAAATGAAATACCCCTTCGAATGCAATTTCTACTCGTTTTCATCCTATAACATGCCTCTCTCAAGTTCCAGCAGAGCCCTCACATTCCATCAGATATTTTAAACTAAATTCAACACCATTTCTTCTTCCCCCACCCAAAAAAAAAAAAAAATCATGTTATAGTGCCCTGGGGCAGACCAAAGGGGCTACTGCATGAAATGTTGTGTTGTGTGGCCATGGCATATCTGCTCTTTAGAAATATAGCCTTGAACAGAGCAGGTATATGCAGTTTGCACTGCTTTGGAGCAAGGGATTGTTCCTTAGGGTGGATGCATTTTAGAAGTGTAGAAATAGTTTATGTCTTTCTTATGCAGCTACAAAAGGAGATAATTGGAACATTAAACAAAAAGATCTAAGCAGAATCAATAAGAGTGTCCATTTGGACAGGAGACAAGAACAAAGATCTTTATAATTCCTGACTTTGTTGCACATTTATTTCTTTCACAGATCGTTAGAGAACAAGGAGGCTGGCCCTTTTAGTCCACATTTTGTATTCTGCTTGTCGGCAACTTTATGGTCTTTTTGGAAAAGCTTCCACTTCTGTTTCACATCTCTTCATGCTGTGCCCTCCCCATCCCATATCATCGTTTATTCATTTTTTCTAATATAAGCTGAATGAAAGGCAGAACTTAGAGAAGATATGATGCAGTCTATTACACTGGGGAAGTGGAGTAGCAAATGCTAAGAAATAAAATAAGTTTGGTAGTGCTTCAGTCCTTATAAATGGTCATCATTGATTAAATCAGTCATTAAATGTCACTAAGTAATGATTTTTTTTCTATATTTATACATTTAATGGATATTTAGATTATAGAGTTTTGGTTAGATGCTTTAAAAGCTTGATGCAATATTAGCTGATGTTCAAAGATACGGAAAATTATAAACCAAAAAGCTACAATAAGTATATCAGTATGCATTTAAGACCAATTCCATGAAGGCAGCACAATTACAGTAACACAAACCTAGAAATTAATAACCTTCAGATTTAAGTCCCTGAAGATTTAAAGAGTATAACTGTCTGTATTATAAGACTTATGTAAGTAACTGTGCAAACACTAAGCATTGTGTCTTACTACTTTGAACTAGCCACATATTAAATTACTACAGATCTCTGTCTACTTTTCTGTCAGTGCAGGAACCCCAGTCTTTCAAAGCCATTTGAAATAAAGCTGCACATTCTATATTTTCATTTTGAACTGTTACTTCCTTACAAATGTGGACTCACATGCCAGTACTGTACACTTTTTCCATGCCTTATATTGAAATCGAGATGTTCAGGATGAATGGTAATGCACTCAAGCTGAAGAAAATAAAAGGATTGTCTTCAGTATGCAGCATCTTGCTTTTCTTCAGCAATTGAAAAATGGAACCTACATGAGAGCCCAACACTTCTGGAGCTAGCCTTTGTCATTAAGACAATTTCTGTGCATCTTGAGGAAGACAAAAATAAACTAAAAAAAAAAAATTAAAGAAGTCACAACATGAATAAAAGACTTGGCAATTTTTCATAGACATTATCTCAAAGGGACATGATTATTTTCCAAGACCGAGTAATACATAAACACAGTCATTCTCCTTCAAATGTAACAGCTTTGTTACTTCTGTACCATATCTTCCTATTTCAAACATGCAACACATCTATAATAGAAAATGCTTAACATTTAAACAGAAAATAAGTCATATGAGAAGTGGCATTATTTTCATTTTGTATGAATTTACAGCTTTACTGTAGCTATTAAAGTGCTCTTACACATATATGGTTTATACCTTCAAGATACATACAAAATCATGAAAGAGTATGGAAAGTATACAGAAAAAAAAAAAAAGGTTTCTGTTAAATTCAGAGATTATTCATATGCCTCCAATTACTTGCCACTTAGGTTAATTTCTGCATAGCCATGTGCTATTTGCACTGCAAAACTCAAGTTCTACTTAATTTGTATTTTACATGCTTAATATGTTACTTTATATTTCAACATATCATTTGAGATACTGATACTGTAGCTGCCAATCCTTATTTTTTTTTTCTGTTGTCATTAATGTTCTGTGAACACACAAGACTTTCACTTAATATTCAGTACAAAATCAAACTTTCACTGATACCAGTCACTAGAGTTTGGTTTGGTTTTTTTTTCTTGACTGATTTAAAGAGAAAGAAAAAATTACTCGAGCTATTTAGGACTTTTTTAATATTAACTAGAAATAAATGAAAAAATAGAGGGGAAAAAATACAACAAACCAACTAAAAAAAAAACCCAAACCCTCAAACCAAATCCAGAAGATTTCTTCTTTTTAGAGTGTTCTTTTAATTGCATTCATTAAGACTATTTCTACTGATTAGCAAAATACATTCGGGATGAGATGTTAATGGCATATGAAAAGGAACTTTCCATTACAGCTCTTTAACAAAAATTTTTTTTTTAAATCTTTAAATTCAAGGATCACTCTTTCATGGACAATATAAAAAAATATAATTTGGCATAGCATGCTGATTTAGTAATTTCAGATTATTCCTTTTTTTTTTTTGTCCAGCTGAAATAAAAAATTCTATATCTTTCAACATTCGGGTATCAACAGCACTTTAGGGTGGGATTCAGCTCACGGATTAAGTAATCTAAATTTAAAAGCTTCATTCAGATATCATGATATGGGTGTTTAACAAAAGTTGAGATGATACACATTGTCCAAGATATTCAAATGCGGCAGACTGATATGACACAGGAAAAGTCAAACTTCTCAGTAGGGGTAATCACATCCAGTAGACCTACTGAATAAATTTCATGAAGTCTAGCGAGATATTTAGCTTGCTGAATTTAAGCTTCCATTTTATGAAGACGTACTGTTGTCTAGACTTCATTGGCTATTTTATTTAATGCTTTGTTGTCTGGATCTCCATTAGCTATAATGAGAGCTTAGGCATAATGAAATATAGATGTCTCAATTTGCAAGCTGAATCCCATCATACAGCAGTATCCAGCTGTCTGAACATACGCATCCAGAGCAAAATTAATTTGCCTGAATTTAGTTATCAGGAAACGTAAAAGTTTATTGCTAATTTTTACCCCAAGATATCTTAAATGACACTGGATATTTATAGTTAAGCAACTGGATCCTGTCCTTAATTAATTTAAATGTCTTCATTTCTTAATTGATTTTTAATGTTCAAATAATTATAATGTAGCTAATATGAAAATAGCAATACCAGAACAAAGTATTTTAACTATGTTATAATCTATCCTCCGTATTTTATTTAACCATACCTGAAATGTAAGTTTATAAACTAAAGTATGCAATATACAGGCTGGAACTCTTACTTTAGATTTCTGAACTCTAAAAACAAATATATGAGCACTTTATCTTCAATTTACAAACAGTGGAGAAAAATCTATACTTTATTGCCTGATTCATCTGACCAATAGCTGTGTATTTATGGATGAGATCAATCACTTCCAAAAACATTTTTCTTCATTGACTAAAGACATATACATCTTTCTACAGATCAGATGTCAATGTTTACATTTGGTTTCATCAATCTCTCCTGGGCTTGTTAGTCATTAAAAAGCTACTCCTGATTTCTGCAATTATCCAGCCTCTAGGATGAGGAAAAAGGTCTTTAAGTTCAAGAATAAGCAGAAAGAAATTTTGATTTGACATACTGAAAATCAGAAATAATGTAAATAAATTAAAACAAACAAAAAACCAAAAAACAACAACCCAAACACATTACAAAAATCCAGAAAAATAATCCAAACAACCCCTAGAACAAACAAACCCTCTGGTAAGTCTTTCTGAATGCCCTAGAGCAGTGGCTGACAAAACCCTACTCCTTGTCAAACACTTATATAAATTCAGCCCTTGTCCAGTATCCATTTGAAGAAATAATGCAGACTTCATTCTCTAAAAACTTTTCCCATCTCTGGGAAAATGAGTTTGTTAAAAAAATCAGGCCTTTTTTTTTATTATCATGCTTGTTCCAAAAAAGCCATGTTTGGGTCATATTGTCTGACTAAACGGGATCTTGGTTTAAACCCTTACAGAAAATATTTTCCCAAACATCTAATTTTTCCAGTAAACAGACAGCCTCTTTTAGACATGAGGATGAAGCAAGTACATTCTTGTGCATCTCTAAATCTCATCTTTGTGAACAGCAAAACAAGAATTTCAGCTGGACACTTTCAGAAAGTATCGCATTCACTTTTATAATCAAAATAAGTTTTGGAGGCCTACTTTGTGAACTACTGGCAAAGTCCTGAAACTTCACACCAGTGCCTTTCCAGTTCCCTGAGTAAAAGATATGTTTACTTATACAGTTCTGCTCCAGTGTCTACAATTAATTTCAAGTCAAGGTCAATGCCTCTTTGCTATACCTTGAAATCTTATAGGAGGAACCTTTGCTCAGTAACTCCAGCACTGGAACCCATTAGTTCTAGTCATCGGTCAGAGAATCTGTCAAGTGAGTTCTTATAGCCTCATTTCTTATTTTCCACTGTATGCAATTTTGTGTACATTCCATCCCTGCTACTGCTAAATAAGATGATGGATTATTTTGGTGGGAATTTTCTATTTGATCCTGTTGAAGTGGGTGTATGTGTTTGTTCTGTTCCTGAAAGCAGCATTAGAGGTAAATAAAAATGCATAGTATAAATAGATTCAGATTTTAAATGTCTTAACCAGCAGTTTATAAGGTCATTACAAGAAATATCCTGATTTGTCTCATTAGAGATACTTCAGGATGAAAATTATGGTACATATAAGAAGAGACAGAGAAATGTAGGAGACTACATCTCTGAATTTCTGGGCCAGTGTTCTACAGAAATAATATAAAAAGACTGGGTTTTGCTAAAGACATGGCATGGATATGAGCAGGATGAAGAAAATTTTCAGCAAACTGAGAATAATGAAGGCTTTTAAATGAAACTTGTGTACAGCAATGTCCTTTTTCAAACTTTGATTGGCAAAGTAAGTCTTTACCTGTGCCAGACGGAACTGTACTCCTTGCTGATTGCCTCCGGTTTGCCTTCAGGAAAACTATCTACAGTAACATCTGTTAATGTCAGCAGTGAAGCTTTTTCTATCATAATTGTATCAAGGTAGGACGCAAGTGCGTTAAATCATTACATAAATTACTGATGTCTTGCTGAATGCACTGAGAGTTTCAGCCTTCACTTAGAGATAATTTGTGGGGCAGATGCCTCACCTTTTCTAAAGCATTAATACATCAAATATCCTCAAGAGCAAATATTTTAAAAGCCTCAGAAGGGTAGATTAGTTTTCAGTAAACTAATAAGCATTGTAATAGATTGATGTGTTGTGTTTGATTCCAAAGAATTGAGTTTTAAAACAGCACTCTGCATTACTTAAATCATTAAAGAAATTGTAACCTGTGCCTTTTATGTTTGATTCAGGCATATCTAGAAAAACAGAATTTCAGCAAATCAATCATTGTTAAGAACTTCCTGGACTTTTCACAATTTTTTAATTTTTTTTTAAAGCTTTGGGGTTTAAAATAATTCAGTGCGTTCCTTTTACAAACAAATCTGGAGCCTGTAAATTGTTAGAGCAGTTCCTAATGGTCATTCAAGCTTTGAACTGACTTGGATTAGGCATTGATGCTTCATTATTTGATTTTGTTATGCGTCTACATGCAACTAATACTTGCAGTAGGGTTTCTGATATGATCTATTTGCCCACGTATAAGTAAGTAAGTAAATAAACAAGTATTCCTCCACATACCACACTTCACAGCATATATGAATTCTCGCATCTGTATGGAAAATTTCTCTTCTTCTAATTTTCAGCGTCAAATTTCTGATGGCACCCACAGTGCAATGATATGATACAAGGCACTGTTCCATAGGCCAGAACAAACAAAGAAGTTGGCTGGAAACCAGTTTTGTAGGAAAGAATTATAGTACTTGTATATCTATCTCAAGTGGTCTAAACCAGATCTCTGGATTTGATCACTCCTGAAATAAGCAGGTTGAATTAGAAAACTACTTTGCAAAATTGTTTCAGCTCAGACCCAGTTTCAGTGAGCACATGTTAGTCAAATCAGACTCCAGGGAGAAATCTTAGCCACAGCTATAAAAGGAGACAGTCATTAATATTCCCCTTTACAATCTCTTTTTATTCCTTTATTAATGTTAGTTAATTTAGAATAAGACTCCAAGGATGCTAAATGTCCCTGTATGAGCCAAAAATGGCAACTTGGATTGGAGGTTCAGCCACAGGCACAATTTTTTGCTTTTGAAGTCACTCACAGCAGGGACAAACTGAGCTTGCAGTCCAAGGGAAACTGTGTATTTGAAAAATAATAAGCCTTAAGTATACTTGCTGTTTGACTGTAAGTATATTAACATCAGTTGTTGCACCACAACGTATTCTTTGGCTAAAATCCTCTTAGTCCCCAGGCAACAGTGGATCAGGACTGACTAAAATAAAGATGTGGGGTTTGTTGTCATTGGGGATTTCATGCTCTTAAGAGCGATTTAAATTTCCTTTAACTAAATGTAGAAAAGATCTTGTATGGACTTTTACTGTGTTGTCCTCAGACAGAAATTATTTTTCTTAAAAGGAATTGTCTTCCCTATATCAAAAATGCCTGTTTGTTATTCGCTCTCTACATGTTCATCGTAAACTGTTATTGAGCAGTTTCTTCCCTGCTCAGCTCCCTCTCTCTGGCTCTGAGCCTCTCTGAGCAGAGGGATACCTGCAGAAGCCATTGCTGTGGACTTGGTCAGGGCAACCAGATGGAAGTACCTGTATAACCAGGAACACTCTGCCCCTTGATCTCATAGTCATACCCTGTTATGCTGCTGTGTGTCCACAGTTGTGGAGACCCTGTAGAGGACACTGTATATTTGTCTCCTGCTGTGTGGTCCTGCAAATTATGATTTCTTTCTCCCTTCCTGGTGTTCATATACTTAGAAAGGAAATCAGGCCTTGGTCTTCTGTAAAGGAAAACCACCCTAAGATAGTATGTACTAGGAGATATTGGAATGCTGGCACATCTTGAATGCCAGAGCCAATGTTCTGTCCATATGCTTCATTGCATTGAAAAATACTTATAAAGCTGATTTTAAGATTGAGCATTATAAACACTGTTGGTGCTTTGATAAACTGGCACATGGAAAGAACTGTATTTTTTTGTTTGAATGTTAACTATTTGTTTGGTGTTTAGCCAAAGAAAAGGTTGTAAAAGATGGTATGTTGTAATCTCTTAGTCATAAATGTGGTTTAGAATATCTTTGCAAGGTAGAAAACTTCCAGATTCCACAGACTGGAATGGAAATAACCCAATAAAACATTTCATGCAGGAAACGGAAGACTTTTCTATGCCATAGCATCCTTCAGAAAATCATAAGTTTTGCTCAAACTTTCAGTGCAAGTCTGAGTGACAATGAATTTGGCTTCCTGTGCACAAGGTATTCCTAAGCACTTTGGCTATACCAGTCCATTGACATCTGACATGAAGAAATTAAATTTCTGTTTTCCAGAATAATTTGTCCCTTTTCTTCTCGCCAGCAGTAATTTTTCCCACCCTTATATAGGTTTGTTTAATTTCCCAAATATTACACCTATTTCACAGGGAAAAAAGTTTAGTTTTCTCCTTTCTACTGTGATGATGCTCTATACACATGGTGGGGATTTCTTTTGGGGAAGATTTTGAAGAAATCTTAATAAATATTCATTGTAACTTCTGAAAATTAACTTCTTTCTATGAAATCATATACTATAAGTTTCTTAAGTCAAACATAACCGTGTTTTAATGGTTGAGAACATACTGACTTAGAAAATGAACTGTTTCATAGCTTTCTGAACATCTTATGCTGCAGAAAGCTGGCTACTCTTCCCTCCCTGCACATGCTTACTTTAAACTACATTTGGAATTGAGTAATTTATCTCCTCCCTGTTCTTTTTCTGTCCCCACTTCCACTACTGCCCTCCTTTTACATGGGCACTCAAGATTTAAAGATTGTATATTCAGAAAGAAAAAGATAGCTTGGTTTAGATAGCATGGAAGCAATAGTGTGAATTGGGAGCTTGAGTTAGAAACAGTGTAGATGAACTGTGAGGATGAGCAGAGGCACAGGTCTGACTACACTGTTTAGAAGAGTTTTTGGCTTCCTCCAGCTCCTATGTTTCTATAGCTCTGTAGTATGAAGCGTAGTGAAACTTGCAAAATTCCCAGGCATTCGATTACCATGACATAGAGAAAAGAGGTAGGAGACAGTGCAGGAGCAGTGGTAGAATTTATGTCCTTTTACTATAGTTGATTTAATAATGGCTACAGAATAAAGGGTAAAGGACAGAGAACTCAGTGGTAAATACTGCAGTCAGCAGACAAACCCAAGAAATTTAAAAGCCAAGAATCTTGTTTACACAGTGATAAAGCAATACAAACATTTTTCTCTGTAAACTAGAACACACAAGCTTAAGGTACTTGTCACCCAGCATGGGCTAGCATTCACCAGTATGGTAAATGAATGCAGGAGCAATGCATTTGAATGAATCAAATTTAGCACCTGCTCTTTGTTAAAAGAAAACTTCAGTATGTGCCCGACACCAAAGAGGAGCTAAACAGATGCAGCCTTCTCTCATTAGCTTGCTCCCTACAAACTACTCCAAATCTATAAGGGGTTATGAGTCATGGCATTGATTATTATATTATTATCAGCAGATAACCAGCAGCAATGGGGAGGAATGAGATGATCAGTAGGTGTTACCTTTGGTACAGCTCCGTGGTTTCAGACCTTAGCAAGGCATACTTGGACTTTTGAAGGATATACATACCTCTAACATTATGGTGACTTGGAAGAGAAGAGCATCTGATTCATTAAGTTTATTCAATCAATGATCTCTTCAGTGCAAGCAGGGTAATAAGTAATGGCAAACACCAAAAGTGTTCAGATGGTGTCTGATCCGCCCTGAGGACACAGCAGGCACAGCTTTGGAGAGGGACCATCTGGACTTTGTGATTGGTTAGAAGGGGAAACAGCAGGAATGTAAGGGTTTAGGAAATTTGAGGATGGTGGCTGTGGGATGGTATAAAGTTTATAAAGGGATGTTTAGGTTAAGAAGGAGCAGGGAGGAGCAAGGGAGGAACAGACAGAAAAGGGATCAATTGTGTAAAATGGTGTTGGTCAGTATACTTTTTTGACCGAGTGCTGTGCCCCGTCACTGCAGACTGCCCTGTCTCTTTATTAAATATTTTCTTAACTATTTCAGCGTCATCTCACTCTCTATCCCATGTGTCTTTCTGTGCTGCTGGGACTCAGTGTCAACTACTGTGGAACTGGTGCGGGTGGACCAGGCGCCGGCTCCTAGAGTTGGGACTGGAGATGTGGGTGCCCCTTGTCTGTGGTGTCAACAGCCTCCTGGACAGGGGAAGTGTTTCCAGCAGGTTGAGGGAGAAGATCCTCCCCCTCTACTCAGCACTGGTAAGGCCACACCTGGAGTGCTGTGTACAGTTCTGGGTTCCTCGTTATGGGAGACACGGACATACTGGAGAGAGTCCAAAAAAGGGCCACAAAGTTGATGAATGGCCTGGAGCATCTGTCATACGAAAGAGGCTGGGAAAGCTGGGACTGTTCAGCCTGGAAAAGAGAAGGCTCAGGGGGAAATCCCATCAATGTGTATAAACACCTGGTAGGGGTGAGTAAAGACAGACTCCACACTCATCTCAGTGATATTCATTGAGCTGAAAAGGCAGTGGGTACGAAAACTGAAATACAGGAAATTTTATGTAAATATAACATAAACATTTTTGCTTTGATGGGGTTGAATCATGGCACAGGTTGCCCAGCGAGGCTGTGGAGTCACCATCCTTGGAGATATTTGAAACCCAACTGGACACAGCCCTGAGCAACCTGCTCTAGCTGACCCTGCTACAAGCAAGGCTGTTGAACTATATGTTCTCTAGAGGTCTCTTCCAACCTCATAATTTCCATAACTTTGCAATTGTGTCATTTCCTGAACCAGGCACAGTGACCATCGGTAAATCCCCAAAACTGGGCAAATACTGAATTGCAGCGGTACCCACTAAGTTGGCATCCTCATTTTCAGAAGAGTAAGTTGAACTTTTAATTTCTTCATCTGTTTAAGTTTGAATATAGCTGGACTCAACAACTGTGCAGGGCCTGAGACACCCCACAACAACCTTCATTTCCTTCCGTTATGGGAACACCCTTTTTTCTGGGATCATTGTGTAGAGTGTACTTTAAGCATTACTGAAAATACATCAAACCATTTTTCTTCTAAATAACATTTTTTTCTTTAACTTCTCTAATGGTGAAGGTGTAGAGGAAGGGGTACTTCTCGTTTACAATGCCCTTTAAAATATACAGAAAAATAAACTAGACTCGTAAGAGTTTAGTGTTTTTTTGGCTGGTTCATTAGCTTCATGTGATGTGCAACAGACATTTTTGCTAAAAACACTTTATGGGTTTTGCAAAATTTTTTCCTTCCAAATGCAGAATTTAACAGTATTACTATATTTTATAACTTCCACTCTATCCATATGGCTTGTCTTTAGCCTAGAAACAGAAGTCTTGCTGATTTTGATTGCTTCTAGCACCTTCTATGAATTCAGAAGTGATGTTTCAGTGGTTTTGGACTAAAACCCAGCATTTCCTGTTGAACAACAAGTCCATATAATTTGAAATAATTATGAGTGAATTTATGCACACCCTTACTATCAACAGTTCATTAAGAAAGTGGTTAACTTTGCATGTAAAGCATCTTGTTCCAGCTATGTCCAATCAGCTGGCAAATCAAGCGGATTAAATAACCAGGATAATCCTCTCAATTTAACTTTAAAACATATTTATATTTACTTTAGTTCACTTTTGTCATTCACAGAATAAGATGCATATTCTCCTTCAATAGTATTTAAGATTTAATAACTGCTCACCAAAAATGAAATGAAATGATGCAATAAACATTGCACAGAGAACAACTGTGCCAAAATGTTTTTAATAGATTACGAAAGGAAGTAATTTAAACATGTAGTTGATTTACAGGCGGAAAGATGCCTTCACATTGACAGAATTTCTGGCAACTCAACTTTTTTTGGCAGACGTTCAACTTTTCATTACACAGAGGAAGGAAGAGCTATTGTTTTCAGTTATGTGTGGTTACTACATGCATATACCCCAGGCTAAGGCCCTGTTTGCACTATTTCAGCAACACAGTATTTATCAAAATTGCCTTAAATAGGCAGCTAAGTGATCCTTATGAAAGGGAAGATCTCCACAGGCCAGCTTAACTTTAAGTGTTTCGGATAAAAGCTCTGTTTTGCAAAAGCTTCTTCTTTCTTTATAAAGAACTTAACAGATTGTCCTGGTTTTCATTGGGATACAATTATTTTTTTTTTTCTAGTAGCTGGTACAGGACACCAGTGTGTTATTATTTTGTAGTAACACCCTGTGTTGCTATATGCACCCCTGGTCACTGGAGGCATCAAAGAGTTGACCACCACACACTTCGGAAGTTATTAGCAGGTGAAATAGCCTCTGAGGAACCCTAAACAGCCAGAGTAAGTTTGAATAGTCTTCAATCTGCTCTGAATTGTAGAGGATTCCTTAATAATGTTTATAAATGAGGCAACAGAAATCAGCTTGGAATTAATTTGCTTGCTTCTTTTCCTCATTTGTGCTTTACAAACTGTTTTAAAAAGATCTATTGGCTGCACCTCCCTACATTTGCTCTTCAGATCAATTTGGGAAAAAAAAAACAAACCACACTATATCAGGTTTTATTCCAGTGTTTGTTTGTGTTGGTTTGGTTTTTTTTCTCTTGTGAGATAATAATATATTGCATTTTAGTAGAATTTGACTAAGACCAATGGAATGTGGTTTGAAAAATCTACAGATTAGTACCCATTCATCTAAATTGAGTACCAGAAGACAATATAGCTGCATCAGTAGGATATTAAGGCTACATTTATTAGTGATGTTGAGAGATGTACTTATTAGTTCAACTACAAAATTGCATTAACATTGATATATACCTTTCAGAATCTGAGCTTACATCTCCACATGACATTGTGCAAAACTGAGGATGTATGCCAGTTCATCATCAATTGCCTAGAAACTTCATTGTGTCCTGCAGACACGGCTAGAGTAAATGTCAGGGGCAACCCGTGACTTAATACTTCTGAAAAGCTACTGAAAGAGTTGAAGATGTAGCATAAATGCAACTGAAACTTAGGACAGAATAAATTCAAACATAAAAATACCTCTGAGCGCTTATATGCAGATTATGCAGACAGAATTTATACAGCAGTTACACTGAGGAATTGAAAAGAATTAGCTGAACAACATATAATTATCAAACTGTATAAATTTCTAAAATATTTTTATTGAGAAAAATTCCTGACTATACTAAACTATTCTTACCTCAGGGAAAAAGACCAATGTATTTCCAGCTAAAATGAGAAGTTATCTTTATCTATTTCACAACAAATGATTTAGAAAAATTAAGTTAACCTTCTTAAACTTACCTTAAGAACTGAATCTAGCTAGAACAGTTAAACTTTTTGTCCAATAAAATAAAAGTTGTCAAATTTTTGGTATAAACACTTCTTACGCACATTTTGAGAGCAGTAAATGTGCATGGTTGATGTTCAGTTTTATGATCAAGTGTACTATTTGCAAATGTAATGGGAGAGGCTAAACTTTGGAAAATAATTTCTATGTTACAAGAAAAAAAAGGAAAAAGAATGTTTAGTAATTTGTGTCTGAAAAATCTTCACATCCCTGGTGTGGCTCTGGTGGCTCAAAGGACAAGCATGTGATGCGCATGACATTTTGAACATGCATTCGTGACAAAAATAGAGGAATTTAGAGCCCCTTTAAAGTGGTACATGCACAAATCCTGAAAAAAGGACCTTATGCTTATATACATGTTCATAGCTTACCACAAACACAATAGGTTTGTCTTGGTAAAGTATTAACATTTTTGTGCCTTCATAAAGATTTTACCTTGGGCAAAACAGCGCAAAATGTAATGCTTTCTCACAAAACTGGAAAATGTTTTGTTTTGGTTTGGTTTTGTTTCATTTCCAACAAGATTTATAAAGAAATAAAACATTCAACTTTGGGGCAATCTTAAGAATTTTTGTTTTATTAAATTAGAGAAAGACTGAATACCACCTGCGTGATTTTGTAATTACACCTGAAACAGCAGGAAAATCTGCTGCTTCTCATTGAACCTTGCTATTGAGGGAAGTTGAATAGATCATTCATTCCATGGTTCAGAAGAGTCATTTCAAATCTGTGTAGCACATGTAAAATTAGTTCTGACCTTGTCAGCCTCAAGCATGTCCTTCTGATATGGATCATTAAATTCAATCCCTAGCACTCCAGGGAAAGGGGCTAAAAATTGGGATTTACTTACATTGAGTTCTATGATCTCTAACTAAAACTATATATGGCTTTGATTTTCCAGATGGAACCATCATTTATATCCTTGACACATGAAAGCTGTAACTGGTGTCTTTCTGAAGAAGGTAACTTTCTTAAAAAAGATGCTACCTAATTAGTCTAGTGCATGCCTAATCTTTAACTTCATGGCAGGTCACACAACAAGACAAAAGACAAGAGGCTGGTACAGTGGTATAAGTCAGTCCCTGTTGCATTCACTCCTGCACACCTAGACCGTTTTCATCTTGTGTTCCTGATATGTAGAGAAGCTGAAGTCAGTGCTGTCACAACCCTATGTCTTCCTCTTCTTAAACATATTAGTACTGCTTACTCACACAGAGCTGACAGGGCTTCTCCAGGTTGCTGAAAAAAAACAACCAAGAAACAAATTTGCGCACCAGACACAGTGTTTTTAGTCAACTTATTATTTTTCTTTGGTTTTGGCATCATTCCAAAAAGCAATTTCCAAACTCTGTAAAAGAGCTTTCCAATACTCAACAGTATGGATACAGATCAATCCATGATGTTTGGGCATCAGCAAAACGACTGCTCTCTGTTTACATCTAAGAGACTGTAGGGAAAATGTCCATCTCCCTAGCTTTGGTCAAAAGAGATTAGCTTCTGGTTGAAGGTAGCAATCTGGGCTCTAATCATTGCTGAGAAACAGGTACTGCCAAGAGAGGAGTCTCCCAGGAGAGAGGCTCTTACCACTGTGAGATAGGCATCTATAGTGGTCAGGATCAAAAACTGTCTGTAAAGAGAAGTTAGATTTGAACAAGATATTTGTCATCCAGAGGGACTTTGGCATGCTTGTGAGGTGGGCTGATGACAATCTTATGAAGTTTAACCATGCCAAGTGCAAAGTCCTACATTGGGGTCAAAGCAATCCCAAGCACAGCTACAGGTTGGGCAGAGAAGAGATTCAGAGAAGCCCTGCAGAGAAGGACTTGGGGGTGTTGGTCAGTTAGAAACTTAACATGAGCTTGCAGTGTGCGCTTGCAGCCCAGAAAGCCAACTGAACCCTTGGCTGCATCAAAAGGAGCGTGACCAGCAGGTCAAGGGAGGTGATCCTGCCCCTCTACTCTGTACTTGTGAGACCCCCCTTAGAGTATTATGTGCAGTTCTGGTGTCCTCAACATAAAAAGGACATGGAACTGTTGGAACAAGTCCAGAGGAGGGCCACGAGGATGATCAGGGGACTGGAGCACCTCCCGTATTGAAGATAGGCTGAAAAAGTTGGGGCTGTTGAGCCTGGAGAAGAGAAGGCTGTGTGGAGACCTCATAGCATCCTTCCAGTATCTGAAGGGGGCCTATAGGGATGCTGGGGAGGGACTCTTCCTTAGGGACTGTAGTGAGAGGACAAGTGGTAACGGGTTCAAACTTAAACAGGGGAAGTTTAGATTGGATACGAGGAAGAAATTCTTTATTGTAAGGGTGGTGAGGCAGTGGAATGGGTTGCCCAGGGAAGTTGTGAATGCCCCGTAGCTGGTGGTGTCCAAGGCCAGGCTGGACATAGCCTTGGGTGAAATGGTGTCCCTGCCCATGTCAGGGGTGTTGGAACTAGATGATCTTAAGGTCCTTTCCAACCCTAACTATTCTATCATTCTATGATTCTACATCAAATTTTCAGACAGCTAAATTTATGTAGATCTTGTGGAAGAGGTTTTAAGGAGATAAACTGCCCCAAGGAGATATAAACCTCAAATACTTTAGTGTAACTTAAAGATATTGCCCAAACAGCTGGTAAAAAGGTGCTCTTATGGTGACTAATGAGAGGGAAAAAAAAAAGTCCAGAAGAAAAAAGAAAATAAACTGTGCAGTAAAGAATCGAATTTGTCTGCTTCTAGGCTTGTTCTCTGCTGTACAGCCCTGGTAGACTTTCTCCATCTGGACATTCACCAAGCCAATGTGTTTGGGTTTCACCATGCTGAGCCAAGACATTTTTAAATTTTTTCTGAGAACATACTGCAACACTGGCAGTTAACTTCTTTGGCATATCTTCCTGTACAAACACACTTCACAGTCTGCTATAGACACCTAAATCTAATTTCTTCAATTGGTCAAGCGCACATGTTCCAGAAATCTAATAATGTTTCTCATCCTCCATCACTCACATACACACCCACAAACAGGATGGGAAAAGAATTTAAAATTCCAACCCCAAAACACGGCATTTTCAGCAATAATTAGATAACTCCCCTAGAGTGTTGTACTCTCACCACCCACAAGTTTGGTGAAGCAACTGCAATATGCTTGGGGATCTATTATGGACAGCCATGAATAATAAAGGACCACTGCATTACAAAGTCACAGCTTCCTCTGTGTCCTAGAATGTAAGACTTTGTGACATCAGTAATATTTTGTCATAATCTAAACTAAGAACTTCAGTAGTAAACTGCACATTCAGATGGCTCCCCTAGCCTCTGATCTTTACACGAGCACAAACTCTGACCTTCACTGGACTTGAAGCAGAGGGTGAATATGTTCAGTCTCTTTTCTGGAGAAAGGAGAAGATTCATGTCAGCTTCTTCATGTTGATTTTCCTGTGTTAACCTAACTGAATGCTAACCTGCAATGTCTAACTTTTTCCTTTTACTGCAATGCATATCTGTGCATTTTCATTTTTCCAGTAGTAAGGAAACGGAATTTCTATACATTTTTGTCTAAAAAGTCGATTGTATGGCATTAAAGAATGCAACAATTCTGGTAAAGAAATTGTTCTAAAGCTGAGATTATTAAATAGTCTTGGTGGGTCATGATTACCACAGACAACTGAAAAAACAGTTAGGTAATGTGAAAAATGAAAAGGTCAATTTTAACAAGTACTACATGCAATTTAAAATTTTAAAAATACTGTATTTGGCTCTGCATCACTGAAGCTGGAAGAATCATTTTATCATAAGCTTCTGCCCTCCTGATGAGAGCACATTGATTTATTCTATCATAAATCAAGGGTCCTGCTGTGCTGTGAATGAAGGATTTGTAAGGTTTTGGCCTTAAGAGTGGTTGGGAGCATAAAGAAGAGAACATGAGAGTTTGCAGCAAGGGAGGTAGAGAATCACACTGGCCAATAAATACATAGAGCAAAACTAACAACTAGCTTAAGAGGGCACAACCAAGTAAAATTGCATCATTTATGCCAGCATTTTATCTTACCCTTCAACACTGAACTGAAGGAAAAATCCTGGCTCATCTACCTCTGTCACACAATATCACAGACAATACTGTCATGATCACTCATATGTATTTATCAAGACCTCTCCAGCACGTGAATGTGCAGAAGTATTGACCGTTAAATTGTAAAACCATTGATCTATAAACTGCTGTTCATGGAAATGTAGCATATGAGAAGGGACCCAACGGTATTTAAACATGGGAGGCATTACAACATATAAATAAGATAATGTGACAAAGATACGAATAATACCTTTAGAATTAATACTTCTTTACCCATATTTTAAAAGGGAAGTATTAACATTTTCAAAAGCGTATTGGTCAACCTTTATTTCTATCTACGACTCCATAGCCCTTAATTCTTATAATCCATTTCATAATTAAATCGCCTTGCTTGGCCTTTAAATTCTAGATAGGCCCTAATAGAGAACATAACATTGAAATCCTCTATTACACAAAGAGATCATCAGACCTAGATCAGGTAATTTTCATCACAGAGAATTTATAATTTAACTAAGAATGATTAAGGTTGATTCTCCCCCCTGTGTCTTGCAGGTTTGTCACTTTCAGTGGAAGCATAGCACTCTTATTCCCCCACCTACTTTAATTTTCATAGCCTTTTCAGGAAAACATATTTTTTTCCATGTCATAAGTACAATGAAATGTTTATTTTTCCTCTCAACACTAACGCTTATAGTCCCCAATGAATTATAATATAAAATATGTGGAGGGTTTTTTGTTTGGTTTCTTTGGTTTGGGGTTTTTTTTTTTTTTTTTTGGTTTTTTTTTTTTCAACAAAGTTTTATTCAATTAATACAGAAAAGTCAAGAGTTTAAAGCTGACTGGGAATTTCAGATTAAAATGTTGACTTTTCCAAACAACAGCAAAAAAGCTGTATATATTCTTAGGAGTTCCTGATTGATTTTTCACTTTGTGCAGTAAGATATAAAGGCCACTTTTAGAGAACCCAGTAAAAGCAATTATAAAAAATTGCTTACAATAAAGAGGCATTTAAACTGGAACAGATGTAAAGAAGAGTGGACATACAGGAACAAATGACCAGGGAAAGTAAAGTTTATCATGTGAAGGAAGAATAAAATGAGTAAGGTTTGTTTAACCTTGTGAAACAAAAACTTGAGAGGGTGTATGATTGTATTCTATATAAAAGTAAAAGGCAAAACAGAGATGGAGAAGAAACAAAAGAGAACTCTGGCACAATGAGGAAGTAAATATTGTCATAGATAGAATTATTTTGGAATTAGAATTATATCTCTAATCATCTCCAAGTAGAAGAACCCCTGAACTTCAACCTGAAGCGAGGTTCGTTATAAGCTTTGGCTCAATTTTCTCCTGGTGCAATTGTAAGAGCTAGCTTGATTAAATGTAATCAAAATTAGTTATTAAATATATTTAATTTTCAAGATGTTATTGCTGTTATACCTCGAAATTTATGATGTCCAAAGGTCCCTTCTAATATAAATTACTTTACCTTTTTGTTTAGGGTGGTACCTACTGAGATCAGCCTCTACGATCCAGAATGTTCCTTCCTGACAATGGTCTTATGAAAATATGCAAATTTCCACTTAATTTCCACTTAATTTTCAGTGGGACAGGCTTCCCAGCTCCAAATGGAGCTGACAATAACCAAAAGGAGAAGACCTTCAGAATACTTTCTTAACACTTGCAAAAATGCTGAGTAAAGCTGTTATTCTGTCATTTGACATATTTTAGATGAATGCCTGCCTTGCTATCATCTCAATATTCACTTAGCATCAAGCAATGAGGTGACAGAAAGCATGCTCTGATGTGTCTATGAAGTTTGTCTCCTAATTATCCGCAGTGAAGGACCTATCTGAGCATTCCTTGACATTTTGGTCATGACCCAGGCACTATTTCAACCTACGGTAGCTGATCAGTATTAAATAAATAAAATATTTCCTAGAACAGGAGCTGGAATGCCTTTTCAAAATCAAAGGTTTGCACAGGATTGAAAAATGACCCTGAGAGCACTTAGTTTTGCAAACAGGCCCTATTCTATGAGGTGATGTCATTCACTACCATGTTATCATAACCATGCTTTGACAAATGACAATTATCTTCATTCAAACAGTGATAAGGAGATATGGATTCAACTTTATAATGCAATCTGTAGTAAAAGTTAACTGAACCACTACCATCAATAAAATGTTTCAACTTGTATGGTTTAATATTCCCATCTTCAATTGTATTTTAATGGGCTTCCAAGGACAATTCATCTATAATTGCATTTTTAACATTCAATTTCTTATAGATACAACCCTCCCCAAATGCTTAAAAGCAATTATCTTAATTAATAGGTTCCAGTTGACTTTTCTTCTGTCAGAATTTTTTTTTCCCATTTTCACTCAGTTTCAGTTACTGGGATTCTGTTTATGATGCGTGACAAGGATATTTATGAAGGCTTCATAGGTGAATGTATCCTCTAAATGTACTTTTCAGGTTAGGCTCTGCATTTACCATTCTGGTGCACAATTTCAGAATAGAATTCAGGATTGAAATATAATATTAAAGCCCATTAAAGTTTACTTTGAGGGATTCAAGCATTATGAAAGGCAAACTGAAAAATTGTTTCAATCAACGAGCTGTATGAAATTATCCAACAGGGAATGTAAACCCCAGAAAGTTATTCTAAATCTGATCTACTCTCCAAAATGTAGACAAATCACAGTTTCAAGTTGTACTCTGGAGAGTACAATGCCCCAGATTCATTCTTGAATGTAACCTTCTGAAAGGATTCCTTGAAATTGCTAGTAAGGCCTCATTTTTTTGATAAAAGATACTAAGGGAGATAATTATCATCATAAAGCTGAAGTGATGAAGCCTTTTGCTCAAAAACTGGTTCAGCTTTAGTTTCTTTCTCTGATTGAAGAATGTCAGCCCATGAATCCTCCTTTCTGGGTGACTGTGCAAGCCAGGAAAGCTCACTGGAGATGTTTATGCAACAGAAAAGAAAGAGGAAAAGCATAAGATTCTATGGATGTGAGAAGCAGCAATCTACCCACCTTTCTGGTGTCAGCCAATATGCAAAAAAGATAGCAATATTCATAAGGTCATAAAAGGATTAGACAAGAAGAAACATGACTATGGTTCTGCAATGTAGTACCTAGAGCTCTGAAACATGTCAGGAACCCTAGATTTCCAGTGCGTGTTTCTTTACTTAATAGAAAATTTATAAAAAAGGTTGTGGAGCAGGCACTAGCCTATCCTTTACAAGGTGAGCAAACAAACCATAAGTTTCTTCTACTCCAGACTAGGCATTAGGCCAAATTTAAAAAAAATAAACAGCATGGGACAGGTATGTCTTCATCATACATCAGACATTATCCCAAAGACATGATTCGGTTAGGCACACTTTGGTTCTTAATACCATTTGCTTCATTTTCACATAGCCTGGACTTTAAAATGGATTTGGTAGGCATGGTAAAGATGGAAGACACAAGCCCTCTGCAGAGTAGCTGGAGCCACACGAAATATCACAGCATTGGTCACATACACTTAAAGTGCATGTGAATACATCTGAATCAAGTCCTGAATCTCTAATTTTTGGAAATTTCTTTGCTTTCAACATGACACAATACAAGAAAATTACAGGCACACTGTTGGCTGCTACCAGCCTTGAGATGGGAAATCTGATACAAGCAACATCTCTTCCTTTGAGACAGGTGATGAATAGACCAGGGACAAAAATAAATGGAGGGGGTTGTAACTGAGACAATGTTGTGGCCTTGGAGAGCTCACAGAGAGAGAGAAAATTTGACAAAAGGAAGCAGACTTCATTACTGCTCAGAATAGCAAAATATGTGAGGGAAATTTTTTTCTTGAGGGAGGCCAAAATCACTACATAAATAGTTAAGGACACACAGCATCAGATCTGATGTTGATAACAGCAACACAGCTGCTCCTGCTTACATGCATCTGACAACACAGCACTGGAAGGTACCAATGGAACAACTGCCACCTGTTTAGTCACTTGGTCTTTTTTCTTCTCTTCTTAATCTCATAATACTTGTAGTTATTCTCAGAATGATTTTGTGTCCAACTTGTGATGTATGGCATTTCTCCTTTTATCTTTGCGTAATCTTACTTTCAGTCTTCCTGCTGTACTTATAACTTTTCCATCATTTTTTCCATCAAACAGGTTGTGTTCCATACTAAATTTCCTCCATGGTGCATACATTCAGTACACAAAATATTTCCGCAGCAATAGACCCCTAGGTACAATCAACTGTCCGTTTCCATTGGGCAGCATGTCTATTTTGCTGAAAAAACATGCTTTGGTGGCAGAGTGTCCTGGGCTGGCTCCATGCAGAATAGTACAAGAACAAGGATGCATTGCTTCCAAGGTTATCTCAGTACATGTTTGCCTGGGTTTGGACACTGAGCTAAAAAGCACTGCCAGACTTGAGCTGGCTCCCCACAGAGTCATTCTCACTGGTCTGTAGCACACTCTCAAACACACATTGCATTATTATGTCATCCAAGGTCTCTCATCCCACCACCCTAGTACCCTGGGTAATAAGTATGACAGCATGGTGTTTTGATCTTCTACCCATATCTATCCATATCTTATCTTCAAAGAAAAGAATGCATAATATATGTGGTGCATGTTTTCCTAAATTTGCATTGAGATGGAAACAGACCAAATAATCTTGTAGGTATTTTCCATTGCAACAGACAGAAGTCTATAAATTAAAAAGAGGAAGGTGGGGAGGCAGGAGGAAGAGAGTTAGAATATTAGATACTTCGAGAGAATTTACATTTTCCTTGGGAAAAATTGAAAAGCATATTTGAAACAAAAGTTTTCTGGCAATTTTTGTATTTTCCTATCGAGACACAAAGTCAGTATTCTAATTGCAAGCAGTGAATCACTCTCAAAATATGTTTCTATGTGTATATCTCTCTGCTATAGTTTAGTTGAGGAGTTTTCTTATGGAAATATATTAGTCTTTAAAACATGCTGGCATGAAATATAACTGAGTTTTAGTTCTGAGATTAGGATCTGTTAATTCCTGAAGATCCAAAAAATCATCATGACAGATTTATAACACAGAAACTCTGAAGAAAATTTATCGAACATACTTAAACAGACTTTGAATTACCTGCTGGCTAATTAGAAATGGCACCAAAGCTGACCACTGTAAAAGACTTCTCAGTAAATTGCTTTCAAACCCTAGGGCAGGTTGTAGTCATTATGTTTAACTTACACTCTACACAAGATGGTCTTTGTTTAGTAGCCTGCATATTACATGTATCCTTTCACGTTTTCCTAATGTTATTATTTATTTATTTATTCATTCATTTATTTTAATTTTTAATGCAATGCTATTCTATTATTGGGTCATGTGGACATTTTTAGAATGGCTGCTAGGTCTCTCTGTTGCTGGCCCCCATCTAAAAAGTTGGTATTTCAGCTTCTGGGGTGGGGGGCGGGGGTTAGGGGTAAGAGAAGAAGCGAGTAAATAAGAAAGAGAGAAAGAAATACAAGGAAAGAGAGAAAGAGACAAATGGGGAGATAATAGCAAGGGGAAAGATTGAATGCAAGAAGGAGAAAGCAAAAAACCACAAATCTACAAAACCATAGAATAGAAGACTGCATCAAAAAGAGAAATAAATATATAGAAGATTGAAAATACAGCTGTATATATGATGGCTGACATTCCCGAAACTGTTTCATGCGCCTACTTCTGTTCAAATTTCAACAAATGTTTAAGCATTTGGAAAACTAATTTGTGTGCAAAAAGAGTGTACAAATTGCTCAACAAGTTCTTTTGCTAAATAACCACATTTTACCATGTTAAAAAGGTAGTCCACTGTGCACTGAAGCTCTCCGATTTGCAGTTGCCTTTCAGGAAGTTCCAGATATGAACAAGATGAAAATCTGACTGGATATGAACACAAAGATCTCTTTTTTGGTTTTTTTTTTAGTTAGCACCATATATATAAACCAAGTCAGAATACGGCTTTTTGGCAAATTCCTTTATCTTTTTTCTTAATCTTTCTACCACTCTATCTTAAGCTTTCTTAGTAAGTCTTCACTTGCACTCACATGTACTCACACTGGACTCATTGTAGGAGAGAGGTATGATTGTCAAGATCCTACTCATGCTTGAACCCAGAGCATTCAGAACTGCTTCTTTCTACTAAATTTAATTCAACATGAAGGTCAGCAGTGTTCACTCTTAAATTCTGGTGCAAGCCTCACTCTAGAAAGAAATGCCACATTTTCATAATTTTTAGATATTTTTCACTAGTTCCAATAATATGCAAAGCTGTTTAGGAATGAAAACATGTTTTCATTAAGTCTGTGAAACCATAACATTCAGATTAGCAATTGGCACTACTCATTCCAATCAAACACGGGCCTTGTCAGATGAATTAAAAAAGTCTTCAGAATAATATCTTAAAATACAATATAACAGTCCTTACAATCTACAATCAAAGTATTTCTGCCTTTAGTCACTGATCTTTCATTGATATATTCTTTTTTCATATCAGTTTTCCAGTTAATTACAAGAACACCTGAAGCATATGTTGCATCTCTTTAAAAAAGCTCTAATTACTACTGAAGGAAATTTAAAGCACATTTAAGCATCAGTGAACGGAGAGGAAATATGTATGTCTTGCAACCACAACTACGAAAGAAGTTTGCAAATCTGTGACATCATAAACTACTAATTATTTCCACACTTCGGAAAATATTAGAATTTATTAGGGTCTTTTCAAGATATGGAAAATATTCCACAAGTGAGGCAACTGTAATTCAGGAGAGGTGGAGTCCAAAATGAATTATTAGCGTCATTTCTTCAAGAATGAATATAAATATTTTCCACATTCCACTACACCAGCTACAGTATATGCATGAATATACACCTTAAATGCTGGCATTCATGGGGTCTATGCATACGTAATAGCTATCCTATCTATTTTGGGAATTTTGAAGGCACATGTTGCTTTGGCATCTAATTACTTTTCATATCTACGTAAGTATAAGGACTAAAAGAAACTTGTATTTGTCTTCCATGTTTGCTAGCACAGTATCCAAACTGAAAATTGTATGCAGAAACTTTGGTAACTGCCATGACAAATCGATGTTGTTATATTCTGAATGTTTACATTATTAAAGGTAAATGCCATAATGAAATAGGTGGGCCTGGGGCATTCCTCAGTGATCTTATGTTTGCATTAAGAATCAAGCTAATAAATGTTTTATGAGGCTTGATCACGACCTTAGGGTTTTATAGAACTGGACAAAACCACAATACCAGATTTTTTTTATTATTTTTTTTTTTTAGGATTTGCTCCTCTAAATAAAAGAACTAGTGATAGTTCCAGAAAGGCATACAGCTGCAGTGTCTTTACTGTGACTACTATTTTATAACTGTGTTGGTTAGCCTTATTGCAAGTCTCAGCCCATGCTGGTGCTTCTTACCATTTGCCCTCTCTCCGGCCCTTTCCCAGAAGGAAGGAAGGCAAATTCAGCTTGACTGTTCAGGGTCAGATGAGATTACACATTCAGATGAAATGGCTCATTGAAGAGAATGAAATAGCAGAAGCACAGGGATGAGGACAATGACAGTATCTTCAGATACGCAGTTTGATCCAAAAGAAGACACATGGAGAGATCTTACTGTCTTCTTTATCTGCTTTCAGTGGATAAGGTTGTTTCCATTTAGACTTCTACAGAACAGAGCATAGTGTTCATGCATAGCAGTCAGTACAAATAGGTTTTATTAAGTAGCAAATATTGTACAAACAGGACAGAAATGCCTCTTAAAAATGTATTTCCTTGATGAACTGTCATTCCAAAGACTTGATGAAAACATGTTTAAACACAGTCATTTGCTTACTAAAACAGAAGTTGTTACTATTATTTGCGTTTACCTTCACCATTCTGCAGAGCTCAACTTACATATTCAAACTAATTGATCCTGCCTTTACAAAAAAGTTAACTGTGCCCAGGACCATCTTTTTGCGCCCAGCTCAACTGGAAGAGAAAATGCTGTACCCATACAGCTCATCTCTCACTCTATCACAACAGGGAATCTGCATCAAAGACGACTACAAGGAATGGCCTCTCTCTATGCTGACTCCAGAGCCATGATCAGGACATCTTCATTCAGCTCAGGCCAAAATTGCACTGGGTGACAGTACCAGCAATTAAAACATGCAGAAATTTTATTTCCTTCTCACCATCTGCAGAATACAGTTAGAATGGAGGTGCTTTCCTGAAAGGCACAAGGACCAGAAAAGAAATCTGTACCACGCCTAAGCTGGAAGCCAAGTGCATGTCCTAGCATGCTCCCTAATTGCGGCAAGCCAGTGAGGACTCTGTCCCTGCTAGAGTGTCTGATACTCTTTCCTGGGCATGCACAGGCATTTTACCCTCTAGGAAGAAAGATGTTGCCAGAAGATCAGGGAAGCTGCACAGCAAATAAGAGAATTAGATTTAGGAAAGCTGAAAGCAAAACAAAAACAAGTCTTTGAAGGAAGAAAGACAGCAAAATTTGGCAGGGATTGAAAACCCAGAATAGTTTTTTATTTCTTTCTTTTCCTTTAAATATCTAAAACCATCAGCCTTGTACAAATCATGAACCTGCAGTAATAGCAGCTTTGTGGATTTTCCAGACAATCGGGCAGCAGAAAGTCACCTGATCCATCTGCAAGACCTGGTGAGAACCGGCAAATATAATAGGCTGCACAACACCTGAAACTGCTGGCATCACAAACACTTCCTGACTAATTCTGTTGGACAACAGACACAAAGCCAACCCTGTAATTACATCCCACCTTGATCTACATTTGCAGTCGTGTAATTAATACTTCCTCTGTAAAGCAACGGAATAATTTAAAGAGCAGATTTTCAACCTTAGTCTGGGAAAACTGAGAGAGTGTGAGCTCTGCTTGGGTATTTTAGCTACAGGGAAGTGCTTTTCTAGTTCCATTTGCTCACAGAAACTGTAATTAGATGCTCAGAGCCCTCTTTGTGCTAGGGGAGAAGAAAATGATACTTCCTTCCTGTTTAAAAGCCACAGGCGAGAAAGGGTGAGGGGAGCTTTTACTTCTTCAGGGGACTTTATGAGAGTGATAAAAGTAGATGGTCCCGCAAACTCAGCCAGCTGAGAAAGTGTTGTGTTGTCCCACACAAGGAAACATTTAGTTTGTAGTTGTGGAGTTAAAATGCTTCTTCTCATAAATCACTGCGGTTTTACAGTAGGCATAGCAAAATCCCGTATAGATCCTATACAGAATGCAAACACTTTTCTGTTTTTTTTTTTTTTATCAGAAAAATAACCCCACCCCAACAAACTTTCACAGAATTTATTTTTTTATCTGCTCCAAAATTCTCTCTCTCAGTATATTTTATACAGATAGGAGGGGGTGGGGAATCATGATGGTGAGGCTTGTGGGATGTTTCAAAAGAAAAAATAAACAGAAAGAAGTCCTAAACTCAGCAGCACTGAAGTTGTAAGAACAAGGTAATGATCCTTAGGCTCATAAATTTGGGTTTAAGTATTTAAATTCCACCTCACTCCCACTTTAGCTGGAGAAGATCAGGCCCCAGAACATGTCCTGGCAAATAATGACCACAGATAGTCTCATTGCTGTGTTTACACTGTAGTGAATTATCAGTCACTTTTTCACATAGATTACCTGCTTGAGCAATTACCTGCTCAATGTGGGGAAAAAGCTGGAGTACAATGAGAACTTCACAGTTCATTAAAAAAAAAAGAAATCAAAAACAAAAATCAAACTCTAAATATATGAGAGTGGTCCCTAGTACAATTCTGTCCAATTATTTCATGTACTTTAGTGATGATGTCACTCATACAATTCTATGAAGGTGACTCAAGACTGCCTTCTCTGAAGGTCCTTCACTTTCCCTAGGGGCACAGGGGTTGCACAGCTGACCTGAGTTCAAGATTTTCATTGCAAGGACAATGAAAATCCACTGACAAATTTGTAAAGCTTTCTAGGCTTTAAGTTATTCCTGAAGTAAAGATGTAATCTTTGTCTTTTCAAACATATAAAGTTTTCCACAACATAAGTGGTTAAAGGTACAATCCAGTCCTTCACAGTAGCCCATACAGTACTTCAGTGGGATTCAGGCATCTAAGTACCAGAGTGCTCTCCAAAAATCCTTGGCCAAGTGCCCATGAAGCACTTACCCCAAAGCCTAAGTATCCTGTTATTGCACATACCTAAAGAGGATACATTCTTTGCTGATCCAAACAGTTGAGTGCCTACTCAGTTCTTCAAATTTACAGACTAGGCAGGTCTTTACCACTAAAAGGACACAGTTCTCTCTCTGTGCTAAGACCATAGCCAAAACTTACACAAAGAATTATACTGATTTCAAAACACAGCCAGAAAAGGATGTGGTTCCTACTGGTTTTATAACAACTTTACTGAAAGCAGTCACCCAGGAAGCAGAAAGTCTGGATTCAAAACTGTCCCCAGCCTGCAGTGACCTGATGCTGTAGGCAACCTACCCACAAAACCATGTAGTAGTCAGAAGCTGAGATGTGATCCACCTGTTCAACTGAAGCTGTGTATCTCCACAGACAGCAATGACAAAATCACTGAGTGAGAGGGGTACTAGGCAAGAGCAGTCTGACTCTGTAGACTATTGATTAGATCACTATCCTACAACTGATTCCTGAAAGCAAAGCAAAATACAGAAAACTCTGTTGAACTTTACATTAGACACCTGTTGCATCACTCAACAGCCAAGTTTGTATTTTCTTAGCTATAAGAGAAACAGGGAGTCAAAAGCACCTTATTTCTTCAGTTGCATTTGGCTAAAATTCTAAATGCTTTTAGTTATATCATTCATTCAAGAGAAATAATTCTACTGTTTTAGTTACGTTCCTGGCCTAAATTAAGAGCCATGTCTTGTGGAAATTATTGTATCAACAGAGACCGCCTACAGGAAACTGGAATTATTCAACTGATGCATCTAACATGAATAGCCCAGTACTTCTGTGCTCATAAGTCTGTTTTTCAAAAAAAAAAAAAAACAGATTAAAAAATAACTAAAACCCAATCCAAGCTTCCACATTTCTCCTGCTTGATAAAAGTATATGCATGAAGAGTTAATCTTCCACTATATACTTCAATATAAATTTTAAACATGCAGTAAGGTAACTAAGTATTTTTAAAGTAAGAAGTAGCAAAGGCTTTCAGCATCAGTCCAGTACATTAGCATCTGAAGTCAGCAGACCTCAAATGAAAGAGATTCGCTTTTAATTTTTTTGATTTTTGACTGGAATTTTCATGACAGTCTTAGTATCATCACGCTCACAACTCTTTCAGTGAGATTTTTTTAATATTTGATTGAAAAAATTAAGTATCTCCAATAATAAAGATGAGCTGGTTTGTAGCTTTTGCTCAGTATAGTTGAAAAATATATTTGCAAAAGTTTCAGTGGAGTTTGACTAATAGTGTATTTCAGGGCTGGCAAGAAAACTTCAGGCTTACACCTCAGCAAGACAGGACAGATCCTTTGGCCATTATGTTCATGTTAATCTTTCTTTCCCCTTTCACTGGCATTTCCCCCCCCTTGATTCATTTCTCAAAAAAATACCCAAAACCATGGACCTTTCCTTGTCAAAGAATAAATAATGTGAATGTAAAACTGCTAGTTTTACATTCATAGAGAGTAACTGTTACTCTCAGACTTTTTAAAAGACAGAATAGGGGTAATGAAAATAGCAATTGTACTGTCTTTCAGTATGGCATGTGAAATTTTTACTTGCTTTGTTAATTTAGATTTGTTGATTTTAATCTTTATTTCCTATTCATCATATACAAGCAGCTGTTTTTTTTAAGAAGGGCTTCACTAAACAAGGAAATAGGAATTCACAAAATGCTACTCACAACATAGAACACTTCTAATATCTGCTGGGGAAAAAAATATAAATGACATGTGGTTGAAATATGGGATCATGCATTCTCAAAAGTTGTTTCCATTTTAATGTTTTCAGGATGAAAATTAATGAGCATGTTTACTTTATTGACAAAAATGAGTGTTTAGCAATTTTGTCCACATGTCCACATATCCACAGTGGTTTTTGCTTATAGCATAGCACATGCAGAAGGTAAAGGGGAAAAGAATATAATTTATTTGTGCAATAAAACATAATTTTTCAAAATCTCTAGGGTAAGGAGAAGGAACATAGTGAGGATCACAGACTCGCATAGACATTTACCATCCCATGCATAATACACAGAAGCCCCTGTAGCCACTAGAGTAATTGCTTACGTGTAAAATAAGTATTAAGAAAGTATCACTAATGAAATTTAGCTGCTGAAAACAAGAAGAGCTAGGACAGTGCAACCAACCAGGTCTCCACATACTACAGCTGGAAAAGCACTAACTTGAAGTAATTTTTCACAGTATGAGTTATATGTTTGTACTTGTTCTGTGTGGGATAGATGAAACATTGCCTTTTGTGAGCACTTTGATTAGCTCCTTCACTGTCTTATTTGATTGCACAAATCTCATTGAAACAAGAGAAACTATAGTATCACTGAATTTTGTCAGAACCGAAGAATACTGCATAGTAATGATGTACAAAAAAAAAAAAAAAAAAAAAAAGAAAAGATTTCCTCTCAGGGCATTTTGTAAAACGGCAACAGAGTCTAACAAGAGCAAGAATGAAGCCAAACGAAGAATTTGTCAGTTTCCTTCATTTGGAATAAAACCGAGACTTTGTCTGCACGTACCATGGTTAACGCGAGTTCCATAGGAATCTGATCAGAAATGTGGGCCTATGTCTGTGGAAGACTGCCATACTCCTAAAGAAAGATGAACATCTTTCTGACCCATGGCATTTGAAATAGACCTGTGCTACCAGGGTTTTGGCTAACCATAATATGGCCCCGGTGACTGACTTCCCCTATCTGTGGTATCCAAAGTACAAGGTTTTACCTTCAAATACATTTTCTGATTTATTAGAGCAATATTTCCTCCTGATTTTAACCTTTGTGTCCCCTAGTGTGTTCATGCCCATTACTGGACCCACAGCATTCTTCTGAAGAAAATGCCAGATATATTGATCAAATGGAACACATCTGGGTTTTAGCAGAGTCCAGTAAAGTGGCTGAAGAATCAAGCATTATCAACCCTAACACAAAGCTTAACACCTGATACATAATGTAGTGCATCCTTGCCATGACTCCAGCCATTTGACAGGGACCCAGCTATCATCTCACAGAAATGTTGCTGAGTCTGTTAAATCCATCTTAATGGATTTAAAGATGTATATGCTTATCAAAATCTGTACAGTTAGAAGTCATATGAGATATCCACAGTTTTTTTAATCATTTTATCTTTGGCACATCTTCCCTGTGCCTAAACAAAAGGAGAGGGCTTCCTGGGAAGCAGCTAACTCTATCCCATATAGGAGATGGCAGATTCATTGTGGAAAGGAATGCAGTTTCGAAAGAAAATAATTTTCCTTTGCAGCCTCTGTCACCTCTCCACCCTCACCCCTAACCCATAACTAAGGAGGCACATTGGGAAGTACAGATTCTTGAAAGAAACAAAGGCTTTTTTCCAAGAACTGTGAAAGAATCTGATTTAAATCAACAACCAAAAAGTATTTCTGGATTAAGCATTAATTGAATTCTTGCCAGTTTATTTTTCATCTGACATTGGGCATATGATCCTCTTAATGCTTAGAGAAAACATTACTCTCATCAGCTAGTCTTATCCATCTGGCAATTCATCTCTATTATGCTATGTCCTGTTTAAATGAACATGTTCTGCTATTTACATCCGAACCATTTCCTTGCATGATCACCAGCAGCCATGGGCATCAAGATAGCTAACTTGCACTCCCTCTGCTGGCTATCTGATTGGCAGTGTAGCTACAAACCAAGAAATAACTGCAGCCAAAATTCTGACAATTACCTGAAAGTCAATCCACTGCTACATTATGTTCACACAAAAGGAACTGCCACAGTACGTGCAAAGGACAGGACCAGAACTGCAAATATGTACAGCAAAATATCTATTTGCCTATTTTTGTGGAAAAGTGTCCAGGAGACTATACAGAATTACAGGCATTGAGATGGTAGGAAAGTCGAAGACTAACTTGAACAATGGGGTGGTGAGAAGCAAAGCAACCCCAGACTAGAAGAGAGGTACAGATCCCTTGAGGGTCCTGGCAGGAGCAGAATACCAGCCTAGGTGCCCTGAATGGTCTCCTCGAAATGTCTTCTCGGATTCTAGAGGGATCATTGGGAAATTGCTAATTTAGCACGTAAATGCTCAAAAGTCCAGGACTGGACAGTAGGTCTTATACTAACGCTCTTTATTTTCCTTTTAATTTGCACAGTTTGATCTCTTTCCTTTCTGATTTTACATTGGGATGTAAAACATGATTGCAATACTTTTAACTTTTCTTGCTTGTATATGATGGATCTGGTGGAATCTGCATTCCTGAGTCTGTATTTCTTTTTCCAGCATATGCCAAGCTGCAATCTCTGTAACTCTACAAGACCCAGTCCTTTTAAGGGCAGGCATACCATCTGCAATGCAATCTATTGTGTACTCTGACTCCAATGACTTGTGAAATTACCCATGTTTATGACACTCATAACAGCAGCAGATGAAGCCGAAGTCAGACGTGGAATGTAAGGTTGCCAGATGTCCCAATTTTCATGGGACATTCCCACATTTAAATAAAACTCCCACATCCTGTTGACAGGAACCATTGTCCCAAGACCTGCACACGCAGCACCCTCCTCCCCTCTCTTGCAGGGTGGGAGCAATACATGTGGTGCTTCCCTCCCACCCCCAACCCTGGAAGTGTCTCAGATTCCTGCAGCTGCAGCACCTGAAGCCAGAGATAGCGAATAATGGAGAGGGAATTTGGGAGAGAGGGGGAAGGGAGCAGTGCAGAAGAGAGCAGAGCAGAGAAAATCAGACAGAGAAAGAAGGAAGAGAAGCAGTTTAGGAAGAACAGCAGGCAGAAAAAAAGAGAAAGGAAGGAAATAGGTCAGGGAATGGAAGCAGAAGAAATATTTCTAAAAAGCAATGATTTATCAAAGGTAAGAAGAGAAGGGGAAAAGAATGAGAAGGAGAGCATAAAAAGCAGTGAAGGGACACACAAGCACAGTGGAAAAGTGGGGAAAGGAGATGGAAAGAGATAAAGAAAAAGAAAAATCAAGAAACAACAAAATGTTAAATAAGAAAGACAAGGGAAAACAAGAAGAAACACACTCATATCAAGGGCAGTAGCTCTTCTGCACTCAAGTAATTCATACAACAAGCCATGCTGTCCCCTTTCCCCTCTCACTTCTTTCCACTTTTTTCCAGAAACTGCACACAACTGCTGGAGCCGTCAGAGCGGGGAGCTGCCAGGGACGCTCATGAGAGCACTGAGCAGCCCTACACAGCACGGGAATTGCCATTAACTCCCAAGCCTGCCTTGCAAGCAGCTGCTATTGGAACAGCTATACAGTTTAATGATTTCTTTCCAGATTCTGCTGGATAACAGAAGATTGAGAGGGAGATTGGACGGGAGGCTGAGACTGAAGGTGCAAAGAAAGGCCAGCCAAGTTTTGGGGTATATGTTGTGCGAGCATCCAGCCCTTTCTGTTGACATGACTAAATGCAGCTCTTCCCTTGGGTTCCCATAGGCTTCTCTATTGTGTAATAGTCATCATTTCTTGACATATTTGAAAAAGTGTCTTTTGCTTTCCTATTATCGTTTCAGTTGTCTCTCCAAATAAGAATCCCAGGTATGAGATAAAGTTTGCTGGAGTTCCACCTGCTTTACTTCATGGAGTTTCCTACACTTTCTCTTACAAAGCAATGGATTTACCCCTGCGAGAGAAAGACGCAGATTAAGAAAACCCCTCAGCTCAATACAGGAACTGGATTTCATCTTTGCAAATCTACTACAAATCAGTGCAAGGCTGTCAGCCTCACAGACTTACCAGTTTTCTCCAAACATTCTTATAATAAGAGTGCCAGATGGGCTATAGAGAGCAGCTGTTACTTAGGAGGAATTTCAACTTCTCGATTCAGTCAGGGGAAAAGAAGAATATGGGATGTGGTATAGTTAAGAATATGAAATATTTAATATTTACACATTTTGAATTAGGGCAAAGAAGTGGTTTTGACAGTTGTACTGAAGTTCGAGGTCATGTTTGCACATCCATGTTGCTTGGGTCAGCTCCATCCATTCTATCTCCTTGGCCAAAACGCCAAGGGTGAACCTTGCTCCCCCTTTCCTGTATCCCATCTTACAAAGCCTGAAATTCCCTGATTGGAGAGCCTGCTGTCTTTCTGCAGGATAGATTTTAAGTGAGACGGGTGTGTGAGTAGAGTAGATGACAGGGAAGCTGCAGTCCAAAACCAGGCTTTGCCCCTAAAATTCCAAGATGCTATAGACATGCCCACTTCTCATTGTCCACCCTGGCACATGGAAATGAATTAATATATAAATTTTTGTTTCTTTCAGTGGTCCTCTCCACAAGCTAAACTGAAGGCCATCCTCTTCATCTGTGAATCCTAGCACACACCTGCCCAGCAATTTTTAAGAATCACCTTCCCTCGCAGGTTTGGCTAAGTCTGCTTGCATGAAAGAAAAGTTACATTAGGTGCTTGCATCCACGTGTAACTCGGCTACAGTGAGACTGCATGGCACAAGTATGTGTAAGAAATCCTTCTGAATTTTTTAGAAGAAAACAGGTGGATTTTGTGAAAACAGACAGTATATTTGCATGGCATCTGTGAAAGGAGGTTTGTAGGTCCATTGTGCAACCTGAGAACTGAGCTCTTCGCAAATTTCTTCCTTTTTTTTTTTTTTCCAACATCTATTTGAAGTTAGGATACAAGACAGACTGTGATTTCTTCAGCTGAAGTCCTGTACTATGCAGAAGAGATACCAAACCATGTTGTGCAGAATGATCTGTGCATTTGCCTTCTTAGCTATAACAGAACATGGAGAAATGATGTTCGGCTGTTATCTATCATATGACAGCAATGCAAAGACAGCTCTTATCCTGAGGACACTGGGGTCCAACCCCTCCAGAACTGTACACTCTTTGGTGAAGATCTTTTGGGGTTTGGGGTTTGGGTGGGTGGGTAGTTGGGATTTTTTTTCTTTTCCTCTTGAGCCAAGCTCGTTTGGCACAAGTGCTGACACCAAACCCAGCACCACAACAAATCAGAACATGAACTTTCCACAAGCACTTCAAGTCTGTGGTAGCTCCCAGAGAGGATTCCCCTGGTTGTCCCAGCTGACTTGTGGGAACGTGTTCTAAATACAGAAGCAATGCATTGAAGAAACACAGAAGGTCCCAACGCACTGCCTATCCTTTGATTTAATTTCTAGCAGACTCGTTACATTTGATTGATTGACTTTGCTCCCTCTCGCCTTTTCTTAACAAAGCTGAATAAGGTAGATCTCGCTGTTAAAGAACAAGTTTAGTTAATATGTCATGGAGTTCACTTGCATTCATAGAATGGCTTTCAGTGGGCACCTTGCCAGCTCCCCTTGAGCTCACTGCAACAAGTATGGGTCAATTTGAGATGGACAGATACAAAGAAGGATGCAAAGTGAGATGTTGAAGGATTCTCTACAAGGCAATGAACATTTTTCCCTTTTCTGATAGATAACATTAAAACTCTAATCTTGTTAGTATCTTCTTAATAATACTTCACTTATGTTATTTTTCTTTGCATAATGTAATGTTCTTGAGCTCCCACTGTTATAAGTGCATGTGCACAGACATACCACAGACACACACGACTTTCTGCTGAGATCCCTATGAACTAAAAAGCTAATACTGCACTGAAATGTCATTTTCCACATGACTTTAACCACTTTTTCCACCCATGCATTCTTCTTTCATATGCATATGCTTTCTCAGGCAGCTTAAACTATGCTGTTTAAAGAGATCCTTTGTTACCAAGCATCCCAGGTTGTTCTTTATTAGCAATCTGTCACTGAGGTTATTTGCCTTTCCAACAGCTTTTTTACCATCTACAACATTATTTAAAATGACTCTGTATTTTGTTTAGGAGTTTGCCTTAAATCTTAGTGTTAATTTGCCAGCATCAAGTGACAATGAACTCGAATCTCTGTGACACTGTTTTAGGAATACTCACATTCCCACTTGCAGATACATTTTGTAATCTGTTCACCAGATTTCAGTGTGGTTATATTGCCTCTCCTGATTTTCCTGTATTGCATTTTTCCGATGTCATATGAAACAGAGTCAAATACAGTAGAAACATAAATTTCTGTCAGAATAGTCAGCCCAATAAAGCAGGCTTACATGCATATTGAAAAATTAACTATATTCCTCAAGTATGTTGACTGGAATTAATTACGCATATATCTTTTAATTCTTAGGTGGATGCTTCACCCATGAGCTTCTTGCTCAGAATTAGTATCAAGTTATTCTTATGTGGGTCATAAATTTTCTGTTTTAAAATATTAGAACTACATAAGCTTTTTCTGCATCCTGGAAAGTCCCCCGTTTTGTAAGCCTTGGTTAAATTCGACATGAATGTTTCAAAGAGCTCATCTGCAACTCCTTTAATGCTCTTGGATACAAGTTATGCAATCTACTGGAACTAAAAATGTGTCACTCATACTTTTGTCATTTAATGTCTGCTTCAGCTAGTGATGAAATAGTATATACTTCATTAGCATTGCAAGATACGAACAAATTCTTCTACTTCAAAAGCAGAACAGAAATTTTTACTGAATGCACTTGACTTTGTTATGCAGCTGAGAACAGCTATTTGTTAAATATCATTTGCTTTTCTGAATGGCTAATGTAATTTTTGTCTCATATAGGAGCTATATCATAGCTAGGGTTATTTCTAATAACTTAAATAATTTTTCTCACTTCCTAATACAAATGGAGGGTGGTTGGTTTTTTTTGTGATTTTTTTTCTGCTTGGAGATTTTTTTGTCTATGCAACAGTTCTAGTTCAATTTGTAATGAATAAAAAGACCCTGTGCTTTTTACCTACTCTTCCCTATGTCACCAAGTGCTTGGAATTGACAGTTCATGCTGGCAAGTGCTTAGATCTGTAAGAAATTCTATTAAAAGTAATGGGACAGCAGTACAGTGGCCAGCATATGAGCAAGGATATGACACATCAAGTTCAATATATAATTAATTTCTAAACTTTAGATTATGCATTCACAAAACATTTGCTTTGTTCCTCTAAGCTGCCTATAGCATGTAATATGGTATCTGTTCCCTAAGAAGATGATATAAAATCAACAAATTGTGAATTTGTTTTTTGAAGTAAACTATTTCCTTTGCCTAGGTATACACCTAAAAGTATAAGCATTTTCCAGATAGTCTTTCACATTTTTTTCACATGACTATTCATAAATTTCTAATAGAATATAATCAAAATGGTCAAATGAAAACAACTGCAAAATTTTCATATTACCATAATTTAATCCTTATATCTACAACAGCACAGTTTCAATTTTCACAAATAAAATCTTGCTTAGAAAAGAATATGTTTTTTTAAAGGTTGGTACATGATATCTTTTTGTAATTCAATGAAGTTTTAGAGCATTGTTTTTCAGAGACAACCCCAAAATGTGCTTTTAGATTTCTGCACCTGAATTAAAATACACAAAAATTCATCAGAATTATATAAAAACATGTACAACTAAACTAATAAATAGGGTGAGAGCTAAGAATATGCATGTGGACTGTCATACTTGCAAGCAAAGACTTGCAGAACCATTCATCATCAAAACAAATCCTGACAAACACGATAAGATCTGTCATACTCCAGCCAAATTGGTAAAATAAATGTAGAAAACAGGAATGTAATGTGATGTGAATAATCCTGAGACACAATAGAGCAGAAAGGAAGGTTCTCAATCCAGTAAGGTAAAAAAATGCTTGTGATACACTGAAGGTTAAAGATGGAAAAACTGAAGACTTCTTTCCCCTGACATGCTTTACAAAGAGCTCACACACATTTCTAATTCTCTTCATAGAATTCAAAGCAGGAGTGAGGGTGGTTTTTTTTAGTTTGTTTTTTTTTTTTTTTTTTTTTTTTTTGATGCCTAAGTCCAAATTTTCTGAAGAAATCATTGCCTGGTTTAGATTTGGAGTTTTCAGAGACCTAACCTATTTGATGTTAGAGTAGGAAAGCAGATTATTCAGACTGCAAAATGCCAGGTACTGCACTCCTATGAAAGTCTGACCACTAGTGGCACAAAATTGCCGTTTTAGAAATACATCCACCCTGGGGCAAAGCTCTGAAAAGCTGGACTATTTAAATTGGCTTTTGAAATTAGGCAGATTCACAGGGTGGAAAGAGCTGGAGGTCCTATAGGGCCTGTGAATAAAGACCAGAAAATCCAGCACTTTCTTCTGCCCCGAGGGTCTCCCTGTGGCAGTGCAGGGAGGTGCTGCTGGGGGGGATGACACTGGGAGGTATTCAGTCCCCAGAGCACAGGTTCACCTTAGGGGCTACCAAGCCATCCCTGCCTAGCAATAGTTTTGTTTGGCTGGATGCACTCACTGCATTTTAAAGATATGATAAAATGATTTAAAACAAACAAACAAAAAAACCAAATGAACAAAAAAACCCATGTTACTTCACAAGTTTTAACAAAGTATCTATTTTTTCTTAAATAATAATAAACTGGAATATATATAGTGCATTTTGATTTACCGTTTTCTACAAGCACAAAAATGTCTGCATAAAAAACAATTTCTTTACTGTGCCAATGGATATACCATGAAAAAGAGACAAGGTATCAGCTGGATCTGTTAGTCTAATTAAAGGTATTTGGCCTTGCTTCATTCATACAAAGGAGAGCATACTTCATAAGACGCCACAACTGCCATATTTTCTACTCTTGTGTGCAATTTCTATCATTGGCAAAGCATACTTAAAAAGTTGCTTGTTTTTTACAGCTATCTGTCATGTTTTTACTAAAAAATTCCTGCAAACGAAGACCTTCTCCCCTCCTATGCTTAGGCCAACACACTCGTTTATGCTAGTTACGTCTTTTTCATCATTGTCTCTCTGTTAATTTAACTTTTAACCCAGATTATTTTTTTTTTTGATGTTTTAAAGCCATTTATAATACTTTAATAATATAAGAATATTGTTATTATAGCCACGCCTCTAAAGCACTATGTGCTGCACTGTAAAAAGGCTGATCTACATTGACAACATAACTTAGAGCTTGCAATTTCAGATTGAATAGCTTGAAATTGCACAACAGGAAGATCCAAGTTTCATCTGAGTAGGCTAACAGAGGATGCAAAATAAAATTTGAGAAGTATTTAATCTGGGTTTTAGCTCAGCATTAGGGATTTTTTAGCATTATTCTTTTGAAACTGTTACAATACTACAACTATTCCATTTTTGAATCACAGAATCACAGAATGGTTTGAGTCAGAAGGGGTCTTAAAGATCATCCAATAGTTCCAACCCCCCTGACATAGGCAGGGACAAAATGAAAGAATCAAATTCATTCTATCTACTTAGGTGTTGAGTTTTCCAGCAGGATCTACAAAACAATGATAGGATCTGACAGATCCATTATTCAAAGTGGCTGAACCTCTTTTTTTATTGTAGCTGGTCATAAAACTTGACACAAGCCTATTACTGGTAATATTCCTTTATCGCTGTGCTCACTTTTAAGCTGTAAATCTGTTTTGCATCTATGGGAAGAAATACAGTCCAGGTGCACATGGACTGAGGACACAGCCAATTAGCTGGGTAATTTATTTCATGAATTTAGACTAAATTTAATAAGGAGCACTACCAGCATCTAGCAAGCGCTCTTCCTCCTGAGCCGCAAATCAGCAAGAAAGGGTTTCTTAAACTGAAATATCTGGGTTTACAATATGTTGCTTGATTGTGTTCTGGTTGAAACAGGAACTGACAGTCTGATTGATAGCCCCTATTTCTATCCTTATTGTCACCAATTACTTTCAGAATGCTAGCAGTAACACAGTTCTAGACTCCTATAAAACGTGCAACTCTCCAGCTGGGCTTTCACCATAGAAATATTTGTCATATTAGTGAAAATCATTTTGCCAAACATTTAAATCCTGCACCCTGAAGGACTGTGTGGCAAAGGAGACTGGTAGTGAAAACAGAATAAAAAATCTTTCACCTCTCTGTTCCTAGTAAAAGCTCAGGCTCAGTAGATACCAACTGCGATACAGAGACTTTTCAGTTCCTTATGTAAAATGAGATTAGGTTAACCATTTGTTAATGATTACCCGGAAATATCTTTCATTAATAGTGCTATAAGTACCCTGAAGAGCACTTTCTTGTGACACAGGGACCACAGAACTCAGGTTCAGAACAAACAAAAGAGAAGTGATTTTTCATATAAGATGTATTTTTTTTGTTGATCTTCTACCCATTTGAATCAAAAAGCAACTGGGGGGGGATCCATCAAGAGCTATTGAAAACAAAGACAACACCACTGTCCAATACTGTATGGTTTTCCTTTTGAAGTATTTGTTTCACATTATAAAAAACATCTATCTGCAAAACCCTAGATGTCTTTAGACAGGGAATATATTGCAGGATACATTTACTTGATTTCTTGTCATGTTCTTGCTGAGGTGTCTGACATGTCTCACAGCTAACAGCAATAGGAATCCTTAGTTTGATCCACTGTGGATAGTCTTGTGTTATTATGTTTTTGCCATATGTTGTGAAGATGAAAACAGCTGCCTTCTTCACAAGACATTCAAACTGTGGGGCTTACAAAGTTACAATTTCCATTTACTAGAAATGTCAACATTTTTACCATTTCTCTCTTTTCCCTCTCCTTTAAAGTAAGTCCCTTGTGCCGCCTTCAGGTTTTGAAGGCACTGCAGAAAATGCAGTAAGCGCAAATTGTGTTGGGCTAGTTCAAAGATTGAAATGGGTGATGTAAAGGTTGATTTCCTCAACTAATTATAGCTGTATCCGTATCACAACATCTAGGGAAGATTTTCTAATGTTAGCCTGAGATGTTTATGGAAACTAAATCCTAGCCTTATACTGGGACACATCAACTCCTCTTTTCCTTGTCCCTGCATGACCATGAAAAGAAAGAGAAACATGCATTTCATGAAGGAGAGAAGTGCAGTATACACACAGTCAGTGGACCAGAGCTCATCTGTGCCCATTCAGATGTACGCTGGTGCAGGTTATGAAGCCCTGGTAACACGTCCTTAGCTTTTCTTCTCAGGACTCCAAATAAATTCAAAATAGCAGGACTACCATGACCTTGTAAATTGCTCATGTTACTGGAGTTATTTCAAGATATACCTCTGCCTTCTGTCAGCAAATAAACTGGGTGATCTACTATGTTGTTAAAAGCACAGAACAGAAAGGAAGTGTAAAGACTTGATTCAGCTGCCTAAGCATAGGTATAAAATATCTTTTGAGATACCTTGGAATATCATGTTGCCATTCAGGTGCTCCATCAGAAAGGCTTGGGTATTCCCCAGGTCCTGTGTCATATCTCCCAGGTATGTCAACATGCCCTAGATACCCTAAGTAAGTCATCTCAAATGTCACTACATGCCTGAGTTCAGGTCTCTGAGCCATAAATAGATAAGATGTAGGTTATGAAGACTAAAGATTCATTAATCTTATTCAAAAGAACTGCTTTTGAATTGTGATTTTGACATACCTCTTTGTAACCCTGAGGAAATAAGTTAATTTTCCTGCCTTACCTTCACTTTCTGAGGTACAGGGTTAGTTCTGCTCTATACTCATGAGAGTAAAACAGGATGATAACGGCAACAGCCTACTAACATGTGAACTTCTCAATTCTGATTAGAATTTGTGGTTTGCTTGTTTGGTAAGTAGTTATCATAAGGCACAAAACCTTTTCATTAAATTTGAATAAATTTTAACAACTGTACATGGCTATCAGTGGGATAATCTGTTTCTCCATATAACAGAGCATATGTAGACTTGAAACCCTCCTGTGATATGCCTGTTGTCACAAAAGGCATATGTTGTAGTCCTGAGAAAGACCTGCAAATGTCTTCTTCATCTCAGTCCTGTAGCACACAATATACAACATGCACACAACACCACAGATTTTTCATGAGACCCTCAGGAGAGGTGTAAAAATGAGCACCTCTGGATGCAACATCTGCAAAACGCAGAAAAGAGCAAAACCTGCCAGCAGCATTATTAACCATGTTCCAGGAGTCTTCAAACAGATGTCATACCTATTAGTGAAATGCAAATCACAAAACACTGCAGCTTGATTTCCAATAATGTTTCAATCTTGGTCTCCATCTGAGAAAATTATTAAGGTATCAATAGCAAAACTGTTTCCAGATATCCCATGATGCCTCAGAAGAACAACTTTTGCAGGCATCTGTGTTGAACAAGAAGTCCTCACAGTCTAAAGTACACAATAGATCTGTAGTAAACAGCATGCTTCTGACAGTTTTTAAGACAACATAATTATACTGCAGATGAAAACAGTATAAAAAGCAGTGGGAACTGATATTCTATAAGTCCTGAAACAAACAAACAAACAGAAAACAAAGAAAAATCAGACTAAGTTTTACTGGATATAATCATGCCAAACCTTGGCATGACCTTCTGAACCGTAGGACACAGAAGGTAGGCAATGGTTCCTTTTAGACACTTGCAGTGAACAGATTTTAAACAAGAAACATCTAGGCCTGATTTTTTTAATGGGAGTTAAATAGCCTGAAGACATTTAATAGCGTCAGGAGCTCAAAGTCAGGCACAAATTTCCGAGTTTTTGTGAAAATTGAAGCAACTTTTTTTTTGTTTGTTTTTCATGAGGAAATTAAACTGTTTAAGATACTTCAGGTAAAACAAGTTTCTATTCATGCATTTTAAAAGAAGAATACTTTTCCAAAGCAGTCAGAGCAGTAGCTCTTAAGAAAACTTCTCATTGTCAAGGGCAGGAATAACTAACATTTCAGTAAATTTATTAATACTACAGAACTATAATTGTAGCTGGATAGCTAAAGAAAATAATACTTTTCCTAAATTTCACAATCTTCATAATCTTCTGTTGTCAAATAATTATCTCTCACTTCCTTAAAAAAAGAAAAAAAAATAAAGAAAGAAAATGCTTAGATATCTCTTAGCAGAATGTTTAATTTGCTGTATTCAACATAAATAGCTCTGGTTTATAACATTTCTTTAAAAGACAGTTTTTCCTTGAAGTAAATTTAACGCCAGCAGATGATACAGCTTTGAAGCACATGATTTGAGCAGGTCTCCCCGCAACTTCCAACCAAGTCATCCAGAGGGACTTGATATGCTTGTAAGGTGGGCTGATGCCAACCTGATGAAATTTAACCATGACAAGTGGTCTTACACCTGCGTCTGAGCAATTCCAAGCACAGCTACAGGTTGGGCAGAGAAGAGATTCAGAGGAGCCCTGCAGAGAAAGACTTGGGGGTGTTGGTCAATGAGAAAATGAACATGAGCCGGCAGTGTGCATTCACAGCCCAGAAAGCCAACCGTATCCTGGGCTGCATCCACAGGAGCATGACCAGCAGGTCGAGGGAGGTGATCCTGCCCCTCTACTCTACTCTTGTGAGACCCCCCTTAGAGTGTAATGTGCAGTTCTGGTGTCCTCAACATAAAAAGGACATGGAAGTGTTGGAACAAGTCCAGAGGAGGGCCATAAGGATGATCAGGGGACTGGAGCACCTCCCGTAGGAAGACAGGCTGAGAAAGTTGGGGCTGTTCAGCCTGGAGAAGAGAAGGCTGCATGGAGACCTCATAGCAGCCTTCCAGTATCTGAAGGGGGCCTATAGGGATGCTGGGGAGGGACTCTTCCTTAGGGACTGTAGTGAGAGGACAAGGGGTAATGAGTTCAGACTTAGAGAGAGGAAGTTTAGATAGGATATAAGAAAAAAATTCTTTCCTGTAAGTGTGGTGAGGCAGTGGAATGGGTTGCCCAGGGAAGTTGTGAATGCTCCATCACTGTCTGTGTTCAACAGTAGGTTGGACAGAGCCTTGGGTGGCATGGTTTAGTGTGTGGTGTCCCTGCCCCTGTTGGGGGGGTTGGAACTGGATGATCTTAAGGTCCTTTCCCACCCTAACTATTCTATGATTCTTTGACTCTAAGTCACGCCATATGACAGTGGCAAACATATATCAGAGGCCTGTAGATGAATATATCTGTTATGGCATCTTATTTCCGAATATCTGCATTTAACTTGTGACGCAGAAGAGGTGAAGTGAACATGCATCAAGGAGCAGGAAAAAAATGTCATATGATTCTGCTACATCCTCCATTGCCACCTGGCATTTCCCTTTGAGCTGAGCTCTAAAAATTACTTGTTCTGTCAGATATGCATCTACTGAGGAATTAATCATTTAACCATACTTCAGATGAGTTTTCTGGATGTCATCATCTCAGTTCAAGAACATTGAAGCAATTAAGTCACAAAAGGGAAAAAATCTAAGTATTAGCCTAAAGCAAACAGTATTACAGCATGCATGCATGACGGAGCAGTCTGTCTAGTCAGAAAGAGTGAAGTGAGCAGGCTGTTCATTCAAAACTGAGAAGTATGACAAAATCATCCTTTTCACCTAGACTACTTGTGAATAAGGTGACAGCTATTCTGGGTTTCTCTACCAGTGATTTTCAAGTTAAATGTATTTTTTAATGTAGTTGTGGCTTAATGCAATTAGACCGTCACTCTTTTCTGACAAATCTGTTTAATCACTGGGATGCATTTGACTTGTTTCCTCTCAAATTGATTTTTTTTTTCTGGCTGTCTTTTTAAAATTCATTTATCCCCACCTTTGACTTCTGTTGTGTGAATGTAGAAAGGGCACACAGAAGGTCACATGCAGAGGTCTCGTCTGCTCAGCGTAACAGTGAGAAGTCTAGCAAAGAGTGAAAGGCAGTATTTGCCCTATAAGCTGTGGCAAGAAACTCTTTTCCTGTATCATTATGTATTTGGGTGAGATGGATCTTGGTTGCTCACAAAGGTAAAGATTTTCTTACATATGTATGTCTTTTCAATAACACACATAGAAGTGTACCATGTTGGTTTTGAAGTGGCATATATGTTAGGGAATAATCAGTGAACCTGACACCATGGTTAGTTTCATATATAAGAAAGCAAAGCTAAGTTTCCACCCTAAAATATTTGAAATTTAAAATCCTGATTCTTGTTGGGAATTTAAACAATGTCAAAACAGCATTTTGATTTCAATAAGACACATGCTAAAACAGTATGGTAACTTTTTTTTTATAATATAAAAATATAAAATATATTAAAAATACATCTTAATATATGTACATTGTATAGTTTGAAATTATGTATTCGTATTGATTTATGTGTTTAAGTTTCAAGGGACAACAGTTTCAGGGGAGATACGAAGCTGAAGTACCTTGGTTTAATGTAGGAAGCAAAAGCTTTCTTTCCTCACCCATTAAAATGCCAGGAATCAATATATAAATAACAGTTAAGACACTAAGTAGCAATTATTCCTGTATCTGCTCATTTTAGGCAACCTCAGGCTTATCTCTCACTTCCTTCAAGATAGGATAAAATACAGAGTCAGGTATTATAAGTTGAATCTATAGATTTTCTTCCAGCATTTTACTGCTGCACTTAGCACTAAAACAAGTTACAGGCAACCACAGCAAGGGAATTTATGACCTTACGAATGGAGGCAGCATGTGATAAATACCACACTATCAGTTGTTCAGGTAAGTAATATGTGCTTTTGTAAAACCTGTACTGAAAGCTGAGTAATTTATGAACTAAAAGACGTCTGGCTTCTTTAACCTCTCATGCTAATTTACTTTAAGATAACATGAGAATAGACTTGTGTACCACCCTCTCCTGGTATTTTTAATTGCTATGTCCCCTCTCTTTCATTAGTGTATCCTATTTCTTCCATTTATCATGCAAAAGGAGCGAATGTTATTCCACCTTTAAAACTGAAATCCTTCTTCCTGATATAGGCTGATGGTTTCCAACCTCTTTTTTGAAAGAAAAAAAAAAAAGGAAATTGCTTTTCTGGCCAGTGGCCATGCCGATGTTGAAAACATGTCTTTTAGTAAAGGTAAAGCATCCTGATGAATGGCTTGCTTTTGAAAGAACAAGAGACAATCCTTGCAGTCATTCAGTACAAGCACTAACAGAAGGGGAAAAAAAAAAGAAAGAAAAAAAAAAAACCCACAACTTCCCGTGTGTACTCCCCTGCGTACGGCAGTACAAATCACACTGAGCACTTTGATTTCAGCCAACCAGACTTCTGAGTCTGATTCACTAAAAGGAGAAAAGGCTGAGGTCCAAGCTATTTTCAGTTGACTTGTGGATAACAGGAATGGCTCTGGATATTGTTTAGAACAGAAGCCTTAGGTGAGCAGGTAATTTCTGAATCATTGTTTTTCTCATGATCCTAAAAGTTTAGGGCTTTATAAATGGAAATTCTTATGTTTCTTTAACCTTGGGAAGGTTATTTATCTACTTAAGCAGGGTGGTTAGTCTAATAAAAGACACTGCCATTACCTCCAAACTCTGCCTTTACAATATCCTTAGATCATTTACAGCTACAATCACACACTGTACACACTACAGACACACAGGTACTACAGACATTACATACACCACATACACCTTGTCTGTTTAGAGACAGAATAGTCCTTTCCAGCTACCAGTATTCTACACTTTAATAACTAATTATTATTATTGCACGTACTTGTAGTGAATAAGGAGATCCCATGATAACAGCCCCTTGCCTGAATGAACTTCACCGAGTGTCCACAGGCATGGTCCTGCAGCTGGTTGTGAGATGCAAAGCTGTCTGCAGCCATCATCCTTGCCCTTTCTGCTGTCTCTGCTGCCCACCTCTCAGCCAGTATTCTCCCTTAACCTGCTACATTGAAAAGATGCATTAATAGTGATTTGTAGAAAAAATCTAAGAACTCGCCAACAAAGTTTAAGTTGACAAGCAGGTGTTCTTTATTGCGGCGCTGGGAGATGCAGGGGATAGCTCCTCTGAGCATGTCACAGTTGAGCACCAAACAAGTCGTGATTATATAGACATCAAACATACATATTCATTACATTACATGTATATTCATAAAGTTACTTATGCATGACATCATTCTAGAAAATTCTTCCCGCATGCGCAGAATAATGTGGTAGTGGTCTTTGGGACCCCTGGTGGTCGTTTCTTCCTCATCTTCTTCTTCCTCACTTCATCCTTTGGCTGAACTTTAGGTTTGGAAACTCCAGTTGTCATCCTGGCAAACACTAGTTCGGTTCTAGCTGGTTATTGTAAAACATTTTCCTAAGATACCCCTTCATTGTCATCTACCACAAAGCTCTTGCCCATTGCTATTGTTGTAACGCTACCAAGCTCAACATTATTCAACCACAAAGCAGAACTGATTTTACTTATTTACAAAAGATTATACTTCATTTTGTATTTCATTGTTTCAATAGAAATGTTAGTCTGTAATGCTAACCATGGCATTGACTTTCCATGTCAAACATCAAGTTTGCTGCTGCTCAGAAATGCTCATGCATGAGGTCTTTCATCTGTTAAACTCGCAAGGACATCTCTGATATTCATGGCATCTGAAACATCATTTTGCCTGTGTTAGACAACCAACTATTTCCCCGGTTGATCCCTGCAAAGAAGTTTGCCAAGAATTCAGTTCAGGTGTAAACGAACACGTGTACCGGTAAGCTGTATCGCAATTGAGACTCCACTGATAAATTTTCTGGATCTCCACTAACTGTAGATGCATTTTGATATCTCATTCACCAACATCTTAGTCATCATTAGCTGACTACCGCCTGCAGCTGAATTCCAGCCCTAGCATTTGTCTTTGTTGCCTACAGTGCTACCTCAGAGCTAAATGGCTGCCACCAAATGTAAAAGCTAGTGGAGAAATGGCTAGAAACTTTCCCTCCCTCTAAGTATTCCCCATGTGAAAGTCAGCTACATGCTCCTAAATATTGAAGAAGTAATTCTTCAAGGATTCTCATTGGTCTTAGGAGCCACAACACATATCAGCAAACTAGTTGTGCAGCCACTGCTACAGTATTTGTGCTGCAGGGAGTCTGATCTGCTAAACAGAAAATGATTGTATCTTCAGGAGTAAAGAGTAAAAGCAGATACTACAAGACAATGCCTGGCATCTTGTCCTTCCACCTGCTGCAAAAAGAAGTGCCATGACAAATTTTTGTCACTTGACTTGTAGCAAAATGTTAATATTTATCTGATATATAGCAGACTTCAGCAAAAAATGATAGTTGGGGCAGTTTTCCTGGCAGCAGTGTACTGAATCTCTTGGTATTTCTCTACCAAGAGCTAGAAAGTATAACTGGTTCCTCCCCACTCATCTTGTGTAGAAAAACTGACATGGCACTTAATTAGTTTGGGATTTATCAATAGTCATTTAAAAGACAAGAGGTGCCTAAAAAAAATGTATAGGTAGTTACACCTACTCTAAAGTCATCCTGTAATTTTTAACTCTGCAGATATGGTCAGGAAGAAATTCAGCCATGCTCTGTAAAAGCAGATTAGACAGGTTTGAAGGGTGCTCCCTTAAGCATATGTAAATACAAGAGTCTCTGCCTACAGAGATAACAACAGTGAAAGTACCTAGAGCAGGTGCCATCCGATTCTTCTGTCACCTAGTTAAAGGGGGAATAAACTAACAGAAACTCAAGAACAGGGAAGCAGGAACAGTGGCTCTTGGCTCAACTACAACTTAAATTGGTACTGCAAGAGAATCATTCTTATCTTTAGAGCACTTACTCTGTTAGAAGGAACTCTTTTTCTTTTTCTTTTCTTTGCTTTGCTTTGCTTTGCTTCGCTTCTTTGCTTTGCTTCTTTGCTCTTTTTCTTTCTTTTTTTCTTTTCTTTTTTTCTTTTCTTTTTTTCTTTTCTTTTCTTCTTTTTTCTTTTCTTTTCTTTTTTTCTCTTCTTTTCTTTTTTTTCTCTTCTTTCCTTTTCCTTTTCCTTTTCCTTTTCCTTTTCCTTTTCCTTTTCCTTTTCCTTTTCCTTTCTTCTCCTCTCTTTTCCTTTTTTTTTGCTTCTCTTCTCTTTCTCTGAAGTATTAGCTGTAGAAAACAACAGATGATCAAACAAATAGTGAACCTATAGAATGGATGATTCATGTTATCACTCTTCTACATAATACAAAAAAAATATTATGTAAACTGATTCAGCACATTTTAGAGAAAGAATATCATATGTAGATCATTTAATTTGGCCATTAAATTGTGCCATAAAAAGAAAGACCCCAGGAATTCCCGCATGCTTTGTTTTTAAGTGCATAACAACACAGTATATTTCAGTTAGTGTTTGAATAAACAGCTAAAACAGCGTTTCATAACAACAGTTGTTATGAAATTTACATGTCCTTCAGGATTGATACCTATTGGTTACTTGGCAAATAAGGGTGAACTCTTGGCACAATTAAAGAAGGAAGTTTGTTGTTATTCTGGAGACAACCATGCAACTTTTTTTTTCATCTGGGACTTTTGGCAGATATGACCCTGCTTTATGTCTTCTTGTTCAGTAAGCAAGACATTTTTCCTAGGAAATATTACTTCAAATTTTTGGATAGTTAAAGAGCATAGAATATTTATGTACTAGTACCAGGCATATATTCTCTTGGTTTAAACAAGCAAAATAGTAATGTATGTAAAATCAAAGCATTTTGGTTTCTTCATCATTCTTTTCTCACTTTAAGGATACAGCTTCCTATTGGCATGGGATCATACCGATTCCTACATCACATCAAAAAGTGAGGTAGGAAGCAGTGTTGGTCTAAGAAGCTCTAGCCCACTCTATATTCTCCTTCACACCAGGAGGTAGTACACTGTGTCAGTTTGTACCAGGTCATGTTTTCTTTCTCCAAGCAGAAATGTAAAATTGAGTCATTTTTCCAGATTTCCAGATAACTGTCAATCCAATAGGATCAGCACTATGGTACAAGATGCTTTATGATAGGATTCTTAACATCTGGAACAACCTGGTACTTTTTGTGAAAAAAGGACCTGCACAGCCTCAAGAAGTTCAGCACATACTAGGCACATGGGTTCTGGGGAGTTTTAACCTCTCAAAGATACATTAAGTTTATTATGCTTTAGCTGCAAACACTGAGATAAGGATATATCTGTCATATAAACTACTGTTTCGGCCAGAGACATTTGTCTTCTGAAGGTGAAGACAAAAAGAAGAAAAGTCAGAAATGGGGACCTAAAGTACATTGAATTTGGAAAGAGAAAATATGGAAGCAAATGACAGAATGAGTTTCAGATGGTCACATCACACAAGAATGAGTTAGATGGAGCATTCTACAAAAATGACAATAGAAATCTTTCTCCACCAAGTATTCTGTTTATACAATGTGTTTCAGGCATTTCAAAATGTCTTTTGGGTATTTTAAAATGTCTTTAAAAACATAAGGTTACTGTTCTTATGTGCTTCCTATAAAACTAAGCTGGTTTTGCACCAAGTCTGTTACTTTTAAGGTTTTAGACCAACAGAAAGTTGAAGGTTAATATTTTCTTAAAAACTCTTTAAGGAAATTCTACGGTTTGATTTGGGCTTTTTTTTTTTTTTTTTGACACTCCATCTGTTAGACTGTTATAATTCATTATCATCCCATTAACCCTGTGGAAATAAAGTTCTCCCTTTAGCAAAAGAAGTTCCTTGTTCTACTAAAAAGCTTATATTCTTTGTTCAGGACCCTGAATTTTAAATTCACAATATTTTTATTTAAAGAACTATGTCTTTAGCTTCCTAGATTGGAAGTGATTCCCTTAGGAAACCACTTAAGTTCATGTTCAGCTCCTGTCTACTTTAATGATACTTAAAAATTATTTCCGCATTTTCCTGAACTGAGGCCTCTTCCAACAAATTTGAAAAATATTCATTAAAATTTTCTTTTCTCCAAGTCCTCTACAATAGTATTCATGTTACTTGGGAGCCTAATGTTAAAGCTTGGAAGCTGCATTAAAGAGAAGTCATCATTTACTTTAATTTCTTTGATATTTCTGAAGTTGTTTTTCTGTCAGAAATGCAGAACACTGAAAATTCCATGACAGTATGTCACAAAGACTTTGTTGCAACCTGCTCGAAGTGACTGGAAAAACTTGCTGCTCAAAATCTAGCAAATTTAGATTTCCATGAACGAGAGAGGCCTCAGACTAAACAACACTTTTTTGTTTCATTAAAATGGTGGATAAATGCCATTCAGAAATGCTATTTAAAGCATGCAGATAAATTATCTACTTTTTTGCATGTTCCTTGACTTCTTAGACATATCTCATATTTGGATGCATCCAGAGATATGCTTTGTGCAAAAGCTATGCATCATTTTGACAGATACTTAGTAAAGAAAGTATACATACCATTTATACAGTAAACCATGAGAGATAAATCTATAAGAGCTACAGGTTCATAAGTTCATGAGAAATGTTTTATTACACTAACACACTTGCTTCAAGTCTGTCTAAAATTTCAGCAAACCAGTCTCTTCCCTAAGCTAAAGCTCCTTTGTGATTTACAAATAATGGCAAATCCATGTCTGATATGATTGCTGTAACAGAGACAAACAGGAAGGAGGAATATCCTGGTACTTGAGGAATTGGACTAAAACCCACTTACCAGCCAGAAACACAAGCCTCAACAGGGCTAGACTATGTTGCCTAAATTCAGCTGAAAGGGGATAAATCAGTTTAGTGGGATTTGTGTTGTTTATAACTCTTTTCAGATCAAGCTAGTACATTAACAGGACTTTCTTCTTCCAGGCTATTTCTGTATATCATAAACTATTAATGCTTACTGTAAATCTCAGCTATCCATTAAGACCAAACTAAAATACCATTGCAGATTCTGATATTAGCATACAGAGCCTCAAATAAAGCTGCAGCAGCACTCTCTTAGTTAGCATAGCTCGAATTACTATAATTTTCATAATTCATTTTTTCCTCTCTCAGCCTTCAAAAGATGTTGGCTCATGCTCTTTTAGAAGCTCTCATCTTGTCCCACTTCACCTTTCCTGCCCTTCTCTCTCTTCTGTTATATGCATTGGCACACACACGGACAGAGAAATACACTTGCACAGGCCTATATTGATTTACATACAAGACTTACTTACTATTTCTTTTGAAGATGTCGCTCATGTTCCTTTGATAGTCAAAATGGTTGTTACTGAAAAACACGTTGGTTTTCCCTATAGGATTAGAGAAAACATTTTTTACCAAGCCTTGGGTAAGGGAAAGGCCCCTAAACAAGCTGAAGATATACTGGAAGATCTCACACTGTACCACAAACTGACAAAAGACTGTTAAAAATGTCTGTAGAGACATTTTAGCTCAGTCACACTCAATTTATTTGAGGGCATCACTTTTTTAAAGCTCTATGATCCCCTATTGTTTTCAGAAGTTCAGGTGAAAGCAATTTCCCCCTGCGAAAAATTCCCCTTTGAATCAGCATGGATAAAATAGGCACTGAGCTTTATCCAAGACAGTGATGACCATCTCTGATTAAAGTTTAGCAGCATATCATTATTCTGCTAAAGAAGACCTCCATTCATATGTGTTGGTGTGTTGATTAAGGAATATTTTTAAGCAAAGAAAGTATACAAAGACTGCATGTACTTTACTATATCCTTCCCAGCAGGAACATCTGCACGATAGCGGATGTATTAACTTTATAAAAGAGATTATATGATGTAGTGCTTGTAATAGCAAGGGACTTGCACCTCCTGTATGAAGATAGGCTGAGAAAGTTGGGGCTGTTCAGCCTGGAGAAGAGAAGGCTGTGTGGAGACCTCATAGCAGCCTTCCAGTATCTGAAGGGGGCCTATAGGGATGCTGGGGAGGGACTCTTCATTAGGGACTGTAGTGATAGAACAAGGGGTAATGGGTTCAAACTTAAACAGGGGAAGTTTAGATTGGATATGAGGAAGAAATTCTTTACTGTAAGTGTGGTGAGGCACTGGAATGGATTGCCCAGGCGGGTTGTGAATGTTTCATCACTGGCGGTGTTCAAGGCTGGATTGGACATAGCCTTGGGTGACATGGTTTAGTGTGTGGTGTCCCTTCCCATGACAGGGGGGTTGGAACTAGATGATCTTAAGGTCCTTTCCAATCCTAACTATTCTATGATTCTATGACTGGACTGTCTGACCCAGAGAGCTTTTCTCACTCATATGTTTTTTTAGAAGACTGATCAGAGAAATTTTATTCATTTTAATATCTGGGTTATGTACAAGATTACATGACAACTAACTTCACTGCAGCATTGATGGCTGCATATTCCTTTACAGCTGTCCTGCTTTTATAGATTGCTTTGGGCCCTATTAGTGGACCCAGCACTCTAGAAAAAAAAAAAAAAAACCCTGACATGAAAATGTATTCTGTCATATTTCATTCAGATTTACTGCATTGTCAAAAATTTTACCTTAAAGTTTTGGATACCTGCAAATGCAGGTGAAGTCAGTATGAACAGAGGAAGGCCTTCCAAAAACAAGCGAAAGTAATTGCTCTTCTCCAGGGACCATGAAAAATATAAAACAGCAAAATTAGGAAGTTAAATGTTGAAGTTCAAGTCTTGAAGAACAGAGTGACATTTTGGAATATCTGGCCCAGAACCGTAGGCAATAAACAAATGTTTAGGTTGGTGACAAGTAGCTTACTTTAGAGACCTACTAAAATTACATGGAATGTGAAGTAGCTTTTTTTACAATTCTGTCAAAACCAAAGGCACAAAATTACATCCAATGACAAATGTTTCAAACTGGAAAATGACACCAAAAAAAAACCAAGCTATGCACTGAACGATGCAGGAGGGAGGGTAGGATTGTTCTTTTAGTTTCTCTGTTGTAGAAGAATTTGGTTTAAAATACTTCCATGGTTTCTCTCCTCACGTATACACCCATTCCTTGTAACTTAAAAGAATACTTGTATTTCTATCAGCAAGCATGATCACAAGCCAGGTTTCTTAAGATACACCATAAGAACAGATCTCACAGTGTCAGTGTTTTTATTCATGATGGGGAAAATGAAACACAAGGTGAACTCTTGGATGATTCGTTTTCTTTAGCTTACAACCTATTCCTGATGTGAAATGTGAAGGAGTTGCTAGGAGAAAAGAAATTATAGTTTCCTTTAAAAATTGTCCATACAAAATTCCATTCTTACTATAAAAATTTATACTAGCATGAGTGATTTAATAAGTGATTTAATGAGTAATCTTAAATAATCCTTTTGCTCTTATTTAAGACATAGATAGTTATTGATCACTGTTGATCTCTTTCTTTTCCTAAAGGTTAACTTTTCTGAATAAACTGAGTAAACACTGGAAAAAATGTCTGGAGATGCCAGGAAGTCTAAGGTAGACATGATAACATTACTGAATCTATGACTAATCTGCTTTTCTTCTAAATGTTCTTAGCTAAGGTGCTTCAATGTCTGCATGTCCCTTAAGCAATACTTACTTTCCCCATTACCAAAGCTTGGTGGCCACCCCTAGCCTTTTAAGCAATGCATTTTCAGTATGAAACTAAATGCCTCCCTCTTTTCTGTGAGTTTCACCATTGTACCAGATTGCGCACACGTGTTGCATTAGGAGGAGGCACTGTACTGTGTCATACGCTGTGTTTTATTTTCATTTGAACTGCATGCATGTAATTTTGCTTTAGGCTCTGAAGCTCAGTGTTCTACAGGAGAGGCTAATGTGGCTTGTTACAGTCTTTGGGATGAGGTACACATCATTTGCTGTAAGTGAAGGATTGACATGTGGCATCAATCCATATTTAGTTAAGGATTTGGAATGTCACTGGCTTTCATATTCTTCTACCGCAAACTCTCTGCCAAAATCCTGCTTAATGCCCTGTATGAAATTAGTCTTTTTAAAGTTTCATCAATATGATTGTGAGCAATTTCTACTTGAAGTAGAAAATATACCAATGCAGATATTTTGCTTTATGTTTTTGAATACCCATATTCAAATCCCTTATATGAATATGCCCACACCTAAATCTGTCCCATCTTGTTGATCTGCATGTAAAATTCACACACTGGCTTGTGTAAATGTAACCCAACCATGAAAGTAATTTGTTCATGAGTCATAGCCTTGCAAAAGTTGAGGTAACTGTGAAAACATCCCTTGTTAGATTGCAATTAGTGTATTAAATCCTGATATCCTGAATTAAGATTGAGAACAAAATTCTTAAGGGTTTTGTTCTTTTCTGGAGGTTTTTAAGCATCGGCTTAATGGCTTAATCCTGCTGGTATGAAAAGACAAGTAAAAATAGTTCTTATTTCATCAGCTATTAAAACCAATTATTTCCCTTTCAGTACAATGGCAAATGTGATCACTGAGATTAGCAATATGAACAATGTGATCAGCTGAGAAAGAAATGCAGCTTCTGAAAAGATCCCACCAAATCTATCCGAACCAAATCTGTACCTTGTTTTCTCTTTATGAGCTCTCTTTCTTTTTGATGTAAATGATTTTTGGCTGTCATTTGTCATCAGAGTTGGTCTACTATGTCTTGAAAAGAAGCAAAAATGTATGGACCTCAATCTTCAGTATGCAAATTTACCCACAAGGGTTTCGGTTGCTTAAAAAAATACTTGTATTTGTCTTGTCTGTAACAAAACTGTCCCTTTGCACTCAGCCAGCCACAATCTTGGAAAAGCCTATTTATTTTATCTCATAAAAAAAAAATCAAAATAAGGAAGTTGTGATAAGTATTTGAAGCAAGGTGATACAGCTTAACAGGTGGTTGAGGGGGACGTTTTCCAACTATGAGAGGCAGCAGCGGAAAAAAATTACGAAAATGCTTGCTTGCAAATGTAACCAAAACAGGGGGAACTGCAGTGCTGCAGCCAGTGAGAGACAAAAGTCAATTTGCAAACACTAAGAGAGAGAACAAAGATCATGGAGACTGTGAGACACTCCTACTGAAAAATAAGAGCATGCATTTAATATGATAGATAAGGTAGAGACATTGACAGTATGGCTAAACCAAACACAGTCTACAAACAATATTTTTGATGGACCTGTAAAATAAAATATCTGAAATATGTCTGTATGCAATTTACAGTTTTATCACTGGCACCGTGATACGTTGGCAAGTTAGAGGACCATAAATGCAGAGGATGGGAAAAAATATATTAAGCACATAGGAAAAAATAAGTTTTATTGGAACTTCATAGGACTAATACAATGTTACATATGGCTGCACATCTGTTTCTGAGTATTTGTGGGACAGAGGGCAGTATGGTTCTGCTGAGTATGTTTTCAAGTATTCTGGCTATAGAAGAAGCTATTCTTGTGCAAGTTCAGGCAATGCATGAAGCAATGTTCATAGTTCCTTATAATCAGTGTCAGGTTGGGTATTTTTTTGTGCTGAACATATTACACTGACACCATTGTATGATAAAAATATTTCCTAGTAGCAGCATGGACTTTCTTTAATGAAGCCCCTCCCTTCTAAACTCAATCTTTGGAAGATAACTGCATATGATGTACAAAGATCATCCCTGGCATACACATACGGTATTGCAAGAATTTGGCACATTATATTTCATTGCATTTAAGCCAGATAGCCAGAAGTAGACAGAATTTTCATTTGGATACGATCCAACCATTGTTAATCATGAAAGACATGGTACAACAAGTTGGCATTCATATATGTGAATAATGGAATACTTCTCTAATTATGTAAAAAAATCCTAAATGAACCAGTTTTCTTTTCTTTTAAAGGGCCTTTTCTGCATCTGTTCCAACTCCCATTAAAGTAAAAGGAAAAGCCTTCATTGATTTCAGTGGAAGTCAGTTGAGCCTTATGAAATTCTGTTCCATGATGGCTCCTGACTTCCTTGAAGTCTGTTGCAAATTTGCTCTTCACATGCAAAATGCTTGCCTCACAGCCTGTAATTCCATAAAGCTGTTCTGAGGACTGTTACTTATATAACACCAAGAAAAGACATTCAGGTAGGACAGACTGGCTTTAGAAAATGCTTTGTAGATGACCCAGAATTAGAATTTGGAGCACAGGAAAATACATAACCTCCCCACTGTCTAACATGAGACTGGAGAAAAAACATTAAGTGCTTTTGCAGGACTTGTGAAGAATGCGTCTTTTAAAAACCTTTCTCTTGCAATAGACCAAAATTATGCCATTTTTAAGAGCCAAGCTAAGAATTTTGAGAAATGTCATTGAAGTAAGTTATAGAAAGATTCTTTTCTGCAGCTAAAATATGTTCTTGCAAGCCTTAATATCAGTAATATATTATCATTTTTTCAGAGTTCACTGGAGAATAAATGCATTTCATATCTTTAAAACACAAGTATATTTATTTAGTTATGTTCAAATGTCCTAAATGAATCATTTTCATTCTTTTTAAAGTGTCCTGTTTTGTATGTGACCCAATTCTCACCAACTTCAAAGTTTAAATGGTATCAGAGGTGGATACAAACTGCATACTATTCAAGAGATAAGTTTGTGTGTAAATTATATGTAGGTAGAAATAAGTCAAAAGACATTATAAAAGGCTTTATGTGGTTTTGGCAAATGATTTTATCATAGTGTATTCAAGAACTATAGCTATCAGATCCTTCCTTAAGGGACTAACTGTTTCTAGCACTTAAGATTATTTTTTCTCATGGGGTGACCAACCGATTGTCTTTACTTTTTTCTCCCTTTTATATCATCATGGAAAGTGTACAGCATCTCTTGAAGGTTTTCTATTATTTGACTAATTAGAAAGTGTTTTGCAGTATGTCTGAATAGTTCCATAACTAAAAATTTGAGAGATCCATTGTGGGGAAAAAAAACCAAACTAAAACAATGTACGAATAAGTGTAAGATGTTAGATTTTCTTCAGAGGTACTGGTAGTGCAAGGAGCATGGCATATGGTGAAAGAGAATAGAAAAGGCCTAGAACATAAAATAGTACTTCTTTTTCTTTTCTGAAGAGGAAAGGAATAGCGTATACAGATAGTGAAGGCATTTTTCAGTTTAGAAATTGAGATATCTCCAGATACCTCCTGTCCCTTGTAGAACATCTCCAGATTAACTAGATCAAGCAAGCTTATGACTGCTCTTTGGCATTGGGGCCAACTGGAACAGCATGTTCTACGTCCATATTATTAAACTTATGCTTCCAAAGCTGAGTGGTCACTTTCAAACTTCTTATTGTGAACAACCACTGGTGATGCTTCAAACAATAGCATGGTGAGAGAGAAATAAAAAAAATGCTGCATTATAAATTATCACACTTAATATATTGCTTTTACATTTTTTTTTACATTGCACACCCATAAACCAAACACTTAGTGCCTCTTCACACCTCATCGCAATAACGGCCAGGAAGCCAAATGACTGTGTGGTATGAGCTAAGACTTTTTACCTATATCGCTGCGAATCCTATCACAGATAGGAGTTTCTAGGCACTATTATAATAACAAAATACAATAATTACTAGATTAACCAGTACACCTTCAGTATGCTTTATTATTTTCTGAGCACTGAAGTTTGTTGGACAAGTCACAGATGTTATTAACGCATGAATGGTGCAACAAACAGCTAGAGAGATAAAATCATGTCTGCACTCTACACTGATACCTTCATGTTGGATTTGGAGAAGTTCACCCTCTGGAGAGTGACTGTAAGAATCTATTTTGGGCTTCCTGGCTATTTTGAAGACTTCTCATTTTGTTATTCAAATTTAATTATTTATTATCCTGTTAATAGAAAATTTCCCTGTTCTCCTAGCTGTCAAGGTTTTTAATTTAATTCCTGTTATCTTGCATTTTCAAACATTTCTTCTGGTCCCTGACTGAGGAGGAAAGAAGTAAGAGATAAAGCAGAAATTTGTCAAAAATATGTCTGCTGTCTTCAGGGCACTTCTGAAAAAATTCTTAAAGGAGGGGACAATGCCTTGCCATGCATAGTGTCATACACTCAGCACCTTGGCATTTTAGAATCAACATGAGAAATTGAGAACTCATATCAGCAATAACTACTAATATGAGGCAATTTTTAAATATCTTTTTTATATTGTAATTATTTCTTGTATCAGTAAAGAACCTTGTGACATGATTCTGTTCTGGAAAGAAAGTTCAGAGCGGCATTTTTTTCATATTCTTTTCTTTCAAGACTGAACTTTCATAATTAACTTTTTGTTGTGAGTAATCCTAGCCAGCAACTAAGCACCACAGAGCCCCTTGCTCCCTCCCATTCTTCTGATGGGATGGGGGAGAGAGTCAAAAGAGTAAACGTGAGAAAATTGATGGGTTGAGATAAAGACAGGTAATAAGTAAACCAAAAGCTGCATGTGCAAGCAAAGCAAAACAAGGAATCCATTCACTACTTCCCATGGGCAGGTAGGTGTTCAGCCATCTCCAGGAAAGCAGGGCTCCATCACATGTGATGGTTACTTAGGAATACAAACACTACCACTCCAATGTTTCTCCCCTTCCTTCTTCCCCCAGCTTTACATGCTGAACATGATATCATGTGGTATGGAGTATCCCTTCAGTCAGTTGGGGTCAACTGTCCCAGCTGCGTCCCCTCCCAACTTCTTGTGCACTCTCAGCCTATTTGCTGGTGGGATGAGAAGCAGAAAAGGCCTTGATTCTGTGTAAGCACTGCTCAGCAATATCAAAAACATCCCTTTGTTATCAACACTGTTTTCAGCATAAATCCAAAACATAGCCCCATACTAGCTACTTTGAAGAAAATTAACTCTATCCCAGAGAAAACCAGCACATTCTTTACCTCTTATTCCATACCATTTCAGTCATGCTCAGATCACACACTTTCCAATACATTCTCATCTTCCCATCCTTTGATATAACTGAGACTGTAGGTTTAGAGCAAAGAGCATAGGGTCTCTCTGTCTAACACAACACTGACGTCTCAAAGAAGTGCAGCAGCAACTGTAATGATCACAGTGATGGTATTTGGTGAACATATGGAAAAAAAATCTGGATTGACCTCAGACCTGTCTCATCACCATGGTGCTGCTTCACTATTTGGACCCTGTCAGATCAGGCCACTGTCTCTAAGTCTGCCCTTCTTGCCTTGCTGTAACATGGGTCTGGACACTTCATGACTGTACTATCACCCTTGAGCCCTGAAGGAGCAGCTGGGCCTCAGTGACAGTTTGTTTCAGAATAAGGTCAACCTTTACTGTCAACCTAACAAATCAAGATGAATAGTTTTTAAGTTAGATTTGTAAATTTATGGAAGAATTACAATAAAATTAGTGGATAAGACAGCTTGCTTATTAGGCATTTATTCATTTTGAATTAGCAATAGATGCTGAAGCTACACTTCAGGTTTTCAATATAGGCAGAAAAAACCTGTTTAGTAAACCTAAAAGAATAAAAATGGTTGTGGTGTGCATTAATGTAGCACTACCTTCCTGGTGCCTTCTTATTCCCCATATATGACGCTCATTAAAAACGGTACCTAGGCATATAAAAAGCTAGTATTTTTTAATTCAGATTTTGCATGTTCCTGTGCTTGATGGGCATTTTTTTAATTGTTTCTAAATTTTTAAATTGACTGTTAGCTATGAATGTTCATGAACACTTGAGCAGAGAAAGGAATAACTTTTATGACTTTCAGATATATCCTCTAACATCTTGATCTCTCTCACAGAGGTAGTGATATCAAGGTCACCTTGAAATCTCTAGAAAGCTTCCAGTGACAAAAATAGTTAAGTTCTCTTCCTACAGAGAGATTATATAAATAGTGTATAATTACTGGAAAATATTTTCCAGCTGCTGTGCTATACACACAACCTTGTAATCTAAACAGCAGTGTTATTATGGTTGATTAATCTTATCCTTGATATTCAACCAAACTCTGAGTGATTCTTTTCTCCTACTTTGAGGCAATACTATTCCATGGTATAGAATGCCCATGAACACAAACAGCTCACCAATGACTTCTTGATACGTAGGTCATTACTACTGTATCAGAAAACTTTGGGGGTAGGGTAGATGATGTCAGTTGCACATTGCTATATTCCTATCAAAAGTTGTGATTTAAGTCTCTGTTATTCCATTATTGTGGGAATATAAACCCAATTGGATCAAGCCAGAGTTCTGGGAAATGCTTATTGTGGGATGACTTATTGGCCAAATCCTACTGTTTGCCAAAAGTAGACAAGGGAATTAGTCAGAGCATATTTGACTCAGTCAAGCTCCTCATTCAATTTCACACAAGTCCAGCTTCTCTGAAAAATAGCTGTAAGGAAAATATCTGATTTTTCTACAGAAAAGGAATAAGAATTTGTACACCAGCGGTTGACACAGCTGTTGCAAATTTAAAGACAAAGATGACAGCAAAGCATGCAAGTAGATTCCTTTGAAAAGAGTTTCTGGCCTGCACAAGGTTGCCTTTTAACATTAATTAAAAAGCATTCAAAACTTTCTACCTCAGTATTTCTTAGTCAATTTAGCAGAAATATAATCACCCCTTCGTAGCAAAGAAGGGAGAATAGCATGCGTGGAGGAAGGGCTATAGTCATATATAATAATTAGCAAATGGGCTGTGTTAAAAGGTGACAGGGCTACCATTGCATAGAACAATTTAAAAAATGCAAAAATTTATGAATTTGGAAATAAGAAAAACTTAAATTTTTCTTCAAAATACTGTCTACAGTCAATGCTGGTTTCTGCTGTTGTAAATAAAACAAGTAATATATTATTTTCACTATGTTGCCATTGTATCACGTATTTAAGGACCAAATATCCTGAATAGTTTCTTTAGAGTTTGTTCAGGAAGAAAACCAAAACCAAAACCAAACGAAACCAAACAAAAAAGAAAAAAAAAAAAAAAACAAACGCACACATCCCTCCAGAAAATCCCACATTCCACCCTGTTCTTTGTTTTTGTGAACAGACTTACAGAGGGCAATGAAAAGGTCTTACTTCTTTGCATCTGTGTTTCTTTTAAGTATTTCAGAACAATAATACAATGTAAAATCCATCACAACTAATTCATCCATTTTTGAGACCTCCCATTATATACAGCAATCCTTTCAGATAGGGCAACCTCTCATCAACATCTTATATTCAAATCCCTCCTCCAGTGTGTTTATTACTCCAATAAACACAGTGCTTCCTAAAACTTTAAACATTCAGCCTGATACAAGTCCAGCACAGAGTGTCCTCACAAACTAGAGCATGACTATCTGGCCAGCTCCCACATTTCTACCAATAATTAAATGTGCACCAAAATGTTCTCTAACTAAGGTCCACTGGTGTGAACTACCCAGGTTTGTTAAATTGTCTTACTCCCTAGAACATCATGGCCACAGACAGGCTGACAATTAGAAATGGTCCCTAATCTGCGTCAGTACCTATCCCCAAGCCTCGGAAATGACTGGCAAATTGAGAGGTGCCCGGGACAAAACTGTGAGAGGGAATGATATGCTAATGTAAAAGAATAAAGAGTTGAGTTCCATTGCCTAGGAAAATTACCCGTTACTGCTTAATTTACTAGTATCTTGTAACATGCATTCAGTAATAAGTCTTTGAGAAATACTTTAAGACAGGCAAAAGAGGTAATATTTAGGTCTATGCACATGCAGATTGATGAAGGACATTCATGTTAAGAAAAAAAATGTTTCCTGTAAAGCATCAAAAGCAATTGTCTTGGGGCAGTTATAACACCATATTTAACAAACACAGCTTTTTTGTGTTAAAGGCCCTTGACTGGGCTATTTCCTCCTCTGTAGATGAAGCTTTAATAATATGGGAGCAATAATAAAAGGAAACACTCATTTTTATATAACACTGGTAAACCAAGATGAACTATTACATTTGTACTTTCTCTGTAATTAGAAACCAGGACTGCTTCCACCAATGTCTGTGAGAATTTCATCAGGACTGATACTCATAATCAAGAACACATCTGAAGATGCACATGTTGATGCATGAGCTGCTTAAGCCCATCTGATGTTATGCTGCCCCCATAATGGGGAGCAGTTCAGGTACTTTATTTGCATCAGCTGTAGCCTCTGCTTGGTGGAAAAGCAGCAGCAGCATGAGCTGAGATGGTTGAAAATAATACTAACATAAAAATAATATTGACTACCAGTAGGTAATCTGATGCAGTTGATTGCACACTAAGGAGCAATATAATTCTGGCATAAGAAGGATGTCAAGATCACCCCTTTTATGTCTTAAACATGGTTATGAAATCACCTCTGATCTTATCTTCACTTTGATCTTCTTTATATGTCCTATTTGTAAATGTAGTTCATGAACTACATGGAGCAAAACTCCATTTCAGTGATACACTCTAAGCAATTATAAAAAGAAAGATAGAATTTTATTTAATTTTAACCAGTTAAAATAGATTTGTAATCAAAGTTGATTTTATTGACATCTGACTAACTAAAATAGATTTGTAATCAATATTGCAAAAAGAGCTTTAAGTAACATGATATATCTCTGACTAATACTTTTTAAATCCTTTGTCTTAAAATATTTATTACAAAAAAGACAGGCAAGGTCAATGGAAAATTACATTTTATAAACTCAATTTTTGAGATATAAAAGAATTCATGAACCCAGTATAAATGAAAATTCTTAAGTTTGCTGCATCTTTGCTTTGTCCTATGGGGATAACAAGGGAAGACTGAAACTTTAATTGGTCCAATAAAGTTGACTTGTGTTATGGTAAAAGAACATAAAAGCTTAATCAAAGCCAGTCTGCCTAACAGGCCTGTCAGTATCAGCAGAGACAGCAGTAGCAGCCCCTGCAGCAGAGCAGTAGCACCAGGAGCAGGTTGCATTATGCAAGGCAATCTTTTAAGCACTTCTATTTGTTGGTTTACAGAGACCTTCGTTAGCTGAAGCTTCATTGATATTAAGCACTCTTTGGAGACATAAGAAAAAGCATAATGCATGTGAAAAGTAGGGGGAAAAAAAAAAGGAATCATTCCTTCCACTGTGTGTAAATGTTGAAATGGAATTTCCATCATTCTTTCTCATAAATTCTTCCACTCATTTTGTAATCAAGCTCTGAATGACTTTATTACACTTTGTGGTATCTGCTGGTTCTGTCTTGTTTTACAATGATTTATAAGTGGAAGTTCAAAACAAAGTAAGATGGCAATATATCCCTGGCAGGTAAATAGGAAAAGGAGTGTATTTGAGCAGCACAGGAGTTTCCTTCATTATGAAACAAAGAAAAATAAAGTTTGTACATGAAGTACCTCTTCTTCCATTATTTTCAGTGAGGTCATATCCTTATTGCCTAAATCTTGCTTCTAAGAATCAGCTTGGCTCTGAACTCTGAATTAGCACTGCCTTCTGGACTGCAGAGATGCTCTGAATCAGCTCTGGAAATCAACCTGTTGCCGGAGTCTCTAATACTGGTATGTCTACCTACCTAAGGAATTTTTAGGATCCCTGTTCCCAAAGCATGGAACCACCTCATACCATTGTCTAATGTCATTTTCTGAAGTAGGCATTTTACTGATGGGCAAAATCCTTTCACAGAAACTGCTTTCCCCTAGGTCAGGAAGGAATTCTGCAGTAGAGCAGTGAAGCAGGGCTAACCCTGGCACATCTCAGGTTAGCACTCCAGTGCTCAGATCCTGAGGTTTCGCTAATGAGTCTGTAAAAAACTCCGAACCCTCTACCTCCTGTGCGCTCTACGCTGATCGACTCCCTGGAACCTTTCTTCTGTACAGCACAACTAAGTCCGGCGTAAGATGTGAGGGATGCAGCCAGATTTCTAAGGCTATGTCTATATTGCTAAGTAAAGCCAGACCAAGGACGAACCTCAAATATTGGACCCATGGTTGTCCATGTAACTTCGTTATTACCTTACTCCTACAGCTGGTTTGGACCATTCAAAACAGGTTTTTATAAGATGCACCTTCTCCAGGGGGAACTAGTCCTGAAACATCCACACTGGCTAGGGACAGATCCCCAGCTCTGTCTGAATTTATATTTAGACAAAGCCTCAGTGACCAATTATAGCTTATTAACAGCTTTACCTTAAACATCCGGAAAACATATTAAAGATCATGCTCCACTCAGTAAAGTGGTAAGGACAAAATTCTGGAAATTCTCTCTTTCCTGCCCAAAGGTCCCCAAATACAACAAAACGCTTGATAGTATTATATGCCACTACAATGCTAATACAGCCTACTTGAATACTTCTTACCTCATGGGAAACATTTCTCTGCTGCAAAATGCATTTTGCTATTTCCACCTTGAGAAAAATGTACAAGTCACTTTCCAAAGCTTATCCAGTATGGTTTCAGCAGTCAAGCCTCATGCTTTATTGCTGTACAAGTATCTGTTGTAAGCCTGCACCATGGTTAGCAAGGAGCACTTTCCAGTCCCCAAGTTAGATGACATGCTGCAACTGCAGCAAGGCTGCAGATTGCATATATACGATCTCCACATCCCACTTGCCTTGCAAAACAAGGCTGAGCTCTCACAGCCTAGGTTGGAGCAAGAGCAAATTCTAACCAAAGAACAATCTGGGTAATTAGTAGATCAGGACTTCAGACTGCACCAGAGCATGCAGCAGAAAAGAAATGTGAATCCAGCCTCATAGAGCTCAAAATATTAAGAAGCCTGCTAAAGTAGCCACCAGGAAAAGTGATAAGCTCCTACTATGTGTGAGAAATCAGGTCATATTTGTGGAACACATATTTATTCTTATATCACAGGCAGTTTGTGCAGTGCTCTCAGAGCTCCAGATTAACAGCCTCCTAGAATCACAGACTGTGCTGGCTATCTCTCTCTTCTAGGGTCTGGCATCTACAGTAGAATCTTTTTTTAATCATTTTAGTGTTTATAATTGCAGTCAAGCCTCCATCATAACACAACAATTGCACCAAAAGAGGACAACAACAAAAATACAGAAGAATGAGTGAAGCATACAAGTATCCTGCTTTGTTTTGAAGTGGCACTATTATTGAATCACTGAGAATCTACAAGGGGTAGACTACCAAATGGACAAAACAACAGAACAGGCACAGTGTTTGGAATTACCAAATGCAGGACAAAAAAAGGTGGAGCAAAGGGAACTAAAAATCACAGATGGATGTAAATCAAAACTAAACCTTATGAATAAGTTGTTCCAGTGCACAGAGTCCTAAGTGCTAGAGCCAGCTTTGACTAAAATACACAAACAGAGCAGTCATTGGAGTTCTTCAACAGTCAAGTCACTTGGAAAAACACAAGCAGCTATAAATCAAGCAAGCCACATGTTTGTGGGCATATTTCACATAGAGGGTGCATTGAGATAGACCTGCAAGGACATGATTACAATAGCCAAGAAACTGAGCTTTTCTTTTTCTTTTTTAATGTTTGGAAAGCACCTAGAACTTTGTGATCGCTACCCAAAAGCACATAGTTACAATAACAACAGCAAATGTGTAAAGACTGAAAAGGATAGCCAAAAGAAAGAAGATGAGGGGGATAAAAAGGGGGTGGGGAGAGCAGATTTCAGACACTCTTATGGCACATAAATGTGTAATTTAATCAAAGTAAGCTAGCTAAACCTAGGTTTACTCTATAAACAGTTAAATGGTGCTGGAACTCACTCAAAATCTAATCAAATCTGGATTTCTACCAGGCTGTTAACATTGGCACATAAATATAGAAAGAACTGTGACAGGCTCGTTTCCACTTCTGGGTTGTGAGTGTTGATAGCTGTATGGCTCTGATGGATAACTGCAGGTATAGGAAAAGAAAGCAGGGAAAAAATATTATTACAAAAAATCACATGGCAGTCCCCAGAATAGTAGATTAACCTGGAAGGAAAACTTGGCAGGGCACACTCACATAACTATGAAAACAAGGCAAGATATCGACAGACCCTGCTTGTTGTAGTACCACCACTGCTTTGACAGAAAAGCTATATTGCAATGATAAAATTCAAAACCAGAGGACCAAAAACAATTGCCAGTGAAGCATGTGAAAGAAAAAAAAAGTTAAAAACAATCAGCCACAGCAAAATTAGAATTTTCCAAATTCTCCAGCATGCAGGGCAGTAAATGTACACTGGCATAGATCACTTTGCTTAATGTGGGTAAAAAGAAAGAGCTACAGGTATTTAAAAGATAATATAATACTTCAAATTGTGTTAAACTACTTTCTCCAATGTCCACAAAGTGATTAAAGCACTGTAGGAACAACAGTGTGTAATGGAAACCTTCCAGGAATCATAGAATCATAGAATAGTTAGGGTGGGAAAGGACCTTAAAATCATCTAGTTCCAACCCCCCTGCCAGGGGCAGGGACACCTCTCACTAAACCATGCCACCCAAGGCTATGCCTAATCCAGCCTTGAACACCACCAGCGATGGAGCATTCACAACTTCCCTGGGCAACCCATTCCAGTGCCTCACCACACTTACAGTAAAGAATTTCTTCCTCATATCCAATCTAAGCTTTCCCTGTTTAAGTTTGAACCCGTTACCCTTTGTCCTCTCACTGCAGTCCCTAATGAAAAGTCCCTCCCCAGCATCCCTATAGGCCCCCTTCAGATATTGGAAGGCTGCTACGAGATCTCCACGCAGCCTTCTCTTCTCCAGGCTGAACAACCCCAACTTTCTCAGCCTGTCTTCATATGGGAGGTTCTCCAGTCCCCTGATCATCCTCGTGGCCCTCCTTTGGACTTGTTCCAACACTTCCATGTCCTTTTTATGTTGAGGACACCAGAACTTCACACAATACTCCAAGTGAGGTCTCAGGAGAGCAGAGTACTGTAAGAAAGGTGCTGTTCTGGGTTATGCTGTTCTGGGCTACAATGCTCCTTCCTACTACCTGGGCTCTGCTGCTGAATATAGACTAAACTGAGACATGACCAAACTAAAGTGCTGCAAGAACACATGTGTAGGCAACTTTGAATCTAGCTTAAAGGAAAAAAGTCTCAGCCACTTTGTTACAAAACATTCTAATCCTGACATGTACATTTTTACATAACAGTGTGGTGTTTACAGCACTCACACAGCAGATGGGAAGTCTGGGTTCAGCTCCTTGTTCATCCTAAAAGGATTTAAACCTACATCTTTCACCTCCAAGGCAACTGCATCAATTTTTAGACCAGACATGCTCTATCTTGTCCTTAGTCTTCCACTGAAATCAAGTGTTGAAATTCTGTCATATTTCATTTAGTAGAAGCATTGCAACTGAATCTTGTTAGGGCATCACCCAAGTGGTCTGCACATTAGGCCTCAGAAAGAAAAGCTTCAGCCAAGGTAACTAAACAAAGTTAATGTAATTTTTCCATTAGAACAAAAACTCTGTTCTATATTGTATCATGCAGGGAGGTGCCACCAAACTGGAGGACAAAATCGTCACTTTATTCAGGCCATTTTCCTCATAGTGCTGAACTATGGAGGTTACTCACAAGACTTTAGAAAAACCCATGTCAAAAACATCATTAAAATTCTGTGTTTACTAACTATTGCCTGTGACCATTCCTGTAGACCATAATGATCTGTCTAATTGCCAACTTTGATTGCTGAAATTAATAATGAAGTTCTAGTAAAGCATGACATAAATAGCATGACAGATGAAAAACAACCCCAAAAAAGCCTGTATTCTTCTCTTTTGTCATTAATTTTTTTAATCTATTCCCAGAACAGTAGCTGTGGTTTGCAAGTCACAATAGCAACACAAGTATGCATGCCATCTTAACATTTCTAGATATGTAATTTCAAATCATGAAACCACCAGATTTAGAAATTTAAGCAGGCAATACTTGGTCAATGCTTGGAGAGCTAAAAGGAAAACTGGTATGTTCTAAGAAGCATTGTTGGTAGTTCAAAGCTAGAAGCTTAGATATTTGTGTTTGAAAACAGTGAGCATTCTTTGCAATACTGCATTTCCTCAAGAATGGATGCAATGTTTAATATAGGTCAAGAACCCATTTTCTTTCCTCTGCCTGGAGAGTTCCAAGAAAATTAAAGACTTCAATCTGACTCCGACAGAAAAAGTTAGTATCTGAATCATAGCCAGAAAACTTACATTAGTTTGCTAAAACCCAGAAGATTATCCTTATAGTCCAAATATAACAGAAACTATGGAGTAAGTTCTGATAAAACCCATTACACGATCTTAAGTGATCTCTGAGCAATATTTAAAGGTTGTGCTCCTGTTTGTTTTTTTTATCAGAAATAATTTGCGTTAAATAGTGTTTATGGGCACCAAAGAGTTTCTTTGCTATGACTGAAGAACACAATAGCAGTGATATTACTGCATTGTTCCTCTTACTCTTACCCTTCTATGTCTTTCCTCTATCCAGGAAAACAACATGCTCTACATTTCTCTTTTCCTTTAACAAAACCCAGGCTTAACCCCGATTGTTGTCATGTGCCTTCATTTCAGTTGGTACTGGTTTTGTTTTTCTTGGACCCAGCAAAAGCTAAGCGTACTGAAACATAACTTATTTCATGTCAAAATACATTGTGCTAAACATGCTAGCTGATTGGGAGTTGTTTTCTCTAAACACTGAAAAGATTTCCTCTTGTTTCAGGATATTTCTAAAACGCGTCTCTGAGCTTAAGGCTAGGGTTTGATTAATGCATGATTTCCTCTTTAAAATTAGAAACAGGAATCATGAGTGATGGATAATAATTTTCATTTGCTCTTCTGCTCTGTTTTCCAAGCAGTCTAATTAAGGCCTGGTTCCCAAGCTTGATTAGGCTTCTTTTACATCTGACTGCAGTTTGCAGATAGTGCTTCCAGGCAGGAACTCATGCTTATTTGCAGCAAATGGGAACAATCTGGGAAGGAAAAAAAAGATTGTTTTTTGGGATTCGTTTGTTGCTTATTTTTTTTTCCCTCCTTTAATTAGAGAAATTGTAGCATCTCTTGCAGGATTCAACAACATTATTTAGCTATAAATGTCAGAAGTGGAGACACAGTAATAAGGCCTCAAATCACATTTGCTGAACTGCGTGCTGTAGTCATGTCATTAGAGACAGCTGGTTTACACTTTTACAAAGCCTGTTAGATTGCAGTGCAGTCAGCCTATGCTGTCTTAATTTCACATGTACTATGAGAGTTGTGAAAGGTCTGTATAAACATCCTGGTTAGTCACTAGGTCTCTGACCTAATGCCTCTTCAGGATATTGAGCAGTCCTGTCCATGCATCCTAGCAGCCTAGACGCCTCTCCTGCTGCCTAACAGCTATCCCAACAGCAATTCCTAAAACAAGTGCTACTAGCATACTATACTATACACGTGGCTGTATGTGATCCACAATGTGTGTTTCTTGTTCAGTCCTCAGAAAAGGAGAAGTTTCTTCCCTCTGCCCCCCATTTTGCTGTACAGGGGTAATGTTTTTAAACTAAAAGAGGGGAGAATCAGGCTGGACGTAAGGAAAAAATTCTTTACAATGAGGCTGGTAAAATACTGGCACAGGTTGCCCAGTGAGGTGGAAGATGCACCAATCCTGGAGACATTCAAGGCCAGGCTGGACATGGTTTGGAGCAGCCTGATCTAGTTGAAAATATCCCTGCTCATTGCAGGGAATTGGACTAGATGACTTTTGAAGGTCCCTTCCAGCCCAAACTATTCTATGATTCTATTTGCTGACTCCAAGGACTTCTCTGTTTCTCCAGTGGCATGGCTCTCAGCCAACTGCTTGCTCCCATCAGACAGTGGTCTCAGAAAGTGGAATCTCCCTGCACACTGTACTCTTCTGACTCCATCTTGATCATTGGTACATTTTAAAAGCTGTTTGCCAGATATTATGTATCAAAAAGATCAGAAGCACTAACATGCTTTTAATTACACATACCTTTCTTTAGTAAGGCCTTTGTTCTGACACAGACATGATTTCTATATTATTGTTAATCCTATATGGTTTGGGTTTCAATTCTTGTAGCATCTTAACATAGTTGCTGTTATGCTGACAGGAGAAGAAGAGTTAATGCAAGTACTTTTTTTTCCTACATGGAACTTGTTTAAAGGATAAATGTACTTTAAAATCGTACAATTGGTCATCATGCACTAAGGCTACTATTCGTACAGGAGAATCCCACAATTTACAGATGTTAGCTATCTGATTCACCATCTCTTACTACTATCTATAGCTTTATGCTGTAAATCTAACGAGCCTTTTGTGTAAATAAAAATAAATATTTTCAAAATTAACTAGATGATGCAAAATTTCCATATACTATATCTGAAGAGGTTGTTTATACAGCAAGATATAGATAACTTTTTTTGTAAAGGTAGAAACAGAATGGGACAGATTTGGAGGCATTGCATCCCAGAGGCAGCTCATTTCATGGTAACTGCTATAGCTTTATATAATACGAAGTGTATATTAAACTAAAATGAGCTTTTGGGACCCCTATTTAGAAATAGACCTTTGACTTCAAGATAATTTGTATCTCCACTTCCCCTCTAGCGCCAAGTTATGCTACTACAATGTAAAATTCCAATGAAAGACAGAGGCAGCCTCAGTTTTCTCCCTGAGGCTAGTGGTAAGAGTACTTCCAGAGAAAGTGGGAGATCAGACCATGGTTCCCATGCAGTTTGTACATTTGATCCAATAGGATAAACATAAACCAGGACTCAAGGCAACACTAACCCAAAGACCAAATTCTTCTTTCTTCTTTACAGGTTACAAATCAAGCTATTTTTCGGTTCTCGTCTCTCTTTCTCAACATCACCTACTATCCAAATTGAACTAAGGGCTGTCTGGATGAGTTAGGTTTAAATGTATCTAACAGATGAAGCCTTTTCTGTGATTTAGGTGAAACAGCTCAGGTGGACCTGTTGGAGCAAGTCCAAAGGAAGGCCATGAGTATGATCAGAGGTCTGGAGCACCTTTCCTGTGAAGACAGGATGAGAAAGTTGTGGTTGTTTGCCTGGAAAAGGAAAGGCTCAGGGGAGACCTTATTGCAGCCTTTCGATACCTGATGGGGGCCTACAAGAAATCTGGAGAAAGGGACTTTTTACAGGGTATGTAGTGATAGGAGCAGGGAGATTGCTTTAAACTGACAGAGGGGAGATTTAGATTATCTATAAGAAGGAAGGCTTTTACTGTGACTGTGGTGAGGCACTACAACAGGATGCCCAGAGAAGTTGTGGATGCCCCATTCCTGAAGTCTTGATGACCAGGTTGGATGGGGCTGTGAGCAACCTGGTCTATTGAAAGGTACACATGGCAGATGATTTGGAACTAGATGATCTTTTAGGTCCCTTCCAAACCATTCTGTGATTCTAGTATCCTATGATAAATAAAATATAAATTAATCACTTGAGCACTCACTTTTCTTTACCAGGTGAAGGCCATACTCAGGGCCTATGTTTGTTCCTCCAGAAAAATGTGTTATGGCTCTTTTAAGAACCTCTAAACCTTACATCCTGCTTGTGGTAATGCAACAGAAACTATTCTATAATATTTAGGTGTCTAAGATCCACCAAAGTTATATGTTAGACAGATTTTAGACACCCTCTGCATGCTCCCAAAAAATCTCAAAATACAAGCTGGCTATGAAACATCAGTGCTACCTTAACTTCACTTTCCTTTTTCTTTTGCTTATTTCTCTTTCTCCAGATAAATATATATTATTTAAATTTATTTTTATTTTAAAAATATATTTTTAAAAGATATGAAGAGAAAACTACAGAGCTTTTTCAATGTATTTGTGCACAGAAGAAGGAGAACAAATTTTATTACATGTCTGAATATTTATTGATTTATTTTGGTTAAAGAACAACATGACTACCATGACAAGGCTATATTTCAGAGAGAGGAGAACAAATGGAATAGGAAATTAAGTTCTTCTTGTACTGGAAGAGGAAATTGAATGAAAAAACAGTTGTTAAACTTTTTGAGTGAGTTGCTGAAAGATTAATAAATTATGTTTTTGTGTTCAGAACTTACATTTACCAACTTAATGTCTAAGTGATTTTCTGGCTAACAGTTTGGGGTGTGTTTGGAGAAAATAAACCATCTGACTTTTGGATGACTCAAACACATACGATCTGAGCAACAAAGGTATTATAGACTTTGCCAGTACACTTCACACACTTCACTCTTCTCTCTAACAGACACAAACTGAAGATTACATCTTACGCTTTGTTATTAATCTACTTTGTCCTCTTTATATCACTAAGCCTTAAGTCGGAAATGCTTGTTATATCTGGAAGAAGACTATGTTCCAAGTTATTTTTGGTCCTTTGATATGTAAGGACTTCATTCATTTAAGCTGAGTATTTTATCGTAGAGCTTGGCACATCAGCTAGGATTGGTGCTGGGGTGAGGCTGGTAATTTTTCTTGTTATTAAAGTTGCCCAACATTTCCCATTATAAAGCCTGATTTCAGCTGCACATTGCTTTGCCAAACCTTAAATGTTTGGGCTGAAATTTTCCATGCCAGGTGCCTGCCTCAGGCAGAAATATTTCAGGAAGTTTCATCCAAAATGGTACAGCTGTTTCTGAGAATGAGGTTAAAGAAAATTTGTTGTTTAGCAATGTTGAAAAAATACTGGCGACCTTTTCATGGAGAAGTTCAAGAGTTTTTAAGCATAAAGCAGAAGTTTAGGGTGACAGGAAAGTGTAGAGGGAGAAGCCACCTTTCTGTCAGTGATGTATGCCTGCATAGAAATGGCCAAACTTTAAAACTTTCAAAAGCCTCCCTTTTTAATGTATTCAGTGGGGACTCATAGGCTCAGAGTCTTGAGCTCTACTCTCTGCTGAAGTCACTCTGATTGGGTATTTTATTCCTCTTCAGGTGACTTTGGGACTAAAAACAGCCAATAGGAAACTTTATAGAAAGAGACTTATGCAGTACTTAGACTACATCAAGCAGAGCCTAAAATCAGACACCACCTAGTTCGTTTTTGTACTTTCTGCTCACACAAGCATGCATGTGCTTTCCTGAGGGAAGCAAACCAGAGCTACAGTGGAAGAATTCAGCCTCCCTGATGACTAACTGTTTTTATCATACATCCTAGATGTGGATATGGGAAATGACACTGGAGAAACTTGGGCACTGGTAATTTGGACACAGGGAGCAGGAGCAGTCTGGGGCTGTCTATGGGCACCAAGCTGCATGCTGGCCAAGCCATAGGGTGGGGAGAACAGATCTGCCAAGGAGTCTGAAGAAGATATGGAAGTGGGATAAATATGGGGATATGGGGACTGGAAGCCAGGAAAAAAGGTAAGTAAGGCAAGCAGAACTAAAGGAGATGGAAACGTGATAAAACTAGGGGAAAAGTGAGAAAAAAAAAGGAAAAGAAAATCTACGGAAAAGGAAACAGAATGGGATAAAAGCATAAAAAGAAGCTTGCTGGATTGAAGGAGTTAGAAGGAGTTGAATAACTCATCCTGAGCAAAGAGAAGAGTAAGAGAGATGGGTGACAAAGATGAAATATAGAGACAGGCCTGGAACGAAAGGGATCTTGGTGCCAAAAGTGGGAGAATGACACAGAGACATGGCAGTGGTCAAAACTCAGGAGGACAGCATAAAGAGGGCTGTAGGTGCTCAGCAGAGTTTTTCCCAGGACCTGTAGCTGGACCAATGGCTGCAGCATGTGACAGTAAAATACAAAGGGCCAGGACATGGGGTCAAGCACCACCTCAGAAATCAATTACGTTCCCTGACAGTTTTGGTCTAAATACCAGTCTCACAGGCTGATCGCAGGCATAGTTTAGGGATAGCACAAGCCACAGATTGCTCACAGTTGTTGCTAGAGATGAAGGCAGCCTTCACAGAGGTAAAAGACTATGCAGCTACACAGGCTCAAATTGTGCCATGCCACACTCCCAGGTCCAGAGAACTGGCCTTGGTTCACATTATTTGCTGGTATAGACATTGCCTTAGGCTATAACTGTACTGTTAAATGAAAAAAGGCCAGGGAATGACTCAAGTAGTGAGCTGCTGATTGTACGTACAGATTAAGAGTTATTTTGCTCACAGGCTCAGATTTGGACTGCTAAACCTAGGAAAAATCTACTTCAGCGGGGTTTTTGGTAGTGTGAACAGGAGTTGTTTCGTGTCACTTGTGCTAGGGGACAAGTAGGCAGGCTGTTTTACTGTGGTATAAAGATAACATGATAGAGACACAAAAATCAAATGCTGCTGGAAATGAGTCCACGGTAGAGAAAAAAAAAGATGAGCACAACTGAAGTTAACAACATGGTCAAAATGTACTAAAAAAAAAGAAAAATTATAGTTTTACAGAGTTAGTTTCATGTTTCTGCTTTGGTAAATAAGTTGGATTAATAAGGAAAAGGCTTATGAAAAGAAAAAAGAATAAAAACAAAGGAATTCCCAAGTGTACATTTTCACTGACAAAACCCAGGCAGGTCATTTTTTGATAGAAACAGAGGGAATCAAGGCATGTGTCAACAGGCATTGTGCAGTGACGAAGTATCCCTTCATCTGCCCTTGACACTAAACCATAAGTGACATAGTGCTGTGTCTGCTTTTATAAATTGCTAAGGATATCAACACCTGCTTAGCTGATCTTGTATTAAATCCAGGTAGAAGCTGTCAGAACTTCATTTCGGTGTAGGCAGGCCTATGCAGGAACTGAGGAGTGGCCTGTGCAAGCTTTTATGGCATACTAAATCAGTGTAGAAAACTTTCAGCCCACACTCCTCTTTTTGCCCACCAATATGAAGTATGTTTGGCAGATCAAAACCTATATTAGAGGATAAATACTGATGGGTTTTTTACTAGATCAGATCTCACAGACCTGGCTAAAAAATATATAGTGTGCTCCTGAAAGTACAGGTACAGAATAAAATGCCAGGGGGCATAGAGGAGATGATACATGTCAATACAAATAACTATCACTGTGGGTGAAATTCCAGTCCATGAGCTTCATTAATTTGGTAGTAGCTTGCCAGATTGCAAATCCCACCAGCAGAAAATGTTAGCGTAAAAAATTCAGTCACTCTCCACTGAGCTTCTCTTCTTGGTTTCCATTATTCCTTTAAACCATTATTTGCATACATCCTCATCCTGAGCAGGTATCATGAAGTCTCAGCTTATACCATAAGGATAACAGACCACATGCATAATCTGCAGTTTTCAGCAATTTTCCACAAAAACTAATGCTAAATTTAAGACAGCTACTAGCCAAGCTCACTCAATCTCAGTCAAACACTACAGAAAAACATCTTTCAGCTACCTCTTACAAACCAACACTAGACTTCATTCATATATGTAAATACAAAACTATATACCCTGTGATTTATGAAAGCCACACCAAACCTGCAATAACCTCTAAAATATATGTGCACATATTTAAAATTAGATGCGAGTTAAGGCTCCCCGCTGACCACCTCAGGGGAAAGGTAATACTTGTTCTAGGAAGGTGAGAGGGTGAAAGGAAAGTCATGGAGATTGAGAAGAGGGATGTCTCAGTGTGGTTTAGACAATATAAATGAGTCAACTGATTGTTCCCTTGCTTTCTGTAGCTTGCACTGGCAAGATAAGCAGTCTAGCAACTATACCGCTAAATTAACCAGGTATCTCACAGTAATAATATAGCTGTTTGCAAGTTCGCTTTGCCATAGACCTAAAATAGATTCTTCGTAGAAATCATAAAGTAAATCTATAACTTAACTAAATACTTCCATCCACCAGTTATTGTGTTCTGAGAATTTCACAGGGAAGCAAGGGACATCAAGAGAAACAACACAATGACAGCTACAAGAAAAGTTTTTAAAATCTGGCCACTTATTGAAGACAAGAAAGACCTTGTAGTTCATCAGGTTTGTTTCCTACTGTTGAAAAAACCATATTACAGGGTCTTCTTCATAAACTTACAAATCTGCATTTAAAGAAGTGTTGGTTGGTTTGTTTAAACATCTACATCTGGTTTGGATCTTCAGTATTTCATGAGTTAAAAACTTTCTTCTCATTACACATATTCCTGGCTATTTTACATGTACTTAGATTTTATGCTAACATTGTCCTTTATCATAGCTTTTTTACTTTCTGGCATTAACTCCTTAGCATATTTAAAGACAATAATCAAATCCTCATCTCAGTAAGAAATCCTTATTTCAGTAAATATCATGCTTATTCAGTTTCTTCTCAGAATACAGATTCTGCATGTTTGTATCTGCCCTGTCCTTCCTGCTTCCTTCTTGTTCCATCTTAACGTATTTTTAAACATATGGATGGTCAAAACCGTAAATAATGTGAAGGAGGCCTCATCAAAGCATCATCTGAGCTTTTATACCTCTGATATATTCTGTATGTTGTATGCCTTTTTCAATACTAGATTATATTGCTGTGATTAATTAGCACATCCTGTCTTCCCTCTCAGGAAGACATTTTGCAGATGATAAAGGAATTTTTAGAATCTTCTTCCTCCAAGTTTGTCAGTCTGTCAGCTCTGTCTGCATCTTTTAACTGCGTTGCTAATGCCTCCTCATTTTTTATCACTCACATTTTCTCTGCAGAGAGTATCAATTAAAATATTAAGACCAGCCTCAAGAGTAATCTCTGCTACACTTCTTGAGGAAACTTTCTGAAATACATTTTTTCCCTTTTCAGCCCTACATTTCTAATTTCTTCCTTACTGGTCCCTTCCAAAATCCTTAACTGCAATCCTTATTCCCTAGATAGTTTAACCATATTGTCACTAATAGTCTATTTACTTCACTACTGTTCTTATTGCATTATTGTTTCCTTGTTTCTTGCTGTGCACATTCCTGCCCTTCCATATTCCTTTATCTCGACACATGCACCAAAAATAAGGTGATAATTTTCTGCAATTCTATCTCATTCTTTTCTCATAATTTCTGAATATCTAGTTAGGGTTCAGACATTTGACTCCAAGTTATTAATGCTGAACTTAATATTGTCAAGCAATGCATTTAATGTACTCTACTGAGCAGTGTGAAACATTGAGGATCTTGTCCACATCTTGCTGATGTTAATGGAAAGATTCCTTCCTGATTTCCATGGTCATTGAGATCAGCAACACAAGACTAAAAGCAAACTGTTTCAGGAACTGTACATGGTAGTTCTAAGTAGTAAGTTCAGCCAAACCACAGAAAAACCTATGACCTTCTCCTGTTTGGCTGGGGCGGAGATTTGTCATGTGTTTGTACTGACTATATCAACATATGCAGCAGAAAATAAAAAACCAGAAGCAAAACCCAAACAAACAAACCCACCCCCACCCTCCCCCCCCCCCCAAAAAAAAAACTCTTCATAACATCTGATGTATAAATCATCACATTCAGACACTGCAGCGCAACACAAAATGGAGTACACCAGTCTGAGACTAAATCACAAAATCATGGAATATTTGAGGTTGGAAGGGACTTTCAGAGATCATGTGGTCCAACTCCCCTGTTCAATTAGAGCCATCTACAGCCAGTTGTCCAAAACCATTTCCAGGTGGCTTTTGAATATCTCCAGTGATGGAGACTTCACAACCTCTTCTTGCAACCTGTGCCAGTGCTTGTTCACCCTCACAGAAAGGTATCCTGTAGCATCCTCCAGGATCTCAATATATCATTATGACACCACTCTTTCTTTTTTCCTCTCATGTTCTTCCAAAAAAATGGGAATCACAGCTTTCCAGGTTTTCTGTATTTACAACAGCATGTCAATTCACAGTCCTAGAACTGGTTGCTGGTGGGTTTAGTTTTGGGATTTTGTGTGTCTTTTTTTCACATTTAAACATATTAGGCTTGGTTAACGGTGAAGACTGAACTTCTTCATCATTAAAGAGCTTTTAATGCCTTAATGGCCTCGTGACATTCTTCATCACCTTATGTATGGCAACTCCACATGAGCAGAAAGTTTACACCTGTCATGAATTACCAGATTCAAACCTGTTAATACATTCCGCACCACATCTGCTTTCTTCTCAGCTAAAATAAAGGAGGTGATGAACAAGGGCAGTCCTTCCAGCTCCCTAAATGTATTGTTGCTGTCTAAATCTTCTCAGGATTGCTTTTCTGTCTTTGAGGTCTGTGAGATAATCTTATTGGTAACATGTAAATCCTCTGAGCAAAAATGGAAATCAGATAGTTCTAATGAGATTCTCTTATTTTCCTCTGAGGGACAAAATTTATACTGAAGTCTTAATATAACCAGTAGAAATCTGAGAAGAAATTCTCACAAAAAAAATGCTTGTTGGTGAAAGTGCTTACAAATGGCAGTATTTTTTTTACCTGGACTATGCTCTCCTTTGAACAGACAAGCTAAAAAGTAGATCTTGGTAATTACTTCAGTATGAAGCCTCCAAAGATGACCCATAAATCAGTGAATTTGCAATGGCAGTCTTTTTTCTTGACCACTACTGTGGTGGTGCTCCAACTGGAAAGTAACTGGACTCTGACAGACAAAATTGGCATTTTCTGAGCTAGAAACAGAACTGCAGATCTTGAAACAAAAAAAAAGAAAAATATGCTGAGTCACTGTACCACTATATCCCACACTTCTCTGCAAAAACTGTAATATCTCAGCTATGGTGTCCCTGAGTTGCTTACTGTCATCTAAAGCTTTATATGTTATTTTTAAGTGTGAAAATTTGGGGTTTTGTTTTTCTTTTCTTTTGGTTTGTTGGCTTATGCTAATGTCTAGTTGCATTCTGTCTACATGTGCTTTTTCTGCATACCAAACTAGTGAGCTATGCTACTCAGAAGAAGTAACCATCATGCTTCTTTGAGTCTACAGAAACATTTAACCATACCACATTTCAGTGATAAACACAGTAATAATAACACTATTCTTCATCCGAGAGACCAGAGTGTGGGATGAAAAAGGTATTTGAAATATAACTTCATTAATACAGAATTAATTGTAAAAAATGTTATAATACAATGCAACATAATAATAAATCAAAACAATCTCTAAAGAATATGCTTAATCATTTCTATATCCTGCATTTACACATGATCAGACTTATTTTCAAACTGAGTAAAAACATAATTCTTCAGGTTCAATCCCATATGCCAAATTTCAGTCCAGAATGATTTTCTTATAACTAAGTTATAAATCCCTGAAAACAGGGGATATAATGGAAACACTGACTACAATATCATAAATAGAAGCCTTCCTCTGAAGGATTTCCAAGATTTCCAGTTCATAAAAAGTTTAATGTTTCAATTGAGACTTAACACCAAACTTCAAATAATGACACACTACAAATGATAGCAAGCAGTATAAGTAAAGTAAATTTACTCATGACGCATTGCTGGTAACTGTTCATGTTCCAGAAGTGAAAAACAACAAGCTCAAAGGCAGCATGATAGCCCATATCCTGTAAAACCACACATTTATTTCCAAGTAGGTTTCACGATAGCCGGAACTCAACCAATGCCATACTCTTTCCAGTAAGAATGTTTCTATTGTAAAATAAAGAGCATATTTTTCACATCACTGTTCTTTATGTGCAGAGATCATTTTACATTTAATTTTTGTTTCTCCCACAAGATAATGATGTAAATTTCTTTTTTTTTCCCCTCAGCCTTAACCCACTGAAATAACTGTTCCATTTGCATTTTCCTATGTTTCAAAGGCTATACTGACTGAACAAATATAAACATTGTATGGGAGAATTCATATACTTGTTTCTGTTCTGGAACTTCTGATTTCTCTAAGGTTAAGTAAGGTATTTGACTGAATCACTAATAACAGTTTTTTGAGACTTTTACTTTTCATTCACTGGTGCAAGGCAGGCTTTAATCATTAGATGCAGCCTCACCAGTGCCGAGTATAGAGGGACAATCACTTCCCTGGCCCTGCTGGTCACACTATTTCTGACACAGCCTGTCCAGATTTGCAGCTTTGGACTTGGAAGCAAAAAGTCTGATCTCTTCTGCCTTGGCAAGAAAGTGTTCAAATTTATCTGTCTTAACAATAAGGCTGCTTTAAGATGTCAGTAAAGCAAAGGCAGACCACAGCCCAGATCCCCATATTTTTTGCTTCCTTCAAGCACTCACTGGAGAAGTACAGCCAGTTAATTCTGAAAACCTACCCTGGTACCCTGTTACAAGAAAGGAAACCAAGGGCAATCATACTCTTACCATGAGCACTTCAGCTAAATATCAAAGCAAGGTGGAGTGACCTTGGGTCTTGAACAAAATCTCACTGAATTCAAGTGGACCGTTAGAGAGGCACTAGATCAGCTTCTGAGGAATGGTGCAAAATTAAGAATTTATTTCAACTCAGTGTTTAATACAAAACATGTTGGAATGCCATGCTGCCCCACTGGCTTCTCATCATGTCTTCTTCTCTTTATGTCTGTTTCTCTATGTCTGTTTCAAGGCCTCACAGACATTCATCTTGTTGTGATCGATTGCCATGTTGAGAAAAGTGACAATCCTTATGCTGAAAGGTATTTCAAAACAGCATATTTGGAAGCTAAATGAAGTGGTCTGAATAGAAATGCAGTGTACTTGCACTCAGCTGGAAATTCACTTTTCCCATTTGTTTTCTTCCTTTTAGCATTTTAAACTTATATATAACCATTGTTTCCTTAAGATGTACAATGATGCTTTATTGTTATTAGTTGTCTTTTATCAGTATTTCCAAGCAGTTTACAGAAATCAGTGTTTTTTAACAATATTGAGGTACTCAGATTGGATTTTTAGAGCTCCGACAGACAACCTTTCATATTTATAGTTATAGGAGTTACTGCCCTATGTTTTTGACTTGGCCATCTGTCTTATCACCAATGTCACAGGATGAAAGAACAAGATACGTATCTGTGCCTCAGCTGCCACATTGTACAGTCTGGTTTATCAATGACTGCCTAACTTCATGCAATTTAATATTATGTATTGCGAACTACAGTGACTGACACATGGCTCATGCTATACTTCCTTGTCTGCTATTGGGGAAGTAATCCTTTGAAAAGAGATAGCAAAGGCATTTGAGTGCTGTAATGCTTTCAGCTACCACAGCTGAATCTGCCAGTACTTACCTCTCAGAGCCCACATTTTGCTTAATGGGTTTTGGATTAGTTCTTAAATAAAGAAACTATAGCACAGGGAATTTAATTGATCTGGCAGGTCACACAGTGGCTGAGCAACAGAACTGGTGTAAAACAAAGGAGGAAGAATTGCCAGAATAAGAAAATAAGAAGGTAATAGATATGCAAGTTTACTTTCCAACTATATGAAGTGAACTTTTGCTAAGCTGCATCATTTTTTATTGACTTGGTTAAACCTGGTTTTATTTTTTTTTTAATACACACAGAGCTGAAGTTTGCACATTAGTTAATAGGATCATTAACAATGTAATCACTACCCATATATAAGATCCCCTTTTTTTCCAAACCCTAAGTAGTTATGTACAGTGATAAGAAAAGAGTTAAAAATCACAGCTGATTTCAGCCAAACCTAGAACTCCTAACTGAAAGCTGAAGTACTGAAGCTTGCCCTTTCACAATGATTTATCTTCTGCAACAACAGCAGAATTCGTATTTTTAGTCCTATATCCCTCTCAAGCCATTTATAGAGCAAAAATACCTCACTGTTTCTGCTAAAATTATTTGCATTGAAAATATTCTTATTTTATTCTAAATTAAACCATATGCTAATGATTATTTAAAAAAAAGTCTTCATCATTTAACTAGACCAAAGCAAATATTCACACACAGATATATATATATAAATGACTGTAGAGTTGCTTTTTCTCCAGCTGATCTTTTCTTCCTATGTGGATCTGATGGTTTGCCTCTGAGAATAGAACTTATTAGCAACCCTAGAGTAAAAAAAGACAGGATATTTTTCAGCAAGAGCCTCTTCTTTGCCAAATATCCCAGAGTTTGTCTCCAAGGACTTTAAAAGAAAGGAAAGAATGAAGAACGGAAACCATAAAGCATGCATTACTGCTATCATCTAATTGCTGAATGAATAGCACAGTTGTTTAGTCTGATTGCACTAAGCTGGTTATCCACTGCAAGCTTCATTGACAAAAAGGGAATCTACACAAATTATAGGGAAATTCAAGCACTGAAGGAATGCTTTGGTTCAGAGGTTTGCAATGACTATTGGCTTTGGTTCCTGGCAGAGTTTGCCTTTGCCGTATGAACTCTGCTGGGCTGGGTCAGGCCGAAGCTTTCCAAAAAGCCTGAGAAGAGGACAGACTTCCTTGTCATCTGTATCCCATAAATAAAGTGATGTTCTCCAGTTAGAGTTAGTTTCTTGGCAGGCTAATCTGCAATTAGAGAAAGAAAAGCCTTTCATTTATGGACTCCAACTAAAGGAAGGAAGCTTTTGTATGCGGATTCACCAGAGACCAAAATATTAAAAGGTGGGAGAGGAAAAACATATGTTGCAGTCCTCTGAAAAATAAGTGGATCAAAAAAAGTGCTTTAGACACATGCCCTCAATTGATGATGCTGAAAAACAAAGCATTCCTTTACAAGGAGCAGGCAGAGCAGTTCCACCACCACAACCTTATTATACCATAAGAACCAGTTTTTCAGGCACATTTTTTTCTGGTTCATATCCTCTATACAAAAATTAAAAAAAAAAAAAAAAGAGGAAGAGAAAAAAACCCTAATATGGCAGGTGACAGTGGGCTTGTATTCTTCCTCTTATCATATTGCAGAATGTATGTATAAGTATGTAGAATGACAGTGATATGGATCACACTTCCCATGCTATTTCTATGACATCACAGACATCACATCCAAGAAGCAACTGCAGCAAGTATGAGCAGTGACACGAGCTCATTCACTGTACCCTTCTGAATACTTCATTTCAGTCATGGAAAACATAGCAGCACAGAAGCTACACTTCTCATCTTCCAGCCTACTGCAAAGCTCCATCTGACTCTTCTTCCATGTTACTACTCGCATTCAGGTTGTTGTCTGTCACATCTTCAGGCTATTTCTTTCTTTCAGATTTTCTTGCACTCTGCTTCATTTAAGTGAACATTCAGTGGCTGTTAATTCCCTAGTCAAGCCTAATTCTCTAGTTAAACCTAATTCCCTAGTCAAGCCTAATTCTCTGAAACCTGATTACACCCACCGAAATAGATATCTCAAATTTTTCCAGGCTGAATGATTAAAAAATAAAAGTAGGAACGCTGTAAAAGGCTGAAGCTAGAGAGAACATATCTCTAGAGGGAATTCCGTGAGACTCTGTCCTTTGTAGAAACCATAAACACTCAATGCCCAGGTTACAGTTTTGGGGGTACTCTGTGCCTGGCACAGCTAACCCAGGTACCTCCTCTCCACTTTCCAAAGTAGCGATACCTGTGTTACAGATGCTGCAGCATGGGAGATGAGACAGGGACTTAACTGAACGAGTCACACAAAACAAATAATAGAAATGCTTAATGGCTATTGAATTATAATGCCAAGACAGTCTTTTGCTAGTATGACTTCCTCTGTCTGGAAAATCAGTTTCAGCTTTGCCAACAATAAGCTGTTTAGCTGCACCTCTGGCAGTCCTTTGTGAATATAGACATATCAGTCACACCAATAAGTCATTCTATAAACCAGTAAGTTTTGAGGGGTGCTGCTCTGACATCTATATCAACTGCTATAATATACCTCTAGGAATAAGTATTATCTGCATATCGTCTGCATCTTATTTGGAAATGTTTTATCATTTCAAATTTGGAGCTTCTTTCAATCACCTTATAAAATGCATTACAGAGTGCTGAGAATTAAATTAAATCAAGATCCTATTAAATTTAAGTTAATTGAAAATGCACTACTGGTTTACGCAATGAGACCACAGATGTCTTAATTTTATTCCAAATCCCATTGTTAAAAAAAAATTGTTACTACTTTTCTTTATTGCCCCAAACTAGAAGTAACAATCAAAGTATAAATATTATAACCAGTAAATGACTCTGTGAACACAATGAATATACAACTACAGAATTTTACTTTCCTATGTTCTTGTTCAGTGGCCTTTGCAGGTGCATCCGTGTTGGTTCTCCTCTCCACCTCCTGTTGAGACAACCTTAATTTAAATCTTTGTATGTGCCAGAATCTTTCTGTGTAAGTTGTTTGTCTTTGAAATAACTCTTATTCATTCAAATAAAGTTCCAATGAGATAGAATAGAAGAGCATGGCTGTGAAGGATCAGGTATTGAAACTGAAAGCAATTAGCTGTAGGCGCTGTCTTTCCACATATTTTACAGAGCGCCAAGCACATACTCTGCACTTAACAAGAAAGAAATAGTAATTGATCTTAAGTTTTTGGCAAGATAGATACAATCTAGGCAAGAGCTTAATGCATTTGAATCCTGTTCATTCTTCAAACAAGAAATTGAATATCTGTTTCTCATGTGGAAAAGATCTTGAACAAACTCTGGCTGAGGCTTTGGAGTCAATAATGCTTCTCAGGGAACTAAAAGTAATGCTAATGCTTTCAAGAGAATGGTTTGATGCAGACCCCATGGTTAGTGTGTATCTCGTGTGCCTCATGACACCATTTCTTTACATCTACTCTGACTGCAGTTGCCTGACTTCATCCCTCAGCAGTTTGGGGTTAATATCTTCTTTATGATGTCCTATTACATAATCCCAAGGGTTTGGGTTGAAAGGTAGGATGTTTTAAGGGTTTTCTGTGCCACTTGCCTAGACTGTGGATGCCAGTGTGTGCTATCTTCATGAGAGGAGGGTACTTGGTACTTTTGGGAATGACATCTCACAGGCTCAAAACCACTCATGCTTTCAACTCTCCCCTGGGTCCCGCTAAACCAATTTTGCTTCTGTCTCCGGTATTGTTTGGGTTTGGACTGGAGATTTTGGTTTGACTGAAGGTTAATTTCAGCTTCCCATAGGAGAAAGCAAGAAACACACCACTTTGCATCCATGGTGGCAGCAAAATTACCACTGCCTTATCTCTGACAATCTGCTTGACAAAAGAAAAGAGAGACAGAAAAACATGTGCTCTGTAGAGAGTGGGAGATGGGGTTGTGGGGAATTCCATCCGCTTCTTTCTCCTGCTGATAGCTTCTCTGGGAAGGCTCTGTCTCCTGAGCCTCCTTCCTCCTCAACCTCCTGCTTATATAAACATCCCATGAAGTAAAAAAGAGACAAAAAATAAAATTCCCATTAAGACAAGAAATTAAAGGCTTATAGGTCTGCACAAGTTGACAAGGAATATCATTGCCTCAGCACTGTGCTATCTATACCAGTCTGATTCAGCATTGGCTCTCAGTTTCAAGTTTTACCTTGCTCGCATTCTCTTTTTAATGGTGACTAAAATGCTTCTCTGAGTAATCAAAGTAGAACAGTAGCATAACCAAAGCAGTGGATGAAACGGCAGTTCACACTTTATCAAGTCACTTCATGGAAAAAAAACTTTTTTACATTGACCCAATACCACATGAAAACTTACTTTGATACAGTACTAGGAATATCACCCCTCATACATGATTTTATGCACAAATATCATTTTCAGTAAATCAACTTGCTGTTCACATTCACCTGAAAAACCTCAGTCATTACTCGGTAGTATACCATATTTCTTACTTTTCCTTCTCAAAAATGAACAATTATAGAGTATATACAGCTCAAAGTCACAGAATCATGGAATCATAGAACGGTTTGGGTTGGAAGGGACCTTAAAGATCATCTACTTGCAACCCCCCTGCCATGGACAGGAACACCTCCCACTAGACCAGGTTGCTGGTCTAATGCTGTCTGAGTTACAGGAAGGAATAAGCCAATGAAAATTTTGGTAGTTAGGTAAGTTCAACCCAAATTTATGAACTCTGGGATATACAATTAAAAATCAATAAATTTAATTTGATCTTTTCCAAGCCTTCAGAGGGTTTTTGGTTCCACTTCAGTTTGAAAATTAAAGAAAAAAAATTTGTAAGTTTAAACATATCTTTCTCCTAATTATATTCATTCATCCTTATTTTTAAGATTCTTAAAATTTTTCTTGAGGCTTATGACAAAAGAAAAAAATTATCATCACTTGAAAACATCCAAAAAGCTGGAACTTTCCTGTCTCACAGGCTATAGCCCTAATTTCCATGCTCTGATTCTGAAGAGAAATGTGACTTTGGCACATCAAATAATCTCTAATGTCTCCGTTTTCCACATGTTTACTGTTATCCACTTCTAGACTCCTTTGAAACTTACAAACAAGAGAAGATGTGGTATGTTAAATATTATTACTCTTATTTAAATACAATTACCAAATGAAGAATTCAAGTCTGTTGTTTTCTTCCTGTTAGTACTTGTATTCCTACCCCCAAAAAAATTATCCAGGGGTATATTTATCCAAAATGCTACCTCATGTTTTGCAAATGGAAACCACTCTATGCTGATAGAAGAGCAGATACTTTTCATGACCCAAATGTGAATGATTGTATTTATCTAACTGATTCTGCTTTGAGCCTGAGTGTAACAAAGACAGTACAAACTTAGCACATAATTCAGTAATTAATTGTTTGGAAACAATTCATTGTAAATACTTTTGTATTTATAGCCACTGCAAAACAATGTAGATAACATCTGAGAAGGCTCCAAGTAAAACAGGAAGACACTGCAAAGGACGTGCTATTGTCATTATTAATAAAACTTCTGTCTGACTGCAGCACAAGGTGCAGAGATTAATATCAGCTGCGTCCCTGGAGGAAAGAGACAATGTAGATCTGTAGTGAGAAGAGTAACACACCCTTCTATGATAGTATACGCGGAAGACGAAGCTTCCTTCATGGTTTTCTCAGTTCTATTTGCACAAATGTCATGGCAAAAAATACCTTTGCTATTCATTTATAAAAAACTTGTACCGCATGTCTGTAATTCTGTGGGGACTCCCAGCACAGACCTTTTGACTGTATTTGAACTGTATTTACCTAGTGTCAAAAGAAATGCTTTTGTTCCCTGTGTGTTAGCACTACAGCCTTGCATTGTGACTTTTTTAATGAAGGTAAAAAATGCCCTTTCACAGAGACAGCACCTTTTGAGTAATTTCCATTCCCTTCAGAAAACAGCTATAACTGTATTAAAGATTGCTGTGATAGAACAAAACAACAACAATAACCCAAAAATAGCAAGCCTGATGATTACCTCTTCCTGACTTTCCAAAAAGGCAAGATTGACTGAAACTAAACCAGATGACAAAACATTACTATTTCTGAGAATATACTATAACCGAGTCTCAATATGTAGAAGCGGAAATCGTTATTGCTGTGAGAATACATTTTTTTACCCTCCATATAAACAGCCCTTACAGAGGGGCAGGATGCGAAAACGCCCATCCTCTGGTGAGTATCCTAAATCATGTTATGTTTTTTACTCTAGATCAATAAATCTCAAATTGTTTCGACATATAAATACAATAGGGAGGTTACAAATGAACTCTTAGTTTCTTGATCCAACGCAGTGCAGCTGAAACAGGATGACTCACTGTTCCTTTAGTGACTTTTCCAAGGTCACTCATACTTTGTCTATAATGTTAAAATAAGGAGAGATCTCTGGCTTTACTGGCACTGACTGGCTCATGCCCACATTTTTTCGGTGTCACCCTTTGTATACCACACATGTCCTGGAAAGAGTTAGTTAGCATAGACCAAAACAGAGCCAGAGAATTAGTACAGACAATCAATAGTTAATTTAGGAAATTATTGTTAAGGACTAACTGCTCTGAATATGTAATAATAATGATTAGAAACAAGCAGGAACTAATTATTTGCAATGTGTTTTGTCTATTAATATTAATCCAATTAATTTATGTTTCAAAGAGTAAAACTGGCCTAATCTACCATTCAGCCTTCTAAACAATCCTATCACAGCAACTTCTAATTTCCTGAAACACAAATATTTATGCATAAATACATAATATTGAGTTGCAACAGTGTTTCAGTGCTTTAAATTTCTCTTTGGTCATCCTTTGTTTAGCTGCTCAGACATAACATTTGTTCTTGTGAAAGTACATGCAAAAGATAAGACATACAAAAAGTGACAATATCTGAATGGCAGGAAGCTTTGAAAGGACAATGTAAAAAATGAGCATACAGAATACACTATAGGTATATATGTACCTCACTGTACATATTATAATGTATATTATACTACACACTTTTAGTTTTTCCATTGCAAGATTCTTTTTCTCCCTATTTGACTTCCCAAACTTAAAATTTATAGAAAACATACATATCAGCAGCTTAAATGACATTCAAGCAAGAATAACTACACTGAAAGACGTGAGTATAGTGACAGGGACCACGTGTCACCGGACAGGACTAAGAAAATCCCAGTATCTTAGAATCACAGAATTCTAGAACGGTTAGATGTGGAAAGGCCCTTACTCTGCTCCCTTGACCCTTTGTCTCCTTCACCGTAAATTATCAGTTATCATCAATCATCTTGCTTTCACTATGCTTCCAAAACCCCCACTCTTGTGATGCCTCCTTCCTACTGTGGCCAAATCCTCTCCCCCCTCCTCTTCCGCAATTCTCCAAGTTTCCCTCAATTTCCTGCTCCTTATGCACCAGCCAGTTATTTATCCTTTCTTTCCTCACTCTCAGCCTTTAATTGACCTTCTTAAAGCAACCACTGCCAGCTACCACTTCCCGTTCCCTCTCTTCCTCCTCCTGTTTTGCTGGTCAATCGAGTGGGAGAGGAGGAGTGGGAGATGAAAGTGGGAGACAGCCTGTCTCCCTGCCAGGTGGCTGCACAGAGGCACAGGGTTGTGCAACGCTCATGATGGGGGATAAAAATCTGCTGAACACATGAGAAGCTGGCAACATTCAAGGAAGGAGCCAATCCAGAAAGGAGACCAAATGTGGACGCTGTCAGTACACACCATTTGGTAAATGCTGTACATGCTAAAATTTAAAAAACAGGGGGAGGAAGCACAGGCTTGAGTTCCTGCTAAGTTGTCTTGCGCAAAATAAGTGTAAATTACTACCTGATCCTAAATCAGTACCTGATCTGAACAGTAGTGCCTTGTGGCTGCTTTGCATTCAGTTCTCCTGACTCCAGGAGAACCCAGGCTCATGAAATAAGCATATGTTTAATGTAATACATTGTGGTTAACATTTTTTTTTTCTTACCTTTAAAAAAGTTTCTACCTACCTGTCACAGAAAATGACAATGTATCATTTTTCTCTAACTGAAACATAACATGCCTAAGAGGATTTGAAGTCGGCTGTGAGATTTATTTATTACGCTTTTTGGTGGGAGGTGGTTTGAAATTAAATAACTTTTGACAAGTTCTCTTTCCTTTTGATTTGTTCTTATTTGGAGTGAGGGTGAGAAGGTGAAATCTGCATCAGTAGATTTTGTTTTGACAGTAAAAACTCTTTCCCCAGATGGAAAGAAGGATGTTGGAAATTAAGATTAGTCCCGCGTGTGTGGACAGACCATATAAATATTAAGAATTAATCCATGCACAAAAGTAACATATCAGTGACATAATTTGTTAGCTGGCACCTAGTCAAACCTCAGAGTCACCCAAGGTAGAAAAAAATATAACCAGCTTGCTGATTCTTAGCCAACCTTGCTTTGTTCTTCTTTCATTCAGAGGAAAAGCCTTTCAAAAACACATCATTTCTCTACTGCATGTATTCATATTCTCTTTGTATATTCATTTGGTTGGATAACAAAGAATGTTATGCTCAGCCATAGCAAAATATTTGTATGGACAGGCTCAGCAGGAGTTTTCATGTTGTGCTGTCAACACTGCACAATGGTAGCCTTTTTAAAAAATTAACTTTATGCTGAGAAAAGTTCAGACTTTCAGAGCAATTAATATCTAGTGATATCAACTGAATCGGAGGATTTGCTTTACATTATAAGGTTAACAGCTTGTCAAAGCACTAATTCTGTGAATGGACACACATGCCCACAGATGTGTAGAACACAAGAATTTCTACCAATTATTAACCTCAGTGCTATGTCCTTGAGATTTTCTTATATACCTTAAAGAAATACTCTTAAGCATGTCACATCCCTCCACATATTGCTCCCTAGGTAATTGTTTGACACAGAAGATGAATCCAGTAGAATATAGATATGACACAATTTCTAAAGTGTGAAATTCTGAAGAATATGACTTTTCAAGCAAAGGTTTTAGTGGTCAATATGCTTTAAACATTTTCTAAAACTATTAAATTCAAAGCAAAAGTAGTTGATAATATACACAAAAAGAAAGTTTGAATAAAGTGGAACTCTTTCCCATATAAGAATAGATTAGTCTTTCCACTTATGCAGAAATACAGAGATTTCCTGTTGACTTCAAAGCAGCTTTAGTGGATTGTGTGTCTGAATATAACTACATACTTGTTAATGAACAGCATTTTCACCAAAAATTTCTTCATAACCAAAAAGCTCTTCATAATAATCACTGTTCAGCATATACTGGTGTCAGTATGAAACATTTTTTTCTGCTATCGTAGATATAAATTAATTTCTGATTAACATCTACATACAAAAATTACAATGAACTATGTGTGCTTGTTACATAATACCTGAAAAGCTCAGTAGAAAATAAAAGAAATGGTAAACTGTTCAAAGAAGCAGCTAAGCCTTAGACTAGGCATGACTGCAAAAGGCAGCTGATGTCCTATAGCCATAGCTGTCATGGTTTAAGCCCCTCATGCAGTTTGTTCACTCGCTCCCCCCTCTTTCTTCCCTCAGTCCTGGGGGAATGGGGAGGAGACTCGAAAGAATGCAACTCCCACAGGTTGAGATAAGAATAGTTTAGTAACTAAGGTATAACACAAACCACTACTGCTACCACCAATAATAATAATGACAAGGGAAATACAAGGAAAGAGAATACAATCTCTCACCACCTATACCCAGCCCGATCAAGCAGTGCACCCCCACCCTTCCGGGTCTCTGCTCTCTGTTTTCCATCCTGGGCATGACGTGCTGTGGTATGGAATACCTCTTTGGTCAGTTTGGGTCAGGTGTCCTGTCTCTGCTTCCTCCCGGCTTCCCCTCCTCCCTGGCAGAGCATGAGACTCAGAAAGTTCTTGGTCAGGTCAAAACATTCTAAGCCGTAACCCAAACACTGGTGTTATCAGTGCTGTTCCCAGGCAGAAAGTCAAAACCACAGCGCTGCACCAGCTACCAAGAAGGAGAAAAATGACTGCTGCTGCTGAACCCATGACAATAGAATACAAAAAAACCACAGATGCAGTTCAAAGACCAGTTTGAATAGACTAAGTAGGCTTAACCTTTCTGTAATAGATGAATGTTCCTTCCTCCCTGAAGGAAAATATGCCTAATTTCAAATACAGAAATCCTAAAATTCTAAACAGAAGCGTTTTTCTAAAACATAGCAAGAGCAATAATACCTATAAATATCTTGCCCTGCATGTGACAGTGCCATGAATGAGTACGCTAATAGCAAATTGCTAAGGGCAGCTGTTGCTACCACGTACATTTTTCCCTTCCCTAAAGAACTATGGAAACCGTTCCCTCCATTACCTGACTCCCATTCATCAAGATGTCAATATTTATGTTTTCCACATCAATATGTAGTACAGCTTTCATTCCTTTAATTATAAGCTCATTGATGACAAGAGCTTACTAGGCCACCTTCCAGGCCTTCATAAAGCACAATTATATGCATCAAGTCATGTACTTTTTAACTTTCTTAAAAAAAAAAGAAAATTGTGTTTGAGATATTCCCCCTCTAAATCAATTTTACTTCATTAAAAACCACAATTGGATACTGCTAAATTGCTAAGTCTTAAGTTGAAGACTTATGTTATTATATTTTATGTTTCTAATGGAAATCATGGAAGGGATTGATAGATAAAATGCATTTTGTTTTAAACTTTTTCTTCTGCACATACTTGTACTGACTAAGCCAAACTAAAAAGATACAAAAAAAGTTTCACCAGCATAAAGGCATGAGAAAGAATTTTAACTCTGCTGTTTGTGTTGAGTTCAGATTTAATTTTCTGACACCAACCACAAAAAAAAAAATCAATGCATAAGTAATAATAAATAAATATATAAATAAATAAACACCACAGATATGTTAATTTATATAAGACAGATCACTGACATTCGCTGGCTGGAGGAAATAAGTTGTAAGGCAGATGGGAATTTGGACAGGCCAGGTTCGAAGCTGACATTTGATGAGGTGAAGTCACCAAGAAACACAATCACCATGAAAGATTTTTGTACATTTTAGATGTAGCTAGAAAAGCCGCATAAGATTGCAGGCAAATTGAAACCTAATGGCTATGTCTATGCTGGTAAATAAAAGAGGGCCACAGACCAATACAAAATGTGACACTGTTTTCGGAGATGGTCCCAGGAACAAATTATCCCCAGAACTGTGCCACATATTTACTCAGAAACAGTTGTTTGGAGAGATCTTCCCAGAGCCTGTGACTGAGCCAGCAATTAAGCAGTGCCTGCAATGAAGACTCCAAAACTCTAACTCTCTCCCTTGCCTTCTTTTATTTATCACAGAGTGACAGTTTGTTGGTTTGTGCCTTTGGCCTAAAAATTGCCAATGGTGGGAAGTGATTATATTAGCATGTCATCATGAGGATAGATACAGTGTAGTCAAATGAAGGATTTTTTTGAGGTTTCAGAGCCTACAAGTCAAGGCTATGTTATAGACAGCTCTAGCTGTCATTTACGTTGGCCACTGTAACACAGAAAATTATGTGGTATGGCTCCACATTTAAAGCCAAGCTTTCTAGCTAAGCCTAATAGTGTAAATTGCCCACTTTAACTGGACAAGCAAGCTTCATATTTTGGTTTTGAAAATGTTCCCTCGACCACATTAGCAAAGTATTTGAGGACATTTATAGAAGCATAACTAGAAGACACTCATTTCCTTCCTCTTCGCCTGCTTCTCTTATTGTCCACCCAAAAAAAACAAAGTATTTTTATAATTATTTTGGACTGAAAACAGACAGAACCAAAGGTATTTCCCTAATGCTCTCTATACATAGGCACTAACCCAAAACTTGCTTATTCCTGTTAATTTCAAGACCTTTTCATATCTAGGTCTTCTGCATCACTGGCACGATGCCATGGGGTATTGATCTAGAACCCTGTGTAGGATGTAGGGCTTTTCCTAGATGGAACAGCTTTGCTAAAGTGACGATTTAAAGCTTTGCCATGTCTCTGAGAGCTCCATCTTGTTCAACACAAAGCCACTACTTTTAAAACAATGCCGTAGGAGTAGCATCTTGCGCCAGATACTGTATTTATTCAGGGTTACTTGAGCAGAGCTAATGAGAAGCATTAAAGCAATGTTTACATAATGAAATATAATATCAATTTGTGCTATGTACATTAGTGATAAGAGTAGGGATTGATTTGTTTTGGACAAAACTGAGGCTTCTTGAGAATGGAAAACTACTAGCAGACCGCTAATTTACCCCCTATTTTGAACGTCATTTTCACCTAGTATTAATATGTTTGATTGTAGCTTATTTTAACAAAATTATAATAATCTTCTAAAATATTTCCAATAGTTTCATTTGTAGCTATTACTCAGCAACCTCATGTTGGTGTCCTGTAAATCTTACATGGCCATCTAATAAGATGAGGGAAAAATATGAGGGACTAAAAATACAAGTCATCCACAGAGCAGAGCATCAACAGAAGCCAACCATCTAAGGATAACAAAATTAAGTAACACTTTTAGAAAACTGTATTTTGATTAACACTATGCAGACAACCAGGCTGAACACCTTTGCCTCTTTATGGAACCTGCTCTGCAAGAAAATGATCTGAGATATTCCTTGAAAAAAGTGCTCTTAATCCACAATTTCTGGTGAGGAATTCCTGTCTGAAGGGAGTGGCCTCTGGCAAATTCACATCAAATAAGCTGGAAGACAAACACCAGAGTTCAGAGACTGTGTGACCTACATGCATTTTTTATGGATGGCTCCATACCCCGTCTATATAAAGAGCTACATCAGGGGCCCAAAACCTGCTTCCTATAAAACTTGCACTGAGGTTAATCAGCCTTGAACCAGAGAGAAGTTCCTTATTTCCACCATCCTCTGCTATATCTGGCTGTAGCTTGGACATATGGAGAATAAAAGCCAGGTAATTTATGCATGGGCATAAGAAGGAAGACAGTCAGTGCAGAGAAGACTGTACCTTTCCCAGAGGGAGGCAGGCAACAACCTGCCCTCCTCCCCTGCCCACCTCCCGGGTGACAAAGTATTTGAGGTAGCTCTCAGGGCACCAATAAAGAGAAGGCACCTGCTGGCTCTGCAATAATAATGACTGTTTCTTTACCTGCTTAAGCATTTTGGTTTTCCTTTTACTGACCAGCGAAAACCTATTGGGTCTTCACAGGTGTGGAGAGGACAATGCTTATTGAAGGGGTGATTGACTACATGACCTTTAAAGGTACTCCAACCCAAACCATTCTATGATTCTGTGACTCTATGATATTGCATTAGGCTATCCTTCCTCAAACTGGATGGCTGCACCTCTTCCACAAGACTGTATTCCCTATACAGTAAAATTGTTTGGAAACAAAGTGTTATGATGGCTGTTATATGAATAGCATACACTTAGTTAAGCATGTTTTTATTTTCCTTTCTTTTTATTACCCATGACTATAACAAATCTCCCAACATTTGGCAACAACATCTGACCAATGGAAGGAAAAGCTGCTACAAACATTTCTGCTAGCTGGTGCTCCCACAGTATGCTGTTTCCTCAACAAAATACAGACTTCCTTTTTCTCCAGGTTTTCCACTCTCATATTTTTGGTCATATGTGCTAGCTAGAATCACCTCAAGCGTGTGGTAGCAGCTGGCAAACCAGGGCATAAAACCTGACAGCGATCAGAATCACTCACCACAGGACACACACAAACAATGTAGCAGCTCTGAAAAAGGGATGCAAAGGGTCATGACACTGCAACACAGACTGAAAAACTGGAAGAAACAGCTGCTGAAAAAATACACCCATGGCCATAAATACATCCATCATAAATCCAGTGGGGAATAGATGTATTCTGTGAATGATAAAGAGCCAAATGAAGTGCAAACTGGAGAGGCAAACTAAAACAGGGACTGGATAAAGACCAAGAGAAGGAATTGCCAAGAAAAAGATGAGGCACCTGAGACCCCACATTTACAAGAGGAGAAAATTAAAGCTTTGTGCCAATGCAGAATTTCTTTTAGGATGGGAAATAAGTATGGAAGCAGTGCTAACATCTGTAACAGGTGTGTTATTCTTTTAGTATGGAGAAAGCCACCTATGACCACAGCACAAGCACTGAAAGAGGCCTTTCAGAAAGGTGGAAAGGATGAGCAGTTTCAGCCGATTACTCTGCATACAAGGAAAGTAGTTCGAAATACTACTTTCGAAGGTAAACATGATAGAAAGCCAGGATGAGAAGGACTGTCATAACAGAGGTTTTGCTAGATTTATTGAGTAATGTTCCAGAATTTCTAATCATCATATTCCCTACAGGAACAAATGACACTAATGTAGCACATTTATATAATATATAAGCAACTGTTTCTTTGGACACTAAGAAAAAAAAAATAATTGGAACTGTGCAGATAAGTAACTTGGAGAAGTTTTCCCCATGCCAAGCATGATACTGGAAGCCAACTAAGGATCTGATAGGATAGGTTAGAGTGGTTTGAATGCACAGATCACTGGAATGCCTCCTGCAGCTTGTGCCAACTGTTTGGATTACAGTGTCTCCATTTACGCAGACAGGTTGCCAGCCTCTTGGGCTCAGAACTGGCAGGGCCTGTTAGGCAGGCTGTAAACCTTCAGGAGAAGGAGGGAAAGGGAAAGCTTTTGCTTAATTTGAATAATCCGTCTTGTACTTCCAACATACAAATTAGGAGAGAAACTAAAATTGTTCTGAAGCAAAAGATGAAGGATAACAAGAATATAATGCCTGACGCAAATGTGTGGGGAAACAAGCAACAACTGGAATGTGCTGTACTAAATAAAGGAGATTATGATCTGGAAAGACTAACTGAAACTTAGTGGGATAATTCCTGTGTGTTGAAAAGACAGGATGCAGTATGCGTGGGAAAGGCAGAGCAGAGAAAACCAATAGGTGTAAAAAAGTTATATAATGCTTTAAAAGCACATACGCTATAATTTTGACAGGAATAATAGTTAAAAGGTAAAAGTCCCAGGCAAGTGTACAAAAAATTAAAAATAAAAAAAAAGAAAAGAAAAGAAAAAAAAAAAAAAAAGGAAAAGAAAACTGTAGTAAGAATAGCTTGAATTTCCTTTAGGCCACCACTCTGGAGCAGAGCCAGGAAAGGCACAATCTGAGTGGATTTTAGTTGATCAAGTCTCTAGACAGCGCATACACATGCAAAGATATCAGTTTCATATGGTGAATTCCAAAGAATAAAGAAGATGAGCTGGGTCAAAGTTTCACCTACTGGGAAGAAGATGCTGACAATATGGAAGCAGGGTGTCTGTATCCTCTACAGCCAGAAAATAATTCACAGGCCAAATAGTGGAAGGTGATCAATTCCACTTTCATAAAGATTTTAGAGAACATAAACAATTGAATATAGGATGAGAGTAAATGTTTAAAATTTACCTTTATGAAAGAAAACTTGAGACATTTTGGGAAAATACAACAGGATTAAAACTCAACTGTGAAAAAAAAAAAAGGTGACAATAAGACAAAGCAATGGTCCAAGTGTCTTCACAAGGGCTATTCAGAGTTCAAAGTACACATATAGGAAGGAGTGGCAGGAAAAGAATCCAAGTCTTAAGTCTGAGCAGGCCAAAAGGGAAAAGGAGAATAACAGGACTTTTATAGCTAAGGAAGAGGGAAAAGAATTTGAAAGATGAAAAGTGAGTGTATCAGTGAAATAAAAAGGAAAGAAGCTGAAATTTAAGATGGAACAATAAAATAAGATACCAACCAGAACTGTGTGTCTTATTAAATATATATATATAGATACACACATATATATATACACAACAGAAAGAATTCCAAACAGTTAAAACCAATTACTCCAAAATTGCCCTGAACTGTTTGGAATGGGACCAGCAAAGAATAAATTTGAGACACATAGTACTTTTGAGGTACACAAGAATCAAGAGTAATCAAGAGACCTATCCTTGGCATAGGGGTAGAAAATTTGGGGCATGGTTCGTGTGGTCTATCTTGGGCACTAAAGGCTTCAATACCTTTGAGCCAGGACCTCTAAGTTTTTCATGGTAAACAAAGAAAAACAGAAAATTAATCGGTGTTGGGTTTAGCTGATAGATTTTCTTCTTAGAAAATAATATGGGACTATGCTTCGGATTTGTGTGCAAAATGGTGTTGATAACACAGGGATGTTTTAGCTGTGCTGAACAGTACTTACACAGAGTCAAGGCTTTTTCCACTCCTAACCTCACCCCACCAGCAAGTAGGCTGGGAGTGCACAAGGTGTTGGGAGCGGACACAGTGTGAACAGCTGACTCCAACTGACCAAAGGGATGTTCCATAGCATATGGTGTATGTTTTTATATGTAAACATAGCATATGTTTAGCACGTAAAGCTGGGGTAAGGGAAAGGAGGGACAATGTTTAGGGTTAGTGTTTGTCCTCCCATGTAACCATTAGGTGTGATGGAGCCCTGCTTTTCTGAAGTTGGCTGAACACTGGCCTGCCAATGGGAAGTGGCAAATGAATTCCTTGTTTTGCTTTGCTTGCATGCACAGGTTTTGGTTTACTAATTAGAGTATCTTTAACTCAACCCATGAGTTTTCTTAATTTTACTCTTCTGATTCTCTCACCCATCCCACCAAGGGGAGTGAACGGATGGCTGTGTGGTCTTAGTTGCTGGCTGAGGTTAAACCATAACATAACCTCTGAGTAACAATGTTGGCTTCTCAAGTAAGGTCAGAAGCATCATCTCCAGAGATACCTACTTTTCTCCTGTAGGTATAAAACCCAGCCTAAATTAGATTTAGACATCTAACATGTATATTCTTCAAGTCAGATGAGACAAATCCCACCTTTTATTTCCTAATATTAGGAAATCTAGGAAGCTGAATTAATATGTGCAGATGATTTACAAAGTTGAAGTCAAAATGAAAGAAAAATCAAAAATTCAGGTAACCATTTATTAACTCTGTTTTTTTGTGAATGGTAGAAATAGTGTACCATCTTTTTGATAAGAATATTTGTATTATGTCTGGACAGGATAACCTCTTGTTTAGTTATTCTAACTTGTGCTGCATTCTTGTCTAATCCTGCTCTCCCCAAACTCCCTGATCAGCACTGAATAGAAGACTTCCTTATCCAGAAAAATACAAGTACATCTTAACAAACAAAAGTGTAAAATCCTACCCTCTTTGAAGTTGATGTGAAAATTTCCATGAATTTTGGTATAACTAAGATTTCACCAGAAAAGTGCACAGAATTATGTAGGGCTGTTTAAGAGAGTGAACTGAATAAAAAGAACAATATTAACCAAGGACAATGTTAGGCTTGCCATTAACAAAACCTGCAGTAGTAAGTCTTAGTAACCTCTGAAATGATAACTTACTAGAAATGCCTAATGTTGACCAGTTAAGACAACAGAAAAAAATAAAGACATGGGTGAAAAAAGTTGACATTGGCAAGGAAAGGGTATAAAAGACCTAGGAGGTATTGTCAATGTCTAATCTCTTCAATCAAAGCAGGTGAAATGGAGACATGTAATCTGAATTGCTTTCAGAAGCTTTAGATGGTATATGTTATGGAGATGTGAGCTGAAAGAATGCATTTGGAGTGTATTTTATAGCAGGAAGAAAGGAAATTATTTAGAGAGCTTTAACACCTTTAATGGCACCATGCTGGGAACACAAGGGAGCCATCAACATGAATGAAAATGCAGTGCACAGTCATTGGAAGACATAACTGCTGCTGACATACCATCATCCTGGTGAGTTCTGTCATCCCCAAAATGGAGCACATGTAATTCCTATTGGACAGAAGCTGCATACAGAAATGTGCAGGAGACCTATGACTAGAGTCGACTAAGACTGTATTGTATGTGCGTGTGTGTCACACTTTTTTCTGATGCCAAACAAAACTGCTTTATCTTCCTGATAATTGTTCTCTTCTACTGAAAAGAACAGCATAATCTGTCAGCAGATCTGACAGGAAAACTGCTATCACTGAGTTGTTTGGAAATCTAGTCTAAAATTACCAATTTCAATTTAATGCTCAATTTAAAAGGATCTTATTAAACCACTCTTTACAGTACTCAGTACAGTAACTGTTTAAAACAAACCTAACTTTTGTAAAATCCTATTTTTTTTAAGGAAAATAGAGTATTTTGTTAGATAAATTACAGCATAAACCATATAGTATCCATCTTGCAACTAAGATAACACCTGCATTATGAACACTGTTCACTAGTTACCAGTAGTCTAAAATTAACCATTCCACTATGGAAACATAAAAGTGATGAATATCCACCTCTATTTATTTTTGTTGAACTGTGTCAATTGCATATTTAATTAGAAATGTGAGCCTATGGGAAACAGAGAAAAATTAAATTGAACTGCTATTGTAAGAATATATAAACTTTTATATCTGTGCTTCCAAATATGAATAAACCTTTCACTTCTTCCCTAATACACAGAAAATACCCTTTTATTCCTTTAACTCCTTATTTTTGTGGTGACAGCAACTATAATAGACTATTTAAGACATAATTTTCTCAATGCTACAGCTCTGTCAGAGTGATGAAAGACAACTTAAAATACTGGAAAGAAAAAAGAATGAGAGGATCTTCCCACTCATACATGTGTATTGAACTTTTTTGACAGTCATGCAAGACCTTAATCTCTATAGCTATGATACCTAGAACTGCCGCTGATGTCAGCAAGAGATAGAAAGAACTTCAGGACAAGGATGTCTAAGCTACAATACAGTTTTAAAAAATTCATAATCAGCAGTATGAAATAACACCTGGGAAATATCAGGTAAGCAGAAAATCAATGGACATGATCTGTGCTATGCACTGAATGAGTCAGAAGCCCAAAATGAAAAATAGTGTATAATCGTAGGATTAAAAGTTGTAGCATAAATGGAGTGTTAAGGTTGTTAAGAAAATAAAGTTTGTTAAGTTTTGCAGGCTTAATTTTTGTTCCTTGCAGATTTCACCACTGGGGTTCTTTTGTTGGGCTTTGTTGGGTTTTTGTTTCAGGGATTTGGGTTTGGGTTTGGGTTTGGGTTTTTTTTCTTTTTCTTTTTTTAAGCATGTACTTTTGGACTAGTGCAACTGTTCCAGTTCTTGGAGGTTCGCAGTGTATGACTTCACTGGCAGTGACCCTGCAGAACAATGTGCTCTGCAGTGAAGTTATTCTTGGAGGCGAGGCAACAGGATGTTCTCATGTAGGCAGAATGCAATTATGCATTGTTATCTAGTGACAGCTGATCCAGCAGCCAGCACACTGCAACGCAAGTAAATATTGTTTCTTACACAGAGCATAAACCTCTCTACAGAACAGAGGTTAAATCTAGCAGAAGCATCCAAGGGAATAATCAGTTTCTCTATTTGCAGGTGTAAAGAAGAGGTTTAAAACCACAGCTATGTTATTATTCCTTCTAATATTATCCTAGATTGTATTAATTGCTCCAGTATGTATCTCTGGTATAGAACTAACTTATATATTTTTCTGAATTACCCACACAGGATATTGCTCTCATAGCAGTCCAATGTATAAAAAAAAAACAGTTTACCACCAGTGCTCTCCCAGTCCCAGGCTATGGAGGAACCTAGAGATAGGAGATGTATTACAGTGGCTTTTGTCTGACTTAATACAAATATCAATGGTGAAATTATCAGTGTTTTAAAGACATCTACCTCCAAATTAGTAATCCTGGTTTCCTTTTTAGCTATTGGAGAGCACTTGCCTGATGTCTCTCATCTTAACCTATAACAGACATTTGAAATACTCTTAAAGTGCCAGTTTCCCTCCATTAACCATAACCATAAGTTTCTGAAGATTAATTCCACCTTTCCTGTGTAGCTACAGATAAGGTTAAGTATCTGGGAGATGATGTATGCTATTGAAAGTGGAGAAAAAGGAAAAACAAGAGAAAAGAGAAAGAAGACAGACAATTTTTTTGCAGTATGCAGAATTTTAATTGTTCCTTTCTCTGATTCCTTCATTACCACTCACCTTAGTGGTTGTTCCTTATACTTGAAGATGAGAATGTATTTGGTCAGTTGTCATGGTCCTTCTGCCTTAGTACAACTCTCTTTCTTACTACCTGTGTAAGCATTAAAATTACATTTTTAGAGCATAACACTGTGAATCCAGTACTTCAGTAAATGTTTGTATAAAGGCTCTAACAGTTGCAGGCAGCGGGCAGTTTTCAGTAGGATTTAATTCATCCTCCATCCATTTTCCCCGTGATAACCTAGTTATTTTCCCCACTGTGCACATGCAATGCAAATCATAGGAACTGTTTAGACTTTCAACACTGATCTGACTTTGTGCTGCACAATTTCTTGACCATTGTCAATGGGCTGGGTTACATTGCAGACATTTTCTCAGGGCAACTAATTCTTTTCTGATGTTGTCGTTGCCTTGAGGACGAGAACAGTCTCATGGGCCACAATATCCTGTAGGCTACCAGTTGGACAGTTTTGTTCTAAATTATCCATGAAGTGGGTGGTACTAATAAGCGTATAAGAAAAATGCTAAATTAAGTATGATAACAAAATAATGTATTGTCCATAAAATCCATTTTTCATGACCCTCTGGGCTAGATGAATGCAAAGCATTTTATTTGAGGTTATGCCTGAGCAGCTACTGCAAACTGTAACATCATTTCAAAATTCAGCTAACAGTAGAGCAAGATTTTCCTTCTGAGTGTGCATGTATAAAGAGAATGACATTTTTTTGTTTGTTTGTCTGCTTGCTTTTGTGACATGTAATACCATCTGATTTTGCAACCTGTGCATGATCATGCTTTCTTCCAAATGCTGGCACAAACCTTTAAGCCAGACTTGATCCAACACAATGCTACCTGTGGCAGTTGTACAACTGACCAAGCTGCTAAAAAAATATACGGGGAATGATAATTTGGGGAATTGTGTTTGTGATCTGATCAATGAAACGAAGTTACTCATCAGTAATGAGAATTTTCTGAATGGCTTTAGGAAAAGTTGTAGTAAGAACAATTGAAAAAACATACCAGAGAAAGCACCTCTGTGCACTCTGGAAAAGGAGCAAACAATGTGTTTTAATGATTCTATCTCTAACGAACTGCTGCAAGGTTTATTTAAAACCAAGGAGCCTAGGGGAAAAAAAGAATATTAATTTGAAAGCACTTGTTGGTTGATAACAAAAGTCATATTGTTGAAGCTAGACAGGAATGGGGAGGGGAGTTTTTTCCTATCAGAAAATCTTTTGTGGGATTATAACATTTCTGATCAAATTATTGCTAAGGAATCCTTTCAGGTCTAAACAAAAATTACTTCCATTTAAATGAGAGAAACAAACATCATCTGCATCATCCCCAGAGAGCCAAACAGCCCCCCAGTTTGAACAGTACATGGGAAAATAAGGTACAAATACCCAGTCACCTCACTTAACTCGAACCATTATTGTGAACAGTTATCTATCACATCCCAATTCATCATACCAGAAGCCAAACTACAATCTGCTCTGAGACTGCATAGCAGGGTTTATCAACAGAGCACTCTCACATAGTTTTTTCTTTTGCTTTTTGCATTCAGAACATGGCCCTCCAATCGGAGCCCTTTAAAACTGTGTTTATTATAGGAAATATGTATTTTCATCCTTTATCTGGGTTAAATTCAGGCAGCCCTTTATTCTACCCCACTTCAGGATTCCTCATCAGCCAGCCTCCTCCAAATTAAAAAGAAGCTTATATTGTGAGGTTTTGCTTTAGGTTATACAATCTACAAGCACCAAGACCAGTTGAGACTGCATTTTTTTCATTTTAATGTTCTTTGTCTAACTGCTTGACTACAAAACAGGTCTTCCACCCACATCCTCTTCCCTTGGCTTCCTCTTCTCAACTGGCACACACTTCTTCCCTTCAGTCTTTCTAGATCCTAATTCATCCCCTGAGCATATAGCAACGGGGAAGCTGCCAGGGCAATGCTAGGGCTCACTCAACACCAGCTAGTGGAATAGCATTTTAAAGAATCCCAGCAATATATGGCTTCCTGATGAAGATATTTTGCTTGGTATAAATCAGTACATATTCTTTAAAGTGTGAAATCACATTTGTATCAGCTGCCTGGCCATTTTGATTTATTTATTCAGCAGTAATCTTAGGGGAGGGGATTATTTTTGTGTGTACAGTGTACATAAGTTTAAAAGTCTTGTTCCACTGTGGAAGAGGAATAACATTTCCCACCCTTCTGCAGTTACTTCTCAGAAACTGTCTCAAGAAAAATGCTAAGTGACAGAGAGAGAAAGATAGAGAAAAAAAGTTCATGGAGAATGCTAAAGTTTGTTAGGCCTTTCCTGATCTAGGGAGAGATAAGCCTCAGGCAACAGCTAGAAATTAATATATTTCTTTAATTGGTTTCAAATCTCTTTTCTTTGAAGTGTTTCACTGCTAAATAAAGATTCTGTTTTAAGAAGTTTGTTTGGTCATGGCATCAGCCACTGTCATTGGACTTTGGAGGGAGGAGAATACATGGCCTAGGAAGAAGTCAAACCTTCAAAATTAATCAGTATTCTGGGACTGTAGCTGAGGACGTTGTCTGAAGACGAGGGTGTCCCTGAATTTGTTCAAGAGTTATGTGATCTGTATTGTATGTGTATGTTCATATTTCAGCCTTGGCCATCATTGAGGTTGGTGTCAGCTAGCCTTTTCTGCCTAAGTTGTGCTTCCCACATCTGCGTAAAACTGAAGCCTCTGTACTATATGTAAGTAGCCCCTACTGCAGTTTTTCTTCCTGAAGCAGAGCTGTTAAAGATCTGACCTCTGACAGTCTGGCTCTCCTCTCAGGTATGTCCTTCTTTGCAGGAAGGAAAGTGGATAAAAAAAAGGCAGAAGACAGTAACAACAAAGTGCAGTTGACAGGTAGCAAGTATCCTCATCACTTCCCTCCATCAAGGAAAGTGCGAAAGAGTGACTACAGAGCTAAAGTCTACACCCAGCACATGACCATCTCTGCTACTTCGGCTCCATTCCTCAGGGGAGCTTTGCACTTGCTCAAGAGAGTAGCTGATCAGTGATGTTTCAGTTTTTCAATTGGAGGTTTTGCACTGTTATGTTGCTAAAGCTAGGAAAAACATACTGTAAGGAAGAAAAATCTCACTCTACAAGATTTTCTTGCTCACTTTCACCAACACTTCCACTGCAAACAAAAGCACAGCTAGGTAAGAGAAGTACTAAATAAAATAATAGCATGTTGCCATTATTTTTAATTCAACATAATCAAAATTATTGCATAACAAATTTAATTGGAAAATTGTTCTTCTCTTCAGTTTGACAGTTAAAAGTAGATAAACGTAATTTCAAAAATGAGAGGCTTCAAAAGTCAGGATAGTTAAAAGAAATAAATTACGTGAGATAAATTGCAGCTCATTAAACCAGTGAGAATGGCCATTTACTAAACGATACTATTACCATGTATTACCATGAATAATAAAGGATAATAATATTCATGACGAATAATAATGTGCTGTTGCTCTGCTCACTATGAATGACACCCTAAATGTGCCTTTTCCCTTTTTGGTCATAGATGGTGTTGTGAGTAGCCCACTCAGGCTAGACCTAAGTATAAACACAGAATCATGCAGTCTAGCTATGCTTTCTGTTTCTTTCTCAACCCCTTGTTTCTGAAAAACAGAACGACGAAAAAAAAAAAAGAAAAAGAAGTGGCATATTGTTTAGCTGCTATTCCACCTAACAAAAGCACTGCCACTAAATGTATGAATTTTTCACTGAATGTGGTGAATGTCTGGTTTGTAGGTCCACCCCCGGGAGGAAGCACTGGCGTCCAGCTGCGGCCTTGGTGCCAGCAGAGGGAGCATGGAGCATGGGTTTTTGAGGGCTCCGCACCTGGGAGTGGAGGTTTGCTTTTTCCTCGTCTATTTCCCACTACAAGGTTTTTAAAATGTTATGATCCCCCTTTCAGTGCTAAAAGCACCTTCCCATGCATCCTGAATACAGACACAAGGTTACAGCATCAGATTACTGTAAAGTAAATAACTACTAGCTCCTGAAACATCAAAAGAGACACAGGTAGGGAATTTCACCAAGATGAGGCGTAAGATACGTTAGGCCATGGTGGCTAGATTGTGTCCCCAAAATGTACCTTCAAATCGTCCTCATTTAGTGGCACAACACAGGCTCAGCAGCCACTGCACAAAAAGGAGATGCTGTTTTCCAAAAGGCATGTTTGTACACATACATGTATACAACACACCTGTGGCCAACTGACTATGAATAGGGTGTGACCTGGGTGTTGTGAGAATTATTCAGCTAATGAGCCTTATCTTCTCATTACTGTCATTACTCAGGTAAAACTTCCATGTGTCTGAAGCCCAATAACTGCAACACTTTTGAGGATGAAACGTCTGACACTTGGGCTACTTGCACAGCTGACAACAGAAGGGACTGTTTGCCCTGAGACTGGAGCCAGAGGAAAAATGTGTGTTAAGCTCTTCCACGCACTAGAAAATCCATACAAAGGACTGTAGAAAACTTAAAGACAGAGACAATTAGGGCCTTTTCTTTCCCTCATGATTCTCATTATCGGATCCTCGCAGAATTGGATCCTACTTTACCATGCCTTCAAAGGGACTCTTGTTAAAGGAAACGGCAGCACTCAGCATCTTACAGATTTTATTCCCAAGTTAAAAGCTCATTGCAAAATCTAGCCAACAGACGCATCCCTTGGTTTCCTGACTTTCCCTCAAAGAATCTGGAACCATAAAGCTTCCTGGATCAGATTTTCATAAGCTGAGGCCTAAGGTTGTAGAGATCTTCTCATGCACAGTTGCTGCAATTGCATATGTATAGTTGGCTTTTGTGCATACAAATGTAGCCAGTATGCCAGTGCAGGGCTCAAAGGAATCTAAACAGCTATACAAAAATACACATGGGCCCCAATTTTTATTTTATGATGTGAATAACGTGAAGGGGAAAGAAGGAGGTGATGGGGAAAAGATGAAATTCAGACCTCATCAAAGTCAAGGGTAGTTTTCCTATAGACTTCAAAAGATTCAGAACTTCATCCGTTACATTTATGCGCTACTGAGCCCAAAGATATGTTCAAAAACAGGTTTCACCCTCAATTCATTTGGCAGCTCAACTTCTTCCTGGTTGAATGGTGAAAGCACTGACAAGAATCTCTAAGAAAATTCTACCATGATCTAAATCAGTAGTACCCACATTTTTCTGGCTGTGTGAGCAACATAGCTCCTTCTAAGAGCCAGAAAGAGCTTTCTATCCCAGCCCTTACAGCTCTCATAGCAGAAGCTAGGGTGAGCATGGACATCCGTTGGACTGACATGCAAAGTAGCACAATGTTTCCCAGAAATCATGAATGTTTTATGCAGTTCATTCCCAAGCTGCCCCTGCAGAGGACTGCTGAGAGAAGGCTTAAGGCTGGATAAATTGAGTTTGCAGGCTGTGTTTGGCCTATACCTTGCAGAATGGGTGTTTTTCCTGCAAGTTCTCACTACTTATACAGATCTGACTAATGACTATTAACTATCCCTCAACAGCCTCTTACATCTGTCTTTTGGAAAGAAAGGGTGGGGGGAAATGTGGGAAATGTTCCCTTCCTGTGGCCAGATGTAGCCTTGGTCTATGCAAATACAACATTGCTGACACTGCTGGAGTTATTGAGCAAAATCCTGGCCACACTAAACTTGATGGCAAAATTCCTGTTGACTTAAATAGAGTCTAGATTTCACAACAAATGTTAAGGGAGTGTGGCTGCAAGACTGAGGCAAAGGCAATGTAGAAGCAAGAACACTTTCCTCACTGTGATCCGGGGACAGGGCATGGTTCTCCAGGGCTTTAAGGCAACAAATAAATAAACAAACAAATAAATGTAAATAAATAAATAAAATGGATCCTCCTGTTCAGACAGCTACTAGTTCTTGGGCACTTTTTCTCCCGTGCGTCTCATCTACAGACACCTGTCCAGCTGCCCTTTCTTCACATTTGACTCTCCAGTTAAGCTTCTTTGTCAGCCTTGCTGTCACTCTTCTTTCAGCACATGGTGTCAGCCCTCCTGCCATCTTGCTGCCACTCTTTTCAGAGGGCAGGATTCACAGCCTTAGCTCACATACACGTTTGTATATCGAAAGACAAATATTTGTCATACTTGCTTCTCATCCCCCATTAAAAATGAGCTTAGCTAAGGAGGGAAAGGTTGTCAGTACTGACACTGGCTTTCTTTGCCAATAGTGTTTCAAAATATTGGGTTTTTTTTTCTTTTTCCTCTCCAAAAAGCTGTGAAGAATTGAGAAGTGAAGGATTCAGTTCTACTGGCGAATAACTATACATATTTTGCAATGGCTTTTCAAGTGCTTTCCTACATGTAGGTCAGTGAATAGCAGAGTTTTTGTAATTATCATTGTTCTGTTCTGTGGGATTATTTTTTGGTTTGTTTTTTTTTTTTTTTGGGGGGGGGTTGGATTTTTCTGTGGGGTTTTTGTTTGGTTTTTTTCGTTGGGGGGGTGTGGATTTTTTTTTGCGTGTGTGTGTGTGGATTTTTTTTTTTTTTTTTACCACTGATCTAATAGTATCTAAACAGTCATTTTGTATTGCTGGGCAAAGGCAATAGCAAACTTCCTAACTGTGCATTTTTATATCTCTCCCCACCACAAAAGACATACCCCAAAGCATGCAGGCTAGCAGATTCTAAAATGCTGCTTATTTTAACAGCAAAATACAGCCATGCACACTATGCAAGCAGACATTAGGCTAGCATTAGGTAGTATAACATGACAAATGACAATGTGCCATTCTCGAAGAGCAAAGAAAGAGAAACAGGTCCAAACAGTGAAATCCTCCCACCATGGGTTCCAAAAGTGAGAAACCATTGCAGGGTACGGATAAGCCTTGACTTCCATATGGAGTTGGATTCTCAGAGGATAGGAGTTAGCAATGGCAAATCACCCCAGCTGAGTATCTCCTCCTCAATATAATAAGCTGTTTATTTATCCTACTGCAAAAGTGTTCTAGGAAGTTGCCAAACAGGAAGGAGATTCTTGCCTGAAGTAATTTGCAATATGAAGACTAGATCCTACCAAAGCATCTGGTCTGAGGTTTTGAGCAGCTTTTACTCCCATAAGATTTCAAAAGGTATTCAGGAAGGCCATGTCTTACAGCATGCTGTAAGGTTTGGCTAAAGTTGACTGTAAACTAGTCTCAGGCACTTAGCAAGTTTGTGTTACTTTAGTCTCTAAAATACAGCAGAAATGTGCTGTGGATAGGTTGACTGAAATGCGATGCACAGAGATGAAATTACATCAATGGACATATAAATGTATCATGTTGCAAATGAAAGACAGACAATAACAATATTCCAAAAATAATAAAAATATTCATATCTTCCTTCCCATGGGCTGACCCATGAATGTAGAGCTGCCAGAAAGGATAGACTGGCGCAACAGAGTAAACTGCTGCGCCTATAAAACACAGTCTTAAACCTGATGCCAAACATCTCCCTTCTAATTACAGTTTATTTCACTGAAACACCCCTTAAACGCTCTTAGGTGAGCAGTGATGTTCTTTAAATCTTGTTAGTAGGTGGCATGATAAAGAAATAAGAACACATATCCTGTGTTATGTAAGAAGAATTTAATGTTGCTGGAGATTAACTACCTCTCTCTTTTTAACTCAATCCTTCACAGAGCCTAAACCTTCAGAAAGATTTGTGTTTTCTCCTTAATTCAGCCTCTGGTTTTACTTTCAGGGTTTGGGTTGTTTTTTGTGGTGTTTTTTTTTTTTTTGTTTTTTTTTTTTTTTTTGTTTTTTTTTTTGTGGTTTTTTTTTTTTTGTTTTTTTTTTTTTTTGGTAAGAGTTACATTTCTGGCTGAAATACAATGCTTCTGTCACAGTGCAGGGACAATTGCAGAACATTGCAAAGAATATTTGACCCCTACCTTTTATTTCCTAAGTGTATCACCAGTGCCAAACACTGAATATATTAGCAGAATTGGGCATTGCTAAATGACAGCACTCAGTCTAACAGATTTGGGGGTGGTTTAGTTGTTAGTTAGCATATACTAACTACCTCATGTGATGGCAGGAAATGACAGCTCCAAGGCTGAAATCAGATCCAGGCAGGTGGGCTCCTAAAGGAGCCCAGTGCAAACACAAGTGTTGGCCCGTGCAGATCCAGCTGCAGCAACAGAGCCTAAGGTTGCAGAAGGCTTTGGAGAAAACCCTGTAATTGTGTTTAAAATCTAATGCATCCTACCTATCATTATGCACACACATCATATATGATGTGTCATGTGTGATGATACATCAACACTGCCTGCACTAGATAAGGGCAATGAGTGCTGTGAGCATAAAACACTCAGTATGGCACAGGCGTCCAGATTTGCCTATGGCAAGGCATTTCAGTAATTCTCAGGTGCAGTGGTTTTGTTCCTAAATAAACACACTGACTAAGACCAAGACATCTTTTTGAGCTCCAGGATCCGGAGTTGTCATGATAGAGGAGAATCACAGCGAACAACTTCTCCTTGCAAACTGCACCAAACGCTTCCCTCGCTGTGTGCAGGACCAGGGATGAGTTATCCTAGCTCTCAGAGCACATGCAGAAATCAATGGAAAAGGGGAGATAAAAAGTCAAAGCCCGAAGACTTGGTAATAGAAGAAGAAGTGTTGTAACTGCTAAATCACCAAAACTGCTTTGCCAAACTTTAACATGCTTGATTTCCAGTGTTTAAATAATTTTTAGGGTTCAAAAAAAAAAACAAAAAAAAAAAAAAGAGGGAGGGGATCGGGGGAAGGGGGTGGAGGGAAGTGAGGAGGGGATCGGGGGAAGGGGGTGGAGGGAAGTGAGGAAAAATAACCAGCTGTTCCTTGTATAGCGCAGGAAGCATGTTTGATTTATTGCTTTAAGGTTATTTTTAAAGGGGCTGCCTGTGGCAGCCAGAGTGCCGGAGAAGTCACTGAGGCCTGTCCACTTGAAGGGCTCAAACTGTTTCCTGAACAGCCCTTCTTCACTCGTCACCTCCGACAGCTCTTATTGACAACGTGTGACTGGGGCCCCGGAGTGTTTTAAAGCCGCGGGGGACCGGGGCGGACAATGGGGCTGTCAATTACCTTTTCCCCCTTTGTGAAAAAGGGGCCGAGGACAATGCGCCCCGACGGCGGGTGTTGTGCTGCTCCGAGCCCCCGACCCCCGCGGCATTCAGCGCCGGGACGCTCTGGCCCCGGCTCCGCCGGGCCAAGGTGGAGGTGTCGCCGTAGCGAGCTCCGAAGTGTTGGTGGGCACCCCATTCCTGCTCCCCATCCCCGCCTCTCATCCCCATCCGCATCTCCGCTCCACATCGCTGCTCCGCCGCCCACACCCTGGGGAAGCGGGAAGGGGGGTGGTTGAGGAGGGGGGGGGGGGAAGAGAACAACGCCCAGGCTGCTCTACCTATATTGTGCCTTTAAAAACTTCCTGTATGCCTTGATCACTTGCTGAGAGGACTGTCCATCATACAGGCGCTTTGTCTGGCAGTCACTTCCATTTGAATTTGACTGACTGAGGAAGCCCGAGTTATTTGTAAAGAACAACAAGGCTTTTCATTCATAATTTCAGTAGGGGGACAGGGTGCTAATGACTGAGCTTGAATAACCAGGGAATGTGGTATTCAAGGCAGGAAGAAGCCCAACTGGCTGCCAAATGAGAGGAAGGGAGGGAAAGGGGGGGTGTGGGGGGGGGAGATGTAGGTGAAAGTGCTTGTGTGAAAAGACAAACAATGAAATCGGGATCGCACACATGTATACAAATACAAATCAGGTTCTCAAAAGGTGAGACAGGCGAAGATAGAAGCAGGAAGGAGAGCTGAGGAAATTCCCGTTTGTATTTCATTAACTCGCCTTCAGAATCGGCTTCTGCAATGCTAAAAATCGAGAAGGTCTCCGCAAAAGGAGGCTTTCTTCTCTCCCGCCGCTCCCTCACCATGGAAAAAAAGCGTTTTCTCCTTTTAGCGTCTCCTTTTAGGGTTCTCCTTTTTTAGCGTCTATTCCTTTTTATTACAGAAAAAAACAACTTGGGTTTGAAGTTGAGCCGAATGAAGATTTTGCCTTTGCTGCTTAAGCTCTAGCTCTGACAAAACATAAAAGCATTAAAGCTAGCCCGGGCTGTGGCCCAGCACATACCACCCATATATATAATTTTACACGTTAACTGTAAATGCACATATTCTCTAACTCTGCAAAGACTCTGTCTTTTCAAAAGCCAAACTTTACCTGATGCAAAATCTGTTTACCTGAATAAAGGTCGTTACCTTGATTTCTATTGTTGTTACCTTGATTTCTATTTCAGTGGGATTCTGAATAAATCATTAACAGAAATTTTCTCAGCTACGACAGATTTTATAGAACTGTATTCTGCGTCCCTGTGGAGAAAACAAGCCTACAGTGCTGAGAAAGAGAACAAAAATTGAACAGCATGTAGTTTGGAAGACATAATTGCTTTGACAGAACATAAACTGTCAGAAGTTCATATACTTTATGTCATTTGAAATGTGTTGCAGAAAAAAAACAACAATAAGAAAACTTGAAATATGTTAAATGGCTTAAACACGTAACCTCAAGAATGAAGGAAGTTTTCCAGTGGGCTTATTTTGCAAGCTGGTTCTGTTAGACGCGGTGGATTTATTGTGCATGTTTGTAATGCTGTTTCCAGTACTTCCTTTAGCTTTTGTTAATTAGGACACCACCCTGGGAGCCACTCTGGGCAGCTGGATTCCCTCTGTGACTGGGAGCACCACAGACTTCTGCTCTGGCTCTAGAAAGCATCAGGGCCCGCTTAGGAGGAACAGCTCAGAGATTTCAGCTTCTCAGTTAATTTCTGCCTTTGTCTCTGCAGGGCTTTTGAAAGTAATAGGTCTGCTGAAAATACAGGAAAGATGATTACAAAACCACAAACAAGATAGGAATAACTGCACCAGATGCAGAGATGGAAGTTTAGAGGAACTCTTTAATCAAGTGGTGGGAGTGGATGCTTCTGCAGAGATAACCTTGTTTAGATAATCAAACATCTTGTCCTCTTCCCTCTCTAAGAAAAAGAAAGATAAGTATAATTATCTAACAGTTCCTACTCTCTTTTAAAGTGTTTCGATCCTATTAGACACAGATTCTGAAATTTTAGTTGTGCAGAAAGACCCTGAAGCCCACAAGGAAATCCAGCATGGTGTGTCTCTGTGAGAAGCAGCATGTACACGGTGGAAAGATAGGACCGGGACCTGAGATTCACAATTCTTGCTTTTCAAATAATTTACTTCTTTCCTTCACCCTTGTGTTTTCTCAGCTATATAAAACAGATACGGCAACATCTCTTGAAAGTTGTTCTGAGATCTGTGGAGAAAACTGTAACAGGATATCCAGCGTTTTAATTGCTGTCTTTGATACTGTCATTATAATCAGGAGAATGAAATAGTTCTATGCAGATCTGACAGTAGGATCAGCATATTTCCCAATAATTTTTCTTTTACAACCATACAAATGGGGTTTTTTTATGTGTTCTGATTTTCAGAAAAATAATGGGAAATGCCAGCTTTTATTTTCCTTTTCATACAAAATTCATCCCTCACTAGGAATCCGTTTGATTCTGCTTTGAGGATGTGATTGTGTGCCGCACCGATGAATATGAGCCTTCACAACTGAAGAAAATAAAAATAACCTCAGCATACAGGAGAAAGATGATACAATTTTTAACAGTTGCTCAACCTGCTTGCTTTGATTTGCAGCAACTTCTGTAAGTCTTATTTATACATATCCCTTGGCTGGCTTGCATACTATACGCTACTACTTGCTAATCTTTCGGAGGTATTTATTTGAACTCCTGCCTCCAGTGAAAGAAGGTCCCTTAGGTTTTGGGAGCAGAGTAGCTGTCACAGCATAGAGGTCTCTGTAAGCTACCTCAAACTTTCGGAAGATCTGTGCTCTTCCAGCTACCTTGCTTACAGTACCCAAGATATTCATTTACCTTTCCACTACATTGCAGTTTAGAGCTAGTTTGGGTATCTGTACATCAGTTGTTTTCTGTGATCTGTGGATTCCTATGGACTACTTCAAAATGGGAGGTCTTATAATTTATAATTTTTTAAAAAAGTCTGCACTTTCCTCATGATTTTTTTTTCTCTTCTAAAGCATAGAAAAATTCTACAGACTGATGGAGTCTGAAAACTACTGTGCAAACCTCCATAAAGATAAGATTCTCCACAAAACCCTCTTGTTCTCAAATTTCCCACAACTGCTAACATTGACCTCTTCCATTTCTTCTGAGTCACTTTTATCCCAGGTCAACACACAAATGTCTACATTCTGCTACAAAATATTTTCAGATTTTACAAACTAGAAAGCACTTACTAGCATTTTAATAGGCAAACAGTTAATTTGGCATAAAATTCTAGTATAGTCAAGCCCAGCATTATCTAGCCTCTAATTGAATGACATTACAGAGTGCAGTGTTTCAAATGTTGACAGACACAGCTTGTCTATACCATTCTCATGATTACTTCTACCAAAGCAGTTGAAAATGTTAGGAGGAAAATCCTAGGACAAACAAATACAAAAAGCCTGCGATAATACTAATTTAGCAAATAAACTGCACTTATTCCTGTCCATGCCAAATTGTCCTACTTTTGAACATTAGGTCTACTCATTTGAGAAGAGAGAAGTTGAATTCCAAAAAAACCTATGCTGATTTTATCTAGGACACAAGTATAACCAAATAACATTAAATGGCACATCAAAGAGCATACTGGCTTTATTAGAACAATTTATATGCAAAAGCTCCACATTATATTATAAGTACTAAATGTATGTATTCTTCAGTATGATTTCAGAAGGATCAGGAAAGGGATTTGTTTATTTTTTAAGTTTACATACGTATATTTGGTATTCAACATGAAAATACTCTACTGGCAAGTGTCCCTCCATATACTGTGGCATTCATCAGAAGGGGTAAAGTTACACAAGATCTGGCTTATATCACCTTTAAGGAAGGTGTAGATCATTAGCTAGATCTGAATAGCAGTAGTTTAATCCCAGAAGATCTGGGCATCCCTAAACGCAGGAGACCAAGTCCCAGCAGCTGCACAGCATGTGTATCCCTAATGAGAGCAGCAGGTATTTATTCTATATTTCACATTTAACTATGCTGTTCCTTGTCCCACCAGAGCAGGTTCCAAGTAGCTTCCGCTCATTTTCCCCTCTTAAGGAATTCTGGGATTTCCTTCAGGTAACCTACAATGAAAATCACAAAAGCAAAACCAGCAGTACTGAGTCAGGGACCTAATTTTCTTCATTAAAAAGGTCCAACTATTTTTACAGCACAGTGAGTTTGACCTCTCTGTTTCTCTCTGTGATATATCTAAGTGTCCTTGTCTGCCCTGAGAATCTCAATGAAATATAAGTTGGCAGAAAGCTTTACAGCTAATCACTTTAAAAAAAATCCTATAATTCTTTTATGTAAATTACCTTTTTCAGAATTACAAACATGAAAGGCAATCAATTAAAGGTTTAAGTTCCTAAGGAAATTCTGGGCATTGGAAGCAGCGTGCAGCCAAACTTAGTCATTTCAGGATGTGCAGAATCAATATCCTCACATCACTGCATTAACTCATGAGATGATGCACAAGATGTTCTGAAAGTCAACAAATTTACTGTGCTTTCATCCCCTTGCAAGAGATTCCTTATGAATTGACTTCCTTTTATTTTACAAAAAGGGGAAATACTACTTGTTTTCAGGTCCTGGGTCTGAAAATCAAACCAAGTAAAGTCGTGTGGGACAATTTCAGGATGATGCAGAAAAGTTTCAGCTATTTCTGTCATGTCATAGACCTCACACTGCCCAACTCTTCACCCCAAACCACTGCAATTGCTACTATTCTATCGCAAACACGCACGTATCTATACATATATTAATATATATGTATATGTGTATGTACACGCATATATATGTCCACCAGCTACCATTTCTCTAGCAGAGAGTGAACTAAAGATCTTCCACCTCCAAAACCAGGTCTGCTTGAGTTAAAAGAAAAAAAAAAAAAAAATAGTCATGCAATGGTTAGAGCAAACCACTAGGGGAAACATAGTCACATGCATTAAGCCACTATCCATGACAAGAGATGTGAAATGTGAATGATACACGTAATCCTGAGAAAGCTGGTTCCAAGGTAACATCAAATGAAAGGCCTGAGAATTCAGCTTCCAGGTTCCAAGCCAAAACCAAACCAAACAAACAAGCAAATAACACTTTATATTGCATATTTGTCCACTAGTAATTGATCACCTGTGTACCAGTTGGTGAAAAAAGCTTGGCAGGTTTGGGGCCTTCTCTTTCAAACTCAGCACTGCTGTATGCTTGGGATTTTTTTTTTTATTTTTTTATTATTATTCTTGTTTGGGTTTTGGTTTGATTTTTGGTTTGGGGTGTCTTTTTTTTGGCATAAGACACTGATGCTTCACCATTTTGCACACATGACTGGCTTTGTGAATAAAAATAGCTTCACTGTTTTCATATCTGTCTTCAGGACTTCTCACTGTACCAACTTCTCACTTATACACCTGTACTTGCAAACTGGCATGTAAGAAGCCAATTGCATTACTGACTGATTTTAAAATGCTATTATGAACTTTTTAGTTTAAACACTATTTATATATTCAGTATAAACACTGATAAATAATCTAACAGCCCTTTAACTATGCACAAGCTTGCACAAAGTGTTCTTCGCCCATTTTTTACTTTGATATGTGGGAAGGAGTGATTTTTCTCTTTCCACAATGAATTACATTAAGACCGTGTCCTCTTCCCCAGGATTTCCAGCCTGCGGACAGGCACACCTCCGAGGATGGCCACGTCGGTGCTCGGTGCATCCGCGCCGCTGGGTGCCACCTTCCGTGAGGGAAGCCCAAGGCAAGGCCTGCGGGCTTCCTCTCGCCTTTTCCCTGCCCGCAGCTGGCGCTGCCCTCCTCGGCGGAGCCTCTGGGGACAACCCCCGCCGCCCCGCCGCCCCGCCGTCGCCGCGCTCCCTCTGGCGGGCAGAGCGGCCGCGCCGCCGTCTCCTCTATTCTCTGGCAGCCCCGAAGGGAACCCAGCCCCGGGCGGCTGCGGCTCCAGCTGCCGGGCGGCCCCGCAGCCGGCCCCGATGGGCGTTTCGCTCCGTCTGCACGTCCAGAGGGGCGAAGAAGATGGGAAGGGGACGGCGCCTGCGCCCCACCACCGTCCCCTCCAAGGCGGCAGCGGTTTTGCACAGGCTTACGGAGCGGGGTAGCCTCTGGGAAGGGGAAAAAGACCCGTGTAACTCAAGGCTAACCCTACTGTCAGGCAACTGCGGAAAATAATCTGCAGGTTCAGAATACTACCGTGAAAGAATAGGTATATGCCTGTAAGAACACGAAAACCCTAGGCCCGCCAGAGTAAGGCACTGCCCTTTTTATTTCCACGTTTTTACGGAGGGTGACCACCCTCTTCAAAAAGCGGTGACGAGCAGGTGTAGAAGAGGAAGTGCCTACAAAATTGTCCCTAATAATAAAAATGGCTGGTAGGGGTTTTGCACCAAGGACTGCTCATGTAAGTAATGCAGTGCACTGCTGCCTTGCACGTCGTGTGTATTTTAAGCAGTGCCACACGTGATGAGGGTATGTTCGTGCTCGGTGCCTGCCTACGTGGATACGCCGCTTTCCGCGCTTAAAGATACATGGAAGCACAAGATACCCGGGCCCAGCGACAGTGGCCCCCCCGGCGACTTCAGCTCCTACGAAAGGGACCGAGCTGTGGCCGTGTCAGGAAACGCCCAGAAGACAAACAGTCACGTTTGTGAGCTACTCGCAGACCGTGTCCCCCACATGAATGGGAATTAATCAAAGTTTTTTCTTTTTCTACCCCTAAAACACTCCACCCTCCGCACAGGCGACAGCATTCCACTGCTGTCCGGTACATGCAAACTTCTCAGCAGCTGGAGGGGCGGGAAGTACCGCAGCGCGCTGTCAGCGGCCTGTCCCGCTCTCCCCGCGCCGCTCCGCGCCCTGCGGGCCCCGCTCCGCGCTCCCGCCCGGCCGCGGGGCAGCCCTCCGCGCCGCCTCATCGCGTTAATCCGCGGGACAATGCACCCGGTAACCACCCTGCCTTCGCCCCGGTTGACAAGGGCCGGGGAGGGAAGGGCAGAACGGGGGAAGCGGGGGCAAAAAGTGTAAACTTTTATTCCACTCGGTTAAAAAAACACGGAGTTGGGGGGTGGGGGGGGCGGGAGCACCTGGAAACGGGTTTCCCGACAGCCCGCCGCGGCGGGGAGAGCGCGCCTCCCTGCCCGGGAGAAACGAGTTCCCCTCGGCTCCCCTGCAAACCTATCGCCGCCTGCCTCTGAATAAACACACGAGCACAAAAGCAGCCCCAGCGCCGTGTGACCGCGCACGGAGGAGCCTCCTGTGAAAGCAGGCTGCAGCCAGGCCTCCGAAGAGGGGCTGAGAGGGACTCAGCGGGTCTACGCGCCGCCCCGCGCAGAGCAGGGCTGCGCACCGACGGGCCGAGACCGCGGCTGGGTCGGCGGCGCTGCCCTTTTGAATGCCTCCCGCAGTTCGGAGTGCTGGCAGGGCCCTGGGAGCGCCAGTGAATGTAGCCCCGCAGAGCCAATGAGCTGGGACCGGATGCGATATATCCTCTGGGACAACAACTGCTCTGTTCCTCCTCAGATCCACATGACGCCATTTACTGCTGCTTTTGCAGAGAGATCACCCTACCTCCTCCGGAAAGAAAAAGAGAGAGAGGGAGAGAGCGAGCGAGCAGAAAAACGCCGAGCCCCTACAGCTCAGATCTCAAACCTTCCTCCTCCTCCTCCTCCACCTCCTCCAAACACACAACAACAACCACCACCACAAATCCGCTGAGCTCCCAAAACACCACCCCCCCCCCCCCGATTGCAAACCACAGAGCTGCCTGCAACACACGCTCGCAGAGGGAGCGAGAAAGCTAGAGGGAGAGTGGAGAGGAGCTTGCAGCTAGCAGCTTCTCAGCAGAACGGCTACATTGCACAAGCTGCATTTTTGGAGGAGCTCAGTGGAAGAAAGCTCTGGGATTTTATTTTAGATCCACTTTATTTTGTTTTCTTTGGCTTTGCCCTTCCTCTTGATCATTTGCAACAACAAAAAAAAAAAGTGACTTGGTATTGGCGATTCGGCCTCCGGTTCATTGAGGAAAAAAAGGAAAGTGTGTGTGTGAGAGACTTGAGTGATTTCTTTTTAGGAGCAAAGAATACCCACCCCGATCCGGAGAGGTGTTTTTATTATTATTATAGTATATACGCGCACACACGTATTTATAATCGATCTGGGAGAGGGACCTAACTTTGCTCTGGACGCTTTTTCGTGGTGATCATTCTTACTTTAATTTGCAAGTTGGACTAAAGCAGAGTTTGGAAAAGAATTTTTTTTTTTGCTTTAGGGCTGGATTTATTTGCAAGCCGCAGGAAGAAGAAAATACAAGAGAGAGAGGGGTTTGGTGCAGCGCCGCGATCACGGTGAGAGCCTTTTCCTTCTTTGCAAAACAAGCTTTTCAGTAACCCCCCTCCAGCCCCCCTTGGTTGCTCCAAGAAAACTCGTGGAAATGTTTGAGGCCGATCCCTTTTCCATTCGTACAGGTTCTCCCTCTCCCCCCTTTACCCTCTCCTTCCTTTCCCAGAGAGGAGCCGGAGGTGGGATTTCGGAGCGGTTTCTCTCGGAGGGGGTGTGGGGGAGCTCTGCTGGGGTTTACCGACTGAGCCGCCTTTGCGCCCCTCCGGGGTGCCTCAGGGGCGCGGGGGGCGGAAGGCTGCGCGGGTGCGCAGGCATGCCTGCCGAGGCTGCGAGCGGGACGGCAGGGGGGGGGGGACACACAGCACACGGGCCGGGACACGCAGACACACAGAGTTCCGCGTGCTCTCAGTGCTGCGGAGAGCGGGGCACGGGCGGTCCTCGCCGGGCACGCGTGGGTTTCCGACAAGCCCCACGGGGAGGTGGAGGGAGGGCGCAGCGGGGTGGGCGAGAGCAGGGGCTGTTTGTGTGAGTGTGTGTGTGTCCCTCCGTCTTGGGGGAGAGCGAGCAACCCGCCTTTCAGTGCGTGATTTACGCCCGTCTGTAGTGGCGTCGGGAGATCCGTGCAATTCGGAAGTGAGTGCACGTCTAGTACAAACCTACGTGTGTGCGTGTGTGTATACACATCTCTTTCTCGTGTGATGAAATTAATTCGATCCATCTGACTAGGAAAGTTCTTCTCCAGGTTCTGCCATGCAGAGGGCTATGTGTGGAGGGGACGGAAAGCTCCAATTTTTGCTTTTACTTTTTTTTCCTGCCTTTGGTGGGTTTACTTTGTAACACCCCGTTTACCCTCCCCCCAAAAAAATCTGCTGGTGTTTTCAACAAGTTATTTGTGTGTCAGTTTGCCCCACCCAGATGGTAAAGTCCCTTTTGCCCTAATCCATAGTCTGATCACACACTCGGCCCTTAATGGGGGTTTCAAAGCACTTTGAAAGAAGAGGAGGTGGTTGGTGTGTGTGTGTGTGTGTGCGTGCGGTGGGGATGGGGGTGGGGGTGCCTTGCACAGGCTCCGGACACAAAACAGAAATTCACGGGCAGAGGACTTCTCCCCCTTAGGCTCGCCTTCTCCCCGCCAGGCAGACACGGGGTTTTTCCACAGCACGCAAGAAGCCCCTTGCGTTTTAAACTTCCCCGAATGTGCCGAACGCGAAACCCGCCCCCCTTGCTCACCCTTTTGCCAATCCCAGCTAGGAAAAGTTAGCAATCATGGCACTTGAGCTCTGCGAGAGTGGACTTTGGCTTTTAGAAGTGTGGAATCGTGTTATCGCACACATGCACGCACAAAAAGGCAAATGCTGCTTCCCTGATCTTGGTGGATGGAAAGGGGAGAAGTACTAGACCAGGGAGAGACCTGCTTTCCCGTAAGAGTTTTCAGGCAGACGGATGTTCGCAAATAAATGTGCTGGAGGTCTGCGTCTCATCCTGTTAGCGGATCGATTAAGGGGAGAAAAAGGAAGATCGGCGGACTCGGACCGATGTCCCGCTGAAAACGCCATTTGGGTCCCTTCGGGCCGGGGCAGAGGGGGATGGGCTGAAGGTCAGGCAATTTGCAGAATATGCGTAAAATAAGGGGAGTTTTTCCTGCTGAGTGGGTGCTTATGGCAAGGCGAGAGGGGGGTAATCTGCCTTTTGCCCGGCTGTCCCGGAGGTGTTGTCTCCAACCGTCTGCAGGGCGCCTGGCATTACCCGGGAGGGGGAAGAAGGCTTCTTTAGCATCTCTCGGGGGAGGGCAGGGGGGAAGAGTTAAAAGGAAACATGGGTTTGACTTTCCTGATAAGGCGGCCGCAGCAGCCCCCTCCCACCTCCCATCCCGGAGGATGTCTCCTGGTTATCTCCAGGTTGTCTGCACTTGCGGGGCTGCCGGCGGCTCCCGCGGGCGAGGGGCTGCCGCCTCCCACCTGCCGCGCCGTGATGGAGCCGGGAGCTGGGCAGGGAGCTCAGCACGGAGCCTTCTCCTCCGGCCCCCACCTTGGCGTCTGAGCCGGTGTCGTCTGAAGCGCCTGCAGGTCAGGGTCAGCTCCGCTCTTGCACTGGGTTGGCATTTCTGGAGAGGCTGGGTCTCATTCGGCGTGCCTTCTCGGCTGGCTGAGTCTGCCTAAAAGCTGGATGTGGAGGACAGATAGGGCAGCTAGTTCATCTCAAGGCTGGGGAGAGGGCTTTATTTTCTGCCCTTTTCCTTTTTATCTTAAGATAGTTTTCCAGATGGGGAAATGTCCACTTAAACTGCTGGTTGAAACTTTTTATATGGCACAGGTTTTACTATGAAGAAAACATAAGTAATACTTCAAGATAAGTTTGTCAGACTTTTTTTTTTTTTTTTTCTTTTTGGGGGTGGGAGGCACACACACCATGGCATACGCTCTGCATGTCACCAGGATTTGGCAATATTTGAAATAGGCCATCACTCTTAAAAATTAGATTTTTTTTTTTTTTTTTTTTTTTAAGAAAAAACACTTGAGGAGAGGAAGCCAGGAATCAAAAGGTTAAACATTTTCTGCTGCTGCTAGAATAAAGACTGCATCTTGAGGTAGTCATTGTTAAACTGTTTGGCCATATTTTATTATACAACGGTATAGTATTATTGTTGGTAACTGATGTGTACAGAGTAACACTGTGGTGCTCTTTCTAGGTATAATTGAAGACATTGTGTGGTCCTTGTAAGAAGCTTGGTTCCTGCTTGGGTTTTAATTGTAAAATATTGTTCTGAATTTTTGTCTAGGTAATTGGATTTTGGAACTGCTTTAAGATATGACAAAGGCAAGGCAAATATTAACTAATTTAGAGGGCAGTACTTGAAATTTTGCATATCTGAGAGTGGAAGTTAGTTATTTACAAGTACTCATCTTCTGGGTCTTTCACTGGTTTCCATTTAAATTCTTAAGTCTGCAATTCTACTTTGTAGTTAATGATCCTTTAAAGCAGTATTCACAATCAAGTAGACTTCTTAGATGATGGCATTGTTTGGCTATATTATGCATGCCTCTGTCCCACAAGCCACTCTTGGTAGTATTTACAATTTGAAATGTAGACTGTGGAATTTTTTACACATTAAAAAAAAATAAAACTGTGGTAGCATTGCTTTTGTAGTATTGAGCCTTAAAATAACAATCATAGTGGTGTACACAAGTATGACACACACTAAAATACTGGAGAGAGATATTTTTACTTGTGCTGTTGAAGTTTTTGGTAGCACTAACTCATTTAAAGTCTAACCTCAAACATTTTATTGCTATTTAGTGTTTTTCTTGGGACCATTGGTATTAAACTAAAATTTCCTATTTACATCATGTAAAGTTTAATGTGTAAAGAGACTAGCCTACCAAAATATTATACAGTTTTAAACAAAATTGGAGAATTATATGTCTGTCATCAGCAGGTCACATTACACTTGCTAAATACTTGCAGGCTTCTCTTTTTTTAATGTAAGTTTTTCAGTAGCATGATGTGAAGAGTCACTTCAAGTGGCTGAAATGTGATCCCTCTAAAGGCCATGGTCTAACCAGAAGACAGCCTAGGAAGCCTTAGTTAGCAGGAGCGATACCTAGACTTTCTAGAGACTTAAGTTAAGATGTGTGGACCTAGAACAGTGTCCCTTTTAGCAGGACAGGCCAAAGGAAGTGCATTCAGCTGTCAGGCGCTCCACCCCAGATGTGACTCCTTTTTTAATGGCTGATGCATTTCTTGATTGTGTGCAGTGCTGTGTGGTCCTGCAGGCTTGAAAGGCTGCTGGAGAAAGCATGAAATGTGTTGCAATAGTGAATCCTCTCTTTGTTGCTCCAGGATTTCAGATGTGTTCTAAGCCTGCCGGGGTGAGCACGCTTCTGGGCACTGATGGAGGCAAGAGCTCAGCACAGCAGCGGGTCACAGGCCTTGCAACAGGCTCGGCGTGACAGTGGGAGACCACAGGGGGAGCCCGACCTGCGGGATGTCCTGATGCAGCAGGTTCACGTCTTGTCGCTGGACCAGATCAGAGCCATCCGAAACACAAATGAATACACGGAGGGACCTACAGTGGCTCCACGGCCGGGGATCAAGTCCACTCCTCGCCTAGCAACCCAACCCAAAAATGAAAGGCCCCACGGCTTGCCCGAGCATCGCCATTTTAGCCGGATTCAGCACACACAAACACATGCCTCTCCTCGGGCACCTCTGTCCCGTTCTGTCAGCACGGTCAGCACAGGTTCGCGGAGCAGTACAAGGACAAGTACAAGCAGTAATTCATCTGAACAAAGACTTCTCGGGTCATCTTCAGGACCAGCTGCTGATGGGATAGTTCGAATGCAGCCCAAGTCTGAGTTCAAGTCAAGCGAGCTGAAGCCGCTGAGCAAAGAAGACTTGGGAGCGCACAGCTACAGGTGTGAGGACTGTGGAAAGTGTAAGTGTAAGGAGTGCACTTATCCGAGGACCCTCCCATCATGCTGGATCTGTGACAAGCAGTGTCTTTGCTCAGCCCAGAACGTGGTCGATTACGGGACTTGCGTTTGCTGTGTGAAGGGCCTGTTCTATCACTGCTCTAATGATGATGAGGACAACTGTGCTGACAACCCCTGCTCCTGCAGTCAGTCACATTGCTGCACTAGATGGTCCGCCATGGGTGTGGTGTCCCTCTTTCTGCCTTGCTTGTGGTGTTACCTACCAGCCAAGGGTTGCCTTAAGTTGTGCCAGGGCTGTTATGACCGGGTAAATCGGCCGGGGTGCCGCTGTAAACACTCCAACACCATTTGCTGCAAAGTTCCCAGTGTCCCCCCCAGGAACTTTGAAAAGCCAACATAGCATCACTAGTCAGAAATACTAAAGTAACAAGGATTATTTTAACGTACATATGCAACCAACTAAGCAGCTATGGTCTTGGCACTGTAGTAGAAGGATTGGGGAATCTACTTTGCTGTTTGCAGTGAAATGCTTGTCTCTGTGTGTGCCATCATAATTGGTACGCTTGTTAGAATCCAGCTAGTAGCATACAGAAAAGAGAAAAAAAAGGGATGCAGTACATTGTGACCCACATATTGCATAAGCTAAAGCAACACAGACACTCCTAGGCAACTCTATTGTTTGTGAATAGTACTTGCAAAATTTGTAAATTAGCAAATGACTCCTTTTTTTCATTGTTTTCTGCCAGAGATAATGTGCTATATTTTTGTATATACAATAATATTTTCAACTGTGAAAAATAAGTGGTGTCATAAGACATGGCACAGTCACAAAATATTATACTAATATGTTGTACATTCGGAAGAATGTGAATCAATCAGTATGTTTTTAGATTGTATTTTGTCTTACAGAAACCTTCTATTACAAGACTCTGATTTCCCTTTGGACTTCATGTATATTGTACAGTTACAGTAAAATTCAGCCTTTATTTTCTAATTTTTTCAACATATTGTTTAGTGTAAAGAATATTTATTTGAAGTTTTATTATTTTATAAAAAGAAATATTTATTTTAAGAGGCATCTTACAAATGTCACCCCTTTTTATGAGGACGTCATAGTTGCTGCAAATAAGGGGTGAATGATGCATATGTTCACTATAAAATAGAAAATATATTAACGTTTGAAATCAAACTGGGCTACTTGTCATTTTTTCCCCCTATTTACTGTTCTGAGCTGGGAGAACTGGTGCTTCTAACTGAAAATTTCACAGGGATACAGTCACAGTGAGTCTAATACAAGAATGAAAATAGAATCTTTAAGTATTTTTTATGGTTGTTTGCTGCTTCACCTGAAAAAAATGCAGGTTTTTTTTGCTTCCTTCCTTTGCACAAATGTCCCATATATTATTCCTACAACAGAAAAGGAAGATGAACATAGGAAAATGCATTAATTCATTCCAGACTAGGACTAATAGACAGTGAAAGCTTGACCTATTCTGTAAGTGATGAGCTTTTGCGCTTCAAAGAGGAAATAAGTAATCATTCACAAAAAATGTTGGGCTTGCATGGTTTTACTCAGAGAGAGAGAATAAAAAAAAAAAAAAAAGAAAATTAATACGATCAGTGCAAAAAGCTTGCAGGATTATTTGTTAAAGTAGAAGAATATGCCACAGGGAATGATAGATCTGAATGCAGTCCAGCCTTATGTCAAACATTTGCCTCACTTGTAAGAAGAAAGTTGCTTGATTTGTCATTTGTGGCAGTTACCTTCCACTGAGGTCAAAATCCTTTCACTGCCAAGTTTCCCACCGGAAGCCTAGAGAATGATTTACCTTTCTTTATTAACAAACTATCATTTCCTGTTCTGAGCATGTTTCTCCAAGTTTAGAGGTCTTAATGTTGAATTTTATTTATACGTTTCTTAAGCTGGCATTTAAGAAATCGTGAGTATTTTTAAGCTGACGTTCAGAAAAATCTCACAGCCTTTTCTGAACTCTCTCCAACAAAAACAAGTTAAAATTAATAAATTAAGAACTCACTAAAAGTTGAAAAACAGAGCATTGAGTAAATGTTGCATCTTTTTGCCCCTTGATTTTTCATCTGTGATCTGGTGTTTGGGCTATTTTACATAGATCTGTAGTACTTATAAATCTAACACTGTGTCTGCGTGTATTGGTTATCAATCATCAAGTGAAATTGAAAAGTGCAAGTCCTGACTAGTTTGCAAAACAAAAAATAGTTGATACATGGGCCTTGTTCTCGTTCTTTTTTTTTTTTTCTTTGCTTTCTGCACCAGTTGGCTGAATACCTTGGTATACAAAGACAAGCAGTATATATTTAGCCTCCTGAGTGGAATTTGCCAGTAAGAAGTAGGCTTATGTTACATGGGTAATTTGTCTGTACTTAAAGCTCATCTCTATATCGGAACTGAGTGTTGAGGCATATATGTGAGATTGTACTTGGCTGCTGATAAACAGATTATTACATTTTTTAGAAATTCTGGTCCTGAAGGAGTTGGTAACCATCATGTGTTTCCATTCACTGAATGTAATTCTTGAATTAGATGAGGTACTTATGCCTAAACTGTCCAGGGTTAATCTTACTGATTGAAAACAAACATGGACATAATCCATTTATTGGGGGGATCTTTGACCTTTACGCTGGAAACCTCAAAACTCACTGATTTCAGTAGACATTAAATCCAGTATTTTCATTGCCTGGATGAACCTGACAGTACTGAAGGTGAGCCCTGTCTTTTCAGTGATTTATGTTTTGGTCAAGGCAGATATCTCTAAGGAAGGATGAAGGTGAAACTGGAAAACTGGGTAAAATCCCCAGTACTAAAGATGTGTTTTGTTTTGTGCTGTAGCAAATGCTTTGACAACATAGGTAGGTTCTAAGGGAAAAGGAAAAACATCTTCTTGTTGATAGTGAAATCTGAAGCTGGTCTTAACGTTAAACACTGGTCCTCACCTTCTACTTGGTTCCTAACAAGGATAAATAATGGCTCTCCCCCACCCCAGGTAAGCTCACTACCAGTGAACTGGGTTGCACGTATGACACTTGGGAACTAAGGACGTACAGGAGGATGGCATTAGGCACAGACTGTTGAGCTAACTACAGTGTTGGGGTCTTGGCTACAGTTAGTATGAATTAGTGTGTGCATGTGCAGTGAACACTTAAAAGTTAGCTTGTGCATGTCAATTACCATTCTAATACTAAACTCAATTAGATAAGGTTTACTATTCTAAATAAAACCAACATCTTGCCTCAAACAGATTAGATTGTTTTAGTAAGAATTAAGAGGGCTTTTAAAGTGGATTGAGATAATGTTATTAAAGCATGCCTACTTTGTCCTTTGAGATAGGAAAGTGCAGGTGCAAGAAAGGAAAATTTTCCATACACAGGTTTTCAGGATAACTGTGAAAGTCATGCCAGATACATACCATACAGGACTCTGAGTTTAGACCGCCACTAAGCCATGAGAGAGAGGAAAACCTGTTTTATTGCTGTATTTGTTGTGTTGTTGCTTTAGTGTTTTGATCTGTTAACTACTGATAAATTCTGAAGTCCTTGTAAGGTTTGCTTAAAGTTAAAGACCTGCAGGATTGGACTGACAGATGACTGTAGTAACAGAGGAAACACACAACTTTTTTAAAATAATTTTTCAATATGATGCTAGCTACAAATATATATATCAAATTTCCTTGTACGATAACTTTAAAATATCTCTATTAATATCCTCCAACAATTTTTTTATTTTGCTATTTAATGGTTTGAGGCTTGATTGTAATTTCTTTGAGATAGTGATCATAGAAAAAAAAAAGAAACTTGAGTTCAAGTGGGGAATAAAAAGGTACAGTACTTTAGATGGAAATAAAATGTGTTCTTAAAGGATTTAAGATCATATTCAGGTGAGTATTTATATACTCAAGCGAGTTACCAAATCAGTCTTTAAAACCCAAAATTCTCCAACTGAGGAAGTGCAGTAGTTAAGGGGTCATGATGATTAACATGATACCTTTTTTGCACTTTCTTACACAGCTCATTGCATCTGTGAGGTGGAATTGAGTTATACAGTAGTGAAGTACTGATCATTTATGCACCATGCATTTTTCTTTTAATCTACAATATTACCTGTATTGCCTTTTTCACTTTTGTCAAAATATAAACCAATTCATTTCATGATGAGTGAAATCATAAGGCTTATTCTTAGATGGCAAGGAGAGAATAGAATGCATTTATGTACTGCAGTACAACATTCAATTGTTTTTAGGAGTTAACTGTTGGGGAAGATGGATTTGAACAGTCTGTCTCAGATGTTCCTAGATGTGCAGGTACAGCAAGTAATGATTTCACTTGCTGAGACTAATTTCTCAATCAGTCAATGGAGCAGAGATCCAGAAAAAAATTGGCTGAATGTGAGAGCACGCTTGACAGAGTAATGTCTGTATGAATAGTATTGGATAGATTCCTTACTGAAAATGTCAGCGATGTATTGGCTCAAATCAATTACAGGTTGGGTTTGCAGGTAGACTACATTGTGACAAAGTACAGCAAATCCTTACCAATGAAAATACTCAGTTTTGTCGCTGTTTACCCAATCTGATTTTAAACTGGAAATGTAGAAGTTAAAATTGATGTCTCATTGAAGTCAGGACAGTTTGACATGTAAACTGTGTGCATATATAGATATAGTTCATGTATATAGTTATTTTTCTTTCAAAAATACTGTCCATCTCAATCTGAGGAGACCCACTTATGCCATAATCTTACTTATTTTTCTTCATATTTCTTCTTTCTGGTCCCTCTCCCTCCCCTTGACCTTTCCTGACCATAATACATAAAGGTTTATTGCCAGTTACTAGGACAAAAGGTAAAAGAGGAGGATGAAACATGCTTTTCTTCTTAGTTTTCTCTGTCTGTGAAAGTTTAAAACAAGGTGAGAAAAATTATTGCCTTGCTGTACTTAACCTGCATTTTAGAGAGAGACAAAGTGGTTTTCAATTCATGTGACATTGAAATCCACAGTTCCAGAAAACACCTTACTTTCATTTCTTCAGTGTGATCTTTATTACCTGAAAAGGCTTTATGTCTCTTTAAAGAGTTTCCCTTTGTTCTAATATATTGGAGCTGTATTTTAGGTGGCAGAAACAGAGGTCTTGCTACTATAAAGGCATAATCTGCTGTTGCTCTGTCACAGGGGTTCTTCAGAAGATAGCTGATGCAGTTACCTTTGGGCATGGATTGAAACAATTTTTGCTTGAAACAGGGTAGGAGCTCAGCATTTTCAACCTCGGGAAAAGACAACAATTGTACTATATATCAGAAGTTTCTCTTTGCCCGTGCTGTAGGATACTTTTTTCCTGACTCAGAGTCTGCATGCTGGTTAGAGAAGCTTATGGCTAAAATGTTCAAACTTCTAGACTAAGATGGATCCATTCCCATTTCAGTAGAAGTTACCAATAATCAGAAGCTTTGACAGCATAGCCTTCTATTACATAGGATTATTTATGGACATTTTAATACTTAGGAGTTTAACTTGCCTTTTAAAATGCTCTTGCCAAGGGAGATAATCTGCTTTAAAAATGTAAAAAAACCCTGTAATCAGAGGAGCTACACTTTCCTCAAAAGCTGCTGTATAATTACAAAACCACTTGGTGAACCTGAGATACATTACAAGAGAAGGCACTTGGTGCAAATCAGATGATGTAGGTGCAAGTTTAACTTGGAGAATCTGAGCTGGTGTATTAGGATGAATCACCAACTTATGGACACCTAGAGAGCACCTTGAACAAAGTGGGGGATTTAAATTTGTTTTTTTCACCCTAATTTTATTTTGATCAAGAAGCAGTGTATATGAGCCAATCATGTGATTGCCAGTATGATTACTGATAAAAGATTATCTTGATGCTCTTTCAGTGTGTCTCAAAAAAGCAAAACGAAACAGAAAATTTCTAAATGACCATTCAAAATTAGCATTGTCATCTTCAAAAATGAAGTAAAACATTAGGGCAGTGGCAGTTTCAAAATTAGTTGTTCTGTCAGAAAAATGTACTATTTGGTTAACTTAAACTTTAATTAGTGACAGATTCACTTTAGGTCTAAAAATCAATTCAGACCTTTGCCAGCTTCCACTGTAGTGCAGTTTTTATCAGTTTCTGATTTCCTTGATGTCATTTCTTGTTACCATAGCAGACACAGAAAACTTGGAGTACCACAAACCCTGTCAAATGCACAAAGAGAGCAAAGTTTTTCTTCCCCCTTATTTCTCTTGCATAAACTGCTGAGGAGAAAAAATCAAAATTGTTTTGTTTGCTTTGGGTCATTTTGTTTATGCTTTTTGTTTAATTATTATAGACAAAGTTATAATTGAGTGTTGGCTTTGTGATTTTTTTTTTTTTTTTTTTTTTTTTTTTTTTCTTTCTCCTGGTATATTTGGAACAATGAAGTATGGAAGTAGAGCAGTTAAGTGACCAAGATTACACTTTGGGAATTTACCTAACTGCAGCTGCATTGAGTAGTAGAGAAACTCAGCCAGGAGTGTCAATGCCTTCTTGCAGAACTCACTGAATGCATTGTGCCTTTTAGTAGTAGGTTTATTGTATTGTCTTCTACCTCTGCTGCTCTGCAGATGGAGGTTATGCAGTTGTTTATCATGCATATGTTTTTATCCCTCAGTGACCTTTTTTTTGTTGTTGTTGTTGGAGAAGCACTGTATTCATCTTCTAAAGCCAGTGCATGAGGATCCTATAATATTGCAGCTACATGTGAAGGCTGTCTAACTGCACCCTGCCTACTATTCTCAATACTGTCCTTCAAGAGGAAGGCATTCCTCAGACCCCTTCATCTCAAATGGAACAAAAAGACTTTAAAATATTCAGAAATATGTATGGGCAAGGCAGTAATGGTGTAAAAAGTGAACTTTATATCAGGACTGTGCCAGAACTGTCCTCTCCTGCACATGAACAATCACAGTATAAAGTCTGAAAGTACGCAACAATGTCCCTGGCCACCTATGTACTAGTAAATCAGACAGCAGGTGGAAATGTTCCTGGACAATGGATTGCAATTGCCCACGCTAGTGAAGCGTTAAGACTTTCCCTGGTGTGAGTTAAGCATGTGCCAAAAAGTACTCTCCCGAGTTTTCCCCAGCACATTTCAGGAGCTAAAATGTTCCAGGGCCATTCCCAAAAGTCAGCTTGCCAGCAGCTCCCCTCTTTTAGAGGTGAAAGGAGTTGCTCAGCATGGACACTCTCCTTTCAAGGCCACCTGGAACGTGGTGCTCAGGAACATTCTTAGGTATGTTTACTACCAGTCTAGGATGAAGGCAATCCCTCCCACAAATCTCATCTGAAGGTAAATTCACTCGCAGTCATACTCGTGCTAGGATGACACTATCTAAATCCCAAGTAGTAACTTAATTGCACAGAGGCAACATGTTTCATTTTTTTTGTCAAAGGAGTAAGGTAGTTGTCAATGTAACTTGTTAGAATTTTGCAAAGCTTAGCTGATAGGGACTCTTACTCCAGTGTGGGGTAGCTATCTAAAATAATATATTGATATTTTGAATCATCCTGAATCTGTTGTTTTTTTTTTTTTTTTTATTTATTTTATTTTATTTTATTTGGGGAATGGCATTTTTTCTTTTTGCAAAATTATTCCTTAAATACCTACTGACAAGTCATAGAAACAGACTTTTTCCTGTCTTTATCTTTCTTTACCAAGCAAGCTTTCATATAGCACAACACTTGGCTAGTTTTTAAGAATTAATTAAGATGGCATATCTTATTTTTGGAAGTTACATACATCTTGAAGAAAGCAGTCACAAAAAATTGTTTCCTCCCTTGATAATCACTATAACCTCATCTTTCCACAAGATATGGAAAGCGTTCTCTCTTTTTTCCTTTTAGCCTCATGCTTTCTTAGCCCCCAGGTTATAGAGTGGGTGGCTTATGGAACTTTGTGATTGCTGAGTGATTTTGCAGGCTTTCACAGAGAAAAACTGGTGTATAAACTATTGCATTTGAACTTGGCATCTGAGAGAATGGATCTCACTGATGTATTTTAGGTCTATACAGACTATATTTCTATATAAGCACAATCTGAGAGATGTGGCTGGAAAGAAAAAGATTGTCACAATTCACAATTCACCCCTTAAAATCTCTGCTTTAGAAAAATTGAGCAATATTAAATTTTTTTGTTTGTTTGTTTGTTTTGTTTTAGTTGATAAATTAAGCAAAGTGAAATATTAGAGATGGAGAGACATCCTGTTCAGTTTATTGAATGTAGGCAGCATTTGTGCTGTCTACATTTCACATACATTTATCCAAAGACTTCACTTCAGCTGCAAGATTGGTGGGTGAAATGCCTGGCCTCACTGGAGGCAATGACAAAATTCTCCTTGACCTCCTTGAAACTTTGTATAGACAAGAGGTGAATTCCTGAATATGTACTGATTGAGCATACACTTGAATGGGTATCCTGGGAAAATCCCAGCTGCCTAGGGGAATAAAAAAAGTCTATAATTGCATGAGACACACTTTTGAATCAAGGAATAGCTACCTTACTTTGGGATTTTTAACCTTCATTCTGATCCTACTTAACTTACTCTATGACTAAGATAATTTATTCCTACCACTGCTATAGTATATATGCAGTTACTTCCCTTAGGCACCAATCTTTCAGATGTTGCTAAGAGATTCCGTTTTGGGGTTTAATTCCATTAATGGTGCTGCAGATTCCTCTTAGGCTTTTTAACAGAAAAACTTGTGCTGATACAAGCTTGTGTGTAGACTCTTCTTGTATTTCAGCTTTCTGTTATCAAACCGTTCTTGTACACTGAAGCCGCAACAGTTTCACTGAATTCAGCTTAGCTCAGCTGTTGCAAAAAAGTCTAGGGAGAGTATTAATTTGCTTTAGATGATAGTCTGGTTAATTTGCATAGGCTCATTCATGCTAAGAGTATCTGCACAGTGTTTTGTGACAGTATTACTAAATCAGCTATAAGCACTACCTGAAGTTAGAGTGAAAGCATGCTTAAACTACAGTGAGCTACTCAGAGAGAAGTGTCTATGTGCACTAGTGTTGCTTTGATCTAAGATGTCCATTAAGATGGGCAAAATTGTTTTGCAGTTATATTTCTGTATTGCACATTATATCTCCTGTATATATATATATGCACATCACAATTTAATCTTCTTTAGGGGAAGTGACGAATAGAATGAAAGAAACTATTTCCTATTACCATGTTTCACTGTTACTGACATACTTCTTTCAGAGTATCATCTTTTGCTGTAACATTGTCCCTTAGCTTCTAAATGAGACCATGAAAGGTTCTCCTTACCCTTTCCCCTTAGAGAGTATGCCTTCAGAGCGGAGGGCATCTGCCCTGTCCTCTGTTACTTTGTATATTGAAGTTTCCCAGGTATGGTACCTTGGTCCAGTGAACAGAACACCCTTTTTCCACTCTGTACTTTCAGTGAGAAATGAGTAACGGAGATGCTAGTTTTCTTATTGCTAATTGTACATAATATAGCAGCTTTCAAAGCCTTTGTTAATTTCGAACAGCACTGGTGTAAGCTCTCACACAAATGCACAGAAAGGCAGATTCCCAGTCCCTTATAATATATAAACTGCTTTGTGAGAGGACATCTTCAGAAGGTGAGTAGTAAAAGGGAGGATGAGTGCGCAAATGTGATGTGGTTATATAAGCCAAGAATATGCATATTGCAATGATGCCAAATCTTTTAAATATTCTTTAAGAGTATCGGAACTTTTTAAATGCTGAAGGTTTTCAATGTATGCAGAAAAGCAGAAAAACCGAGTAAATCAACCTCTTCTCTTTTTGTTTGGATAAGCACAATCAGTTTACCAGTTTCCGTTTATGGCTGCAGCTGTGCTACAAATAAAATTATTGGGCTATAGATAATGTATATCCTGGTTTTCAGAGAGAAAATAAAAAAAAATGTCTTGTGTAGATGGGAGGGCTGTAGTAGCAATAGACATAAAATGTCATGAAATAATGACTGTCTCATTTTGTTTACTATTGGCTTGGCTTTACAGAGAGATTCAGTTCCACGGTAGTACAGACACTAAGTAGACACAAAAAAAATAGCTGCTTAGTTTTCTAAATTTAGTGACATAAACCTAAATTGTCCATGTGTGATTTAGACATCTCAAGTTGACAGCATGAAACATGAAAGGTATTGCATTTTCTCTGTGGTTTTTGATTGGGGTTTTGGGTTTGGTTTGGTTTAAGGTTTTTCCCTGGTGAAAGCAGGCTACAGCATGCATGGCAATGAAAAGAAATGCTATCTTTGGTACCCATTTCAGAGACTTGCAGGCTTAGTGGGACAAAGAAACACCAGAGACAGAATAAAAAGTGTCAAAGTGGAAGGTTCTGGATGTTTTGGTGTTTGCTTTCTCTAGCAGGGTAGGTACTTTTTGTTCGTGGTATTTTTTCCATTGCTTGTTTGTTTCAGTCCATCTTTCTTAACCGTCCTTGCCACTTTCAGGTCTGCCAGGGACTGCCAGTTCTGCGGGCATAGATCAGACCCTTGCCTTAATGAGATAACATGGGATATGAAATGCGAATATATACCCCTGTAGAAAATTATACTACAGCATTGCAGGATGGCGTTTGCTGTCACTGTGGGGCTTTTTGTGATTTTGGGGTTTTGTTTATTAATAAGGTAAGTGAGGCCCCGAATCTCAAGTTGGGTAAATCAGCCTGGCTCCACTAATGGTAGTGATGTTCTGGTGATTTGCACTAGCAGAACATGTAACCTCATAACTTATTATTAAAACAAAATATTAAAAAATGATGTTACACAGTAGAATAAGAATCTAAAGATTTTATCAGCTTCTCTTTCTTACTGCATCTTTGTTGAACAATAGCTTTCACTATAACTCATGACAGTTCAGATTCCTTATTTATAATACACTAAAAGCTATTATTTATTACTTACAAGATTCTTTCACAAAAGTAATGCCTTCAATTCAGTCACTTAACTTTAGGATTCCAGGGTCACTTGAGTATTCCAAGATTTGTTATGAAAAAAGTATAATCCCTGCAACAGTGTTTTACATTTTTAAAAAATACTTAAAGCATGCGTTGCAAGGCAGACATTTATGATAAGCCTATTTATTACGGGGTGAATAATATTTTTCAAGAATGATTCATCTGGCTTATTTTAGAGGCTGCCTTGAATTCTGGTCATTTCTATAGATACTGCAATTCATAGTCATTAGTAAGCTGGTGGTTCAACCTAACCTCAGCTACCTGTTGCAGGCTGTGAATGGAAGAATTTATTTTTAGTGCAAAACCACGATACGAATATTTTCCACTCTGAAAGCACAAAAAAACCTTTAACTAAAAATTTTACTCTTTCACTGTGATGTGCTGTGGCTCTGATGTCAGACATGCTAGGTTCTTCTTAAGGAAAATTCTTGAAAATGCCTGACTCTCTATTGAAGTTGACAAGAATTTCCTCCACTTAACCCCTTCAGCGCCCCAGGCGTTCAGCTCACATCAAACAAAAGGGAGCTCCTACACCTCCTAGGAGGGGATGGTGGGATATTGACAAATCCAAGATGAAAAAAAAATTAGATGGAAAAACCTGTGCCCTTGGGCCGTCAGGAAGGCAGTTCATGGGTAGGCTGTTATATGTGAGAGATACAGCATCTCTGCACAGCTGTGCTTTTACAACACAACCACAACTGCCCTGCTGATATAGAAGCCTGCATTTTGGCACACAGTGTTTTTTGTTTGTTTGTTGGGATGGGCTGTTTGGGGATAATTCTGTCATTTCCTGAAGATTCAGAGGTAGAAGCAGTCTGTAATTTAGGGAGGTATCAGCTCTGCTTAGTAACAGACAATGGATTAATCATGGTAGAAAGCCATCTACAGGCCTTGAGCACATGAATCTTATAGTTAATTACTGACAGTCACCATGTGAATCGCATGCTCTACAGAAACTCTTGACTAGTCTGCTCAGTTAAGTAAGGTCTATATTGCATGGATTATATTGCAAAAGAATAATAATCTGAGGTCTATACTCAAATCCATTGGCCTATACACAAACTTCTCATGTTTTTCCATAAAACATTTTAATTGCATTGGAGATAAGATGGAGCAACAGTGCTCTTTATCTAGGTGTCTTTATAATTTTGCAACCAAGCCTAATCTATAACACAGTTAAAAACAAGGAGATAAAGTGGAAAACAATAATATAATGCAGTTTAAAACCCAGGAAAGTTTCTAGCCCATACCTAATGCTCAGTTCATTTTAAGGACAAGGTCTGGCTCCTAACCCTTGACTGACAGCCTGGTATCCACAGAATATTAGGGTTTTCAGATAATTAATGGGCTTTGGTCACTGTTCACCACTGAGCTTTTACCATTCTAGTCAGAGAGGCTACTGACCTTCCCACTTTAGGTTGTTGCCGCATTTCCACAGCTTTAAAAAGATTTAAAAATAATTCATGGATTTCTTTGATGGAGAAAAATACTTCCTCCTTTATATTTGTGATGCATCTGAAATTCACGTTTTGTTCGCTTTTTTAACAGGCCAAAAGAAAGTAGATGATTTAGTTCTGTTAGCTCAATTAATTTATCTTAGATGAAGGTGGCTGCTGTCTTTGTGTCCACATGAGGAAGGAAAGAAAAAAGTATATGTTTTATACAGCTTTCTGTTTGGTAGTCACTGTGGTCTGAGATAGTGATGTTGCAGGAGCTTTTACACTTTCATTGAAAGTGATTAAAGCAAGATCAGGTCCTATGTGAGTTAAGAGACTGCACTTCATATCCAGCTGATCCCCAGCAAGTCTTTGCTAGCACTAATCATTACGCAGTATAGCTATGCAGAGTGCATCTGATGCCTGAAGTATGGTTTTAGGATGGTTTATTTTTATAGTCCTCCTTAATGCCTCATGTTGCCAGTTCCATTCCACCCTCTTGTTTGCACAAAATGTGCAAGAAGGTAACTGGCACATATGCAAGTTAAAGAAAACAAAATACACTCTTTCTCTCTCAGCTCCCAAATAAAAGGACTTAAAACATAAAAAAAAAAAAAAACAAATACACAAACAAAACAAAACAAAACAAAAAAAGAAACAAAACAAACAAACAAAAAAAAACCCCACCAAACAAAAAACCTGGCTTCACTTTGCATAATATTTTGTAACTTATGAATCTATTTCAAAAAGGAAATCAGTATTCCTTTTATTAGAAACATTTTTCATTTACCACAAAGATACACTGCTGTCTACAGGACTTCAGCATGGGAGCAGTTTTTTAAACCTCTTCTCACTCAGTTCCACTGTACATACTTTGAAGCTTAGTCTCACTGAAACGGGGCGGGGGGAGAGGTGAAAACAGGCTTATAGAATTTTTTTTTTGTTAACTTGGACTTGGATTTAACCCTGCATTTGAACTTGCTTTACTCTTTTCCTCTGAATTTAGAACAGAAGTGATTTTAAACTTGGGCTGTGCAGTGGCAACTCACAAAGGCTAGCAAGGTAAACCTTTATTAACTTAGGTGGGTTTTATGTATTTAGATGCCACACTGGGGGAAGACTTGACCAAGCAAGCATTTCCAGCTGGTTTTCTTGCTCTGATTTCTTTTTATAATAGCATTCTTTAAACTTCTTTAATGTCTTCTCAGTATGGATGTCTAGTACTGTGGGAACAGCTTGCTTGATGCTTGTGCAAATAGCATTTCATTGAAAGGCAGCAAGAAGCAAATTGGTTTGGCTTGAAAATGTTTGGAACTGTAAGTTTTAAGCGCTGTGGTAACTTCCTGATAAAGGTTTAAAGGGCAAGCCACTGAAATGCCAGGCTGCACCAGGAAAGTCTGTATCATTGAAGTGCCTCCTTTCCTCCATCCCGCTGCTGCTTCCATTGCACCACCTGCTTAGATAACCAGTTCACAGCTATAAAGATTAGATGCTAGCAGTGTTCTGTGGTGTTTTGCCATAACCTTAAGTTACAGTCACTTGCTTATTTCTCTAGCATATGTGAACCTGAAGTCTTACAGCGGTGTCTTTCCCTCCATTGCCATAGCTGTGGTGATTTATGTTGACACAAATGAGAATAGGTCCAGATAATTCTTAGATCTGTTACGTAAGGGAGATGATAGAGGAGATTTGTCTTCTGGGATTGGTGCATGTAATGTGCATCACAAATCTTGCCCAGAATTAAATGGAAACTCCAGTATCTGAAGGAGGCCTATAAGGATGCTGGGGAGGGGCTCTTCATTGGGGTCTGTAGTGACAGGACAAGGGGTAATGGGGTTCAAACTTAAACAGGGGAAGTTTAGATTGGATATAAGGAGGAAGTTCTTTACTGTAAGGGTGGTGAGGCACTGTAGTGGGTTTCCCAAGGAAGCTGTGAATGCTCCATCCTTGGCAGTGTTCAAGGCCAGGTTGGACAGGGCCTTGGGTGGCATGGTTTAGTGTGAGGTGTCCCTGCCCATGATAGGAGGCTTGGAACTAGATGATCTTAAGGTCCTTTCCAACCCTAACTATTCTATGATTCTATATTAACTGCATGCTCACACATGATCATTAGCATAAGGTAAAATGTTCATGTGGTCGAAGCTGCTGGAATTCCAGTGCATGTGGTTTGGTCATTCGTGTTACCAAGAAAACGTTTACCATCTCTACCAATGTGTTAAAAGCTACAGTCATGTTCTTAGCACTGTGATTTTACCAACTGATAAGCAGAAAATGTTTGTTTAAAAAAGACAAGCAAATAAGTACAATTCCCCAACCAATATTCTTAGAAAAGATTAGACTAAAGCTTCCGGTTAACACCTTCAAAGATGTGACTAACCATCTTGCATTTCACATCTGTGCTTTAAAAAGCAAGAGATCATGCTTTTATAATCCAAACGCTTCTTCTCCTCCTAACATATTGTTGTTTTTTTTTTTTTCCAGGTAATCATCACTTCATTGCCCAAGCAGGATCATTTGAATTTTGGCCTAGAAGCAGGAAGGCACAGAGAGAGCCTTTCAGGGGAATCCCCCATCCTGGGTGCAGAGAAGAAGTATCACTGTATCACAAGTATCACTTCACTGTACATCCTAGAGCACATGATGTGTAAACACCCTTTTGATAAGCAACGTAACCTTACCACAGGACTGTAAATATTTTTGGTAATTACTTTTTTTATTCTTACTTTTTTAGTGTGATTGTGTGTCCTGGTTTTGGTTCTTGTGAAAGAGCCGCCTCTGCTTTCAGATCCTCATTGCTGTGCACTGAGGGCAAGGGAATCTTCACCATGATTAAACCCAGGATTCAACTTCCCCCAATTTATAGTGACTATAACAACAGTTTTTTAGGGGTTATAGGTTTCTAAGGAGTGTAATAGACTAATTTGTATTTCCCTGCTAGCTAAAGTGAAAGACATCCAGTAAGGAAACAGTCTGTTTATAGGTTTATTTAGGAATCTCTGAGGAGACTTTCAAGAAGGAATAACCAAGTCAAGGTGCATCTACAATCAGGAGTTAATTAAGAAGATTCATAAGGCAATCTCCAGGGACAAACAGTCTTCAGAACTAGACACAGTCCCATCAACACCCATTATGATAACCAGCTTCAAGACCACAACTGCAAGCTGCTTCTGGACTGGCTTAGCATACTTCGGTGTTAAAAAGTGAGACATACACCTTGCATGTATCTGTGAAATGTTTCCTTTATAGACTTTAGATCCTTGAACAAAAATTAAGACAGACGGTGTGTGTGTGTACTCTCTGATATCCCAGTCCAACAGTGGTGAATGTGGGAGGGGTAGAAAGGGAATGGACTGCAGACAGTAGCCATGTCTGCATGCTTTCCCTAAATAGCATCTCTGTTGTCACCATCAGAAACTGCATTCTAGGCTATATGTACCACTTTTCTGAGGCCATAGGAAGTTCCCATGTTCTTAAGAGGTTTTGGAGCTGCAGAAATTCGTACCAAGTCTGACCTGTCTTGGGTTTTCCTCAAGCAGGAGTAGGGGAATTACAGTACTGCCTGTGTGTCACTCCGCTGCAGTTTATTGCAGTCTATGAAGGCTCATATGGCTGTCCATCCTTGTCCATCATCTCCATCTGAATTCCGTTGGAAAACTTGTGTAGAAGGAATGAGAAACATCTCATGGAGTTGTGCTGGAACTATGATTTTTTTTTTTCCAGTGTGAATGGGGATGACTGACAATGGGAAAAGACAAAATTGTTCTGCTAATAATGTTGATAAAGTAATTCTCTATAATGGTCTTCAGGAAGATTTTTTACTAAAAATCAGCTTTTCAAACAGTTAAGTCAATGAGAAACTACAACTGGTGTCCCACAGAAAGCCAAACAACATAAATAGACCTATTTAGCTATAGCTTATAGATGGTTCTGCAAATTTATCAAGTTGGCTAGGTGACAGCAAGCATTCATGCCCAGGAGATCAGCTCTGGGATATGCAGAAAAGATAGGCTCTGATATGTCAAAATTTGAGAAATAGTAAAGTACCCCTTTGCAGCTTTGCTGAATGGAGAAACCCACATCCTACTGGTTGCAGTTTTAGTATAAAAATCAGTTCAGTGGGGTGATATTGTTAAAGTGTGAAAGTAAAACACTGGAAAATATTTTGACACAGTCTTAGTGGTTTAAAGGCTATACTTCTACATGTTAGCTTCAATGGGCAGAGAAGTGGTAATGGGATGTGAGACAAAGTTAATGTGCAGACATAGCAGGAGGGAAAATGACGGTTTCTCAACCTCTAGTTTTGTTCAGGTCAGAGTCACATGTGTTGTAAAGGAAATACTGAGATACAGAATGAACTTGGATTTGATCACCCAGTGCCTTCCTGTCTGTAAGATTGGCTTTAAGCCTACTTTTCCTCTTCAGCAATAGTATTTTAATGAGTTAATACATAGTCCTCAGAGCTATTAAAACATTGACTGAACTGACAAAACCTAAAATGATTATAGCCCAAATTTTTGCTTCCCACACTTCATTAAAAAAATAACTCTACATTTCTGATGGAGATTTTTTTTTTTTTAATTTGGGTGTTTTGAAGTATTAAATACTTGGGTGTTTTGAAGTATTAAATACATGGGTGTTTTGAAGTCTTAAATACTTGATAAAGGAATTGTAAATGTAAATGTAAATTGAGGGGTTTTTCTCCTCCCCTCCCCTCCCCTCCCCTCCCCTCCCCTCCCCTCCCCTCCCCTCCCCTCCTCTCCTCTCCTCTCCTCTCCTCTCCTCTCCTCTCCTCTCCTCTCCTCTCCTCTCCTCTCCTCTCCTCTCCTCTCCTCTCCTCTCCTCTCCTCTCCTCTCCTCTCCTCTCCTCTCCTCTCCTCTCCTCTCCCCTCCCCTCCCCTCCCCTCCCCTCTCCCTCTCCCTCTTCTTTTCATTGTTTTTCCTTGCTTTGCTTTGGCAAAATGGAGCTCCAGATGGTTTTAAATCATCTCACTTCAGATGTCCATAGCTTATGCATCTATTTCTATACTCATCACTCTTTGGTTCCCTTATCTTTAGTGTTTGTAAATGAATAATCTTACGGGTGTGCGCGTTTTGCCAGCTGTTATAGAGCAAAGAGTGGAGTGCTGGGCTGGGTTTGGTGTGATGTGTTACATTTCTAGGTTGGAATATTCACACTGCTTCTTGACTGGCAATGGTGTTGGTGTCAGCTGCTGATTCACAGTGCACCCTTATTCTATGTACAAGAGTAACTGCTGAATGACCCTGCATCAGTTTTGCAAGTGAATGGCAACCAATGGTACAACATCTCCCTTGGCTCCATTGGGAGCAAAAGTGCTTCAAGCACAGCATATGTGTAAATCAGAAGAGTCAAAATATAAATTCAAGATAAATTTGCGTTAAAAACAACCCCTCTAATGCACCAAATAGCAAGTGTAGATTCACCCGTAGAGTATGTATGTATGGCCTCTTTAATCTAATTTTTATCAATCTACATTAATATGAACTGAATTAAGAAGAAAGCATATGTAACTAGCCCAGATGGAGATAGCTATACTTTTATTTTTAAGATTGATTAAAATTAATATGATGCTGTGCTTCTTTTTACAATAAGATTTTTTCTCCATATTCAGGTATATAAGATGCTGCACTGAAACTGATTTACTAACTCTTAATCTGTACATTATTTGGATATGTAGCCCTGTCTTTTTTTATATTTTTTATCTATTTGAGGTGTCATACCATTCCATAAGTAAATCTAAATGTAATTTTAAAATTATGATTTTTAAAAGCAAAAAATTTAAAGACAACTATTTCTAAATTCTGTATTAATTTAGAAATAATTAATTCAGGGCAAGCTTCTGTGCTAAATGCATTTGTCTATAAGTGAAAGAATTGTCTAAGATTCCACTACAGTCAATGGGATCCACTACAGTCAATGGAATTCTATGCAGTTGTCCAGATTTGAATGCTTTGTGCCATTTGAGTTGTCCAAGTGTATCTGTTATATTTTCATGGACTGGCATGACCATCAAGAGTAGCAGGTGGAGTCCAGGTATTGCACTAGCTACCTGTACAAAGGCAACTCAGAAGTCAGAGAATCAGCAGAGTCTGGAGATTAAATGAAAGATGTATGTTTTAAATCATTCTAAAGCAAATCTCCAGGTTCGACTAGATGAATAGTGCTCTAGAAACCCTTGACTGGAATGGCTAGGTCTCTACTGACTTAGCTTAGACACCTACATTTATTGTTTCCTAAATTTATATGTCTGAATCTTGAACAGAATCCTACCGCTTGTTACTGAATTACTGCATCCTGTTCTTACTTGGTTAACCACAGATTTCAAGAGACTATATGGCGTACTAATTCAGAAATGGAATATGAATTCCTTATTTTATCCATTTTAATAGCACGGCCGTGTTTTTAACTGTTACAAATATAATCAGTTTATGGTTCTGACGATTATGACAGTTTCCCAAGGTCTTTTATTCATTATATTTGGGGTAATATATTAAATATACATGAAAACTGCACATCCCACTTGTCACAGTTGTATCTCTGGGGATGCACAGTCCTGTTATTGCCAAAAATAATTCCCCAAGCACAGCTTTCATGGAGCATAGCATGGAGACTCAATAGAAAGTTGTTTCATGGCTTATAAAATACACTGTCAAATAACAGTGCCAGTGAAATTTTTCCAGGCATGTAGAAAAAGGCAGGACTGTACAGAATTACTTAAGATCATTTAGTGTAATCATCTACAGTAAAAAGGACTGAATGTACTGCAACCATTTCTTGCAGGTAGTTGCCTAATCTGTTTCTAAATAAGCCTAATGAATGATTTCCTGTTAAGTCCCTGTTCTAATATTTTACTTACTATATACAGAAAGATTGTTATGGCCTCCCTTTATAAGGTTCTGATTCTTGAGAAAAAAAATCTTTCCATCAGCTGCATATGCATTTTATGGTAATTACATCTAGAAAATTCTGTAGAAGTGCTTATGTCTGCATTGATTGTAGTGGAACACCATGACCTTTTCTCACCACAGAAATGTAAGGCAGGCCACTATTGGTCAGACAAAAGATCTATATTGCCCTTTATCCTATTTCTTACAGATGTAAGGGATATATAAAACATGCTAGCTAGTACAGATACTACCCCAGGAACACTCTCCCATAATTGAGCAACTTTAAACAGAAACTTCCTGCATCCAATCTAGTGTTTTAATGGCCTTTAATGACCTTTCTGATAATTTCCAAAGCTTACTTTCTTAAGCTATTCTAAAATTATCATCTACAGTATCCTTCAGCAAGTAGCTCTACAATTAGACTATAAATCTAGCTTTTAGCTGGCCAGAGAAGGTAAGATTAATTTCACACTAAACACTTGCAAATGGATTGTTATAGATGTATTTCAGTACCTTTATGAGAATTGAAGGTACACTGACTGATCTATTCTTTGATCTACAATTCCATGACTGTGTTGAAGCACTTAACCTGTCCTATGAACCTCTCAGCAGGGGTTATTAGCTCAGGTGCACCACAAAGCGAATTCATCTAACTGGGTACACATGTTTCTAGGGTCTCTGCACTAAGCTTCACTGTTTTCTGTAGACATTTATTATGCTGCTGTTGCTGCTAATGCTTTTGTCAAGTTGCGGAAAAGAAATATTACCAGATTGGTTTCGGTGTCGTTGCACTTCAAATTCCTGCAAGAATTTTAAAGAGTGATACAGAATACAAGAATCACAGCAGTGTCATAATGTTGTAAGGCAAATGTATGAGCAGCAGCAGAATTATGCCTTCAGAGTTTCTTTTCATGGGGAGGGAGACTTTCCTCAGTATTGAAGCATAATAAATATAAACTTAGATTTTTTTATCAAAGTTTGATGAAATGTTCAAGTCCCTCTGTATTCTGTTTTGCATCTTTGCAGTTTTGCTTTACATGTAGCGCTGTACGGTACTGTTTGAAGCTTCTTATGGTCTCTTGCAAAGTATAACAGCTTTCCTTTTTTTCCTTGTTGTTTATTACTATCAGTGTTACAGAAGCATCCCCCCCCCCCAAATCCAGAAAGATTAGAATTGCATCCTGCTAAGGGAAGGACAGATAGGACAGCCATTAAATATAACGACAAGCATAAACCCAAGATGTACTTAGTGGCACAAAATGCAGATAAGGTTAGATGCACTCCTGGAATCTGGCTGGTTAGACCATGTTTATAACTCCTTTGCGCAGCAGCAAGGAGGATAAACCTGTTTATCTGGTCTATTGATTTCTTGTTGCTCTGAATCCTGATACTTTGATTTTTTTGGCTTGAATCTTTATACTGCGAAAAGGGTGAAACTGATGCTTAGGGCCATGTCCCTAGGGGTAATATATAGATCAGGTATGCAGGTTGCTGGCAGAGTTTTTTCTAAGGTAAGTCTGCAAAACATGCAGCTACAGGTCTCCCTTTAGGAAGGGTTTCAAACCCACCTCTCTCATTTTACATGTTAAATGTGGCCTAGAGGAACATCCACCCACACCAAATGGAAAAGGCAAATTTCCTTCCAGTTCCAAAAACATTATAGACATCTGCCAAACGACATTTCTAATTCTTCCCGTAAAAAATGGAAAGCTAAACAGAAGCATCACTCTTCCAATAAATCCATTCCAAACTCTTCCTGATTTATTCCAGATCCTCTGCTTTTTGGTGAGGCTGTTAAATAATACTCGTTTTTGTTCTCCTTACAGGCCTTACTTCAGAATATATTTTATATGGGTGTTCCTTCAGAGGTTTTTAAAAATGCTCTAGAAATCATAAAGAGACAAAGTTTGACTTCTGATACATGTATTCAGTTCCCATTGACTTCAGTGGGGAGTTTCAAGCCGAAATAGACCACAGTGTTGGAAACATTTATTTAGGCATGCTAAGTAAAATGGGTAGTTCTGAATAAATGTTAATATTTCCATCAAGTAGAACAAAATGTAAGCACCTTAAATTCTGGGGTTTTTTTAATACAAGAAAGAGACAAATCACTAAAATACGTTTAAGAAATCAAAGGAATGGTGAAATGAAGAAAGCCACAAAAACTTCTTGTTGGGAGGCTTTTTTAAGAACTATTTATTTAATCACAACATCTTGCAATAGTTGTATCATGTCTAAGATGTAAATAAAGGATAGCTTTAACTTGCTTTTTAATGCAGTGAGATTGTTGAAAAGCATCCAATTTCATATTACCACAAAGAAAACAGGTCTTATGATTTTATCCTTTACATTATAAGGACATTGAAAAGGCTGTTTTCAGCTGTCACTGTTGTGCCTCTGTTTGCTTTGGAAGGTTTTTGCAGCCTGACTACTTGGACAAGCACAAGAAGACCCAAGATCCTCTGGCTATGCCCTGACCTGGTCAGACAGAGCCAGCTCCTGTCCAAAATCAAGTAATTGCACTCAGGTTGCTCAACCCTGCTTGTTACCTCAAAACAGAAGTGCCATGTGAATGTGTCTATATATGACTATGGATCAGAGCTGGCTCATGTCTGGCCATTTTGAAGAACAGACAGACAAGCTTACATCTGTCTGTACCTGTCCCTGTAGACATACCCTAAAGCTGCTAAATAGCTGATTAATTTTTTTTATGTCACAGTAAACAATGAATATGGAATGTCAAGCAATCACCATGGAACTAAAAAATCCTCAACAAAGAGAATAGGTAAAACAATGCAAATAAAATGAAATTTATTTTTCCTTCCACACTCATAAACTGTCATGCAAGTGCAATAGCTGGAATTGACGTAAACTCTTTTTGAAAAGCTAATTTAATAGTGTGCAGTCACCTTTTATTTTGTTCATTATTCTCCTATTTTAATGTGTGTGCTCTTATATTAAGAAGAATTTGAATTTTAATGTTTCTAAAATGCGAGCAAGAAATATTGGCTATTGGTACAGGAAGTACAAGAAAGCCTGTGAAATTTTCAATTTTCTTTCATAAAATTAAAGGTCCTGTTAATCTTTGGATTAGATTCCATACTTTGAAGTCATAAGTGTTGTATGAATGTGTCTGTTGGCACAGTTTTCCCAAAGTATATTTGTTATTAAATTCAGTAAGGTAGCAAAGTAAAAATGGCCATTGCAGTGTACAAAAACCACATTTCTTCAGTTATAAGAACACCTCAGGTAAAAACAAAAGATAGATGCATAATCCTCACTAGTCATTTAGAGCACTGCTAATATTATTCATTTATCTTTTTACCATAAATATCTGAGGCTTCATTATTCATTTTTACTTTTGCAGTTTAGTTCTTCCTTTTCCATTTTTAAAAGCCATCTTTTCCAGATTCTACTGGTGACATTGCTGTTTAAGTACTGGTGCAGTCCTATGCCAAATAGTGCAGCCCTAGTCTGTGGATCCATCCTACATGGCCTGCTAGAAGCTGTCATAGCACTGGCTTACCTTCGGTTTTGTGCTTTTTGTGGGTAAATATGGAAGGTTGATGATTGCATTTTGTTTGGAAAAACTGTAGCAGTAATAAATGGGAGAGGGATTTATGGAACTCTTCCAAAGGTCTTTCACAGGTTTTCAGAAGAACTCTAATAACATGAGAGGTAAGTGAAAATATGAACCAAAGCTTTTGCACCTAGCTTGGGTCCCTATCCAAACTCCACATTGAGGTGGATCAGATGACTGGTTTAAAGAACTGCTTGCCTTCAATGTGATCAAAGAGCCATTCCATTTTACACTGACAGCAGGATACTATATTCACAACTAATATGTTTTAAAGAAGTCCTTTAAAACCCCAACTCTCACCATGATTTGAGCACAGGTCTGTATTGCAAAATTAAACTTTGTTGTAGCAGGTGACAAACAGGCAGCAGCCAAGTCCTGAGATGCAGCTGAATATGGTAAGATGAGACTCAGTTTCCTAACACTTTGCATAAATGAAGGACAAATAACTTTAAACATAGAAGCACTTTACACCTAAAATATCCCTTATTTCAGTAGGAAACAGTAATATGCCCCTAAAAGTAGAACAGAACACAAAGCAGCTATGGGGCTTCATGACTGGATATAAATTTAGAAGGTCTGATGAGCCATCTCAAACTTTTCTCCAGCTGCTTTGATGACATCATTGGTTTCACTATCTACAGTGGTACCATTGTCACATTAAACAATAAGAGTTCTAAAACTATCCTCTCTGCTTTCCTGTCAGATATTCATATGCTGCAGAAGGAAAAAGAAAAAAATCTTCTTGTTGTCATCATATTTTTTCTCTTTTTTCTTTTCCTTTTCTTTTTTCCTCCCACATAATTCCTTTTTGTCCTCCAGGTCTTAATTGCAATTCATTATTATTTTTGTGAAGAGCAGCCTCATGAAGGCAAAGAGTTAAAGACGTCACTTTAAATGACAAAAGCTGAACACTTTACCCCACTTTCAGTCTCTCATCTATTCATCCTTTTCATTGTGAACTTCGCTATTTCAGCTTTCTAAGCTCTTCAACTACCTGCCCCTAATTTGTATTCCTGGGAAGAGGCCTAGGCTGGTTATTTTGCATTTGTGTGCTAATGGTGCTGAGTTTGCTTCTAAGAGGAGAACAGGGAGGGGAGGGCAGGAACCTCCGAAAGGGTTTAAGTGGGAGTGGGGGTGAAGGTGCAGGAAGGGTTGTTTGGGGGAGAGTCATGCTGAATTTTAACCCTGAATGCTTTCTTATACAATTTAGCACAAAGCCCTCCTGATTATATGGAAAATGACACCCTGTGAAAACTTGCCTGTTCATATACACCTTCTAAAAAAATAGGTTAATCAAGTGGCTGGAAAGCCTGGGAGACAGTTGGGTCATCTTTTTATTAATACATTAAAACATGAGATACATTTTTCAAAGGTTTTATTTTTATTATTTTTAATATGGCCCTGAAAATTATGTAACTTATTCAAAGTATGTAGAGTATTTTGAAATACACTGAAATACACTTAATAGGGGAAACAGTCTGTACATGTAAATGATAGCAGGGCAACCTATCTCTGCTTTGTTTGATAAAACCATTTACTTTCACAGGGTTAATTTTGCCTGTGCGCGTAGATGACATGTGAGATAAAATACCTTTCATTAGATTAAATAGGCAAACAGAGGCTTTTTGACTTATTGACTACTATTTCAAAGCTGAGCATTTCTTATGCTAATCATTTTTATAACTAATTTAACAGACGCAAAAGAATGTCATTATGAATAATTAAGGATGTTAGTAATTTAGTTTCTAATTAACCAGGGATGTGACAGACCATTAGGGATGGGAATACTCATTAGCTGTGAGAGGCATGGGTGTTTTACTGCTTATTATAGATTCTGCCTATATTTAAAAATGGTTTGGTTGTTTGCACTTTTTAATATGGACAACTTTCTTTCATGCTCCTGGGTATATCAGCTTGTTGCACTTTGTCGCACAGTAAACCAGACAACCGCACAAAGCACATGATGCAACAAGGCGTGTAGGCAGTCATTTTCCATTTCATGAATTATTGCATGACAGTAGTTCTCACCCTAACTCCACACCCAAGAGGTGAATTTGCAAAAGGGGCATTTTTCTTTTGCAGGTGTAAGTTGCTTGTAATGCAATTAAGCAGAGAAGTATTAGATCTTCGAATCAGTGCCCGTGATTCATTTTGTGAGCAAAAATGAAAGGAAGCCTACCTGCTAATGTCATCCTACTTGCTGAGCTTATGACATACTTTACAGAATGGTACTGCAGACCACATGTCATCCACTCTCTCTGTGTAAGCTTCCACTAGTGACTGCACAGCAGTCTCTGGGGTATGAAAAAGGCTGCTCCTTTAGGATCTTACATCCCCTGAGTGAACTTCCACACAACCCTTATTCTGTTCCTACCACTTTTTGATTTCTTTCACTACAATTTCCAAAATTATTATGCATTCTAAATGTTCCAATTCTGTTTCAATAAGACCCAATCAAAATACAACCAACTAAAAACATTCTTCCCTTTCATTCGAAAATTTTTTTTTTCTGCAGTTTCTCAGATATTGAAAATTCTTTGCAATCAGTATAGTCAGGTTATTTGGAAAAGAGACTGAATATTGGTTACAGTAATCATAAGTCATTTTGCAATATTAGCATAGTAACAATATGGACAGGCCATTAAGCTCTGAGAAGGGAGTCTGCCCCGTGATTTATTTCTCTATGGAAAAACAAGAAAGTGACAATTGCATGAGCTATGTCAGCAAATAAACCTGAAGAAGAGTTTCTTCTGAGTGCTGACATTGGGGTTATACAGATATGTGCACCCTAATAATGGCAGTCTTTGTCTGTAGAACAGTCATGCATGGTTTTTCAGGGGTGACCCAGTTAAATTGCTGTAAGCTCTGAATATGTGTAACAGACCTCCACCCGGCATTTCATGTAGTTTAACTAGATTAGTTTAAACTGCCCCTTTAGTTAAGCAATGCAACTTTCTCCTGTAGGGAGAAGCAAAAGTGGTTTCAAGTCGGATCATTCATTGTTTCTGTGCAAACCTGTTTGTGATTCCTGTCACTTGAGAACAAGTGTGTCTCATTTCAATACCTGGGTTAGAGTCTGCATGAAAAATATCAGAAGGTGTAAATTAAAATGAACTACTATTTCAATTCAAGTGTTCATATAGGGAAGAAGATGGAGATTCCTGATATGCTTATTAGCCTACTTATGTATATTGTATTGCCAGTTAAACTTTGCTTAAGATACAATTCAACACACTTAGTCAGATTAGAAAATATTTTTTCTTTTCATAGCAGAGATTAGAGCACTAACCACAGCTATGGAAAATCAGTGTTCAGTGCCTGCACTACTATAGATATCATAATACAAATGACCTTGGGCAAGTCACTTAGCATATATTTGCACTGCAATCAGACAACCTAAAATTAAAGTTCAGCATTCCTGAACTTTTTCGCAGTACCAGCAGACCACTGTCAACCCCCACTGTTTTCGAAGGCCACCATGGACCCCTATAAAATTTTAATCAAAAGCTCCATTGTGACAACTTTGTTTCATATGGTTCAGCAAACCACTCACTATGAATTGGGAACTGCAGATGGGAATTGCTCCAATGGCATGGCTTCAGTGTAGGTTAAATTCCAAGGGTCCCAGGCAGATTTGTGCATCCTAAGCTGCTTTGTCTATGCTTCTGAGTGTGCCCAATCTAGTCTGGCTACTACCAGCTCTCCCATGTCTGTAGTTGCTGCCGCCATGCTTCCCAACTGCAGTGTAGACTGTGCCTCAGCTCTTCACCAGGAAAAGTATTGTCTCACTCACAGGTGCAATCTGAATATAAACAGATGAGAAGACTGAGGAATCCAGACCACATAGGACTAATGAGAGTATTTAATATATAGTCTAAAATACACTGGGTAGTTATTGTCTCAACTTTCCCTAGAACCTTTTGGGAAGTCCTAGTGGGTGCAGCTAGAGGAATGAGCAAACTACTGGAATGGAGGTAGGAGGTTATATAACTGTCAAAAATTATCTCAGTTCTATTGGTTTAACCAACATCTGACTCATCTGACCTCTCTCTAGCCCGACTACAGTGGAGGTAAAAAAAAAAAAAAAAAAAAAAAAAGAAAGCACCAGACCTTTTAAAAGAACAGAAGTTGTTAAAAGCAAGGGGTTGCATTATAATGAGTGCCTCTTCCCAATAACCACCTTCCCAGATGCCAGAATCCAATAGTTTGATTGAGTTTGCCCTCAGTGTTAATGTGATGTACCTGAACTTGTGGAATCTTCAAACTTGAGCCTGAAATATCCTTATGGCAATGCATGCTTCTGGCTGAGGCAAGTGGGGAATATCACTTTCAGAGGATATTAAGTACGGAACAGCATAAACAGAATTGTTACAAATACCAGATCTGGGGTGATCAGAATACAGACTGGCAGTGGTCTTCTTTGACCTAAATCAGCTTCTTCATTCTCAGCTGAAAATTCTTTTCCACAGAACAATCAATAATGCAATGTTTCCTTAGGTAATCTTCCTCTTAGGTTACTATTTTTGCTAGCAGTAAACCAACTGCATAGTATCTGAGCTTCTTCCAGTGATTGCAATAATCAAGGCAAACCAAAGCAAGCCAAACCAGGAGTGAACCTTGTGTTAAATTAGCAGCTACTATCTTTCTGTAGGGAAGTAGACCATAAACATTAATGGGTACAATTAGATCAGCTGTATCTGTAAATTCTATGATTTTTCATTGATGCCAAATTCTGAAAGATGAAAGTCTGTACAGCTGTCTTACTTTGATTGTTAATTTTTCTCTACATGTTGCTCCTGAATGTTCTTGGAGAAAGAGAAAAATCTTTCAACTACAGTAATCTAGCCTTTACTGTGCAATGACTGACATAGATGTTGTTTTGTCATTTACAGGTTATTGCTTAATAGAAAGTTGTCTGAGCTAGTTTCCTAAGATTATGTGATGACATATTTGAGCATCACTTATAATAATCATGTAAGCAGTATGTGTATCCTAATAAAGATCCTCTGTGCTGGGATTACTTTTTTTTCCCCTCTGGGTTATAAACTATGTTCTGATGCATGAAAATGAATAATTCAGTTATAACTGTACCACCAGAAGTTTATTGTAAACTGAAGCCACAATTACAATCTTGGATGCCACAAAAAACTCACCATAAAAATATCTAAATGGTTCCTTCTTCAGCTGCAATAACATCCCATTTTACATTGCCAGATGTTAAAACTCTATAGATTATCTGACAGCAAATACTATATCAAAGGCAGTTCAAAAGACAAGTAAAAATTATTTTCATATTTTTAATCATGCCTGCAGATGGGTTAGGATAATCTGTCATAGTTCAGAAGCAGAAAAGAAAAGAAACAGGCTTGATGTAACTTGGCTCAGTGGTCTGTTTCAAATATGGTTCAGATACAATGGGAAAAACAAACAGGTCTTTGCTTGGGAAAACAGATGCAGTAGGCAAGTGCAAAATCTTACTTTGCTCATTTCAAATACAAAAAGCAAAAAATCTAGCTTTTTAGAAGAGAGAAAGAGAGAGAGAGATCACTCCAGAGATCCCATGTAAGCTTTTCTGAGATACTATCTGTGCTTCCACTTTCCTCTTCCCACACACACAGAATCAACAAACGCAGATGTTCACAAGAATACATCCCTTGGTACAGCCACATCCCATGCCATGCATGTACAACAAGAGTAGTTGCCTTGCTGCAGATGCACAGGAATCCTTCGGGACCAATTGTTGAGCTGCAAAGTGATGTACAAACTGCGATGCAGAGACAACAGGGAAACTGAGCACTTCATATTTCTGTACAGGGAAAGCTTCATGGACTGAACCCTCTTTAGGGGCCCTGAAGATGCAGAAACTCAGCGCTTACAAAAAAATGTTACTCCTGACTGGCAGCTCTGGACATAAGCATCTCAGGTCCTTGTATTTTTAGTGACACAATGTTCCCCCTTAGTCTGGTACAGCACTGAACTAACCAGTGAGATCTGGAGGACAGAAAGGAGCCTGATAATAATAAAAATCACAATCCATAGTTATTATCTTGCCTTCTTATTTATGGAATTTATAGGAAATGATGTTTCAGTTTGTGCCCACCTGAGCATAGTCTTGGTCATCTGCTTACCTGCTTTTTCCAGATATTTTCCTTGTCTGACACCTATTTTATTTTCAGTCAGCCTGTGATTTAAATGTGCAATCACTTGAACCTGAAAAAAGCAGTAGGCTTACATTGTGCGCACAGCAACTCTTGTGTCACCTTCTCCTAGTTTAGCTATGCCTGAATACCTCATAGCACCCTTCAACCAGCCTGTTCGGAGGGGTTTAAAACAGTGAATTCAATAGGAGCACTTTAAATAACATAAGTGGCAGGGTCCAGGGTGCAGTGGGAAACCAAACCACCTGGTGCCTGACAGAGAGAAAAATAAAATAATAAGTCAGTCCTTCGCCATAAACAATAACCTGGATGTTTACTGTGCCTGGCCGCACACCCAAGCGAGACGCCTGGTTGCCCCCCTTCCCGAGCCGGATGGCTCCACAGCTCAGTGCCTTGGCTTAGGTGCAGTTGGAAATGCCCGAGAATGGCTCTTTGTTGATTTTCGCCTGTGCGAGAGAGCCTGGTGTTGCTGCGAAGCGAAGTGCTATTGAATTTGCTCACTCAGGCAGAACACTCGACAGGAAGGAAGGAAGCAGCCATTCTTTCTGGTCCTATTGTCTGGCCACCAGGCTTAGGCAATCAAACAGCCCTGTGGCCCTGCTGCCAGCTCCCGCTCCGGCCCCTTCTGGTGGACCTGGGGCGGGGAGGCGGGGGGGGGAGGGAGAGAAGCGAGGGCACTGCCTTCTCATGGCATTTTACTTTGTTTTCCCTGCGCTCCAACCACATCTTTTCACGGCTCAGGGCCTCAGGTAGCCATTTTCCAGCCTTGGCGTTTCTCCAGAGGAAAAGGGCCCGGGAGAGTAGCCCAGGGTGGGACAGAGCTGCTCAAAACCGTTTCTGGACTGTCACGGGATGAAAAGAAAATGGGAGAGCAAACTGCAAGAGCCACTGAAAAGTCGTTCCAATGCTAGGAAATATTTCTGTCGTGATCAGAAGGCACTATTCCAAGTTGTGGGCTTTTTAACAATACATTTATCATTCAGGAGTAATGAAGGGTGAGGTGGAAAAGGGTGTGGGGCAGGCAGGGCAAACCAGCCTTTTGAAAAAGGTTCATTTAAAAAAGATGTAAATACAAGGTGCATTTCTGATTCCCCAGTCACTAGCTGTTAGCTCCCTTTTCTCCCCAGAGAAAAGGAGAGGGTGAAAAACAGATCCAAAGTGACTGATTTTGCGAGTCAGAGTGCTGAGAGCCTGGCCCCTGCTTGTAGTAGAGCCATGGGGTCAGGGTGAGTTCTCCTCCTGAGGATTTGTGATGAAGGGAGTGTGAAAAGGATGACCAGTCTAAGGGCATCCAGAGCAAAACTGCATTTTACCTGCTGTATTCCATCCCTGCAATGTCTTAGTAATAATGTGACATACTACAGTAATCTAGCCTTCACAGTCTAAAATCAGGTTGCAACCATAATATTGCTATGTGGATTTTGCAATGCTGTCTCTCTTGTTCTGACTGCAATCTGTCCTTGGATAGCTGCTTACTGTGGTTTTGTGGCTGGGTTTGCTGAGTGTGATAGATGCAGGTGTTTTTTGCTTCATTATCGTGGGTTTTCCTCAGACAATGTGATCCAGTGGTGGATGAGGTAATAGGTGTGTCAGTGATGTCACTCTTAATGTCGCATGATAGATTATACACCCCCAAATCTCTAATGTACAGTGAGATAGTAAGCTCTGGTAAATGTAGAGACTTTAGTCTTAACACAATACTATTTTTGGAAGCCCGGGGTAGTTTTGTGACACTTTAAGCCACTCTAAATCCAGGCTCTGGTGCCCCCATCCATGCTGGTGTTTCCAGCTGCTTATTCCTGATCCATCGTCTTAGTCATCCTCTTATTGCTTCAAGTCTTGTTTGGACACAAGATTAGACACAGCTGGAAACGAATTACAGTTCCCAAGCATGCTCACCCCATCCCTGTGCAGGGGCTGGTTCTGGCAGAAAGGGCAGGAGGGAATGGGGCAGTGTGGTGTGGACAGGCTGCACAGTGGAGCTGGTCTCGGTGAGGTGGATGTTGCCCTTTGGCATGACACTATGTTGAGGGACTTTGAGTGTCACGATCAAAATCAGAAGGATCTGCTTGCACCCAGGAAAGCCCACTCACTGCAGTTATATTTTGTTAACTTCAACAGAAAGATGGGTTGCATTCTGGAATTTTGGCCTAAGAGTATACCCAGCTTCCCACCTTTATCTTCATAAAATCTTTGCTCAGCCTCCTTGCACCTACCCTCATGCAAATCTGAAACAACCTTGATGAGTCAATGGAGTTATTCCAGGTTTACCAGTGCAACAGGCAGAAATCAGCGTGAATTATACCCTTTTTTTTAGCATTAACAGAAACAAGTGGAAATTACTAGAACAGAGGGACATTTGAAGCCAAGCAGAACTCTTGGGTTTGGATTTTATTACAAACTTGAAACTCAGACCAGTTTTGATGAGATTTGTAAATGCTTTCAACAAACGTGGGCCAAGTTTCAAGTGAGCCTGGGCTCCATTGTGAGAGAATCTGGGCCAAGGTATGGTTTTGAGTGGAAAGCGTATGAAACTCAGTGCATTTTCCTGATTTAGAGTCTTCCTTTGAAGTACTTGGTCCATTCAAACCTAAAACTCAAAGCAAAAACCCACATGGTGCGAGTGCACTGGAGCCAAAACTATAATAAAAAATTCCCTTGAAACTCCATGATTCAAAGCTAGCACAGCTCCAGAAACTCCTTATAAGCTATTACTGTGGTTATTATACTGCATATGTATTTTCCTTCAGAATTTTTAAGTAATCTGAAATATTTTCTAATTTCTGGATTTGTGACAAATTGTATTAACGTCTTACTCTAAGGGCTGTAAGTGGGATAAAAAGGATTCAAGGTTATTACTTCTGATAATACCTTGTCTATCAATAGTTACATTTTTTTTTCTTGTCCTAAATAAGATACATCTTTAGTGACCCCCCTATATGTCTATGGGCTTTTTAACCATACTCAGAACTGTAGTGCCTGAGAGCCTTCCAACAGTGCATGAAGCAACTTGAATCACATCTGTTACATGCTGTTTATTGTCTCATCCTTTCCCTTGAGATGCAGTATGTGCAACAGAATGTCTTGTTCTGGTAGGGGTTTTCTGTGTCGTGATTTGTTTTATGATCAAGCAACCATTTGTCTAAAAATGTTTTAAAGGGCAAATGAGTGGAGAATATTACTGGTTAGAAACTGGAGGGAAAATCCCCATGAGATAGTACTGAAATACAGCTTTTTTTTTTTTTTTTTTACTGTTGACAGGCATTTTCACTTTACTACAACAGTCACATACACAAGTTGTGTGCACATATTCACATAGCTAGGCAGAGCTGCTTTCAAGCTTTTTTGTTTGAACACAGCGTAATGCAATTAGCTTTACTGCCCAGCATGCCTTTGATAGCAGAAAATATGCTACGAGCCGACTTCTCTCCCCTTTACAGATGCATCAAAATTCCATATGAGCAGCCACCCAGTGACTCGACTGGCTTTTGCATTTCCAGTTAACTACCCTGAATCATAAAAGTCTGGGAAAGGATCTGAGAAGCGTGTTCCTCCAACTACTGCAACACTTCAGCAGTTAAGGCTGAATTTGCATTACACATGGAGAATCATACATTGGTATGTGTCATTCTTAGTCCTGTGCAGATCAGTTAGACACATCTGAAAGGGACTGGTAGTCCCCAGCCGCCTGCCTGTGGAATACCCATAGAGCTAACCGGAAGTCCACATGTGGCTTTGCTGACAGGATTGGGCCCTGTGGCTAAAAGCATACAAAATATCGTGTGACATCAGCAATAACTCCAATACTAAGGGTCTTCTTTCTTACACAGCTCTGTAATTAGCCCTTGGCTGCTTTGGTTGTGATCCTGATGGTCCAAGCCAAGAGGAAGCAGAGGCAGGGCAGTCAGAATGGAGGTCTGATTCTCTCACTTCTCTAGGTCATCAGAATCAAAGCAATGGCCTTGAACATCACCTGGAAAAAGGAATCAAATTTTTTCTAAGGTGAAAAAGAGAAAGAAAAGGTATAGCTGTGAGGATGCTATGATCAAAAGTTAAGAGAGAGAGCAGCAGTGAAAGCAGATGTAAATTTGCAAAATAGTCACTACTACTCTTCCAGGCACACTGCCATCATCAGTGGCATCTCCCAGGAATAAATGCGCAGGAACATACTCTGTTCTTCCTTCTCTTTGGAAGATAACAGTAAAAAAACAAATATGCAGAAAGCTCTCCAAAGTTTTGTCTCTATCCGTTCTTCCTCCTGGCAAGTCCTGCTTATCTCTTCTGCTTATAAAGCAACATGAATTAGAGCAAGGGCTGGTTTTAAGGCCATTAGAGCAACACTGGAGAGTGCTGCATGGGTCAGCTGTCAAAACACAGTGTCCCAAATAGAAAAGCAACTTGCCATTATTTTACTTGTCCACATATACTGGTATGAGGGATGACCCTCACTTTAAAACACATCATTTTTATGGAGTATGTGTGCTAGATGAAGCACCTCTTTATACTAGAGCTCTGCATAGTACCGGATTCTTCTAGCCAGGCCCAGACAAACTTAGACTGAAGCTCAGCTGCCCTTACTGGCAGTCTATATGCAGTTAGAGCACTGCCAAAGCAAGTCCATACTTGCTCCTCTCCCTTTCCTTGACCTTACAATTTACATAGGGCAAACCCAGGTCATAACAGAGGAGATGATCTGGCCTGTAACATTTCTTAGGACTGAAAAGTTTGTACTAATTTGGCATGTTTCAATCTGCTGAGCTTCACTGGGCTCCACATATTTTTTTACAGAAGCTTCACGTTATCAGATCATGCATTTTATTGTGGAGTTTCCTCAGAGCAGCTATCTACGCCTGATTTGATAAAAAGTTGGCTCCGTTACTGGCTCCAAAGCTTTTTTCTGATTGCTGTTTTGATGTGAAGCCTTAGTGGACATCTGAGCTTCTTGGTCTCCTTGTTGCATCCCACTTGTTCCCTCCCCCATATGGATTGTAATGAGTTTGTTAGCTGTCATATCTTGGAGATTAAGCTTTTGTGCAAGTTGTTTTTCAGGACAGACATGTGTAAAGGGGCCCTTTCAGCCAGAGAACAAGTGTTCCATAATGGCCATACACATTTTTTTGGCATGCATCCACACATTGACAGTATGATCAAACATATCCCAGCAGACAGTAGAACAGAGATAGTTGTAGGTATAACGACCTTAGGAGCATAAGGGAGAACATGTCATCTCTGTTTTCTTTCAGGACCTCCCTCAAGACTGAAGGCCTATAGTAAATGGTGATCCTGATTTCTGTGGTGTCAGCCTAGAGGACTGTCTGGAAAATTCCATACAAAAACAAAAGGACTGCTGAGCCGCCTTACTGACAAATTAACTTATCAGCTGGAGAAGTTTTGATTTACAATGAAATTCTCTGTTGGTTACTGAGAGTCTCCCATTTAAAATTAATGACCTCATAGCTGATGAATGATGAAGCAGAAAAGGAAGTACACTGAAGACTGAACAAAAATCATCAGGTGAAAGGGGTGCTCTGTGATTATGGAATAAAACCTAGTCATTAGGGCTTTAAGAAATACCAACAAACCAGAGCTCTGCTTCTTACTGGTGCTAGTGGTGGATGTTTTCTTGGAATAGAAAATGACTTCCCCCCCTCAGGATCTGTGGCACTATAAAAACAGTCCCCTTCAGAACTAACTTCCAAATCTGCTAACATAATACTCCTCTGAAGAAGAATAAGAATGTTGGTTTTACAGTTAATTAAGGGTTTGGGGTCAGGAACTTGAAATATATCCATTAGGGTATGGTTTTCTGGTTAAGGAGTCGTAAATACACAGTACTCTTTATTAAATAGTTTGAAAAAGACTGTGTTGAAAATATGATGTTTTGGTGTGTTTAGCAACAGATAAATAAATGTTGAAAGAAGAGAGGCAGCTCACCTTGGCAATAACTGGGTGTGTCATTTCTTTGGGAAAGTGTATTTTGTTGTTACCTGTGCATTCCTTTCTCTTAACTGATTTGAGGATGGAGATGAAAGAGGAAAGGTAGGGCAAAATAACAGGGATATGGGGTTTTTAAAACACCAGAGGGACTATTACGAGACAGAACTGAAGACAGTACCTGCTTCTTGAAAACTTGTGAGATTAATGGGGCAAAGCATAGTCAGAAATAACTAGAAAAAGGGAAAGGAATTTGTGAGGTAAAACATATGAAGAGACACATTCAGGTGCCAAAAATCCCAAATCTTTTGTTGTGGCTCTGCCTCCAAAGACATGTCTCCAGTGTTGCAGGGGGTGGAGGTAGGGGGGGAGCAGGATCCGCACAGGTACACTTGAACAGTGACCAATTTGTTTGTGAGCAGAATAATCTTTTAGACAGTTCATCATTTCCAGGACCATTCTTATGCTAATTCCCCAGACTTAAGGAAACCTTAAACTTCTTCCCTTGCTGAATGAAACCATTCCTCCATCAAGAGTTAATTTCAAAAAGAGAGCAAACAGAAGGATTTGATGTTTGGCAAGCTTGGGGCTAGAATGTTCCCATATACACATACGCATTTAGAAGAGAAGTATCTTAGTATTCATGATACTTACTTATAGAGTAGTCAAAAGCTTTCAATTAAGCATGAAAAACAAATATCACAATTTATCTCAATTCTTCAGTCTTTCATGTTCTGAAGGTATTTTTTATGTTGGGTTTTTTTTGGTTTTTTTTTTTTTTTTTTTTTTTTTTTGAGTGTGTCTTTCTTTTCAAGTTACCCTTATTCTGGGTCCTTTTTAGATTCCCTTTGGTCAAAGCATTTCTGAATTTCTGCCAAGAAGTTACTATGTAAAGCCCGTTGTACTCAAGAGTTGGATTCCCATTCCTGGAATCATGACTAGCAACCCCAAAATAGAGTGCATTGTTGTTTCAGAAAGAAAACAAGGGAGGAAAGAAACCTTAGGAACAAACAGAGAAGGATGAAGCCAAGCGACAGTTACAGACTCTTCAGAAAGCTACTCTTCAATTAGACATTTAGATTGGCTACGGATGAATCTAATTTGGATGGTAGGAAAAACTGCATTTGAAGTATGGTCAGCTCTTATAAATTAATGCTCTGCAAAATTACCTATTTTTGCTTCCTGCCTACTTATGTTTAGGAACCAGCAACTTTACAAACACTTAAAGGGCAGGACATCTTGGAATGTACTGTTTCTGCTACAGATTATTTTTCTGGAGACAAAGTGAAACTTCACCACAAATACATTGCAAATTCCTTCTTTGGGAAGAAAATAAATAAAAAAAAAAGCACAATCTGTGAAAGGGAGAGTTAAATAGAAGTAAACTTGGTGCGGTTTTTTTTTTTTTTGTGTGTTTTTTTTTTTTATGGTACTGTAAGAAAATGGATTAGCAAAAATATTGATATTTCAGCAAAAATTTTGATGCATCAGCAAAGAAATGCTGTGACATTACAAAAGGATTCCATGTTAATGGAATCTTTCAGGAGACATCCTTTGCTGAAGTAAGTATTTTCAGGAAACATCTTTTATTAAAGTAAGTTACTGAATCCTCATCCAAAAAATTCTGTACCAAGTTCTCATCTTGTCAACTTCATATGCTATGCATTCCTTTCTGATCATTTTTTGTGTCACAAAAGTTTAAATTTCATAGATATAGCAGCATATTATCCTATAATAGTACTCATTAATAACAGCAGAAAGTTTAAAAGCATGGAGAGCTTGACTGGACAAACCAGAAGGAATTTTGGGTTTACAAACAATATTGCATATCCCTTATAAGGGAATGGGATTGAGGCAGGCTGATCACCATTAAGAAGGCTCTTCAAGCAGATTGTATTAAATTGTGTTCTCAGGAAGACTGAGTTTGAATCAGTTAAAGAATATGAAAATGAGAGGAGGTGCCTAGGAACGTAAAAATATTTCTACTAAACTCTGTGGAATTTCATGGTGATTAAAAGTTTCTCCCTGTTCCCACTAGGACTTTTATAATGACAGCAGGAGGGAACTCAGTTTCTCCTACATCCAAAATATTAAATCCTTTCACTTGAATTAAGAGGACCCTTCTCAAGAATGTATGCTTTATGACACACTGTGGACAGGTCTGTTTCTGTCCATTTAGTAGTTTATGATTAACTTATTGATTCCGTCTAATGTACACAGAAAAAAACCACTACTTTTAGTTTAATAAAATATTATTAATATTAAGATGTTCATATGAAAGGAGGCACAAGGCAAGACCAAGTAAGAGAAGACAATGATTTTTGTCTCTTCTTTCAGTGGGTGTCTGCACTATGATGTTAAGTTTGAGAAACTCTAAAGGTCTGAATATAGAAGTGACAATCCATCCTGGCAAAGTTTAGCACCTCCGAAGTACATCAAAATTGTGCATCAAAACCCAAGTACAGTCCAAAATCACAAGTTACTTGGTAAATATTGTCCTACAGCTTTAAAAAAAACCCAACATTTATATATAATAAATAAATAAAAGGGTGGTGAGGCACTGGAATAGGTAGCCCAAGGAAGTTGTGAATGCTCCATCCTTGGCGGTGTTCAAGGCCAGGTTGGACAAACACTGGGTGACATGGTTTAATTTGAGGTGTCCCTGCCCATGGCAGGGGGGTTGGAACTAGATGATCTTAAGGTCCTTTCCAACCGTAACTATTCTATGATTCGATGATTCTATATATGGACATATGTGAATATAAAGCACATATTAAAATCCAGTGATGAAATATGTTGGATTCCCTGGTTAGAAACATATGGTGACATCCTAACCATCCAATGCAACATCTGATTCGTCTCTCTACTTTAGGTAACCGAAGAAGCAGCTCCACAGAAGTTAATATGTACTTTGTAGGAGCACAGTCAACAGAAATGAATTAATGGCTCTGAGTGCCTATGAAAGATTTTAGCTGCTGAGGCTTAGGTACCCAGTTTGGGAACTTAATGTAGGTACCCAGTTTGGGAGTTTAATGTAGGTTCTCAATCTGAATATAGTAAAATATGATGTATAGAGACTTTAGCACTTACCTTTCGGAGTACACTGTCTGCCCCAGCAGACAGCTAAACCTATAAGCTGCCTGCTTGTATTTGATGAACTGGAACCTCTCCAGAACTATCTGAAAGATAAGTTTTCAAAATGATATCACAAGGATATTTTTTTTAATCCGGCTAAGAGTGTCATGAGGCTAGAAATACATATTTTTTTGTTTCTCCCCTCTAAGTGGTAAGCAAAAGGAGGATGTAAGACTTAAGTATAAACTCAGTTTATGGCTCTAAAAAGCTGAATCCACATAGAATGCAAAAAAGCTTTACCAAATGGACATGTACAAAGTATTCTTACAGAAAACTTCCTTACAGAGTTGTCTGGCCAAAACACAATATAAGACAGTACCACTGAAATCAGATCGCAAGGGACACACTGTTTTATTTTTCTAATCCATGTTGGTGCATATTCAAAACTAATGAATATAAAGCATATGTGTCTCTAAATAAACTCGTGTGTTTGCGTTTAAAAATGTGACTATGTCAGTTTCTGTAATTAGATCCTTTAGCATCTGTTATTGATCATTCCTGCACTTCTTTAGCTTACACTTGTGAATCAAGTAAAATGCAGCATGTTATCACACGGAAAAGCAATGTGAAAGAAAACATCTATCATGTCCAGCTTTAAAGGGCCAGACCATTGTGTGTGGTTATCAATCTAATTTACACTATGTTTGCAGTATGAAAATCTCTCACATCTAGAAAAAATGCTTTTTGGGCACTTGATACTATGCGATCACGAGGAGAGGATGTTCAGGCAATTGGGACAGCTGGTTAAAACTAGGTTTGGTGCAAGAGTTCACAGACAGACACTCCCTGTTTTAGCACAGACTTGGACTGCCATTTTTTTCTTGGGAATGACAGCATGCTGCGAGAATGTGGAAATGAATATAACCTGAGTGAGTGAGACATTTCTCCTTCTGAGCAATGCATTTCCTTTACTACACAGAGAACACAGGCATACCAGTTTACATTATTGCAGCACCTTATTTTGCACTGATTCGTGTTACATTCAGTTGACCTGCAAGATGCACCTAGCAGAAGCGTTGTGTTTATGTCTCGGCAAAGATGGGGTGCAAAATAGGGCAGATGTGGACAATACACAATATACACTCCTTGCTCTCTTGAGCATAGCTTCAATACTAGTGATCAAAGCAGACATATATCAAGTACTAAAGGCTGTACATTTGTAGCCTTTTGGTAGTTTACAAGAAAAATCATTCCAGTTTCCAATAAATAGTCTTAAATTCAGAAAGTTTTGATACTGAATAACTAAATCCATGAAACCTAAATATAGGACAGAACAGACAGAAGAAATGTGAATAAAATTGTAGAATTATTATTAATAATGAATTAAAATACAAACAATATAAATAATAATGAATAAAAATTCATGATAAGATGAAAAAGGGCACCAGAGATTTGATATATTCATGGTTGGAGAAGAAAATTAATAATAATAAAATAATAATAATTTTCATCTGGTTACTATGATAGCAGACACTGGTACTCATGTGTCTCAAATAATGTGTTTCAGACTAGGCACTGTTATAACAATGTCCAAAAGAATTAAAAATAAAAAAAAGTTTGTATCTACTATAGATCAGTAGTCAAAAGTTTGAATAATATGCCAGTGCTCACGCAGGAGGCAAATTTCATTTAGCTCCCTTATTGATCCCTGAGATAATTACACTGTACGTCAAAAGAAATTCAATTATATTCATGTGTTACTTTGTGAACTGCATTAGCATCAATTGGACTCATGATTTTATGGCAGAGAAAAAGCTTCCAGACTAAAATGTATGTAAACCACTATGGTTTTGCTTTTCCAGATCTAACGTATGCATTACAGACAGGCAGTAATAATCCCTTGCTGATGCGGTTCTAACAATTTTAAGAGAGTTGTAAAGGCAGCAATATTAATGTCAATGTAAGCTACAGTCCAGTCCACATAATACTGACTCCAAATTCATACCTGCATTTTAAGCCTTTTTATAGTGCAGTGACTCTCTCTGATACAGGGAACCTGAGCATTAGGGGAAATTCATCTCTAGGGATCTGATGCTTGGCTCAAACTAGGTCTCCTAGTTAATTAGCTGGGATCTTACACCACTTACCATTTTGGCAAGAGTAAAAAAAAGTGCAGTACTTGTCATAGGCCACAGATAATGAGCTAAAAAGATCTAGCAAGGAGTTTGTTTTGTTAAGGATGTGGATGCAAAGAGCTATGTAGACTTTCAAGCTGTTCAGATTCCTTCCTATAGATGACAGAAAGAAATAACATCCTTTTAAAAAATGCTAAAAGCTCCAGTGCCTACTGTCCAGCTCTCAGAATCCACCAGCAACCTCTCTAGGGCAGTTATTGTCAGGCCTGTAAAACACCAGGCTTGTAAACATAGGTCTACTACTATGTCTTGTACAACTTACTAGGGGAGACAAGGTTTCTCTTTTGCTCTTGAGACACATCGATTTTCTCTGAGAAGCATTCCAGAGAAGGATTTCATCAGCCACTGCATATAGAGTGCACTGTAAAACAGCCCTGTTCCCTGGTGTTATTCCTCTACAGTCAGTTCCAGCGGGGATATCCACCTCCTTTGCCACCCTGCAAGGGATGTCCATCTTTGCTCTTCACACAGCACAATGTATGAAGCCTCATGCATCAAGCAGAACTGGGTGATAAATGTGTTGTCACTGCAAAAATATGGAATTGTTTGAATTTAATGTCAATGTTAGTAACATACAGAATGCTTTCCTGATTCAGTTATTTGTATTTTATATTACTGCATTCAATAAATCTCTCTATTAATGAAAGCTGTAAAGCGCTTCCAGATGGCCAGCCTTCTGAACACAAGAAAGGGCTGAACCTCACAGCTTTGCAAAGTAATTCGGGTTCATCTGTTGCAGAAGATGCAGTCTTTTCCCTAAACGTGTCCCAGCGACACGCTGGGACAAACAAATATAATATGAAACGAAAGTATCAGCCTCTTGCTGGTCAAATGTTTTGACGTTTACATATAATTAAGGGTGTGGCTTAGGAGGGTGGAGGTAATCAGGCACTGAACATTAAAGAATTAATCCTTTAGTAAAGTGAAGTGATGTAAACCATTTGTGTAATCTCACTGGCATTGTAGTAAAAACAATTCACAGTGGTGTTAAAGACCTTAATTCTTTGCCCCTGAAAGTGTAAAGCAGCTCATGGGTCAAAGAGTTTGGAGGAATTTTGTACAATTATCATATGAAAGAAAAAGATTGCACCTCAGTTTAATTTTATCTAATTTAAATTATCAGTTTGAGATGTAATCAGAGATTCACTACTAGCCTACTTCTTTTCCTATTTTCTAAGGCAACTGTTTTTACAGCAGAGCTGTAATCACAGTTAACTCAAAGTGAGAGAGGCATGATATGAAGTTTGTAAATGGATTATTCTTAGAGACCCAGCTATATGCATACATAGACAATCATGAGAAAATATGAGATTTTTCACAATTTTCAGGTTTTAAATAAATGAGCCATCACTGGTAAGCTTGACAAGGTGGGATTCACAAATTTCAGTTGTCTTTATCTGAGACAGTTACCATAGATTCCCTTTGCAGCCAATAGAGAGAAATAAGGTATATTAAGTATAAGAGTCATTTGGCCTATTAACCTATTTTAGGATTACATGAATCATACTCTGTTAAGTGCTTATTTCATTTCATTTAACATAAATGAGAGCACAGACAGACTACTTCAAATGTTAACTACATCTACATTATGATTTATGATCATTAAGAAACTGATATCTATATTTAGTGATACTTTTGTTGGCTTTCAATTAAGCACAATAAAAAGTTACATTTAGAGGAATCTTTCTTACATCCTATGCAAAAGACACCGTAAAAAATAAGTGAGAGTAAAGTCAAAATAGGAATTATTTGCTGACTGCAAGGAAATCTGTGTCTTACATTGGCATTACTACAATGTATACTACAGACCAGTCAGTCTCACCTCTGGGCCTGGCAAAATCTTGGAGCAGATTCTCCTGGAAGGCGTGCTGAGGCACATGAAAAACAACAAGGTGGTTGGTGACAGCCAGCATGGCTTCACTAAGGGGAAATCCTGCCTGACCAATCTGGCGGCCTTCTATGATGGGGCTAAGGAACTGATGGACTGGGGTAGAGCAGTTGATGTCATCTACCTGGACTTGTGCAAAGCGTTTGACACTGTCCCACATGACATCTTTGTCTCTAAATTGGAGAGACATCAATTTGATAGGTGGACCATTGGGTGGATAAAGAACTGGCTGGATGGCCACAGGCAAAGAGTTGTGCTCAATGGCTCCATGTCCAGCTGGAGACCAGTAACGAGTGGTGTCCCTCAGCGATCGGTGTTGGGACCGGTCTTGTTCAACATCTTTGTTGGTGACATGGACAGTGAGATTGAGCGTGCCCTCAGCAAGTTTGCCAATGACACCAAGCTGTGTGGTTCGGTTGATACTCTGGAGGGAAAGAAGGCCATTCAGAGGGACCTTGACACGCTTGTGAGGTGGGCTGATGCCAACCTGATGAAGTTTAACCATGCCAAGTGCAAGGTCCTACACCTGCGTGGGAGCAGTGCCAGGCACAGCTACAGGTTGGGCAGAGAAGAGATTCAGAGCAGCCCTGCAGAGAAGGACTTGAGAGTGTTGGTCGATGAGAAAATGGACGTGAATCAGCAGTTTGCACTTGCAGCCCAGAAAGCCAACCGTATCCTGGGCTGCAGCAAAAGGAGTGTGACCAGCAGGTCAAGGGAGGTGATCCTGCCCCTCTACTCTGCTCTCCTGAGACCTAATTTAGAGCATTGTGTGCAGTTCTGGTGTCCTCAACATAAAAAGGACATGGAAGTGTTGGAACAAGTCCAGAGGAGGGCCACGAGGATGATCAGGGGACTGGAGCACCTCCCGTATGAAGATAGGCTGAGAAAGTTGGGGCTGTTCAGCCTGGAGAAGAGAAGGCTGCGTGGAGACCTCATAGCAGCCTTTCAGTATCTGAAGGGGGCCTATAGGGATGCTGGGGAGGGACTCTTCATTAGGGACTGTAGTGATAGGACAAGGGGTAATAAGTTCAAACTTAAACAGGGGAAGTTTAGACTGGATATAAGGAAGAAGTTCTTTACTGTAAGGGTGGTGAGGCACTGGAATGGATTGCCCAGGGAAGTTGTGAATGCTCCATCACTGGTGGTGTTCAAGGCCAGGTTGGACAGAGCCTTGGGTGACATGGTTTAGTGTGAGTTGTCCCTGCCCCTGGCAGGGGGGTTGGAACTAGATGACCTTAAGGTCCTTTCCAACCCTAACTATTCTGTGATTCTATGATTCTATTACAGTAAGCAGAGGAAGTCCTACATTTGTGTGATATGTGAGTTCTATTTAGATATATAGATAAATCTATTATATATATATAAAAGAAAGAAGTTAGAAATATAAAACAATTAGAATGTGCACTCCTAATTTCAGTTCCTTGCTTAAGAACTTCTGTTTTGAGAAGCAGGTGGATACTTTACATGAGCAGTATTGCTGTTTTATGAGCATGTGTGTGTGGTGGTGTGTGCATGCATATCTATGATAACAAAAAAGAACATATCGACTGCTATGTAAAAGAGAAGAATTATTATGTCACACAATGCTGGAGATCAATTTGAAGTTTAGACAGTTGTAATTGTTGTTTATTTAATGCTTTGGTAGAAGAAGCATTTTTATTATGATTATTTTATGAAAAGCTCTTCAAAAGACACCAAGGATAATTAACTTTTACTGCCCACTGCCTTTCCATCATCTGAATTCCTTGGAGAATTTCCCACATCCATACTTTGCAGTCTTATAGATTTGTATTTGGGCACTGAAGCTTATATTTTACATTTATATCTTCCATAGACCTCATGTATCAGTGAGACTATGAACCTTCCAAAGGTTTGGGGTTTTGGTTGTGGGTTTGATTTTTTTTTTCATGGATTTTTTGAGTTATAATATATTGTTAACAACATAATATTCTAAAAGTATTTCTGAGACATCCAAATATTATAGAGATGCTAGGCCAGACACATTGAGCTCCTTTCTTCCTCAGGAATACCCTCTGGTCTGCAGTGAGAAGTAGGCATTGAAGTATGTCCAGAAGAGAGCTTGTTTACAGCCATATCAGAAGAAAGCAACTTTAATTTTCACTACTAGTTTCATTGGTAGGTGATTTCATCTGAATGGGTATCTGAATCATCACACACCCTCCTCTGTTTCGGCCTCTGTCTCCCCCTTCCCCTACCCTTCTGGATGCAGTCACTAAGACCCACAGAGGGGACTTTTTCTTCCTCATAAGACTCTTACCCTTACTATTTTCCCTCTCCAAAGGCATTGTCTTGCAGGTATGCTGGGAAGTGGCCGGTGAAACAGTGTGCATGTGGCAGCGGGTGGTCTGATGGCACAAAACTTCCCTCACTGGCCCAGTGACTTAATCACAGCTTCAACTGCAGTGACACTGTCCTTATTTTAACTCAGTAGTTAATGTTGCAGATCAAATCTGGCTCAGTAAACAGCCCCCATGGTGTTGGCTTACCTCCTTAAGATTCCTCCTTAAACCCCACACTTTCAGCAACTAGCTTTCTGTCAATACGCTCTGGGTTGGCACCAACCACTTCTCCTCACACCTGTGATTGTGTTGGGGAGAAAAAGACCAAAATAAATATTTACAGTGTGCATGCAAGAAGAAAAGGGCTGTTTTCCCTTTTCTGTCATTGATTTCCTCTGTTTCTCAGTTACTGGTCCTGCTCTATTTGTTCATGATACTGTGTCTAACTTAGACTGCATTTTGCAGGCAAAAGTCCTTGTCTCTTTGCCATGGTTGTCTGCCTTGCATATGATGGGAAAAAACTCCAAAGAGAACACACTCGATGAAAGAACTTATAAATCCAGAAAATTTGGCTGAAAGACTCAGAAGACAGTCATTAAAATGACTGTTGAACTACTATTTAAAATGCATTAGCTTTCACATAATGCTTCCTTACAATGGCATTTGCTATACTTTAACACACTAGACATATCAAAAAATATCCACCTAACCCAAGTGAGTGTGTAGAAAAGATTCAATTAAAATTAGGTTTGTTTTCTTTTGAATGTTTATAAAGTAATAATAGACTGTTATTGCTATTAACAGGGTTTCACGTTTTTAGCTTAAGCAATTGCAGAGTTCTTCTGATGCATAAAAACCCCAGAAGCAATGGTAAACAGCATTTCAAAATGAAAAATTCTCTCTTTCTTACACTTGGAAATGCACCAGATTTTTCAGACCAGTTTGTCTTACCTCTGCTATCTTGTACGTGCTCTGGAAAGCTGGATTTAAGAAATCTGGTAGAAGTGGGTCCTATCCTCATTTGAAGCCCCCTAAGTCTTCTATTTATAGAAGACATTTCTGTTCCCAATGTCCCTAGATGACCAGAGTTCCTTACTGACAAGAACAGACTTTGCAAGAGACCATTTTGATAGGTTTGGAATTGAGCTATTAGTGATCAGGAAATAAAATCCTGCTAAAAAGCTGAGTCATTCATATGCTATAAAGTTGTGGTTGGCCTAGTTGTGTTTGTTTATACTCTGAAATGTTCTAAATTCACTTTTACAAGATGGATGTGTTTCAAATGTGTGATAGTCCCATACATTACTGGCAGCATAGATGCTGTGTCTAGCAAAGCAAGTCTGTAAACTTCTGATTGCCAGAAGCCAGGAAGGCACAAAGGGAAGGCTTTTTCTCTACTTACATTGCTTGCCACTTTTTTTTAAGCATTTCCTACCAACAAAAAATCCCAGCATACTGGGATAAACAGACATTTGTGTATGACTGGTCTGATATTCAGCAATCTCATCACAAGGAGTGAAAGCCTTTGAAAGCTAATGGCTTGCTCTGTCCTAAAGGAAATCCTTCCTGAGTGTGTGTTGGGGAGCTGCGTCTGCCTGCGTTTGCTTTTATCTACTCTGGGCCTAATGGAAGACATCAGTTTCCTGTTCTGTCAATCTTGCCTGTCGAGCAGACACTGAATTCACTTTAATCAAAGCCACAAACTTCTAACAAGGTATACATGGAAGGTTCAGCATGCCTCTCTTGCTTGTATATATGTATTTTACCTTTTGACACATCACTTGTTTGCATTCTGTGAGGGCCAGATGCTGAGACGGTGAAACGCTTCCATCGACTTCAATAACCATGCTGATTTGTACCAGCTGAGCTTCTGCTCTACAGCTTACATTTTCAAGCCTCTCACATATCTACATCTACAACTGGAGAAATAACGCTGAGCTTCTGATTTTCTTCCATTGAAGCAAATAAGCATATTTCCAAGATATTGCTTTAAAATACAGATTTGTTTGCTGCTTCTCTTAGAACAACTCTCTATCACTGCTGATATATTTTCTTTCATTTATACTTCTGTTTAACTTAATCTAAAACTTATTCCTGATTGTTGGCATCATGTATTAATATATAAAAAGAACAGACATCCATTTAATTGGCTAGAACTCCATCAGATGCTGAATTACATGGAATTCTATCTATTTTGGCTATTCTCAGTATGACCAGCAATGGAGAATATAGATATTGATGTCAAATAAATCTGAATGTAAGAAGGCAGATGAAATGTTGGTCCTGCTCATAGTGACACTGCTACCTTTAAAATGTATGGCTGGAAAAGCTTAAATCACTAAGCTTCCCATGGTCCCTGTTTTAGTGCAATAACTCCTCCTGTCTCTAAAGTACAACACAGTCAAGGTCTAAGACCTCAGGGCACTTGTAACTTGAGTATCCTGCATGTACTATGGTTTAAGTCTTTATAGATTACTTAAAAAGATCAGATAGTGCAAAGAAATTGAGAACAAACCATGTCCACTTTGATAGCGTTTTCATACCAAATGAGGAAACTAAAAGTTTCCTCTTTGAAAGCCACATTAGTAGAATACAGGTTGCTCATGTTACAAAAACAGCAGAAATTGTATTACAAAAGTATTTTAACAAAGAGCTCATAATTTCATGCCTTTTTTTTTTTTTTTTTTGTAATTTTACTCATATTTTAAATCTATTTAAAAGAAAAAAGGCTTGAGGAAAACCCCTCTAAAACATTTTAAATTTGTTTGGCAGAAAAGCTACAATAGGAGTTAACAGATAAAAAAGCTTTGAAAAACTTTTTGAGTCCAATTAATCTTCATTGAAATGTTAACAGTCATGATTAAAAAGTACAGAGCAAAACTGATGTCTTAACCTTGTAAAAAAAATATGAAAGTGTTTTTTTTTTACATTTTCAAAATCATATATTCATAATAATCATAGCTTCAACCACACGTTTTGTTACTCCTGATTTAGCAAAACCAAATATGCTTGCCTCCCCCAGTTTATCAGGAGTAAATACTGCATATCGAGCACACACATAAAACAAATATCCGGTCAAGTGGAGGAGATGGGAATTGTTCTGCCAATTAGTAAATTATTCAGTGCTGGTAATGTTGCAGCTATTTAACTGGTGCTAATTGCCCAGCTATATTTACTGAATACTTAAGAAGAAAATAAATAAATAAAAGATGCTCTGAATCACTGGTCTGTCTGAACCAAACCACCAAAGCACGCTGTTGTGTTTGACTTAGTTTCTCTAGAAGTATAAAAATCATCTTGCTGAAAACTTTGATGGTAGATGTTAATGGCTTCTGTTCTCTAAATGCTTATGCACATATGTACATTTGCTCAAGTAAACAGTCTATGAAACTGTGCCCATGAATAATGTGACAGATATAGAAAGGTATAGGCCCGTCTGACTTCTCTAATGTTTACAAAAAAACTTAATGCCTTGCAATCTGTTGTTAAAAAGTAGACAAATATAGATATTTCTCACATTAAATCTAATGTTAACTACTTCAGTCTATGTTGTATCATTGATACGGACATTCAACATTTTATGCAAAATGAAAAAACACAGTTCATGCATTTGTTCATTTTCATATTTTATGAATATTTATTCTTTGAGAAATATTAATGTGGATTTGTTTCTCAGTGTAGAAGATTTTTAAGATTTTTTTTTAAAAAGCCTCAGCTAAATTGAGTCAACAGACATGCAAAACATAAACACTAGGCCAGTCTTCACTTATTCCACCAACACTTAATCTGTCTGATGCAATTTAAATATTTTTCTTATCTTTCTGCTTTTCCTTTCGGAAAATGGAGCATGCCAACAATTTTTCTTGCTGATCTTACGGTTTTCTTTCTCATTCTGCTTCCCCTTCCCTGCCATACACATCTGCTCCTTTACCCTCATTGAGGTTGCTATGAATGTCGATCTCCTGGTTTGCTTCCTTGCCCATAACCAAGGAACTTTAATTTTAAATTTAGCAAGTGAGGATATGGTTACCTGACTTCAGAATCAATCAACAGAGCCTGTGAGGTGGCAGTGGCCAGGAGAGCAGGGAAGAGGGACCATCAACCAGCTGGATGAGGTCAAGGCAAATTTAGTTCCTTGGGAATCAGTATATTACTTTGCTTGTCCTTAAGTACAGATAACATTGGCTTTTTTTTTTTTTTTTTTTCTTCTTTTCCTTCCCCCAATTTTTTCTAATCTCATGTCAGTTAAGAAAGAGCTCATTTGAAGGAATCTGAGGTCATTGACAGTAACATGGACTAAGAGCAGTGTTAGATTCATGAAGGCAAATTTTCCCTGCTTTCTTCAATACTTACAAGTCCTTATATAAAAAAGGATACAGTCAACCCATCAAATGCTCAAGAGTACCATCTTATCTCAGCTGGGTGCAGCATTTAAAATTGTTCTTCCTGTGGTACACAAATGGGCAATTTGAATCCATTTTCTAATACGCAATGACACCAGCACCTCTGAGATCAGTAATGGTACATAAGAAGCAATTTAGTCATAGGTAAGCAGCTCAAATCCAACCTGGGTTGAACATGAATCTTGTAAGACAGCTGTTTATCTGGCTTTATGAAGTGATGAAGGGAAGTACTGCCACACTGGTTCTTAATGGACAGGTGTCTAGATGGTGGGACGATGAATACTACTTGGCACACTTTGTGGAGGTTTCAGCAGACAGGCCCAAGAATGAAACAGTGATCTCCTCAATGCTAGGAGTGTTACCCCTGAGTAAAAACATACCAGGAGGATGATGTAAGGGAGCAAAATCTGTTTTTCTTCATGCTGTGTCTCCGCAAAGCTTGCTTTATCTGCTATCACATACTTCCTATGACTTGGGGATAGGATAAAAGAAAACCAGATTGTGCAGCTGAGTGATTGTCTTCTCCCTTTGTGCTTCCACTAAGACACTTGAGTTCATTCAAAAGATGCTGGCTCACATGCAAATCAGTAATGCAGAAGGTAATAATACAACGCAAGGAATGGAAATTGAAAACAACAAATGCACTTGGATCCAATATTTCATTTTAATCTAAATTAATCTTGGTGGTCTTATAGTACAAAATATACCAAGATAAGCAAAGAGTATATTAAATTACCTGCAGATGGTCCACAGTCATAAGATGTTCAGAAGAAAGTACTCCTTATGGCATTTCTACTTCTTATTTCTTTACTAGCTGCATTAAGATACAAAAAATAGCACACAAATATTTTAGTCTGATAGTGAAATCTGGGATGACATTTAATGAAATAATAAAGAATACAAGCCAAGAGAAATATTACAGAATAATATTACAACAAATTAGTCTTGCATTTAACATTACTTTAACATAACAGAGAAATACATCAAAGAAAGAATTTTTCCAAAGCACCTTTTTATTTTTTATTTAATTTAGGATGCCTAGATCTGTTCTTCTCAGAAAACTCCTGCTTCTCTTGCACTACGAGTTAATCAGCATCAGATGACAATCAGTAGTGCCACTCCAGTGTGCGAAAGTTTGCAAGATTCAACCTTTGGTCCATAGTTATTTAAAACAATCATTTACACACAGTATATATTGAGGGTTGAATCCAAATGGCACTGCAAATATAACCAAGAACAAATGTGGCTCAGACTATTTGTCATCTACTCCTAGTTTTTGTTCAAAATTTGCACTATGCCAATGCTATGTATGACATGAGTCCCTTCTGAGAAATATGTGTAAATCTTAACAATGAATAGCTGTACAAAAAAAATTTAACGTTTTTATTTGAATTATCTCTTCCGCTTGTCTATTTGTTCCTGTATTGACTCATAAAATTTTCAACAGGAACAAATATGATAAGAGTAATAGGTATGTGTATATACATATGTCTCTGTATATATACATGCAGTATATGGACTCATTGAGACTATTTTGGCTGCCGGACAACTTTCTACGGTATTAATCAGGCCTTACATTGATTTTAATTGCATTGTTATTCTGGAAGGATAATTCACTGCTATACATCAGACATTTTTAAAAAGCAAGACTTGTATTCATAGAAAAGGCATAATGGCTTTATTGACTATAAGAAGTTATCAAAGTGCAACAGAGAGGATAAATTATGTGCATGAACTGTGATTATGTTTCTCATGTTCTAAGGGCTATTTGTATGTGCTTTTCATTAGGGTAAATGCTTTCAAGAAACAACCCCATCTAGACATGTTTAGTTTTACTTTCCTCTGTAGTTTAGGACCTATTTAAATGAATAATGATGGAAATTATCTAAATCCCACTGCCGTTAACAGGATGACTGATACTGACCTATGCGGGTGGGGGGAAGGAAGGGGAATTCATCCATTTGGAAACACCCCCTTATAATTATAATGTGTTATTATAATGTTGAAGAATGTCCATGTTTCATGACAAAAAAGTGGCCAGGCAGCTACACAGCCCCTTTTCATGTCCCTTTCTTCCTCCTACTCAGTGTTGCAACAAGGCACTGTTATGTAGCTGGATCATTCCTGATTACAGTTTCAGGCTTCAGACTGCTGCTGAGCACATACATGTGTATACCTCGTTTAAAGAGGGCCCTAATGACCATGATTTTTACACAGATTTTACACAGTTTAGTTTCAAAATATTCAGGAATTGTGAACAGCTGGCATTTCTGGTAATCAGGCTAGATGCACCACATGTACGATAAAGAAATTATTTTAATTTTGGCAGTGTAAAATTAAAACTCCTATGCGGTCTGTAGGTAATAATTTAGATTAGGAAACCTCTTCCTATCTTATAGTATCGATGTCTAAATCTGACCTAGTCATTTTGAGCTTCCTTTGCTGTCAACAAACAAACATTTCCACATGATGATTCTGCTGATCTATTTTAGATGTAATTATTTTAAGATAAGATGAAAATTAGTCATGGTTGAACCCACCTGCAGTTTTCCAGCTCAGAGATTTTTTTTTTTTTTTTTTTTTTTTTTTTCAAAAAAAAAGAGAATATCCAGGCTTTCTCTTATTTCATTTTTGTTTATTTCTATTTGTTTAGCTCAGATTGTGCTTAGCGTTATGCAAACACACAAGAAATTGCCTTCTTCCCAAAAAGATTGGGATTTATTTAAATAAAGAAGCAGACAAAAATTCATACATCGTCTGTTATGTGCTGGTATGAGCTGGAGTTGGTGCAGTACTGGAGAGAGCAGAACAGCATAAAAATGATTTATCACAAGTTAGTGTTGTATAAAACTTCTTGATTTATCATCCAAGTACTTCATTTAAACTGCAAATAACTTTTTGCATAACCACTGGCTTTAAGTCCTAGGAATGTGTATGTACATGATGAGATAAAAAGAATTATTATGGTATTAACTGTAGGAAATAAAGATCAAAGGTTACCATCATGACTCTTCCTGAACTAAAACTATGCTTTGACTCAAAGCGATACCTCGACTGTCCTGAAAACGCAATGAACAATACTTAAGGCGATATTTATATTGGCATTAGTTTCTCTTTAGAAATAGTTCTGTATAAACTTAAAAAAATAGTTTCCTTCAACAAGTACCTAGATAATTTTAGATAAAATATTCAAAGTATTGCTTCTCCATAGTTTGTAGCTGACTTTTTTTGTTTGTTTTCAATCTAGCTATGAAGTTTGCATGCAGTTTCCTTGAAAGTTGTGTTGTTTATCTTCACTGGTGTGATTTTCGTGACAGCAGAGAGACAAAACTTTTTTTCTGTTGCTGTTACATTGAGGGATCTTTATGCCTTTCTAATAAGCAACTAAAGTTATGTGAGTAGAACTGTAGTCATGCCAATGTGACACTGAAAAAAAAAAAGCCCAAAATATTGAGGAAAATCTTTGTGCAGATGTCAGAATCAATGTAATCAGCCAATACTGAATAAAATACATTCAATAAACTTGGCAATAGACTACTTCTAAGTGAGTAAATTCTAATTCATCCTTGTAAGTGGCCTTTGCTCTTTGAAACAGCTATATAAATTATTTTTTCAGATCTCCCCATAAATAGTTCATAAGATCAGTGACTGCTCATTGTTTTGCTCAAGTGAATTGTTACATTCTGCCCTTGTTGCCACCCAGACAGCTTGAAAAAACTAATAATTCCTGTGCAGACCTCAACCTTACAGTCTTTTTTAAAGCTAAATATTACATTGACTAGGACATGAATCTTTTTAGAAAGCAGCACTACCATGGATGAGCATTCTTAACACAGACTGTTCCAGTTTTGATTCACTTTGGTCCCATTGCAACCAATCTTTTCCTACAGTTTATACATATGGAAGAGAAGAGTTTTCTATTATTTTCTTGTTACCATTGGGAAATGTGTACCTAGTTATTACTTTCCATTTTAAATGCTGCCATTCTGAATTTTTGGTGTTATAACAAAAATTGTATCTTGCTCCTTGCATCCTAAAAGTTAGTCCAGAGTCCAGGGACAAGAGTCCTTAGACAGATAGCCTTGTCTGAGGACCAGAGTCCTTAGACAGTTCAGGACTTGGACATCAGCCCCACAGAGCAAGACTGCAGAAAGGAATACAGTGGTAATGTAAGATGATAAAATGAGGACATGGGTGAAATGAAATCCAGACAAGACACACATGGATGTGGTGGGAAGAGGAAAATGTTAAAAAAGAAGAAGAAAAAAAAAAAAGCCACAAGCATTACCTCTTCATAACATCAAAATGGCTCTCAACTTTTGCATCCTCTTGTATTCATTGTTGCTTCCAGATATCCATTAGTACTCTGTCTTGACCTACATGGAGGCTTTCTTAACTGCTGAGAGCCATACACTCTGTCACCTGCTGCTACAGTTTCCTCAGTACAGTCTACCTGGGGAAGGTAAATGATGTCACTGAGAAGTTCTAGCTTTTCTGATACGTGGTGCAGCATAAGGCAGCACAAAGCTCAGCAATAACCTCCTCACCAGTGATCTTGCTGTTCAATATTCGGTGTTCTACCTTCAGAAGTCACAGAAGATGTCTTTTTCTCTTGAGTCAGAAAAACTCCACCATCACAATTTACAGTCTACGGCTGTGGAGAGTCCTCATGATCTCTGACTTTATCGTACTGCCGGGATGATGCATTTACCTCAACGATAAGCAAAGGATTACTTATCTATAGAAAAAGAAACAGAAGACGAAGAAAGAAAAAATATCCACATCCATCCCAAATGTATTACAGCTCAATTTTCAAAACCTTCTTTTCTTTTCTTTCTTCCAACTCTCTGTTCCATAGAAAAGTGATTACTCTACTAGAAATTAAAAAAAACAGATCTGTGCAACTGATTCTCATATATTTTTTTCTAGATAGACTTCACATTATAATCATGAAAAAATCACATCTATGTTTGAGTTTCTAGGAAGGTATGGAAGCCCAGGCATTCAGAACATGTTGAAGAAGGGATATTTTAGTCTTTAAATTTTCAGTCATGTGTGTTTGACTGTAAATACTCTGAGAGGATCCTTCATGTTGCCAGGACAAGCCAGAAGCTTGGATTTATATGTGTTTAGTGCTTGCAGAATCTGAATTAAATTTCTGCTGCTGAAAGGCATGTGGAAAGAAGGATCTAAGTCTAGTCTCTCAGATGCCTTCAATAGTTAATTGAGAAAAACAGCTACCTCCAGCGGGCAGTTCTTTCCACCAGTCTTAGTCACTGGTCTTAAGAAGGGATGATCCACCCTTTGGAGATGTCTGTCACTCCCTTCTGCAGACATAGGGAGCCTAAAAAATCCCCAGCTCAGACTTGATAGCTTATATGGTTGACACGAATCCTATCCCTTGTCATTCAGACTCCATTGCTTTAAGTGTTTTAAGGGTTTCTATGAGTGTCTTATCTTTACTATTTACTGAATTCAGTAAGACAGCTGGTGGCTGAACTGGTAAATATCTGTTTGTCAAAATGTTGTGATTTGAAGGACATAGTATAAGAAACGTGTGTTGCATGATACTTTCAATCTCACTTTCAGTTGTGAATTTTCTCTAGTTTCCCTTGAACTGCTGATTCAAGACATAGAGCTTTACACTGTCCTGCTTTTTATTCAGTATCCCTTAAGAAATCTATGACTTACTAAGGCCAGTGTGCATGTGTTAAGACCATGTCCTTGTCATTCTTTGTAAGGCTATAGCATGAACTGTGATAGGAGCAAATACTGCATGTTTGGTATCATTTTAAGATACTCCTGCTTTATAAAAATGACTTGTTTGACTATGAATATTGCATAAACAAATGGTCTCTTTCTTATTCACATATGACACGTTCCTACTGTAACTACAAGTTCTTGGGTTCTCTTTAAAGAGAAATATCTTATAGCAGGTATAAATGTTAACAACTTATTTTATCTAGTGCTAAAATTAGGGGAGGCTATTGAGTAACGGCCGCTTTTCTTCTTTGTCCTAAGGACCATTTGTACATGCAGGGCATTGCATGCATAGGTGTGAACAAGCACAGACTAAGGCAGATGACTTCACCCAAAGATTATGTCTTCTAAACCAGGCCATGAATCCAAACAAACTGGAGGTCAGCAGCTGAGAAAAGAAGCTAAGGTTAGGTAGGGAAAAGGAGTTATCTATGTTTAGAAAGAGGATTATATATAAATAAAAGAGTTCCTTACGAATAAGGAGAATGTTGTCATATGCAGTTTAAGAGACATGGTTAAGAAAAAGCGAAAGAGAGAAGGGCTTCCCTTGCCTAATGAAAAGAGGTAATTCTTTTACCTCTAATAATTAAAAGGCACAGTGGATTCCTGTGTAAAAACACAGTGAAGAGCAAGCTCTGTCATTTTACCACCAGGTAAACTTGCTGAGGTCAGCCCCTGGCCAAGGTGTAGGGCTGACCTCAGCAAGTTTACCTGGTGGTAAAACTAACAGGCTTTGATCTTTACTTTGCTTTCACCTCAGGACATCTCTGGTTTGCTAGTTACCTGAAGGTAAAAATCACACCTTTTATCACCAATGCTAAGTCTATGAAGCAAGTAGACTGGGAATAAGAGGAAATAAGAGCTGATATATAGCATATAAACATCAAAGGAGGGGATGCAGGGCTTGTTTTTTTTCTTCAAGAGGAAAGAGGAGATTTAGAAATGAGATATGGGACAGAAGATATAGTAGAAATGGTAAGCATTGTTGAATAATATGTACAATTACTTCACAGTAATGTTTCAGGCTAATAAGGCAGGGAGGAGGAAAGAGGAGAAACAAGGTGGGAAAGCAAGGAAATAAACGGTGGAGTAATGATGGGAAAAGAACCAGCGCAGAGACCATTTTTTTGGTACGATTTAGAGAAATAGGAATCTGGGGGGGGGGGGGAAATATGAGATGGGCTGTGTTTAGAGGCTTACTGGATGGCTAAGCAGAAAGAGCAAGCATGAGCAATGAACCCACAACTGTGTTAGGATAACAAGATGGGATCACACCGTGCCAGGGATGGACTGTCTACCTCAGGAAATCCAATGGGATGTGTAAGCGGTCGCAAACCCAGGTCACAGCTGAAAGGCAGGTGGGAGAGCAGGACACTGAGGACTGCTTTCTGCAGAGGTAAGCTGGGCTAACTGGGCTGTTTCACTTTTGGAAGCGGTCAAAGAGGACTCAGAAAAGGGAAGATAACAAGAATCTGTGATGGGACATAGCAAAGGCAAGAATATATGAAAAAGAGCACGTGGGGAGTCACTACTTAGTCTTGCTCTGCTTTTGGCCATGATTGCATGCACTCAACAAAATGTTTGCCATGTAATACCTGCTACATTTCTGTAGTTTCTCTGGTGTTCCAGATTGTTGTATCTCTTTCTAAGTTGTCATATAAATAATTGAGGTTTTCTGTTTGTTTGGTTCTGGCTTGTTTTGTTTTTTCAAAATCAAGATCGTACTTCTGTGAGCCCTAATTTAGTCAGGTTATATATTTCAGAGCAAGCAGTTTGCTTTGCCTAAGTACTTCTGTGAACTGAACAGTCTGCCCCGAGGCAAGCAAATCTAACGCCAAAGAGGGATGCACCCTTCATATTCCACTAATTGATTGAAGGGGCAAATGATCTATAGGAAAAGTTGCATCATTAACTTAATTGAGGGCAAAGCCTAATTAGAGGGGAAATGAAGTAGACAGAGCCAGAGACACAGCAGGCCTTCATGTGAGATGTCAACAAACAGACATTGTAACTAAAACCAGACAGCAACCCCAGTACTTCATTTGCATCTTCAATTTCTATGTGAAAATATTTACAGTGATTGTGATGTGTATGTAAGATTTCAGAGAGGAATGCAAAAATTTAACAGAGCCAAAATGAAATCAGCAGGTTTTAGAGTTACAAAAAAAAATTCAACTGACTAAAGTTGCTTCAGAAAATCCTGAGTGAACTGACTGACTACATTTGTGCTCCTCCAATATATTTGAACTCTACATTCCTGAGGAAATCCAACAAGAACTGCAGCAGGAATTTTACAGTAAGAAGTAAATAAACCAAGTAAATTGTGGCAGAAGATACTGCTTCGGTTTGGTTATACAGAATTCCTGACTGAAGACATAAAATGTCATTTTTGCAAGATTTTTCTTTAAATGGCTACTCTCTGCAGTTACTTTTCTGGAGTCCCCTTGCTTGCACAGAGAGGCTTTCCCCCTCAGAATCACAAGATCCTGAGCTGTGACCTGATGATGTTAAATTCTAGAGGACTTTTAAGTATTTTAAAATTTAGCTTAATATCTGGACTGAAACAGGTGGCAGTGGTCTTTTCAGGACCTTTTCCACTGCATTTTAGGGTTTTTTTTGACATGCAGCTCCTTTTTTACGAACTGCAGGAATACAAACAAAACCTTTTCATAAGAAAAGCCACTTAAGTGAAATGAAGAATGCAAGCAGACATGTTTTGGCTACGGTGCAAGTCTTTAAAGTATATAGGCATTATTATACAATTCAACTGCAGTCACATGGGTATTGCGCATTCTTTAAAAAGCCGGGCCCTGAGCCTGCTCCCCAGATATGCACAAGGTTTCTGTGTGTATATATAATTAAATAGTGTGCAGATATGTTAATAAATGGAAAGGGAAAATTAATTTTAATGTGAAAACTAAACGTACGTAGACCTAGAAAAATCATTACATACTAATTAACCAAAACATTTTTTGGGCTGAGCTCTTTTCTATTCTAAGAAATATTATTAACAGTTTGCAGCTTCACAAACCTCATACTTTATTAATCAATGTAACGCTTACCAGACAACAGGATCACCCCCATGTTTACAGCAACTGGATATTGAATATCTCTGCATCTGTGTTTTATCCTCCATACTTTCTGTCCTCCCTAGCAGATACAAGCTCCTTCCGTGCGGATCAGCATCTAACTCAAAACTTTGTTCTGGGTCTGAAACAAGAAACAAACAAGAAAACTACCAGTGACTTCTTGGAAGATTTTACTAGTGTTGGCTCACCATGTCATTCTCAAATCTATTTAAGAGTTTTTCCTCAAGACAAGACAAGTGAGAGCCACTGATCCAACCCAGATAACACACTAGGTCCCTTGTAATTCAAATTCACCTAAGCAAAGCTTGAAAACACTCACTTTAAGCAGAAGACAGGAAGAGGCTCCACTGAGTACAGTATTAGCAATTACCTATGTTGTGCGACAAGGAGCACTAAATACACCTGAAGTTAGCCTAACAAATGCATATTGTGCCATTCTTGCAGCTAAAAACCTTCAGGGCAAATCTTCTTTTAGTTCTCTGAAAGTACATTAGCTCAAAGCTCATTTTGGTGGAAAATTTAATTTGTAAAATTATGGGTTTTAAGACAGCAAGAATTACAGCAGTCTACAAATCACTGGAGCAGTCTTTCTTATTTCAGTTTTGCAGTAACGTTTATTGTAAACTAGGTAATAAGAGGAAATCCTGCTTGGATCATACTAGAGTAGAATAGTTGAATGTTAACACATTTATTATCACCTGTCACATCCCTATGAATGCATCATTGTGAACATGCATTTGGAGCTAGGACAGCATCATTAATCATTGTTCCAAAAAAACCCACAGTAGTTAATTATTTGTCTCAACATATTGCATTTAAATAATCCTCCTCATTAAATCAATTATGAAACAATGTGAATATCCTAATTGAGCTAGTAAGAACTAGAATGTTGTTGCAAAATAGAAATGAAAAGAAACTACTAAATCCTATCCTTATTTTCAAATACATAAAGCTGATTTCTTTCATGCTTTAGCAGGAATCATACAGCTTGGGAATTAAATTAGGCTGGGGTTTAGCAATGTGTTACCTTGTCAGGTGCCTTTTTACAGCTCGGAACACAAACAAAACATACTTGGGTGTGCTCATAATATATACTGTAAACATATCTTATGATGCAAGGAAGTTTATAACACTTCCCATTGTTCTCAATTGAATACAGAAAGCAGTAGAAGTTATTGAACCCTCTACGTTTTTGAAAATATGGTCCAAACGTATATCAGACTCATTTTCTCAAGAGTGGCATTCACTGAAGCAAGTATTGCCATGTGTATATGTGAATTAGCTGCCCCAGACTTCCCTTAAAGTAAGCAGAGGGAAGCAAGTAGTTTTAAGACTTGATTCATCTGACTTATTTTAAATATCTGCTTTGGGATGAGATGAATCCCATCCTAGAAGTGTCCTTTTTTTTTTTTTTTTTGTTTACCCAAGAGGGAGTCTAAGACTTCTAGATGTCAAGATGAGGATGTCGACATAGCAGGATGTCTACATCAATGATCAACTGAATTGAAACTTCAGCTGAAGATCCATCAGCCTGGCGGATAACACAATGCAAGCAATATGAACTTCAAATCTCAAAAAGAAAGAATTAAGGGATGCTGGCTTCTGATTATTTATACCTACAGTATCATAGAAGACATGAAACTATACCAAGGACTTGATTGTAAAGAGTGGAGGGACACAGTCTAGCAAAAAGATACGGGAGATAAAATAACATGGAAAATACACTGAAAACTGCACTTTTTCAGGTAGTTTCTCCACAGCCCTAGGATCTGCCTCTGTTTTTAGGAATAGTTCCCCATCACATTGCATTAAATCTTTTCTAAACTCTGTCCAGACCATCTTTTTGGTCTGATGCCTCGCTTTGTAACAGGGCCACTTCCCATACAGGTAACTTAGACATGGTAATCTTTTCCTCTGATGGAAACAAGTAGTCCATGCAAGATGTAGGAGAAGAGTGTGGCACAGCCCATCAATTTTTACCTTTCTTTTTCATATCTGGGTGCATCAACAACATGACGAACATCTTTATCTTTAGAAGAGAAATTCTTCTGCAGAACATCACTCTTCACCTGAATAAGAACTCTCTGAATCATCCTTTTCTGTGTAGTAGCTATTGGCAGATTTATTTCTGTTCTCTCTCATCAGTAACAAAAGAAGAATCTATATATTTTGCATGTTCTGCAACTTCCAGAGTGCAATTAGACACTTCACAGTTTTCTGGGTTTGGGTTGTTTTATTGCTATCTATGCCCTCAAACCAAATGAACTACAATTACTAGGTTAGGTTTTTTTTGCTTCAATGAAATTTAAAAATAAGTAGGGGAGAAGAAAAAGAAATCTAAAAAGTAATGTTTCCTTTCATAGGAAAATGATTCAATGTTAATGTAAAAATAAATTTTTCATACACCCTTTGTAAATTGCATCTTCCAAGTTTCCTATAAAAAACCCCAACATTTGTCAACAATTACCTCTTGGTTCTTTACAACTTTTCTTTCAAAACATTTGGAGATACCTACTGTGTAGTAACTACGGGCAAATGTTGATTTTTAATAGTTTTTATTATATGTGGTCTTGTTACTGGTGAAAACATGATGAACTTTCAGAATAATCTCATACTAAATCACAACTCTTTTTTTTTTTTTAATAGTCACATTAAACTTACAAAACAAAACTCTAAATCCCAGAAAGGAATAAACTGTGTAGAATTATTTGACTTGTGAGTGGTTTCTTTTCCTCACTGTCTGCACACACTAAAATTCAGCACATTCTGCATTTAATAAGTTAATTATAGTTACAGGACATATATTGTTGATTAAAAACTAAACCTCACTTTCCACAGAGGATTGACATCCCCTTTTCACCTGAAATATGCAAGCTAGCATTTTGTGGAAATAAATTTTGAATTCTGTGGACACAGTAGCAAAGTAAATTACCAGGCTTACCAGATTTACCAAATGGTCAGATTGCTTATGAAAGAGGAGGTAGAGACTCTTTGTGAGCTTCCCACAGACAAAGGCATACTGATCCTCATCCCACTGACAGCAACAGAGCAAGTTGCCACTGTCTTCAGTGTGACGAGGCTTCAGCTGGAAGGCAGAAGCATTTGCTAATATGAAGGAATAGGGGCAGCCTTGTTAGTGGAACTCTTTCCCAGGAAGTCAGAAGCTGATCAGCTCTACGCTCAGCAGGAGATGTCAACAAAGTCTATAGAAATTATGATGGGCGCTTCAGATTACATGAAGAAATTGTGACTTTCTCAGAAAGGTCATATGTAAAACATTCTCCTTAAACACATTCTCTTCAAATTAAATCAGCACTTTACACAATATAATTCATTATTTCAGGCATTGTTTCTTAAGAAATAATTGAAAAACTATCTGTAAAAGATGCTTTAGAAAGAAAATAAAAGTCAAAACAAGTAAAAATTATTTTTTAAGAATAAAAATCCTAAAACATGAACATCTGAAACTAATAAGCTAAAGAGGGGAAAATCCTACTCCTCTTTTTGCTGGAAGCTGGGCTTTTGCTGGAGGTAAAAGAAAGCAAGCAAACTATCCCACTGCCTGAGACATGATCCTGAGCAAAGCACAGCTCTTTAGGCTTGGGTCAGGGAAGACAGGATTTGCCTCTACAGTACGCATGAGTGGATTAACATGACAAATTAACTGTTAATCCAAGTAGTAGCAAACTTAATAAATTCCTTGTGAACACTGCCTTAGTGGTTTGAACTCTTTGCTTCCAGTGTTTTCAGTCTGCAGAGTGAATATCAACCAGTCTCCTGCCTAGAGGCAGATGTAATGGTCACCTGGGTGAATAAATATAGATGAACCCATCCTGCAGCCTTCATAGCTATGTTGGTTTTACTATAACCATAGACAAGGCACTTCAGGCTTTGGGTCTGAAAGAAATAAGCTATTCTGGGTACTATTCATTCTTACTTTCTCTAAACAACATATGTGGATCCCTCTAAACTTGGTAGAGGAAATGAGTTGGAGGGAGGTTCTTGCAGCCTGTCACTTTTTCCATTTTGACATATGTAGCTGCCAAGTATTAATGTTTTTCCACTGGACATATATAACTAGTCAATTTTTAAAAACTATTATACTATTATTTGTTAGCAACTGGTTTTCAGACCAATACAAAAGTCTCTTAGATATCATTGAAAGATTTCTTTTTCTCCTTTGGAAATGTGAAAAGAACTGGTCTGAGAATTCCTTGCATTCACCTCTTTTTCACTTGTTTGCAAGTTTGATTTTACTTTTCTTGTATTCAGTGGCAAATCTCACTGAATTTAGCTAGAGATTTCAGGGCTTTCAGCCATACTAGTTTAAGCACAAGTATTCTAATTTATATTAGTATGAGGAGGAAAAAGATTGCAAATAATAATTTAATAGTAAGTTTTAGTTCCAAGGGATCATCTAATTTAAATAATTTAATTTAAATTTAAATGAAAAGGAACAACAAGTATGTGACTCAAGTGCTTACAAAAACAAGTACCTAGCTTGGATGTAATTATACAAGTAAATGTCCTCTTGCATTACTGAGAGTTTGGCTCTATCACTTTAATGAGAATTTTTATACTGTCCAGTGACTGCAGGACTGGGTCTTCCATCTCTAATGATTAAATCTTTCAGAAATGTTTCAGTCTTACAGATAATTTTCATCCCTGTGTTTCCATATAGTTACATTAGCAAGCTTTTATTGTCCAATAAAAAAAGGACTCTAAATTTTGCCTAAGTACGTAAAGTGTTAAATACTTCTGAGAAATACATCATCAGTGTGCATATGATGGGAAATCTTTCATTTAAACAATATCTAGCTTTAAGTTTTCCTTGTTAATAAAAGAATTTTAAAATTATGGTTTAGACAAAAACCTAAGAGGGGGCATTTTCTTATTTTTTATGAACAAGAATTCAAGAATTGCATTATTGTTAAGACTTCAAGAGCTTTTTATGTTTCCCAAGATGTGGGAGACCTTGGTGATACTTTGTAATCAGAGTGTTCTGAAATTTTTTTTTTAATAAAGTAAAAACAACAGGAATGGAGAAGAAAGGAGACGCCTTATAAAAACAAAAAAAAAAAAAAAAAGAGAAAAACAGCCAAAGCACTACAGGGTTACAAGAGTAAGAAAAAGAGTAAAAGTTCATTTCAGCGTAGTGATTTATAGGGAAAGGCTCAGCAGTTTACATAAAACCAAAAGGGGAAGTGGTCGAACATTGGGTCAAATCTCCATTCACATATTTTGTAATAAAAGGCTGACTGTAGCCTTTGAGCCTTGCTTCCAGTCACAGACAATGGCAATTGCAGAGCAAGACTAATAACAGGATTTAGCATAAATCCACCACAGGAAGTGAACAGTTGTGCTGGCAAATAATTAGCCAGGGAACTTTTTATGGCAAAATCAGGATGCTCTCTGTGCTTTAAAGAATTGTCTGCAATTGTGATCACTGAAAAAAAATAGTGACTTCTCCCTGTTTGTAGAAGACTTTTACTTGTGGATCATTTTTTTACAGCATTTCTTTTTTTTTTTTTTTTTCCTTTTGGTTTAATTTAGAAGCAATAGTGTAAGTATTGAATTTGCATTTGAAGGGTTTTTTTAAAATGTTCTTTTTTCCTTTTTTCCCCTTTTTCCTTCACTGATGCTTTTTATTGCAAGGTGAATTGTGTTTATTTTGCATGCCTAACAAGCGGGTTCAAAGCAACACTTTGATCTTGAACCCCTGCCAGATTCCAAGAGCTGAAAGCCCCCCTGTGCAGTAAAGCAGACCTGTACTCACAAAGCCTGGCTAATTTGCAAAGGAATGTCAAAATTACTGGCACAGCTGACTATTGTGGTGCATTATAGTCTATAGTTTTTCTAAAGAACAGAGATTTGTTTTTCTCTATATGTTTATTTGTCACTTGTTAGAAGACTAAGTTTAAGTATCACTCTTCCTTCTCTAGGTGAGGAACTTGTAAGTAATCGCATTAAAACAAACAAGCAAACAATTTAAAACACAAAACAAAACAGAAGTGCTACTGTTAAATCTTTTCTTTCAGAAGAGATAATTTTCTGATATCCATTGCAATTAGATCTGAGGAAAGCATTCTGTCTGTTCTTCTGCATTTTATAAAAACTGCAAAGGATTTTACGTAAGGAAGAGCAACTCAGGTCCTGTGTGAGTTCTCTGTACACATTTTTACACCTTTAGTCTTCATCATTTCTGCATAGTGAGAGTAATATTTCTTCTCCTGGAAGTGAGATACATTAAGAAAACTCTCAGAATGAAACTCCTTATTTCCATTGCCTTCGCGTATCTGCTTCCTAGCCACAGAGGAAAAAAAGTTTAAAAAAGTAATGAGACTGTTCCCTTAGTGTACCAAGAAACTATAAGTGCTAAAACCAGTAGAAATTTCACACTGAATAATTTGGTTTGTGCATCACCAGTCTGAACTTCTGTGAAGAAAAGCAATGACAAAATCCCTGGATGCTGAATCACAATGTAACTGGAGAAACAGACTTCCAGAACTGCAGAGGTTGTCTATAAACCTGAATTTGGCTCTATAAGGGCCAAGGAAGGAGCAAGGTACCTCAAACCACTCTCAGAATTGGAAATTGTGAAAGAAAGAAAATGCCTACCTACGAAGCTTCCACGCCTTTCTGGATTTAGGCTGTGTCTGCTCAGTTGATAGTGAAGCTTTAGTGTATTACTACACACGTGCTAGCCTAAGCACTCCCAGCAACAGCAAAAGCACAGAAAGAACAGCTTTCCAGCAACATTAGAAATAGGAGCATAAACTGTCCTGTGTCACTGAGTACCCTCCTTCACTGTACTGTGTGAATAATAGAGTGCTAGAGCTTTCTGTGTTAACAGGCATTCATTAAGACAATTAAGTATACATGGGGCTTCTTTTTTTGCATAAATAGGGAAGCTTGACAAAGGGCAGGAGAAAGGAAATAGTATTAGCCACAATGTCACGAGTAAGGAACTGAGGCTCAGAAATATTACCAACAGGATTTTCAGAAGGATTAAAGCAGCATGACTTTATTGACTGTGCTGCATTAACATCAAATGTGGTTTGACCCTCAGTGATTTCTTCAAAGTAAGACTGGAAGCAGAACAGGAACCAAACCCAGGTCAATACTCAACCCACAAAACCATAATTTCTTTCCTTATTTCTCTTTTATATTTAGGAAAAAAAAAAAAAAAAAGGCAGCACATGTGCCTGTAGGGTGACCTGTCATGCTGCTAAGTCTCTACTTGCACAAATCCAGTCCCTCTCATTTTAACTAACTCTAATTTTGAATGCTGTCTTTGGCATTCTGCCTCGGATTTCTCACAAGGCTCTTTTTTTTTTTTTTTGATAGGATTTTTTTTCTTTATTTTGTTTCTCTTTTGAGAAATGAGATAGTAAATGTGAATAATTATTTCTCCACGAAGAACAGATCTTTTGTAGTCAAGTTTGGCATCACTGCCATTCCTTACTTACTTAAAGTTTAAACTAAACCCATGGTATTTAAACTGTGAAAATTGCTAGGATGTTCCAAATGAATCATTCATGTGAGCTTCTAGCAAGAGGTTATATTTTTTAATGTTCTGTTTATGCAACCCATTTTCTGTATTGTTTTGTTTGTATTCTTGGAGAATTATATTATGAACACTAAAATTGGTAATTTTTTTTTTTAATGGTTCAAAATATCTAGATCAAACTTGGCATCAAATAAAAATAAAGGAAAAATTTAATTTGTTTCTGGATATAGTTAGAGAAATGTAACATCCATTTAAGAGGAATGTGGATATAGTACAAGTTCTGGTATGCAGTATATACTATGTCTACAAATTCTGAGAGGAAGAGAACAGAGAGAAATTATTCAAGGAATGAAGAAAGGGGCCAGATTTTTAATTCAAAATTCACACACAAGTTTGCATCTGCAGCAGCAAGTGAATTGATAGCACTATAGGTATTCTGCCAAGTTTTATGTCTAGCAATCTCTGTGAAGTTTGAAGTGCAGCTCTTTCTTCTAACTGCAGTTTTATATATATATAAAAAAGAATATTTTCTTCTGCATGTCATATTTATATCTATAAATTCAGCTATATTTACCTGCGTAATAATAATACAATAATAATACTATCTAAACATGTATTTGCAACTGAATGCTACAAAGTCAGCATAATTGTGTGGGAAAATGCAGCGATGTTAGGAAAGTGCTAGTATTTTTATAAACAAAATAGTTAGTGACAGGGCCTTGGGGTATGTTGAAAAATATTTTTGGACTGTCTCAATTTTCCCAAGATGAGTTTACTTGGTTGAAGTGACTCTTTCCCCCATTATGAACAGCTGTGTGTTGGCATGTCTGTTCTTTAACTGCCACATAGTTTTAGTCTGGTTTTATTATAGAAGCTACTGCAGAGAAGTTAGCTGAGATCCAGGCAGCCTAAATCACATACCAACTATGAGCTGACCTAATCAAGTTATGAAAATGAACATGCTTTAAGCTTTCGCTATTCAGTTTTTTCTTTTATATGCCAAATTATTGTTAAAACTGGCATAGCAAATGCAGGAAGAAAGATTTTTATGTAACTTGTTCTATTAACATTAGTTACGTATAATTTAATTTATGCAGACTGATATTTTCTGAAGTGATTGTTTGGAAAAAAAATCAGAAATTCCCTGAGAAAAGGAAAATCTTCCCATAATTTCTTCCACAATTAAATGCAAATGTAATAAAAAATCATCAGTAAGATTTGGTTTTGGTTTTTTTTTTTTAAATGAGGTTCCATCAAAACTGGCTCTCTACAATACAGAACAAAATATTTTGATAATAATTTGTAAGAAAGAGTAAAATGATTGTGTCCTGGGTTCAGCAGTAGCAGTCATTTTTCTCCTTCGTAGTAGCTGGTGCAACGCTGTGTTTTTGAATTTTCGCCTGGGAACAGCGCTGATGACACTGATGTTTCTAGTTGTTGCAGTAATGTTTAGTCTGACCAAGGACTTTCTGAGCCTCATGCTCTGCCAGGGAGGAGGGGAAGCTGGGAGGAAGCAGAGACAGGACACCTGACCCAAATTAGCCAAAGAGGTATTCCATACCATAGCATGTCATGCCCAGGATGTGAAAATGGAGGGCAGGGACCCAGAAGAGGGGGCTTCGCGGCTCAGTCATCGGGTGGTGAGCAGTCGTATTTTCTTTCCTTGTATTTCCCTTGTCATTATTATTATTGGTGGTTGCAGTAGTGGTTTGTGTTATACCTGAGTCACTAAACTGTTCTTATCTCAACCCATGGGAGTTACATTCTTTCGATTCTCCTCCCCATCCCCTCCGGGAGTGGGGGGAAAGAAAGAGGGGCGAGTGAGTGAGAGAACTGGGTGAGTTATAACTGGGTTTAAACCACAAGAGATTGCTAATGAAGACTGTGGCTGACAAAAAAAATCTACCCAGAACAAAACCAGCAGAATGGTAAGTCAGTACAGTCCACTGAAGGAGTCACTTGCACCAACTGATAAGTAGAATGAATATGTATTTTTAAAAGTAAGGACAAATAACTCAGGACACACTTTAAGGATGAGGAACTATTTTAGTCACTGTAATCTAAGTAAAGATCATGACAGGATAAAAAAAAGAAAATACTCCCATTAAGCTAGTGCTGTTATTCTGTGACTAAAAAGCCCTAAAATGATTCCAGGATTTATGAGCAGGGAAATCTGAAGTAGGTGCAAAGGGATCACATTACTTCTGGTACAGCTATTTATGCAACATTGAGTCCAGATCAAGTACCCTCACCTGAAAAATGTGCTATTGCATTGGAGGGAACTTGCAATGACGAAACAAATACTAGGGAAGGAAGAATCAGAAAATGTGCATTACTACGAAAGATTTAATAAGGTCACGTGTATGGCAAAGTAATTTTCAGTCTGGCATTGAAGCACTGTATGAAAGTGAAAGGTTGACTAGGAATACCCTTAAAACAAAGCCCAATGTTTAATGTGAACAATCATGAACGCTTGCAATATACAACATACTTAACTCAAGATTTAATGTTTTTTGTAGCACAGCTAGTGGGCTTGAAGCAGGTATCAATTCAAGAGGACTTCATCGCTCCAATTAAAGAGGTCAGATGGATTAGCACAGCAGGCCGTTAGGCCACTGCTGTTAGCATAAGCGAATGTGTTCAGAGCAACAGTCAAGTGCAAAAATTGAAGGGCTAGAGCTCCTCTCTGGAGTCTGCTCTCTCTTCCCAGGAAAAAGTGAACACCACATTCTGGACACAGGATTGAGAATCTCAGGTACATTAAGCAGGATCTCCACTAACTTTAATCAACTTTAATCAGCGTGGTTGATTGTCAAAGCTTCATTGACAGTCAGCAGAGAGAAACAAGTATCCCAATGGGGCAACTTATCCCATCCTGGTAAGTATCAAAGGCAGACAAGAATGCTTCACTCAGATATTGTCTTACCACAGAAAACAGATGTTTGAATGAGTTCTGTAAATAACAAGCAAGAATCACATAAGTCCAGCTGCTGGCATCGTAATGAAGAGAGAAATCAACACTTTTTGGACTCATCTGACCTGCTTTAGATATCTTCTCTAAAATAAAAGGTACCATGTGAAAGAAATATGTAAATGGAGGTTTTACAAATATTTTGTCTTGTATATATCTGCATTTTATTATGTAATCCTCACTTTACATGTCTTAAATTCAAAATGCTACATGTAAAGAATACAAAACCTGCCATACAAGAAATTATTTTAACTAAATTATTTTAACCCAGGATACGGGTGATGGCAAAGAGAAAACAGTGAACAAAACTCCTAGAAGGCGGAGGAAAAGCACAGAAGAACAGTTTTACCTCTGTAAAAGAATGGATGAGAGTGACAAGACTCAGAATGATATAGAGGGTGGAAAAAAATTATATAAAATCCTTCCTGTGAACCCCCTACTTCGAGACAAATCAACATTAATATGTGTCTTTGACAATCTGTGCAGGCACTGACAATTGTCAAGATACATTGACAGTAATCCAATGGTGGGAACTGGCCCTGAGCCTTGAGCCTTGAATTATCCAAAGAAGAGAAACTAATTAAAAATGTTAAAGAAATTAAACTGAAAATAAAAGAACATAATTGGCATAACTAAGGACAAGGAAAAAGGAAAGTTGCTGCATTTCTTTTGTAAATACTTGTACTCAGATTCATTACATGTTTTGTCATATGTACTCCATTTGAGGTTTCTTAGTGCAGTAATGCTTTATCTGGTCTTATACACAAACTTAGTTCTGTAACTCGTCAAATGGATTGTGGAAAACAGATAAGCATTATAAAAAGATCCCACCCTGAAAATTTACATAGTATTGAAGAAAGTGACAGGATTTTAGTGGAGTAATCTTTTCCCCAAGTGCTACTTTCAGTAGTACCAAGACAACAAAATATCTTTGAGACAACAGATAGCAAATAAACATTTCTGTATACTAAGAATCTATGGAATCTAATTGATTATATATTTTCAAAATTAAATCATAACTTAATAAATTTGAAGTACCAAAATAATTTTCTGACTCTGAAGACACATGGCATGGAATAGCACTACAGCTATACTATTATTAAGCTCTCTTATTCTCTAAAACTCAGTCCCTCATCTATTGGGAGATTGCTGACTCTCAAACTAGGCTAAGAAGTCATGTTGGAGAATACCAGCTGCCACAGGACAAAATTGTGTCTGAAAATGTTCTAGCAATGCAACTCTATGGGTGACTGCAGTTCTGAGTTCTCAAATTCCTTAATTTAACATTATGAAATGCAATATTGAAGTCCAGTCCTCTTAACAGTGACTACCATGGAAGTCATTACTTCCATACACGTTGCTGATTTCAACATGGAGTAATTGGGCTAGGTCTTAGAGTAAGGTAAGTTATATGAGTAAGTGTTTGCATGATCACGTTCAAGCAGCACTGACCTTGTCCCAGGCACAGTGAGCAAAACCGATGTGGTTGTTGTGTGTATTGAAGGAGTGAAGGGGAACTGGGAGAGACACCCTCCCCACATAATTAAATAAATAGATACATACATGCATACATAAATAAATACACCTTTATGTATATACACACACATATGTAGAATATATTTTAAACAGAAAATATAATTTCTGCAAAGAAGGCATTAGAAAAGGGTAAGGAGTATGAATCATAGGGAAGGCAATGACTAAGGCTTGTATTTCAACTAGTAGACTCCTTTGTCTCTGAAATGGTTCCCTTGAGACACTGTTCTGTAAGTTAATAATCCTCACGATTAGAAAGTGTTTTCCTGATATTTCACCTAATTATACCCATCTGTAATCTCTTCCCAAAAGCCTCTCCTCATTTTACCTCTTTGGCATACTCTAAACAAGTCTTTTCTTTCAGCTCAGTCTTTCAGCTAAACAAGTCTTTTCAGCTCAATAGCTGGCTATGTAATACCCTATATAACTGGAATCCAAATCTGCAAATTGCTGAGCAGTCCCAAGTTTCATTAATTTATAAATGGCAGTGAAGGTTTTTACCTTCTCACAAGTTAGTGCCCAACATTAATAAAAATATATTTATTTAAAATAAACAAAACATGCAGTCTTGGTGTACATGTAAATTATCTAAATAAATAACTTGGTTTCTTTCCAGAATTCTCTTGTTCCAAGAAAGCACAGAACTACATTTTTGGTAATAATTATTGTAGAATATTTTCTTTCAGGAAAGTCTGTATCTAGAGTATGTATATTCTGGGAAGAACATAGTTTACTCTGATAATTTTCTGGGAAGACAGGGCCTTTAATTTTAAATGCTCAAAAATAAATCTTTCACTAATAGTTAGGAGCCCGATTCTGTGAGGGGTGAATGCCACAAGCCCTGGGGTAGATTCTTACTTATGCCAGCTTCCACAAATTAGAGTCTCAGAGTTCAATGATATGCTAAAGCTGCAGTATCTTGAAAAAAGTAACTATAATTTGCCTAGATGTAGTCCAGCCACCAATGAATGCCCTTTTCTCCTGTTTCTAGTGTACTGCCTGCTCTACAGAATAAAGTTGTCCCCAGTGAAGAACTTGAGGTGTATAGCTTTTTGTTTGTCACGTGTAAAGAGAAAGAATGGTGGACTCTATCCTGGGATGTGAGGACACAGTTATCCCAGTGAACTAACTAATTGCCTGAAAAGGATAAGCTATGTGTTTTCAAGATAAAAATCCATCCAGCTAAAAATAAACATGCACATGAATATATATGCATTACAATTCTTAGATTTCTTCTTTTCTTTAGACTTTTGGCAAGCTACACAATGAGATTGCTGCTTATGTCACCAGAATACCTTCCGGGGTTTCCTGCTTGAGAGCTGTCAGTGAAGGCAGTGTTCATCATAAAAATAATATACACATGATTAAAGACAGAGAAAATGCTTCTGAGATTGTCAACATTGCCAGCAAAAGGTGAAAAGCCTTCAAAGTTTTTAGGAAACTGAAGATGGGAAATTAGAAAGAACTTTCACATGAGTCAGACCTCTATTAGATAGATATCTAACCACTCAGGAACTTGGAGACACTTGGTGTAAATACGTGATCAGCTTTCACAACCAGGGAAGGCTGCTAGCTGGCTCCTGAGTGATGTGTTGTGTTCAATATATTCAGGATTGACACAAAAAGTGGGAGAATGCTCAGGTGACAGTCTGTCAATGACACAAAACTGCCGGGGACTGTCAAAGCTGACTGAGTAGAAATGTAGCAAGATCACATGGCAATGGGGTGGCTGGGTAACAAAACAGGAGATGAAATTCAATCTGATTAAGAAGAAAAAAAACATAGAAGAAGAAAAATAAACTGAAATAAACTTTTAACTACATATTATCACCCAGAAAAGACACACTGCAGTCATTACAGATAGTTTAAAAAAAAGAGTTAAATACTAAGCAGCTATAGAAATGTGACTTTAATGACAAAAAATCCTAGGAAAATAATAAAAAACACACCAAACCAAAACAAAAGCATCCTTATGCTATATATAAATCAACATCACAACCCTGTCTGGGCATTTTTTCAGATTCTGGTCATCTGCTTCAAAAACACCATGGTGAACTAAACAAAGAATAGAAAAGAATAGCAAGGATAATTAGAATTAATAATTAATTATTAATATTTATTTTTATCTAAACAGAGACTGAATTGAGTAGGCTATTCAATTTATGACAGAGATGACTGATGCACGCTTCTAAAATCATAAACATTATAGAGAAAATATACAGATATCAATTAGGTATTATTTTCTGTAATAGAACTAAGAGACAAACAAAAACAGCAGCCAGAAAATTAAAAGAAATTCAAGGTTTTACTTTTTGTTTTCTTTATTTCTTTCTTCCTTCTTCTTTTTTTTTTTTTTTTATTTGTTGCCACAGGAAGACAAGGAGGCAAATGTGCAGTAAGATGCAATAATTAAACAAAGTTATGGAGGACAGATGCTTTCCTGCCTTGTTCTCTGAATCAGGAAATTCCTTAACTGCAGAAAAGGAATACTATTACTTTGTATTGTCCTGTTCCCTTTTCCTTCCTCCCATAAGCGATCTTTACTAAGTACTGTTCCTATTGATTCTCCACTCATACATAGGACTGTCATTGCTCCAGGCCAGTGCCTGAATGTGCGTATGAATCCAGTGAAGAAAATACAGATCTCATAGAAATTTTCAGAAGTTTTGGCTCAGGGTTGCATAGTGTGTCCTCCAGCATGGACTCCATTATGGCAAGACTGCTGAGAGCTATCTTTTATCTTTCGTTACTGAGAGGGCTATCTCAACTGTCCACAGGCTCAGCCATGTAGTGGCAAGGTCCAACAAAAATGGATTTATATAGTGAGAAAAAAAGACAAAGAAAGTTATAGTGAGTTGGTTGTTGGTTTCTCCTCCCATGTAACAAGTGATAGGACAAGAGGAAATGGAATCTTGTTGTGCTGGGGGAGGTTTAAACTGGAAAAGGGTTGTCATGCATTGGAACAGGCTGCCCAGGAAAGTGGTTCTGTCTCCATTCCTGGAGGTATTTAAAAGACATGTAGATTTAGAGACATGGTTTAGTTGTGGACTTGACAGTGCTGGGTTAACAGTTGGATTCGATCTTAAAGGTCTTTTCCAACTTATCTGTTTCTATGATTCTATGATTAAAACAACACCACTCCTTCTCCCCTCTCCCAGACTCAGCAAAGTTCACTTTTCACTTCACTGAAGGCTCATCTTCACACCCTGAGTGTCACGGGGTTCAGGATGTAGGTGGGTATGGTCAATATGTAGCAGTTTCTCTCTTTTGCTCCTTCCCTCTCAAATTTTTCCCCTGCTCCAGTGTGGACTCTCCAGGGGCTGTGATGAACAGAGCATATCCTCCTACCAACTCTGAGCTGAGAGAATGGCATACCTGGACTGTTTGATGAAGGAACTCATAGAAGATCACAAGAAGTCCCATCTACCAGCCACTGTTGAAGACATGATGTTAGACCAAAGACACTTTAAATCTCAATGAATATCCTTTCTAATATGGATATTGTCTAGATGCAGAACTTTCATTTTCTAAGGCTATGTTTTGCTAGCAAAAAGATTACATCTGTTTAAAAGAAAAGAAAAACATCACCAAATCATCAGCTACATGTAAAGCCAGTGTATTGCCTTTAAATAAAATAGGATATTTTTTGCAGATAGAGGTCTGCCCTAAAGATGATTATCTCACCAAAGATTTTATCATGTTGTCTTTATTAGCCTTTTTTCACAAAATAAGAAGCTGTTCTATTGACAAAGCTGGAGATGCAGAGAGAAAAGGTAACGTCTTTTTGGTCAAGTCTTCCATTTTTTATCTATGCTGCCTGCTGGATCATTTAAGCCGCCTGTTATTTGATCCCTAATCCTGCTATGAGAAATTGCTTAGTAGTATTTTGCAGACTTCCATCAGCAAACATGCTGAAAGTGTACTCAGAGAGTGGCTGTTGATTAATTATGTATACTCCATGTCATTGAGATCTCTGAGCATGTCAGAGGGTTGCAGACAGAAGGAGGTGTATAGTTTCTGATTTTCTCTACTACATAACATTCTAAGTTTGCACAAACAGAAGGGTCAGTGCACCTTGCATTTTTTAACAAAACTCACTTATGGTATTTTTCTACTTGAAAAAACCTGAAAGCTTATTCAAAATCTATTGTTTAGAAATAGGCAAGAGGAAGGCTTCATTGCACATTATTTGTGAACTGTTACCAGTGCAAGAGAAAGCTGAACTCTATAAAGATAAGGTATAACACATTATCTATAGACTGAGAATCTGTAGAAGCTGTGTTTACTTTTTTTTCCTTGTTCATTTCCTTGAAGGGCAGCTGCAGGCCAGTAAGGGATCGTGAATACTGTGAGCCCAAAACTCAATCACCCAGTAACCAGAATGGAAATTGTAGCAGCGAATTAAGCACCCTAGCATCTCCAGACTAATGACCTTGGATGAGGAATTCACAAGAGCTAGTAGAGCAGATCTAGCAAGGGTCAAGAGCAAGAGTGTCAAGATCTTCCTATCACCCTGGAAGACAACACTTTATTCTGAAGCTACATTTGGGCAAATTTTCCAGCCATGATACAGAAAAACTCTTAAACATAGATGAAGGAACAAGTACGTATATAATGTACAGTGGTTTGAATAACTGTCAAAGAGAAAACATTAGCAGCCAGGGGTGCTTGAACAGAGCTGTGCCCAGGATCTCTGAGAATTTTATGTGAGAACACCCTTCCTTCTTTGTCTGTACTCCCAGGAATGCACAAGTCAAGAGGCCAGAAAGGAAACATGTAAGAAAGACCTTGACTCTGGAACACCCTTTTTTGGGGAAAAAAATGTAAGGGAAGTCCTGCGTTAACTAGTTCTTCTTAATAAAAATATTTATGTTTTATTTTACCTTAAACTACTACTAGAGAAAAAAACCCAAACTACCCATATACAAAAACTCCCAACCAAAACTACTATCCCGAACAACCATTCCACCACCCCACACTGGAGCAGTAACTTGAACCACAGAAATGCTTTACAATTGACAGCAACAGTTTTTGGTCATCTAGCATTAAGTGAATTTACACACTAGTAATCTCTTCAGCAGTATGTCATATTCTTTTTTTAAGCTCTTTCCATTTTAATATTTCATCCTATCCACCTTTCTTTTTTGTTGTTGACTTACATTTATAAGAATGAAAATAGACATTGCATACTGTGCTTATATACTGCCTACTGTGCTCATGTACTGCCTACTGGGAAGCTATCAACTCTTCTGGAAGCATAGAAACTTGAAAGTCTTAACAATGATTTACTTCTCCAGAAAGTGCATTATTATTTTAATCTGTTTATTTATTTATTCTAAACATGCTAAAGCATGTTATTAAAGGCATTGTTCAAAACTTCTTAAAAACTAATAAACTTGGGGCATCAATTGCCACTCTATGAAGCCTGTTTGGTCTCTGCAAAGAAATGCTTCCTAATGTCCAGTCTGAACCTCCCCTGGTGCATCTGTGCACCATTACCACACATTCTATCATACAGGAAGAAGCAAGCAGTGCCTTCTTCCGTCCATCCCCTCCTCAGGAAGGTGTAGTGAGAAATGAGGTCACCCTTCAGCCTCTCTTTCTCCAAACTAGACAAACCCAAAGTCCTTAGCTACTTTTCTCAGGACATTCCTTTCACCAGCTTTGTTGCCATCCTCTGGATGCATTCCAGAACCTTCACATCCATCTTAAAGTGTGGGGCAGAACTGCACACAGTACTCAAGGTGATGCTGCAGCAGTGCTTAATACAGCAGGACGATCACCTCTGTTAACCATAAAGCTGGTTATGCTGTGTTTGATGCACCCTAGGATGCTGCCAGGGCACACTGACATATAATCTACTACTAAAAATATATTCAAGGAAAAAAAAATAAATAGTTTGGGGAAATCTGAAGTAGCTGTGGACTGAAACAAACCACTAAAACCTGGACCCTTCCAAAATCTGACCAAATTGAAAAACTAAAAGAAGTTAGTTTACATTTGCCTTATAGATACTGCCAGAATTCAGCAGATAAAATAATCATGTCTTATCCCCCCGCAGCTGCTGGTATTGAGTGTATTGTGTATGTACATAAACAATAATCTTATTTCTTTACTGTTTCTATGCCCAAAGGATCCAAGTAGACTGTTGGAATACCGAAACTTCAGTTCAAGGCTTCTTGGCCTTCAGGGCTTCTGAATTTCCCTGAAATAGCTACTTTTAGTTATTCCAGAACATTAATGACAAAAGCAAAGAGACTCCTTTGCTGATGCCCAAATAATGTGTGGGTCAAAGAATAATAAAAACTTAGATGTCAGAAAGGATCTTGAAAGAGAAATTGGAGAAATAGATGGAAGAGGTATCCTTGGTGATGAAAACAGGCTGGTTGAGTAGAGATTAGATTTAGAAGCTGAGGAAAGAAATGTGGTTATTCAGGCCTAATAATCAGGTAAGCGACTGATAACAGACTGCAAAAAGAGATGCAAGTGCAGAAGATGGTTTTAAGAAGTTCTGGGACTGACTGTGTGAAAGGTGTGACAAAGACAGAGGTAAGACGATGACACTAAGGTACACACAAAGGTCAATGGGACAGGGGTACCCAGAAGAAAAGTGAGAAAAATATGAGCCAGAGGTGTCATGAGATCCTCAAATGCATATGAGAATCAGGATGGGTTGACAAAAGAAGCTCTGGTTGGAGAAAATGTGTTTGGAACAAACCAAATCAAACCAAACCAAACATACAAGCAAAAAACCAACAACCAAGCAAAAACCTAACCAACAAACCAGCCAAAAACAGAAAGAAAAATTAATAGGTGGGTGAGGGATGAGTGGGTCAATACTGGAACTAAATGGACATGAAGACTGTGGGAGGAAGGATTAGTACACTTAGGGCAGAAATTAACAAAATAAGAAAAGATCACACAAATAGAAAGATAGCTGAGAGGAATGGAGCAGAAAATTCTGTCCTCTGCATATATTCCTGCCCACTGACTGAAATGGAGGTTAAGATCCCAGAATCTCAGCAAATCTTGGGCAGAAACCACTCACCACCAGTAGTGGTTCTCTGGCTGGTTTGGCTGGTCTTACCAATCCTCTAACAGCAGTGACTCACTGGAAAGGTGCTCTGCCCCGAAAGTTGTTTGTTATTGGTCTTCTGCAGCCAGTGCTGGCAAAATGGGACACCACAGTCACTCCACTTCTCAGCATCTTAATATAAAACCCACCTTCCAATTTAAAACATTGTAAACTGTGGCCAGAACAGGAAGCAAAGCAAACTCTGTTCTACCAGCCCAGCTAGCAGAGGGTAACCTACAACAAGGAGTGGGACAGGCTGCTGGAGTAGGCACCCAGCTTCTATCAAAGGCCATTTATACCCTGAGTGAATGAAATGTTTCCAGCAGTCTGGGCAGACATAGCTCAGGCTGATTGCCTGTGCACTTCAGAATTTAGCTCTTTCCCACTACTCTGATTTCTTCATACAGCTAGTCAAAGAATTAGATAATAAGGTTTTCAGTGAAAAAAAAAGTGAAAAAAGTTTTCACTTTTAGAAATTTTTACTCTTCTCCCTCCCTCTTCTTTTTTTTTTCTTTTTGACTGTGTTCATTCCTCATTGTAGAATTCAGTAAGCAAATTCACTTCATAGACTAATCTATTTTTTCTTAGGTGTTTTATAGTGTGTATAAATCTTGCCATTTACACTTAGAATCTGTTTTCTTCGAAATTATTAGTAAAGTATGCTAATTAATATTAAAATAAACTCTCCTAATGACTACAATGCAGTGTTTCTCCCTTAACTCCATTAAATCACAATTTGCTGCTGTTTCTTTAAACTGACCCTCCCCAAAACAACTGCAGTGTTATTGATTCAGGTTCTGATTTTCTGATCTCATCGAGTATCACATTTTGCTTTCATGCAACCACAGCGCTGCAGAATGGAAAAATACCCTGTTAAGTGCTTCCCTTCGTGCCTGCAGTTAAAGTCTGTCTGTTCCATTTGATTGATATCTCTATAGATATCAAAGAGCAAATCCTCCAAAAATAATATTAATTGTGCACAGCTACTTTCTAATGGGGTGAGTTTTCTGAAAAATATTCCTGAGACACATGAAAATATATGCTATTTGTGCTCTTTGGGAAAAAAAGAAGTTCTGGGAAGTGGTGAAACAGATTCATAATGCTTTTTTGTTAAAAATGAAATAGTGTGAAGGAAGTTTAATAAGGAATTTAACACAGGTTCGTCCTATATTTAGGTTTTGAGGAGATGTTGAAATTCTGGGCAGCTGCTAAAGAAGGGGTCACATTTTTACATGTGGCTATTGCAAACAAAAGTATGGTACCCAGTTGTGGGAAGTGAGTCCCTTGGAACTCAGCGGGCAAACCTTTCTCCACAGAGCTTGTTACCATATGCTTCACTTTACAGACACGGAGCACTGTTACACAAAGCCTCATTTTCCCAGAAATAAGGTGACCATATCATATTTTCTTACTAAAAACTTTACCTTATCTTACCCAGATGAAAGTACAAATAGAAAATGCATCTCTACATTTACATTCAACAGCATAATGAAGTTACTGTTAATTTAGCTGGTTATTTTTATTTGTTGATATCATTAGAGGCCCACATTTTTTACTATGGAACTGGACAGACAGGATTAGTCCAGAGTTGCATGAACTGGTCGTAATGAAATTCAAACCGGTGCAAAACTCCCTTGAACTCATTGTGAACTTGAAGTGCAGCCTATGCAGGAGTCTTTTTAAAAGGACAACCTCCTTTCCCAAATTTTTTTGGTAGCGAGACCAGAAGAAGTAAACAGGCAAAGCTATTGTTGAGCAGAAGTAAGGAGAAAGCTTTTATCTGTCTGGACTTTCATATTACACACATCCCCATGAACCCTCTAAAGACCTAGATCATATTAACTGTGGGAACACACAGTGCTTCCTGGCTGCAGGCCAATCATGAGTTTCAGAAACAGCCATGAGTTAGTTGAAACAGGTGCATGTAATAAAGAAGCCTGAAATAAAGAACCAGAACAACTGGGCTGTGTAAAGTTAAAGTTACTATTACACAGGGCTGTGCAAAATTTTCATAGTGAATCACAGAAACCTCCAAATCTGTGCTTTGCACATTTCTTTGCCTTTTTTTCAGTAAAGTGGATCATAGAAAAAGTACAAACCAATGTATTTTCCACTTACCAACAGACCTAATATAATGAAAAACCTTTCCAGTTTTTCAAAACCTGTGTTGTTTTAATGCTGTTGTTGTGTAAAGTTGGCCTGTCTAGAAACAAATACAGACAAAAAATAGATTTGTTTTAAAAGTCAAGGAAAAATGTAAGCAGCCGACCTCTTACCCTGGAGCAGAAGCAAAAATCGTGAGCAGTCTTCAGTACACCTCTATCCTGTGTGTTTGTGGAGAGCTCTATTTTATGTGTGGGCAAAGCAGAAAAGGAGGTAAATGGCCATGGCAAAGGCAGGCACATCTTCAGCCCTCAGAACAGACCGGACATTACCTCTGGACAGCATTCAGCAGGCCCTTCTCTGGCAGAAGGTCTATGGAAGTTTGTCCTCCGCTTCCTATCCCAAGGATCTGAAAAAGGAGGCAGCAGCTTCCTCTCTCTGGGCATTGTAGCAGGTATTTTCCTCAGTATAACTTCCTAGATGCTGACTTTGGCAGGACAGCACTTGAAAGCCCATGATATCCCTTTCCCCTGGTTTGACACATCAATAAGACTAGCAGTGTATGAATCCATGCACATACAGATCAAGCAAGCAATACCCAAGACACGAAGAAAGTAATGTTTTTACCAGCTTTTCCACATGATTGTTAGAGGTAATAAGTACAACAGTTTCCATCATCAATATGTACAGCAGGGAAACAGCCAAAAAGTGCCCTTTAGACAAAACACTACTTAGGAGCATAAAGTCATTTGCATAAGGAAGGATGCTGTGGTAGGCTTAAGCTGTTCACTAGCATACAAATTATCAGCTGTCAGAAGCAGTACATTAATTGTGTCTGATGCTCCCCCCCTTTTTTTTTTTTTTTTTGATTAAATGAATCAATATGCAGATCCTTTCAGGTTTAAAATAAAAAAAAGTTTCTTTGAAACTGGTAGTGAGTACTTCCTAGAAATATGTACAAGTTCCCTGGAACTGCAGTGTGAATAGCAGTAAAAACAGGGTATGGCAAAATCAGTCTTGAATTCTATTGGACTTTTCCTCTGTATAGAAGATGAAAGTAAAAAAAGTCTATGGATAACTATGTCACATTTTTTTTCTGTCAGATTTAAGGTAGTGTATTTTCTGCCAAAATTTTCAGCGTATGGAATTCATGTTATAAAGTTAAAGATCTTAGTGGAGTAAAACTAAGGGTTACTGAAAGCAAAGGCAGAATTCTTATGGAACCTGTTAGTTACAAATGTACATGCAGTTGCGCAAATTTGACTTGTAAACATTGTAACTTATTGTTCACACAATACAGTTCTTCACTACGAAGATGTCACTGGGAGAATTCTGTATCCATATCATTTGTAGCAGCATTAAAAAAAAAATAAAAAATCCCAGTCTAGTAACCAGTATAAAAAAAAAAACAACTCCTGTGTAGACAATGGAAGATTTGATAATTTTCATGCTATCACCTTTGGGGCTTTCATGTGTCCAACACATGCAACTTGTTTTATTGCTCTTCTTTATGTCTCCTTTTAACCTGAGACAGAAAAACAGGGGCAATAACAAAAACGTCAATAATCAACTCAAGATGTCTAAGTATTTTTTAAACTTTTTGAAAAGTCTCCTGAGTGGGTAACACTCTACAGTGGAGAAAAAGCATAAGATGGAATGTTTTTTAATGATATTCCTATATAAGGAGAATATTTTGACTCCATGGACAGATTTTTTGTGAACTAATGACCTCAGAAGTTATGCTGTTATGAAATTTTAACTTGTAGGGTTGCTTAAACCAAAAAAGTCAAAGGATGGTGACCAAATACAAAGCCCTTCACCTGCACAATGCACTTGCACTTCACTTTGGGGTTTTAGCAATAGGATAAATGCTTGAGTTCACTGAAAGTCAAGAGGAACCCAGAAAGCCAAGGTGACAGACTCACTTTTGGTAGAAATAAGAGAGGCATTAAAAAAAGCCCTCCAAAAAGCTATCAGAAAGCCAAGATTTTAAAAGCACCTTTATAGAAGGTGATATAAACTATAACAGGAGGTTTCTGGAACAGTATAATACCAGCTTCAGCAACAAAAGCTACAAGGCGATGAAAGAAATGGACAGCTGTAACTTTCAAATACTTCAATGAAATAAAAGTTGATAGCCAGAAACTGTCAGAAAGCAATTAAAAAAAAAAATTAAAAACATAGTCATTATACATAAAGGGAGGCAAAATGTTTATGAGGGAAGGGAAGCATCAATAATTATAACTACATCAATTAGCTTCTTGGGAACATCAACTATATGATTGTAATAAAGAATTTCTGATAAAGTAACATCCCTTCTCTAGCCAGGCTTCCTGTGTGCTCCTCAAATGGTAACTAACATGCACCCACTAGGTGCCAGTCTGTAATGTGGGAAAAGTTCTTCCCAGCCTACAAAAACATGCTCTGGCTGAAATCCAACACAGAGTGGGAAACCTAGCCATAAGAAACAAGAAAAACAAACCCCAGAAAAAGGAGGGTGGAGGCAAAGAAAACAGATATAAAAGGGAGTCTGAATGGAGCAGTTTAAACACTTTCCAGCCTAATTACAGAGCACCCCTGCAGCTTATGGACAACCTGATCATACCATAGTGATGGAAGTTCTCTTAAGTCTTTCCACACTTTCCTTCTCTACACATAAAGTTCTCAGTAAGAAGGTTCTGTAGCTTCTTGCAGAGCTATGGCCCCAGGTGCATCTGTTACTGAAAAAAATCCTGGGAAGTAAAAGGTAGGGTGTATTTGCCGAGTTTCTGACCCACAGTTGACATTTTCCTATACTAAAAGAGGAAAACCCCATATTTGTACATTAAGCTGATGAACCAGAGCACCAGAAAAACATTAAGGGCTGAGGTTCTAGCTGAACACATGCAAGTTGTAGTAGTTTTCTGATTGCCAACATTCCAACGTGCTGCAAGTCAGATTACTCATAACGAGAAATTCAGTTTCCTTGGTCTTTCCCTCTCCTATGATGTGAACACCTCTTTTATGGCCATAACCATAGTTTCAATTAGGTGAGATGTCCTCTATGAAGCTATGTGCCCTCTGGGGTCCTCCTTTCTTGGACTAAAGGGCTTCAGTACCATGCAGCCTCATGCAGGCCAGATGAAGAGCACAGTGATTGAATATACCAAGCAAAGTATGTTTCCACAGCATGGAAAATGACATGATAAGGAATGTTTACTTCCCTTTTTCCACTTGATTATAATTTTATTCTTGTATGAAAGGGAAAGTATGATTTGACTTGAACATGAAAGCAACACTCATGTGGAAAAAGGAAATTTGATGCTAGACAAAATGTTGAAAACTGCCTCAGACTGCAGTAATAGCTAGTTTTCATAGGTCTGGAGGAAACAAAGTTCTTGGTGTAAATATTCATCATGAAGAATAACGAATACCCCAAAGGTGGGTACAGAGAGTCAGTGTGTTGTGGTTGAACTCCAGTGTTTCATACCAGTTTCATTTCTGCATCACATAATATTACTCCTGTGCCTCAAAATGCAACCAAACATGCACATGTGGGTGTGTACACACCACCTGCAGCAGGAACCAGTTTCACACACCAACAAAGCTATGAAATTCCTTTCCAGTGCCTTGGACTACATTAATGAATAATTAAATTGTTAATCACAATGAGAGATTGATTTATAAACTCGATAAAATTAAATCTTTATTTTAAAACTTGATTTATATATGCTTATGTATTAAAAAATAAAAGGTAATCTGATGCACCTCAAAACCCCCATGAACTTCAGGAGAGACAGCACAGAACTAATTTTGACATCCAGCTGTATGAGACAGCATTGTATGTGTAATTCTTATTTGACATTTGTCACCTAAAAAGTCTATAGCCAGTGTCAGTAAATGTGACAGTTACTAAGTTTATGCTACTATGCCTAGATAATCCCTGTTATTCAAAGTAGCAGATAAAATTTTCTTTAATCCTTGGCTGCAAAACTTAAACAGAATGAAGTAATATTTTAATCTAATTCAGACATTCAGGACTAAAACCCAGTAATTTAAAATTAAGAAAATGTTTAAATAACCTAGAAAAGCCAAAATGTACCATCAGGATAATAAATAGCAAAACCAGTTTCTATTGAAAGACTGGAAAAATGAACTTCAGAATGGGAATGCAGGTATGATAAAGAGAAGTGATATGATAAAGATTTACAAGTAAACTTTAGAGTTAAATTATATCAACCACTTCTTTTTATTCTTTTTAATAACACAAGGGCAAGTGGTTATTACATGATAAACAAAAATTAAGAAAAGGAAATGAATTTTCAAACGGTACTTAATTAGGCTGTGAACTTTATTGGCCCATTGTCGAAAGCCAGAGCTCAGCATTGTTAATAAAAAGACTGGGCAAAAAAATCATATGATATTATCCAGGCTAAATGAGAAATAAACTGTCCCATTAAAAATATAAGGCATCCCTGCTACATTGAAGGTTTCAGAAGGTCTTGTCTCTACAGGCAAGCTATTCCATAACAGCAGTGGTGTCTATTGCACATTCATTTGTGGATGATAATAATGCCGTTTAAGACGGGATACTGGACTAGACTGATTACCTTAATTGATTCTGACAATTCCTAAGGAATCAAATGCTACACTTATATTTAATACAAACATGATGAAGCATTAGATTGCAAAGGGTGCAAATTGGCTTAATAGGCCAGAGGTGTTAACCCTGGAGTGTTTGCATTTAAAGTAAATGTAGTACACTCTTAAAAGGCAGCATTTCAGCATTTGTTGAACTGATTACATCTGCAGTTTTTTCTTTAGAGCATTCTTTAAGATCAGAATCTTCAAACCTTTTTTCTAATTATAGTAATTTTTCTTTTTAATGGACACATGGCCAGTGAGCTTATTTCCCTCCTGTTACGCTTTTTTTTTAAAGAAAGTTATGATAATTCTCATCTGAGACATTTGATATTCAACTTTCTGGAATTCAGAGAAACACCTAGGATAACCTGTTTACCATCTAAGTTACAGCTGAGGCGAGTCACGTGTTAGGAGAAATATTTATTTGTTATACTGAGAAATAAGAAGGAATTTCACAGTTAGAGAAGGTTAACTGATGAAACTTCCTTAAAAAAAATAAGATCACATGAGGTACGTTGATCACAACTTCTACAAATGATATTCTTTAAGGACACAATAAGATTGATGTGATACAGATATTTTTAAGAAGTGATCCAAAAAATCCCCACGTTATGTATAATCTTATCTTTCTTTCCATTTTTAAATAAAACATCACTGAACAGGCATTTTGATTGGTAGTATACCTTACTTTGAAAAATCTTGAAATATCTTTATTATTATGATACACATTCATCCTACCCAAATTTAATCACATAATTCAAATACCTATGTTAGGATCACTTGTCCTGGATAACACACATAGTTAATAGAGAGAAATTATTTCTTCAAGTGTGACTCAATTAGTATGAAAATTGAATTACTATCTTGAGGACTTGATTTCTACTTAAGAAGGAAGAAACTGCACTCTTAAGCTTGATGCATACATGAATATAGATTGGATAAATGTGGGACTAGGTGTCTGAAGATATGCAATGAACCCTGCTTCTCACAGCTACTTATGGAATTCAGCATTTCTAGAATCATAGAATAGTTAGGGTTGGAAAGGACCTTAAGATCATCTAGTTCCAACTCCCCTGCCAGGGGCAAGGACAACTCCCACTAAACCATGCCACCCAAGGCTATGTTCAATCCAGCCTTGAACACTGCCAGCGATGGAGCATTCACAACTTCCCTGGGCAACCCATTCCAGTGCCTCACCACCCTTACAGTAAAGAATTTCTTCCTCATATCCAATCTAAACTTCCCCTGTTGAAGTTTGAACCCGTTACGCCTTGTCCTCTCACTACAGTCCCTAATGAAGAGTCCCTCCCCAGCATCCCTATAGGCCCCTTTCAGATACTGGAAGGCTGCTATGAGGTCTCCACGCCGCCTTCTCTTCTCCAGGCTGAACAGCCCCAACATTCTCAGCGTGTCTTCCTTGACATGCTTGTGAGGTGGGCTGATGCCAACCTGATGAAGTTTAACCATGCCAAGTGCAAGGTCCTGCACCTGGGAGGGAGCAATCCCAGGCACAGCTACAGGTTGGGCAGAGAAGAGATTCAGAGCAGTCTTGCAGAGAAGGACTTGGGGGCTTTGGTTGATGAAAAAATGAACATGAGCCGGCAGTGTGCGCTCGCAGCCTAGAAAGCCAACCATATCCTGGGCTGCAGCAAAAGGAACGTGACCAGCAGGTCAAGGGAGGTGATCCTGCCCCTCCACTCTGCTCTCATGAGACCTCACTTGGAGTACTGTGTGCAGTTCTGGTGTCCTCAACATAAAAAGGACATGAAACTGTTGGAACAAGTCCAAAGGAAGGCCCCAAGGATGATCATGGGACTGGAGAACCTCCCGTATGAAGATAGGCTGAGAAAGTTGGAGCTGTTCATTTATATCCAATTTATAATCAAATTCATATCTTTGTCCAAGTGTCTGTAGTCCTTCACTGAACAACAATAATCTTCCATGTATGAGCTACTAAGCCAAAGTTAGCCTAACTGTCACAGAGTAATGGGTGCTGGTAGAATGAAAGGATGCCTGTTGTGTGCTTTTACATGGACGTACACTGGTGGTTACCATCAATGCTGCATTCCTTCTTTAGAACTATCTGTGTGTCTCAGGAGTTTTGGCCACTGCCTGAAAGACAGTTAAATGTGAACATCAGCCTTCTTTCTTTTGCTTCCTGAGGAAATTCCTGAGAAGAACAAATGAGACGTTCTATAGAACCTGGTTCCACCAAAACCGCAGAGGTGCAGCTCTGGGTTCACATGAGTTTATTCCAGACCTAAAAATGGTGCAGACGTAACTCAGTGATCTCAAAGTACCTTGTACACAAATTGGCACAGTGATGAAATCAGTCTCTGTACTCATCTGCTGCAACACATGAGCTTGCAAGACCTGGGGCACCTTGTCTGCTGGATTATCTCACGGTTTGGGAATCTCACTGAAATCTCAGAAAGCTGAAGAGGAGATTCGTGGGTTCCAGAAAATAGTGCAACTCATAGCCTTGCTCCGCACTCCAGGAAGTGCTCCAAGGGGTATAGCTTCTATGACATGTCATAGAAGGGCTTGTCCTAGTGTTACACCTTTGTGTGTGTACCTTTGTGAGTAGGGTTTGTTTTTTTGGTTTGGTTTGGTTTTTTCATAGAGAAGAATAGACCTATCTGAATAGAAAATAAAGAAAGAGAGTTCCACATGATGACTGAGTAAAGCATTTCTTGCACACGGTGTCAGAATTACCTTTAGACCTTTTTTTCCACTTAGGTAATTACTCTGTCACAGCTGAAAAATGCCCACACTAACACCATGACACTGTTGAAGATTTAAGAGTTTCATCTTGTCTAGAGATGGCAGGGACCCAGTGTGTCATGAAAAATGGAAATATGTACTGAAATCCATGCCTGCTGAGATGGATGTAGCATAGGTCTTTAAAGCTCTCCAGCACTTTCTGGGAGCTTCTTTCCAGAAACACAGGGCGTTTTGCAAGTGAGTGGTTAAATTCTCTAAAAGAGAATAAAATCAGTGCAGGAAAACTGATAACCATAATGTGGTTTATGATTTTATAGATGTTCATTATTTAAAAAAGAAACAAGCAGAGTTTGACATGTTTATAGGAAGAAATACAGCCTAAAATGTAGTTTGTCACACAAAGTATTCCTTGGTAGGTTAGACAAATAGTTTGTGAAGAATACTGAACACGAATATGCCAAACGCAATGAAAGTTACTGTAAAAGCTATGATACTGTACAAGGTATAACCTACAGTTACACTACAGAAGACCTACAGTACTGTACGTGTACAGATCTGTGCAAAGCTGCCAGGTTTTGCTTCACTGAATTTCTGTAGCAAAACCAGAAAATCTTGCCTGTAGGGCCAGGACTCTTAAACATGGAGACATGAGTATACAAATGCCTCAAAGGTGCAAACACTGTAGAGTGAAAAAAAATTATTTAGGAATACAGACACATCTTTGAATACTGAAGAATAAAATAACGGCAGGGAAAATGGGCTTAGTGTAAAGTACTTTACAGCAACATTCTTTCCACTCTAGAAGACACACCAAAAGAATGTATTACACTGGTGAAATACAAAAGAGTGAAATACACTGGTATTTCGCGTAAAATTTTGGTGATGCACAATCACTGCACTGTTGGTGAGTTTGACTATAATAAGACTGCTCACAAGACTCCTGCCAAGTGTTGGTAAGGATTACAGACTAAATGAAATATTAGGTGACTTTGGTGAATTTTTGTACTACTGATCAAAGAGTCTCACAGAAAGTCTCAGCCACCCTTTACAGTGTGCACGGTAGCTTGACTTTTAGCACTTACGGAGACAAGAACATTTCTGGCACAGATTTTGCAAATGAATCTATGAGGTGAGTAGTTATCACAATTGGAAGTACAAATCTTGTTTTCTGACCATGCTGGCAGCTTCAAAGACTGGGGCTAAAGGTCACTAAGCCTATTTTGTTAGAAAAAGCAATGTGAACTGTAACTCTAGAATAAGAAGAATAAAGTTCCAAGTTTCTGTTACATGGCAGCTAAGTGGCAATAGCAACTTTTTTCCCTAAGGAATGATCTAATGTTAAGAGATGTTCAGTGCCTCTTTTTCCTAAACATACTAAGAATATAAAATGCTCTTATGTACAAAATGAATAAGTAAAATTCTTTTCAGTGACCTGTGCAAGTGAAAATCTTCTAATCCAGACAAACATTTTGAGTCTATGAGCTCTGGATTTTTTGCAGTGTCAGACTTCCATGACGAAACAGAGAAATTTGAAGATTTGATGGCATGTTATTTGGGTTGAAGAACTTTCTCATTAAAAAAAACCACACCACAATCATTACTCTTTTATTCCTATCTTTTCTATGGTTCTGGGGACTCCGGAAATGTTGAGAAGGCATCTGATACATACATTACTGAGCTCTGCTGCATGTATCTATACCTGTAGCCTCACCATACAGTAGTACCGCAGAACACAAGCAGTCTTTGCACTCTCAAAGCCTCTCTCAGCCCTGTGAAACAATTTACAGTAAATAGAAAGATCTCTAAGCACAGGTTCCGTTCTATTTAATGTTACCTGTGACATGTAAGTCAATGGCGTTCATCTCGTCCCTACAAAAAAAAACACCAAAGATAGGATTCTCTTTTTCCCCTCCCTCAAAAAAGGCTGGTTCTGTTCTTCTTATAAAATACATTAAGCAAATTGCCTTTTGCACCAGATCAAGTCAGTAATCCATGGAAAGAACAGTGCTCAAAGACATCAATGAAATCATTGTGCTGCAGCCTGTGGATATTGTGCTGCCTCTCTTTCTGGTACCAATCTCCTGGGCTGAATTGGAACCTGTATGAGCTCTGTCCATTATCCCCAACTGGCATCTGACCTACGGACTGTGATGCCTGGTTCGTAGGCAGATTGAAAAAAAACCAGCCTCATTTTCAATATTCAAAAATTGAGTGACCTGGGAATAAACAATGGGACCTTCCAGTTCTGCCAGCAGATGTAACAGCATGAGATATGGAAGGGGTAATCAAAATGACTGTCACATTCTTCTATGAACCAAAGCATTTCCAAGTATGACCTCAATATTCTCAAGAGGCTCTAGTAGGAACTGGGTTTTCACTTCACTGACACAAGATCCAATTCTTGTTCCTACACCTATGCTTGAGGAAATCATTTAAGGCCATATCTGAAAAAAAGTAGAGTTCCCAAAAGGTTAAAGTGAAAACAAATTGCCCAAGTTAAGGGAACACTGTCATTAACAGGAGCACCTTAATTTTGCATACTCCTTCCCTCAACATGCAGAGCTATGCTTTAGCATAAATCCAGAACAGCACCATTCCTGGCATGGCAATATAGCTCACCACCCATCTTGTCAGAATACTGGGCTAGAATCCAGAAAAAAGACATCTCATCCTTCCTACAAGCACTTAGAGAATTTATCCAAGAAGCATTTCCAGAGCAAATCTAACACACTCACAAGCTCCTATTGACCCCAAGCTACAAGTGAAACTTTATGCATGAATATGGCTCACTGATTTTACTAAGGTGTTTCATATACATGTATGAAGTGAAGTGTGAAGGTACATCAGAGATCAGATTTAGAGCTGTCAAACACTTTTATAAACTTACTAGTTACCAGCCTCTGGCTTACTGCTCAAACACAGCTGAGTTGCACAGACACAGGAAATTCAATGCATCCTGGACACACTGGATTCACACTTCTCCACAAATTAACAGTGCCTGAGTACCAGGCCTGTGCGGTGTCAGATCCTGCTGTTCAGCCCAAAACAGTCTCCCTGGACATATATAATTCAGTTCACACATGTGCAGCAGGTCTCAAATATTCTAGATATATTGGAACTATTGCACACACCCAGTTCATTTATATATATAAAATAAACACAAAGCAATTGTTATCTTAGGTGTCCTGGGTTTGGCGGGGATGGAGTTAACTTTCTTCCTAGTAGCTGGTGCAGTGCGGTGTTTTGGATTTAGTCCGAGAATAATGTTGATAACACATCAATATTTTAGATGTTGTTAAGTAGTACTTATTCTAAATCAAAGACTTTTCATGCTCTGCCAGTGAATAGTAGCACAACAAGCCAGGAGGGAACATAGCCAGGACAGCTGATCCGAAGTAGCCAAAAGGGTATTCCATACTATAGAATGTCATGCTCAGTATATAAACTGGGGGAATTAGCTGGAAAGGGCCAGTAGCAGCTCAGGGATAGGCTGGGTATCAGTCAGTGGGTGATGAACCATTGTCCTATGCATCACTTTTTTTTGTTGATTTTGTTATATTCCTCCTCTATTATTATTATTGTCATTATCCTCATCATTATTACATTTTACTTTATTTCAGTTATTAAACTGTTCTTATCTCAATGCACTTCTTTTTTTTTTTTTTTTTAACGTTTTTTTCCACCAATTCTTCTTATCCCACCAGGGGCAGAGTGTTAGCAAGTAGCTATGTGGTACTTAGTTGCGGACTGGGGCAAAACCGCAACACTGTGGGTAATGGGTAATCCAAGTTGACAGCAGCCCTATGCAGGTAGAGAAGGGGCTAGAGCAGAAAGCACAAGTTGTGAAAGACAAGCCAGAGACTTGTAGCCCTGCAGATTCTTGTGGTAAAAACATGAGTCAGTTAAACATCAACAAATTCACCCAGAGGAAAAATTATCAGTTTAAATTAAAGTGCATTAAATCTCAATATATGCATGTTAGAAGCTATTTCCCTGAAAGGAGCATTAGGGATTATTTTATTATTTTAAACATTCTGGTCATAGCCAAAGCCAAGGCCCTGATCTAGGAGGAAGGGAGCATGCAGCATGTGACAGTCTGTTCCCTGAGGGGCTTACAGGCCAAGAGGCAGGGCTGGGGACAGAAGAAAGGAAGAACTGTTATCCACGTTTTATAAACAAGGCACAGCAATACAGAGAGATTAAATGATTGGTTTGAGGTCACACAGGATGTCTAGGGCAGAGCTCTGGAAGTGAATCCAGATCTCAAGTGGTACCTTCCTGTCTGTCACCTGGACAGGTCTAATTCATAAAGAATAAAAGAAAAGTAATCAAGAATCAGCCACTTCCCAACAAGACTCATGCGGGCTTTCAGGCTAACATTTCCAACTGGCTTCTCAGTCTAGCATCTAAAATTTCATTACATCTTTGAAAACATAACCGTAACTGTTTTGACTCATGCTATAATGTGCGTACTGCCAAAAGCAATCCCTAACGCTGTAATATTTTGCTCTGTTAGAGCTGCCATACTGCCAGCAAGCAGCAAACTTACTGAATAAACCTGCAACCATTGAACAGTCTCTTCTCTGTGCTTGTGTGTCTTTTGGCCTAAATAAAGTAAATACACAGTATTAAGGGCCTGATCCTACTCCCACTTAAGTCAATGACAAAATTCCCATTGACTCCAATGGAAGACGAAGCCAGCCCTAACAGAACTGCTGATTTTTTTCCCTTACTGGCAGACAAATTAACTGGCAGATTAATTCATGTGCAATTTCCAGCACCAAGATATTGGTTGAGAAGCTGCATATCCATACATAATTTTAAAATAATGAAAATGGAATCGATTTCATTACTCTACTGTCATTGTACAAAGATGTTCACTGAAGTAAATCATATATTAAGATGTGAAAGCAGGTCTTCCCTAGGTGGTGCTAAAAGGAATGAGATGGATTTCCACTACGAAATGTTGATGGCAAACTGTTTTCTAATACTTTATGACTCTTCATTAGGGACTGTAGCGATAGGACAAGGGGTAACGGGTTCAAACTTAAACAGGGGAAGTTTAGACTGGATATGAGGAAGAAATTCTTTACTGTAAGGGTGGTGAGGCACTGGAATGGGTTGCCCAGGGAAGCTGTGAATGCTCCATCACTGGCGGTGTTCAAGGCTGGATTGAACATCGCCTTGGGTGGCATGGTTTAGTGGGAGATGTCCCTGCCCCTGGCAGAGGGGTTGGAACTAGATGATCTTAAGGTCCTTTCCAACCCTAACTATTCTATGATTCTATGACACACCTAATAAATTCTGATATAAAGGTTTAAGTTTTTCACATTTTACCATCATTCATACACAAGAAAGCAAAACAAAACAATACACATCACTGAAATAAACCATGGATGGATCATGGATAAAATGTTGTCTTTGAATATATTGTTATCCTTGAAATGTTGTCCTTGAATTTTTTTCCTGAATATATATGTATGGTTTCTATTGACATTAGAGTATTCCACCCTTGCATTTTTGCAAAAAATTTGGATCTCACTATTGCTTTCATTTTACTACTTTCTCTTAGGCAAATGCATCCAAGTAGTCTTTAAAGATGTTTTGTTTATGAAGGTTTATATTAGAGCTCTTTGTTAGTTAGCTTTATGTTAGAGTTCATTAGAGTTAGATATTACGTATTTCAGCTCCCAATCAAATCACACCTTCTTCACCTTTCCCCAAACTTCCGACCCCCCTTCTTTATCGTTTTTTCGTCTATGATTCCAGTCAGAGACCATGTTTTTCCTTTCCATTGGTTTGTGATGTTTATCTTGGGCTGTCAGTGCATGTGGTGCCACACAGGACTTGTAGATTGCGACTCCTTTTTTTTTTTGGTAGAATGCCTGCAGATCAGATCATTGAAAATTTCTCCCAACACTATTTAAGACATTTTTACCTGAAATAAATGTTAACAAAACACATGTCCACTGTGTGGAATCTGAACCCTCTTCTTTTCCTAGATAACCTCCAATGGTAGCCAGATTAACAGTTGCTAACGATGTTAATCTCCTGTGTGGTTTACTGGCAAACATAGCTCTTTTGTCATTATGAAAGCATAGCAAAACTGAATTTTTGCAAACATGAAAACCAAGACATTGTGCTGGTGTATATACAAATATATACTTTCATATACTATATATGCACCTCTATATGTACATTTTGGAAATTATTGTAGTTTGCAATTGCTGATAGGATGCTAGTGTATTCACCCTATAATAAGTATTACATGTTTATGCCTTGAAACATATCAAAAAGAAATTCACCAGTTTTCTGGGCTTAACTCTGCTCTACTGAAGACATGGTAAAATCTAAAATACACATTCACTTTTAAAATTGTAATTAGCTAAAGAATATATTCTTGTAAAAATCCAGCTGTCTGTGACTTTACAATGCATTTTCTTTTAAACATATATGTCAAAGGAGAATGCTCTTTGTGAGCTCCTGGTGTGGTTCAGAAGTCACAGCCAAAACTTTGATCTTCCTCCATCTCTGAAGAAGTCCAAAGCCCTAAGATTTCAGCTGCATCTGGAATAGCAGCATCTTCATGTCAAAGACCAAAACAGATATACACTTAATGAACCTTCAGTCTCCCCAGGCTCCATTTTCAGTCCCTGTCTTCCAGGGCAGACCTAAGCTAAAACAGATAATTTGGACTCTCACCAGCAGGCTCTCGGTTAGAAATCACCTGCAAAAAGCCTGATCTCTCCTGGGGAGGCTCTGAAAGGCCATAGTCCTAAGTCAGCATTAGTAACTTTGTCATTTCAGATAGGCTTAATATTTCCCTTTACACCAGACACCTAGTCATGTGCACTGAGCTTGCTATATCTGTTTGCAAGCATGCAAGTGACTACATATATCTGTATATCTGTCAGAGAAAGAATGAACCATTACTTCATTCCTATCTAACACACTGAGCACATATTTTTCCTCAATCATTTTTAATCTAGAGAGAAGCAAAACTAATTCCTCTGAACTTTGAGGGCCTATAATGTTTCAGCAAGATAAAAAAGCTCTATTTGATATTCATGTCTACAAAAATTCTTACAAACTTGCTCATGTTTGTATTCCAGATCTATTTCAGAAAGTGAAATTCACATAGAAGATAGTTATATTCAGGTAAACAATACCTGTGACAGAAAAATTATCTACTTTTATCCAAGCCTGATCTAGCTGGTTTTTTCACAAAACTCCTATTTCCTCCACATGAGGGAGATTCCAGCCAGTCTCACCCTCCTCTCAGTAGATCAGCACTTTTCCCCTTTCCTTATTTTTTTTGATACGAGCAGTCCCATTAATTTCAGATATTATTTAGTGTACTGTATTGTAAGCAGGATGCTGGACTGGCTCACTACAGCCTTTGACAAGCACAAATAGAGCAAGCTGTTCCTGCATTCTAACACACTGCAAACTCACAATGCTGTTTTCCCAGCCCAAAGCTCTTCCCCAAAGCCTGCTGGCTCCAACACAAAGTGCCTTGAAGACCCTCTGTGCAAAATGCATGAGCAGTCCTGGAATGACACCATCCCCATTAGAGAAAAATTACCATTCTTTAATAATCAATAATGACCATTCTCTAATATTCGTTAGAGAAGTATGACCACATCATTCAGCTGCTTTCTCTGATAGACTTTCCCTATGGCCTCAGGTATCTCAAGGTTTTGAAGCTGGGATGTTATGAAACCAAATGGGATTGGAGACCTTTTCTACCTCACAACCCCATGTCCTGAGCTCCTATTCCTTTTCATTCCCCTGTTCTGTCTTCATTTAAGCATACCTTCTGGGCGATAGTGATGTAGAAACCTGTGGTGTTGGCAGATAGGAGATGAAATGCTCATGTTAGGCAAGGCAGCACTGCTTACAGCATATACACAACTGAAACATCAAGTGCCCAAGAAAGTTTTGTGAGAAGTACTGCAGAGCCAGAGCAGATGTGGTTCCTAACACAGTTAAGCACTTTTGTTCTTCTTAACGTATGCAAGCACCTTTTTACATTTGGACTCAGATTTACTGCTGGAGTCCTCAGAAGCAAATAGTTAATAACAACCCTTTGAACAGTTCAACCAAAAAAACCCAGCCAACCAAACAAAACCAAGCAACCCAAACCAAACCCAAACCTGGTAGAAATTTGAGAGTGAATGGAAGTAGGTTACTATAAAAGTATTATTTACATCCTGAAGCTGTAGGATTTTTCATATTTCCAAAGATGTCCAATGTCTTTAAAAATCTAAGCCAGTCTGGTTTTCAGACACTGTTAATAAACCACAAACTGAGGCAGGAATGGATCACAGGTGATGTAGGTATCATGAGCAAGACAGCAAATAGGACTTGGTAATGATATATGTGCCCCATCCTTGAAACCATGATGCTTCATGTTCACATGCAGCCATTTGTTTAAACCTCGAAGTATTACAGTATTTGAAGGAAGAAAAAGGCATTACTCATTTTTATTTTTGTTTTCTAACAAATAGTGTGAGTCAGCTCTGGTGAACATTGTGTTAAACATATAAAGAATTACTGTAATTTAATTTAATCAAGTAACATCCCTTACAGGATAAACCCCATTCTTTTAAAGCATGAGAAAGAGGAATAAGACTTTTCCAGCCTTTTTTTTCTGCTGCCCTCAAAGGGGTTAAACAAGCCTAATGCAAAGGAGTTAAGCAATGCCTGAAACGGGATAATAAATGTGACACTCTCCGACTATCAGTAGCAAATATTTGAGCTTATCAAATAACAGAGGAAGTAGTTTAGTTACAAATAAACCAATCTCTCATAAAACAAGTCTTCACACAAGGTAATTTCACTGAACTGGAGACAGCTAAAGGCCACTGGCGGGCAGGACTCCCACTCTTGTGTGCACTCCCTAACAGCCCCGGGTGATTAATTGGGCAGCTGGCAGGGAGGCTGAGCCTGGGCAGGCCGCCGAGGGACAAGGGAGATGGCCTTCATATCAGCAAAGAGGCCATAAATAAAGCATCGCAAAGCTGGTGCAAGGAACCCATCCTCCCGGAACACAGCGAGATTTGTGCTCTCTCTGGGCTGTTCCCCTCCCCCTTGCCCCGTTTTTCCTCAGCAGCAGAGACCAGCGTGTCCTAGAGACTATAGTAGATGTCACCGCTTGGCACTGGCTGTGCTAAGAGAGGACAAATATGTGGGTGTGATGTGGGTCTGGGACGATAGCCTTAAAGCCACAGCGCTTGCTCTTGAGGGAGCATCTGGGCTGAGGCAAGCTTAGAAAAACACATTTCAAAGGCTGGCTTCTTCATAGGAGATACTTGGATACTCCTTCTCGCCACATCTAAGCAATGCAGAGGGCAAATATAGCAACTTTGGTAAAGAAAGAGGAACAGACTTTCCTGCCAAAATTTATGTAAAAACCTAAACAATTAAGACACAGGCAAACTGAAGAAAAAGTTTCAAAATGGCCACAATGAGGCTGGGAGCTAAGGTGCGGTTTCAACCCTGGGTTAGCATCAATGAACTCATGGGGTGCTGTTGGCAGGGCTGAGTCACACTCCCCTCTTCATGTGTTCCTGCTCCCTCCCCAGCAGCTTCTCAAGGGACATGACCCCACATCTGCACAACCATCAGTGGAAACACAAGGCTTTTTGGGAAAGGAGAGCAGGATTATTATTCTGATGGCAGTGTACCTGTAGTGTCATTCCTAGGTTGGACTCCAATTTTCTCAACAATAAGAGTATGTGACCTTGCCATTACAGTGCAGGAAAACATTCACACATTAAATAAATTCATTTTCTGCCTCTGACTAAAGAGCAAGAGTTCATGATGGGTATCAATAACAAAATTTATTTTTCCTGTTTTAGTTTCTCAAGCCTAACATGACTCTTATTTACTAGAACATTCACAAAACACTAATCCTGCATACATCTTCTTTTAAATTCCACATGACTCGATGTAAACTTGTGGAAAACATTTGCAAATCTAATAGAGACCAATAGTTCTATTTCAGAATGCAATGAAAACATAAATTCCATTATAATATAAAAAATCAGACATGCTGGTGTTTGAGATAGGAGTATGCTGCTATTTATATGCATATATCATGTCAGTGAATCTCTTTCTATATTTATAAATATAGATAGTTTTCTATGTAGACATATAAGTGAAAATATGTAAGTGTAAGAAGAGATTCCAAACAGCTCATGTAGCTGCTGTAGTTTTTGAAGTCAAACTTGTCCTTATCACTGCCATCTTTGGCATAGCTATTAATTATAACACTGTGTAGAAAAATCCATTAGCACATAGATGTTCAGTCCTGAATGTGGGCTTATCTCTGCTGCCTTAAGAGTCAAACAGTAGGCAAACACTTCTGGAAGCAAATGTAAGTGCATCGCCTGACACAGCATGAAATCACCTGGTCAGCTATGGGTTTCTCTATTTTTATTGTCTCTAGGGCAATACAGACTTTAGTGGCTTTAAAATAGTTTTGAATCTTTCCAATGACTGACTTTAGTGAGCTCATTAGCGTAAACTGTGACTTCTAGTGGTAAAAGCAGTGCACTTTCAGGGGGCTGCAGTTAAAAGGTACTTTGCCAGCACTGTCTGAGCTGCCAGGGCTATGGTGGTATCTGAAAGCTCACTGTCCTTGCTGCAGGTGGCTTTTACTGGGGCAGCTGAATTACTGGGCATCCCCAACTGCCTGTCCCACCACCATGCCCAAAAACACTGCTCTTTAGCAGGAGCTGCTCAGTGAGCAACACCGTAACTCTTCAAGAGCACTGATTAATGTTAACATAGAAGGCTATGAACTGAAGCAGTGAAGGCTTACCTGTCCCATTAAATGGTCATTGCTGTAGAGACAAAAAATTGTGGTGGGAATGAATATATGATACAGGAATTGCCTTAGCTGCAATCTTAAAGCCTTAACATTCAAGAGACCAACAAGAAGCTGTGATCTATCTTCCATATAGAAAAGTCAATAGCTTGGGTCCTGAAACAGTCCATGAAGAGCCGTAGACTTGATAGCTACATAGGTTGTAACTGTGTAAGGTGGTAAAAAGAGTCAAAAATTTGGGTATAGAAATCAGATGTGACAAACATGGGAAAAGCAAAACAAATCCCTGCCACTCCATAAGCTGGTTAGGCCCAGATTTCTGTATACAGATCACCTCCTTTGCCTCCTTTTTTACAAAAGGGGTTTCTATGTAAAGGGAAGGATGAACTACTCTCTAGACTTACTGGCATTTCCCCTTCTCCCAGTCCTTACACCATTAGTTGGCTTTGCTCCCAGTTAAAACTTACACTGTGTCAGTTACAGGTTTTCTAATCCTTCAGCAAACAGCTAAAATACTTCTTAAAATTTCAGTCACAGCTTGACCTGACACACGTGAGCCTTGGCTTCAGGCTTGCACAAACAAGCACCCTGCATACAGAGCAGGTGGGAATGAGAGGTGTTATAGAATGTAACATGAACTGTCTCATCTCTGGGATGAGAGGAATGGCCTATGATAGAAACAACCCCAATTTCCGTCCCAGGAATTGAATTGGTATTACAGTTTAATGCATAAAGTCAGGGGAAGCTGGAATAAACCCCTCCATCCTGTACCCACTGACTACCTGAAAACTGCATGTTGCACAGAGATGGTATTGAAAGAAAACATGCTTGCTTGTTTTCCTTCTCTTAATATTCCTGGTGAAGCAACGCTGCAGTGCAAGGGTTAATGGATCTCAGAAAGCTGTGGTGCACTTTAGCTAGGGGCGGAGACACCCCACAGAATAGATGCCTGTGCTGCTTTGCCTGGGAAGCTTTTAGATTAGTGTGCTTCCAGCTGCACTTCCTTGAAACTGATTTAGTTTCAGCCCATATCAGAGTCCTTTCATGGAGCTATTCCTATTCAAAATAAGGTGCTTTAAGAAAAGTGCTGTGATGGGGTTTAAAGTAATCCAAAAAGTATGGGTTGGCTTAGAATTTTTTGTTACAGCTAAAAGTGCCAGGATTCAGGACAGGAGAAGAACAAAAATTATGCCTCCCTGTTCATACTAAGCCTTTTTTGACCTAAGGCGTTTAACACAAAAAACAGGATTCTTTACTACTTCGCACAGGGTTTACAGTAAGGGAGATACTTCTTTACTTCCCGCTAAGACTTGTTTCATTACAAGAATATCACTCAAAATTATGCTGAATTAACTCTCCCTGGGCATGCTGTCTCTCATGACAGCCACGATCATTTCTTCATGTTTAAAATACACTTCTGGAAACACTGTCCCATTTATTACCCCCGGAAATGGCAGTTGTTTAAGTAATTATTTTTTTTCCTAGTACCAAACTAAAAGTACAGATGTAGCTGTTAAAAATCCAAAGGGTTCCTGAAAAGTGCTTATCCTGTGAATGATAGCCAGGCCTATGTTCTCTGAGAATTATTTGTTTAAATGACAAGATTGCCAAGCGGCCAAGTGAGAACAGTGAAGAAAAATGCCATTGTTTTGGGCACAAAGAGAAGCAGAGGAGACATCCAGGCTGCAGAGCCCATGAGCGTTTCCAAGTCCCTACCCTCGGAGCAGGACTTGGCCATGCCCTTGCTCCCCAGTGGACCCCAGCCCAAGCAAATGCTCCAGGTAAAAGTTAGGACTGCTTAGGAAACATCAGGCATGGACACTGTGAGGACCTGAAGAGTACCACGGCATGCGTTTACGGGCAAGTATGGGCATAGCAAGAGATTTATTATCCAAAAGAGAGCTGTGATCTAAGTAAACAAGCTGGACAATAGGCTGGAGAGAAGCGATGGAATACATACTGAGAGGCGTGATGGTTTGCATAAGTCTTCTTGGTTTAAGGATATTTGGTTGCTCATTTGTTCATTTTTCTCTAAGAGGAAACGACACTTTCTTAAATGACTGGGGTGGGGTGTTCTTAGATGATGTTTTACTAAGCTGCAAGACAAAAGGGAAATGTCACAAGAGGAAGAAGCCTGGAACAGAAGTGGAACGAATCCAAAGCAAAGAGAACATGCAGGAAAAGACTCCTGCACATCCCGAGCACCAATGCAAAGTATGTCAAGATGCTCAAGATGTGGTTAAAAAGATCTAACAAGGTTCAGGAGTAGTGAGAAGATAGGATGGAGTGGACTGTTTTAATATCAGACCTTGGTCCTGTCCCAACACCTTTCATAAAAGTAGCAATAGTCTTAAAAATGCGAACATGTGGATTTTTATTCCATAGCTCTTGTTGAAAGTACCCTGTTGGAAAAGGTCACCATCAGATTGTGAGGGAAACTGCCACATCAATTAGAATTTGCATAGCTAAAATGCCAAGGCCACTACTGTTTTAAGGAAGAGTTTCACCTATTCTTGTTCAAATCACATATAGCAGTAACATATAGGCCAAGAGACATTTAATGAGATCTGCATGCACTTAATACTTTTCCAAGCGCTATCCTAGAAAGCAATTCCATTCCTAAAAACTACAAGAACAAGACGCGTGTTTCCCGCAAAATCAGGTGTACTGAAACAGAGCAACACACAATCCTAATTCCTGGCAAAGGAAGAGAAGAATGTGGAGCACTGACATGGGTTTTCAAAGACAATTGAGGTGTTTCTCAGTCTGTTTGGGAATCTTTGATTGGTCGTGATTGCTCACTTCCTTGTCCAGTTGCTTCAGTATGAACAACTGCACAACTGTGTGTAAGACTGCCAATCAGAATAGTAATGTTTTACATGCACTTAGCATACATGCAGACAGTTGAGTATTAGGTCTACTTATGGTTGCTCCCATGGCTCAGCATTGGGCCTTGTCTTCACAAGGTTGCCTTGCTGGGTTGCCTTCCATACCGTACAACTACTAGCTTTAAAAGAAACTGTCATTTCAACCAATACAGCTTTTTTGTATTCTATGCCATATTGTCTCCAGCTGCAAATGGCATCAACAGTTTTAGGATTTAGGTACCCTCAGCCACTGGTGTTAAACTTCATTCCGAGTCTACAGCTTTCAATCTCATTCTATGTTAAAATCAGTTTGGAACTACATGTTTTATGTGCATTCAGCCAATTTTTCCTTTTCTTTTCAGTCTGAGCACACAGAAAAGATATGTGAATGCTTCACCTGGCAGCCAGCTTTCAGCTCCAGCACAAGGATCCACTCTGACTTCACTAGGACTTCAAAGGAAAATGCCACACAAACTTGTTGCACAAATGCTGTGGAGGAGTGAGAGGCAGCAGTGAAGAGGTTAAATGTACACTAACATGGGGAAGCTTTCTATTTTGTACCTAAACTTGAAAGCAAGAAGGTTTAGAAGAAACAGGAAAAAAAAGAGAAGGATGAATTTGGAAGGTGAAAGGAAAAATCACTTGTTTTGGGTCCAGAACAAGCATTTAGAAATAACTACTTTTAAACCCCAAATGGCTAAAATTCTATTAGGTAGCTTGGAATATCCCCACAAGTATGCACTTTCCCCAAGACAGACATTTCCTGGGGCGGGGGGAGTGCAGAAGGGAGGGGAGTAGGAGGGAGAACGGGGATATGCGATGTATTGCGGTATGACTGGAATCCTCTTATCTGTAGCAAGACTGGGAACACCTGGACAACACTTGTCTTCCTCCCCCACCCACCTGTGCAAATTGCTAACCACACTGCAGCTCAAAGCACTATGCCATATGCCAGTCACATCACAGAGATCCATTGTGACTTCTCCGAACATCAAAGAAAAGCCATTGCACATCTTCTCCGCACAAATACTGAGGGGGGCAGTTGTGAAGGGGTTAAAAGATCAAGTTCTGCTATAAAGATAACAGGAACTGGAGAACATGCAGCAGATGTTCCATGTGGAGGCACTTAAGTTTACAGTCCCACCTGTGTCCACTTAATACCTTTAAAAGCAATCTCCTGCTCATTTGTTAGGGAGAAGAGAAAAAAAAAAAATATATATGTTCTAATATCAACATCTTCTCACAACATCCACATCCCACATGAGGAAAAGGAGGAGGGGATGGGATGAGCAGACAAGACAAGGGGGTTGAAGCTGAGATTTAAGGACATGAATATATGGAGATTTATGAAAGTACATATCCCAGTGTGGGAAGTCAGCCATTCTTTTATGTACAAGGCAACTCATGGTCTTTGCTGGGGAGCAGCAGCCAACCTTAACATTAGTGTTTAGAATGTCTTAAGAGCACCACAGTCACTAGTCATGTCACAGACTTTTACATCCTTCTTTTTGTTTCCTTCCTTTTGCTCTTATTCCTATTTCTTTTCCAAACAAACTGTCTTCTGTTACATACACTGAATGACTTCAAACAAAGTAGGAGAAAGGACTCAAAATAATTATGTTACAATTTTATGGAACTAAGCAACCAGAGAGATAAAGACGGAGGCTGAGTATGATCTGTTGCACCAGAGGGTCCACCTGGGAGAGGCTTGGGAAAGTTTCAGTGAGAAAGGAGTAAGGAAAGGCTGAATCTTCTTACATAGCGAAGTGAGGCCACCATAAGGCACAAATCTACAAGGAAACAGACTTTGGTGCTTGTGGAAATATTTTTTTTTTGCATGTGTGTCCTTGGTTCAGATAGATCTAGGGCTAGAGGAAGAAAAACATCCAGCTACTGAGTTTGTTTCTGTTCACACTGCCCCATGGAGATGTAAAAATAGCCTGTAGGCCATATCCAGGGACACAAGATATAAAATCTTGCTTCCATTTTTCAGACTTGCTGGTTACAAAGAAAAGCTTCCCATCATGACTCTGCATAGCTGATAGGAGATACGTACCCATGTCCATCTGCAGCCTGAAATGCTCCCAGGCTGATGAATCTCCCTGAACACATTTCTGCAGCACCACTGGTTGTTTTCAGCAAGCAGTGGGGAAGAGGCAGAAGTGTATCTCTCAAGGAACTGGAATTAGGAGTTGGTGGAAAGAGGGAAACATGGAGCTTGACAGCTGTGGTCTTAAAAGGGAGCAAATTGTTCAGCTGAATGATGCCAATCTCTTTGTGAACTTCCACTGACATCACTGGGATACTGTTGCTCTGGAAAGTATGCAACTCGTATATTTATACTGTGACCCACGAACCATAATTTAACATGGAATTCAACCCTCTGTGCTAAATGACTTTGACATCCTGAGGCTACAGCAATTCAGAGAACAAAACAACTACTGTCTCCTCAGGCAGGCATGGTTCTTAAAAATATAACGTTACACAGAAAACAAAGGTAGAATAGTTTCATAACTATGTACAACACACCTTAGAGCCTTGTCTTATCCCAGATGTCTCCTCACTGCTGGCTATCTGCCATTTACACCAGTCTCCCATTTAAGGTCTTGGCACAACCCAAGTCTCTCCTCCTCGTGACCTATCAGAAGGAGGAGATAAAACCAAGTGGTCCCTGCAGGGTAACCATGCCTGTTTACAAAGGAGACCGACTCTCTAGCCAGCAGAGTGCTACAATAGTACTCCACAAATATTTATTCCGTTTCTAGTTTTGCTGTTTGCTTGATGATGGATTGTGAGTACCTCATTTTGTGCTTTTATACCTCAGTTTACCTATCTTCTTTTTTTCAGCCCCTTGTGCAACCGTAACTTAAAGAAAACATAATATTTCATGAAAATTTGGATTTCGGTGTTATAGGAAGATGTCAGTATAGCAGTTATTTCTCAAGAGCTGAGGTTGCAGTAACAGATAGCTGCTAGCAAGCAAGAAAGCTTCTGGCTTTGTCTGCACAACTAGGTGCAAATATACAAGGCTGCATAGCTATAGGCTACTTTCTTTTCAAGCACAGCATTATTCAACAAGAGTTTGGCACTGTAGCTGCAATACATTATGAATATAGTTTCTTCACAGTTCATGTCATAGAGGAACTGTTTACTACTCTCTCCTGCCAAGTCAGGTACATTTTCTGTAAATACTTGCAGGACTGAAAGGAAACACAGGTCACACTGAAGTACCCGCAGAGATTTCAAAGCTTACCAGCAGAGAACAGCTTCTGATTCAACACTAGTAACAGCAACTCTGACTGTGAAAGCACTGCTATGCCATAGGCAACATCCTTACCATACAGCTGCTACCTGCATACGAGTTGAAGAGGTAGAACCACATGGGTTGACTTTCACATCCAGAAACTTGGTGAAGTCCAGAAGTCATAGTCATATTTAATATCAGATGAGGTGTCTTGAAAGCTCACAGCCTGCTCCTTAAATATCTGGCTGGGAAATACTGGTAAGTTTCATTTGTCTCTAGAAGGCACTACTCTTTGTATCAACAGTCCTACTAGTCAGCAATGCTATTCCCAGGCAATGACTGTCAATCACTGCAGCATTGAACTGTTGCTGCACACAGCAACATAGCAAGGTCTTACAAAAAATTCAGAGGTGGGTTTATTTTTTCCCAAATTACCTTTCTTCATGCGATCTTGTCCTCTGTTCTCAGCAAGCTTGCTGGCTGAGTTGCGACCTTGCAGACACCTTGCAGGTGGTTCTGGGACTGGTAACCCTTGATTGTTTGGGTACAGGAGGCTCTTACAGATCCATGAAAGCATGCTGGCTTTCCCTGCAGCCTGACTGAGTCTGCTGTTCCACTCACTCTCAACTTCAGATTTAATAATTTCAGTCTCTTATTGTTTCTGTTATACAACTATAACACCCATTTCTTTATTTTGCCTGTAATCCCATCTCCCTCCCCTATCAGGCCCAATGTCTTAAGTGGGAGAATGCTGACAAGGGTCTGAGCCTGTGTTTTAGAGACAAGCCTTTTGCACTGCCCTGTTTCTGGTGCAGGATAGAGGTGTGGGCTCCAGCTACTGACCCATCTCCAGGAACCTGAGGGGTCCACCACAGTACCCCAGGGCCAGCAGGCCCCACCATGGTGACAAGAGAAAGACAGGAAGCTCCCATGCTTCCCACATTGTGTTCCAAGGATTTTGGTAATGTAGAGTGCTAGCAGCCTACTCATTTATTAACCCTTTAGGGTTTGAGACAGGCCTCTTGAGGGCCAGGGTTTTGAGCAGAGGTTATCCATCCAGCAGCTACTTGCAGTGGGATTTGAGTCTTCACGTGCACCTACCTCTTTGGTGGATCTGGTGGCCCATGGGCCATATACCTCAGAGCACGTGAAAAATCAGCGGTGGTGTGGAGTGCTAATGGGTCCTTAGGGAATCTAGGAACCTGGACAAGAATGCCGTGAATAACACATTTTCCCACTAGTAGATGCCTGGAAATATGGGGTCCCTTCTCAAGCTCTCTCTACACTCTTTTTTATCTCTTTTAAGTCTGATGAAGTAGCAAACAGATATGTATTACTGCAAGCAAAGAATATTCCTAGGCTAAAATACTCCTGTTCAGTTCCCCTCATGGTCTTCTTTTTCTGCTAAAAATAGTCCTGCAGGCACCAGTTATCAGGTGGCTTACTATCTGGAGAATGGACAGTTACTGCACTTACTGAATCATGCAGTGTTCACATCTAATTCACAGAGTCCTTTGGTGCTTTGCCTTTAAAGACCGGTCTTTCCTTAATTCTGCCCCAAACCCTCTCCCCTTTTTTGTTTTTGGTTTTGTTTTTTTTTTTTTTTTCTCACTTTTAATTTGCTGACATGCAGGTTACCATAGAAAACATTCTTAACTTGCTCTATACCTGATACTTATTTATGTTTTCTTGTTGACTGCTGTTAGCCAAGAAATAATTCTCTGCATTATCTGCAAATGAATCCAGAAAAAAGCAGAGACCATAGGCCACAGTCTCAGGTCTGTGAAGGATTTTCTCTTTCTTTCTCTTTGCTGTGGTTATTATAACTATTTTTTTTTCTTTTTAAGATGAATGAAGATTACTGCGGCACTGAATTAAAACCTTTGCTATAGTGCAAAATGTTTGGCTTTTAAAAAGTAGAGAAAACTTATTAAATGTTTTAAAAAGAGTATTTCCCACTGACCACAATTGGAAACTGTTTTAATTTTGGGTTCTCTTTAGTAAAAAGTTAGGCTTTTGATGTTGGTCAGGAGGGGTCCTTTGATGCTTCTTGTTTATTGTTGAGAAGAAGCAATAAGGAAGGAAACAAAATTTCTCAGTATATTCCTGTTTATATTCCTGTTTTCTTTTGGGACAACATTTGAACAATTTGAAGTAAGCTAACTCATGTCCTTAAAGGAAATCATCTCCTGGGAGAGCATGAGAGGAATCTACTGAATGAATCCAGTTCTATGCCCAGATTTGCTGTCTAGACTTGCACTGAAGAGACATAGATTTATGGATGGTCGAGAATGCAGTGGTTAGCTTTGCTGAGTGCAAAGGCAGTCTCAGTGGTAGTATGAATGCCTATACAATCGTGGTTGCAAACTTGCATATAGGATCTAGTACATTAATTACAGTTTCTTTGGGAATGGAAATGCCATAATCCTTCAACATAGACAGAACTTCTCTGACTCTGTAAGGTTAAAATAAATAGTGATTGCCTCTGGCAGTACAGCATTTACAAAATCAAATGCATGTGTTCTATATATGTAGTGTTACGCATGTACCACTGTTCTATAAAAGAGCATCTGTGCCTCATCTTGGATCACATGTCATCAGCTTTGTATGGCATTTACTGGCAGGATACCATTAGAAAGAAAATTCACAGTGCACTTAAGAAAGCATACACTTCTTACTGCCCATCATTTATCTCTGTATATCTAATAAAAAAAAGAATCTGTACATCTGAATCCCCTTAAATAACATGAACTAGCATGTGACCAAGTTACTGGTTACCAGGCTGACCATGGAGTGCTGATGTTGTCTGCCCTCTTGCAGCCGACCTTACCTGGCATACCATGTGCCAATGAATCATTTGATTTGCATTCTAGAAGGCAGGAGTCTGAAGTGGTAATTAAGCTCTGCATTGCCTTACAAGTTTGATTACGGTAGATATCCAGAATCTGATTCTCCCTGCAGGTTAACAATGTTCTGGGGAGAACCATTAATTTCAACAAAGCTGTAGTTTTACACTTGTGAAGGAGAAGGGTACTGGTGTTGTCGGTGGTAATGATATAAACTGAAGAAAGGTAAACCTTTGTTCTCATATCGGCTTCAGAAAACTGTAGCTCTAAATGTATTCTGTAGACCTGAAATTACAGTGGCTTATGGTTGTATAAAATTGTTTAAATATTTAAAACTCGCTTTGCCAAGCAAAACAGGATGCACAAAAGACCCTATCTTGTATCAGGCAACTGGGATTTCTTTCCTCTTGATGCTGCCCATTTATTTGTTTGAAATCAAAAAAACCCTGAAACAGCTAACCGGGAGAGAGAGTAACCCAACAGGGAGACCTCTTTTTCCAGCTGAAGTAAACTTGCAAAATGGGCTCACATGAGACGTCCATAGTAATTTTTCTTTCTCTACTTGCAAAGTAATCATTGTTTCCTATTCCTGTAAGCTATAGCAACTGGAAGATACAGAGGAAAGCGGACTGGGCCACTAAGGGAGAGACTAATATCACTCACTTCGGAGTTTTTGAGATATATATCTATATATTTTACCTGATGTTAACTTTTGCTTGCTATAGACTGTTCAATGCATTAGAGGCTTCAGATTTTCAGCAGATGTTAGAAAAACTAGGACTAAATCTAGTTTACAAAGCCAGCAAGAATGCCAGGACCTATCATGAAACAGAATTTCCTATTAGAATGTATTCACTCATATTTGACAGGAAATTTTGTTATAAATGAGCAATGAAATTTTCCTTCGTCATAATTTTATTCTTGCTACAATTCCACTGCATGGGAATCTGTACTTGAGATTGCAGTCTTTAATATGCTGCTGAGACTCTTCTTGGAAGCAGGCACTTCAGTGCAAAGGTATTCCATTTGAGCAATCCCTCTTGTTACTGAGCATATCTACACTGCACAGCAGGTGCTAATATTGTATAGGCTGCCTTTGCACAAAAAGCGAAGCTGCTGTGTTAGTTTTGCTCAGACTCTGTAATGATTAAAACAGGACATACCACTGAGGCTGCGCAGTGACACTGCTAGAACTGTATTGTTCTCAGGATCTATGCTAGTACCACTTCAAAGCCCTGCACGGTACCACATGGGCACAACAACCCAGTTTGGGTTTTAGGGTTTGTAGCATTCTGTGACTGAGATGCATCATCAAATTAGTAAGCCAAAATTTAATGGTTGGAATGGTATCTATAAATGGATCTGAATGGAGCTTTAATTTGAGATTCTGTGATGCTGAGCCTTTTGTCTTCCTTTCCTTCCTCTTTCCTCCAACCAGATAGTTCAACCAGATTCTTCTGCAAAATGCAGGGTCTGAATCCCTTTAGTAGGAGGAAGTACTGAACCAAGAACATTCATTCAGACCCTAAATAAAAAGAAGTTTTAAGTATTTTCCTACAAGAACTGTTTCCAGACCCAGGATACCAAGTGGGTAGAACTACTTCAGTGTCACTCAACTCAGGAGTAAAGGGATGATGTATCCCTGAGCTCTGTATTTTGAATTACCTAGTTCTAGACAGATGCTCACTCAGTATGCTGAATGGTGGACCCTATGTAGAAGTGTCTGAACTCCCCAGCACTGCACAGCAAGCTGACACAGTGGACTCTGTATCATCATGTACCATGCAATATTTTTTTCTCTCTTTTTAATACCCTATTAAGCAGGTTGCTGACTATGCACAGTGAATGAGGCCAAAAGATATAGTGCAGTAAGTTTTCTCATAAATGGTATGAGCACATTTATTTCTCATAAAGGTGATCATTGTCTAAACCATTTAAGGGACAACGTAGACTGAAATTGTATCTTTCAAGAAAGTGTTCAGTCAGATATGCTTTCCCTGGGTTACATTGTGTTTAGTGTTTTTAATAGCTAAATTTGTACAGATGGACACAGCAAATACATAAAATATGAGCGTTATTTGCCCTGGCTCTATAGCATTACATTTCTGTGATTTACCTAACATTAGAAATATGCACTAAGGAACTCCAGAATTATTAAGAAAAAAAAAAAAACAAGCTGAGATCTTAAATTCTCTGAGCACCGTGAATGCAGCAAACTGAAAAATGTAGCTCAGATACTCAGATCTATGGATACTTTCCATCTCCAGTAGCTCTGGTAAATTGCTCAAATACCATTAGCAATGGCACAGTACTGGCCACTTTATTGTCTGACCAGTCTAGGAAATGTCTGTGAAATAGGTCATTGTCATATAGTTACTGAGGGAATATGTGTAGAAATGTAGTTGATTTTCAGGTTTATCAAAGTTTAGTTTTGAAATGAATAGGTAGATCTTCTTATTTATAAATCCAGACAGTAAAAAACCTTCTTTTTGGTAGTCATACAGAGTTCTGAACAGCAGTCACTGTCTGATAGCAATCAGAATAGCATGCACCTATATTTATTTGAAACTAGGCTATTTGGCTACCTTGATCCGTTTTGATTTACTTTCCATCCTTTTATATCCCTCAGAACCTTGTAATTAATAGCTGATGGATCCAAACACTGTTTGGTTTTTCCCTTCTTTCTCTGTCAATAGCAACTTGTAGTCATTGAGTGATGAAGACATTTGTCAAAGAAGCTTCTTCCCCCTTTTTCTTAAAAATATTTCAGTGTTAGCTCGCATTGCTGTTGCAGGATCACTTTTTTCATCCTGAAGTTAGAATTTGATATTAAATTGACGGCGGTGGTTCACATCAGTCCACTGCAAAGCATGTTCCATGAGAAAATGTTTGGCAGCCCAGGGGGAAGATCCAGCTATTGGCTAAACCCCTCCTTTACAAGCTGTCAGGAAGCAGCCCTAATCAGGGACAGCTGACCTGGGATGACAGTTCTCTTCCACAGTCATTTGCATGATTCCAGAATCTTGTCTTTTTCCACCTTGGCACAAAGAAGAAAGCCTTTTGAATCTCTTAATGCCAATCAGACCCTGACAAACTCAGAATAATGTTTTCCAGCTCACTCACTCAAAATCCAGAAACCAAGAACTGTAATGAGGCTCTTCTGTGTCTTAGGTTAGTATCCTTACTGACTAGCTACAGTTTACATCCCTGTTTTCCTCCCTTTTACTTTGCTCACTGGAGTCATATTTCCAGACGAAACTCAGCCTTCTCCAACACATCTTAGGGTGCACACCTTAATCTTTAAGGTTAAATCTTTTGACCAACTTTGACTAACGAAGATATGGTACATATAAATTGAACAATTTTACCAACAAAAAGAATCCCTAAACCATGTTCTAAAATTAACATTGTAAATTCAAGTACAAAAAATTTTATAGTGCCAATAAAGCAGAGGTAATTAATAAAAGAATCAACTGATCTTATATCAGTCCACATCTTGGATCTAGAAAAAAGCAGCAAATTATTTCTTCATTGGCTTTGCTCTGTATTTGGATGTGGGAAACAAGATCATTACTGGGTACGATTTTCCTAAGAAGAACTAAGTTAAAAAGGCAGAATTTGAGATTATGTATTCAAACTGATGGTGGAAGACTGAAGCCTTTGTTTCATAGGACAGATTGTGTATCTGTTCACTGACATCATGTTTGTTTTACCTGTGCTTTGCACCTGGACACAATGGTGTAATTGAAAAACAGAGACAGCAGCTGAGGCAGCTTATGAAACAAGTATCAAAAGCTGTTGCTTTCTACTGAAATAAGCAATAGAGTGGTTAAGATATGATCTTTTAGAAGGTGACAGAATACTAGTCAGAATTTTTTCTTGGAAAGACAGTAACTAGGAAAATATAAATGCTAATGGGAGAATAAACCTCACTTGGAAAAATGTAAAGTTAATACACTATACAAAGTGAAAACATTAGATGGAACTTTTTCTCCCTCTGTGGTTTGTTTTGTTTGTTTTGGTTTTTTTAATCCCTTAATTCTGTTTTAGCTACAACAGAGAGGATGCAGTAAATGAGTCCAACTAGTTTCTTAATACATGAAAATGAGCAGAAGGATTTGCACACAGTGATGGATTGAGGGAGCAAAGACAAGTTTACCAGTCCAAAAGAAAAATCAGAGCAATCCCAGGCACAGCTAGAGGTTGGGCAGAGAAGAGATTCAGAGCAGCCCTGCAGAGAAGGACTTGGAGGTGTTGGTCAATGAAAAAATGAACATGAGCCAGCAGTGTGCGCTTGCAGCCCAGAAAGCAACCATGTCCTGGGCTGCATCAAAAGGAGCGTGACCAGCAGGTTGAAGGAGGTGATCCTGCCCCTCCACTCTGCTCTCATGAGACCTCACTTGGAGCACTGTGTCCAGTTCTGGTGTCCTCAGCATCAAAAGGACATGGAACTGTGGGACCAAGTCCAAAGGAAGGCCACGAGGATGATCAGGGGACTGGAGCACCTCCCGTATGAAGATAGGCTGAGAAAGTTGGGGCTGTTCAGCCTGGAGAAGAGAAGGCTGCATGAAGACCTCATAGCAGCCTTCCAATATCTGAAGGAGGCCTATAGGGATGCTGGGGAGGGACTCTTCCTTAGGGACTGTAGTAACAGGTAATGGGTTCAAACTGAAACAGGAGAAGTTTAGATTGGATATGAGGAAGAAATTCTTTACTGTAAGGGTGGTGAGGCACTGGAATGGGTTGCCCAGGGAAGTTGTGAATGCTCCATCCCTGGTGGTGTTCAAGTCCAGGTTGGACAGAGCGTTGGGTGGCACGGTTTAGTGGGAGGTGTCCCTGCCCCTGGCAGGGGGGTTGGAACTAGATGATCTTAAGGTCCTTTCCAACCCTAACTATTCTATGATTCTATCATTCTATGATTTTATCCACCATCAGGAAATGAAATGGTTTGGATATTTTGAGAAACAGCTTATCAGACAGGTATGACATTTACTCCAAATGTTGAAAGGTAGCTTGCCAAAATGAAATCGCACATGTCTGAAGCTACTAACATACAACAGAGAGCAAAATAAATTATCTGTTAGTACGCAAGGACATTCAACTAAAGTGAAAGACCCTAAAAAAACTAGCATGATGAAGACTCAGTGATAACTAATAATTGGCATTTTGGTCTGCTTTATTAATGAAAGGTTATTTCAGCCAGAAACTGATTTATTAGAATCAAATACATTCTCTATATCTGTTTTTCTGGTTTGCTGTTATTTCATGCCTCCTTCCCCATTGAGACAGAAGAACAATACCATAAAATGTCTTTGGGAGAGTCTTTATCGTAAATGCTCTCCATATGAAAATTCAGAGTATGAAGAAATAGATAGGAGAGACAAGAGATGTCCCACCCACAATAGGTGGGAAAGGACCTCGGGAAGTCCCTAGTCCTATCTCTTGCTCAAAACAGGAGCAACTCAGAGGCCAGACCAGGTAGGTCAGTTCATTTTCCAGTTGGGTCTTGAAAACCTTCAACAACAAAGACAGCACAAGTTCTCTGGGCAACCTGTTCCATTTTTCTACTGTTATCCTTATACCCAGTTTCCCCCTATATCCAGTTTATTTCAGCTTGTACCATTGCCTCTCATCCTTCCACCATACACCACTGTAAAAAACCTCGTTCCCATTGGCTTATTCTTTCAGCATGGCTAAATCCCTCTAAAAGGCAGCCCTGCCCTTCAACATATTGACTGATCCCCCAGTTTCATACCATCTGCAAGCTTAATGAAGGTGAATCCTGTCACTTCTTCCACACCATTGACAATGACATTAAAAAGGACAGGTCCCAACACACCAGGTAGAATATAACCAGTTAACCTCTACCCTGAGAGCATGATGATCCAGTGCTGCAGAATATTGTCCCATTCTGGTATATTCTGATTTAGGTGGGAAAAATGTTCTGAAAACAAGATTACTTCCTTAAAAAAAATAATTCTAGTTATAATCTGAATAAGTAGAATGGGAAAAAAAATGCTTGGTCTATTCTTGTCCTGGAAACATTTTAAAAAGAACTCTTTTAAACAGTGTTCTCACTAGCAGGATGTATCTCTGGCCAGCATAGACAGAGATGGTCTGTGTTATAAATGATTTTACAGAACAGTGCTATTGAGCATGCTGAGAAACTTGAGCTGGCATATTGGTAGCAAGATCTTTCCAGCAGAAGTATAAAAGTGGCCAAAATTGTCAGCATCAAACTGTATAAAGCATCACCAGTACGTTCCTGTAGAATACATGTTACAATCATTCTTTCAAGGAAAAGAAATTATTCTAACATGTAATGTAAATGTTTCTACCAAAGTAACTACCACTAATTTTGCTAAATATGCACTCTGGTCCCAGAAAGCTCTGAAGAATTTAAGCCTACAAGATATGTTTTGTCAGTTAAGTTCAATCAATTTTGCTGCAAAATACTTTTATTTTGCAAGTGACTGGAAGGAGAAAAAATGCCGCAGAAGAATATAACTATAGAAAATAATTGAAACAGCTGTAACTTCTCAAAAGTTGTAGTTTTCTTTCTTTCCTCTATTTTTTTTTCAAAATGCACTTTTAAGCACAGAGTGACCTTGATATATAGAAAAATTACTCACTGTTACTGTTTTCCATAAGGCAAAAAAGATGTAGTAGGATATTGAAAAGATGGACAGAATGCATAAAGGACTTCTTAGAACAATTAATTTCCTAAGTAAAAAAACTTCAGCCTACATGTTTTCTTTAACTGAATTCATGTGTATGTAGTCCTGTAAATAAATAAATTAAGATGATGCATGGTTTGTTGTGGGAATAAAAGACCACTGTCAGAAGATAGCTATTGTCTAGATTGCTTTTCTACTGTGTTTGCCTGGAAATATCAACATGACTTTTTAAGTAAAGAGAGTTATTAAATTGCATTAAATTGATACTGATACAAAACAAAAAACAAATCAACCAACAAAACACAAACCAGACAAAAAATCAGAAAAAGTAGTCTTCAGTATCTGCTGACTGTATGGACTACATCTCTGTTAACTATAATGGCTGCTTAAACAGATTTGGATGCCCAAATTCAAATATGTATCACCATTTCAGATACTGAAGTGGATCCAAAACATTTGCACAGGCCTGTCAAATGACTAACGTTGAGAAAACCGTATTTTTCCATGAAATTGTTAGTTATCTGGTCAGAGTGGCTCAGAGTCACGCATATGAACAATGAAGACTCACAGAGTCATAGAATGGTTTGGGTTGGAAGAGACCTTAAAGCTCATCCAGTTCCAACCCCCTGCCATCTGCAGGGACACCTTCCACTAGACCACTAGGTTGCTCCAAGCCCCTTCCAACCTGACCTTGAACACTGCTAGGGATGGGGCAGCCACAACTTCTAGAGGCAACCTGTTCCAGTGTCTCACCACCCTCACAGTGAAGAATTTCTTCTAATATCTAATCTACCCTCTTTTAATTTAGAGTCATTCCCCCTTGTCCTATCACTACAAGCCCTTGTGAAAAGACTCTTTTCAGATTTCTTGTAGGTCCTCTTTAGGCACTTTAGGAAGGCTGCTGTAAGGTCTCCCCAGAGCCTTGTCTTCTGCAGCCTGAACAAGCCCAACTCTCTCAGCCTATCTTCATAGGAGAGGTACTTCAGCCTTCTTATCTTTGTAGCCACTCTCTGGACTTGTTCCAACAGGTCCCCCTCCCTCTTGTATTGGGAGCCCTAGGTCTGAACATAGTACTCCAGGTACTCACAAAAGCAGAGAAGAAGGACAGAACCACTTTCCTCAACCAGCTGGTCACCTTCCTTTTGATACCGCCCAGGATATGGTTGGCTTTCTGGGTGAGCACTCACTGCTGGCTCGTGGAGCTTCTCATAACATAATACCCCTAAGTCCTCCTCAGGGCTGCTCTCAATCCATTCTCCACCCAACCTGTAGTTGTGCCTGGGGTTGCCCCAGTGCAGGTGCAAGAGCTTGCACTTGTCCTTGTTGAACTTCATGAGGTTCCCACAGGCCCACCTCTCAGGCTTGCCAGGGTCCCTCTGAATGTCATCCCTTCCCTCTAGCATGGTAAGAGCACCACACAGCTTGGTGTTGCCAACAAACTTGCTGAGTGTGTGTTCAATCCCACTGTCCATGAAGTTGCCAAAGATGTTAAACCAGTTAAAGCTCCAGTTCCACTACCAAACCTTGAGGAACGCCACGTTACTGGTCTTCTCTTAAGAATCCTGTCTTTTCAGTGTAGCAAAACGAAGAAATACTTAACTCAAGAAAATAAATTAGAAGTTTCTAAAGAAAAAAAAGGTTCTCATCTTTTTTACCTTTATTTTTCTATCAACTCTTGTGGTACCCAGGTAGCCATGAATTTAGAAAGACCTCTAGGAAACTGTGGTAGTTTTGTCCATTTAGGTAGCTTACAGAGTGTACTTAGGAGAGTTTTCTGTTTATCAAAAAACAGATTTGAAAAATATTTTAATAGTCAACACATAAATAAATACTTTGCTATTTAACATATATGAGTATTCGTAAAAGAATTACATTATTACATGTAAGCAGATTACTACTTTAGCTTACAAATAGAATATCTAACAATGTTAAAAATGCTGTATGAACCCACTCTGCAATGGTAATGAAGAATTCCTTCATGCAGCCAGTATAAATATCAGACAAAATAACACAGTTCCTCTGCAGTGAATGCTCAGATAAAATGTCATCTTCTAATATTTTGTTAAAGGGTTTTTTTTGTGAGAAAGGACATCTGCCTGTCATTCTTTTAATCTTTCCTAAAGTATCACTTAGATTCACAGGCTCTTTCCATTTAAGACATTTTGGCCTGCTATTAAGTATGTCTTGCAGAAGGCAATAAACACCCAGCACTGAACTAACAAAAGGAGTACTCAGGATACGAGGATATCATTCACAGTATCTGAACACCTGGTTGCACAGTGGAGGAAGTATTTACTCTATGTCTGGATAGATTATTTAATTTTTATGAACATTTTAGTATCTGGAATGGGTTGCCCAGGGAAGTTGTGAATGCGCCATCCGTGGTGGTGTTCAAAGCCAGGTTGGACAGGGCCTTAGGTGACAGGGTTAGGGTGAGGTGTCACTGCCCATGGCAGGGGGGTTGGAACTAAATGATCTTAAGGTCCTTTCCAACCCTAACTATTCTATGATTCTATGATTTTCAACCTATTTTTGATTATTCCTTGTCTTCTTCTAATTTCATGCCATGGAGAGTTTTATTTTCTTTTCCTAGAGTCACTGAATCTGCTTTAAAAATACTTTGTTTTGTATGGAGGTATGATATCTGTTAAGGGATATGATACTAATTATCTGCTTTTTAATAGCAACACTTTTGGAAGACCAACGGCATGATAAATATCAGATAGAAGGATTTTATTTTTTTTCTTGATCTGATGGCTGCCCCTGTAATTCTGCTAAAACCCAAGAAAGAGTGAAAGTTTAATCTGGTTAAAATTCAAAAAGATTGTTTATGGCACTGTGGCAGTTTATTTTCCCTCCCTTCATTCAAAGGAAAAACACTTGGATTTGCTGAAATTGCATTGAAGCAGTAGAGGAATAATAAATGTCTGAAAAATAAGTAATGGGAAACGAAGAAAGAAAGAGAAGAATGAGATACCAACTGTCCTGGTTTCAGCTGTAACAGTTACTTTATTTTCTGAAATACATGAGAAGAAAAAAGTCCTTTCTAGCTGCTGATAACTATGTGCAATATCTGGACCATATTTATCTGCTCTTGAGACCTTATTAATGTGGGAAGACTGTGTTGCCACTCCTCTTATAAGGATATCCATAAACAAACCAGGTCACCCCAAAGAGAGATGATGTAACTTTCATTCTCTATTTCAGTGAGTAGCAAGGCACCAAAGCTCATTCTTTCCAGCCCATCTTTCAGTGCCTGATGGTGAGGGTCATCTGTGTCTCCCTTTGTAACGTCTGGAGAAAGACTGTGACCCCCCTCAAGGGTAATTCAAGGCTCCATAGTGATATTTCTGGCGTCCTCTTGTTATTGATTATGGGACAAACTGTATTCCGAATTGAGGCACATCATGGTTTTTACATATGTAATAAAACGAGAAGTGAAGCCTTTGTGATTAGTATTGACCAAAGGAGACTGTTGTAGATTATAAATTTAAATTAATATTATATGAAAGAAAGAAGGAAGAGTAAAAATTAAAATACGATACTCAAACTTTAAGGGTGAATGGAGAGATTCAGACAATTGTTCTGTCTTTTGCTGCCAACCACCAACTGGGTTACAGGAAAGAAAACCTGATTTAACTCAGATAATAAGAGGGGCTGAGTACATTTCCCTTCATCCCTGAAACATTTATGTCACAGGAAAGGTCACAGTCTTTCACTTAGTATCTATTAGTTGAAGGTAGAGAAGATATTATCAAGAAGACAGTAATTTTGCATTTAAAGAAACAGATGATGTTGCATTTAAAGACACAGCAATAAAAAAAATACATTTATAAAACCTCTCTAGAAAAACATGCATGCTCACTTTACCTTCTGGCTAAATTCTCTTGGAAGTTTTCAGAAATTACTCTCTCAGTTGCTGGATGTGCATTTTCTTCCCAATTCAGAAACTTATTTCATGTTCTTCTCTCTTTATTCAACAATTTTCTTTCTACTTTCTCTCTATACCAATTGTACAGAAAGGGGAAGGGGAAGGGAAAGGGAAGAGGAAAGAAGGGAAAAAGAAAGATAAATGAAAAAAAAAGAAATGGAAAAAAAGAGAAATGGAAAAGGGATGAATCTGTAGTCCTCTGTTAGAGCCATGCAGTATAGTGTGTGGTTACTCTCATATGAGGAGGAGTGCAGCATCTAGTTTTGTAAAACTTCCTCAACAGTATCAAGGCTGTACCCTACACTAAAGACCGTTCTTTTCTGTATTTATTAATAAATAAGATGAATATACCCATGGGGCTATTTAGTACTTGTTTTGTCTGGTCTGATAAATCACTCTGTCATGAACACAGTAAAAAAAACCACATTTTCATCTGTCAGGGAATGCTTTTAAGGATAGGTATAGAGGAGGTTAAATGACTGAATAAAATGCATAAAGAAGCTAATTATGTTTTAATGAAAGAATTCAATTTTAAGTAGGAGAATTGGTTGTCATGAGTGAAACAGGAAAGGTAATCAACTAGGATCTGATATGACATGTCTTCCTTTCTATGCTGATAGCTTGGAGTAGATCAAAGCATGCACTTAGGAAAAATTTCCAAGTGAAGACCCCAACCTACAAAACAAACCCAAAAGAATTTTAGCTTCCTGTTTGGTTGTTGGTTGGTTGGTTATTTTCTTTTTTTTTTTTTTTTTGGGGGGGAGGGGGGTGGTTTGGGTTTTCTTTGTTGGATTTTTTTGGGGGTTTTGTTTTGTGGGTTTTTTTGTGTGTGTGTGTGCGCGCGCGTGTGTGTTTTGGGTTGTGTGGATTTTTAATTTTTTTTTTTCTTGGGAAGAAATAATTCATTATTTTCTTCTGCATTCAGCCATCTACATTCATTAGTCCTGCCCAAGGGAAAAGGATGGGCCATGGCTGTACTTAGGGGGACAGCATCCGTAGTCACCTGGGAAGGCATGCATTGCACACTAAGGCAACAACATAAAAGTGAAGTCAGAACTAAGAGAGGAATTTTTTATTTTTTCCTGTGCTTCTTTGAAATCCTATCTTTTCAGACAGTCACCATATTTCTTTTCTGTATAGCCTAAATCAGCCCAAATATGAGAAAGCTGTCTATCTAGGCTTTCATTTTTCATGAGACAGGCCTTGTCTTTGTTTCTTGACATGAAATTCATAATAAGCGGTGGTGTTTGCCTCAGAGATAAATAGTGCTGATTTTTGGCTTCTTATTATATATATGCGCATTTATCCACCATCTCACATGTCATAGCCATGGAAGTTATAAACTTTGTGCTGGTTTGTGAGACTCTTGTATCTTCCTATTACGTAGGAAAAAAAAGATAATTAGATTACTTGAAGTTTTTTTTTTTATTCAAATCTTAATTTGGTGTCTTTAGAAGTCAATGAGAAATTACCCTTTGATAACACAGAGCAATCCCTGAAATATTCTTTCCTCCTTGCTCTTAATAAGAGACTTATCTGTTACATACAATATGATTTTTCTCATTAGATTATTTTATTAAATTATTATTAGTTTATTATCTCTAGATAAGAGCTTATCTTGTTCCCATTATGTAAATAGTACTAGATCCCTATCCTTTGATATATTAGAAATTCGACATTTCTTCCCACTGAAGAACACTTGTAAGCTGGAATAACTCTTTAAAGAGACAGGGAAATTTCTAGCTTTCTTCAAATGCTACTATTGCAATTAGTCTATTAACACCTTACGTAAAAGAGTGGCCTGAGCAACTAGACAGCCTGCTCATTATGACAAAGTTTTGCCACTCCAGGGCCGATTTATTGTGGGAAATGTTATTTTCTCGTCTGCCAACTGAAGATTAACAATTGAACGGTAAAAGGCACCATTGAAACAGACAACTGTTTCAACGAAGAAATAGTAGTAGAAATAGGTTACCAATGCATTAATTTTCTTTTCAAACAACATTTGTCCTCCTTAGGACAGATTATAATTTCAGTCACTGGAAAGAATCTCAGTTCCAATAGTTTAGACAATCACTCCCCTTACGGAAGGCTGTTTCCCACATTTACTTTTCAGAGAGTAAACTCATATTCACTTCCTCCTTTGTTTAAACAGAAACTTGGCAACACATCTGTAGGACAGATTAACTAAAGTGCTAGGGTGAAAGCCTTGCAAAAATAACACAGAACTAAAAATATCAAGGGCAAGCATACCTCCTGCAAGAGAATCATATCTAAATGTGGGAAAGGCCCCCTATTTGTTTATGGTGTTGTCATGATGTAACATCTCTTACCTCTAGAAATTCTAGTTCAACAGTAAGAAATGTATCTCTCCCAGCAAGCAGAAATGATGCTTCGCAACACAGAGGTTTCATTCAGGGGTTTCTGCATCCTTCACTGTAAATGCTGGTACACTTCTGACAATATCAGATATCTTATGGGAATATAAAATATACACAAACAGGAAAAGAGTTCTTTTCAATGTGTAGAAGGAATCTTTCTAGGTGAAGTCATCAGAGAGCCATTATTCAGTCTGTGGAAAATGCAAATATGTGAGAAAGCATGTTATTAGCATTAAAAGAATGAAACAACCGGCTCTACTCTTTTCAACCATTGCAAAACAAAGTTATCTTTGAAAAGACTTGTAAAAGAAACACAAAATTTCAGACAAGCCTACAGTTCCAACAGGAAGAGGTGAATTACAGTGTAGATAAACTTTCAGAATGAATACTCTGAATTAAAAAAAAAAAGGCAAAAAACCGTTGCTTTAATTAATGAGCTATCTGAGAAAAAAAAAATGTGCATGGTATCCATAGTGCAAAGAAAAGATGCTTTAAATCCGTGACATATCACTTTTGAATTGGTTAGTTGGAGGAGAGAAATCAGTATGTACAATGAAACAAATAATCCATGCAGTCCATGATTTTAATGTCCAGACTTAACTTTCACCAGAAGTTCAGGACTGAGATTTTAGTGATGGGGTTTTGTGAAAGATGTTCTTCTCCCAGGGTCTGAGTGGCCCCATCTTTTACTGGGTGCTTGAACAGACTCATTCTGGGACGTGATGTTTTGTCTCGTTTCTATAATTTCTGTAAAAGTATTATTGCCATGGGAGAAATATGCTACATTATGAGAAGGGTTTGTAGAATGTGCAAGAATTTTGATGGTTCTCATTTTAAACCTTTACTGTGTGGATTATAGAGATGCTACTAAGTCTCTCACATGGGGAGCAACTGGTGCACATTAAACTTGTTGCTGTTGTTGGGGCTTGCAAAGTTGGGTGTCTGTTTGCAGACAAAGAAGAGAGATTTGGGGAAAACAGTTTTCAGCAGGATCCTATGCCCACATAGACTAATTTGGGCTGGGGAAATGTGCGTATCTAAGGGTATGTACAACTATCCTTTTAAGAAAGTATGACAAAGCAATGCCTCAAGAAATAAGAGATGCAGAAGACTAAGATGAAAGCTGTGAGATGCAGAAGTCAGTGAGGATCTGTCTGTGGACTTTTTCACCTAGCAGAATAACCTGCTGTCATGGTTTAAGCCTCTCTAACTCATGCAGCCCGTTCTCTCACTCACTTCCCCCTCTTTCTTCCCCCCGCTCTCAGAGGGATGGGAAGGAGAATCGAAAAGAATGCAACTCCCACAGGTTGAGATAAGAACAGTTTAGTAACTAAAGTATACCACAAATCACTACTGCTACCATCAATAATAATAATGACAAGGCAAATACAAGGAAAGAATACAATTCTCACCACCTAATACCAAGCCCGACCACGCAATGCACCCCCAACCCTTCTGGGTCTCTCCTCTCCATCTTTACATCCTGGGCATGACATGCTGTGGTATGGAATAACCTCTTTGGTCATTTTGGGTCAGGTGTCCTGTCTCTGCTTCCTCCCGGCTTCCCCTCCTCCCTGGCAAATCATGAGGCTCAGAAAGTCTTTGGTCAGACCAAAACATCACTAAGCAGTAACCAAAACACTGGTGTTATCAGTGTTATTCCCAGGCTGAAAGTCAAAAACACAGTGCTGCGCCAGCTACCAAGAAGGAGAAAAATGACTGCTGCTGCTGAACCTGTGACACCTGCCTATATTGGGATTTGAGTTAAATTCACTGAACTTTGAATAAATCTTGGAAAATTGAAAGAGAGAACATGCTCACTTACTTTACAACTTCCAGTTTAAAACAGATTTCTGCAATTGCAAAAATCCTCCCCACCCCTAGACTTCCACTTGGGATTATTTGATACATAGCTATAGTCAGTCATTTTCATTTGAGACAGATTTTGCTGGATGTGTTCTGTTTTAACAAAGAAATATTTCCATTCCTTTCATGAATCAGCAGCTGTTGCTGTCCCTGACAGCTGGCTTAGTCAGGCTGAAGTACAAGTGTGCATTCACTGGATGATACTTCACTTGTTAAATCACTTGACTAGTCATATTGATGAGTAATCTCTCACATGCAATCCAGAAAAAACAAAATCAGCCAACAAACTGGCAGTGGCAGGGCAAGCCATGAGCTGGATTCACCAAAGCTGATTACAGAAAATGTGAGATGCCAGCTCTGAGCACACCCGGGGAGCAGAGACAGGGATCTGGAAGGGCTCCGAAAGCAAGGATCTGCATATAAAATTGATTGCAAAAAACTCAATGGACTAACAATGCTTAGCTTAAGTTGAAGCTTCAATTTAGTTTCTTCTTCTTCCCCTCTCTTACAGAAAATTCTCTTATTCTAAAATTTTCCATGGATCTGCTTCAGTGAAAAGAAACATTAAGGGTTCACGAAAACAGGGTGCCAGGGGCATCTATGGAAAACACGATCAACAGAGTTTTACAGAGACCTACAGGATGGGGCCTGGAGGAAAAATGACTCATTGGCTGGACAGAGGACGTCACATCATTTGTACATCACGTCCTTGACACCCCTCATACCATTCTGTGCAGGTGTTCAACGCTGCATAAAGCCCATCTGCAGAACTCACAAGCACTCATTAGGTCCACATGCAATTAGAAAGCCCTGCTTTAGTTCAAAAATCTTGTATTTTCTTAATCTGGATTCCTAGAGAATTTTAGGCATGCTGCCCTCACTGTCTATCATATGTATGCTTTTCCTCTCTCCTGTCTGTCATTTTGGAAGAAATTGACTGGGATAAGATACTGTACTAAGTTTCATGAAAACATTAGATCCTACAGCACAATCTTTATTATATACAAGAAAGTCTATTCATGAACAAGCTATAGGTTTACAGCTGTATGGGGACTTGCACCTTACTATAGAAGAATCAAAGGAAAAGACAGAAATTCATAAGAAAGAAAGCTTCTTCAGTTTTTATGCTCTTGAAAACTACAGATTTAATCTGGAGACTAGCTGAAGTACAACTCTGAAGACAGCAAGAAGATTTAAGTGCTGAATATCAGAAAAGAGATGCAATGCGATTTTCAAGAGTTCAAAACATTAAAAAAGTCCTATCAGCTGCAGCAAGAGCAATGAAGACAGTGCTATGTGCTTCCAAACCCGTATCCCAGAGCCTTTGCCCAGCTAAAGTTGTATATCATGGCTCTTGGAAAGGAATGAAGAAAAGTTCTTTTCTGCACGTATCTCCACCCATCTTAGTCATGCAGTAAGAGTGCAAAGACACCTGTAGCTGAATGTAAATAAGGCCATCTGATTAGGCCATGTGTGACAGGAATTTTTAAACACTGGAATGGTGGCCTCACAACATCGCTCTGCAGAGCTGGCCTCCAGCGTTTAACAGCCACAATTTCACTGTGTTATAATGCCTTCTGAGTTGTGATAAGTATCACACTTGCCAAAATATTTCTGGCCAACATATCCAGTTTGGCAGTGTGCAGCAGGTGAAATTAGTCTTTTCTCAGGCTAAGCTCCCTCCATCTGGAGCAGCAGAAACAAGACACAAAATATTAGCACACATTTCTATGTATTTTGTGCAGTGCTTGCATTTTCTGAGTTTTAAGCTTTCAGATGAAACCAGTCGCATGTTGCTGGGAAAGGGGCTAACAGTTTGTACCCGTCAGATCAACCAGTAGCCTAGGAAAATCACTTTGCCTCCCTTAGACTTCTAAAGTGCAGGCACACAAAGCAAACTCTTCCTCATTCTTTCCAGGAAAGCATGTCCAGTCTCAGATTTAATCAAAGTGTTAATCCTAGGAGATTTACACAGTAAGATATTGTATTCAGCTTTGAACATGAAACTACTAAGTGCCACAAATACCCGTTGCCAGTAATATGTTCCCCAGGGATCCTCAAAGAAGCACAGACTATGGAATGAATGGGCTAATTATCGCCCCCGGTCACACCTGTGCAAGCCCTGCTAATTCAGATAACTGAGCACCTTAAACCAGGGGCACCAGGAGTGAGAGTGGCTGGAAAATGTTAATCTGACTGATAACACTACAAATATTTAAAGGAAAAGTCTCCTGTTTGGAGTTCTCAAGTATTTTGAGCTGTTTCTGCCTCCTTTTGACAGATCCTGGCAGATGCTTGCTGTAATAAACGTTGCTAAGAAATCAAAGGTCATTAACAGTAACACATAAAAGTTATTACTTGGAAGCTAGATTTATATGCAAGACCTAGCTACCTATGTGGTGCGAACAAATAACTGTGTACTTCATCTTGAGATGAAGGGAACACATCTCTTAACAAAATGGAGACCAAGATTTGCACCCACCTTGGACCTTGTCCCATAGTGTCATAGAGTGCTGGCTATATTTAATCGCCTCAGATCATCCGTACTGAATGCTTGCTAGTGTGGCTTCCTCAGCTTACATGTGGGATGGTTTTCCTGGCTTGCCTTGAAGCAGGACCTAAGATTCTCTCAGGTCTGGATTTGTGTATGAAATGGTTTCTCCTGAATAATAACATGGTGGAACAAATGCTGCCCTTGCACTCATGCAGGGGGTGTTGGGGCACATTAATTCAACTTGAGCCTACATAAGTCATCCAGAAGGTTGGGTTTTTTTTTTCTGAGAACAATGAACCACATATTTTTTCACTGTTGCATTCCTTCTAATCTATTTATTTTTCCTAGAAAGACAAAAAAAATGATAAAATTAAGGATCAAACAAAATAGGGACCCATGCCATGGCCATCATGGGCAAAAACCACCATGAGTGGGCAAAACTTCTTCATGCCTCAAAACATGCTATAACTGGAAGCAGAAGGTAAGAAGAGAGGTTTTGGGTTACTTTGCTGATCTCCTCAGTTATGTCACTCACTTCTAAGAAGAATAAAAATGCTCTGCTGCTGCAAAAACACATAACTGCAGCTAAATAGGCAATTTTCAGTGCATAGCTCTCTAATTCAATTTGGAAAAACATCACCTATTACTTACTCATTGCACAACAGTGTACTATAGTTTATTCATATCCCCAAACTCTTTGCTAGTGAAGTTTAGGTTACAGACACTTTTTCTTAATATAGTTTTTGAAATTTAATAGCCACAACTATATTGCTTTGTATATTGAAATGATGACTGACACTTTAAATTGAAAAAAATCAAGAACTGCTTCAAAGAAAGAATGATTACTTTATCTATTGAGCTGCTCTTGCTTTTAGTTTCTTGATACTAATACTGCTCTAGCCCCTGTGCTGTTGTTGGGTTTTAGTGTAAACTATCAAATATTCTATCTGACTCTGTGTAACTAAGTATACCAATGTCCTTAATAGTGGAGGCAATTTTTCAAGAGTGACTGAGGCTATGACTCTGCTAACCAATAATACAAATTTGGGGCACAGACTAGAACACTGGTTTGCAGTCGTCCATGCTGTTTACAGTGCTCCTTGAGCAGTTTTGGCTGCATCCACCTAGCAATTCAGCTGTACAGAGGCAAGTTGTGCCAGGCTACTTGGCCTGAGGGACAGATACTAGTTCCCTGGCAGGTTGCGTTTAGTAGTATAAAAGCAGCCTAGGATTACATACTTCATCTGTGTCTTTTGACTTACATGAAAAGTTTATTATTTGTATATGAAAAAACAGAGACTGAACAGGGGCTTTCTGATAATCTCAACCACTATGACTATTTTGTCAGGTTTACGGGATTTCCCATTTGCATGTCTATGTATTTTGAATATTTTGAATTCTTCAGAATATAATGAAGAAACAAGAAGACAAAGAAAATTCCCCAAATGGAGCATTGAACTCCAGGTTTCATTGTGTTTATAACACTTATCTTCTGCTAGTTACTTTAGCATTGAAAATGTAACTCATATTCATTTTCTTAATGATATTCTGCCAGCAGTCTAAATTTCTGTGAAATCCTATTTCCATTGTAAGAAAACAAAAATGTTTTGTAGAAGCACAATTACCTGCTTGAAATTTCAGTTAAATGCCAAATGATATTTTGAATGTTAGGAATAATAATCTTGTTTTTATATTTCAAAATGCCAGTTTTTCTATTATTCATTCTTATATTTACCTATATAAAAGTGACACTAATAAGGAAAAATTAAACAAATGATAATTAAGTTGGAAATGTTTGTTTCAAAGATGTAAAGTCATTTGCCTTCATTCCAATGCAAAGTTAAAATAATTTTGAATTGTGTGATTCTCTCATGGAATGGAAATACTCAGATTTGACTAGCTCTTCTAAGAATTTCAGAATCATTTTAGGGGGAAACTCTATGTTAAGTTTTCAAATGTTGATTGTATCCTTAAAAAAAGATAATCTCCTTAATGGCAGCAACACACAGAGAAAGAACTGTATGCAAAACATCTAATTTTGAGGGCTTTAGCCAAGCGACATTTTTCACAGCTCTAGCCAAGTGAGGTTACTGATGGACAGTTTCTGCTTTTTCACTCATAAATGGAAGGATCAGAATTAATGACTACTTTGGAAAATGTACTCTGAATCACTAAGAAAGTGACGGTATTTATGTCAGTGTGGTGCTGAGTGTCTCCCCCTCATCTTCCAGGGGTGTCAGGTCAGTCTCCTAAACTGTCAAATCAAATCCTGCTGACTGGTTACTGAGCCAGCTATTAGCAATTTAATTATAACAACTAAACTTAGTACGTGACTAGAGGAATACACACTTTCAGATCTTGACACATGCTCCACAGAAAACAATAAATAATGCCAAACACATGCTTTCTATTTGTCAGTAATAAAAGAAATGCTTGTTGCGATCCAGATATCAAGTGACAGTGCCAAAAAAACCCTTCAGTAATACATACACATTCTCCAAACACTTTAAAACTGCACTAGCAAACATGCCCAATGTCACTCCAGCATACAGGTTATTAACTAGGTGACGCTTCAATATTCTTTCTGTACAAATTTTTTTGTTGATGCTCTTTTTGTTTTGTTGTGTTGCAGTTTGTTTTGGTTTGGGGTTCTTTTGAGGGGGTGTTTGCAGTGGATTTTGTTGTTGTTTTTGAAAAAAGAGCTGGTGTTTCAAAATGAAATCAGAGTTTCCTTTATCACTGTTGAAAATTAACAAGCCAATTTATTCTTTGGTAGAACTTCACTGACATTGGTAATTTTAAACCCTGGGTGATATTGGCCCATGAAGGAAAGTGGAAAATATTTACAGTAAAACCTAAGAAACACACACACATCTGATGCACTTCCATTGCTGCTCATTATTTGCTCAATGACCATTGAAAGATTCAGCGCAACTTGCAGAAAAAGCCTCAATGGTCAAACCCAGTTCCAAGCAAACGTGAGCCAGTTCATTTTTTCAGGCTGTATCAGGTGAATTTGATTTGAGATATTTGAGATATGGGATTGAAAAATGATACGCTAGTTCAAGGAGAATCAAATTCTCCATGTGCAACTTTATTAAAAAACAAACTAAAAATATTTGAACTTCTGCAAATGAAACAGGCTTGTTTCACTCCATTATATTTAGATATTTTGTAACAAGACTGATAATATGTACAAGAAATCACATCCAGAAGTGTAAAAAGAAGACCAGTAAAGTGAATACCCTCTCATAAGAATATGAAGGGTCAGATCCCTTCCCTTTATGATACTGGTATATTAAAGGATATCTCAGAAAGAGTTACGCTACATTAACCTTGTAACTCTGAGAACAGTAACTTGGAGATTTCTTGATCAGCAGCCCTTCCCAGTGCTTCCCAACTCACCTAATTCCTGATTCAAATTTCTAGGGAGATTGTGTCATTGTACCTAAATCAGCGGCTGGAAAAGATATTTGTTATTAAGAAGGAATAAATACTAATCAAACACGGTTGCAACAATGAACTGCAAGGCCATCTTCCCATTTCAACTACACATATATTAATTAGTAAAGGTGACATTTCCTTAATGTTACGTAATGACATTTTTTACCCTGTAGCTATGCACTATCCTGCGTAAATCTTATTCACTTTTCTGTGAAATATGATATTGACTGCATGTCCAAAATGTAAACAAGCAAAAAAATGTTTCCAGTTCAGCAGCACAAAAAAAGTTGATGTAAGTGAGCTCAGTCCCTTGGTCATCTGTTCTTTTGTTCAGGTGGAGGAAGTGATAGAAACCCTTGTTTAATCATAGAATCATAGAATAGTTAGGGTTGGAAAGGACCTTAAGATCATCTAGTTCCAACCCCCCTGCCATTGGCAGAGACACCTCCCACTAGACCATGTCACCCAACGCTCTGTTCAACCTGGACTTGAACACCATCAGGGATGGAGCATTCACAACTTCCCTGGGCAACCCAGTCCAGTGCCTCACCACCCTTACAGTAAAGAATTTCTTCCTTATATCCAATCTAAACTTCCCCTGTTTCAGTTTTAACCTGTTGCGCCTTATCCTATCACTACAGTCCCTAATGAAGAGTCCCTCTGCAGCATCCTTGTAGCCCCCCCTTCAGATATTGGAAGGCTGCTATGAGGTCTCCACGCAGCCTTCTCTTCTCCAGGAAGAGCAGCCCCAACTTTCTCAATGTGTCTGAGAACAAACAGCTGACATATAAATCCCATCTCTTCTTGAATAAAAGTGGATGTCTTTTTCATTGTGGTAGAAACTGTAACAGGGACTGTTTCTTTCTTCAGGTCCACAGGAAGCTGCATAGGCTCTCTGCTTGTCAGAAAACTAAGCCTATGCACAAAAACAGCATGTGAAACAAACCCAGTCTTTCTTCTGAATTTCCATCCTTTGAGTTGAATGTATTATTATGTTTTAAACTGTTCTGATAGCTTGCTTACGGTGATATTTCAGTAAGTCTCATATGAATGAGAAAGCAAATGAGTCACATTCAGTTCTGCCTAATGAACATGCCTGAGAGAAGAATTTGTCTCAGGCCTCAAGTCTGAGTGTGGAAAAGTACATATTGATGAGGCTTCAAGCACAGGCTGGAACAAAGTTTTGAACCATGAATACAGGTTTTTCACTAACAAGGCAATCCAACACTAAACATATGGGATGAAGACTGCCCAATCTACCTCCTGGGTTTATTAGCTTATGTTTCATTGAGGAGTTGATGTTACCACAATGAGAGAGCTGAAAGAAATTTGGTGGGCAGGATCAGAGCAAAAGAAATGGGCAATAGCTTGAGGTTGGTTAGTGGAAAGCAGGATAAAGGGAAGGAGAAACTGGAGAAAAAATCTGGAAACCCCTTCTTTAGAGGAAATCTGCTGCTCTTAATTTCTTTGTAGCTGGTAAAAAACAATGTGAGTACAGTGGATTTGTGCTGGTTGAAGATAATTTGGAAAACAACCAACTTTAGTATGACCTTCAATTAGGAGAGCACTTAAACACATGAAGAATCATTAATAGCTGTACAGACTTCAGGAAAGCCTAAAGCGAAAACATGTTTCATAGCTTGCCTAATGCAGGACCAAAATGAGGGATGGAATATCTGCAACTGAAACTCTATGGTTTGTGCAGAAATTGGAATTCAGCTAAAAACCTCATTGAAAATGTGGTATTTATCATGTTAGGCAGTGTCTACTGCTGGAAATCAATTCTGGAAACACTGAATATGCTTGATTCCCACTGAGATCAATGAAAATATGAATCAAATTCAGACTTATCTATGTCATTTAGATCCAGACTTCTACCACATTACAGTTTCTTCAAAGTTACAAGTGTGACAAAAGTTAATTTTTTAATGCTGACTCTGTAAAATTACTGTGCATTTCACTGAATTTAGTCCTTTACGTACATATGGTTGCTGATAAACTCTATCTAGAAAATGCCATATATATAGAGTATCTTATGAACATTTCCACAAAATGGGAGATATTTTACTCTTAATTTGACAAAGACATTATCACACTTTTCTCTCACAGAACTGTAGTACAATTTGTGGAAAACCCCCATCGTCCTGGGATACATATATAAACTCATAGCATCATAGAATAGTTAGGGTTGGAAGGGACGTTAAGGTCATCTAGTTCCAACCCCCCTGCCAGGGGCAGGGACACCTCACACTAAACCATGTCACCCAAGGCTCTGTCCAACCCGGCCTCGAACACCACCAGGGGTGGAGCATTCACAACTTCCCTGGGCAACCCATTCCAGTGTCTCACCACCTTTACAGTAAAGAATTTCTTCCTCATATCCAATCTAAACTTCCCCTGTTTCAGTTTTAACCCATTACCCCTTGTCCTCTCACTACTGTCCCTAATGAAGAGTCCCTCTGCAGCATCCTTGTAGCCCCCCCTTCAGATATTGGAAGGCTGCTATGAGGTCTCCACGCAGCCTTCTCTTCTCCAGGCTGAACAGCCCCAACTTTCTCAGCCTGTCTTCATATGGGAGGTTCTCCAGTCCCATGATCATCCTTGGGGCCTTCCTTTGGACTTGTTCCAACACTTCCATGTCCTTTTTATGTTGAGGACACCAGAACTGCACACAATACTCTAAGTGAAGTCTCAGGAGAGCAGAGTAGAGGGGCAGGATCACCTCCCTCGACCTGCTGGTCACACTCCTTTTGATGCAACCCAAGATATGGTTGGCTTTCTGGGCTGCAAGCGCACACTGCTGGCTCATGTTCATTTTCTTATCAACTAAAACCCCCAAGTCCTTCTCTGCAGGGCTGCTCTGAATCTCTTCCCTGCCCAACCTGTAGCTGTGCGATTGCTCCAACCCAGGTGGAGGACCTTGCACTTGTCATGGTTAAACTTCATCAGGTTGGCATCAGCCCACCTCACAAGCGTGCCAAGGTCCCTCTGGATGGCATTCCTTCCCTCCAACATATCAACTGAACCACACAGCTTGGTGCCATCAGCAAGCTTGCTGAGGGTGCACTCAATCCCACTGTCCATGTCACCAACAAAGATGTTGAACAAGACCGGTCCCAACACCGATCCCTGAGGGACACCACTCGTTACTGATCTCCAGCTGGACATGGAGCCATTGAGCACAACTCTTTGCGTGCAGCCATCCAGCCAGTTCTTTATCCACCAAGTGGTCCACCTATCAAATTGATGTCTCTCCAACTTAGAGACAAGGATGTCATGTGAAACAGTGTCAAATGCTTTGCACAAGTCCAGGTAGATGACGTCAAGTGCTCTACCCCTGTCCATCAGTTCCGTAGCCCCATCATAGAAGGCCACCCGATTGGTCAGGCAGGATTTCCCCTTAGTGAAGCCATGCTGGCTGTCACCAACCACCTGGTTGTTTTTCATGTGCCTTAGCATGCCTTCCAGGAGAATCTGCACCAAGATTTTGCCAGGCCCGGAGGTGAGGCTGACTGGTCTGTAGTTCCCCAGCTCATCCATTTTGCTCGTTCTTGAAAATGGGGGTAATATTTCCCTTTTTCCAGTCATTGGGAACCTCACCTGACTGCCATGATTTTTCAAATATGATAGACAGTGCCTTAGCAACTTCATTTGCCAGCTCCTTCAGGACCCGCGGATGGATTTCATCAGGTCCCACGGACTTGTATAAGTTCAGGTTCCTAAGACGGTCTCAAACCTGATCCTCTCCTACAGTGGGCCCAGGGTCTTGGTTCTCACTGTCCCCGCATCTGCCTTCCAAGACTTGGGTGGTATGGTCAGAGCATTTTCTGGTGAAGACTGAGGCAAAGAAGTCATTCAGAACCTCAGCCTTCTCCAAATCCAGGGTAGCCAGTTCTCCCGATAGCTTCTGGAGAGGGCCCAGGTTGTCCCTAGTCTGCCTTTTGTTTGCAATGTACCTATAGAATCCCTTCCTGTTATCCTTAACATCCCTAGCCAAGTTTAATTCTAAGTGGTCCTTAGCTTTCCTAACCTGGTCCCTATCTTCCTGGACAACATCCCTTTATTCTTCCCAGGCTGCCTGTCCTTGCTTCCACCTTTTATAAGTCTCTTTTTTCCTTCGAATTTTCCTCAGCGGGTCCTTATAAATGCTTTAGACCGTAGAACTACCTATTATGACACTGCCATAAATGTCATTTTTTCAGAATATGCGGTAAACATGCTCACTCTGAACAGTCAAAGAAATAATGTCTGATACTGGTTAACTGTGCCATTCTAATATTGTGTAAATAAGGCTGGAGTTTACATAAACAAAACAGTTTTGCTATACAAAAGCAGCTAACAGTGCTGTGACATGTCTGCATGGATAACCACCTATTATTAAGTATATGCTTTTAAGGCAACTTCCTAACATGGATCTGCAGTTAGACCTGGCAATACTTTTGATAAAGTGATGTCGTATTTCTGTTCTGAGAATTTTGCCCATTTGGCACTGTGATGTCTCTCAACTCCAATACTCCTTATGCTTAACACTTCTATGCTCATATTGTTTACACAAGGGTCCTGATTCTATGAACTTTATTAACATATAGAGGTCCAGGGAGCAAATTAAGACCATTTAAAGGAATATGGATTGCTTTTGTGAGAGGAAGGGTTGCATAACTGGGCCCATTAAGGGCTTGTCTGCACTGCAACAGAGTGCGCATAATTCAAGTCAATTAATTTGAACTAATCTAGCAGTAAAAGCACTCTGAATATAGTCTGAGCTCTTCTGAGGGTTTTAACTCAAAATTAATATCCTAGGTTAATGCCCAACCTCATGTAGCTAGCCTTTGCTATTATTTAAAGTATTCATTAACTGCAAATAACCAATATAAGAGCGCATGATGTTATGGTTTAAATGGAAGTGATTTTTTTCTCTTTCTGTCTTTGTCCTTTTCATACTTAAAGATGCTGACCTTAGTGTTGTCATCTTGTTATTGCCAAAATGATAGCTTAGCTATGGATGATGAAGAAATCATTTAAGGTTATTCAGGTAGGATCACAGTGATGCATCATGAACCATGGCAGCATTTTTCTGGAACATTTAATCTGAATAGCCTTGGCTATCCAAGTAACTTAGGTTATTAACTCTGTGGTGTTCCTGCGCTCACAGCTCTTAGTGTGATCACATTTAAAGAATTCTTTGCAAAAATATATGAATATAAACTAAGTTTTCACAGATATAATTGTGTCACTATCAGTCACAATCATCTAAAATATATTTTGAGCATTACTCAACTATATTCTAAATATTTGTTATGGTTTCTGAAATAATTTCTATGAGATATTATCTTTCTATAGAGGATATAGTATTTTCTTCTTCAAAGAGTTCAAAACAACGCTAATATTACTGTGTTTTCCCTTTTGCTTTTAATGAATGTTATCATTCCAAAATATAGTATACTACTAATGACTACAGCAATTCTCTCTTTGTGAGCAGAAACAGGTGAACAAGGTTTTTTTGCAAGATCATTATGAATATTTTCCATGCAGATAAACAGCAATAAAAAAAACACTCTTTTCACATTTAGACAGCAAATCTGTTAGTCTGTGGTCTCACAGATCTTGACCTGAACACAGGGAAGAAAAACATTGTAAATTTTGCAGCCTGACTGGCCTACTTATTTTTCTTGTTCTAAGTTAGAGAATCATTTGGAATTTGTGTTCTGCTCGTCACTGAAACTGAGATTTGGATTCAGTTACCTAAGTATTCATGTATTGCACTTTTATTTGGGTTTTTGTGTTTTGTTTTGGTTTTTTTTTTCCTAATGAAAAGCATTTAGACTAGTCTTCAAGAGCTCCTTATGAAGATCGTAGGTTTCTCACTGGTCCCATGTCGCATCTGCCTGCCCATATGGATGTTTTCTTTTCAGAAAGGAAGAAACCTGTATGACTGTTACATCCTTTATGTGAAACTAAACTATGAATTTTCACAACAGTTTGATTTGTGAGAAATTCCATAAGCTACCAGATTTACTTCAGCTGTTGCTTTGTACTTTTTATGGAAAGACACATAGTAACTTCTAGGAATTTGCATGCTTTTGTGTTATTGTGTTTGGAACAGGATAAGATTTTTATAAGCTAAATAGTAGTTAGGAAATTATCTCTAGTATGAGTACAGATAACTCTAATGTTTGAAAATACAAAGACTTACAAAGTTCTAGAACAACTGTACACAGATTTTCTTTGTTCATCCTGTTAAAATCAAGTAATAATGCTTTCTCATTTTAAAACCTGTGAAGAGAGAATTGCATGATCTTTTTAGATCTGTGTGTAGTCCATCTTGTTGGAGGGAAAAGGCAAGGCTGTTCCGTAAAAAAAAAGGTTACTCTGTAAAAAAAAAGGCTACTCTGTAGATTAACAACTGAATAAAGAGTTTACCTTTTTTATCTACACATCTACTTTCAAGGAATTTTTTTCTTTACTGAATGGAAAGAAAAATATTGCTTCAGTTTGCTGATCTTCTAAAGGTTTGCTTAGGAGACACTGTTCCCTGTATAATGAAGGTAAGTCTATCAACGATGATGTCAGAGCACCCCACAAGCAGAAAAGATATGTTGGAAGGGTCTATGAGATTATTTTCAAGACTGTGAACAATCTTCAAAAGAAAACTTTTGTCGTTTCTAAATCCATGGTTTCTAAGAGTCATCATTATTTCTCCTACAAATATATACTAAAGAATAAGCTGCATTTTTGTCTATATTTTCATGGTGAAATCAGAACAAAGCTTACGATGAAAATCAATAAAATCTCTCATTTTTCTGTTTTGCTAAGGAAGGAATAACAACATTCTTCCAGTTATCACTTTCTGTTTCTACCATGAAATTACTTGATGACACTGTCAGGGCAATACTTAATTGCAGCGTACTACATAATTCTTAGAATATACTCCATACCTAAGATAAGGAATAAGTATTTGTCTGCATCTAGGTTAGCAAAAATACTTTTTTAGAAAAAAAAAGTACGAAAATTATTTTTGTTGTTGTTGTTTTGGTTGTCCAATTATCACTGTTTCCTTACCTTCACAGGTAAGCCGTGATAGTGGTATTTCTGGTTGATTGCAGCATGGAATATACTATGGCTGGCTGCACTTCATCCAACCTGGAAATTGTACAATTTTGTCAAATCCTAATTGAGCCTAAATCCACCCTGTTGAAAAACAGGACTTATTATTCAGGGTTCAGAGCTATGCTGGCACAGTTATACTGCATCGAGGCACAAATTATCATCTCTGGGCAGCTCTTCATTCTTCTTTGAGAATATATTAGATCAGTTCAGAGCTAGCTCTGGAGTCTCTGTCATTGCCTAATTTAGAGGAAACCTATGTAATTTAGGAAAACATCAGGCCTATGCAACTTCAGGCTTTCCCCAAGTATTCAACGAAGTGTAAGTAATTTTTTGTAAGTCTTGTGGATTTGTCTGTTAGATTGACATGTCTCAATCCTGCTTAAATCCTTCTTCATATACCTGTCTTTTCTGCATCTGGCCCAAAGAATATCTATTCACAGCTGTACATTATTCCCATCAATCAATAAATACCAGGGGGTTTTCTTCAACAGTGAAATATTTACCTATTTTAATTAAAGAAAATCTAAAACTTCAAGGTACAAACTTTAGTGTCCTACAGAAGCAACTTCTCACCTATCACTTTGTTACTTGTCTTCTGCCTTTTTTTTTTTTTTAACTTGAAAGCTCCCTGCTTAACTGTTAATAGTATACCACACATATTCTCTTAATAACATTGTTTTCAGCAAATTGAGTATCACTTCTAGGTATATTAATACAGCTCCTGTTTGAGAAGCTTAAAAAAAGAATAATTTGAAAAAACTTATTTGCAGTCAGGAATGAAAGATTTCTCTCAAGTGATTTAGGGTGGGCTTTTCCCTGATGGCTCGTTCAGTTTTTTCATTAAAAAAATTTCATGCATAGATTAAACATCAAATATCAATGAGTAGTGTAATAAAGTGTGATGATTTCTGAGTCACTACTAGAACATCCCCATGATTCATACACTAAAGCTTGAGAAAAGCTGTTAGTGGCATGAGGGATCCTTCACTGTTCTTCACTGCTACAGCATCAGCTCAGTAAACTTCTATGTGCTGTATTTAAAGGATAAGGTGTTTTTGTTGGTAGAACACTGATGACCAAGAAGCAGTACAGCTCATGGGAAAGTCTGAGCATTTTGATCACTCAGACAATGTAGCAACTATAGACACTTTATTACAAAGAGCAGTGACGCAACTAGGAAGTGAGGGAGCCAAGAAAGTGAGCAAAGCTTTTATAAATCTGAGATGATCAGAAATAGAGATAAATAAAATTTAGGTGGATAAGGATGGTGAGATGAAAAAAAGATCCCCAACTTTCCTTAGATCAGTGATCCCAGAGAACAGTTTAGGAAAATGGGATAGAAATGTCATTTTCTAAAAATACATTTGGCTTTCTTGTCACTTAGGTCATTTCTCTTAGCTAATGAGATCTTACTGCATAAAAAGCAAAAGGTTTTATTTTGTGTATGTGTTTAACAACAGCTGTGGTTTAAAATGAGAGAGAATAGAATTCCCATGAAGACACAGAGATGTAAGTTAGGCTCTGCTGACCTATACTCCTGCCATTCTCTAACTTTGTACTAATAAAAGTTCTAAGACTAAAATGTTATAAGCCCTCATGTATAAATGCAGGTAGTGACAGGACAATGGGTGATGGCTTTAAAATGGATGAGGGTAGATTTAGATTAGACATTAGGAAGAAGTTCTTTACTGTGAGGGTGGTGAGACACTGAAACAGATTGCTTATAGAAGCTGCGGCTGCTTCATCCCTGACAGTGTTCAAGGCCAGGCTGGACAGGGTTTTGGGCAACCTGGTCTAGTGGAAGGTGTCCCTGCCCATGGCAGGTGGGTTGGAACTAGATGATCTCTAAGGTTCCTTCCAAAACCAAACCATTCTATGATTCTGTGGTAAGGGTGTGTAACCCAATAATCTTTTAATCTTAAGGAAAACTGAATCCATTGTTTAAAACCAGGAATGGCTTATCACAACTACCTTCACTGTTGATCTGACTAATCAGTGCTCAAAAATCAATGTATGGTATTGCTCTTTTCTAAGACTCCTTCACATAGAAAAAATAATTGAACTGTAGCTATCATGAGCAGCTATTTCCAGTCTCACAGTAGTCAGATGCTTTTTTGATTTAGATATAAAACTATAAACACTGCCCACGAAAGTCAATCATGAAAGCCGAGTTGTGAACAGGAACTGCCATTGTTCCAAAAATATCAATACTGTATTCAGGATGAAGTACATATTTTTCCAGTTTAATGTATGCCATTTTGAAAATTACTTATACTAATAGGAGAAAAATCTCCCTTCTCTCTTGCAGAAGGACTGTATTTGTAAGACTGATCACCACTACTACATTGATCTGACTGCATCTTTCTGCTGTAGCTGAAAAAAAATCCTATGTGGAGAATCCTTATGTTCCTTTGCTTACAAAGTGGGAAAGAAGAGAAGATAAACCATTACGTCTATTCTTAAATACATTAGATGTCTTCAGACATAATAACAGTAGTGACCTTCATGAACATCTAGATAAACAGAGAAGGCAAACAAGAAATATCTTGCAGGATTTTTATTTTTTTCCCTTTGTTCTTGGCCAGATTCCTGATTTACTTTTTCTCATTTGCTGGGCTAAGTATTATTAAAGATATTTTTTAAACTCAAGGGCCTTTTAATCAACTTTACTTTTCAGAATTTCAGAAAGCTTAGGCTTCTTTTGTTGGCATCATTCTGGAGCCAGCTGATCCACCTTAATGTTTTCTATTTGGGAGCTATCATTGATGGTCTTGTCTTGGTGCTTTCTTTAATCCTAAGTAATATATCTATCCCAGAGTATAAATATGCATTCTTATCTCCAGTTCCCATTTACATTGACCTTAGACCACTGTCTGCATTATATGAAAAAGACATCTCATTATCATTATGTGACTGGAAAATGGATTCATCCTCTGGCATTGGTTTTTGGAGAATAAGACTACAAAGTAATTGGAATTGGGTTTTCATGACAAGTCAAATAAACTATGATATATAACATCCTCTATGAGCTCTTTAATTCTTGAGTAAGTTCTCAACTTCCTTGAAGTTAGTGCAAAATCTCCTTGAGACTTCAGTGGGATTAGGATTTTGAACTGGTTTTGGTAAAAGATGAAATACGGCAGTGTCTCAAAGGCATAACAAGACATGAAACTCCTCTCATGAACCACAGCAGATTTTGATAACAAGTTGGCATTAACTATAATATTTCACTGTGATAATAATTCATACTTGCATCTTCTGACCTTTCTTAATATTAAACTATTTTAATATGTAGCCAGTAGCATTTTATCAGCACCTCTGATGCATCAATGCAGCATATCACAATAAACTTCCAGTGTTAAGTTTTGTTTTAATACATATTTTAGCTATGCCTATTGATGTCAATAGGAATGGAGTCCAAGCAAGCGAGTAAAAGATCTGGTCTCAAAAGATATGAGAGTATAATTTACCTTTCACTGCTTGAACAGCTCTGTGTTATTTTTATTTTCCCCCATTTTATTAACTCATCAGATCTTCTACATTAAATGCAAAAAAGAAGTTGCTTGTAGACTAATGAACAAACCTTGCCAATTGTAAACTTACAGAATTATTCATTTAGCTGGTTCCTATTCATAAGGAAACCATGGCTGTGTTCTTATTAGCAGCCGGTTGCTCATGCTTTAATAAACTACTCATCAATGTTGATCTGAGACATATCTTTCCATTTTTATCCTGTAATGCTTTGAGCAATGCTGAGTAGATAATTCCAGTCTCTTAATCACAGAGTTACTCCAACGCACAACAGACGACCAAGATCACCAAAGCTAGAGACAGTGATGTACAATAGAACCAGCCTCTGAACTCATATGATAAAACTCTGTTTATGCTTGCATATGCCAATTAGGAGTTGTTAGATCATGTGGATCACAGCCGTTATATATATAATAATATATATATATATAATGAGTCTTCAGTACATGGCAAGATGTTTGGGGATTTTGACAATTTTGGTGGGTGGAGATTTTGCTGTGTTTGTTCATCAACATTTATGTGAAGAGGTTAACACTGGCAGTTAAAAAAAAAACATTTTTTGCTGTTGATATTAGCTTTTTTCTAAGTTTTTCTCTGTATGCTTTTACAGATGTCAAAGATCCCCTCTACTAATTATGCCCTTTCTGGCTGGGACCCCATCTTTTTTCATAGTCTCAAACCAAAAAGGAGTCCCATAGCTGCCATAAACTCAAATGTGGTTCTTGACTTTGAACACCATTTTTAGGCGTTGCTGTTGTACAGAATTAAAGGCTACTCAGCTTTTTTGTAGGCCAATATGTTTATCTGCACTTTTCAGCAGCTCAGAACTCCATATGGTTTTCTTTCACAATCTTTTATAGAGCTGTTTCTGAACTTCTCATCTTGTTATTAAAACCAAAGTTTAACCAGACTACACTAAATAATTGCTTTTTGCCAGCTGTGCCCTGGCTAAATGCTCTATAGGACTGGTATCTGCTCCTTTAACTTGCACTTAGTACTTCTATACACTAAGCACGAAGAAAATGACCTCATCAAAAGAGGCCTGACATTCCAGCAAGGCTTGCACAAGGCTTTCAAAACATAAGCATATGTTTTCCTGATACATATTTTGTGCCAGAAAGGGTGTAATGAGTCATCACCTCTGCAATATTTAATACCTCAATTAATGTAAAGCCTCTTTCAACCTTTTTGCTGCTAGTAAACCTGTTATACTTTTAAATAAAATATTTATCTGACCAGCATTGACAAAGTATGCTACTTAGTCAGCAATGTGGGTGTGTTTTTCCTAGCTGGTCACCCTAAAAACTTTTATGGTGTTTAATGACTGACTATTGAAAAATTCTATGCATAAATTTCTTTCTTGGCATTTACAGGGGGTAACAACAGTAATAATTAATATGCAACAATGTAACAAATGTAGCCATTAAAAATGCAAAACCCCTATGGTTACTGGTAATGACTTTAGATCAGTGGGAGGTTTTCTCCTAACTTCAGTCAGTATTGGGTCAGGCCAAAAGGAACAGGTGTTTGCTTTGTGGTAACAACATGAGACCACTGATGTATACCATAAAAACGTGACACAGCAGCTTTGCAATGAGAGGGGTAGTTTTTCATTTGAAAGAAGAAGTGCAACAGGTTGTTGGTTGCCCAACTCTAAATTTGTAGTCCACCTGCTTGTAGCATCTGCCTGAAAGTTAATCTCTGTACCCTGATTGAGCTGGAGTCTTGAGGAGTCAGTTTTTTCACGGTGGGCTGGTTGGTGTTAAAATAGCCCTATATCTAAGGACTTAGGTTGCAGAGCTCATCATGCAATAAACCAGGTTTCAACTGCCCAAATGCTTTTCTTCATACACGAGGTTATAAAAGAGAAAATTAAATGATTCATTGCCTAATATTTTTCAGTTTACTGTGTGCCATAGCAATGTACCTATATCATTATACTGATGAGACACAACTTTTCACTGCTTGTTTAAACAAATGCTCAAAATAATCCATGGCTTGAACTGGGGAATTCAGAAGAGACATGTCTGGGATAAGAGGACATATAAACATTTAGGGCAATGCCATGGCAAGGCCTAGTGTACAAATCTATTCTATAATATGTTCAACCTTCATTTCTTCGGTGGAAATCATGATTTCACAGGCTGAAAGTCTGTATACTAAACTCCAGCATTTGGGTTGTATCTGGAACTAAACAAAGTGCTACAGTGGTGGCTTCACTGTCCCTTTTAACAGGAAGAGGAATACCCCAAAAAAAAGTAGTACATATAACATTAGCATTTTTTACCACCATTTCTATGGGACAAACTCTTACCTGAAGGACTTGGTATTTCAGCTTTTCACACTTAATTTCAATAATTATTGAACATCTTTATACAGTGAATAATGTCTTTTCTCTAAACTGTATCTACACACTTCCACCAGTACCATCTTGTTTTCTGTATCATTAGGTGGTCATTATGGTCATTATTTAAAGGTACTATCTTGCTCATGCTGAAACAGAATCTTCTGCAGGATTTAATAAACTTGTTATGTCTAAAATGACTTCCAACATTGACTAAACTACTTTTTTTGTGCGTCTAGTTTTGAAATTTCTGTTTGAAATGCCTTCAAAACTGACTGCTTGTCATGAAATCACTTATGTGTCCATTTGCAGATTGACTTGATAAAATCTCTACTTTCTGCTATTCCATTATTGTGTCCATGTTAACAAGCCTCTAGTTAAACTTCAAGACCATAGCCTGGGAAATAGATTTGGATGTTATCTACCACTGTGTTGAATAAAATGAAATTCAGTGTAAGCCTTTCTCCTAATTTCTTTAAGATTTCCTCTGTACCTTCATGAGATTTGTAAGAAGCAAGGCAAGCCTAATGAAAAGGTGTAATTATGTAGTTTTGTCATTTTTCTTTGTCTGTGTTCTGTGGGCAACAGCAATAAGTGAAAGGTGAACAGAAACAACTTCTCTGGTCACAGAATAAGTATTGGTATTAGGTAAGGAAAACTATGTTTTACTTTCTATTGAAGTCCTAATCTACAATATCATGTTAGCCAGGTGGATGTGTGCTGTGTAGACCACAGACCACAGATTCATGCAATGTTTGCCCTCAGCTGTCAGATGAAAAAAAACAGAGACACTCTCCACAGTCAGCTGATTTCAGCTACAGTCATGCATGATGTGTTATACAATATGGGCAAAGATTTGCTCTGGAGCTTATTGATAGGGCAATCAGATTTTGCAGTCCTAATATCTGAGGAGCAAGGGTGTTCTGTAATATGCCAGTTTTCCTGTATTATATCGGTTGCAATCATAGAATGATAGAATCACAGAATAGTTAGGGTTGGAAGGGACCTTAAGATCATCTAGTTCCAACCCCCCTGCCAGGGGCAGGGAAACCTCACACTAGACCATGTCACCCAAGGCTCTGTCCAACCCAGCCTTGAACACCACCAGGGGTGGAGCATTCACAACTTCCCTGGGCAACCCATTCCCGTGTCTCACCACCCTTACAGTAAAGAATTTCTTCCTCATATCCAATCTAAACTTCCCCTGTTTCAGTTTTAACCTGTTGCCCCTTTTCCTATCACTACAGTCCCTAATGAAGAGTCCCTCTGCAGCATCCTTGTAGCCCCCCCTTCAGATATTGGAAGGCTGCTATGAGGTCTCCATGCAGCCTTCTCTTCTCCAGGCTGAACAGCCCCAACTTTCTCAGCCTGTCTTCATATGGGAGGTTCTCCAGTCCCATGATCATCCTTGGGGCCTTCCTTTGGGCTTGTTCCAACACTTCCATGTCCTTTTTATGTTGAGGACACCAGAACTGCACACAATACTCTAAGTGAAGTCTCAGGAGAGCAGAGTAGAGGGGCAGGATCACCTCCCTCGACCTGCTGGTCACACTCCTTTTGATGCAACCCAAGATATGGTTGGCTTTCTGGGCTGCAAGCGCACACTGCTGGCTCATGTTCATTTTCTTATCAACTAAAACCCCCAAGTCCTTCTCTGCAGGGCTGCTCTGAATCTCTTCCCTGCCCAACCTGTAGCTGTGCGATTGCTCCAACCCAGGTGGAGGACCTTGCACTTGTCATGGTTAAACTTCATAAGGTTGGCATCAGCCCACCTCACAAGCGTGCCAAGGTCCCTCTGGATGGCATTCCTTCCCTCCAACATATCAACTGAACCACACAGCTTGGTGTCATCAGCAAGCTTGCTGAGGGTGCACTCAATCCCACTGTCCATGTCACCAACAAAGATGTTGAACAAGACCGGTCCCAACACCGATCCCTGAGGGACACCACTCGTTACTGATCTCCAGCTGGACATGGAGCCATTGAGCACAACTCTTTGCGTGCAGCCATCCAGCCAGTTCTTTGTCCACTCAGTGGTCCACCTATCAAATTGATGTCTCTCCAACTTAGAGACAAGGATGTCATGTGATACAGTGTCAAATGCTTTGCACAAGTCCAGGTAGATGACGTCAAGTGCTCTACCCCTGTCCATCAGTTCCGTAGCCCCATCATAGAAGGCCACCAGATTGGTCAGGCAGGATTTCCCCTTAGTGAAGCCATGCTGGCTGTCACCAACCACCTTGTTGTTTTTCATGTGCCTTAGCATGCCTTCCAGGAGAATCTGCACCAAGATTTTGCCAGGCCCGGAGGTGAGGCTGACTGGTCTGTAGTTCCCCAGCTCATCCATTTTGCTCGTTCTTGAAAATGGGGGTTATATTTCCCTTTTTCCAGTCATTGGGAACTTCACCTGACTGCCATGATTTTTCAAATATGATGGACAGCGGCTTAGCAACTTCATTTGCCAGCTCCTTCAGGACCTGCGGATGGATTTCATCAGGTCCCATGGACTTGTATACATCAAGATCAATTAAATCTGACTTTCGGTTGTCAGCAATATGAATTTTGCTCTTTTTTTTTTTTTTTTTTCCTCTGCTTTCTATCCAAACCTTTAAATTACAGGGCATCAGTAAACTCTAAACCACTGTGTGGACTGTACAATGCCATATAGAGGCTCTGCAAGACTTACAAGGAAAAGTTCTGAGGCCCATTTTTCTCTAGTATTGATCATGGTAAAATGCTTTGTCTTTAAGTTTTGCTCTTTGTACTCCTTTTAGCCACGTTGGATAGAAGACATGTTGTGTTCCTGTACTTTTTAAAGACAAGTCCAAAGTCCTGTAAGAATAAAATTCTACCCATTTCATCCAATGTGAAAAAAATCCTACCTTCATTACCTGAACTCTGGACAGCTTCAAAGAAAAAATGTACCTTATGGGTAAGTATAAATAAATTAGAACTTCTGCTCAATCAGGTACTCTGCATTAGAAACAGATAAACCCAGGCTGTCAAGAGATTCCAAGAAATATTCATATGGTGGAGAAAGTTTAGCAGTTTTTTTGCAATTCTTAAAATATGTTCAAGGTAGAACAGTTAATGCTTAGGAGAAATTAGAGAAATATAGGCTAGCAGAGCTAAACAGAGATTAAGAAATCATGTATTTTCATCATCAGTTGTAGGGGATCCTTTCATAACAGCACACCCCAGTGCCAAAGGGTCTTGCACATGTCCCTGTAAACTCTTGTAATTAAAACAGTAAAGTTACCATTTTGAAAGTGTAAACAATAATTCTGCTTCCAAATTGCAATGACTAAATCCTGACAGCTTGTCAACGCCTACTCAGTCATGGTACGCGTGCTGTCTATGGTCAACACATCTGCCTCTGCTTCCAAGGTTACGTAGAATTGCCAGGGTTAGTCCAGGAAGCAAGGGACAGTTTTGGTCATGCAGCTGTCAAGCCATCACATCGATAACCAACGTAAAATCAGCTTCTCTTTTAGGAGATATATCTTGTGTGTCTGACTATGGGTGGGAGGGATGACACCAAGAGAGGACTGTGAATGGCACAAGCAGGAGCATGCAGGAGGTAATAACTGACCAAAAGGGGTTAAAGAAAACAGTTCAGATCAGTCAGTTTTGTTTGTAATTGCAATGACAAGATGTCAAACACAGGAGGCAAGTCATACAAAAAAATCCAAATTCCTCTAGGAAGCTCAAATAAAGGCTTGTCTGCACGCCCCACAAGAGGAAATAAAGAAAGAAAGCTCAGCAATTTATACGAATTTACACCTGTTGGGCATTTGGCTTGACATCAGACAGAAGTTATATTCTATGGCCCAGCTTCCTATTGTACCATCAAGACTCCACTAGACAGGGTTGTCTGAGTTCTGTTCTTTTGCAAATTAAAATCCTCAGCCCGTGCAAGACAGATCTTTCTCAGCTGTCTTTTCCCTTCCAAGCTCCACCCTTCTTTGAGTTTCAGCTTGTTTTAAGGATGAGTGTAAACAGACATTTAAACCAGTAACAGGTGTTCCCAGAGAGACATGTTTTTGTTTCATTCCAGGAGGATGAGGTTTGTGACCGTCCACATTTCCTTCCCTTATATGAACAGGACATTCCAGGCAGGAAAGTTGTAGTAAGCCAGTGTCAGCCAGCAAAAGCAAAATTCACTGAGGGGATTCAGAGTATCACCCCAGAGGTCTTTGTGGAGAATAATACTGAGAAAGGTCACGAAAAATATTGGCCTGACATCTGCAGCCTCCCACATGGGCAGTTAGTGCTATGTGCTCCACAGGCAAATTCATGTATGAAGAGGAATGGGCTAATATTCCCCTAAACGTCATCTCTCCTGCAGTTCTCACCAGCAGTTCTACCGCTTACCTGTGTGTACAGGACACTAGCACTATAACAGGCAACAGGTACACGAGGCCAGTTTTCCTCTCTTTGTACCAGAGCAAACCCAAAGTCCTTATTAAAAACAGGAAGGAGGCTGGGGGCACAGCTGAGAAAAAAGTCATGACCAAAAATAAGTTGGGTAATATAAAGGTAATAAAGGAGTTGTCACTAAACTATTGATTCTCCTGAAAGTTTAGCATTTCTTTGACGTATAATTAGAAATTTCACCTTTGATCTGAGAGTAACCATAGATCTGCAAATCCACAATTTCCCCAGAAACAACCAATATAATAATGAAAAAAAAAAAAAAACCTATATATTTTGATAAATTTTCACTTTCACCAAACTCCTTTCCTCCCCCCAAAATTTTATGTAAAAATTCCCAGTAAGGCCTTTCCTTCTGTCCTCTTCCTTGGTTAGGCCTAATCCTCACCCTACTGGAGCTCTTGGCCATGTTCCATCATCACTGACCCTAGTGTGTTTTATTTTAGTCGCTGGACTTGTTGCTGAAATAACAGTCTCTGTTCAATCACCATTATTTTTGAACTTTCCACCTTCCCTCATCTCTTTAAAGATATTTAGTAGCACAATAGCTATGCTTCTTTGCAGGGAAACTAGCCTTTTTCCCTCAGTCAGTCTCGATACTTTTGGGAGTTCCTCTCAGAAATCTTCTGCAGATGTGAGCTCAGCTGCTAAGAATGGCTGGGCATGGCCCCAAGTTTTCAACTCAGCACATGACCCTTCCCAGAGAGAAGACCTCCAGTCTGTGTCCCAGGCCACATCTCTCCCGCTTGCATAAACCAGTACAAATATGCTCTGCCAAGAACAAATCCACTGGGACTGGTTCCCATCCGCTGCTGGGGTACATGACTACATGACTACCTTGTGTGATCTTTGGCTACTAGCCTTTGAAAATTGACTTGACACATAGCTTTTACCTAAAAGCCTAACTCCTTGGTAAACATTTAGCAATCTAAACAACTTGAAACAGAGCCCAGTCCAAATGGCTTACCAAGGAGGAGACAAAAAAAAAAGAAAAGGAGAGGAAAGAGGAGAAAAAAAGAATTGTGTATGTCCTTGCCCCATGCACGACTTCGACTGAAGATAGTTTCTTACCCTCAGACCTCAGGGAAAAGAGAAATTTATTATGTCAGTGAAGAGAGAAGCTGGTTCTCTGCTTTGATTCAGGCCAGATCCAAATGAGTCTAGAAGTTTCCAGGAAAGCTCTCGCTGGCACTGATCTTGTGTCTTCAGGTTTTAGCGTCTATGGCTCACAAAACCTTCCTCTTGTGGGCAAAGATCATGTTCTTGGGAGAATTGCAATAATTCTTGTAACGAAAACAAAGAATGTATTTTTGTTTATTTTTCCTAATGGCCCTGATCCAGCCAGGTTTTGCGTGCTGGTAACAGATGTTTCTCGTGAGTGACCCAACATCTGGCACAAAGATCTTCTGTTGTAATTGTTATAATGAAAACACAAAAGACTGCAGCGTTAGACACGAAGAACTGCATTTTTTTTTAATGGGTCTCCTACTTTGAAGCCATGAGTGTGTATACTGGGTTTGATCCAAAGCCTTTGAAAGTCAACACAAATTTTCATATATTTCAATGGGTTTGGGTCAGTATTTTTATGAACCACTGGATCTAAATGTACAAAAAAAAAAAGAAAATTGTATGTATGTACAAAAATGTACAAAAAGACAAAAAGAAAACTGCTGATCTTTACAAAAGCAGTGATTTTATTTTAAGAAGAACTCACTCTTTCTTGGTGTGCAGCTTTTATTCACGAGTCTTTCTGCTTCAAAATCTTGATGGAAAACAACACAAATTACAAATCACTTTAGGTAGGCTTATTATGCAATGCAGAAATTGTCTGAGCAAAAGCAATACAAAATCAAAACAACTTCTTTTTTTTTGGCACAATTAGTAATCAAAGAATGATCTCTTGCAGTGTCAACTGTATCTGTCTCCTGCAGAAATAAGTTTTAGTGTTTCTGTTCTTAAAACAGGGATCTTCTCATGAAAATGAATGGAGTCAGTTCTCCCTGAAATTTAGAGGCAGGATGCCTCAGAATTTTGAAACAAGCAAACAAGCAAACAACCAAAAGACAACCAAAAAACAAACCACCCACAACATTCTTTGGTCTTTTTTAAAGTCAAATGCTATTCCCACATGCACTCAAGAGAACCATACCATGACTTCCCTGTGTTTATAATTTAATTTATAAACATAAATATACTCTCTCTAAATGCAATTACTCTATATTATTCCTCCTAAGGAAGCAGAAAAGAAATGTGGAAAAGAGAAGGAAGATGGGGATAAAGGGAGGAAGGAAAAGAAGAAAAGAAAAAAAAAGAAAAACAAAAAACTAAAAGAAAAAAAGAAAAAAATTAAAAAGGAAAAGAAGAAAAAAAAAGAAAAAGAAAATTAAAAAGGAAAAGAAGAAAAAAAGAAAGAGAAGAAAAAATAGAGAAAGAGAAAAGGAGAAAGATAAACAAAAAGAAAAAGATAGAGAAAGATAAAACAAGAAAGAAAAAGGAAAGAAAAGAGATCCATACAAGGTAGTTTGACTGACAGCCAGCCCATGATTCACTTTACAAGCACTACAGTACTAAAATCTTCACTAATATTAACATGCATTTTATTCCTAAGTAAATTAACTTTAAGTTGCCAGCAAAAGCTGTTACTAAAGCAAATGCAATTGAAATGTATTAGTTCTTTATTCAGAGCTCTTCTCTTATACAATTCCATCCCTTAAGCATATTTTTGTCTTCTTTGCCTTTCACAAGTTTTAATGAAAAGCCTCATAAGCACAAATAGTACATATCCTTACCTAATATAAACACAAAAGACTTTTTGCTTTGGAAACAAATGTAGGCGAACAGCTGTGCTGATGAGCTACTCAGAGCTCCTATTGAATATGCAGCTGCTTCTCTCTGTCCTCAGAAAACTCCTGGCTTGATTGACAGACAGAGAGATAACCACATGGAAGAGGAGACCAGATACCAATCATAGGCTTAAATCAGAGCTGCCTTAAATCTACAAAAATGATGATTCTTATTTTTAGCTGCTGATGTGGCAGCCATTTAGTCACAAATCTGAAACTTCTGTCAAGCAGGTACAAATCCCTCTCCCCGAAATTTAAGCCACTTTAAATCTATTCAGGTTCAAATAGTAGGTTTGCAGTCTTAGCTTCTCAGTCTTAGCAGAGAAAGTTAAAGAAGGAAATAAGGTTTATTTATAACTATCATTTTTTTCAGGAATGAGCTATAACAATTAGAAATGTTTTCCAAGCTCTTGTTTTCTTTGCGGGACTGCTTGATAGTGTGGTTTCATTGGAAAATTAAGTCAGCCAGGCAGGAATATAATAAAAACATGCTGACTACTATCAAAACTGTGATTTTTGACCTGTTCCAGTCTGAAAAGTGCATTTCAGATGTTGGGTAGGATAATGACACTACATGTCTCACCATTGGACTCTCTGGTGACTTGGGAAACACAGGACTCATCAGTCTTTAGGATGTGGTGGTTTAGTCTAGATGTCCTTCTCATATCAGTTTAGCAAATCATGTGTAGGAAATAGGTGTTGTTTGCCCCAGAAAACTAGAGCTTTCAGACATTCAATTCATATAGTCTGGATCCGAGGTAGCATTTATATTTTTATAATAGCAGAGCATATAGACAGCCTGGCCTTTTGGGTGCATAGCCTATATCAAGTGCAAAGTGGATTAGGTTGTTTCTCTGAAAATTTAGTGTCCTAAATGCCATATTTGGTGCCTAAATAGTTTACAGAGTTGCTGTCTTAAGATATGACTTCTTTTGTAGAAAGGCAAAAGCGTTTATTTGTTTGCTTTAGCAGCTGCAGACCTATTACTCCACCCTGAAAACTGGTACGATGATGATGATTATTATTATTATACAAATTGGCAGATAGACAGGAAGTACAGTGGGTACTTGAAATCATAGAAGCTGCAATCTAAACTAGGAGGAGAACTGGGAACACTTCAGAGCTGATGAGTCTGGATAAGGGTCCTACCTCCAAACCAGAGTAAGCCTTCTCCCTCTCATTTATTTTCTATAGGATGGTTACCTGTGAGTGCTCTCTGGATGGGAGCCATCATATGCTTCCACCAGATTTCTGATTCAGGGTATACTGTGGTGCACACCTGCAGCTTGTTTTAGATGCAGTCAAAGTTGATGTTCTGGCTACGTTTCAATCTATGCTGATAGGTATCTCTCTGACCACCCATGTAGGGATCCTGTCACCAGTGGCTTATCTCAGTATTGGCACATACATCCTTTCAGCACTACCTACAGGATGTGGACCTTGTTTGCCTCTGACACCTGTTTCAATTTCTCTGCCCTACATTCAAAATATTTCCATATTTCTTTCTTCTGGCATAGATCTTTTTTTTTTATTTATTTTTTTTCCTTTTTCACAATTCGCATCACTTTTGCATGAATCCCTTGATTAATTTTATTTGTTTGAATGTTAACGAAGGTATTTTATTAAAGCCTTAAGGGAAGGAAAGCTGCCAACAAGCACTAAACATGCTGTGGTCCAGTCCTTGCACAAGAAACCATCATTTGATGCTAACCAGCTTACCAGTCGGTCCTGGCCTTAGAAGTTCAGTGCTTTAGGCAAGATAGGTTTATTGGGGTTGTTTAAAGTTTTCCTGCCACACACCCAGCTAAAATATTTCAAAAGCTCATAGAAGTATATAAATATATATGTGTGTGCATGTACTGGTATGTGATTATAAGTGCTATGTACATCCATACTCACACATACACTCACATACGCAGACATTATGCCATGTATCTAAGCCTCTGAGACAGCCACATCATAACTAAGTTAAACATTTTTACCCATCCCACTTCGCATTATTCTTTGCTCCATATTCCCGGATCCTTTAGGACAGGTCTTGGAAATCAAATATGCGGCCTCAGACAACTGCCACATTTTCTTTTTTATGTGGCCATAAAACATTTGTCTTCTTTTCCTAGGACAGAGCATTATCAGAAAAACTGGGTCTGGTATGCAGCTACACATCTAAATCTACACTTCATTATTTAAAATAAAAAAAACCCAAACAATTACTTTCCAGCCCTGCAGAACCAGAAGTACTATGTTTGTCCTGCTTTAAAGATTATATTTCAAATTTCAAAAGGGATGTAATGACCAGATTTTCCAAGCACATCAATGGGTTAAGTAAGAACACCTTTCTCTGTATATGTACACCTAGAGTTAGGTAACTTTGTGGTCCACTATGTCAACACTGACTACCTATAAGATAGGGTATGCTGGGAATAAGATTTTTGGATGTCTTTCTTCAATTACAGAAGACTGTGTTTCTATTAAATCCAAAACAAGGCAGTCTTCATGTGGTCTGAATGTTTCCCAACTGGCTTTATCCTGGAAATATCAAAACCATTAGACTCTAGACTAAACTCCAAGTGATGCATTTTTACAGGCTATATTGCTTTCTGAAAGCTGTCTACAGTCAGTTTTTTAATAACTTAAAAAGACAGAGGCACTAAGCAAAACTTGGAATCTCTAAACAGTATCTAATGAATAGTTTTCTACAAAATCTGTACCATATGGAGAACACAAAGCTATATAATGTGGCAGAAAGACAAGACATAGTCACCTATCCAGGTAACTGAACTGTGTACCTGAATACTCTAACTGAGAGAACAGCAAAAGTGAGCTCTATTAGAGTCAGTGAGGCTGCTCACATGCTTAAAGCAAAACAAAAGCTTAATCACTTTATTGAGTTGCAACATTCTTCTGTTTCAAATGCATAATTTATACTTGACTTTATCAGAATTTGTGGATGTCTGTATTCAAAATCTACATCATACACAGTCATGTTCTTATGTATAGGTCTTAGAAATAAATACAGAGTACTCCAAAATGCAATCCAAAGATATCTTCATATCTATTCTGGTACAACTAGTTTGTAGTCTACCCTCTATACTTCCAGCTGAATATTTTCGTTTCTCCTTATATCAGTGTTCTATGGCCACAAGAAGAAACAGAATTAATGACTCAGCTTGTACTAACAAAATGCAGATAGCTGTTACTCTGTTTTACATTTTAATTCTGTTACAAGCAATGAAACTAGGAGCATTTTATGTGAGCTATTTTACTTAATAGATATTTTTACTGTTGCTTTATTTTTAAAAAAGTAACAAAAAAAAGAATTATTCCTATATTAATCTATTTCTGCACTCAGTTGCATCTTTATTTTATTATATATAAATATTAATCTGTTAAGTAAGGAAAATGTGCTTCCATTTTAACATTTTAATTCCCCATTGCCCTGGACATTTTTGAACTAGGGTTACAACACATCTCCTTGTTGGTAGTCTAACCCACTCAATCTCTGCTTAGAGTTTTTTGTTTTATTGATTCAGTCTCCCAGCACTTGTAATATGATAAATATGTGGAAACTTGAAAATGGTATCTTGTTTACATGGCTATGCAGCTGCCAAAACAGCTGCTATTTCAATTTTTTAAGAGGGAGACAAGGGCCTCTTATCTGATGTGGAAGAAAAATAGACCGATCTTTCTATTAATTTTTAGTGTGTTTCAAACACATTTAATAACGCAGACAAGCCAAAATGTAAAAAAGATATCAACTACTATGCATAATATTGAAGAGCCTTCCTAAGAGTTAAAATAATTTATTTTCTTGTGTGAAATAATTTTTATGTATCAAGGTTGCAAGGAACTGAAAACTGCGGAAGATGGGAGTAATGTTTCCAAAGAGTCAAACACTCCCCTAAAACTATATAATTTCTGTTCAGCAGATATCAGACAAAGGAAAAATCAAGGTGGTGTTGATAGGTCCTGGTGGATGCTGGATGTTTCCATCAGAAATAAAGTTTAATCTTTTTGAAAAATAATCATGTTACACTGACTGAAAAATCATAAATGTAAATTTTCCTTGAAAACATTTATTTTTAATAGTGTTATCATTATTAACAACAAAGTGGTCTAAAAGCCAAGACACTCTAATTAATGCTGCTCTAGATAAGAATGTGGTTGACTTATAATTAAGCAAATAAAAAAAAGGCAGTTTTGAAACAAGATATTTGATAATTTTCACAGAAAATTTTGGCAATACAAATGTATATTTGAGAAATATCTTGCTTTTCTTGAATGAGCAGTTATTAGTGGAAAGATATTCACCAAGATGTTCAAACGCCAGAACTGAGCATTCTTGTCTAGGAACAAAATCAGTTATAGCTTTGAGTGCTCAATATCCTACAAAAGGATGCAGGACCAGAAGGGAAGTTCCATACTCTGCTGGAGAAAATCAGAGTCTCTTTACTGTCATAAAACAGCAGAAGAATTACCTAATCTTCCTTCAACTGCTAGATTTAGGATCAATATTTGCCAAAGCAACTCCATGGGAACACCACTTGAATTACTTTTGTTAGTATCAGAATACATGGGCTATATACTCCTTGTTTCTGAGGAATTAATACAGATGGTCTCAGCATATTTTAGAGCAAGGCTCAGTGACTTTCAAAATGTGTCACACCTTTCTCATACTTTTCCAAATCCGCAAAGAGTTAAGTTTTATTTTGCCAAGTAATCTCTAAAAAGCCAAGGAAAAAAAAACTTTACTAAGATTTCCCATCAAGATATATTTCCATGTGAAGTATACTTAGTTTATATCTATAAAGATGTAATTTAATTACCTGTCTCTGGCTCACCTGAATTTAGCTCCTATAGAACCTACTGTTGAAGTCTTTCAGCTTCTTCATTTTATTTCAGTGTAAGTTCAAGTAGCAGAAACAGGTTATTAGCTGCACCAGCTTCAAATATTTATTTTTTTAAATAGAAGATTATTTGCAAATTATTAAATTTGCTCTTTAATCAAAATTACAATCAAAATTAAAGAAGCAGACAAGAATTTATAATTTACTTTGTAAAACAAATATAGTAATCTAAAAATTGGAACTATCTTATTTAAATTTAAAATCTTTTGGAGTAGAACGATTTTTTTTCTATAATCACTTCTCTCAGAACATTTTCTATATATTACCAATAATATAAAACATAAATAACATCACTTCCAGTGACCTGATGACATTTTTTTTCTGTAAAGAAGCAGAAGGATTTATTCCTTGAAACAAAATGTTCATGATGCATTTTTATGAAACTAGTCACAAAGAAATTATATAGGAAACTGTAGACATTCCTCCTACTCTACATTTTCAAAAATATGTTATATTTTAAGTAATAAAATGTAGCATTTGAATCTATTGTCCGTGCTTTTTTTCAAAGTATGACCTAATCTGGTGTCCTGTCATTGTTTTGGCAGAACATGAAACAGCAAATATGTTAAATTTGAGTGGTTTCCTTCAATGTTATTCTATCAAACTGGCAATTTCCGAAAGGATTTGGAAAGGAGTTTGCAATTCCTTAGACACCAGGGAGGTCCAGCAATGGCTGCCAAGATGATCTGCAGCCCAAGCTGGTCCTAATATCTGAGCACATAAAAACATTCTTTTTACTCCAATTTATTTTTAGGCCTAATCTTAAGCAGATTTGAGAAACCTTCTGAGTATCCACTGTTAGGATTTCAGGATGTAAAAAACTTGATACTAGTATTTTTATACTTCATGGCACACAGGAAAACTACACATTGCTTTCTCAGAAGGTTTTTAAACAGTAAAATTTTAATTGCAAAAATAAAACCACTCTGAGTAAAAAAGGAAAGCGAGCAATAACCAAACAATAAATGTTAAAAATGAGGAGAGGACGCACTCTAGGATTCTTGTATGTGTAATCATGTACTTAATGTGTAGTCCATGTACTTCACATACTTTTCATTATCACCAGCATATCACGATGTTTCCAAGATGGTAGCAACTTGGAAGAAATCTGTGATTCAGTTGTGGTTTGGAACCAACTCAGATTGCAACTTCTGAATTAGTTCAAATTGGAAACCTAATACCACCTAGCCTTACTGAACTCCGGCCTTTGGAGCAGAGACAAGTGCTGTGTGGGATAACCTGTGCCTACAGGCTTAGTCTTATTTCTAACATTAAAGATGAAGCAGAAAAGCTGTAAACCCCAATTTAATGTACCCTGTCATTGCCATTTCAGATCACCGTAACCTAGCATCAATTTACCAAATGCTCTAAGAGTTTGGAAGTGTCAATTCATTATCATAAAACTCATATATTTTCCCTAATGTCTGTGAATAATATTAACCTCAGAAAATGCATCCACAGAAGAAAACTTCTCTCATATCGTAAATGTAACAGAAATGCTTCTACTTTAATGTTTCAACAGCTTGTCATTAAATGTAACTAATTTTCAAGTGATAGTAAAAAAAAATATTTGATTTGTCAGCAAAAGCAAGCAAAAGAACTAATCACAGACAATCCCTGAAAAGCAGACGCTCCTGGAGACTGCCTGACATCTTGCTGGACAGCACAGAAATTAAATAATATCTTCTAGGCCTCCCTGTGCAGAAGAAACTTAATGGAGCATATCGAAAACATGATACTGGAGCAGTATTGAAGCAAAACCTAAAAGGTACATTTTGGGGTTTTGGTTTTCTGTTTTATCTGTTTTCCCCCTGCCCCAGAAATTATACTAATGTTTTGGTCAAGAAGTTCTAAGATTTATTTGTGCAACAATTTTCTTTATAACGTCTATTTCTGCAGTGTAGACATTTCTACCTAGAATTCTGCAATGCAGAGATTTCTACATGTAATTAAAAAGTTTCGCATAGGCTCCCAACACTCAAGCTCTCAATTTTTTAGAACAAAAAAGACTAACTAGAGAAAGCTGAAATTTAGATCAAAGAGCATTGGTTTGGACCGAACAAAGTTGTGAGGCTTTTAAAACTATATTTTGCAAATGCTGAGTATACTTTTAATTAATTTTAATATATTTTCATCATGCTTGAAAGCTAGTCTTCTAAGGACATACTAGACTATAACCTCAGCATTGCTGTATTATTCTCAGGTAGTAAAAACATATCATTTATAAATGATACACAGAAATGCAGGGCTTGGAAAATTAGTTTTCTGCAATACAATGTATCAAAATATCCTCTTGACCTATAAAGACAGAAGTAAAGCCAGAAAAGATATCAAATATTGCAAAATTAATTTCTGGCCAAAATCCTTTTGGCAGAAAGCATATGTTTAGAAACAAGATGATGAATTGTGAACACATAATTTGTGTGTATATCTTACTGACTTCCTCATGTTAAAAACATGAACTGTTTAATCATCTTTAAGAACATCATTTATCTATTTGATTGTGGGTTTTTTAATTTTTTATTTTAAATAAAAATAGCTGTAAACAAACAGAAAAATATATTTATTGGTGCAATTCTCACCCTGAGTTGTTTTCAAAATTCTTGATCTTGCCACATTCTCAGACCTTAGTACTGATTAGATAATACTTAATCAGTGTGAGGACAGTCAAAGTACAGAAGGTTTGTCTTCTGAAACATATCACATATGGTCCTCACTGATTTTCTCTCTGTCAGAGAGAAATCACATAATCCTGACTATTCCATTGCATTTAGAAAGGTATTTCCCTCCATTCTTCAACAAAAAGATGATGTGAGAGAGAAGGACACCTTATTCTTGAGTAGACTAGGGAGAATCATGTCCACCTTTTCTCTTGAACAGATACTCATGCAGTGCCAGGCACCCAGCAATCATGGTTCCAGAAGGAAAGTAGACAGGAGGGACAGTGCTTTTAATGTCTGTATGTAGCACTATAGGCAGAAAGATATTCAAAGTTTTCCAAAAGGCATATACTCTCACTGGAGAACCTCATGCAACGCACAGAGATTTGGAGTATCCACATCTTAAAACAGGCAGAGGCCTAATGTAGAGGCCTCTGTAATGCATGATGTACAATGATACATCAGAGACTTTTTGCTTTAACTTTCTGCACTACCTATTTAAACATCCCTGAGTTCAGATTAATTCATTTAAGAGAGATTTTCCTCCAGGTCCTGAGCAGTCTCTGTTCTTCTCAGACCCCTTGATGATCAGTCATATAAGGTGGCACGACATAACATAATTTGGGAATTCTCTTTCACAAACAGGGGTGGGCAACAACGAGATCTGAAGGGGAACTCTGGTTTATCAGGCTCCTAAACAGAATTTACCACTTCAGTTTGGAAGACCAGACAAAACTCCATGAAAACATTAATATTCTTGTTGCCCTTCACAAGGCCTAGGGCAGAAGTGAAAGGGATTGTTACGTAAAGAGAAAGGATCAGCTGTCCTAACAAGTCAAATAAACCCAGTAGGCCACCTAAGCACACTTAGGCTGCAAAAATAACAAATACTCCTAAAAAAGGGAGATGATGTAGAAATTAAGTGCCATTACCATTTTTCTGTAGGGAAAGTATAAGTGAAAATTTAAAAACAAAGGTCAAATATCATTCACAAAGATTAGCAGGGATTTTAGATATTGCTAGTAGACAGAAATTGGTGGTCTAAGCATATATCTGAACTATTTATTTGCTTATTTGTTTCTTTGTTTGTTTCCAAATTTTGGTAGCAAATTCTATTGCTTATTCATTTGTAGCGGACAATACTAGGTGACTCGAACAGCTATGTTTGGGTCAAGCCTCTCTAGCAGAACTGGTTAGCTCCTTATATATTCTAGTTATGTGAAGTTTGATGTAGCCACAGGTGAACTATGAAAAATGTACCAATATTATTCCAGTTGTTTGAGGCCTCTCATCCAGGAACATACCACAAGATGCTGTTCAAAGGAGGAAAATCATAACTGCTGCTTAAATTAAAGAGTACAGACAAATTCAGATCATTACATTAAGGTCAACCACATAGTTAATACTTCTTGCACTTAACCTATTATTTTTGATAAAATGCCAAATAACTGAAGTGAAGGAAAGTTGCATTGTGGTGATTTCTGTGAAGGATGGACTGATTCCAGATGTGTTGAACCAGGCAGTTCCAGTTTTATATGGCGATTTTTTGTGCATTTGAATGGTATATTTTCTCTAATTCTTACTGATTGCTATAGAAAATCCAAGAAGCACATATGACAGTGAAAAACACAAAGATTTTGCACACTTACAGTAGTACTGTAAGATGCTAAGCATTCTCAGCTTCTTCTTAATTGCTAGCAGTGCTTTTAAAATCACAGAATCATAGGAAAATTCAGGTTGCAAGGGACTCCAGGAGTCCACTAGTCTGACTTTCTGCTCAAAGCAGGGACAGCTCTGAGGTCAGACCGGGTTCTGCATTTCTTAAAAGTTCAGTGGCCACGCTGAAGGGCATTTACACAATTTCCTGGACTTCTTTCAAATTCCATGAAAGAGAAGAACTGAAGAAAGAATAAATGATCAAGGGGAAGTAATAAGGAACATTATTTTCATCTTTGTTATCTGCAACCAGGAGCATGGAAAATATTTCATGTTTGTGTCTTTTGGAACAGCGTACACGGAGCCATAATGCAATAGCAAATGATGCAGGTTCGGTGACCCTGCCCTTAATAGAGGTCTTTAAAGTGTCAACAATGTCGTCAATTGGTCTACATCCGTTGGGACAGAATCTCATAATCCATCAAGCTTTATTAATTTCCTAGGATTAAAGGAATAATTACTGTGTAACCCTGTGCTGAAAATATGTCTTTGCTACTAGTTAAGATTCAGACAAGTCTTAAGACTCATCTTCTCTTCAGAGGAGACTTCTAAGACTTGTTAGTTCTTCTGACCAGTAGCTACCTTTCGAAGATATTCACTGTGGACACTAATTCTTCTTTTATTTACATTTCAGAAGAGAACTGAGTCCTTTGTTTTTAAAAGCAGGTCCTTTTCTTTCACTTTAATCTGTCTGCTTACTAAACACGTAGGATCTGCTAATGAGTGTTGATTGGGTTTGATCTCAGCTGGGAAATTTCACCTACTAGTTTCTTCACTCAGAAGGAAAGATAATTAGAGTGACATTGATGTGAACATAATGACAAGCCTATATACAGCAGGAAGGGAAATACTAGAAATTACAAAATTAAACAGGATCAAATGACATACTAGGGTACAAAGAAGAACATACACTGTATGATGCCTAGAGATTCTAGGATAAGATTGTTGTTATGTGGTATCAATTGACTTTAAAACAAATTGGAAACTGATATACAGATATATATCACTGCAATCACTCCAATCACATATGTGTATATATCTGTCCTTTCCTGTTTGTTACAACTTTGAAGATCTACAAAGCATTCTGGTTTACAATATCCATGAGAAAAACAATCAAGATAGAAGGCATATACTGAAGATTAATAGCTGGTTAGCAAGAGGACATTGTTGAAGGCTATTGGTACTTCAGGCAAGTCTTACAGGTCCAGTTAGAGGAATTGTTTATTCCATTTAATTCATTGTGTGATGGTTTTATTTTGGGAATGGTCATGCTCACTATACATCATTTAAGTTACCTGTTTGACTGACAGGAGAGTTGTACTAAAGATGATAATTTCTTTTTTCTTCTGATTAAACATTCAGTCTTAATTTTGGCATAAAAAAATCCCCCACACATTCTGACATACAGAGAAAGCAGAATTAAAAATAAAAAAGGGGAGAGGGGAGACAAAAAAAAACAAAGCAACGCCCCCCCAACAAAAAAAGCAAAAAAACCCAACCTCCCAAAAAAAATCCTTAAAAAAATAAAACCAAAAGCAAACAGACATTCCCCTCACCCCCAAAAGGAAACCAGACAAAAAAACTCCACAAACAAAAAAAAAACCCAAAAACCGCAAAACCAAAAACCTGCCAAAAAAAAAAACCCAAAACCCTATGAGCTCAAAAGGAAAAGGCAAGTCATATGTTTCTGTCACTAAGGACAATCATGAAATATTTTCCATTACATGAGGGTGTTAGATAGCAGTCTCTAAAGTTAGACACTTTAAGTCATAGGACTGTAAAATTCACACCTGAGATGCTTAAAACACCTGGAAGATGATCTCTTTAGAACTTCAGTGATGTTTTCAAAGAGGTCTTGGGAAATAGGAAATGCCACAGGGCTGAAAAAACTATTATTTTTTCAATATACTAAAAAAAGAAAAATTAAATGTCAATAGCTAATTGGTCAATATAAGGGAGAGTAGATGCAGGATCTTAAAAAACAAAATGAAAAGACATTACCACAAGTAATGGCAATTGTAATAGAGTTTTGAGGAATAAATTATTAGATTTATACAACGTGCATAATTTAGGTCAAGGGGTAATGGCCTCAAGCTGCACCAGTGAGGGTTTTAGATTGAATATTAGGCAAAATTTCTTCACGAACAGGGTGATCAGGCATTGGAATGGGCTGCCCAGGGAAGTGGTGGAATCACAGTCTCTAGAAGTGGTCAAAAAACATGTAGATGAGGCCCTTAGTGATACGGTTTAGTGGTAGACTTGACAGTCTTGGGGTAAAGATGGGACTTGATGATCTTAAAGGTCTGTTCCAACCTAGCTGATTCTATGATTCTGTAATGTCATTAAAACTGAGAAAACAAGTTTGAGGAAGCATGGAACCAACCTCATCTAATCTTATATTAGTGCAGGGCGAAACACACTCTATCTGTAAAGCATTCTCCTCCAGTTTAAGTTTCAAGATACTATAAACCCTAAGTGTTTCCATTTCTGTAGTACCGCGTAACAGCTCTTGAATATGAGGCTCACATCACTCTAACAGTGAGCAGGGTTTTGTCCTGTCATTATGGGGTAGTTTCGCTCAACTGATCACTGCACTCTTACAGCACAATGAGACAAGATTCCTTTTTACACTTGTCTTTCCTATGTTAAAGTGTTCTAGGGTCTTTCACTATGTGCATGGAATTCTTTCTCAATTTCTTTCATCTTCCATGTTGCTGTCCTCTGGACTGTTGTCTTCTCATCTCTATTTACACCAGCTACACTTCTCCTTTAGGAGTGAGGCTGAAAGGCACAGGAATCCCAGCTGAATACATTATGTTCGAGTATAAGTGGAGTTAATTCTAGTGTTTTATTCAAAGTATATAAAATTTTTGGTCCATAATAAACTTGGTTTTCATCTTAACTTAAGGACCTTTTTTTGATGTTGTTTTAACCTCCCTGGCAGTATTTTGAGATTTTTGTTTTTGAGATTTTGCTTCCCAGAAACAAAAATTTATTTTCTGCTTCATACATATGGTGCTGGTCTTTTCAAAATTCTACCTTGCTAAATTAGAACGATGTATTAATTTTCACTAAATTACCTCAAATTGTGCTTATAGGCTCTTAAATGTATGCAGCCTCTGTGGCCTTCCTATCATCTGTGAATACCATCAATAGAAAATCTATTCCATAATTTTGGTTGTTATTGCATAGAATAAATAAAGCCAGGCTCAGGATAAGCTTTTGGGTAATCTGATTTAAAATATTCTGCAAGCTTGAGATGGAAATATGGATAACTGTTCTTTGAAGTGAGATACACAGATTCTTCCACTCATGATTGACTGGACGAGATCCAATTTGGAAACAAACTAGCTTCACTCACATTGCTAGGCTTCTTTTAGTATCAGGTTGGTACATCTGCAGAGGGTGGTACTGGAAGATAAATCTTTCCAAGCTTTATCCAGGGATTGCACAGTGAAGACCTGCCCAACAGGTCTGAAAAAAATTAGAAAAACTTTGAGTACATGATTACTTACTGCAAGGATCTGCAATCTACTGAATCCTCAAAATCACACAGCCTTTATAAAGGCTTTCTACTTCATTTCATGTACCTACCTGCCTACACAAGTTTTAATGCTTTTTAGGTCTGTCAGACCAGTCTAGTTGGATCTTCTATTTTTGCAGGTTTCCACAGACACCAAAGTATCTGAAGGCCTCAGAGCTCTATTTGAGCTGACCTTACCCCCATGAATCTTGAAAATCACAATACATTCCTACAAGACCTTACTAATCAGAATATGAACAGGAAATGGATCTCGTAAGTCCGCCATGAAAATATGAAGCTCTGGAAAGTATAATATAGTGTTACATGGTACAGGTGCATTGCTGAGATGACTTGCTGATGGTAACTTAGGCTAGGAATGCCCATTCTTTTTCACAGATGAAGAAAAATTTGTCAGTGACAAGAAAGCTTACATGCCTCACATTCTTCAGTGCTGAAAATAATGAAGGGAGGGAGGAGAGGTAAAAAATCAAATTTCAACCAAGGAATCAGTAGTGAACTTAACGCAGGTGCAATATTTCTTTAGACAAAGAGATTTTTGTTTCACCACCATCTTATTCCGTGAAAATGAACCTCTCCCCTCTCCCTCTCTTTATCAGCACAAAGTAGATTAAAATGCTGATACCCTTTCCTGGCAAAAATAATTTTACAGTCTTTAGCAAAGTTTTTGGAGCAGGATTAACTTCCTACAGAACTTAAAATGGCTGAACTAAGTGCAGCAGAGTTCCACACAGGCTCACTAACCTGTCAAGTTATACTAACTACCCTGCTGAATTACTTTCTGCATCTACTGCCGCAAAACTGGAACCTTTTGTACTCACCCAAATCTATTAAAATGCCATATACTTCATTGAGGCAACACATCACTCCAATCACTGAAATGACAACTACAAATATACTTTCACTCCAGATGGAATCAAGATTATGTTTAACCCCTATGTTTCTGGAATTCATAGTATTTAGTTCTTACTCACAGAAAATGCAGATTTTTCAGCAGGGAAATATTTGATATTGTTGGAAAAACTCTTGTTGCTCTTAACCAGAAATTACTTGAACTGTGTATTGATTCTAAGATATGGCTTCATTTTGTTATAAAACCATGGCTTAAGAAATCTGTTCAGTACTGGAAAGAAAGTCTCAAACCATGCAGAAAGCCAACAGATATTATCACAGCTACTAGGAACAGGACAGAAGAAGTGAATTTATTTTCTTGGGACATGGACACAGAATTAATGACCTCTGGTTCACCCAGGCAAACTCTTCACCTGCCAGAACCATAAGGACTGTATGTATGTAGACTGCTCAATGGTGGGGTTTTCACTCTGTACTAACACCCAGAAAATGGGCAGGGATTGTCTGAGAGACTTTTCTTAGAATAACCCAGATTCCAACCATTTAACAGGATAAATGAGTTTCAGAGCCTGAGAACATTTCCTGGTATTGCTTAAGATAGTAAATGACAACAGTTTGACTACGATCCTCGTATAGTGCATGGAGGGAAGCAATTCCTTTGTCAATGGACAGAAGCTCCTTCTAGAGGTCTCGCAAAGCTCCTACAGATATTGTAGCAGGGTGAGGTCCTTACCATTTGAAAACAGCTTCACGGAGTTCTTTAAATATAAGCATGTTAGAAGTCTAAATTGACTACTTGGATCCTTTCTCATCAACAAGGGCATTAACATTAACAAATAAAAAGAATTCAGAGGTGCCTGACTGCCTGAATAAAACTGAGACTTGCAGCTCCAAAAACCATAATGAATTACCTGTGTTCACAGACATTCAAAACTAGTTTCTTCCACTAAAGGAAAATGTTCTTCAGTGTGTGTATTGATAAAAAAGTATCCTCAAAATTACAGATGAAAAACCAGAAATCTATGAAATTCAGAGCTGATGAAAATTACTTGTAATTTTTCTATTTTTCAGTTAGAATAAACAAAATGACAAAGACCTTCAAGGTTAGAGGCTTACCTGGGACAAGATTTTCAGTTTATGCCTATTCACTTGAATCATTATTCAGAAATTATTTAACAGAATTGTAAAGGTTCAATAGAGAAGCTTTACATTCATTTTGTGTGTTCACTCAGTGTTGTGCATGGCAGAATACATAACATAGCACATTTTGTGTGTCTCTCCTTAAGTGCGTGCATTCTAATTTTGGAAGTGGCCTCAAAACATAAACAATCCAAGACTTAGAATACAATGTATAATTGTATTTTAACAAAACTGTGTAATTTATATTGGACTAAATAAGATATTAATCAAGATAAAAACAGGTCTGAATCCTTACTTAAAGAGAAATCATAAATTGAAAACATTCTTTGAAATTTGAGCATACATTAATATACACATTAACTTCCCTTCCATAACACAGCTCCATGTGTTTAACCAAAGGTAGATCTCAGTCATTGCATCATATATTTATAGATACAAAATGCATAGTTTCTAAAATGGCATAGTGACTGATTTACACAGAGCAGAGAACATGCATAACAAATATGTAATATAATGCATATGCAGTTACAAAATCGCTGAATGTCCCAGCCAAAATGTATGCTTCATTATCTAAATCCATTTTCACTTTAACACTTCTATCAGAAAATGGCTTCTACTTTATGTAATCAAATGCTTCTGTGTGGAAACCTATCAATAGAAAAAACTGGCATGGGACAAGCAAAAAGTAATTTTTGCCTTGGCAGCTTATGTTTACTACATGACTCCTTCAGCACTGAGGGTGATTCAGAGCTTGTTTATTATAAAGAGTGACTCTTGAGGAAATGCTGTCTCCAGGTATCCATATATCATTACTAGAGAGCAGAACTGTGGTTAGAATTTTTTATCTTTCTATTAACTCTTCTCCAGAAGATAAAAAGACTACAATTCAGGCACAATTTGAAAACCTAAAGATATATTCTTCCCTCATTTGTCACACTCTAACAGTGTGTTGGCAAAACAATCTCAATGCTCTTAAAAAAAGGCCCATGAAATGCAAACAGGCAGGATCTGGAGGAAGTTTGCATGTAGGGCTGAGTTTATGTGTACTCTGGCCTCCTGCCAGGAAAGCTGACACTCTCCTCCTGGACAAAAGAGGATCCTTTTTGCCAGAGTGAGAGATGTAATGGTGTGTGTGACACAGGTCTTTGGTCTCACTCAGTGGCATCACTGTTACATTCTCTGTAGATTAATCTGGGTACCCCACTATGAGGCAAAATGTCTTTGATAATATATATAGTATTTTGAAGTGTGAATAGAGAATGATTTTAGTCTATATTTTGTTTTGTTATGCCGACTCATATCCAGCCTTCTCCCTGTGAAATCAGTAGAACTATCCCAGATTTACACCATTATAATGGTAAGCAGGATCCAGTCACCTTACCTTTTACTTGTTTTGAAAAGAACCCTGAATAATCATGACACTCTATAAAGAAGGAAAATTATTATGTGAAATCTGGAGCATACAACTTCTATTAAACAGGCGGAAAGAACGTCTACTATTTCACTTTGAAAATGCACCAGTAAGAGCTAGGTGAGGTGGGAATGATAGCCCATAAACCAGATCACAACAGCTGCACTCCATGTTCACTGCAGTTCCACAGAAAGAAGGAAAATTAATTTTAATTGTATTTCAGTCATTGGCTTAGATGATCTGGCAGCAACACAGGGACTTTGGTATAATTTTGTTTCTTGGCTGTGGTCCCTTAGCCTTGACATTAAAGTAAAGGAATGCAGCCATAATACCAGAAACACCCTGGAAGAGGCTTATGGTCTGTCAAGGGGACGAGAAGATTCTATATGTCTGATTTCAGCTGGAAACACAGTTGGCAGCATGTGGAAGTCTTGAAGTGCAAGTGAGAAAAGAAAGGTGTGATTAAACTGTAGGGAAAGCCTTGCTTCCTTACAGCTATGCAAAGCTGCAGGAAAGAGCCAAGTATGTCTCAAGTGAGTGCTTCTTGAATTTTGGTGTTTGGTTGGGTTTCTTTCTTTTTTTTTTAAGAATATTTATATGCACATATGCAGGAGGGAGGGTGTATTAAACGAGTAAGACACAGTGACCGTATTTCAGGGAGCCATAGTAATCAAAATTGTGAACTTTAATAAAACTTATCAGCAGATTGACATAAATATTTCAAGAATAAAATTTGTAACTTCACCATGGACAAAACACCAATCCAGGACCCATTTCTATTGTGCAATAAATTTTTCAGGTACCATTTAAAAATGTCACGTCCAAATGAACTTTTTGAGGTCTAATATGAAACTAATACTTTCCTTTGTGTGGTTTCATATTTTCTGTATTGTTTTCTAGGCCAGAGGTTAGCAAGCAAACAAACAATGCATGTAATGCTAGTGGAGTCTCCAGAGTTTCTTTTCCTCTTCTCATAGCAGAATATTTTTGAGTTTCTCTCCCTCTATCACTTTCAGCTTTAGCTATGACTCTAACTCAGTGTTTCTCATCATGAACTACACTGAGGAAATATGGCAAATGCCAGTGACTCAGACAGTAATGCTGCGTTTCTCATCAGCTGTTTTCTTGATGACAAACTTTGCTTTCTGAAGCAAAGCTGTTTTTAGGGAACAACTTGTCTCCATAGTTATGTGTGGGAAACAGAATAGCTACTTCATAGTTTCAATTCTTTTCCAGCCTCTTTTCTATAAGCCAGATTATGACCTGTGGCAACATCATCAGATATAAGCAAATCATTCTGAAATGCCACAGGTGTGATCATATGCCAGAATAAAAATTATCTGGTCAATTTGAGGCAACTGAAGAAAAGCATTCCTGTCAATGTGAGGGCTCAAACTGAAGGGATCTCACATAAGTTTTTTCTGTTTTCTCTCTTTTCATTTGCCAAAGCTTCAAAATGGTTTGGCCTGAAACTGCAAATCAGTTTAATTTTGTTGGAAAACATAGGGGAGACAAAAAAGTTGTGCTGCGAGGCTCATCTGGATCAAAAGGGGACAGTGAGAGCTACGTGAGAGAGCAGTAAACTGTCTAGCAAGGTGTGTCCTGGGAATAAAAGAACACAGCTCTTGTTCCACCAGTTTTGGAAGCTTTATGATAGGACTAGAACAAGAAAAGACCTCTTACTGTATAATTTTGTTGTACAAGGAGGATCTACTTTTTGGGAATATTCTCATGGAATTCTTAACATGTATCTTTCAAAGCTTCTTTATGCAGCCGAACTGAGCAAAGACATATTAACAGAGCCAAACAGAAAGAAAAAAAAGAAAATAAAAATTAAGGTGCTTTTTAGACAATTTAACATCTTCATAAACTCTCTTACCACTGCATCTTTCTTGGTTTTGTGTCCATTTGAAGTGTCACAAAGTATAGTAGTGGAAGAGGATTGAGCTACTTTGAAAGCTTAATGACTGAAGAATTATCCACTGTTTATCACTGCTGCTTTTAAGATGAAATTATATTTTTCAGAGTAATTATTATGAACTATGTTATAGTATGTTTTATGATATTGTCTCATGTGGTTGTCATACAGGCCTGTACCCCTTGTGAATGTGAAATCAGGAAGCTGATTTTGAGGGTTGATTCTGCTCTACACTCTTCTTAGATCTGAGACGCCCGTGTTTTCACATCAAACAATATATTAGGATTTCCTTAGCCTTAGCTATAGATTTGCCTCTGGGCCTTATCAGGAATTAGTTGTATCTCATTGAATGAGCTTTGGTTCAAACTTGTTAAGCAACTGAACACTCGGGACAAATACCATTTCACGGATCGTAATCATCATTCTATGTTTTGGAAACCAATCACCAAGGAAGGAAAGAATATATTTTCATTTCCAATATGTGGGTAGGTATATTAAAAGAACTAAACCAACATTGGTCCTCCATGTTAATATCTTTCAGATTTTAGTTGTCATGGTTTATTGGCCTATTCTAACACAAAAACCCCACCAAATAAATAATATTTTCTACCAAATTTTTAATTAAACCTTTTTAGTGCCAGATTTCCTAAAAAGCAGCTAATGATAAAAAGTTGCAACCTCAGAAATCTTACAAATCAACTGAATTACCTAATACTAATGTGCATAACTGTTGAACAAGATAGCCACTGTATTCCAGGTAGACTACATGTCCTGTTAGGGATCAAACATTTATTTCAATCAAGCAAATCTCTGTTTTCCCCCACCAAGCAGTGTTATACGTCTGTGCAGTGTTTGAGATTAAAGGATCATGGACTAAGCAAAACAATTAAACATTTGTTCTACCATATCCACAGTTGAAAACGTAGAGCATCTCTGTGAAAGAAAAACAGCAAATTCATAGTTATTTTTGAGATAGGATTCAGTGATCTGATACAGATAAGATGCACTCCTTTTGCCCTATTCAAATGTTAAGCTATCTAATGTAAATATTATTTTCCAGTAACTGAAATAATTCATTTACCCACACCTCTAGAAAATCATGAATGCAAATCTCTTTCAGTTACTGAAGTAGCTTTCACTAGCTTATTTTCATGAGACACTAATGGCTTTGTACTTTGACTGTTGTTTTCTCCCTATGATAATGAAACTTTTCAAGGGCTGCATGAAAGCAAAGAGTACTTTGTAGTTTATAATTTTTATGTCCCCATATTTTAATATCATACTTATAGTAAGTTTTTACTGTAAGTTTTGCAGTCACATTTATATTTCTGTTTCAGTAGAATTTATAAATATTTGTAATATACATATTTTGGATATTATATGTTATGTTATTATTTAGGTGCTGTTTATCTATAACCTTCTATCTTATACTTACTGTCTCATTTATGTCATAAGTCTTTGTTCTGTTTCATGTTAGTTATTTTACTGTTAACTTTTCAAGAGACTTAGTATAAAATGTTTTATATGTCTTTAACCTCTGTTTCTCTTTGTAAAATTTAGCAATGATTTAAAGCCTTAGAGCAAACAGGAGTAGCTCTGCTGTAAGAAAGAGTAAGCCAAGGAACAAGAACCACTTCACAAACATAAGGCAAACAAGCTGTCCTTAAGCTGCCTCCTATTGATCATACAGAACAGCTCCAAACTGATTGAAGGGACTCAGCCAAAATAGGAAGTTCTTGTGGTGAGACGGCTGATATGGTCAGGCTGGAAAACCTCTCAACTGCTTCCTGTGGTCACCCAAATTCCAGGGCCTTGCCGAACTGGAGGACACTGAATAAAAGATTTCTTAGAATTTGCTCTGCTGTAGTCAGGGACTCTGCAAACGGCATGTGACTCAATCCTGGATGATTTCAGTTCCTTGAGCAAACTAAGATAAAGTAGAAAAATGTTTCCTTGCTTACACTGGAAAGATTCCCATGAATAAGAGGTACTGCAGTCAAGTGAAGTTTTCTGCGTAGCCTTGCTGACATTTTGGTGGTATATAGCAGTCTCCAGGTTCAACAGGCTTCAATAGAAAAAATGGAGAAGCTCTACTGACACCTGCTACTGCATATTCTTAAGATGGACATGTCAGCACTTTGAGTTTGGTAACTAAAATCATATTCACTCTGAAAAATCTCCTTTGACAGGATACAAGATGTAACTTGAAAGGCATCAGGTACTACCCTAAAGCACTGCACACACTCGTTTCCAGGTCTTGGTAGCAGGCACAGGTGAGAATTGTCCTCACCTGCCTTGCAGAATTAGACTCTGAATGAAGAAATGCCTGCTACTCCATTGCCAAGGCTTTGTTGGAAATAAGTGGTTTTCTTTACAGAACTTGGGCTATAGCATGTTGAGCTCTGTACCTTGGTTCACAGGCATTGAACTCTGCTCTAAACAGGCAGAGAAGATAAAGGTAACATTATAATCACCTCTGCAGGATTGATTTCAGGAGAGAAACTAAGCTATTAAATCACTTCCTTGTAGTCACTCTGCAGAGCTGGTAAAACCCTGGGCTCTTGGCATCCCAGGGCAGGACTGTCAAAACCTGCTGTTTCAGTGCTCAATCTCCAGTCTATCTTACTGGATTTCAGGCACAGGTACCTATCTGGAAACCTTCTCCATGGATCTAGAAAAACATCCATGTATCTTTACCTAGTTTCTTTTTTTTTTTTTTTTTTGTTTCTGTCCCACCTCTACCTACACAAACTGCATTCAGATCCCTTTGCCTGCTGCTGTTTTGTTGTAACTATGTGTCCTCAGTGTGTGAATTAGAAATTAAGAAGTATTTAAGTCCAGCATCTAATGTGACAGAATAAGATGCAGGCTTACTTTTAGGCATCTAGCCCTAATGAGTAAGAGATGAACTAATCTTTTTTGAAGCCAGATGCTTGCCTGAGTTCTGATAAAGTCAGTGGAGCATATACACAAATCTTTCATATGTGATCTATTTCACTTTAAACAACTGCCTATACTAATACAGCAGCTTTACTGGTAAATAAAAGAGAATGCCAAGGTGCTGCATTGCTGCCAAGAGATAGACTCCTTCAGGCAAATAGATATTGGGGAAATCTAGATGGAGAGGTCTAGGACAGAACCAGTGAGAGAGATAATAATTAAACACTGGGAAATCAGGGTTTCAGTGATCAACCTTCTCCCTGACCCTCTTTCATTTAGTGATATAGGCGTACTTAGTGGGCATATTGACTATTCCTAAACTTCATTTTATGGCTCTAACAGACAGGTTTTCACCTCCTTCACTTATATGTTCAAAATAAAACTTGAGCTAATTACCCATAAATCCAAATTCATATGCTCTAAATTGTCTCTCACAGAATTTTCATTTTCGGCCGGTGTGAAATCCATCACTCCTCAAACTAAAGTTTCCTTCTACAGCTTCAGACATGCCCCTTTAGCAGTTCCTACTCACAGGAAAAGGTGCCTCATCATTTGATGTGAGAATTAGTCTATGTTCACTCCTAGGAGCTAACTTTTTGCTAGTCACAGTTCCTAGTTCTTAGTTCAGGGCTCTCAGTTCTATGAAACTTGTAAGCGTTGCTATGTTCAGCATCACCTTTTGTAAATACCTTTTCATTTCTGGTCTTAATTGCATATGTTTGGATTTAAATATGAGCTGGATTTTGGTTTGTTTTTTTTTTTCTTTTCTCTATGACAGCTTCCAGACATTTAAACTTCTTAAAAAATATAGGTGATTGAACTGGCTTCCAATTGCTGAGTCTTCTTGTAAACATAGTGGCCATAATTTTTCTTTTTTTTTTTTTCTTTTTATTAACCTATTATATGTGTGAAACATACACTATCAGATTGTTCATAGGGGATAAGGTATCTGGTCTTTGACAATGGTGATTGATTTCTTTCCAGACCTCATTCATTATAATTCTTTGTTACTGAATACAGTACTTACAGAGAATTTTATGAGTGTAGCTTTTGGCCCAAATCCTGGCTCCATGGCCTTTGCAATTCAGAAAAGGTGGAATAAGAGAACCTGTACTGCAGCCATCAAAGGTATGTTCCAAAGAAGTCAGCTCAGCATCTACAGTGCAAATTGTGTTCGGAGAGAATGGCAGCCAGCTCTGCCCTAGTTCGGTTAGGCCCATTTCATTTTGAAATGGAATCTCTCGGGCTACTGCTTTTTCTTGTTATTGCTCTCAAGAGCTACTGATCTTCCATCTGGAAGCAGAAGGAATCCAGGAAAGGTGAGTGGAAGAGTTCCAGAGGTGGTCTGTGAAACATTGGTTGGAGGAGGCTAGAAACTACAGAGCTTGGGGTGATTGCCATCACATAGCAGGTGCAGTGACTTTCCCAATAAAGAATTAAAACTGACAAGATTTCTAGTTTTCTATATGAGAGCATCCTCTGAAGGCTGATATGATGCAATTTGCCCTGGGGCAAATGAGTGGCTATACTTGCGCAGCCTCTTCTTCCTGCAGTAATTTTGACAAGGGTGTGGTTTGCTGGAAAGCTGAATTGATGCTGATAAAGCAATTGAAGTAAATGGAAAATATACACTCCAGCTACAAAATGAGAATCAATTACAGCACAATTTTCCCTTTCCTCAATGTACCTGCTGAACAAGTGATTCATCCTGAACTACAAACTCAGCCTAATCATTCAGAGGGAACACAAGGTCTCACTTCCAAATCGTTGCTCAGAATTGAGTAGGACCAAGTCCCTGCTTAGTAGTGTAATGGATAATAGAACTCCATCTCAGGATGCCTTGGCAGGATGGAAACACTTTCTCTTGGACTGTATTTGAGTCTGAAATATTTAATGAGTTGAGTCATATTATGAAGTGAATAAGGATGAGAAGCAGATAATTTGGGTTAGGTTCAAAATGTAGCGTGCCTAAATCTGGGCTTGCCACAGAATGTGGTAGTTTCCTTTCAGCAAAGCTATTTTTTAAAAAGTAACTTTAAAAAGCTATGCTTTCAACAAGAGCAATTAGTGGGCATGAGCTGCAGTCTGTTTTTGCTTTTCTTCAGGAAGCATTTTTTTGTTCGCTTGTTTGGGGTTTCTCTTTGTTTTCCTTCTTTATCAGCATCAGACAAACCCCAGTTGTGCAGGATGATGGCAGAGGTTGAAGGGCAGCCTTGGTCCGACACTAATTCTGCATCTGCACTTCAATTGGAACATACAGAATCCAATATTTGTACTTCCAGAAAAGTTGTATAATATAATACATTGTTAGGTGTTTATCTGGAATTAGGTTACATTCAAACCAGGCAACTTTGTTTTCTGCTTTTCACTTTCCCCACCTATGAAAGTGGGATCTGAAGTATTACGATGGATGGCGGATTTTCATGCTACTATGACAGAAGCATAAAAGCACAGCCAAGGTACTGAATAACAGTACACAGCCAAATAGATTTAAAGTGAATTATACCAACTGGGATGCCTTGCTTGGCTGCATACGTTGCTAGTATCAGAAGGCCGATAAATTAATTATAGAGAAAGTCTTAAAAAAACCCTAAGAACCTGCACAAAGGCAAGTCATTGAGGAGATTCTAGTATTACCTGTATGAAGAACATGCGGGTTTTTATTAACCCGTGGAACTTTCCATAGGTATATAGAATGATTGCAGTTCAGATCTGTAATTCACAAGGGAAAACACATTTACCTCATGGACTAATGCGCATTTTCCTGAAGGAACACTAAGTCAAATTTGCAGCCCATGCTCATCAGGGTGTTTCTGAGTGCCTTTAGACTCTATAATATTCGTGTCTTCTCTAGGAAATGTATATCTGCTTTGTTGCACCCCTACAATAACTGTTACCTTGGCAGGTGTGAGCAGCACAACTGCTATACTTATGCCCATGAGAAATCCTCAGACTAATACTCAAACTAATAATTTCTTTACCTAAAGCCCTGGAGGACTCTGTCTGATAGACTTCACCTCAACAAGCATGTCTAATGATAGCACAGGTTGGAAAGACACACCTGAAGTTGAAAGTCCAAGTTCATACAATCACATTCTTGGGTATAGCTGGCCATCCACTTCTCTCTATAATCCAGGCTTCTCCATATTCTCATAAATTATCACATAAACCACATCTCCTTAGCAGTAAGTGGTGTATTAAAATAGAGAGAGGCAGAAAACTGTAGTTTTTTCAGCCTGCTTTGTCACTGTACAAGTCCCAATCCTTTTTGTTATACCATGGTAAGTGCTTTTCTAAAATGGACCCTCTTACTCCTTTCCTTCTCAGTAAATGTGTGGTACCACTTGAATACACCACATGGTGGTCTATAAGAATTTACAGGGAATCATCACCAGTACAAAAAAGGCTTTCACGATATATCCTCAAAACCTTGTGTTTAAGAGGCAGGACTAAAAAGGCTTTTAAAACTCTTCTATGTGCTTCTTCTTTGGCAATCTGCAAAAGATCTATCTGTAAATGCTTCATTGTGTACTTTAATGTAGTAAGGAATGGATTCTCTTACATATTTTCTTGTTTAAAAGAGTATAATTTAACGTTTAAATTAATATTTATTTTTATGAAGCATAAAAATAACCATAGCATCTAGATATGATAGTTTGCATTAGAAACATCTGGGATAGACAATTCAATTGTTGTGGAATAAAATTTTTTGGTGTTTTTTATACCCAGGCAAGTTTTTTAAGCTAAACATACAATACCAGCTATTTGTAACATCGACACATATTTACATGCACAGATCTTTGCTAGGATCTCATAGTTACTGAAACCACTTTAAAAATAATTCACCCAAAATTCACCAAACAAATGTCATTTTCAGCTCTATAACAAGTTTTTTGAGGAGATTTATGAAGCAGCGTACATGAATCCAAATCATGAAGACCAGAATTCTCTAAGCCTTTCCTGGACTCTGAAAAAAAAAAAGAAGAAACGAGTAACTAGTCTCCTTTGCAGGTGGGGGAAGGGGAAAAGAAGAAGAGGGGAAGACAGAGAAGGATTATGCCACAAGCTCTCTCTGAGTATTTGCCTGAGGTCTCACTGTAAATATCTTTTTTACAAACATTAATTAATGAACTAAAGTAGAGTAGGATTGGGACAATGTGCCTGTGCTATGTGATTTCCTTATTTATATCTTTTTTGACTGAAATTTGCAATAAATGTGTCTCTTTTTTTTGTTTGCTTTTGTTTTTGCTATAGTAAATGTTCAGCATTTTATGTCATGATGGGAATTTTAATGAATGCAGAACAAAAGCATTAGTGAGGGGTAATGCCCAGTATATGAATCAGGTAGGTACATGTATTCATTAGCACTGATTACTAACACTCTTTCATGCTATTGTACATCATAATGTGGGTCAATCACATGCACCACAAAAAGACTTATAAAAGAGTTACTGACACTTTTCATGTTCAATTCCAACTCTGGATTGATCCAAAGTTTGTTCACAAAAATGCTGGTGTATCTTAGACCAGAACACCAGAGCTTCCACTCTCTTTTTCACAAGTATGGCCCTCTTGAGGGGTTTAGAAATGTAAGTGCCCAGAAGAAATGGGTCCTGAAAGGAGTCTGCTCTGAACAGCAACCTTTACACATGTCACAAGTGAAGGAATGTTTGTGCCTACCCATGGGGAATTAACTACTTCCCCTTGCAGCCTGGCCACTTCAAAGCTGAAGTAGCAGCTTTTTTCTGTCCTTTATTTTTTTCTTTTTAATCTCTCTCAGGATGCAAAGATCAACAACAGGTACGCAGCGCTGATGAATATAGCTTATTTTATAACAGACTCTGGAAATCAGAGAAATTCTAACAGAATAGTGGAAAAAGTGACATGTTTCATATAGAATGTACAATATTGCTGGAGTCTCAGTAGTAACCACAGTCAGCAGAAGCAGCACAATCTCAAAGACACAATCTCTTTTGCTTTCAGCAGATCATGTATTAGGTGAGTTTAACAGTTATCCTTTTGACACAGCTTCCTTTTGCCTGCTGCATGGATAAAACATAGCATTGATGTTCCTTTTATTTTAGCACTTCCGAATTGCAGGTTCCTTCAATGACAAATTGGTAATACGTTTTCATTTTAAAAACAGATTTTTTTCCTTAAGAAAATAAGCAAGCACTCAGTCAAAAAATATATATGTAATAGTGTCATGAATCAAACCCTTCCCATAGCTAACTGGTTTCATAATGGTGTTCAATGGTTGCGCTCAACCTAAAGCCACCCATCGCTTTTGATGTTAAATTCTAAGATGTAATTTTAAAAGGAAGCAGAGTCTCAGTATTCCCCACCCTTCCCTTCTAGCTTTACCATTGAATTTATCATGTTCATTAGACCTGCTTATTACAGAATAATTACATTATTAATGCTAAATGACTTTAACACTTTGGCTGAAAGATAGCGAATAAAAACATGCTTCAGGCACATATAGAGTCAAGTCACTTTCTCACCAGTAGGTCTTACGTTTTACAGGCTTTTCTGCTTCTCTCAGTGAACAGCCATTCCCAACAGTCATTAGATATGAAACCATGTCCTAGGGAACCAAACTCTCCTCAGCATCCTGCCTCTGGCAGTAGCCAATGTCAGACAAAACAGGATGATCATGATGTTAGCTTCCATAGATCTATCAATTATACAGTGTGGTATATGCACAGAAGCAATTTCTTTCTGGTCTCCAGCTCTGTGTTCTTTTATATCTTCATGCACAAATAAAGTCTTCCTGCATTAAATGGATTTCTCCCAGCTTCAGTCACAGTGATCTCCAGTTGGAATTTATAGTCCTTTTTCTACATTTAGTAGACGTTGGTCTGCAGGCTTTCTTATTTCTTTCTCAGCTTTTACTCTGGAAAGTTCTAAATAACCTCCTGTTGGATTTTACCCTACTAACCCAAGTGAAAAATTAACAAGGACCTTCGTGATCTAATTTCTATATGTTAATATAATTAAATATACTACTAATTTCTATTAACATGCTATTAAAACAAATGGTGGTTTATCCAATCTTTTTCAGACTGTATCTCATTTGTCTTAGTTTTCTGCAGCAAAGACTGCAGCTATGAACTCTGTAAATTCTCAATGCTTCCTTTCCTTATGGTTGAATAATTTCATATCTGAGAAACTTTAGAAGAGAGAAATCTTGGGAGTTTTTTTCCAAATGTTTATCTCAAGTAACAGATGCACACAGGTGAGCTCCTTAAAAGCCTGTAGACATTACAATAGCTAAATCTCAAGGGTGCTGCCAGGTTCTTGGACGTGATTTATTTCCAAGATCCCGTCCAACACTAGAAGGGTAGTTGGACATGTGATAAGTAGCCCAATCCCAGTTAAGTAGGATGAAATGGAGAAGAAAGGAAGAAATATGTGTTAATGTGTAATTTGAAATCTATGCAGTATGGGATATTTAACCCAAACTTGGACAACTGTCCAGTGTCTAGAGTGGCACATGGGGCATGAGGTGGAAGTCACATCAGAGCCTTGTGGTATAGCACAAAATTGATCCTCAGCATTCCACAGCTGAGGATGCTCTCACCAGATACTCTAAGAGAAGAACATTTATAGGAAGCATGCAATGAGCCCAAATAGCCTTATTCTCTGAGTGTTTTAGAGGAATTGGGAATAGTTGCAGTTAATTAAACTTACTTTTTTTGTGAGAAGGCTGCCTCTGAATCAGGTAGACTTTAGCTTGGGGCAGAGCTCTGGGCTTTGGGGAGATAATTATGCTACTCTACCTGCATATCAGAGTCAAAAATAGACATCTTAGGCAAATATATAAGTAAAAACTACAAAGCAGGTGACTTAGATGCTCAAGTATCTCTGATAACCTAAGCCAGTTTCTGTTTCTTCCTGATTATTTTCAATCTTATTTCCTTTTTAAGATGATCTAATAATTACATTAGTTCTTTAGATCAAAGCATGACATTTTCCATTCCTATATTTTAATAATTACTTATTCATTTCTACTCCTTTTTTAGCCACTTACTCTAGTTCCTTTGTTTCCTGATCAATAAGTGGAAGAAACCTTCTCATCTGTAATAGCAGGCAAATTAGCCTGGGGATGAAAATGGTCCTGCTTTTTTCAGGAGCCAATTTCAGTAAATTATTCAAAAGACTTCACAGATATTCCCACAGGGTCAGGCTTATCAAATACCTGATAATTTTGCCGATGAGCCCAGGATAATTTGAATTGCATGCTTGATAACCTGTAAACAGAGATGTTATAAAAGGAAAGATAATGACAGAATCTTTGATACCGGTCAGTCCAGGCAGAATGAAAATGAACTCAATCCTAGATCATACCATTTCTTCCAGGACCTCAGAACAATTTCTAGAAAACACAAGAAAAAAAGCTTTGGTGAAACTGGCAGAAACACTGTTGCTTTAAATGATTATCCAAAATAAGACACAGCTAATGAATTTTAAAACTCTCATCACTATTATTCTTTGGTGGTCAGATTTATAGGTCAATAAAAAAAATAAAAAGACTGCTTTTGATTTTAGTGGACTTTAGATCAATCCCCATTGCAGAAGACATCATACTAGTGCATATGGAGATAAACATCCAAATGTATTCACTACATTTGCAAGAACATAATATGTCTATGTTTGAGAGTATTGAAATTGAATACTGTGACATTTCAGACTCTATGATTCAAATCACTTTCTTTTATTAGATTTTGTCTACTGTAAGTTATATCTGGGTGGTTATGTGTCTGGTAGCCCACTCTGACTATGTTCCTCTGTTCCCTACACCATTTGTAAGAGAGCCCATGTATGTTTCTATATACTTGATAAATGCTTTCACCCCTGATGGTGTTATTCTGTGGGTCATTGGGAAGAAACCTTCTGGCTTCTGTGAATCCAGCCTTGCTATGAAGATTTGCAACACCATTTAAAGAGAGAAGTTATTTGAAAGGTTTCTTTCTTTCTCCACATGTCCAGACTCCTCTGGCCCAAAACAAGAGCCCAGTATTTCTCCTCACTAATGTCAGTGGGGAAGCTGGGGATGGGGCATACTTAGAAATTGAACTACACAGAGAGTTGGGAAGCAGTGTGTCTACATCATGCCTTTCCCAGTCAGGGTGACTGAAGTTTGCCAGTTAGAAGAGTTCACATTGAATTAGACCCGGTTTGAGTATCTGGTGTTATTTCTCACCCCAAGCTCTAAATCACACTTAAACTGAAACTTGTGGAGATTTTTCTGTGCATTACTGCTGAAACAAAAAGCAACCCATAACAGCCTGTTTACAAAACAGAGGCCTGAGAGGTCAATAAAGAAGACCCTAAGAGGCCTGTGAGGGATCTTTGCAACTAAGGACACCTCCTGCATGCAGTTTAAGGGATGGTAGATCTGGGTACTATAAAATCAGTTCATAATGAAGTACTCTGTGAAAATGCAGAAGACCTGGAAAAATGTCACTTATCCTTTAATTCACATTGCAGTAGCTATGTTTTCTTAGAAGAAAAATATTTGGGGACTGTTGCTTTATTTTTAACATTAGATGTAAAATGTCATTTCTTATTGAAGTTGCTTGCTCTAGTGGATTTTATTATATATTATGCTGAGCAAGACAGAATAAATCCCCAGACCTTGCTCTTTCCTTCTAGCACTTTTTTTTTTTCATCTGCAGTTAACTTTGGTTTGCAGAGTCCTTGAAGCTCATGTCTTTGTGAGTATCTGGAGAGATCTTAATATTTTATAGAAGTTACCACAAGTAGCTTTTCTTTCTCCTTAGTTTTAGATGATACTCATTGGTGAAGTGTGGTTTAAGAGAAGAAAATGTACCCGGGTCACTTCTTTTCTATGGCAGTATTCCAAGCCAGGACTGCCTATTGTTTTTCAGTTTCTCAGCTGCTTGCTAATCGTTAACTGCTTCTATGAAAAGAATATATACTACAATTATTGAAATGAGAAAAAAATAGTGCAAACCAAAACATGCATCTGGTTGTCTTTTAAAATCATTAGTATCCCTACTAGACCCAAATTCCTTGACTAAATAGCAAGGCTATTTTGATTATAGGAAGTAATTTCTTTGCAAAACATTCAAGTCTTTCCTACATGGTTGTAGAAAACGTACATGGTGGGGGGATGGAGGTTGGAGTAGAGTGTTTGGTTTGGTTCACTTGTTTGGTTTTGTATTTTTCTTCCCAGAAGAGGAAATGTCAAGAATAGACCACTATTTGCTTATTTAAATGTTGCGGCCTGCACAGATTATAATTAGAGCTTATTTCTCTCAGGGAAAAAAAAAAAAAAAAAGGCTTTCAATGTGTACCAGTTAGAAATTCAATTACATAAACTAGAAAATTAGAGGTTCCCCTTTGACTGGATACAGATGACCACAGTTGCAGACCGTGTAAACACTTCCTAACCTTCCTGTACTAACCAAATTTCTGTTTATTCCAGCTTTCACAAGTGAACCCTGTCAGGACTGTAAAAGGGATTATTAAGATCACTATGGCAAGATTTATATATGTGTGAAATAGAGGTCAAACTGATAAAAAGCAGCAATACTTTTTAGGACTATTGGTAATCAGAGGCACAAAGTAATAAAGGAATTTGTGTGTGCATAAGATAGTTGTGTTCAGCTTAATCTAATTGTGATTATCATTGCTCCACTTCTGGAAAGTATCTCTCTGCAGGAGAGTGTTTAAGCAGATGTTAGTTTGAAATGTGTTTTGCTCCTTGTGAAACCAATGAATATAATATGCATGTGCTTAAAGTCAGCCATGAGATTAGGGATTAGTCTGAAAGCAAGAGTCTTCAGTGCAAACCTAAGCATTTTCCTGAAGCAAACCCACATAAGTGCTTAATTGAAGAAATATTTTCATCACTGTGAGCAAGATTTGTAGGAAGAAATAAGAGGGTTTATTAGATTAACTGTTCAAGTTTCACTGAATTATAGGTACATGGAGCTGAAAAGTCTTTCCCAGCCCGAAAGCCAACCTGCTCTGTATCTGAGAGAGTAAACAAGCAAACTTTGCTGCAAGGATAAAAAATAGCAATGGGACCCAATCCTGGTTTTCTTATACAATAAACCTACTTCCCAGTGCGCTACCTACTTGGACAACACCCCACGGAGGCAAGCCTGTTATTTTTCTGCAACCATTCCTTAGTGAGTGCTATCCAGGTGTTCCTCAGATGACCCAGAAAGAAAGCATTAAAATGTTACATTTTTATACTCCATTAAACTTGATTTCTAAGCCAATCAGAGGTAATATGTGTGGACTCTGTATCTGGAGCTCCTAAATCTCATCAATTAATATGTACACTGAACCTTTCTATTAGAATACTTTACACAATGAACAATAGAATGCCTTTTACAAAAAGCATAAGAACCTATTTCTACTGTATGCTATTCCATCCTGTCTTATCTAGGCACTTTATCCATGTGGATTTCTTCCAGAAGATAAATCTTTCAATCAGGATTTCTTTATGAGCTGCAGCTCTTGTACTGTGAGGTGTATATCAAAATTTCAAGACAAATTTTGTTCTCTTGATTTTGTTAAACAGTACAAAAGCTTAAAAGCAAGAAACCTTAGATGCCTATTCATTCAAGTTACAAAAACATTTTGTAATTTTTTTCACTCAACACAAGTGAACAAGGTTGCTCTGTGTATAATCCTATATATAGAAAAAGTCCCAGATATTAGATCAATTTAACTGTGGCACTAGAAAGAGGTTAAACTGGGTATAAATGTTGTCTTAAATCAATTGGTGATGTATCTTGTTAATTTGTTTATTCATTACTGTGATATATGATGCTGCACAAAGGATGCTCTCTTGAAAGACCAATGAAAAATTGTCATCGTGAATCTTAAATCTCTCTTAATAGAGCTTAACTTTAAGTCTTATTACTATTTACATACAGGGATATATACTCCCTTCATCTTTCACTTTCCCTGATTTTTCCTCCCTCCTTTCTCTCTCAGACTTTTCTCTTCTGCTACTTCCAAAGTTCCCTTTTATTGTTGACAATCAAGAGGTAGTTACCACAGCTGGATAAAAATAGTATTTTTCATTCCATCAGAAATTCACTTTTTTATCTTGTAAACTCTTAATTTTCATGTGTTTAAAATAAACAAGACATCTCTACAACATCCTAATCATAGAATCATAGAATCATAGAATAGTTAGAGTTGGAAAGGACCTGAAGATCATCTAGTTCCAACCCCCCTGTCATGGGCAGGGACACCTCAACACTAAACCATGCCTCCCAACGCTCTGTCCAACCTGGCCTTGAACACCACCAGCGATGGAGCATTCACAACTTCCTTAGGCAACCCACTCCACTGCCTCACCACCCTTACAGTAAAGAATCTCTTCCTCATATCCAATCTAAACTTCTCCTGTTTCAGTTTGAACCCATTACCCCTTGTCCTCTCACTACAGTCCCTAATGAAGAGTCCCTCCCCAGCATCCCTATAGGCCCCTTTCAGATATTGGAAGGCTGCTATGAGGTCTCCACACAGCCTTCTCTTCTCCAGGCTCAACAGCCTCAACTTTCTCAGCCTATCTTCATACGGGAGGTGCTCCAGTCCCCTGATCATCCTCGTGGCCCTCCTCTGGACTTGTTCCAAGAGTTCCATGTCCTTTTTATGTTGAGGACACCAGAACTGCACACAATGCTCTAAATTAGGTCTCAGGAAAGCAGAGTGGAGGGGCAGGATCACCTCCTCCGACCTGCTGGTCACGCTCCTTTTGCTGCAGCCCAGGGTGTGGTTGGCTTTCTGGGCTGCAAGTGCTCATTTTCATTTTCTTATCAACCAACACTCCCAAGTCCTTCTCCACATGGCTGCTTTGAAACTCTAGGTATCAAGCCAACCTGTAAACACTTATACATTCCATACATATCTAAATTTAAATGCCAAATCTGGTGTAACATGCGTCCCTCTGCATTTTTACAGCACTGCATATGTATTGGTGTTATTTCGTTGTGTCACCTGGGCTGTGCTGGTTGGTTGGGCAATGATGACCACAACTCACCGAAAAGCCCACAGTCCTCATCATGCACGTTGCTCTTCAGGATCGCTGACAAAGTCTTGCAGGATAACAGGGTCTTCAGAAATCTGTATTTCCCTTCGTACAGTTCCTGAAGGTCTGACTTAGGTCCACACTAACCTCAAAACTAACATGAAAGGTGTAACTGACCAAATCCTCTGAAATTATGTGCTCAAAATCAAGAGGCACATAAAAGCCCATGTGTCTCACCTGTCATCCTAGCTGTGGGACAGTGGGAGTAAGTTCAGCAGTGTTTCTGCAAAGAAAATAATAGCAACTAATCAAATAATGGAAGAAATTATAAGGAAATCTATGCAATCTATACTTGATTGTGTTGTTACAAAGGTAAAAATAATTTCTTTTAACATTCTGGAGAAATAGAAAAGCTCTAAACAGGAGAACAGTTGAACCTTGAAATTAAGTACTATTCACATTGTATCCTAATGTGAAATTACTCAGGCATAAATGCACATGAGGAGTTTTGTTTACAATTAAACAAAGTCTTTAGCTACTCTAAAATATGATGCTTTATAAACCTCACAGAATTTGGTCTCAGACTAAATTTGGTACATGCTGACAACTAACTCTTGGGGTTGTGTTTTAGTGTGAAAGCTTTTGTTTCAAACAAAAAACCCCTGGAATTTAATTGTGTATCTGTTGAAAGTGCAAGCATATTTTCCAGAATGCAATTACTTAATTGCGACATTTTCATTTTATTAAAAATGGCAAGTTTAATGTGGTGCTTAGAGTAAGCCACAGCAGAAGGATATTGAATCTTTGAAAGATCTTTCAAAATTATGTAAGCATCACTTTACTTGTAGTGCACAGTCATATCTTTCCTATTAATGAAAGATTCCTTTACCAAATTCCCATAGTAAAGTAGTTTATAGTATTTTCTAAATGAACTGGGCAACATCAGATTTCAATGCAACAGTGTTACTTTGAACCCATAGGAGCTTTTTTTTTTTCATATTCCACCTGGGAGCTGATTTAAGAACTGCTCTTTTAGCAGCTATGTCTCTGTTAATATTTTAACAGGTTTACAGACCTCTTGGGTGTTCTGTAATATTGAAGTCGCTTCAAGAAAATGTTCTTGTTTCAGTATTATTCAGGAAGCTTTGTAAAATGTTGCTGGCCTTGAACAAGGTGAGCTAGATGATACTATCCTGTCTGTCTCTTGCTATTACAGACTTGATTTATCTCTATGAACTACTTTTTTTTTTTTTAATTCCAGCTTCTTTTCCAAACTTATATGTTTTCTCAATCATTCTAGTTTTGAAATGTTTGGGGTTTTTTTTTCCAAACCAGTGCTGAATTTCTTATTGCTGCCAGTAGAAATAGGCTGGAGGACTTCTCTTTGTGCTCAGAGCTAACATGACAAATGTCCAACCTAAACTTGCAAACATGTGACTGTTGTCTTTCTTTAACCCCTCTCTGTTTCTAGACTGTGTGAGAAAAATGTTGCATAGGTGGTAATTTCAAAATGACTGATGTAAAATGGTTTTTACATGATGATAAAAGACAAAAAAAAAATCTGTCACTGATGGTCTTTAATGCAGAACATGCTCATATGAGGTGCTCAGATCAGTAGAGAAGATACATTAATCTTTATTGATTTCTACACCATAGTCATTAATCTTTACACCAAAAAAATAATTGTGGAAAATTACAGTGAAGGCATTTTACAAATATATTGATCATGTTTTTCTGACTACACAAAAAAATAGGTTGTGGCTAGCCATGTACAGTGTGTTTTCAGACTCGAAAGCATATAGAAGTGCCACCCTACATGAAGAGCACAAGAACTAGTTTCTTATATGGACTTTCTAAACTTGGCCATTTTATTTGTCTAAAATAAAATATCAGGGCATATCTGATGGTCTTTTCTTGTCAAAAAATAAGTACAAAATAAAATGAAAATTTAATCTCCTGCAGAATAAATGGAACTATACTGGTGACAAACACCATTCCAACTGCTATGATAATAAAAATATTGGAAAAATAGAAATTACCCTTCTCTGATGTGGACAACATTGAGTTTTTTACTTCATAGATGCAACAGAGCAGTGAGTTTTAATTACTGTTGAACCATTGAGAAATCATAGACTCATAAAATCATAGAATAGTATGGGTTGGAAGGGACCTTCGAAGGTCAGATTACTATCTGTTTTCTTCTTCCTAACTGCGAACTACAAGAAATTCTGGAAGTGTAGATCCAAGAGGGGACGGAAATTACTCTGCTTTTTAGATTAAGAGTACTGGAGTTGATTTCTTTATTTGAGGCTCCTTGCTGAGAGAACCCTCCTGGCAGCCCCCTCTCCTTCAGGCGTCCCACTTTGAGAGTCATCTCTGATCCACTGTCTGGGTACATGTCACAGCATTTGAGCCAAGTACTATGTCATGAAGTGCTTTAAAACTTGGAAACAATTTCTTAAGCTTTATTCATAACTCAGTAAGTGGCCAGGATGTATCAGTGATCTGTTGTCACACATACAGAAAAACCTAGTCCCTCACAAATGCTTTCATGTGTAGCTCTATGGGCATTTTTTGATGGTACATATAGACTTCCTCTTCTGATACCTTTCACAGCACATTTTTGGTCTTTGCCCTCCAGCCATCTTGTCACTTTCTTGTAGTGTGCCTTTGTTTCCACTGGAGGCGTGCTTTCGGATTTGCTATGTATAGAAGCTCACGTAAATATGTAAGAGTAGTGGGGTATATATGTCGTGTATATATCTGCCTGTGCATGTGCATGCACACGTGTCTATGGATGATATGTACATATTTCCTTCTGGTGCACACCTGGATCTCACCATTGTATGCAGCTTAGACTACCAGGGGCATACACTCGGTCAGGAAGAGACATAACCTGAGGTGATATAATGTAATTCTATGAAAACCAGTTAGTAATCAAATCTAGAGACAAATTACATCAGTCTGCTCACGTTTTGCTGGTTTTTTTTTTTTTGTTTGTTTGGTTTTTTTTTTGGCAGGGGTTGTGGCTTGGCAAATGCACAAGAGAATAAAACCTGGTCACTGCTTCTGAGTGATTTCCCAACCATTTCTCCATTCTAGCAAAGCTGGACCAGACTATTTCTTGGGTTCCAGACTCTTGAAACAATTACATGTTACACCATTTCAATTACAAATACATGTTTTTCTCTTCATCTCAGTCCTCCTAACCAACAAACATCAGTTTGCCTTCTTGCAAGTCCAAGTCCCTTGCAAGAAACACCCAGCCAGTTGTGCAGCACGCTGGCTGAATTCTTAAAGAAAGACCACTTTCAACAGCTCATTGCAAACATTTATACAAGAATGAACCATGATTGTAAGTACTCATCTATCCAATGATATTTCTATGTAGAATTTAGTAGTAAATGACAGTTGCTTTTGCAGACTGACTAACAATCTGTGTATATACTATCTCTACTGTATATATTTATCAGCTGACACAGGTCAAGTCAATCTGGGCCAGCCACTGAAAAGCTGTTTAATTGCAATGCTCTCATGAATCCCAACAATGTCTGGAATATTCATTTCTAGACAAAGATTAAGTAGTTTCTAATCATAAATGCCTATATGTTTTTTCTTCCATTGGAGAAGAAGCCATGCATGCCAGCTTTCATCATCAACAGCGTTTGGTGCCAGCTGCTTCCCTGGTAGAAGCAAAAAACCTCAAAATAGTCAGTTGCAGAGTATTCTTGGCTCTGGGATAGTTTTATTTTAATATCCCATAGTTAGAGGATAACTATTGCCCTCAAGTATGAGGTCATACTTGCCTTCCAAAACTTTTTTATTGATTTTATTTTTGGGCACCTACTCTTAAAAAGTAGTAGCTGGCACTGTAACTTCAGTGACAGAATCACTGACAGTGGCTTCAAATGATAGACCTGGTTCTTCCCCACTGGTCATCAGATGCCAGGAATGTACGAATGAGACATTTAATTAAAGAAAACTCAGTGTTGAAGCTCCAGTACCCACAACTTAGCCAATGCAACCAGAAAATTAGGGCTAGAACCTGGCCTGCAAAGTGCAGGATTTTGTTCATTCCTCCTGTCCTTCATTCACACAGCGTACAGATCTAGTTTGCAAACAATTTTACCTTAAAAGTATTTCTGTGGCGATTTCAGCTTGTAAGGCTAACAAGAGTGTAACAACCAATGAAACACACATCATTCTAATCCCTGTGCACAGACTTACCTGCTTGGCAGTGTATTATCTGCTTGTTATCAGAAAGTAACCATAGCAAATGTTCTAGGAGAAACTCAGCTCACGGTTTCCTGGCTGTGTCAAAAATCTGCCTACTCCTGGTGCAGTGAATGGAGCATTTTGCCTTTAATGTATTATTTCATGTGAAGAGATGGAAAAGTATTGGTCATTCTTTGCATTCTTTTTCTGACTTCCCAGAGAAAATTCATCTAGCTACACCAGCAAAAAAAAGTAGGCAGGAAGCAATTTATCTTCCTTCATGATTACAGATGGTTGGTCTTCTATTAAAAGGGAAGAGATAGAACTGTAAGTTGACTTAAGTCAAGTACCTCTGTTATTTTCTTGCCATATAGTATTGCTCTGGTTTATATCCAGTTTGATAATGTTCCTAAGATTATCCCAGAGAAAATTATAGAGTAAAACATGTTTTTACAGTCTGTATGCTGATTGTAGGGAGATGGAGAAGTACACACTTTGTTTTGAGAAATTATAAACACCCCTGTTGCACCTTTGATATAATAAGAACTTACTCACTTGTTATGGTAGCATTTCCCATTGTTAGTTCACTGTGCGAAGAGTTGATTATTTGTGCTAATTTTATGACCACTTTGCTCAATTATAACTCAGCATATGTTCCACTGTTCCCTGGGGAATGTGTCTGTGATTACACCATTGTCTAGTGAATAAAAAAAAAAGACAACCAATTATTTGTGGGTTTTTCTTTTTAAAAATTCATCAGTAAAAGAGGAAAACACAAGAAATTTGGCATGGAAAACAGATTTCAAATTTCCTATTTGTTAGGAGGAACACAAACTGTCATCACAATATTAGATTAAGGAGTCATTTTTCGCAGGAAAAACAGTTATAAAATTTCAACCAGCTTTACTCATGATCCCTCTACTTTTCAGAAAGAAAATATGGAAGTTGTTAGTTCATGTGTAATACAAATGAAACATAAGCTTCTATTTATGATAAGTAAAAGATTAATTTTTCTCTTCTGTTTTTAATTCTTCTGTAATTCTGCTCCTTTTGAGCCCATCCAAGACCGATCATTCACATTCCACAAAATATCATTTTTATATTTTACAAACAGGAGATTTTTTTTTTTTTCCAAAAACTAAAACAAAGCACATGAAGGAAAAGACTTAATTTTATCTGGCAATCTTAAATATAAAATAGGTTCTGAACAATAAATTTCTTTCTCTTTTGAATTCTCCTTCCTCCCCAGAAATGGAAGATTAAAAGAAGCCTTCTTTAGACTGTGTGTGAGGCACTGGAATGGGTTGCCCAGGGAAGTTGTGAATCCTCCATCACTGGCGGTGTTCAAGGCTAGGTTGGACAGAGCCTTGGGTGGCATGGTTTAGTGGAGGTGTCCTTGCCCATGGCAGTGGGGTTGGAACTAGATGATCTTAAAGTTCTTTCCAACCCTAACTATTCTATATTTCTATATTTTAATAAAGATTTATATTAGCTAATAAAATCTTAAACATATATAATGTGAGAATATCTTGCATAATTTTTATTAAAGATAAAGTTTTGATCAAATATTGACAACCTGCTCGGCAAAAAAAATCTGTCTCATATCAACATTTCCTTCATAACTGCCAAAAGGTAATCAAAGTACTTGCTATGCAGGACAAAGCCTGGGTTTTTTCGACTCTGTGTCAGCAGATCCCAGTCTTGTCCTGAGAATATTTTCCCAAGGTTACAAGAATGCAAGTCAGAACTCACCCTTGCACCTCTGCTATAAAAAAAGTTGCACTGGTTCTGTCAGTATAATACCATGCCACTACATCACCTCTACAAGATGACTTATATTCTAGATCTTTCTGAATAGATAATGGATAATTATCACATTATCTCCCAGGATTTTAATGTCTTTTTATCAAAGAAAGGTACAGAACATTGATATATCCATCTGCTTTTTATTTGTCAATACTCCTTTTCTCAGTGAAATGTCATTCCCAATTCATGATTTGAGGCTTCGGGGGCGGGGGGGGGGGAAGCCAAAAACAATAAATGCCCAGACAAAGCTCAAACATAATGGGATAATCAGAAAGCAAAAAGCTAATGGTTAAATCCAAAGCCACTTATTTTGTTCCCCTAAGCAATATTGCAGGCTCAGATGCATTAACCAAGGTTAAATCAAATAGTCATGATGTCTGTACATTCAATTATACATAGCCTGAGCCAGAGATTCATTCTGAGCCAATCTTCCATAAAGTTATGTTGGTTTACACCTGTCAGAATCTGGCCATGTCTCAACCTAAATCTACCCAAATTTTTTCCTTCCATGCCCAGCTGCAGACCATGTCATAAAAATATAATACCTGAATGATATGGTGATCCAAAGATCTTTTTAATATTTTTGCTTAGCTTTAATGTGATTTTTATAGTACTTTGGTTTACAGTTTAAACCTCTCTTTTGCAAGCCTTTAGTCCCCAAATATCCGCATGATATCTGAAAAAGTGGGCTACTGTTTATGTTACATCTCTGAGCATTGTTCAGATGAATGTCTTTGGGTGCTTAAGAAGAGGCTGACTGCTGCAGTTCTTGGAGCAAATAGGCTCTGCTATGAAAATTGCCATAGGACAAGTATTTTCAAATGAGTACATTTACGTGGTTATTTATATAAGAGGAAATAATAAATTTATTTGAAGTGTTTTACAGGAGTCTGACTCATCAAGTTTGTAGACAGAAGTATATTTTATCAGCTGAAGAACAGATAAAAATCATAGAATCATTTGTACAGAAAGGAACCTTAAAGCTCACCTAGTTCCAACTCCCCAGCCATGTGCAGGGACACTTTCACTAGACCAGGTTGCTCAAAGTCCTGTCCAACCTGGCCTTGAACACTGCCGGTGATGGGGCAACCACAGCTTCTATGGGCAACCTGTTCCACCCACACACTAAATGACTTCTTCCTTATATAGTCTAAATCTACCCTTTTTCAATTTAAAGCCATTCCCCCTTGTCGTAACACTACCTGCCTTTGCCAAAAGTCCCTTTCCAGATTTCTTTTATGTCCCTTTTAGGTGCTGGAAGGCTGCTATAAGATCTCCCTGAAGCCTTCTCTCCTCCAGGCTGTCTGTGTTAAGGTAATTCGGGATTGTAATCACTGTTGCTTTTGAAAAGAAGAAAAAATCTCAGTAGAGTGGTTTATCCTAAAAATAAGTAGACAAACTGGAGAAAAAGGAGTATTAATATTTTTTTGTTATTATTAAAATTTTGAAGGGAGCACAATTATGGAAATAATCCAGGTGTCTCAGTTGCCAACTTTCAGCCAGGTGTTCAGATCTCATCTTTAATATACAAATGATAATACTGTAGATTGAACTGTAATTGATACTGCTTATATTGTAAGGATTTTTATAAATATCACATATATCAACATAAAATGATTCCCTAATTGCTCCTCTTGAAAGATACTATTAAAAATAAAGAACTGAAACTTTTAATCTGTTTATTTTTTCTACTTTTGTTTGTTTCAATATCCCTAATTGCATAAAACCCCTTTTGTTATAAAATTTGGAAGGTCTTGTAAAAATAAACTTAATGCTCACTTTTTAATTACATGATATACCTAATTACACAGCTAAAGCTGAAAATATATTTCAAGTTTCCGGTTATATATTGACTTATATTTCACTGACATGTAGTATCTATCCAGCCCTTCACTTACTTAATTTAAATTACACATTCATATAAAACCATCCATGGGCTTTGCAATGTAGTGTGCAAATGATCACTTGGGCAGTTTCTCTAGCAAGGGAATACCCCCGATTAGCCTCAAAGGTCAATATGTCATATCATATTTTCTTTCCTCTGATTGTTTCTTTAAGAAAGGAAGTCCTTCATATATACACCTGGATAACAAATGTAGCATATTTAAAAATTCTACTTTGAGAAGCTAGCTATAATTCCAAATTAAAATTATGTATTAAGACAGGAATAGGATGCCTTTTTGTTATTAAAGAACTTACAACTGACCCCAAGGAACTTTAGGCTTTCCCTGGGAGCTGTCTTTGTATGGCAAAGACATTTTACTGCCTCAGGAAAATCCTGTTATTAAACTCAAAATATGTATTAAACATTTGGAAATGCCTGACTTATTTATATTTTGTAATGTTCAGCTTGATCTCTGCTTTTACAATAAACTTTTTTTAGCTGAATTAATCTCGTAATTATTGAGCTTATAATTTGTTGCTGCTATTTACTAACTCTATTAATTTTCATTAATATTAACATTAGAGTCTCCCCCAAAAAATAATTAATGTATGAGCTTACTGATGGATAATCTGTTACATTAGATTTACCCTCATGTAATTTGTTTGCATGAAGTTACTTATTCTTTGCAACTGTCAAAATGAAAGGTGAGTCTGAACCATGTTCTGCATTCACTTCACTAATATGATTAAACTGCAATGCATTAGTTAGATCTATCCATATCCTTTTTTTTTAATTATTGTAAAATTACAGTATCCCAGAACTGGAAGAGATCCTGGGAGGTCATGTAGTCTACTCTATTACATAGAATACTATCACACCATTTATTAAGGTAATTTATTGAATTACATCTAAACAGATATCTGAAATTCTTCAGAGACTTTCAGTATCATTTTGAAGGGAGGCTCTAGAAAAGAGCAATTTTTTCCTTTTCCTTGTGTTCTCTTTTGTTTTGAAACTACAAAGAGTGTGAAGAAAATGGAAGTTAATGTATCTGTATTTTAGGGGAATACATTTATGTAGTGCTTTTGAAGCACAAAGAAGATCTGTTTGTTAATATGAAGTCAAACTGGGCATCAGATAACACGGAGTCACACACAAGACCTGCATGTGGAATGAAACAAAGCAAGAGATATTGGGTAGGCCTCAGGGTCCATCACAGTTCTTTTCCCCTGAAAATGATGCAAAGAGGAGTTTTGTTGCTGTTGTTTTCTTGTTTCTTTTTGGGTTTTTTGTTTTGGTTTGTTTTTTTAACCCCACTAATCTATGGGATATGGACTATCACCTGGAAGCTGTTATCTCTATATGCAGTACCTTAGCTCCTTCTATTCAGAGTGCTTATTTACGTGGTTTTTACTAGAAACTCTTGAATCATCTTCTGTTGACAGCTTTGTTCCAGGATGCACGGATGTGCACACTTTCCCAGTCATACTTTGTAAAAGTTATTTATCTAAACTGTAAACATGAGTGTTATGATAGTAGGCCCCATTAAATCTATTAGGGTGCCTTATCCTCCCTTGTATAGGAACAATATATGAAGAGGCTGAGGACCCAACACTGCTGCATGCCATCAGGACATATCAATTAGTCTATAAAGTGACAGTTTAGTTACACAGAACCACAAGAGGTGGAGGGAGAGATGGAAACACGGAAAGCTTAATATGTTTATTAGTACCAGTGCTTATGGCCACATGAAGGACAATATGATATTTTGAGGAGGGGTAATGGAAATGAAGATGCTGAGTGAGAGCACAGAGTCAGCAGAAGGGAAAAGGAAGCAAGGTGTCCAGCGTCTTGTGATGCAGAGCAACAGAGGACTGCAGACTGGAAGGGGACCAGTATGTCAAAGTGCCTGCTGTCTTCAAATATGACAGTCAAATCCAACATCCAGTCCCGTTTCTCATATACTCAGTGCTATTTTTAGAATTTGCACTGGTTTAGTATGAGTTCTTGAGCTAATTAATGTCTCTATTATTCTATCTGCATCTGACTAATACGTATATGTCTTTTCCTCATGGTGATGGCTGTCTTAGCTATGTAGACCAGATAAAATTATTTGGATTGGAATGAGACATGTAGTTGTTACTTTAATGCAAAATTTCCTCTACTACCTTCAGCAGAAACTAAATGTGAATATTTTCCTTATAAATACGAGTATTTTCCTGAGGATTTCACATTTCTGTTCTATTTGAATAACAACACAGTTGTTATTCTAAATATGTCCACAGTTTAAGGAAAGAAATTACTTAAAATCTTCTACAGCTGCCAATAGCCTATGACTTCTCACCTGCAAGTTCCCTTGACTAGTACAGCTTTGTCGCTGTGCAGGTTACAAGGAGTCACCTGTAAAAGAAAAACAGAGAACCAGAGAACCAGAAAGAACCTTCTTTCATGTTTCAGGAAAATTTTTTCAAGACCATTATTGTTAGCAAAACTCTAGGACCTGTAGGCCAGCAGAGTATCTTAAAATTTCAAGTATGATTTCTATTCCAGGACAAATATATTGCAGTTCATTTTTTGAGAAAATGCAGATTTAAAAAAAAAAAAAAACCAAACAAACAAACAAACAAAGAAAACCCAAAAAAAAACTTCAGGTTTGCATAATCTTTGATAATTCCTTTTGGCTTTGCATTAAGATACCTTGTGGCATCTCACCAATGTCACTCAGTTTCCCTAAGCTTTACAAAAAACTTAGGCAATCAGAGGCTTTGGAGTACAGTCAAGTCACAGAAGGTTATGTTTCCTGGTAGAGTCGCACCCAATCTGTCCATAACACTCGATATTTTAACAACCTGATTGGTGCTACCAAATCAAAGGTGACTCCAACTGTAACACAACTTAAAGATAGAAAAAAATAATATTTAGTAAGAGAAAATAAGACTTTTATTTAGGGTAAGTTCATACAGCATTATTTTAATGTCATTGTTAAACAACAAATTACTTCCTATTATTATTAAAATGATCACATGCATCCATTCATATGAGATAAAATAATTAGCACTTTTTCTAGAAAGTTGCCCGCTTCAATGAATTGAATAACAGAAGAGGTGGTGCCATAAAAAGAGCACTGAGATGGAAAATCTGAAAACAAAATATAAAAAGCAAAAGTCATAGAATCCTAGAATCGTAGAATCGTAGAATCATAGAATCATAGAATAGTTAGGGTTGGAAAGGACCTTAGGATCATCTAGTTCCAACCCCCCTGCCATGGGCAGGGAGACCTCCCACTAGACCAGATTGCTTGTTTCCTTCAGGAATGGTAAGGGTTGCTTAGTTTTTCTTATATAAAAGAATGTCACCACTTCTATTAATTCTTTTCAAGATACAATGTAGGCAGTACATGGCAGAGGACTGGTAGAAGTGGTGTTGGACCACAGCAAGGATAAAATGAGAGGTGGGCCCAGAGTGTTGTGCCTGCCTCTAGAAGTCATCAAATGGAGCAAAATGTGGGATTTTGAGGACAACTAGGGCGGCTTTGCTTGGCCTTTCTCAGGAGAAATAAGCCCCTGGCCTGACTGTTTTCAAGCTCGGACTTACAGCAACTATTACCAACTGTATTTAAGTGCCATATCACAAACAAACTCAAACATGTTGACAGGTGATGTCACAGACCCAGACATGATTCAGAATTCATGCAGTTCAGCATTGCTTCCAGGACACTAAATACACATAGCTGTATTCAGACCATTCTTCTCTGCAGCCTCCACATACAGTTACCCTTTCTGCACTGGCAGCAGAGCCACATTTATTCACATCAGGACCATCAGGCAGCAGCAAGGCCAAATGGTCTCAGTTAACGCCCATTTTCTTTGAAAAAGCTCTCTGCCTATGGGGAACACAATATACAGCAGCATTATCAAAGTCAATGAAATTATTTCGATTTGTCTTTATTTTCCTAGCTGGCACATTCTGACCAGCAAGAGTTAAAGCATTTTCTTGCCTGCCCTACTGAAATGAGTACTCAAGCAAGCTAATATTCCTAAATGAAACAGTAGCAAACATTAAACAAGAGTCAGAAATGTAAAGGAAAATGAATTGTCTGTGTAATGCCTCTGTATGCTTAAGTCATGCCTTATAGGCCTTATATGCATAGGCTGAAAAAGGTATCATTGCATGAGATCACAGAAGGACCCCTTGCTGAGAGCATCTTGGGGCCAGGCTGTAATAAGAAAAGTGGTAAAGCTAAGAGAGACTACAGAAACACTGAGGAGAAGTTACAGAGGAATGGATATTTTAGAAAGCTAAAATGATTCAGCAATAAATGTGAAAATCGGAGAATAACTCAGAACATCACAAGCATCCTAAATAACTGATTTCTTACTTGTTTTCAACAGTAATTAGACTGATGATTTTCTGAATTTTACCATTTGAAAATTGCACAGACATATTTTCACAGGCCAGGCTTAGAAATTAGGAAAGCAATATAAATCCTCTACATATAACTATGAAAATGGTAGTGAATTTCCTTGTATATAATACTATAATATGCTCTATGCCACAAACAGCCTATCATGAGACCAATAGTCTTTCAGGTCTATCTCCAAGATCACCATCTGTGTACAAAGAAGAAAAAGCATTCTCAGTGAAACCAGAAGAAATGGGACAATCATTTTACAGTAAGAATTATTTGCTCTTTACTAAGGGAAGGAACAAGTTGTATTTACTGTCACTCATGCCTCATCCAAAACAGTCTGACAAAAAATACATATTCCTTGATTTAGGAGTCTGCCGGTTCATAAGTTGCTGTAATGTTAAGTTTCTGTGGTTTTCTACTGATGTTTTTAAACAAGTAGTTCTGTCATAAGTGTCATAAGTGATAATCCAGCAGACCCAGACTGTTCCTGTTTGTTTGTTTGTTTGTTTTTTACATTATAAGTTAGGCTCAATATAATCCTGCCTTTGTGTCATCAATTTACATCAGACAGTCACAGATCATAATGCATCATTCAGGGCCACCATTTGCACTAAGGATTACTGCTTTCAGCATACTGGGACAAAACAATGATTCAATGGGACTTCTTTTTACATTTTACTTGTTGTCTGGGGGAGGGTGACTGCAGCCACTTGTGTTTAAAATTTTAAAACAGGCATTTAAAGTCAACATAGAAGGGGAAAAGTGTTACAATATCTAACCAAATGCCATATATTTTACTAAAAAAAAAGTGTTTGACTTCACCTACTGAACTCTTAACTCCAATAGCAGCTGTGGTTTTGGCATTGTGCCTGTAATAAAGAAAAATAAGAAGAAAAAGAAGAAGAAGGAAGAAGAAAAATAAAAGTAAGAAGTAAAAGAAGAAGAAGAAAAAGAAAGAAATAAGGAAAAAAGGTTTTTAAATGTTTTTAGACATATAGTTTATGCATTGGTGAATGGTTCTTTATACATGATATTTATGGGGTATTTGGTTTGTTTTGTGATTTTATTTCAACTCATAAGGAGTGCCGTTAATGTGATTAATTAGTAAGAATTTATTGACTAAAAAATCTGCACAGCCAAACATATATGATTTTTAAAATGTATTTTTTCAGGTGGAACTATAAACCAGGGTCCTAATTAAGCCCTGCTGCTTCCTGAGATTTTGTGTGCACTACACTGGGAAGGAAAGTTACGTGGAACTTTACTTGATCATGGAAGAAAAATCTGGAGAGTAAATTCAAGTATTCTATTCAGTTCTCAAATATAGTCTTCACTTGAGGGCTACAGTGAATTTATGTCCATGTTAAACATTAAAGCTCTGTTATGGGGCCAAATAAGGGGAAAGCTCAAATCACCTCAAACATCATGAGAGTGGAACTTCAGCGCCACTGCAGCAGACATCACTAGCATTACTAGATTTGCTCTGAAATACAGTGATTGATCACAGTTTGTTATTATGACATTCTATTACACACATTCTCTTCCCATTACTTTGTTAAATGGGGAAGTTTATTTTCTATAATACAAAACAATTTGTAATAACTGTAGTATATCATAAAAGGGATTTGAAACTTTGAAATTTGCTTTGCAGGGAGTTTGTGGGTAACTATAGCTGGAACTATAATCCACTGAGATCCTAACCCACTTCTAGGAGAAGTTTTTATAAAAACTAAGGAAGGTGGTGGAGGGGGCGAATTAGCATAATAACTGATATACTCTGATTTCTGACAGAATCTATGTTTGTGTCTCCTGTAAGGTATCTACATAGTTAAGACTCAGATGTGAAATTACAAACACACTTAAATGCTATCAAAAAGTGTTATCACTTTAACACAGTGCCATGAATTACCGTGGAATCCACAGAAAAGGACAAGCAGAATTTTTAGGTAATTCAGGAAGAAACTACTAAGTTCCCTTTCAAAAAAGGATCTGAATTCAACTCACATGGATGCATTTATAGCAAAACCAATCTTACCAACAAAATTTTCAAATAGATCTTTTAATGCAAATCGTAAAACATTGCTGACATTTTCAGCTGTAAATCCTGTCTCAGTTATTTTTCAATGAAATACAGAAAAAGGAGTCTGGATGAAATGAATTTGTGTATATGCAAATGTGCTTTTATATAAATTATTCTACAGTTGAATCCCTGTCTTCTAAACAGTTCAGGTCAAAAAAATGATCATGGTATCCATCATTTGCAGGGCTTTGCCTTTCTTATTCCCCTTGCTCAGTGCATAGCATATTTTGGGAAACTGTAAATTATTTCAGTTTTCTCTCCTGTGTTTATTTCCATTTTATCTCTTTGCATCAAACTTTTAGATGCAGGTCAAGTTCAAGATGCAGCTTTTGGCTTTCTAATCAACAGTCTAAACATTACATATAGATAGATATCCAGCCACTTCCTTTCAATTTTTTTTAGACTTTTTTTATCTGATCCAAGCTGACTTGATCCAGGCAGGTGCAATTTGTCTAAAATGGGCCTTGAAACAGCATGCTTGGGCTTCTGTAAGGTACTTTACAGACTTGTCCATGTTCCTCTTTAACCACCAAGGTAAGCTTCCAAATATCCCATCCCTTGACATTTCAAATGTCTCATGCAAAATGCTGCCATCTTCTCTCAGCTTGGAGAACGGGGGAATTGTGCAAGACCACATCGCTGCATAATAGCACTGTGACTGCCAGACACCATCCTCTACAATGGAGCGCCTTGACAAAAATCTTTGCTGACCCCCTTCAGCACAGTCAAACTTGCCTTGTCATGGTAGCCATGTCAATGGAAGACCTGTTCAAATGAATGAAACATTAGGTTGTACCTAGTCTGTCCAGCTGCACTTGAGAAGTACATATAAGCTGCTTTTGCTGGATGCAGTAGATGTGGCACAGGCAGAAACATTAAATAAATTAATTTTCTGGGTGTCAGAAATCTCTTAATCTGTTTGTATTGGTTTTTCAATAGTGAACCTTTGTGATGAGTATGAATTATATTTAGTATAACAAAGACCCTATAGGAAGAAAATCTGACTTTTAAAATATTTTCCCAGTTGTGTTGTCTTTGAAAAGCCTTAAAAGACTGTGAAGGATGGTTTTTGCTCAGGTTCCCCCCCCCCCTTTTCAGCAGGTTTTAGGCCTTAGGCTATTGGTATCCAAGTAGTTAAAACTACATCAGCACTAATGGCTATGAGCTCATCTTGTATAAGCACATTTTTAGTTAAACATCGCAATCTTGGAAAAAAATGTGAGTGTGCTTAAACAGCCTGGCTCAGAATAGCTCACAATATGACGCATACCACAGGAAATAAAGTGGTATGAGGCACCTACAAAATATTTTTCAAACAAGTCATTGAAGCTGTAAGCCCCATGCCTCAGCTTTAGGAAGTCACTTATTAAGAATCAACACCAGCCGTGCCAAGCTAAGCTCTTGCTCTTGGTGATTTTCCAATTGAATATTCAGGGCCCTGTCTCGGTCTTGTTTTCAGGGAAGTACATGCCTGGAATGTTAGCAAGCTATTTGCTGGAAAAAATGCCCACAACAGGCCCAATGTTGATCACATTAATGCGTTTGAGTGGGTATAGAGTGCAAATGATTGAAAGTGCTTCCAGATCTTAGTTGCTGGGGACAAAGCAGGCTCTGTTCTCTGATCTGATGGTCATTTTTTTCAGCAGAGGATGTGGTGCAGGAAGAGGGAACAGTGCCAATCTCTGTCTAATGGCTCCAAACAGGGCCTGGGCCTAGCTCTTTGGATGCTGATGAGTGGGAAATGAAACACAGATGGGTCAGATGGGTAAGGAGAGGGGGGATTACAGGTCAGGCCAAAGAGTTGGAATAAATTAAGTGCTTATGAGGTACAGAATGGCACATTGTTAAACTAAATGGACAGGGAAAAAACATTTCAGCATTGTTAGGCACAGTGAGCAGAAAAAAACATCCCGTCTCCCCAGACCACTTTCGCACATCACATCCTCATTGGGATTACCGCATGTTTGGTATATGAATTACTTTCTGTAACACAGGCACTGCAAGGCTGCAGCGTTCTGTAGTGCCTAAGAGAAGTACCTAAGAGAAGTTATTTTTCAGTACAGACTTCAGATGTCATTTACTGGGATAAATAGTTTGGCTGATGCACCTGATTATAAGATAGCCAGCTTCCTAACTCTCTAGATATTTCTGACAAAAGGGTAAGTAACCATGCATGAATACTCTGGAGAAATTAAGTGTCAAAAGAATTCTCAAAATGTTGAGTCTATGTTTGGTTTTATTCCTCTCAAATCTTGGCATCTACGTGAAAGAAAAGGATTTGATATAAAGAAATAGTCCAAAAGAGTTCTGGCTAAGATACAAAACGAGAGGATTTTCCTGGAAACATACATCGGCAATTTTACCCTTTATACCAAAAAACCCCAACACTGATAAAAAAAAAAGTTTTTATTAAATAATATACACAGAGGTTCCCTGCACTTATATTTGGTATTTCTATTCCATTCATAATAACCAAAATGCATTGCCAGACTCTCTGTTGACTTACACAGCTGTAGTGTTACAGATTTGAAAACCATTGCATTAATAAACTTGACAGAAAAAGCCATGACCACAAATTCAAGCTAGGTTTGGAGGGTATTTCTACAGCTTTTTTATTTCAGTCCTTGAATCCAGGTTCTTTCCTGACCTATGAGTATTTATCCCTCCTGCAAACGTGGTGAGTATGACAGGTAAAATAAATCCTGGTCCTTCCACACAGCGTGGGTAGAAATCAAGTGAGAGACATCACAAGTGGTACAGGCACTCATCAAAATTGAGATCAAAGCTGGGAAATGGCAATGTGAGTGACAGTATGGCTAAACCAAGCCCTGAATAACAGACAAGGAGCCCCTTAAATACTTTATAGCAAATAAAGCCAGTTGTCTCTTGAGCAGCAGAACTGCCTCTCTTCCGCCACTTACTGCTTCCACACTGCAACCCAGTTGAGGTCATGCCTTTTGGTAATATATCCAAATTTCCCAGTACCCCTCTTCTTTTGCTGCCTTCCTTCTTCCCAGCTGAAAGACCCACAGAACCATGTGCTCTGTGTCTGATGAGTCAGACAGAAGACACATGATGTGGAGGGGCCAGGTGGCATGCTAAAGCAAATGCTAAAGAGCTCACTTAACAGCTTTTCCATGGGTAAAGGTAGCCAGGGGAGAGGAAGAGATTAGACCATCTGGAGCAGTTGACCCTTAATCATCTATTGATCATTCCAAAGCTTGAATGAACTTTATATTTTTAAGGCAATGCTTTATTGATTGATTATAAGAAATATTGTGAGTTGGGCATGAAGAGGTCAAAGACAGACAGACATACTGATGGTCAGAAGTTTGCAGGAGTTAAGACCAAAAGGAAGCAATAGAAATAATGGAAAAGAAAAGGGAAGCAAGGGGAAGAATAAAAAAAAAAAAAGAAAGAAATAAGGGTAAGTAAAGACAGAAACACAGTTACAAGAAATGGTCTTTGTAGAGAAAAAAAGAGCAACAAGCTGCTGGGGGAAGAGAAACTGGATTCAGATTATGTCAATGTTCATATCAGAAGCATTCCTGAAAAGTTATCTTCTAGAGATGCAGCGTAGATATTTTTTAAGGATTGTTTTCTGAAATTCTCTGCTCCTGCCTGATCAAGAGAGGAGCTCAGATTCAGTAGGAAGAACAGAGTAGGCACCAGACCCGTCTGAAAGACTGGTATTTACACAGTCAGAAGGGAATCAGGAGAGCTCAGGCTAGAACGCAGCATGCCTTGTGCTCCCATACAGTACCACACTGTCTGAGCTCCGCAGTGTTTCTCATGGCCAATAGGAATGACTTTTTTTTCTTTTTCCTTTTTAGGCACTGTTCTGAGCAAGAGGTAAGACATACAGGAAGACAAGACACAGACACGTTTCTCTCTACCTTCTAAATTTCTGTTAAATCTAGATACCTATTTTCAGAATGACTGCAGAAGGCTTTTTTTTCACCCAGACTTTCAAATTTAAGCAGCATTTTCAGTGGTTTCAGACCTAGTTCAGACAGGAAGGAGATTCAATATTGGAAGAAATAGAAGATAAAGGGGCTGCATGGTATTTGCAAAATGTATGAGTCCAAGTGAGGGTTACAGCAAAGCATGAGCCCTCACAAATTTACTTTTCCTGCATTTCACATCATTCCTTGCAATATTTAATATGAGGTCCTTCTAGTAAGGCACCTATATGGCTTGTTTACCTGACCCTAATCATCTGACATTCCCATAAGGCATCACCAGATAGAGTGTGAGTGACTTCACTGAACAACCCTGGTTGTGGTTATGCACTGACGATACATACTGCAGACACGTCCTTGAGCTTCGGTCATGCCACAAGGCAGAACAGGCATAAGTGTCCACTAGGATGTCTTATAGAAGACACATTCAGCAATATGTGTAAGCATGGGCTGTAAACAAATAAAAAATGAAGAAGTTAAAATTACTGGCATACACTTCTAATTAGAAGAGTCTCAAGGCAGTGTAGACATAGGTATTCTAGTCTTAGAGGAGGTAAATGGTGTCCTTGTGATCCTACAAAAGAAATTCCAGTGACAAGAGCTCCCTCGTCATAGCCTGGCATTAGGTGGTAGCCCCCAAAATTACAGTGTGGGAAAATTAGACCACTAGTTTGCTCCATTTTGCATGGCCAGCAAAACTGACTGGGCACTGAAAAAGAAACACATTCCACCTTGCTTCGATATGACCAACCTGCCTGTTGTTCCAACATGAGTGCCTTCTTTAGGAGGAACTATGACTGCATACTTCCTCACATTTGACAGCAAAGTTTCCCTTATGGAGCTGGAAAGTTCAATGAGAAAGGAAATCCACCTCAGAACTAAATTAGTCTACCTGCTCAGCAACGCCTGTTGGTTTAAAAATAAATGGTAATTAATGTTTATTGATGGGCAAAATATTACATCTCATTGGAAAGCTGCTGCTTATTTCACTGACAGTTTTTTTTTTTATAAAATCTCTTCAGTGGTTTTATATGCAGTTAAATAACCTTGACCTCAGAAATTAAAAAAGCTTTCCATCTTCCAGAGAAAATGTAGATTTTAGCCCTAATATTTATTCATAATGAATTAATGATATTAAATAGCCAACCCCTAAATGACTCACTAAGATAATGAGAGGTATTAGGTACTTAGGATGATGGAGGCACTTAGGCAATGAAGTGAAAGAACCTAGACAGATGGAAAAATAGATCTGATTTTCAAAACTAGTGGTTTGCGAAGAGTGTTTTTCTAAATAAGAAACACAAGTCAGTATGCAAAAAAAGCAATGGAAAGGGAATCTGGTCCAACTTACGCAAAAAGCCTCACTCTTCAGTATTTGCTAGTTCTCAACCCTGCCTCTCTGGCCTTTACTCTTAGAACAAGGCTTCTTTAACTTCTGCTGATGCAATAACTAAAAGCAGGGCTCAGCCTTCAATGCCTGGTATTAAACTGGTGCTGTGCTGCTAATGTACTCCACTGTATGGTGCTGCAAACTGTAGAGCCCTCATACAGTAAGCACCCTTATACGAAATGATTCTATTATCAGATACATGTCACAGAGGATTTCCTCCTATGTAAAACATTGACACAAATTGCTGAGCTATAAGATTTATCCATTTACTGTGCCACATTTTTCAGAGGATTTTACCTTGCACACAGACATTAGTTTATGAGCCTATTTCTGTACAAAGAAAATTCATAAAAAAATACAAAAAAATCAGCATAGCACTTATTCTGTCAAGAAGTATTTCTCCTTGAGTGGGAATTTCTTGAAGCAGATTTGGCTGAATACAGTATGTTATGACCTTTGGAAGAAAATGAAAATCCTGTGGGACAATACCAGATTTTGACAGGATACTGTTGTCACATTTCAGTTTTCACTTCAACCTCTGGCCAAATGCCACACCGCAGCCTTGTTCTTACAGTGTAAGTCACACCACAGCCATCACCATATCATGTACTGAATGCACTATACCAACCACTACCTACTCTGAAATAAAACATTACCTGTCAACTCTTGCTGCGCATTCCTCATAGACTAATAGTTGAGGTGTTATGTACGTACAAGTTGTAGATGCCTCTGAAATATTCATATAGTTCTACTTTTGCACCCTGTCCCAGGCCCTTTCCATTCCCAGTTTGCCTTTCAAACTTCTCAATATCATTTTAATGGACAGATTGTCTGCTGTAGAGAACTATGAATAAAGAAAAAAAGCCATTTCATATTTTCAAGGATCAGTTTGGCTTGCCTTACATGCTCTTCTGGGTGACCGGCAACTTAAAAAAAGATCACCCCGAAGTTCTGAATCTGCACTACACAGGCACAGAAAACCCATTTTCAAAAATTTCAAACTGTCTTTGATCTTTAAATTATATGACTATCCCACAGAACACACCCTGTCTCTGCTTGTTATTTTTCCTGAAATCATTGGGCTAATAATAGAAAGGAAATTCTGAGTTACCGTAGACCAAGTCCTGAGGACCTTACTCAGGTTTTACTCAGACTCGACTCAGATAATTTCCCTTCAGTGGACAAGAGCTAGCCAGCTGCTGTTAAACCAGAGTGAAGATCACAGGATTTTCCTGGAGTTATTCACTTAATTTTCACATCCTCCTTGTGCTGAATCAGACATGAAATATATCACATCCTACAGAGAAAAAGATCAACATTCCTGTTTACTAATCCATCCAACAAAGTGGTACCTTGTTTGCTTGGTTATACCTAGAAGAGGTTATAATTTTTCAGATAGAGAAAGTTCTGATGAAAAACACTGTGTAAGAATGTTAAAAAAAAAAAAAAAATCATTCTCAGTACCGCAGCGTTTCTGGAAGTGGAGTATTCTCGAACTTGCACACAAGTGTGTTTGTACCAGGAACCCAGAGGGCTACTCAGCATCTGCAGCTAGAGAGAACAGCAGCTGCAGTTACCAACTTCAGGATTTGGTAGGCACTCCCAAAATATTTTTTTCCTCATCATTCCAAGATCTCTTATCCTACTTGAGCAATGGTGTAAGAAATGGATCAGGTAGGACTTCGTTCTGAAACTCGTAGGGATTCTTCCAGTGCCACATTCAAAATATTTGGTCTTTTCTCAAACTTTGATGATGATACTGTGTGCAATTGCTGGCTTGTAGACATGTGCTAACAAATTAATTTCAGAATAATAATGCATTGATGAATGAATAAATGAAGTAGTAGGTAGGACTCCAACACCTGTCAAGTGAGGAATATGTACAAACTGATGAGGATGAAGATAATAAAGATTTAAAAAAGAGAAGGGTTTTGGTCTTAATACTGCAGAAGAAAATTATAAACTCAAAAGCCTTTATTTTTCAGCAGAAAAAATTGACAGAATTCATCAACAGGGGGAAAGGTGGAAGTTCAAGGTGCAAAATATTAAATGCAAATGAAAGATTTGATCAGATAAAAAAAAGAATAACTCTATGATACTTTATCAGAGATGATTGATTATTTATATTGGAGAATAATAATGGGATGATACATCCTGTGTCCTTGGAGGTTATAGTACCAGATGGAGATAGGATGAGAAAGTTGGGCCTGTTCAGCCTGGAGAAGAGAAGGCTGCGTGGAGACCTCATAGCAGCCTTCCAGTATATGAAGGGGGCCTATAGGGATGCTGGGGAGGGACTCTTCCTTAGGGACTGTAGTGAGAGGACAAGGGGCAATAGGTTCAAACTTAAACAGGAGAAGTTTAGACTGGATATGAGGAAGAAATTCTTTCCTGTAAGGGTGGTGAGGCACTGGAATGGGTTGCCCAGGGAAGTTGTGAATGCTCCGTCCCTGGCAGTGTTCAAGGCTGGGTTGGACATAGCCTTGGGTGACATGGTTTAGTGGGAGGTGTCCTCGCCCCTGGCAGGGGGGTGGAGCTATCTGATCTTAAGGTCCTTTCCAGCCCTAACTATTCTATGATCAGGGGTCCATGAATGATTTTGTGATGACTAACTCTTCTATGATTCTATGACTGATCATATACTAAAATTAGCAGAGATAATAATTGTTTCTCATATTGCATATGAGTGGCGGTAGCAATGAGCCATGTTGCCTGTTCTGTAGTATCAGTTTTATGCCAGCAAAGTTTCAGTAAAGTCCAGTTGCACTCATAAAAACTTGTGTAAGGTGTTGAAAGTCATGCCTGATATATCTACCCCTCTTGTATGAAAATCAATATTAGCAAGGTTTTCCAGACATTATAGTGCCTGTACAAGCTGCTTTTCTCGGACCATTCTTGGACTGCACAGGATTGCTGCAGAGGGGAGCAACTGTTCAGATCCTCCCCAAGGCCTGGATTCTGTTCCCCATTCAGCACCATGCACTGATTTACAACCTGATCCAGGAATCTTGCCTACAATGCAGCTATATCAACACCTGCATCCTGGGGAAAACAAATAGTTTTTAAGGTGAGATTGTTGCACACAAATAAGCTGCAAAGCATAAGCTGGATTGAAGCCACATCCAACAGGGGCATTAGGCGTTGCAATGCTCAGCATTGCTGGTTCCACAATGAACTATTAAAGGGATCATTAAAACGACAAGTAAAATCAGCCTGTTACTGTGAGGTGCTAAGTGCTTCCATTGAAAAGCTTTAAGGAAGCTGAGACTTCTCTGCATCTTATAAGATTGGACTCATATTTTCTAAAAATGTGATGAAATGATGTGTTTTTATTTTACATCTTGACAAATCAATTTCCTGAAGGAGTGCTGAGTTCACACAAGGGGCAGCACTTGCTGCATTCCATTAAAAAAAATTTACTCACCATTTTTGGTTTTTTTTTTTTTTTATCTGATGTGTACAGTATGCTGTGAATACTGAAAATTAATGTTAATTTATTTACCATTAAAAATAAGGAAATAAGGCTGAGCAGCATGGAGAGAAAGTCGGGAAAGTGTGAAAGTATGTTCTGTATTCATTGCTTTCTATAGGTACTATTTTTGTTTCACTCAGTAATCTCAAAGGGACACCAAATAAATTGGGGGTAACTGAGCTATTAAAATTGCTTATTTAATGGCTTCTCTCTTACTAGGGGGAAAACTTTTCAGTCTGTTTAGACTGAAACAATCTAGGTGGAAAAAATCTGGTCCCGTAGATTTGTTTTGGCGCCAGTTATAAAACCTTCTGCCTCAGCTGTTTCATTTTGATCTTATTTAGTTACATTACATCAAGATGAACATGACAACTTCAGTGTATCATCTCTAGAAAAAATACAGATTAAAATGTAATTGTCCATATATAAAATTATTTTGGGCTCAAATATCGCTTATCAGATAGGTATCTAGCTTGGGTTTCTACCAAAATGTAAATAGCATTCATGCCACCACCAAAGTAGACACTGACTTAAATATTTTCCTCCTTAGGGAAATACTTTGGTCTCTTTTTGCAAACAAAATGCCTAAGCTGGCTTGCGAAAGGGGCCTTGAGAAGATCTTTATGGAGATGAAGAGTGGAAGGAGGTTTACTGTGGTGTGAGTGTAGGAAAGAAGCTGCATTTTTAGCACAGGGGAAGTCGGTTAAAGGGACCCTAGGAAACAAGGAGTGTGCCTGGAAAAGAACGTTCAGCTAAAGCCCTGCAGAAGAGAGAGCCTCCTCAAGTTTCTAGCCTGGAGGAATGGGGAAATAAATCAGTTTTCTCTTCCTGCAAGCTCCCTGTTATGAGTGCAATGGAGGTTGAAATTCAGAGCCTTCAGAGTCAAGAACACTAAGACTGCCTAGGGATCTCATCTGCTTTTCCCAATACCCAAAGTGGAGTTTTTCTTTTGACTTAGCTGGTGTGCAATCAATCTCTGTATTTGGGGAATAGATGGATCCTACCTCAGATTAAGTTCTATAAACTTACTCTAATCTCTTCAGTTATTGCATCTTGCCCATATTTCATGCTTTGAAAAATCAGGTCAACTGTTTCAGAGAATTCCAAATGTGACCACTAGACTTTCATTAGCCAAAGAACATAGATTTTACTGGGTGCTAACTAATAAGATGCATGAGCAGTTCCACTGAAAGATCGAACAAGACCAAATACTTAATATTCTTCCATTGATACGCCGGATTTCCCAATGTTGAAAAAAAGAAAGTGGAACATTTTTTCATATTGCTGTACTTCTTACAGTCATTCTGGTATAATTTATCTTTTCAAGCACAGCCAGATTATCTCTTAAAATGTAACCTGCAATCTGAATACAATTTGCAATATCAGCTTTCTAAACTGAAGTGAATAGAATTGTAAACTTCAAGAATTTTCCAGACCAGAAAGACAGGGTGGAAATACAACATTGAAATCTGAGAAAGTCAGTGAGGTTTAGCTTAGTAGGAAATATTTTATTACCACAGGGAGGTTTAAAATCACTTCAGAAGAATAGAAGTTCAGGAATCATTTCTCCTAAAAATATATCACAGTCGGTAGTCATGAAAAAGATGATTTATTGCAGGATTCTGTGCCTAAATTTTAGCTGTTTAACTGCAAGCATGTGCTTATGTGCTTTTCTAAATAGAAGTGTATTTAAGTAAGTGCTTAAATTCAGTATCAAACTAGATCCTTAAAGGTTTAAGAAGACACCTGTAAGGCCTGGATTTACTCACCTACCTTCAACTACTTAGCTGAGGCATACCTTAAATAGTAGCTTTGTCATTCTACTTTCTCTCTCTAAGGGGTGATTTATTGAATATAGATGGAGTTCAGGGCAAACTAGCCTCCACAGTTAAATTCTTAAGTTCAGTGGGATGAATCCAGCCTAATCCTGAGCTGAATTTAATTTAAAAGAATGGCCTTCTTGCTTTCAAGCCACCTCATTAGGAAATGTGGGAGGAGAAGGACAAAGTCTGCAGTATGCCATGAAGTCACCTAACAAATATGAAAACAGAAGAAAGAGGAGGCAGTTACCAACAGTTTAAACATTTACCTACAAAATGAGAAAACAGGAATAAAATTCTACCTGAGGGGATTCAAAACTTCCTGCCTTTTATTTCCCAAATGACAGCCTTAGCCACTGCAGCAAAGGCTACAGTAAGCCAGGATAAGGCCACAATACATTCTTCCTGGCAAAGCTAATTCATTGTTTAAAGAAGAATTCAATGTTTATAGGTCAAATAGAAAATAGAGACATTTTGTTATTGTGTTGTTCCGTGATTAGAATAGTCCTCTATAAAGTAAACTGTGAGTTTACATCCTTGCTAGCCATGTTCATTATACCTTTTAAACTTTATTAAGTCTTTAATCGAAAATTAGTCCCTCTCTGCTAGGGAACCCTGATTCGTGCATTGAATTTGGTGCTCACGCTGTACATTTTTCAATGGTAACATGCAACAAAAGGGTTTGTATCTAAAGGTGACATAACTGCCTACATGTAAAATTAAAAGCCATGTAAGCCACAAATGGAAATTTTTATGTTTGACTGGGGCTTTAGGTAAATGCTACATCTTTTGTAAATTGGGTCACTCATTACCATATGGTTATCATATGTTAAAGCAATAAAAAATTAAGAAAATGCACCTTTTGAATGTTGGAATAGTGCAGCAGTCAGAAACTGTGTCAAATCTGTAGCTTTCTGGAAAATTGGGATTTAGCCGGGTCAAGTTGAAAAAGACCATCCTTCCTATGTCTCTAAGGTATGAGTGACTGTCAAGACAATGAGATTCAGAAAACAGCCCATTTCTACATCAGCTGGTTCTGAAGTACTTGGTGATTTTAATAGTTTTCAGTCAGCTAAAGCTAGTCATGAAAAGGTAATAGAAAATCTAAGATTCGCAGAAACATTAATCCTATCTAAGAGATGATGCAAGATGAGGGCAAAACCAACACAGCAATTTGTGATTGATCTGAGGATAAAAATATTGTAACAGTAACAGGAAAATCCCTGTCACAGGAACCTGGAGGGGAGGGAGAGGGAAGGTGTGTATGCACAAAAAATCCATATGAAGAATCTGGAAACCATTATTAACAAAACAGTTGAAGTTTGTTGGGTGGCAAAATCTCTAAGTTGAGAATGAAATTTACTGAAGGTGGACATAGTCTGGCACTTCAGTGAGAAGTTTCAGACCATCACTGCAAGAGAGGGGAGCAAAAACAGGAAAAGTCTCAGCAGAACAAGGAATGGAGCTGAAAGAGCCAAAAATTCAGCAACTCATACACAGAGGAAAGATCCACTTACCCTAAGACAGACTATGTTGTTTGCTTATTGCTCTGGGACTCATGCAATAAAAAACAACCACTGGAGTGTATTCATTTGCTAGACCTTTAGAATAAAAAAAAAAATTATAAATCTCTGACTATCTTTGGATATGAAGAATTAAATATATAAAATGGGACAATATTCCTCTGCCTATGAAAGGAGACATATTGGGGAACATGGATAATGCCAGATACCTTTCAACAGGGTGCCCTAAGAAAAACAGAAGATATTTGTTCACACTCAGCAGTCCCTTTGAGAAATATTGTTTCTGCAGACTACCATTTGGGTTGTTTCCAGCCCCTGAGGGGGTTTGACTGCAAAATGCTACATTTTTTGTTGGTATAGGGGATACAAAAGACTATAAAGATGGTGTTGAACTATGGGAAGAAAAACTTATGCAGCATACCCAGAATCTTTGGGAAAGGATGGAGCAGCTGGGCTGAATCTAAATAAGTAGAAATGTAACTTCTATGTGAACACAATGATATATGTGGGTAAGACAGTAACATGGGAAAATGTTCAGGCAAGTCACATCAAAGTTGGGGCCATCCGTGGTAGGTATGTCTTAATATATGTGAAACTGGTACAAAATTCTTTGAAATAAATCTTTATGTAAGCACACTTAGTCTTAACAGCTGAAACTGGCTGTTATTCAATAGACATGGGAAACTGAGGCAATGAGTCCCTGATCCTGAAATATAATTACATGAGGAGCAACACTAAGTTGTTAGAAAATCATACAAGTGGGTTATTGGCTTGGTCTTCCTACAACAGCACAGCTGAAACTGGCAACCAGTGTTTTATTCATCACAGATTCTAGCAAAGAACAATTATTTGTCTGCTCAAATAGAGGGGGTTTTGGCCTTGGCCAGTGGTATAAAAAGTGTCATGCTTTTGTTTATGAGAAGATATTAGCAACTAAAACTGCCCATAAAGTTGTTCTCGAGATTAACAAGTACCCCAGAAATACCCATCCCACAGGAAATGCTCTTTTAGTTACAAATGGATGATTTGCAGAACAATGTCACACCCACAGGCTCACTTTCTAGAGGACACAATAGAAGTGACAAGATCAACATTCAGCAAGAAATTGTTTATCCAATCTGTTTATTTGAAAGTGTGCAGTCAATTCAAAACTGAAAAAAAGTCACTGGTGATATGACAGCACAAAAAGGCAATTACGGCAAAAAGCAAATATCCTGTATCATAAAATGCGATTTGGTATCTGAACACACTTTGCGACAGTAGTGCTGTGATTGGGATGAAAAAGAAAAATGAACAAAAGTAGTAGCCAGTGAAATATCTTGCAATCTTAAGAAGCTGCCACCCCGGACAGATATGAACCATAGGCAAACATTAATATGTTTTCCACCTGTCTGAAGAGTGAAAACTGTGGTATCTGGCAGGTAACGATTTCAAAAGCTGAGGGATTAGAGGCACAATGCATGACAGCAAAAGTCAAAACTAATGCCACCTTCTGAAAACAATGGTCTTTTTAACTTGGGGAGCCTCAGTGAGCCTAGACTGCATCACAGACCAATTGAACATCCTCAGTAAGTTTAATTATTTGATTGATTAATGGTAAGTGCAATGGTGTGCCAAGTAGTGCTGGTTTTCAAGGTTTTTATTCCACACCTTGGATTAACAGACACCAAGCTTTTAAAACAGAGAGAGTGAGGCACTGCAAAGCTCTCAACATTGTTTGGTAAAGGCATTTAGGTCCAGGTACAGAATAAATTGGTTTTAGGAGACCTTCAGGCCATAAGTTCAAACCGGACTCCAATGATTCACTGTGTGTCAGTGGATGTGAAGACATTACACAGGCAGGAGGAGGTCTGAAGCCTGCCATGATCATGAAATATCTTCTCAGTGAAATCAGAAGGACTTTCTGCAGGGACCCATATCCATCTCCATCCTTTTCAGTGCTGCTACTGATGCCAGTGGGTTCTTAGCCCCATTTCACAATGCACAGCTGAAGTGCTAGCAGCTTTGGCAGCTGTGTCACCAATAAAACTTCCTCAGACTCATGTTCAGTTTTGGTAAATTAACCTGCCAATGTGCAACAGAGTTTAAGGAAAAATAATCTTTGTATTTGGATCTGGTGGGGGTGGTAAAATGAGTTAACTTGCCTTTCAGTGCCTCTAACACCCTCAACATACACATATGAAACATACCACTTCCCAGTTTCCAGGCTTGGGGCTATTGCGGCAGGCAGAAACTGCCCAGACCCCTTCGGGAGGAATTGGAGGGTCACTAGAAGCACTTCATACAATGCCACCTTTTTCCCTTAAAGCTGATCTATAGCCGCATACTACCTAGTGTGTAAATTATGCAAGGCTAGTCTGAGGACTCTGCCTCTCACCTTCTTTGTTTTAAAGATTAAGCACTATTCTCTGTTTTCCTCTGGCCCTCTGTACATTAGGTGTATGTGGGTAATTGGAAAACATCACATTAAAGGAAGTGAATACACTGATAAGGAATCAATGAACATGGCCCGCAAGGGGAAACTTCACTGAAAGCACAAGAGTACCAAGTCCTTAATCAGCTTCTTTTTTCTCCTTGATAACTGTCTCTGCATCAGAAGTAAGTGGAAGCTGGCAAACACAAACAATTGCTTGTGCATAAACATAACTTCAGTTATAATCATTTTCATTTACAATATTTGTCATGTTACACCTATATGTTCTTTGCAAACCAGGTATTCATATAGGGAAAAGAAGGCAGAGAGGGCTGCAATTCCTACGGCTACAGGCACTTTAAGAATAAAAGGCTTAACTCTTTAGACTTATGCATTCCAAAACCCTCCACAAACAAACATAGCTAAAAACATACACAAATACTTTTACTTCCTTTCAGCTTTATATTAAAGCTTTCAGCTAATGGAAACTTTGCCCAAATTTGATTCAGGTATTCCTTCAGAAACTTTTTAATAGTCGAATGAAATATCAAGAGCAGGAGGTGGGCCGGCTATTAGAAAATCATAGAATAGAATCATATTACTCCAATCCCTGTTCTTAAAAAACACCGTTTGTGTGGAATTTGGATGAGTCCCTCCCCAGAGGTACAGAATGCAATAAAGATAAGAAGGACTACACCTTGCAGTACAGATCCATGGGGCTGTATGAGAGGGACTGCACAGTTACCAGCTGTCTACTCCAGTCCCTTTCTGGAGAACAGCTGGTAATGCATTCTCCAGAGATTGCATCTGGCTGGATTCCCCTGCACTCAAATCCCATTGATCTGGTTCCGTTCTAGCCCTCTGTACTCACAGTTCAAAGAACAGCAAGGCCTGTAAAGAAATTACTGCCATATTGTTCAATCGGCCACAGTGAGCAATATATAGGATTATAATTAGGAACACATTAAGGGAAACAGCTCAGTGGAGATAAGCTGTTTGACTGCATACGCTTTTTGATGAGGGCTTAGTGCCAATCCCAGAATAAAAAAGATTAAATGTTTGTTACCAATCCTTTTGAACTGCTGGCAGAACATGTGGTAAAGCATTTTTGATTCAAATTAAAAGCATCCTAGGATAAAAATAACTCTGCTCTCTTAGACCTTTCCAAGTGAAACGATTTGTAGGCTGATTTATTGTCTTTTCCTTCACCTCCTTCCACCAGCATGATTAACATATGCATTTCTGAATCACATGTAAGCCTGGACAGGTATTTGTCTTGTTACACATCTGTGCAACAAATGGCAACACAAATTGCATACAGACCAGATGTAGATTTTCCAAGTCCCAGCAAATTGTATTTGACCAAGCACATAGATAAAAGTTTTATTACAATTTATTGTTGCTTTCCGGTGGAGCCAGTTCTATGAGGAGTCACCATTCTGCAGGTGACAGTACTGATGTAGAGCCAATCATAGATAAAGCAGAAAACCCTGTAGGAAGTGAAACACAGCAAAGAAGAAAGCAAGTCTCCTCTAATAGCCTTGTGAAATGCTTATCATTGCACTCTGTGGTGTGTAATTTATATATCTGGGAAGTGTTGTTTTTAGGATTCTTTTTTCAGTCTCTAGAAGATTTTGAACTGGCACCAAGTATGCCAGACTGGAATTTGACATATTCATCCCATATTCATGGAGCCTCCTACACTGAGACAGGTTTATGATATTTCTGCATGTAAATTACCAGGGCTTGGGGAAAGAGCTACGTTCTCACTCACATACCCCTACACACAGAAATATCCTTTTTTACATCCTTTTAAAGCAAACTCCATTTTTAGTAAGCTGGTTAAAGAAAAGCAATTGGATAGGTACTGACTGTCTTGAACAGGAAATATTTGTACTAACATTAACAGAAATATCCACAACAGACTGTTCAGCTCCACTGTAGAAACAGAGGTTAAAAAAAAATAATCAGGAAATTTGTAACAAGAAGATGGATTTAAAAAGCTAAAAACATAAAGTGATCTTACATTCAAAGCACTATTTCTTCTTCTGGGAAATCCACTCTAATAATACTAAAGACTTTAGAACAGTATTATTTTTACAACATGTGGAACTTCACAAAATTGCCTCAGTTCGTGTCTACTTGGGATTTGGAGAATTTGCACTAAGTCTAACACACCATAGGAAAACATTGGTACTAAGTGAAGAACAGTCATTTCACATACAATGTGGTCAGGAAATTGTAGCCTGTTGTGAACACAGAATTCCAGTCAGTTGTCAATCAAAATTCTGACTGCTTTTGGCCAGAGGTGATTCCAGGTGTCACCTCTGTAGATAGACAGAAGTCCACCTCCACTTAACACAGGCATCCTGTTCTCCACACTAAGCCCTCAGCTGTTGTGCCATACCTGAGAGATGTTTATAAAGCTTCCGCTTACCCCTCTCATCCCAGCCGCTGTGAACGCACCCCTTGCCCTTTCCTCAAAGGTCATTCACTTTCAGCTTCCGCTGTAGCAGCCCCGACTCCAGCAAACCCAACTCCTACTCATCCCTTTTCCAAGGAAAATCCAACTGAATTCATTACAAAATTTCACTGAAGGGGTGGAAGTCAAAGGAGCACAGGAACTGGCATGCAATTTCTGAAGTCTGCCATTTGCTTTGAGATCACTAAATGAAAGTTGCAGTAGACAATATGAAGTTGAATGTGAAATACGATATGTGGGACCTAGACTGAAAGTGAGACAGTCACATTAATGAAATATTTACTATAGTAGATGCTTATGACAATTATATCCAAGATTTAGTCCAAAGCTCTTTTTAATTGCTGGCAGAGACAGTGCCAATCTTGGTCAGAAACCCCAGAGCAACGACACAAGGCGTATCAGGCTGGGGTCTGGCCTGGGTCCCAAATTCAGAGGAGGACCATTTTGGTATACCAGATCAGGAATTAAGACCCGTCCTACCAACAGCATTTTTAAGTCTCAGGCCAAGAGGCACTCTTGCCTGAAGGTGGTATCCTGATTCTTCACTTCCTGCTGCTGTCTTTTTGAAATAAAGCCTCTGTTACATGCCAACCAGGTTTACCCACATAGTTCCTTTAAAGGTGCAAACAACCCAGGCTGGTGTGCCCTTCTCAAAAGCGTGTGTCTGTTGGGAAGTGTTAAGAGAAACAACCACCCAGACTTGCTGATGCTGATTTGATTTACTTGATGTGCTGGTGTTAGCTATGTTTTGGAGACTAAAAAATGCAGTAAACAAGTAATATTAAAAAGTTCATATGCTATATATCCAGAATCACAGTAAAGGGAATTATGAATAGCAAATTCAACAGCCACTGGTAACATGGCAACATGCCCAAATGTTATTTAAAAATTAAAATTAATTTACTATCTCCAATGCTAAACTACTAGAAATAAACCCTAATTTTCTTCTCAGGTAAACAACAGAAAGCTCATATAACAATATTACACCTGGAAATTTAAATAATGATTTCTTCTTATAACAAAAAATCTTTATGAACATTTAACCAGAAATTAATATGTTTTTTATCTTCTCATCCTTTTTTGTATATCTCTGAAATCCTTTCTTTCTGTCCCTTCCACCAAGGAAAAGCATCCCAAAACAAAAACTGTATGTCTTCATCCCCCATTTGCAAATGCTTGGAGCTACCCCCATTTTTTAGAGAGCCAACTAAAAAGCAAAATAAAACACCTTCAAAGCAACCACATCACACAATTTGTTCTCTTGTCTTCTAAAGTGGAAGATACATACTTACCTACATGAAGAGCCTGATTATCCATTGCCTTGCTTGCATACATGCTTACTTAAAAATATCCAAAAGAATTGCAAGATGGGCACCAAATACTACCAGTTCAGGTTTCCATTTGGCACCCAGTTTGTACCCATCTTTCCAAAGGAATAAAGAACTGTAGATCCTTAAAAATAAAGGCATAACTTCACAAGTATTTCTTTCATAAATATTACTCTCTCCTAGACTCTACCTACCACTCATTTCCAGCCTGGCATCTTCCCTTCAGCGCAACTCCCGTTATGTCCATGACTGAACACACCCCACTCCCCAAGTTGCTCTTCCCACAGACTCACAAACCAGAACACCTACGAGGCCAGTATGGGCATAAAGTGCAGCAGCTGGGTCTGGGAATGGGGAATGAAGGTATATTAAGCCTCACGTTGGCTATCCTGCTTTTGAATGCAAGCTGACTCTTATTTAGCCTAAAAGAGCCTTTGTATTTGGATCTACTTTTCTTCCAGTGAATAATGTAGCCAAAAGACAGCCTTCATGAGTGGCAATCTCCCCAGAGGTCATTAGCTATAAAAGAAAGCTGATTAAAGCGTCTCCCATCCCTATTTCTATCATCCCACAACACCGATGGAGCTTGCCAACTGAGAATGAATGGCATTTAGATGGTTGTTTTGGAAGTCATGAGCAACACTGGTGGCTTACAAAGTACGTGGTAGGCTTCTTGAACATGGACAACATGTATGAGACTCTAGTAAGTGAGCAAAAAGGCTTAACCAAATGAAGAACAAATGCTATCAAAATCTAAAATGCTTGGAAACTGTACCTAGGAGGTTCTGCAAACAATTACAGACAGTCAGTGTTTGTCTAAAAAGGTCCCACATTGTTTTTTCATATGTTTTTTGCAAACTTTCTCACCAACATTTCCTATCCTGTCTCTTTCTTAAGAAAGAGTCTACAATTTTCATTCAAATGTCCTCAAAGGTGTCACTCTGCATGCCACAGTAACTGAACCCCTTATTCAAGAGGATTTCTGCTCTTTTTTATTGCTGCACAAACTTAGTGCTCTCCACAAGTTTTCATTACCCTTAGGAATCATGAGAGCCAACTATAAAGTTGATTAGACCCTAAAATAAATGCAGCTGGAGAACGGAGTTTAATCTAAGAAAATAGGGAGCATTTCTGGGCCAAGTGTGTATTAGTTTGTGTTGCCTTTGTTGCAAGGCAGATATGCATTTAGAATAGCATGACTGTCAAAAGAAATACTTAGTGCCAAGGAGGACCTGGAGAGTCCAAGCAGGGAGGTTATTTGTACAAATTTACTAGATGTAAGTTACACACAGAGCCACAGTTTCAGAACTCTCCTTGCAAAAAAGCCTTCATGAAAACCATTGGCACACATGCACATTTTGTTAGGTCTTCCTGCACTTTCTTCCTACCTGGGGCTTGCAGGTACTCAGCAAAAACCAGGCTTTAACTTAGCTCCTCTCCAGAGCAAAGAATGGCATCTTCAGTAGCACTTAATCAAGAAAAGTCTTGGGAGGTAGAGCATTTCTAAGATGCTGTGGCACAATTTCCTTCCTGTTTTCCATTTGCTCTCAAATGCTACTGATTTACTGCAGGCTTACATCAGCATTGAACTTCCTTGTCAGCGCTAGCTCAGATGCTTTAGCCAGTCAGTAAAGAAGGAAAGGCTATGTTCACCCCTTCCTTTTCATTCCACCATATCCCATCTGCTCTCTGTCCACATGCTCTCAACTGAACACTGACCAAAGGGCATCAATATTTCTGTCCCTTATTCTTTCACTTGGATAATCCAAACCACTGCTCAGTAGTAAGTCCATGAAGGATGTAATGGAAAACTTTTCCTTCATCTCAGGTGTTTGTGGAAAATCAGTGGAATCTGGTTTATACTGTGCAGTTATAGTATAACTAACTGCAGCAATCTACTGAAATGTGAGGTCCTGAACTAAAACTTTTATTACATGGAACCTATATCCAATTATCTGAGTTTCTTCAGAAACAGCCTCAAGACAGTATTGTTACAAGAAGGTATCCAGAATATGATAAATAAATAACTTTAAAAATTGTGTTGCAGGCAAAATTCCAACCCATCTGCAGGAAATGGTTCATATAACTTGGAGAAGCCTCGCCTTGCTGAGGAGCAGTCTTGGCAAGGTTCAGTTGTTGTTGGCAGAACCCTGCCTACAACCATGATACCTACAATTGCTGAGGTACCACACTTGAGAAAGTTTTGTTATGGCTAATTAAGCAACAGGCAGAGCAAAGCTTGTTTATTATTTATTTTACAGTAGCATTAATTGAGAAATAAGCAAGTGTGTTGAAATTACCAGTTGGCTCAGCAGTTTCTCATGATAGCAGAAAATTGCAAACAGCTTGTTCTCATTTCTCATTGACTTTTTATTTTTTTTTTTTGTATGAGTCAGATAGCATAGTATCTCTTCCATATAAAGAATTTAATATATTTAAAAGGAATAATTTACTTATTTTATATATGTTTCACATTAAGTGTGCAGTTTGCGGATGTCATTGTCATGAAAATATTCACCCCAGAATTTGGATCTACTCTTAGAACTCCTATTTTTCAAAAGATGTTCGGTGCTGTATTCACATATCTGGTAATAATTCACAAAAAACAACGGAGAATAGAGAGGAAACCTGTGCAGTTACTCAGTACTGGTGTCTATGAAAGGTTTATGTATGTGCCTAGATTACAGGCAGATAATTCCATATCACATATGAAATTCTTGGTTACACTGGAAAAACCTACCTCTAACCTAAAATACTGTTTTGCTGTAACAGGAATAATAAACTGTCACTAAATTATACAAAGGCAAATGTATTTTCATGAGAGAGGAATTACTTTACAGTAGCTGTTTAATTTAAATATTTCCCATGAAGCTCATGAATTTTTTTGTTATAATATTTAGACATGAAAAAAGGGCAGATAGAATATAGCAAATTGACTGCATCAAAAAAATGCATTGATTATTCCCATAATTTTCAGGACCCTCAGGCATAAGCTGTACTGAACAAATTAGAGCAGTCGCAGATACTTAAGCCACATTATGTTTTATCGATGTATCACATTCTGCATGAGCATGTTTTGCTGTGATTCATATTGTATATGGTGGAAAGACTTCTTATCCTGGGTTCATTTCTGTACAGATGTGCCCTCAATAGATGAGTTAAGATGCTGTAGCCAGCACATTGATGAAAATGTACGACATATTTTATGAATGTTTACTATCCCCTACCATTACTCTTAAACATAGATATTCAGGGTACATCTATAGTAGAAAATTAAGTATCATCTGAGCAGGTTTATGGCACTGAGACCAGCTGTCAATAAGCAGGCTGCATTGTGTTTTTAAATTCTTTTACCTTCAAAGACTGGTGCCTATATTCACATTGCCTGATAGGAACGGCTGCTGGCTTCTGGGTGCTCCAAAACCATGACAAGGAATTGTTTGGTGAAGTCCTAAGTGGAATAGACCAAAACCACACCATGGGTTGTTTAAATAATTGAATATTATAGATGATTGAATTCCAATGCCCAGGAACATTCCCTGGCTTTGCTTAGTTTACCAGTAGAGACAAAAAGCTCAAGGAATGATATACCTAACCTAGCTGTACATGTCATCTGTGAGCTAATCTTATGAAGTTGCTTCCATAGCCAAAGAGTAAATACTCTTAAAGAACAATTTTTTTCACATAATTTGACTGCCTCCATTAGGCTGAGATGAATAATTTTTTCGCACACACACACGCTCTGTTATAGAGGACTCAGGTGACTAGTTCAAATGTAGATGTACGCCACAGATTAGATGTTTTTCTCCATGACATCTTCCAGTGAAACAAGTTTTACTGTGTGCAAGCAGGATACATTCCTTCTCAGCATCACCCTTTCTCTCAAAAGAATATGCTTCTATTTTGTCTTCAGACAGAAACGCAACAAAAAGCAAGGCACAGAAGTCTTTTTTTTGTTTTGCTATGTAATTACTAATTATTAAATCTGTTTGGAAATTACAAAAAATCCCCAGTATCCCTGGATTCTCAGTCTATGCTACTAGATGAGAAAACAGATATTTTAACAGAGCAACTCAAATCTTTCTCTCTAAAGCTGCCCTCTTTCCTGAAAAATGCATCACAAGCAATTAGGAAAGAGATTAATGTTCAGGGGATGTCATTAAATCAATTTACAACTGATAATGCAAAATCACAGTGCATTCAAGGACTGGTGATTGCTGGGAATCAGCCTGATTTGGTTGTTGGGAATCTATTCTTTAACTGATCAAACTATTAAGTCTGCATGTCAGCTCTCTTCTTGCAAATATCCTCAGAATTATTTAAACAGCATGAATAGATTTTCTTCATTATTTATCTTGCATTGCAGAGTGCAGTTCATGTAAACTTACAAGAAGCAAAAGTGACATTTCTTTCCACAACGGCTTGAAAATTAAAGACAGACAAAAACAAAGTGCCTGGCAAAGTACAGGTGACTGTAACTGTAGATTTATTTAGATCAATACAGCAGTAGAGATGCTTTTTAATGTAGGATTTAGCTCCACATTATTTCAACGTCACATCTGTAAATCTGTTAAAATACATAGAATTCAAATAGAAAAAAAAAGAAGCAAAACCTACAGTAAATAACCCATACCTGTGCATGTACAAATCTGTACTTTCAAGTGTGATCTGTGAATGGATTACCCTCTCTTTCCAGAGATACCTTAATTAGATGAGTTGTTTTTTCTTGATTTTAAAAAGTGTCAGACTTACACCTGCTAGTAAACACGTTCGTTTATGATGCTCTACACACTTATGCTGTGTATTTCCATTCATATGACTTTTGGAATGAAGGAACACTAATGGATGATGCAAAAATATTTTGACTGGTAGTATAACAACAAAGCAAGAAACAAACAAACAAATAAACCAAAACCAAAAACAAACAAAACCCCCCACATTTTCTCACTATATAAACTCCATATCAACTTTGCACCAATTGTGTAAAGTGAATTTATTTCCTCTCATATATTTTTCTCACAGGAGTGCCATAATACACTTTTTCAGTTAAACTTATAACTATAGGACAAAATCTGTATGTTCAAAACTAGCTGGCGGCTTGGACTTTCCCTCACAGAACCACTTAAGCATGCTTAAAATAAAGGGATCAAATCCTTAATGTCATCTAAAAGCCAGGAATATTGCTGACAGTTTCAGAAGAACTGAGAAAGAGATCACTCAGTCTGGGCTGCTCCTGGTAGTCCTACCTCCGGAAAAGGCTCAATTGCTCTCTGGAAAGAACAATCTGAGAGGACTAAGGTGCAGCAGGATCTAACAGGCTATTTCCATTCTCAGCTGTCTGAAAGACAAATGCAAAGATAAGAAAAGCAGCTTGTCACAGAGCAACAGGCATAAAGTGATGGAGTGTTTTGGGAATTTGGGGCTTTTTAAGCACTTTTCAAAGGGATATAGACAATGCACAGCTAAGCCTAACAGTGCCTGAAGTTCAGTGTGCAGACTGAGAATGGCATTCATAGTTCTGAGTTAGGCACTTGCCTGCATTGAACTCTGGAGCTGACAGATGCTTGTACTTAAAGTAGGGGAAAGAACACCTCAGTACATGTAATAGCAATATTTAGGGATGAAGCATGTTTGAAATCTTGTCCCTCTGACGTACATTGAAACATCTTTTCACAACAGGGATAGAAACCTACTTGCAACTAGGTCTCACAGCTTGAAATCTCCCATACTAGGAGATAAGAATAAAGTGCCCCTTGTTATGCATTAAACACATGGGCAGAGAAATGAGTTGTGCTCAGACTTTTGCACAGTGGCTTAGTAGTCAGAGCACCAGCTGTGTAAAACCTTTTCCCCCACTTTCAGAAAACTCAGTCAAACAGCTCTGTGCAGAGCAAAATGGGGCCATCGGGAAAATACGCAAGAAGAAAGCTGATTCCCTTGTTTAGTAATGAGCACAGCCTTTTAGGATCTTTTAGGAAAGAGATTTTAGGTTCTCTTCATCAGCACAATGAACTGTGTATTCAGTATTCATTAAGATATTATTGACTAAAACTCAGTGAGGCTGCAGATGACACCAAGTTGGGTGGGAATGTTGATCAGCTGGAGGATAGGAAGGCTCTACAGAGGGATCTAGACAGGCTGAATCAGTGGGCAAGGCCACTTTTATGAGGTTTAACAAGGCAAAGTGCCAGATCCCGCACTTGGGTCACAACAACCCCATGCAACACTACAGTTGGGAAGCTGCCAGTGGAAAAGGACCTAGGGATACTTATTGACAGTCAGCTGAATATGATCCAGCAGTGTGCCCAGGTGGCCAAGAAGGCCATTTGCATCCTGATATATATCAGAAATAGTGTGGTCAGCAGGACTAGGAAAGTGATTGTCCCTCTGTACTCGGCACTGGTGAGGCCGCACCTTGAATCCTGTGTTCAGTTCTGGGCCCCTCACTACAAGAGAGACATTGAAGGGCTGGACCATGTCCAAAGAAGGGCAATGAAGCTGGTGAAGGATCTGGAGAATAAGTCTTATGAGGGATTGCTGGGGGAACTGGAGCTGTTTAGTCTGGAGAAAAGGAGGATTATTGTTCTCTACAATTAACTGAAAGAAGGATGGAGCAAGGAGATGACTGGCCTCTTCTCCTGAGTAACAAGTGATAAGACAAGAGGCAATGGCCTCAAGTTGCACCTGGGGAGGTTTAGACTGGATATTAGGAAAAATTTCTCCACCAGAAGGATTGTCAAACACTGGAAGAAGCTACCCAGAGAAGCGATTTAGTATCCATTCCTGGAGGTACTTAGAAGGTGTGTAGATGTGACACTTAGGGACACAGTTTAGTGGTGGACTTGTCAATGTTAGCTTAATTGTTGGACTTGATGATCTTAAAAGTCTTTTGCAACCTAAACAATTCTATGATTCTGTGATATTATGTTCTTTGAATTTACTAAACTGCTGTACTACCCAATGAATTAAGGCATCCAAGTTGATACATTATCATAAGTCGTACAAGATCTTGCAAGTGCATATTTTATTTATATTTGCAACATGAGATGGAGATGATTCTATGATTCTATGATCCTATGATGTGAACGCCTGCATTGGATGTGTAGAGTTCTGCCTGAACTTTGTCTGTGGTAATCTTAATAGTGACATATATTCCTTCATTTACTTAGTTTATCTTAATTTATTTGCAGCAATGTCAATGGCATCCCTTCTGGATGACACAAAATACTTTGCTCTTTGTGACATTTTGTGTCACATTTATTTTGTATTCAGTTTAATTCCTGTTCTCACTGCTGAGACCTCACATCTAACTCTTCTTTCTCTTAAATATCAAGGAATAGTTTTCATAAAGTTTTCCAGACCTGTCTTTTTGAAATACAGACTCATCATTGCTGTTTAGCCTGTGTTTGCTTTTATATTTAATTTAAACTAAATCAGATCAGGATTCAAAGCTATCTGCTGTAATTAGAACTTCCATTATTTCTTCACCATGTGCCAAAACAAAACTGATAAAAGCATTACCTACTGTTGTTTCAGTGACTAGTGAATGAAAGTTCCAGCCCTTGAACCCAGATATATCAGGACACTATTAATTTAAGGTACAAATATTTTTCAGACTATTTACATGAAACGGAGATTCCCATAATCATAGAATTATAGAATAGTTAGGGTTGGAAAGGACCTCAAGATCACCAAGTTCCAACCCCCCTGCCAGGGGCAGGGACACCTCACACTAAACCGTGCCACCCAAGGCTCTGTCCAATCCAGCCTTGAACATCGCCAGCAACGGAGCATTCACAACTTCCCTGGGCAACCCATTCCAGTGCCTCACCACCCTTACAGGAAAGAATTTCTTCCTCATATCCAATCTAAACTTCCGCTGTGTAAGTTTGAACCCATTACCCCTTGTCCTCTCACTACAGTCCCTAATGAAGAGTCCCTCCCCAGCATCCCTATAGGCCCCTTCATATACTGGAAGGCTGCTATGAGGTCTCCACGCAGCCTTCTCTTCTCCAGGCTGAACAGCCCCAACTTTAGCACAATTCTGGCAATATTTCTATGCCTTAAACCATTAAGGAAAATTGTATCCATGTCTAAATCCAGTCTGGAGTCATATCAGATTCCTGACATAAAATGGAACCACGAGTTACATTTTGGTGGAAAGTTAGGTTTAAATTGGCTTGATCTTGAATTTGTAGAACTTGTTGGTAAAAGTTGCAAAAAGAAAAGATAATTCTTTTTTGAGAGAGATTGGAGATTTATCCAACTCCCCTTTTTTTTTTTGGTCAAAAACTCCAAAAGGAAAGGTAGTTCTGTAGCATTTTCTGTGTCTACTTACTGGCCTGGTTCAAACTAAGATTTTTAAAAGTGACTACAGAACAAAAACTAGCCAAGAAAGGTTATGGCATCTTCTTTTAAAAACCGAAGTACTGATTCATTGAAAACACACTTTGAGCTTTGAACAGTTAAGTAAGTTCTTCTTTCATTTAAACTTTTTTGCCCATTCCAGATTTGACAAAGACTCTGTCAGTAGTGCCATCAGGGAAAGTGGTCTCTGACAGGTTCAACTTTGGTGGTAAGGCTAATAGATAGTTTGCTAACAAAATCTGGCACTCGCCAAACCCCATTGACCACACATGAGGAGTATCCAGCAAAACCCTTTAATATGATGAGATTGATGAGATTTTTTTTCTACCCTCCTGAAGGCAAGAGCGAAACTCTTAATGGCAAGTAAATCTTGGGAACAGACTAGCCAACAATTGCCATTCAGAAACTGAAAAACTTCAGAATTTAAACCATCAGAACAAAACCAGTTGCTCTCTTGTGTAATTGTCCCATAGCATTTTTTTGAGTAAATCAGGCCTCTAAAGCCATCATATATAAGCATTTTAATGTGTTCCTTCATTTTGCATGTGAAATACCATGTAAAACTGAGGTTGTGGTTATGTCTGTAGTGGTTGTATTGCTACTTTCCATTATTGCAATATTTTATCCATACAAACCAGACAGGGAAGTCCATATCTGAATACTTTAAGTGGTCAACTATAAAAATGGATATGTATATTCAAACAATGTATAGATTTTTATGGCAAAAGGGATATTAATACTTTTTATCTTGGTCCTAATGGTGCAACTAGAGAAATGAGGTGTTCAGGCTCCCTTGCGACTATATTGAGACCTGCTTTTTTTGAGCTCTACATATGAAACAAGAATCCAGTAGAATTTCTCTTGGATACAATTGTATGTTCAGATAACTATTTTGTCTTCAGACTGTTCATTTTGAATGCAGTTATACATTTCTGTACACTTAGTCAAATATAAAATTATTATCAGAGCTTCAATGGGAAATACCATAGAAAATATTCATTTCATGCTGCTTTCTAATCATTATGATAGTCTTGAGAGAGCTGCAATCAGAAATATACCTGAAAGCTCATAAATATATTGTCTAAAAGACTTTTTTTCTGCTTCGTTCCATAATAATAGATTCTCCATCACATTGTCTGGTCAATTATTTTTTTTCTGCATTTATATCCTGTTCTCCAGGTAAATGTTTGCTAAACCTAAATTCATTCAGAATTGCTGGGCCACCTGCATCCAGATAGCTGAACTCCTAGAGGTGCTGAATAAGGGGTGTGGAAGGACAGCTCTCTGGCTCCAACTCCATCCTTAGTTTGGCATGCCTGCTTAAATTCTGTTGCAGACAAATAGGATTATTCAGATCTTAAAATCAAGCATGTGTTTAAGTACATTGGCAAATCACGGTGTTGTCCATGGAACTCACTCCAGATATTAACAGCAGAACTGAAGATATGCAGTTGGACAGTTTTTAAGGTTTTGCAGCATGAAAAAATATGGATTCTGTCTGACCTTTTTTCAATTTGGATTTGCAGGCAGAAGTTTTATAGTTCATCACTTGATGGGAATGTTAATGATGCGATAAAAATCAATCCTCTTTCCAGCTGCTGGAAAGAGTTGGATGTTTGTATTAATCAGTCAAGTGTCAGTATGAGGCATACAGTGAAAATAATGCATCTGCTTCCCCAGCCATCTTTCCTTAGCCATCTTTAGCACCTGTGCTGTCCTCTTAAGGGTTCATTGATTGAGATCAAGTCACTGACATAGATTTTTTGTGGAGAAATACGAATATAGCTTTTCTGTTTTTTCTTTTAAAGTCCTAAACCCTAATAGCATGGACAGAGGAGAATATTATTCAGCCTTTTGAAACAGTGAAAGGTCTGTTGAAATAGGTACTTTGTATTTGTGGGAAAAAAAAAAAAAAAAGTTTTCATAATGGAAATTTATGTGCAAATTGGAAAGGGGTTTGATCAGCAGTTGAGAAGATAAGCATCTGAAACAGTTATTTGTCAGGAGGCTGACTTCCACTTTATGTTCACAAAGACTGGAACTTAACCTTTAGGTTACAGTACAAAACACATTGAAATCTGAAGAAGAAAGAAAACAAACTCTGCGGCCACCTAGCAGATATCTCTTCTTCCATCTACCAAACCATAGGTTTGCAAAGACCACAGACATCCTACTTGTAGATTATACATTTGTGACTCTGCTCCTTACATGAGCCAATTCCCTCAGTACCCCCAAAACACTTTATCCCTTCAGGCCCAATCTTCCATAAAAACATTGTACTGGCCATTGGTAGCTTTCCGAAGAGAAGCTGCAATGAGAAGGGTTAGTCAGGTTTGAATGCCAGTCTATGACATAGAGTTCAGAAGTGGTGGTGAGTATTTGTGACTTAACTAGTATACTAGTATACTAGTGACTTAACATTACTTTTCTCTGTGTTTTGGTCAGGTATCTGTGAAGCATTCTCACTTGACTAACAGCTAAGGCCGTGTAGGGACTAGGTATAATATTTTCTGGTGTCATCATACATGCCAGAAATTCTTGAAACTGTGTAGGAATAGATTCCTCTGTCCCTCCACAGTTATTATTCCTAAAATTCAGGTTAATTCAGCTAACTTGATCTCTAGGAAGCTTTAGTTAAATCTGGTTAATCTTCATTTAAATTTGGTGGACTGTATCTCTGAGCTTCAGGTTTAGACTTTGTACTGAGTACTGTGTGAAAATACATTTTGCAGCCAAATCTGCAAATAAGCTGAAGTCATAAAGAAAATATCAGACATAGCAGTTGTGAGACACAGGAGCACTACACATAAAATGAATGCGCGGTGCCCTGGTGAGAGGGGACCAGCAGTAGGGTGTTCTCAGCGGAGGGCCCGCGCCACTGAAACCTGCTTCCTTTGGCCCTTGGCCAGAGCCCCAGTTTGGCGAAATCCAGAGCGCAATGTAAAGCTTGTCTGTTCAGCAGGGAGGTTAAAATGCCGTTGGATTATTCTTAGCAATAGGATACAGCTCAGGGGGTTGGTTTTTTTTTTTTATTATTTTGTTGTTTATAAGATACTTGGTTATAGAGAGTTTTCTATATTTTTCTGATGTTTAGGATTGTCATTCAAGAAAGAGAATGCAGATGCACAATAGTGGGAGGCCAATATTAATTAATTAGATTTGCTTCATTTTCAATCAGGCATTGCACACTTGAGGGAGACTACAGTAAATTATGCTCTAAATCATAGATTCAGGATGACTATTTCCTTCTTAGTAGAGAGTACAATTTTTAATCAACTTTCCCTGATTTGAAATACAGACCATCCTCTCAGGCATGTCACCTTGCATTTAGCAAATTAATTACACATTTCCCAATTTGAAGTTATCTGAGTTCTTGCCAATTCGGGCAGAGATTGTTTCCTGAGCTATAGACAGTTTAGGAGGTTTGTTGTTGTTGTTGTTTTAAAACCTGCTGTGAAGGAGGGAAATTAAATCTTGACTTTGATCTTCTTAGTGCCTTTACAGCTGTGGAGTTGGACCATCTGTGCCTCCTCAGGTTTCCCTCAGAGTAGAGCAGTGGCATAAAAGTTAGCAGCCTTTGGGAATGGGATGTTTCTAGGTGAAGAGTGTGGCTGAGAAGTCTCACAGCCATTGTATCCTGGCTGCTAGGACATTGCCTGTAAATGCTACTGGAATTAACACAGAATGTCTTGTGCTACTTTACAGCTTGCTTTGTTGTTTTGATTGCAAGAGCATCTAGTTTGTTAAAAGCAGGCTTTTCCTATTTTTTCTCTCAGGCTAATCCACCCTGCATCTTTTGAAGTTACTTCATGGCCATATGACAAGTTCTGTCCTTTGTTATGTGAATTGTCTTTGTTATTGAGAAGAGCAACTAATGAAACCTGGTTTCCTACAGATTTGTGCCTTCTGTTCCATACACTGGAGTACCCCTATTTCCCATCCCAATTCCTCCGTTTTCTGACCTGCTGGGAAGAAAGGGCACTCTTTGTCATGGCTGGATTGTGTCTTTTCCAGCCTAAGTGTTTCTATGCTTCTATGTGTTAATATCCTGGCTATTTACACAAATACTACTTGGTCAGATAGTAGCTGCATCTTGACCTCTGAACATCCACACAAGAAAGACAAGAGATCCCTCAACACATTCTCTTTGAATGGGAATCTAACAGGGTCTTTCTTTTCCAGGCAGTTGGTTAGTATCGATTAAATTCATGAGACTACCATGAAAAAGTGGCCAACACATTTTTACAGCTTAAAGAGGGCTGACAATAGACAGAAATATGGAAGATTATGCAGACAGTGTAATGACGTACACCTTGCTTCTTTGGGAAATGAGGGTGAAAATTGTCTTAAAGCTAGATGTTTAAATATTCTGTCCAAAAAGTTTTGATGAAAACTGTTAATGGATAAAAGGTATTTCAGATTAAAAATAATGTAGGCTACTTAGAATCCTGTCTTCTGCCAAAGACAAATTCAGTGGAAAATTTTAATCACGTCTTCTTTTCTGTATATGTTTTGTTCAAGGCCGGGTTGGATGGGGCTTTGAGAAACCTGGTCTAGTAGAAAGCACCCTTGTCCATGGCAGGGGGTTGGAACTAGATGATCTTTAAGGTCCCTTCCAGTCCAAACTTTTCTATAATACTATGAACTATTGCATATACATGGAAATGTAAATCCTGTATCTCAATCTGTGCATGTTTATCATAGAATTATTGCTTTTATTCATAACAGAGGCTGGTTTTTTTCCTTAATGCAAGGATTCAACTACTTGCAAGCACAAGTTTATGCTATCCAAAATTTTAGTGCTCTCCTTTTAAATTGTGAAAACATCTTTGAAATTACTAATAATATTGATTTATAAATTGATTCATTCAAAATGGAGATTGTAAGAAATATGCTATTATATGTCATTCTTTTTTTTCCCCCCTTTATAATTTGTCTTAGTAACATACTTGACTTTGTGCTTACCAAAAAGAGTAGTACACTGTGGCACTGTGGCACTTTTAAATCAAAATAGCAAATCTTTATAAGGCTGTAAGGGACCATTAGGCTTATTTATTTTGCACAACTGCATAACACATAGTATAGAATTTCAACAAGTATTTTGATATCAAGTCCATGACTATAGGGTGAAAGCGTACCTTTTAGACCTAAACTTGATCTCAGAACATTAGCTGTCGTGGGATTCAGAACTTCCTAGGAAAGGTGTGTTCCAGAGGCTGTTGGCTTCAGCTTCTATCTGCAATCATCACAGATAATTTTCTAGTGAGATATGTAAAGACTCTACTTTTTAAATTAGCCATTTCACCAAACATTTTTAAAACAGATGGCCAAGAGAAGATGAGGATAATGTAGGCTCTGCAAGAACGAGTGTGAAACATGCCAGGGAATGCAGAGAGTGAAAAAGAGAATGTCAAAGATGGTGTAGGTTAAGAGACGTGAAGATAAAGAATCTGCAGGAAGAAGGAGGAAATATATGACCATTTCAGTTACTTTCCACTGTTCTGGGGAAGAAAAACAGTTGTAAATCCAATTCAGCAAGTCATTCTATTCCACATGTTTTGCACTACTGATAAGAAAACACTCAAAGAAGCCCACAACATCTGAACAACTACATCACCCAGGCAACACCAGGAGTGGGTGAGGCAAATAAGAAAAGAACCATTGTTAAAATATTAGCCTAGTTTAATCTGGAACAACAAACACTGAAATGCCTAAATCATACTTTTTCCCAGGATATAACTTATGAGGCAGACGTAATACAATTTTAGTAGCGTGCACATCCAAAGATTGGAATAAGTGTGGATTTCTTGAAAATTCCATGTTAGTTGTCATGATTCCTGGCTTTAATACCCTTGTTTTCAAGTTCACCTGACTATAATTTAATCAGTTGATAGTTCCTCAGTTCAAAAAGCCATTTTTCTTTTAAACTAAAAATTTCCAAGCAAATGTATTAATTCAAAAAATAATAGCTTGTCCACTCTCCAAATCCCGGGCTATTGGCATCGCTGACCATTTGGGTACATACCGATATGATGCCCCTGGCTGTGATGTTCTGTAGCTAATCTATCTACAATGTGCAGTTATCAAACCAGGATATATAAGATGTGCAACAAAAACGCTTTGAAAAATACCATATCCAGTTTTTCTGTATTTTATTTATCATGTAATTTCAAATGTCACGATTTCATGGCTGAAAGTTTGGTTCTGGTCCACTTCTAAGACCAACTATAGCATAACAATGTTTTTTTGCCTTAAACTGCTGAGATGAACTGTCAGCTTCCACTCTGTTTTAACCTCACGTTTGACAAAGAAATAGAAACTTGAAGAATTGGGAAGATGAAAGACAGAAAAAGTGAGCTATACAGCATCTGAGTGGGAAACATCTTTTTTCTTTGATCCCAAAGACTAACATTCTAGGACAAGTCAAAGATGAATTAATATAGTTCAAGCACTGAAAATTGCTATTGATTTATAAATTCTATATCTTTTTACAAACCATTCAAATTTGGCTTCTCAGTCCAGATCTATTTCTATTACAGCTGTGAAGCCCTGAGCTCCCTCTTGTGACTAGCACCTGAACATTATCCTGATTTTGGGACTACACATCCTCTATACTCTTCAGAGAAGCAGAACTGTTTCAGATACTGAATTCCATCAGCACAACTCTACTTATTTATTAATGCTGTTTAAAAATGTCAACAGCGGTTGTCTGGAAAAAATAGACTTAGTCTTTCTTATTTTTGATAAATCACCCTTTGTAAAACTGGTATTTCAAAGACAAAGCAAGTGGGTTTCTTCAAATGCTAATGGTAGATCTCTGTCATCATGAAAATTATTTGATCATCCCTTAGTGAATGATGATGCAACAAGCATAATATGTATAGCTGATTATCAAATGACAACTAAATACACATTTACCAACCACGGAGCCAGGAAATACAATCCATCATATCTGACAGCAATTTTCAACAGAGTTGTAAGGTTGTATTTCTTTACTTACATTTGGCAGTTCAGGTAAAATTGTTCATTAGCATAGGTATAGTCATTTCTCTATGATCTGTGTTGCACGTGTATAGCTTATACCAAGACAGTATTAGGAACAACATCTTTACCTATGTAACTATGAACACAGTTAATAATAATCAACTTTTATTTGATATAGATATATTGATAGAAATATTTTTGCAAAGAAATGTCCCGCAATAGAAGACTGAATATGAGAAAAAGTCTGAAATGAACAGAACAAGAGGAATCCAAGTCAATATGCTCTTGTTTAGCAATATGATCTGGAGCATGAGATCTTAGAGACTGTTTCTTGATGGATGAGAAAGAATAAGTAACACACTTCTGTACAAAATATGAGTTATGATCATATCTGGGAAACAAATATCAATGAATAATATAATCTATTGGTTTCAAATAGTTTTCCATCTCTTTACATCTAAATGAGAGCTATAAAGTGGTAAATTTTTAATCATTTTCAGTAAAAAGGTTGAAAAAAGAATAATTAAAAGATGCATTGCTTAAAAGAATTATTTGTAAGAATATTTATTTTCACTTCTTCTAAGTTCTAATATGTATGAGTACTAAAAACTCCAGACTGCCATTCTTAACATGCTCAGTTAATGCAATTTCCATCATCTGACAGTCTAAAAATATGATTATGCCTACAATTGCTACCATTGCGAAGGCCCCCAAATCCAGCACTGGATATAAATTCACATTTTCTCAGACTATTGCAAGAACCAATTTTATTGTCTCTAATGTGCAGGTAGATACATGTCACTGTGACAAAGCAAATATCTTTGCTAATCTTGTTACCCATAGATGCAGTAATATATTTTTCCAGGCAGGAGAAAAACGTGTACCCTGAACTCCATAGTCCTGACTCATACTTAGTATGTACTGCTGAAGTGGACTGGAGCTTTGAACAGTGTAAAGTTACAGTTTAATGAATGTTGGTTCTTCTGTATAGGAGAAATTCATATGCTTTCATACTCTCTCAGCTTCATTTCCTTCCAAGGCTCATTAATTTTTAAAAGAGCTAGCTTTCTTACCCTTGCCTCCTAGTAGGTGGTGTTGCACTAGCATAAATACAGGGGTATTTATATTTTGAGCTGGGAAAAGAGGAAAGAAGTATGATAAAGCTCAATTGCTCAGCCAAAGAGGTTTGGCTAAGTATCCACATTAAGTCTAAGGAAAATGTCAATATATCTCATGGTGATCACTGGGCTGCCTAAATTGGCCACATAACGTTTCTGTTACCGTGCAGCAGTCATGGACATGTGTAACTTCACAGGCCCTAGCAATTTGCCTGGATTCAGATGCTGTGCCTGTCACAGTCAGACCACACAGTGAAGAAAGAAACAATCTTCCCCTATTTCAGAATCCCAGGTTTATCCACTGCAACTTAGGGACTCTTCCAGCAGAGTGGAGCATGTACTAAATAATATATTTATTCCAATGTGTTCACGTTATTGAGCATGGAAGTGTTTTGTTTTGTTTTTTAAAATAAATTATTTTAAAATATACCAGAAAAGTTGGCAACTGAAATGTTGGAAGATTCACCCAAAAATAATAGGCAAAAATTTTTTTGCATCTGCCTAATGCTATTAAAGCAGTCAAAGGAGACAAGTGGAAAGAGTCACAAGCAGTGGTGAATGGCCCAAAAGTCCTGGTAGGAACACAAGCAAAACCTAACATAGTACTTTATAATCTTTCTCTTCAGCACCTCATCTTCATAGCATTATTCTCAGTCTTGGTACTGTTAAAATTCTCTTCAGGGCAGTAAAAAGCCTTATCCCTTCCATGCAGTCACATGTTGTGTCCCTTATTCATGACCAAGATCATATCACACAGATACACAGATACTAGCTTTATTATCTAAAACTTAGTACCTACTGTCAGGGTGAAAGTTACTGAAAGATATTTATGTCAGCCCCCTTCATGTCCTGCTTGTTTGTGCTGCTCCATTTTATATAAATTATTTAACTGCAAGTTGACTCAGAGAGAGAGAGTGCCTCTAGCTTAGGCACAAGTAGGGTTCTTGTATCCAGCCTCTTCAATAACAAATAGCCATGGATTCAATGAAAAGCAAAATGTTTTCTACCCTATTTAAAAGACTTTCTTAGACTGAGGAGCTCTCTCTGATGTCTGTCTATCCCATCTTCCAGCTTAGTGGAAGATATTCCCACACATAACTACTGGGAAGTCCGTAATTAGGATCTTAACTGTGCATCTCACATTTCTCCCAGGTGAATAACAGCAGGTCAATTAAAAATCAGGCATTGTGACACCTGTAACCCATTATGGAACAAAGGTAAGATAAAAAAACAGGATTTAGAGAGACTTGTTTGATTAGGCTGAAATTGTACCTCAGAAAGCTGAGTGTCTTTCTTTCATAATTTCTTATTTTATCTTGAAGCTCCTGAAGTATTTGCAGTTTTACTGCAATTCAAGCAAAGAATTACTCTGGCCCAGCATCAAGGCTCATCACTCCCTGCTAAGCTTAAGTAACATCTTCAAAGAGGGACATTATCTTTCCGCCAGGGTTATGAATTTTGGAGCTCACATGCTTTTTTTTATATTCTGGGCCCCCAGTCATCATGTTTGTTTCTCAGGAGCAGCCCATCTCCAGCAATGTCCTCTTCCCAGGCTCAACCTATTTGACTGGACAGCAGGGGACCAGGTTTGAGCATCCTGGCATTGAGAAAGGCATGGTACTCAGCTCTCCTGTTCCCTGTGCAAGCAGTAAGAGTGGATAAGAGTGAGCAGCATCAATTACAGTGCCTCCTCTGCCTGTATTTTAAAAGGAAACACTACATTCTGGTTTTTTTTTCAAAGAATTGAGGCAGACAGCCTCACTCTCTGGAAAGGGCATAGGTTTTGGCTGGATAGAGGCAGCTGTTGGCTGCCACAGCAAAGACATCTTAGCTCTGGAAAAGGCTAACTTGAAGTCAGTGAGCAATTCCTTCTGCAAATGCTTTTTTGAAACATCTTTCTCTTTCTTCAGACTAACCAAATGAGTGTGCATTTTATTTTCATTCAGGAGCTACGTCAAGATTCAGAGAGGTTTTAAAGCTCATACTATAATGACACTGAGGCTGAGATAAATCCTTAAATGCCTTTTTTGAATGTACCCCTTAACCTCAAGGGGTGTAGGAACACAAATTCCTCTGGGTCTTTTTTTTATTCTGTCCACTATCTTGTCTGAATTGGATCTGCTCTCCTAAATGGTGGCTGGCATTTGGAAATCTCATCCATAAAATGCTCATTATTGTGGAAAACTTTGTTCAGCCATTGGAGAAAATTTTCAGTCATGCAAGCCAACCCAAACTGAATGTGGCAGGGTTCATTTGGAGCACTACCCCTGAGTATATTTTTCAGTAAGTAGGTAAATTAGCCGTGCACACATGCACGGCACAACTTCCTTCCGAGCATTCAGCTGTCATTAAACCCACTGCTATTATTTAAAAACGTCTAAGCATGTACGATGTGCAGTTTTCAAGGGCTCATAACTCAACCAAATCAAAACCAGTTTTCACCAAACTGCTCGAAGGCTTCTTGATGAAAAAGGTTTCCTTACTGAGCACCATTGTTTCCAGTTATTTCATCCTGCTAGGTGTCCAAAAAAGAAAGTCACAAGAATTTGTATTTGTATAAGAACTTTCACTCTCTCATTCAAAAATATAGCACTGAGGATAAGCTTAGCAGGAGTAAGAAGGATTAGGCATTTATGTGGATAATGAGAACATCCATGATTACATCAGGGGGGTGAATAGGATGAAAACACTGCAGAGACCAGCCCTCTCCTGGAATTTTTTAACATTTGTTTAAAAATTTTACAGGAGAAAAACTCCTATAATGGTGTAAACAAAGGGAGAGGGTTAATCAGACATGGATTAAATTAAAGTCACCCACCTAAGCGCATTGATTGTGGAGATTAAAAGCACCATCACCTTTCATCTATCTTGTTTACCTCCCAAGCACCCTTTGGCTTTTGTGTGGCATTTTGGTTTCCATGGCCACTGAAGGTTCCTTCCTATAATCAAAAACGACCTCTTGTTATAAAAGACTCAGAGTCTTTGCTCAGCAGGCCATTTCCCCCTTTTATTATTCTTTTCTCTTGCCTTCAGGGAAAGCTTTGTGAGAGCAGGACAGAGCACTTGGTTGGTTGGCGGTTGACCTCAGTTGCACAGAATGAGCTCTGAGTGCTACCTGAAATGTGTGACAAAGAGAGAAGGGTCACTGGCTTAGAGCATTACAAGGGCATGGGCAGGCAACTGTGATGACACTTGCCAAATGTCAGCATTCACCTAATTCAGGAGGGTCCCCCTTGATTGACAGTTCCTTGCTCTTCAGCAGTTAAAGACAGAAAATACACAAGTTCATTAATTAATAACCCTGCTACACACCAAAGATATAAAGGCTAAAATTAAATGAAAAAAAAAAAATAAAAAGGGCAAAAAGAAACCAGCTAAGGAGGAAGGAGCCAGCTTGGAATGAAATATTTACAAAGTGTATATATATATATATATATATATATTTTAAGAGCATGCCTCACTAATTTAAAACCATTTTAACAGCCTACAGGCAAAATTTGTCATGGTATGTAGCTGAGTGCTGTGCTAGCTTAAAATGCTTTTGACAATGTGAGGAAAGCCTTTAAGCATTTGATGAAGGTAAGTTAGTTAGCAGGGCTTGGAAGCCAGTTTGCAGGTTCCAAGATAATTCCTCAGGATCCAATTAAACTGTTGAATTTTACATTCATTCCATTTTTCTAATGCGTTTAGTTAAGAGGATTTCTCCTACACATAACCCCCACACACATACCCCCTGTACTTCCAAAGCAATGATTTTAAATACAGTTCTGTGTGACTTTTTGGCTGGTTTCACCCTTTGATTGCTGAAGTGTGTTACCCTTAAAAAAAAAAAAAGACAGCTTTAAGCACATTTTTCTCTCCTGGCTACAGCAACTGGGAGATTCAACGCTGTATATCATAGATGAAATAAGAGATGTAGTTTTGATTGCAGAGGTGTATATGAGACTAGTGCCTGTGGATAGTTGCTAAAGGCATTGCAGCGCTGATAGTTTCTTATACTGGGCACTTCCCGTATTTCTCAGATGTCAGCTGTAGGATACCAAAACACTGGACAAAACAGGATGTGAGAACAACAGAATTCCTCTTGAATATGTGTACTCAGTCTAAGGGAAATACATCGTTATCAGCAAATTTTTTATTTTCAACAAATACTGTTCAAAGATGAGCTTAGCTGCTATTCTAGTGTAAGAATGCTTATGATAAAAGAACTACAAATGTGGGAATGCAAAGTATTTGAACAAGAACTATTTTTACATGTGAGCACAACAGATTCTGGTAGTGTAACCTTTATACATCCTTGTGTGGGGATGGAAATCTTTTCTGACATTTTCCATCACATAAGTATCTTTCTTAGACATGAGCATCTGTACTTTGTCATAACAAAGAATATGTTCAGCTGTCAGGCTTAAAAGAAATGAAAAGCTACCTTACAAAAAGATCTTGAAATCATGAAATATGTCAAAACCAATGATTTAACATTGTATTATAAGTTTAATATCAAATACTGCTTTTTTACTTAGTCTGAATTAATAGCTTTTAGCAGAGTAAATTTTAACAGAAAACACGAGAAAATAAGGACATTTATGTGCAGTAGTCCATCAAGAAACAGTTGAAGCTCAAAACTGTAACTTACCTTTATGCTTGAAACTTTTATAGAACAAATATAAGATGCCAACATGACCAATGAAAGCCTCCTGCCACATACAACAATGTAATCACATCTGCACAATACTGCAGTTTATCTCGGAGTAGGCACTTTCACTACTCAGTTGTGAAGAGCATAAATTGGTCTTGTAGCTGAAAACATTTCTGCTGAGAGAGGATATTGAGAACAGAGATTTCTGCCAGGAACTCCATGCTGCTGCTCATGCAGCTTTCATCTTTGGAATGTTATGCTCAGATCTGCTTTAGATCATAAAAGAGCTGTGAATTTCTCAACATCAGTAACCATCAGGGCACAGTACGGCATAAACAGAATTTGAAGGAGAAAGAATTTCTGTTGTTGAAAAATATTTCATTACCAAAAAGAGGTTTGTTGCTTTGGTTTGGGGTTTTTTGTTTGTTTGTTTGTCGTCTTTTTTTTTTTTTCCAGGACGGAATGACAGTACACAGAAATATGTACCAACAATACACAAGTGGGTTAAACCTGAGCTTAGAACATGTATTTTTTTCTCATCTGAGCAAAATAAAACCAGAAGGAAGTAGGGCCAAAGAGACACCCATCTCTAACATGGTTAAAATATCCCAGTCTTAAATTTACATGCCAAAACTCCCACTGAACTTCATAAAAGAAATACAGAGTCTGTCATACTTAAACAGGCATAAATGTGGCATGCCATAAACAGTGTAATTACTTCGGAGTCTACTGCCTTAAATAGTATCCGATCACATTGTTTAACTGATCTCTACAGACTGGGGATAGTGTTCACCAAAGACCCAACCAAACACGTGAAAAACTACCACTCACATCAGTGGACTAGGAATGCCCTTTAAATGGTAATCAGTTACCTACCACCAATGAACTTTAGTTATGCTTCTTGCACCTTATTTCTGGATTCCCCTGTAGCTCCATTTTCAAATACCAGGAAGGTATTTTTCATGCTAAATAAATGCTCTCATGAGCCCTTTGTTCTAAATTATCTTCCCACAGACAGTCTCTAAGGTTCCAGTGCCTTCAAAACCAGCTAAGCTAAAGCACCTGAATGCAAATTCAGCTTTAAAAGAATAACATTATATGCATCTGGAGGAAAAGTCATTTAGCAGGTTGATTTGGTCACTGAACATTTTTCCTGATGCCATCTTAAGACTTATACCTCTAATCAATTGCACTCACTGCTCCATGACCCCCTGGCAATACCGTTCAATCTAGTGGCAACAGTTCCCATTGGATGATGCCATGTACTGTACGCCTTTTGAACAAAGTTCCTGGCAATGGGCATTATACTTCTTCTATCTCATCTCCATATCTTAAAGTAATTTATTTAAAGGAAATAACCTGCAGGTGTGTATGCTTCCCCCTCCCCTCTTTTCCTTCCCTCCTCAGAAAGATCAATAAATGGGATAAAAATTCTCCCACTGCACATCAGACTCTCCAAGTGAGGGCAAAGAGCACATGTCCATGAGCAAGTGCGTCCGCACACACTCACACCCACCTGCATAGGCATATGCAGGCTTGTGGAATGTACCTCTTCACATTTATGCATATAGTAGATGCTGTTATGGGCCATGAAATCTCTTTGCTGATCCACTGAAAGCAGGATTTGGCATGCATAGCACAGTGAGTTTGCAATCTTGATCCAGGCTTTTAGGTGCTACAAATCAAATATGTCAAACAATAAATAACACAAAGCAGATAAGAATCTAGCTTTACCTAATTCAAAAGACTACGCCAAAATATTTTGACCTAACTTTCTACAATAATTTAATTTTTTTTTTAATCCAACACATTAATACAATCAGTTATTTCAAATGAAGAGCAAAGAAGAGAAATGCAGAAATATGCTGACATTTCATTTTTCTAGTAAGACACTCCTTTCTTCTCTGTCGGGTAAAATATACTTGGGCAAGCACACCAAGTCTTAAAGTGAAAAATGAGTCAAGAATCATAGCTGCACATTTCAAATTCAGTCAACAGTTCCACATATCAAGATTTCCATCAACTTTTAATTTAAAGGGTTACCTCAGGGAAAACTTGCTCATTTCACTAATTTATGTAATTCTATTGAAATCAATGGGACTATTTGTGTTAGTAAATTAGACTCTAATTAACAATTTCATTCTAACATTTTTGGACTATACCAGGTTAAGAGCATTATCAGAAACATCTTTTAAATAAATATTTCCTTTATGAATCATGATAATGCAGTTTTAATGAAGAAATTGTATGAGCAAATTTTCAGCTAGGGAACATAAGACGAAAACATTTTTACATCACCAAGACCAGGAAAAATGTAATTCACTTATATGCTTGACAAACTTCCTTATTTGGTGACCGAGCAGCCATGTGTCAATGTCTGAGCCATGCAGCTGCTGTGCAGGTTCTTGGCATGGTTTGAGGAATAAACCAAGAGGTGTGTGGGTTTAACAGAGAGAAGTAGGAGGCTTAAAATCAGGCTACTAGTAATGAAAGATATCTTCCAGAAAAGCCCAGTGTAACACCAACACTTCTTCCTGGGGTTCAGAAAACAGCATACTGAATAGTCCCTCAAATAGAAGAGAAGCTCTTAAGCTGCACTATGAATACAGGAGATTGTGACACAGAAGCTGGCAGCGTGGGCTTGGATGGGCCTGCAGCACTGAAAGAGGTGATCTGTGTTTGGGTGGACACAGAGGACACCCCAGGCTGAGAGAGAAAGTGAAAGAAGTAGGGAGGCTCTTTTTAGCTGTTAGGCCAAAGGCAAAACCTGCAGGAAATCCTGGTTTGGCAATAAGGATTGGATTTATATGACTGAGTGCTGTTGACCTGTTTGATTAGAACAAATCACACTTGACTCTCAGAAAAAAAATAAAACATTAAAATCCTGCTGATTCTGAGATTAGTTACAGTGGTGGATTGGTGGGTCACACAACGTATACACACAGGTGTTAGTCGCAGGGAGCCACAGAGTTTCAAGGGCTACACCTCAGCTTATGTGGAAACCTTGCTTACCACTCCCAGTACATTAAGTGCAAGGGGAAGCTAAGAAGTCATCATGCACCACATCTTCCTTTCCTCAGAAAACAGATCAATATACAACTGTCTTTCAAGAAGTTATCACCTTCATCTCATTTCTCATCAGCAAATGGGAAATGAAAGCCTGATCTGTCAGCATGTGGGTATTTTTTTTTCCCTTTGGAGCTTTCCTTCCAAGTCTGACATTTCTCTCAGGTATTGATGGGCAGATTTGGCTTTCAAGTATTCATTCATTCTGTAGCAATGGGATTTGTATATTGCATCACTCAGCATCTCTTTGAGATGGCATTCAAAGAACTAGAAGTGAAAACACCTTAATTTCCTTCCAGCCATAAAGTGCAACAAAAGATTATTGAGGAGGCTGATTATTACTCAGGTTAGAAGCTTGTCTTTTCTGCAGTATTTGACCAGTTTCAAAAGACATGATCTGCGACCACCTGAATTTCCACATGAGTGTCAGAGCATGATCCTCTCTTCCTGTGCTGAAATTTCCTGTCTGCCAGAGATGGCTTCTAGCCATGGAGAGCACCAGGTGTTCCTTCCTGTTGTCGTCTTCTGACAGACTTGTTCACATTCCCAGTCCTGAAGAATTAGTCTGTAGAAGAAGTGCCAGGGAGGTAAGTGGACATTTTATGCATCTGAAAGGTTTACTGAGGTTTCAGACCATCAGATCTACGGTTCTGATAGTTAATCTCAAAAGACATGAGGCATTGGAGAGTTATCCAATCTTGTGAGGAAAACCAGACAGATTTTGAGCAGTCACCCTGGACTCCTTGGTCTCTAAACAGATTTTGAGCTTGAATAAAGTACATTTTCAGGTTGAATTTGTCAACAAGGGACATAATTTAGTTTTTCCCAGTATGTTCTAGACATCGATAGTGTTGTCACTTTGATTCTGTGTAGAGCGATACTAACAACTTCTTAGAGACTGCTTTCTTGCCAAGAGAAAAAAAAAGGCACATTATTTGTGTGTCGACAGAACTTCATCCATTAATTGCTTATACCGCACAATTCAAGCAAAGGCCATCCAAAGTTTTATACAGTTACAAGTATGATCTACCAGTTCCTTCTGAGATATTCAGTATGGTAATACGCATATCTTCACAACTGAGCAGGTATCTACTGCACTGAAAACTTTGAAAGTTCTTAATGATTGGGATGATGGAAGAAACTTCCCCTTCAGCAAGTTTGCAGAGAATTCAAAATCAGAAGTGTATGATAGACCTGATGGATGTGTCCAGAGGGACCTCAAGAGGCTGGAGGAATGAGCTGACAAGAACCTCATGAAGCTTCAGAGCAGGAAGTGCAATATCCTGATCCTGGGTAGGAACAGCACCATGCATCATCAGTACACAAGCAGGAGCATAATAGCTCTCCAGAAAACGACCTGGAAGCCTTGGTGAACACCACATTCAACCATAATCCAGCAATGTGCCCTTGCAGCAAAGAAGGCAAAAAGCTTCCTGGATTACTTTAGAACATTGCCAGCTCTAATGCAAGGACATGTTTCTTCCCATCCACTCAGGGCTGGTGAGACACATCTGGAGTGCCTCAAAACAGCCTCCAACCTGCTGTGACTATGGGTCATTCTGTGAAATAAGTGGTTCCTTCTAATTTAGAAATTTGTGAAAATGGCCTGTGGTAGTCTGTGTCTGACTCCTCAGCAACTCACGTAAGGCAGTGATCACTGCCTCGCTCTGAGCTGAGCTGTGGTGTTCTTGCATGTGCTAGCCTGGTCCAGCCTGGTATGGTGGTGGATTACACAGATGCAGCCAGGCATTGTTTTCTGTTTGCCTGGGTACAATGGACTTTTTCTCAACTTCTTCTTCAGCAGATATGGACAAAAAGGGATCTCTCTTAATCTCCTAAGGTTTGATTGATTTTCCTGGTAGATTTTCCTCATCCTTCGTGAAACTTGAAGATCATAGAATCAGAATCATAAAATCATAGAATGATTTGTGTTGGAAGGGACCTTAAAGATCATCTAGTTCCAACCCCCTGCCCTGGGCATGGACACCTTCCACTAGACCAGGTCGTTCAAATCCATGTTCAATCTGGCCTTGAATACTGCCAGGGATGGGGCATCCACAGCTTCTACGAGCAGCCTGTGCCAGTGACTCACCACTCTCACAGGAAAGAACTTCTTCCCAATAAGAGAAAGGACATCCTATCAGGTAAACTTTCCCATTTCCATTTTTAATTTACAATATGAGATGTTTAGTTTCAGAGCTTGTGTAATGCACCTTGCTGGCTCATGGAGGTGATGGATTTTAGTTTTACTGTATCTACTCCCCAAACTGGCTAGTCAGCACTGTGGGCAGCTCAGCCACAAGTGAACCTCACAGTCAACTGTACCTGTGTTTTACCATAGGACTCTCTGCCCTTGAGCATGCAGTGACAGCTAAAGTGATAACAGCAAAAAGTTATCTGGGTTAGGAGCAAGTGGTCCCAAATCAGACTAAATCTTCACTCTGAACCAGACAATTTTTCTCATTTCTATCCAGTTTTCTGGGTGCTACAAGGAGTCAATTTTCAAAGGATTTGCATCAGTGGCAGAATTGCCAGCGCACAGAACTGTCCTCTGCATGGGGTTATTTGTGGAATGTGTAAACCGGGCAGCAAGATGAAAATCAGCTTCACAGGGCATAGAGGAAAGATATGGTTCCTTCCAAACACCAGATGATTATCTACTACAAAATCTTCCTGCTCCCATATTCTTATTTTCATGCTTTGATTCCCTGATTGTTTTGGTTGTTTGTTTTTTGTTGGTTTTTTTTTTTTTTTTTTGGGGGGGGGAAGTGGGGTGCTACCAATTAAGCTTTAATTCTTGTATTAACGAATACAAAATAATTTAAATCAATTACATTCAAATACAGTATGGAATTTAAACTTTTGTGTTACTTCTTAAATTCAATTTTCAATGAAATTCTTGTACTAAAATTAGCATATCTCAAGGATCAACAAGGATCTTTGATGACTGTATAAATATCAATTAGCTAATTAAGTCCTTTGCAAGTGTTTAAATATTATTATACCAATTTTTCAGGAAGATAACCTGAATTTGAATATACCAAAGCCAAAGAAAGCTCAAGTACCTCAGATACAGTAATTTCAAAGTCCCACTTGTAGTAAGTACTTTACAGGTGAATCTAAATGCTGGTCATGCGACACATTTTAAAGCAGCATTTCATATTTTGAAGAGTTCTGAAAAAATAAAAACAGAAATCTGCCAGTATCAGGGGTTTGTCATAACTTGATAACTAGTTCTATTAACACCACATGTTATTGCTTATATTAACTAGAATAAGAGCTTTCTAGTCTGTGAACAGCATTTTTGATTATCTATCTTTTCTGTTAGAAATTTGAGATCCACTCTGTGAACAGCATTTTTGATTATCTTTTCTGTTAGAAATTTGAGATCCACTCTTAGGAAACCTCTCTTTCTCCAGTTCCACTGTACTGTACAGAAATGGAAGTTCATATTCCTTCAAGTAAAGGACACTTTGCACTTACAAAGTTGACTTTTAAAGGAAAACAGCAATCCAGTCATGTGAATCCAAAGGCACTTCTGGCTCTAGATCTTCATTTCAGGGGCACCTATCTCATGGATGCAGTTAATTCTCAGATATATCTTTTTCATGTCTTTTACTTTCAGGTTGAACCTCTGCTCAGTGTGCTAAGTAAGTGCTGCGTAACCTAGTCTTTGGCACTGTTGCTTCCTATAGACCAGGCAACTTAGGAAAATAACTTAAGGTTGTGTGCACCACTCTCATTTAATCAGCTAAACGACATTATCGTACTGAGTGAAATGACTCTTGAATCCTTTCTGACTCTATGCTCCTAAACCCTGCCAGTGTCATTATTCAAGCTACTTTTGAAAATGTATATTAGTTTCCAGAAACACTTAGACAGTTTTGAATACTCCATCTTTGGATCACAGATCTCATGGAAGGGAAGTCAAATGTTCTTAAAAAGAGAAGGAAGGCATGAAACTCCCAACACTTTTTTGGGGAAAAAAAAAAGTCCGTGTTGATAATTCAAAAAAGTTGTTTATAAGCAGAATGACAGCACACTCATGAATTTGTATTGCAATAAAAAAAAAAAAAAAATCATGCACTGCATTTGCATTTAAGCATCTATTTAAAAAAAACCAACCTCATGAATCTGCAGGAAAATCAATCACCTGACAATGATGAAGACTTCCCTGTGTGTCAGCACGAAAGTATGATATGTTTCCAGATGCATTTTCCTTGGGTAAAAGACAGAAATCAAACTATTTCACAGCACTTTGCCTCACTGGACCAAATTTATCTCTGTTGTAGCCTGATGATGTCAACAGAGTTACAGTGTGGATGAATACAGGTCATTGTTTGTGCAGTTGGCAGAGAGTACATGTGTGGGAGGAGAAAAATGAGATCTTCTAACCCAGATTCGCAGAAAAAACATGAGTATGAGTTTAGACACATACTCCTATTAAAACTGCACCATAATTTTGTCACTGGAAGTTTCAGAACAAATGAACTCTAAATGAAACAGAATGAGGGTGTTTCTCCAAGCTATTTCCTGCGCTGCTGTCATGATTACTGCATGACAGAGTGTGACCGCATGATGTTAGGCTTAAGATGTAAAACATGGGAGCTGGCTTTTCTTAGTGGTTTCCAGATCATGAATTCCAGCTAAGGCAGGTGTCCAGTTTCTACCCAAAACTTACCTGGCACTAATTAGTGTTAAGGAACAAAAAAAGTAGAAAATCCACATGGACCTTTTGGCCATGTTTGATGCTTGGTGCCCTGGGGAGCAGATTAAGTGACATGCTAGTTATCCAGTTTTCTTCAGTATAAAGTTTCTTCTAAGTGCTAAAGAACAATTATCTGAAAAAAGATACAAGTGCAATGCAGAAAACTACAGCACAAGTAGTACCTTCGTGTTCTAATATCCTGTGGCTTTAGCATTTGTTGTGCATCTCAGTGGGTCATATTGCCAGGGACTAACTCCAGACTAAAAGTTTCTCCTCTTATAGGAGTTCCCACTGCTGAGCTGTAGAAATGCATCTTACCACCCGCTTGACTTGCAGACCCACTGGGGCTATCCACTATTTTTTGCTGTGGGTCTCCATTGCCCACTTAGAAATCAGTGCATTTAACTTCACAGTAGCAGCTTTGGGAAGCAGTGGAGTTTTCCAAATAGGTACCTGCACTACAAGGTGAGCTATAGCAGAACAGGTACACGATTACCACACAGTAAGACAAGAACTGTTTCTGCCAAGACAGCTGAAGAGGTTGCTGCATTATCACCTCCACCCAAGCTTCATTCCCCAGTTTACCAGCCTCTGCTGTGCTTTGCAGAACTCCTTAGCATGAATAGGAAACCAGGGAGTTCTAGACAATGCCTGGACATCTATGGCCTAGAAGTGAACCCATTGTGTGAACTGGTCGCTTTGCACACTGGATGGGAAGCAACCACTGGGCCTGGCATTTTGAAGGAAATGTAGCTTTCTCTGTCAATAATTCCCCAAAACCTGAATCACTTGTATAAAACTGCTGCGATTTTTGGACCATATCTAATGCTTCATAATAGTTGTTGGCATCAAAAATTAGCATGCTGTCCTTATTGCTAGAAAAGGTGAATGAAAATGACCAATATGCAAGTTCAAGGTGGACCCTGAAGTACACTGGAGTATGCTGATATGTGCCAGGACAATTTTTAATTCAAATTCTTCCCTTTCTGAATTCATATAAAGAAAAAACAAAATCACTCCAGAAATCCCAATGTGTCTGTTTTCCATGTCTTGCAAATGTAACTTTGCAAGTTTCTGCCAAGGCAATCTGAAATTTCAGGTAGAATAAAATTAATGTCCACAGCCCAGTATTAAGTGTAAAGAAAAACATTTCTGGCAGCCAGGTTTATTCTTCATACACCATATATACCTTTTGCACTCACCCTGTGTAGCACACACACCTCCTCTTAATGGGAGGCATCCCTCGTTTTCCTGTTCCCCCACTTAAGAAACAGCACACAGTAAATTTGTTTATGGCCTCCATTTTATTAATAGTGGCAATCAGAGGAGCTTTTATGGATATGCTTTGTTCGCTTCAGCTCTTGCTTTGTCTTCTGAGTTGGTGGGAACCCCCACAGGACACTCATAAATGGACAAATTTACAATCTAGCCTGTGCAAAGTGCCCACAACAGCAACTACATCCAAGTTGTCTTTGTGCTCATGCACCAGCTGTGATGCCAGAGGGCGTGAGGTCAGAGCAGAGGGCTTCCTCTGGTTTTCTACAAACTGGGATCAGCCAACCTTCATTTATCTATGGTTAAAGACTTGTTTTGGTTTCTCAAATCATGACTCCACAGAGCTGTTTGGATATTTTTAATCGAAAGACAAAGCACTTCCTCTTTCCTAACTCGGTGCCTGCAAGGAACATAACAAACTAATCATTCAGAATAATTAATTCTGTCAGAAAAATCTCTACAATTCTTACTAACGCTGGGTGTTTTGTAATCCTAATGAAAGGAAAAACCTGTCACTGCGATAATTTTCGATTGACCCATTTTTGTGCAGTGGTTGGGGAGAGGGAGTGTTGTTTGGTTTTATATCTAAGGACCATAAGCATGAAAATGATATCCATAAATCTTGCATTTCAGCCTTGTATTCCCAACTCAGACTTCAAAGGAAACATTAGCTAGTCAAAAGAGCCCAATAAGATTGTCAAATTGACCATTTGTATATGTGTGGAAGAGTGTCTTTCAGCTACCTGTTACTTCAGTTTCAAAATATTCCCAGGATAAGGAAACATTACTTTTCCCCATTTGTAAAGGGGAATCTGAGATGGAGAAAATATAAGCAGCTTGCCAAGGCCATGGAGGTAGTCCTTGCAAAGCAAAGGACTGGAATCCAAATCCTGAGAGCTGTAGCCTAGCATTTGAAAGCACACCCTCCCTGAGGGTTTTATTGTAATATAAGAGGTTTAGGATTGAGAGACCATTTATAAAGCAAGTTTTTATGAGGAAATGTGGAAAAGAAAATATTCGTTTCCTACAGTTGCCTAATATCGTAGACACCTAGCTACCAACTTCAGTGAGGAAGCTGCCAAACACAAACAAAACATAAAAGCACTTAACAGGAAAAATGTCCTAAGTTTTAGAGATTTCTTTTCGTATTGTCATGCTTTGAGGTCATTTATTTCTTCCATATTTGATAGCTGAAAGTTAAATGTGGCAGACAGTTGCATTTCTCATTACCAAGCAGAAAATGGCATAGGAAATCTGTTCTTCAATATGCAGCCTTTTATTTCTAGGTCACTAATTTGAATCGATCCCTGATCAATGGTGACTGAAAGGCATTCATATCCGGCAGTTGTTCTGTGGTCTGTGCTAAATGAGGGAGCATCTTAGTTATTTCCCAGCAGTAGCCCTTCTCTCACACTACCACAACAAGCTGGCACTTTTCACAGAGAAGCTATGGACTGATTGTACATGGCACTTGCAGATATCTGAAAAGTAATTAACCTATTTTTGTTGAGTTTTACTGAGAGTTTTTTTTTTTTTCAAATTATCCATATTTTTTCACAGTGGACTTTTTTAATATTAAATGGGACCATCTTGCTTCTTTTGCATAAATGCATTCTGCTGCATTCAACATCATGACTGCAACTGTGATGCTACTAGCAGTGATCAGAGGTTGATTCTTTACACCCACAACAAGGAAGGCCAAAACAACAAATGTAGGTAGTTTCTGTGAGTGAGATTCATCTCTTTAACTCCAATCATCTACAGGTCTTATACCTAATGCCATCTGCTTGGTCTAAACGAATGACCTAGTCTGCTATTGTACTCCAAATCTCTCAATTAAGACAAAGCTCAGATGCTTTGTCCATACCAAAGATAGATGTTAGTTGGCTACAGAAGAATTCCACCCTAAGTCTTCAACATTTTTTGCATTTCTTTCTGTAATAGCTACAGAAACGCTTGATCACTGTAAAGAATGTACTGCCTTTGTTTAGAAGGATGCAGATATTACTGTTGAGAAAAGTAAATTTAATTGCTGGATTCATATTTTCCAGGCACTGGATTCCTAGTGAGCGGGTGAAGATGATGAAATACAGTGGGGTTTGTTGTTGGGGTTATTTTTCCTAAATTTCTCCTGCCACTCTGACATGACCTCCCAAAAGGTTGGCATACAGTACACAATGCACAATACTTCTACTCCCAAAATATCTCTGCTTTGAACAATGCCTTCCACAAATTACTTTCTGTCTCTGGCAGTGTGCTGAAGCCTAATCATTCATCCACCCACAAAAAAATTCTAGCCTTTATTACCATCCTTTCTTCCCTTTTTCCAAACATGTTAATACCTGCTGAACAGAAACACTAGAAATCATAACAACTGTCTAGTGCCACTAGTTCCTCAGCATAATGAGTTGCTGAGTTTTTCTTTTAGCATTTTGATAACAAAACCATGCAGCCAAATTGTCTGGTAGCATTAAAAAAATGTCAGAGGAAGCGTATAACTTGGCTGTAAAAATTCACTGAAACTTGGTGTAAAGGATCTTAGATCAGAAGCAAGTCTGCTTTACAAAATCTAAAATCCTTCTTTCGGATTCTTTCCATGACCTTAAAAGCAGCTTCTATTGTTTTCAAAGAGACAAGTTGCAAGCCAGTAAACTATGATGTGTCTAACTATGCTTGTGAAAAGAAAACAGAAAGAATGAGAAAAGAAACTTAGAGGGCTTTCAAGAATTAGTGTAGAAACAAGTTTATTTTTAAATAACATTTTAAGGAATTTCATAGGCATTTTAAGGAATTTCATAGGCATTTAATTCACTGCCTCAAAGTTAATTCATAATGTTGCACATGAAATACATTTCATTATATGTTTTTCTTTATTTTTCTTAAAATCACATTTTCTACAGACTTGTGGGGTGTAAGGCGAGATATATGGTAATTACATTGTCTCTGTAGGTGAATAGAAAAACTGAAATAAGAAAATTTTGTTCTTCATTATACCTATATAAATGTCGGTTATCAATATTTAGAGTTAGTGGAACTACTCTTGGTTTAGCTTTGTGTGACTGAGAACGTTATTACTAATAATTGCTATTTGTATTACCTAAGGAAACTGGAAACCTTAGTCAGGAAGAGGACTCCATTGTTTTAGGCATTGTACTAATGAGAACAAAAAGGGAAGATTTCAGGGGTCTAAGTGCTTGCATTAGATGGAATCTGACAACCTGATGGGAGAGCTGAAGGAAGCTATGTAATAGCACCCACCAGTCAATCAAATAGGCTTTTTGAGCAGAAAACAAAGCAGGTTTACATGCATTTATAGGGATTTCACCTTCCTCTCCACCTAAGTGGAGAAAAAGATGAAAAATTGGAAACTCATGTCTGAAAACTGAAAAGGAGAGGATGAAAACTGGTATCACAGTCCAAATGGAGGCAACAGCAGGAAGTGTGCGCTTGCAGCCCAGAAAGCCAACCATATCCTGGGCTGCATCAAAAGGAGCATGACCAGCAGGTCGAAGGAGGTGATCTTGCCCCTCTACTCTGCCCTTGTGAGACCTCACTTGGAGTATTGTGTGCAATTCTGGAGTCCTCAACATAAAAAGGACATGGAAGTGTTGGAACAAGTCCAGAGGAGGGCCACAAGGATGATCAGGGGACTGGAGCACCTCCTGGATGAAGATAGACTGAGAAAGTTGGGGTTGTTCAGCCTGGAGAAGAGAAGGCTGCATGGAGACCTCATAGCAGCCTTCCAATATCTGAAGGGGGGGCTACAAGGATGCTGCAGAGGGACTCTTCATTAGGGACTGTAGTGAGAGGACAAGGGGTAACGAGTTCAAACTTAAACAGGGGAAGTGTAGATTGGATATAAGGAGGAAATTCTTTACCGTGAGGGTGGTGAGGTACAGGAATGGGCTGCCCAGGGAAGTTGTGAATTCTCCATCCCTGGTGGTATTCAAGGCCAGGTTGGACAGAGCGTTGGGTGGCATGGTTTAGTGGGAGGTGTCCCTGCCCGTGGCAGGGGGGTTGGAACTAGATGATCTTAGGGTCCTTTCCAACCCTAACTATTCTATGATTCTGTGATTCTAACAGTTGGTCTTTTAGTACTGCATACAGCGTCATTTAAGTGGCAATAGGGAAAAATAGTGCATTTGTTGCAATGGAGAAGGAGAAGCCAGTGCAAGGAGACAGAGTTCTGACAAATTCAAGGAAACAGATGGGGATAACGGTCTTGACAGCAAGCACTCAAAATAGATATGAAGGGAGCATGATTTGTCAGCAACAAAAACACAGGATATTGCAGTAACTGAGATACATGACTGAGATACATGCAAAATAAGTCTGGATATGAATTTCAGCTGTAACGATGAGAAAAAGAAGGCCTGTGCTTGTGACACAACACAAAAAGAATTAGCAATACATAGGCATATTCTGGAAATGAAGACCCTTGGAGACATGATCTGTAGAGCACATCATCCTCTGGAGCTAAGTGGCAGGCCAGATGGTTTAGTTGTTCACAGTGATCAAAAAGAAGAGGCTGTGAGGCACACTGAGGACATAGATGTAAATGTTGCAGCCATGCAGGTCATGGGCTGACTGATGAAAAGGGGAGAGAAAGAGAAACTGCAGAGGAAGGGGAAAGAGTAACAGAGATGTAGAAGCCCCAGCTGGAAGCTGGCTTCTAATGCCATGTTCGTACCAAGTAGCATTTCAGCTTCCTGCCCTAAAGTACTACCTATTTATCCTGAAAATTACTACCTGGCATAGCTTTAGACTTTGCTAGATTTGTGCTCTAGTTCCATTGATTTCTATCTATCTCACTAGTGGCACAGCTCAAAATAAGCACATTAGCCTTTATAACTCTCTTTGGGCTGACTCAGAATATTCCGGTCTACTAAAAATCCAGTATTTTAAAATATCTTATTTTAACTAATCATACCTTTACTAATGGATGACATTCTGTCAAGAAATGAAAAAAAACCAACACATATTAAGTACACCAAATGGGCTGAGATTTCAGGTTGCATTTAACTGAACTCATTTGGAATCTCCAGTTTCACTTAGAGCCTTACCAGTTGTATCCTTTTTCTATCTACCTATCCAGAGATGTTTCCGCTCCTCAGACTGATTTTGAATATCTGGGTTTTGTATTTGCCTGTAAATGCAGATGGATTATACATATTTTTAAGCCAGATGCTCATACACATGCACATTTTTCCTGACTCAAACAGTAAGAATATTCTTTTAATATGCCTCACTGGTGTCCTTACTATACACTGACATATACGCTGGTGTTCTTAATACAGATTTGTTCCTAAAGAATAAAAATTCTTTCTTTGCCTCATTTATATAAAGGGCTTTTATTGATTAAAGTCACATTTATTCTAATGTTTTAGGGATTTGGGTGTTTTATTCTTTCACTGTTTTTTTAGTTATTCCCTTAGTGAACACCCCCCCCCACCCCCCACCCCCCCTTTGCATGTGATAAATCAAGTTACTTTTTCACTCTGGACTCCATTATGAGATCACAGTGGCTATACAAACCGCACGGAGTTAAGCAAACAAAGGAATTTTTTCATTTTCTCTTTCATTCAATAAAGTTCCATTTTCTGTCACCCTGCAACCTTTTGACCTGAGTCCTAATGGCACTGGTGACTCAAGGGCAAAAGTTCAGCTGTAGGTTAAGTCTGTATGTGTTTGCGCCGGGCAGGGAGATGGTCGGTTCTTGCTTCCTGTTGTCTCCCCCCAAGGCCTACCATTGTTCTCCAAACCGCCGACCTTGTCACTGATGCTAGCTCCCCCCTGCTCCAGCCTTCCCTCTGTGAAGACGATGAGGAGGGCTTGGAGTAAGCTTTTCCCCAGTCTTTTGTTTGTCTTGCAGCTGTCAACAGAAAACACTTCTTATTTTCTTGCTTCGAGGGTAGAAAAACACGGGAGAAATATCTAGCATGGATACTTTGGACTGGCAGTCAGTGCCAACTTCTTACAGCCAGTCACTTTGGTCACTGCTATATTTTCTTTTACTCTCAGCATCTATAAGATGCCTGTAATTCTGAGAGAGGCCATGGGCCTCTTCTTTACTCTGGGGAGTGCTTGCACAGATTGTATTAGCTCCCAGGATAAGTGTTGAACTCCCTGTTTACACAGTCTTCAAAACAACTTTTCAAGGTGCTCTGAATGCAAATGATACCTCAGGTGCACTCACCTCTCCCAACACCCTCCAGCAGACTTTTCCAGTCTGGCCTGAAATGACAGTACCCTTTAGGTACTTATAAATTTCTACAGGCCACTAGCATTGTTCATGTCCCCAGAGACTCATACCACTAGGCATATTACCTCCCTCTAGTGTAGCAGCTCTGGTATGATGTGCTGCCCTCTCTTTCATAAGAATATGACACTGCTCAGTCCAATTGTTCCTCCAAATATGTTCCTCCCAGCCTTCTTTTGGTGGCCAAATCCCTAGCTCTTCAGGCAGCCCACCCTTCATCACCAGACAGCAGGCCACCAACCATCCAGTGAAGTCACCCGTACCTAATACACCTGTTTGAATAGGTGAATTGCCCAAGAGATGTTGTGTAGGAGGAGCTTGTACCACTGTTGAAGGAGTTTCCTCTCTCCCTGACTAAGGGCACTGGTGAACAGAGTGTTTCTGAGTCCATTTCTGGCCTTTTAGACCTGCAGAGGCAGAGCAAATTGTACAGAGAGGAGAAAACAGCTGTTCCTTTGCAGGAGAAACACATCAGGTCTTGAATATGCTTGACATTGAATAAAACCTCAGTCTTTCCTTAAGAAAATCTTTGGCTTACAGGTCTGGCAGGCTGCTGTAGCATGAGCTCTTGACTTAAAGGATCAAAATATGTTTTCCCAGTAAAAGGTCTATTTGTGAACTTGCAATGACACAAAATGGTGGTCTTGCCTCAGAATGAGGGCTGGTAGCAGTGCAGGTGGTGCTGTCCCCGTCATCTATCCTGTGGATGACTACATTTCTTCATTTCCAAAACATCCAGCAGCTCCTGACAGCATCAGAGAGGGCCCAGGTTGTAGAGGAGCTTTGCTGGAAGATGAGCTATTGGGCAGCTCACAGTCTTGCCAAGAGCCAACAGCTCCATCATAACCATGGACTGCTAGGACTACTAACATTTTCTGATGGAGTAAAACCAGAGGTGTCAGAAGTGTGGAGCAACAGTTTAATATCACAGACTGGACTGTGAACTGCAGAGGGAATGCCATAGCCTCCCTTCATTCAGTCACAATCATACTTTACTTCCTCTAAATGTGCAGGAGACAGCTACACTAGCTAAACACCTGCTGATTTTGTAGGCTCCCACACCCTCAAGGTTGAAAACCTGAGTTAGGAAACCATGCCTGCAAGGATCAAACCATAAAGGGCATACTGGCTATACAATAATAAAGGTGGTGAGTACCTGTGTGTTGAGGCACATGGTCAAAAGGTGGCAAATGAGAAGGGTGTACCAGGCATGTAACCCTGAAGGAGAGCATGGCAGAATACTTGAGAGTGATCTCTGGAGATTTAGGCTTACTTTTCCTTAGTTTTATCGCATACATAATAGAATCACCTGAAATGAATGAAAAATAAACTAGGAGCCCCCAGGTTGTTAACTGGGCATCTGTAGAAATGTGTTGGTGCTACAAGAGACCTTGCTACTAAGGGCAAAGCTAGAACATTGCCTGTATGTAAGTTCCCTGCCTTTGTTTTAGTAACCTGCTGAAGGCCATTAACCCAGCAAGGGCTTCCAGGTGTGTTTAATCTAAAAGGACCAAAAAAGACTCCAGATGGCCCCATAAATGAGGGAGTTGGACTGCCTCTGTTTCTGTTGTGAGACTATGCCTACTCTGAGCTGGTCACAGAGAACAAGGTGGTCTGTGTTAAAATGCAGTTTCTGCATTCTGAAAACTGGACTTGGAGGAAAAATGGGCCTATAGGTAAATTTTTGCTTCCTGATCTTAGGTCTCCCAGCAAGAATGGCTGCTGGGAGTGACTTAACTGAGGAAACCGAGGTCTTGACACTCAGCCAATCCTGTTATAAATATAATGCAATACACCAGTTCCAGTAGAACCCCTCATGCACTGCAGCTAAGCCCAGGAACACATTTGTTGCGCAGTCTTTTAGTGTGCAGAGAAATTTTCCATAAGCTTTGAAACTTTTGCATCCTGTAAAGCTCAGGCTGCTCTATTTTGAAGTGATCTGTAAAGATCTATACACAAATTGCTAGAATACACTAAAAAGTTCAGGCAGTTGTATGGGTATAAAATTAATTGGAACAAGCTTGAGCTGTTTGGATTAACTGAACAAACATACCAAGCATTACTTAGTCGGTGGGATTTTCAGTGGTTTCCCAATAGCATTAAAACATCCAGGTATTCTAATCCCTAGGGATTTAAAACAAACAGTTAAAATCAGTTTAGATCTGATTATCAGGCAAATTATTAATGACCTGGTAAATGGCAGTCTGGCTTGGCTGCTGGGGAAAACTGTCATAATGAAAAATAATGTACTAATTAGATTTGCATACACACACAGAAGCCTCATTTTCCAAAGTCTACCATACTGTTTAGATACTGGCACTGATCCCAAGGCCAGGCAGCCTTGGAATCCCATGGCAAGTGACACCTGCAAAAGGCTGACCATGCCACACTATATAGCAGTTTGTACAGTGTCTTCTTCAGTCCCTGAGATGTTCTTATTACTCATTGTATGCTTTGTTCCAGTTAAAAGTGTCTAAAATAGCACAGGGACTGTGTCACAGCTGCCAGGGAAGACCAAAGTTATTTACTGCATTCCTTAGCTGATGCCATGAAGGCCTGTATGGCTGTTTGAGGGTTGGATGCTGTCAGATGATTGTTTAGGACAGACTGAGACCAGATTAGTATAGTCATGCTCTCTGAAATTAACCCTCTTTAGCCACCTTTGAGTTTTGTCACCATGGCAGCTAGTTGGGGCAGTCTGAAATGGGGTTGGGGAATGAAATAGTAGCTAAGAAACATGGAAAATCAAGTATCCTGTGATTGAGGGGATCGTGGCCTCTCTTTTGTTAATTCGGGTAGTCATACGGTCAGAGGATGCCTCAGAAATAAGGGAGGACAAGCAGTTACCCAAACACCAAGAAGATGCTGTTTCAGTTTCTGCAGTGTGCCTGTTGAAGTTCAGGTGACTACAAAAGTTGAAAAGATTTAGCTGATACATTTTTATGAGCTGTCAGATAGGAGGCTATGTTGAGATTTTTAATGAAAGCCAAGGCTCCTCCTTAATCACCTTACTCTGATAATGAAAGCTTTTGGAAAAAAGTGAAAAGACACGTATCACAAGACTTAAGAAAATTAACGTTGTAAGGTAATGACCTTCTATGGAAATTGATTTCTGGCAGGCAGTGGTATAAGTTCTTCTGGGAAAAGGAGGAGTGTTTGTTTCTTTTATAGCTCTATTTCCTGGTTTTTCTATATATATATATAACCAGATATACAAACACATGTATTAAAAAATCTTAAATAAAATAATTACCACACAGTTAAAATACATAATTTATATTTTATATTGCGTATCATTAGAGCAACAACAAAAAGTTAATCAAGACAACGAAGTCATAGCTGTTTGAAAAAAAAAAAGCCAAATATTTTTTGCATGTGAGCTTTTGAACGAGAAGGTATTTTTGTAATAACATCTATTTTTGCATCTTATAAAGAATTAACAATCTGATGGTAAAACGGGATTAAAATTGGAAAATAATTATTTATAAATATTCTTCAAAATATATACATTTGATCCTGAATGCTCATCTAATTGCGACTTTCTTCATGATCATATACCTTTGTATTCCAGAATTAAAAATAAAAAAATTTGGATTTATGTATCAGCGGATAAAGAAGTAAGAGTCCACAGAGCCACTTCACAGAACTGAAAGTAGGTTGGATGCAATAATTACCAGTAACTAATTGCACAAATAAGACTCTCAGGACTTGAGAAAATCATGGTTTGCTTGCTGCAAATTCCACACTGACACTTTGTCTTACAGAGGAAAACCAAGATAAAACATCAATGTACCCTTAAGCACTGAAGAAGATGACACTACTTGCTTTTCAATTCAGAAGTAATGTTGAATATCTTCTACAGTCTTACTCAAGGCCTTATGGGGTTCATTAGCTTGACTGGGCCCTAATAGCAGCGCATAATTCAGTTTGAGTGTGCTTTTTGGTTTTTTTGTCAGCTACACTGCTGAATCTTTTCCAAGCTCTGCTATTAAAAGCTAAAACTGGCACATATGCCTACCCAAACTGCAAACCCCACTCTAATTGCAATGTAAACCTACCCTGGAACTGACCTAGAAGACCAGACACTGACTTCAGGTCTAGGAGACCTGGCTTTCATCACTAACGAAAATGCATCTTTAAATGATGGGAAGATTTTACTAATCAGCTATTAGCTCTCAACTAATGTGCTTTTTGGAGGGCTGTTTGACTGTACCATTGTCTCTTCCCTTTTCATTGTTAATCTGCCAGACCCAGGCGAAGCAAGACGTCTCCAGAACAGGTTGATTTATGCCAGGGAGACTTTCAGGACCTCTGAAATCAGGGAAGCAATTTGGCACTCGGCTTCTATTCGTTGCAAGGAAATATAAGAGGGTGAGGGGGAAGGAGAGGAGAATGTGCCTGAAGAAAGCTCAGAATTGCTAATAATGGTTTGGCAGGACTGTTAAGAGCTTTTCTTCTTATTCTGATATTCCATGTTGATAGCCCAGTGGCTAGTTGATTAATTGTTTTTCAAAAAGTCTGCATGTTTTTAAGTGGCCTTCCATGGTTTCAGCTATTTTCATTACCCCATCACCATTAGCTTCTAAGTACTTACTGGCAAAGTGACACACATGTGGTTAACACATGAGTATCTATGAATTGGTTTCTTTAACAGGGCCCAGGGGATAATTCTTAAAACTCGCTGTCTACATGCTGTCTACATTTTTACTAGGAAAGGAGGGGTAGTTTGAAGAGGGACACTTGTAAATTGAATTTACTAAAGCGTGTGATCCAGATTGATTGTAGTCAAGCATGCTTGCTTCAGACCAGGGTTTAGGGAGACTCTATGGTGGGAAGCTATAATGTATACTAAATGATATTACTGTGGCTCAGAAAAGAGAGGGATTCTCCAACTGTCAGCCTCAGAAACAATTCTTTTAAAAGTATGGGGTTTATATCCCTTTCCTGTCTCTTCTGTTATCACAAGAAACGTGTTTAAGTGAAGGCAGATGCAGGCCACCACTCTGGTTTCCCAGCATCCTGGTTCAGTGATGTATTGGAAGATGTCAGGGCTCATTCCTTACTTCTGTCATGGTTTAGACCCAGCCAGTAACTCAGCAACATGCAGCCGTTTGCTCACCTCTTTCCTTCCCCGCTCCCAGGTGGGATGGGGAGGAGAATTGAAACAAAGCAAACCCCATGGGCTGAGATAAGAACAGTTTAATAACTAAAATAAAGTAAAATATAGTGATAATAGAAAGAATATCAATAACCAATGACTTCCAACTGGAATTACACCCTTAAACCCCCTAGAAGCCCCCCTACTAAACACAGCCATTCTACAAGAGAAGAAATGAAAGCTCAGAAAACACAAATGCTGCACAATACAATTGCTCACCACTTGCTGACCAATACCCAGCCTGATCTAAGCAACAATCAATCCCTTTGGGGTGACTCCCTCCAGTTTACATACTGGGTGTGACATGCTGCAGTATGGAATACCCCTTTGGCTAATCTGAGTCAGGTGTTCTGTCTCTGCTTCCTCCTGGCTTCTTGTGGCCCTCCTCACTGGCAGAGCTTGAGACTGAAAAGTCCTTGATCAGGGTAAGCGCTACTGAGCAACAACTAAACCATTGGTGCGTTATCAGCATTGTTCTCAGACTAAAGCCAAAACACAGCACTGCACCAGCTACTGGGAAGAAAAATGACTGTTACAGCTGAACCCAGGACAACCTCTGCACACATTTTTTCCCCTAAACTGAGGGTAGAACACAGCCACTTCTAATGCTAATGTGCAGCCAAGAGTTACTTGGGTACATGAATATAGGGCACATCACCCAGCTGACTTAACTTCAGTGGGGGCATGACCCAGGTGAGCCAGAGAAACAAGGCACAACCCAAAAGGAACAACCCAGCCACAGAGCCAGCCACAGAAAGGCCCTGAAAATGGGAAATGGGAATGGAGGCTGTGTCACATTCTGCTATTTCAGTTTCAGACAACTGCCATCATTGGAAACAACAGTCCAGAGGGCTTGCAGCCTACAGCCACCCTTTGTTAACTAATTTTCAGATTCCTGCAAGCTAGGACAAGGGCAGGTTGGGCCCACGTGACTGCTCATTTAGGCATTACAAGGAGTGAAGGCTGAGAGTCAAAGACAATCCGTTTCAGACTTCAAGACAGATTTTTCTCGTTTCTTTTTTTACCATGGCAAGTGATTAATCATTGGTACAAACAACCCAGGGGAGTGCTGGGTCCATCATCTCTCAAGGCTTTTAAATCAAAATTGAGTGCACTTCTGGAATACACACTATCTAGAAGCATGCTGTCAGTGTAGGAGTTAACTGGAAAAAAATATGACATCTTTAGGTGAGGTAAGACTGGGTTACCTAAGGCCAGAAAGGAGCATTATACCAACAGGCTTTTAGGGAAGACTTCCCTCAGTAACGCCTTTATTTCTTCTCTGTTCTGATTGTTATAATCCATCCACCTCTTAATATTAACACTTAAACATAAAATCCAGTATATCTTGGAGATCACCATAGAGGTAAACACAGAGCAGCAACTACCAATATCAGAATTTCTCGTTCAATTCAAACGACATTGAATTTCTGGAAAGGTCAGGTCTTGACTTGCCTAATGTTGCAGTAAACACTAGAAACTTTTAAGGGTATCTCACAAAACCACTAACTTTAAGTAAAGGTATGATTTTAGACCTTCATTCTGGCTCTCACTCTCTTTGGGATGAGGCTTTTATTCTGAGCAACTCCCAGGCACCCGTAGTTGTGAAAGTGGCCCTGGTTATTTGTAACAGCTAAATCTTGTCCAACGGAAAGCTAGAAAGAAGATAAATATTAAAACGTCCCTGCACCATAGCCCTGAGCCTGTAGCAAACAAATAAGCCCTTCGCAAGGTCAGATAAAGTTTTCTAGGCAATTGTACAGTTAACGGGCTGGTGGTGCCCAGCCAGCGGATCTCTCAACATCACCAATTTGCTGAGGATGGAAATGAGACTGCATTTGCCTAATGCACCCCGGAGCTTGACAGAGATAATTATGCATCCAGACTGTCAGAGAAGAGATGGAGCAACAGGCGACCCTCTTCCCATGCAGACAGCTGTATTAAAGACATTTTGTTATCCACTATTAGTTGAATGAGACCTAGATGATAGTAATCCTGTTGTAACAACACAAAACTAAAATGAATTCATTCATTTTATTGAGCACCATATATTGACTACAACAATAAAGTGGTAATACCTGTCCTCCACAGATTTTATCTTTATTGTTCACAGTTTAATTGTGCCTCTAAAACTAGGATATACAAATGTATTATTAAAATGAGACATCTGGCAGTGGCCCTAAATACCTCCATATCAGGAATTTGCTGTGTAGTACTTGTAACAGTAAATCTGTTGTGCACATCTGCAGCGGCACAGAAAATCACATCCGACAGCGATGATAAAAAACATTCACAGGATGTCTTTGCAAAGGCACGAGACTGAATGAATCCAGGCTTTTACAGTCCTTTACAATCTTCACTGAACCTGATCGAGCTGAAGAAACCCATTTTATGGCACATCTCTCAATTTCCAACCAGCCATCGTTTCTTGAAGCAGAACACAAAGAAATCTTTCAAATAAATATGCCTATAATGAATTATTTTTCATGGCACTTTTTATGAACTGGAAATTGTGTAAATGTTTGTATGCTTTATGGAATCGGGACCTAGCTGTTCTGTCTTCCAGAAACAATCTTAGATGCTCACATGAAGAAACAAACCCCAAAGACTCCTAAACAATCTATGTGGCCAACTTACTACCTCAAAACTTGCTTTCTTCAAAAGATATTTGCAAGACAAGGATTTCCCTAAAAAAAAAAAAAATACCCAGTAGTATTCTTGTAACTAAGGAAATGTTAACATTACTGTATAGTTTCATCTTACCCTAGGTTTAAGAAAGAAAGAAAGAAAACAATTGCCTTGGAGAAAAGCTTCACATTTGAAATCTCATCTCAGAAATTATTGTAAGTTGTATTTGAAGCATACACAGTTTTGTTCTGGATACTCAATGTTCCTGAAAGTTTTGTACTATGGAAGTGATGGAATTTACAATTTAAAATTTGAAACCCCTCCTGCCCTCTCCAAATAAAATAAATAAAAATATATATTAAAAAAAAATAATTCCATAATATTCCCTTTTTAGTACAAGGATTAAAGTTATAATATAGAAAAATGATGTACACTTTCATTTGAAACACCAAGCTCAGATGTACTTTTTTCAGGTTTGATGAGGAAAAAGGATAGATATACTGGTATGAAATACTTGCAGAACATCGCATTAAAATAACAGATTTTTTCTTTACAGCATGCATAATGCTTTTTATTATCTGAGATATATAAGCTTTCATAGAATGAGTGACATTGAGCTCATCAAGTTACAGAGAAAAACGACTTGCACTGTATTTTACAGTGGGGTTTTTTTCCAGCATAGCTATAGTTTATCACAGTTACACAATAAAATATCTATTTGTGATCTGGTAATTACTTCTCATACATCTGTCTTCATGTATATAAGATTTTAAAAGTGCTGTTTGATGATGATAGAGCTAGAGCACTGTTTTTCTCTACCAGGACTGATTCATGGGCTTTTTCTACATTTCTAGAGCAAGGTTATATTTTGCCATATATTCTGCTGCTTCTCAAAATCAACAATGACTACCTCTTAATATAGACTCAAAAAATACGTTTTTATTTCTGTAAGCCTGTTTTGCTAGGTAGTTGCTTTTCTTTTTCATGACATGAAAGTGAAGAATCAACTCAGATATCAATAAATGTTTTATTGTCTTAATGTAGCACCCAGGTGAAATAACACTACATCTCCAAATTCTCTCTTTGGTGTTTCATCAGACCAGCAATTCCCTAACTTGGTGACACAAAGGACAAGTAAATCAGAAAAAAAAACCTATATATTCTAGATATGGGTTTACAAGTCACAGGGGGAATCCTCCAATCTTTCCTCAAGCAAGAGAAGAGAGCAGAAGCTGTGCCTGTGTAAAGACAGATAATTTATACCAAAACATGAAAGTATCTGATCAAGAAGGGGAAAGTGAACCACTGTGAAGCTGCACAAATGAGAAAAAGAGAGTGAGTTGCACATTGAGGCGAGCGCACACCCATGTACTTCTGTTATGGAAGCATGGTAGCTAACTGCTCTGTTACAAGGATGTGTCAGCCACAGAGCAATCATTCCTCATTTTAATTGCCAGGAGCACCACTTCTCAACTAGCAAGCGTACGAAGTACAGACAGTTTTTAGGAATATGAGGATCAACACTTAATATTGTACCAGAAATATAAAATAATAATATGGTGTCGTGGTTTAAGCCTCTCTAACTCACGCAATCTCTCTCTCACTCACTCCCCCTTCTTTCTTCCCCCCCGCTCCCAGAGGGATGGGAAGGAGAATCAAAAGAATGCAACTCCCACAGGTTGAGATAAGAACAGTTTAGTAACTAAAGTATAGCACAAGACCACTACTGCTACCACCAATAATAATAATGACAAGGCAAATACAAGGAAAGAGAATACAACTGCTCACCACCTAATACCAAGCCCGACCACGCAGTGCACCCCCACCCTTCTGGGTCTCTGCTCTCCGTCTTTGCATCCTGGGCATGACGTGCTGTGGCATGGAATAACCTCTTTGGTCAGTTTGGGTCAGGTATCCTGTCTCTGCTTCCTCTCGGCTTCCCCTCAGCTTCCCCTCCTCCCTGGCAGAGCATGAGGCTCAGAAAGTCCTTGGTCAGACCAAAACATCACTAAGCAGTAACCGAAACACTGGTGTTATCAGCACTGTTCCCAGGCCAAAAGTCAAAAACACAGTGCTGCACCAGCTACCAAGAAGGAGAAAAATGACTGCTGCTGCTGAACCCATGACATATGGTTTGGTTACAAAAAATGGAACCAGTACGAACTGGCAGATAAAGCCAGGAGAACAGGCTTCATGCGATTCTTGCAGCATACTGCTCTTACTGGCAAAATAAAGTTTTAAAATCAACTGGTACTTCCAAGTGGCCTGTATTGCAGTAATAAGCAGCGTGGTAAACTTGCATTTGCTCTACCCTATCACATGCATGCTCTTTGGCCAACAGATACCACGTGAGAATCCAGGACCAATCTCAAATATCTCCAGGTTGCTGTGCTTTTGGACAAAGGGTGACTGAACTCTTTTAAAAATAGGGAGTAACATCAGCTGTGCTATGCATTCCCTCTGCTTGACTCAGGATACCAGCGTCATCCCCTGATGGTTGGATTCGTAGAAATCATCTCCCACACCAGAGTGTGAAGCCTTGCGTCACCTGAAAAGAAGCCACCAGGAAAAGCAAGATTACAAACCAGTGTAAGGATGAGAAAGGAAAACTTAAGCAGAATGTATTCCTCCAAACTGAAACCTGGCCTGCACCCAGGAGGTAATTATTTCCACTCATGTCAAACTTAACTGCTGTGGGATCTTGAACAACCAGAATCGGTCACCGCATTACTCTTCTATCCCATCAGAAGAATAGACCTTTAAACAGTTCTGCATACCTGGGTAGTGGGGCATAAGTTCAATATTGACAGAGGGAAGCTTGCCACCTACTGAATCACCACCTGAGTCACCCTGTAGCTGAACCACATGTTAGAGAGCTGGAAGTGTGCGCTGCCATGCTAGAAACCATTGGTGACGATGCTACACTGAGGTCTGAGGCAGGAGAACTTCACAGGTTGCAGGGTTTCTGTCTTGTGGTTCCTTGGCACAGGAAACATCAAGTGTACACAACAGGCTATAAAATCCACTTTTAGTATAAACCACAGAGCTTGACGTGTATGAGGCTTGAGAAAATAGTTTCCATTTTCTGTAACAGTGATAGTGTATACAACTTCTACCTGTAAATGTAAAATATGAACTTGGATTATCTAAACATCCACCTTCAAGCCTCTCACAGCTGCAAAACCCCTGAAGGAGCAGGAGGAAGAAACATGGCAATGGTTAGCGCTACATTTGAACCACTGGAAAAATAATGACTGATGCTTATTAAAAACTTAAAACTATTTGAGAGGTTTTTTCCAGACCATTGAAAATGTTAAAGTGGTGGTGAGTCTTGAGCTCATGTCAGCTTGCTTTCTGCTGCTGCTGCTTTCATTACTGTTGTATGAATCTGACCGCTGTTACTTGAAGATTTGCTGCAGATGTTTGCAAAACGAGTTTTAGTTAATCTGTGCCAGCCAACCTGGTGCCTGCTTGCAGGCTATCCCCAGGCAGATCAGGGGAAGCACAGAGTAATGGGCAGGATAAGCTGCCCCCAGGATTTAAACCTTTACATACATAAAATACAGTACAATATTTTTAAGCGAGAAACCTAGTTTCAGTGCTGCTCATTTCACCATCCGCTTTACTGCTTCTTCCCTGTGTCATCGATTGCTAACAAGCTGCATCCATCCCAGTGTACAGTGATAAAAACGTTCACCCCACTGGCTTCCGTAGGATTCCTCCCCCTCTGAGCGCAGTAGCTGTCTGATGTAAAGTCGGTGATAAACACGCTTTGCCTGGGGCAAGGCAGAGCGGGTGTTCTTGGCATTGTGAAGCTCCCATTTTGGCTAACAGGCTTGGTCCTCGCCACTCCAGGGACACTTAGGAAACAGAATGCGTTTCGGGCTGCAGCTGCAGCTACACAGGGTATAATGCTACCGAGTCCTGGGAGTTAAGTGTCCAGCTTGTCAAGGAAGGGGATGGGGCAGCATGTCCCTTCAGGAAGGGTGGCAGGTTGCAGCCACCCCAGACCAGAGATGGTTCAGGAAGCCTGACTCGTGGACGGGCCCCAGGCCTGGCTGTTGTGAACTGGTTAGACAGGCAGGCTTTTATTAGCATGAAAATAGACTTTAGGAAGCCATTAAAATGTAACAAAAAAGTATTTAATGCCCTAGCGTGTACCGAGCTTATATCAGCCTCCTTATTAGACCTTTCTTTTCTCTATTTTCTTCTCCTCCCCTCCCTTGGCATGGCTCTGCTGCACAAACAGCCCATATGGAAAACAGTGCAGCCTGGAAACACCAAGCTCTCTCCGTCCTCTTTTGCTTTCGGCTTTTGCAGCTGCTGTTTTCTCAGTGTTGTCTTGGGGCAGTTTCCTGTTGCCATAGCTGATAGCCTGCCAGCGCCTGCCTGGGCCTTTCAAGTGTCAACACTGCGAAGTTTGCTGCGATGGCCAAACGCTTGTTAATGAGATATAGCAGCTGGGTAGGGGTGAACCACTGAGATGTATAAAGGCACGCCGCTGGTGCAGGAAGCGATGCCTTTTGAATCTTTTCAGCGCTCTGAAAGCATTCAAATCAAAGAGGGTATGTTGTATTCATTAATAAACCGAAGTTCCCATGCAACTGTGTTAAAGCCAGTAGTTTAACTTTGCAATGGACAGGTGATTTTTTCAACAGTGTTTTACACCGGAATACAAAGGGCAAGAAAACAAGAGTTTATGTACTGCCAAAGGCATTACTTCCCTATCTAGCAGCCAGACAGAATTGTTAAACTGAGCTAGGTATTTGCCATTTCCTGACAATAAAAGCTTCTTTTTTCCTTTATTTTTTTCTGCTTCAAAGCTCACAGTAGCCTGCTGGATCTCTGTCTCTCACACTTCTTTTAGACTCGTTTCTTAATTTTTTGTAAACCATGATTAAAAGCTAGAATGGAAAAAATAAAAATAAAAAAAGAGAAAGAAAAAAAAAAAAGACAACTTGTTAAAAAAAAAAAAAAAATAAAAAAAAAAAGAAAAGCCAAAGAGCCTACAGACAGGATTAATGACCAAAGCTGCTTTCATTCAACTGGAGCAGTCCATGTGATCTGTAGTCTGCATCTGCTTTGCTATAGCAGAACATCGGAGTGCCCAACAGCTGGGCAAAGCAGGCAGAAGGCAAAACCAAAAGAAAATAGCGTGCAGTGCAAAGTTTTAAAGGCAATGTAAGCCAAAGAGCATCTTAAAGACTTTTCCAGCATTTATTTTTAATTAGGTTGGGACTTTTATTCTTTTCTCCTCTCTTTTTATTCTTTTTTTTTTTTTTTTTACTGTCTTTTTTCTTTTTTATTTTCTTAGGAGAGGGGCGTCTGGGGAAAAGATTGAATGCTAGGAAAACATGTTTAAAACTGAAACAACCACAGTAATAATAGTGACAAAATTGCTTTGGAAAAGTTAAACAAAAGAAGTGTTAGAAACAGGAAAGGGCCATATGGCTCAACATGCCTGCCATTTTCTGGTTTATCTTAATTGTTTCCCTCACTTCTCTGCAAATGAATACAAGTGTCTCAGACTCATTTATATGCTTTCATTTCCCTTTCACAGTAACTTGTTCCAAGGTAATTTAAGCCAAGCCACTTAAGTGATATTTAGCTATTTGACTGTTTAGAGAACAGCAGTTTAGCTATATTCATCAGCCCACTGCAGCTACTGTACTTGTTTTCAGACTTCCGTTACACCAATCAACTACCTACTAAATGGCCCTTTTTGGGGTAAACTAAGTCACACAGGCCTTGACCCAGAAGCCACTGAGGTCAAGAGGAGTCATGCCATTCACTTTAACAGATTTTGGTTCAGGCATATTCTTCCACTTTAAAATTTAATTCCAATGACACATAAAGTTTAGGAGTAGGTTTCGTTCTCTTCCCAGAAATCTAGGCAGTTGATTTATATTTTCTCTAAAATGTTTATTTTAAGACATTCATATGTTACATTATTGTAACTCAAATGACAGATAGAACCTGAATTCTCTGTAATACTTCCCAAAAAGATTTTCCACTGAAGATTGACTCTGGGGGGGGGAATGAGAGAGAGGTATTGACGCTTTAAGGATATTTTAATATGTGAAAAGTTCTTCCCAATAGAAGATTGCAAATCTGGCCAGCCCTACTCTGAGGCAGGCTGTGATAATTTTGGCTTTGATTTTAGCTGTATGATCCCTGTGCTGTCTACCTGGTCGCACAGACATGACTGCAAAACATGGAAAGAAACCAAAAGAATGGGCATTTAGATGTCGGGGGATGGCTATGATGCCAAAAGGACCCTATGTCAGGAAGGAGAGTCAAAACAAAACATTTCCTATTAATAATAACATCAGGTGTAACCATGGCAAGCTGTTAAGCCTTTAAATAAACATACCATGACAGGCTGAAGCATAAGCTTCAACCAGCTTGTTGGAACACAGTCCTCTACCATGACAGAAGTTAAGATGTTCTGCACGCATGAATCTTGTGCCAGGGCACAAACCGCATCTTGGCTACTCCAGCTACTCAGAGTAAGCAGCAGATTACGGGGAAAGCAGCAGATTATGGGGAAAGCACTGTCAGTGGAGAAAGACAGTGCTTTTCTCATCTTCAGGCTCTTTTCAGCCTCAGAAAATGCTGACTGGTAGAATCTGCTCAGAAAACTCTTGTTCAGACACAAGCCAGTAAATTTGTTCATTCTTACAGAAGATAATGAATGATTAATAAATGAGTCAATTCAGTGAATGTCTGGCCTGTGCTCCTCCCCATATGGCTTCAAGAAGATAATTGCAGCACTGGGGGCACAGAAAGAAGGGACAGACATCTGTTCAGTGAGAGTGGAGATCATTTTTTAAAAACAATTTCTGTAGGTTTACTCACTGGAGAAAAAAGGGATTCTCATAACAGCGACTTTACTGAATGCTTAAAACAAGGCAGGAATCTAGATATATACTTCTTTCTTCCACCATAGGAACACCACAGACCAGGGAGCAGTGTGCTTTCTGGAGTTCCTGGGCCAGAACTCCAGCCTTCAGCAAAAGATTTAAGTGAAAGGAGTTGGAAGAGAAACCAAAGTATTCTGAGACCTGTCCATTTGTTTTTTCTTGCTGCTTTTCTAGTAGTTTTTTAGACTCCCCATATGACTTCAAGAAGACGTTCACAATACTGTCAAACCTGTAACTCACAGTATCGCTGAAAAGCAGGGAAAAGATTAACAGAGATAGTTGCTGATATTGTCATAGACAATTAGTTTGCCTATTGCAAAGGTAGGGAAAGTGTAAACTCTTCTCAGAGATAACCTCATTAGAAAGGAGAAAACATTTTTGAGGTCCTCAGAAAAGAGCATCTCAAAAGATGGCTAACGTCCTTTGGAATCACTCCCATTTGCTACACAATATAATTGATCATATATATATGAAAGCACAACAATGAGGAGTAGAGGGTGAGGGCAAGTAGCTTTTCTAGATCCCTAAAACACTGTCCAAACTTACATGCTTTCTGATAGGGCTCATGTCATATCTGTTGCTAAGCCTAAACTTAGTTCTTAAGCTTAGCTTTTGCATAAAATCTCTAAATCATGTTTTTTTCAATATAAAATGCAATCTGCATTTGGACTTCTGAGTCTATGTGGCTTATAGAATCAGCATGTGGTTTGTCATCCAAATACATTGTTCTTTATTTTGGATGTGTGAGATTTTCTAAATCGCAGACAGGCAGACTGGCAGACTGTGACTGCTTCCTTCATTGCTTACGATAACCCTGACCCTTTTCTCACCTTACACTTACCAAACTTAACTTTACAGATTTTTTCTGATGTCTCCTCCTCAGCTTTTTGGTTTATTGGATATTTTCTCTCACTTTCGATACATAACAAGACCACTGCTAAATGCCAGTTGCTGAGCATGAAGAAACACATCACTTCCCCAGATTTGTCACTGGCACCTAAATGAAAAAGCCACACATTTTCTGTCTTTCTCCTTTCATTCCCTGCACAGTAACTGTACATGCATGTTTGTCATTTCCCTTTTTCAGAGGAAGACAGACAAAGCCCATAAGGATCTCAAACTCTATTGTCTTCCCCAAAGAGACATTTCTGTATCCCTAGAGTTTCCTTCAGCTTGCTTTCCTGCAGGCCTGCAGCCATTTTCTGTCAAGGAATCTCAAACTCTGAATGCCTTTTCTTAAAATAGCCATCTGGGGCATTTCCTCAGAGGAATGGTACAACTTGTTTTACACCTCCTTCTCAGAGAGAGCCTGCAATAAGATGCGTGGATTATGGAGAGGAATGCTGGAGGGGATCCCAACATTATGTTAGATCTGCCAACCTGACAGGTTTAACAGAAATCTCTGAAGTTTCCTATCCCCATGAAATGACCCGTAGCTAATCTGCATGACAATATATCGTGTAATTGCAGGAAGCCACTGCAATATCATTCAGGAGCAGGAAGCTTGGGAACTGTTTACAGCCACTGCTATGGTGATGAAATCTGTCATTACCTTGTGCACTGTTTCTTCTGAAACATGGATGCAATTGAAAAGTCTTATCACTCAGCTTTATACGGAAGATCTGCTGAAGTAGAATAACATAGGAAGAGCAAAAAAGAGACTGGGCTTGGTCGATTGCTGTCATGATTACATTATACAGGTTGAAAGACAGTTTCAGCAATTGCTTATTGTGCATGAAAAGACAGAATTGTTTGCCATCAGTTAGGCTTCAGTTAAGTTTACAATTCCTTATCTCTTGTTTAAGGTAGTACTTCAAAGGAGTACTTGCTTCTTGCCCTTTGACTCAAGTGGGCACAGCAATGGGATGCCATGTGGGAGATGCAGATTTGAGAGCATTCATGTGATCCCAGCCCTCAGGCTAACAAGAGGCAGGCAATTCTGCCAATTATTTTCTCCACTAATTTAGATTAACTCATTCATACATGCACAGAACTTTCAAAGAGCAAAATTATACCTGCATGTTGATTATGACTAGCAAGCAAAGAAACACATAACAGGCCCCCAGTTTTGCTAAGTTTTGGACACATTTGTAGCCAAAAGGGGATTTTAGGATCCATGCTCACATTACAGAAGAATGAAAACAAAGAAAAGACTGTTTGAAATAGAAAACTGTGAACTCCCAGGACAAAAGCTAAAAATCAAACATACCTCTATAGGTAAGAATGGTCAAGGAAAAGAAGTTGCCCATAGCTCAGATGTATGGGAGCTGTGATGGTCTCAAAAATTTCCAAAATTCGGATGGTTCTTGTTATGAGCTAACCTTTCAAATCTATTTTTAAAAATTCTGAACTACTCTTTTAATAAATATCTTAGGCAGGCCACCATCAGGTCACCAAATGCAAAAATGCAAATGAGATGATGTGTTGACAAATGTAGATGGACAATGTCACCTTCGGATTTAGAAATCAGACTGTCCACAGTAGACAACATTGCCAACTCAGAGATGACACAGTATTGATTGTGTTAATATTGTCTTCTCTTAGGAGAGTAATTGGTTTAGCTGGACCCGGAGGAGGCTACTGCTTTTTTATTGTAGTGACAGTGCTTTTGACGTCCAAACTACCTTTGGTAATTGTATACTTGCAATTAGTATAATGACAACACCTTGTATAGATGATCTTATAGCAGGTATGTGTTTTAATGGCCAGAATACTGTTACTTTGAAGGAAAGCTGTACACTGCTATTAGTGCTATTGCAGTTTTAAGGACTCTTGTAGAGGAGGGTATTACTCATTCTAAAAAAAGATATCTGATCTGGCCCTAAATGGGTAACTGTTCAAAAAGCAAGAGAGCTCTTCTATTTAATCAAACACTTTTTTAGTGAAGAAGAGGAATTGAAGGAGCAGAAGAGAAGGGGAGTGAGAATATGCCTAAGAACATGTTCTAGTGGTTTCAGTCCTTGATTTAAGTCAATGTCTCCCATGTCCTCGAAAATACCATTGGCGTCCAATCACTCAATTTTAAGTACACATCTCTGAACTGCCTGTACAATTCACTTATGTTTTTTTTTTTTCTGGTTACAAAGGAGACAAAAAAAGAGAAGGAGAGAGAAACTATATTTCAAAAGATTAGTGTGCATGTTTTAATCATTCACACTTTCCACTGTTCAAGACTACACGTTTATTAAATGACTGTTTCAAGTACATGAGAGTATTTGAAATATTTCAAGAGTATTTCTTTTAGCTTCTAACAAGTAGACATTGCTGCCACCACTGGACTATTATTTAAAAAGAACATGAACCGTAGATATTTTGAGCTCAGAAGTCATGTTGATTTGCTGACAGGCACATAGTCAGCTGTACATTAAGGAACGGAATGCTTATGTTTCATTATGACCACAATTAACTAAGCAAATTAAGGAAAACTCAAGAAATATTAGACCAAATTTTCCAGTCATCCTCTTAGCTGCAGTAAGGCAAATAGAAGGATATTAGGCTTAAGTCAGTGAAATATTCTTTTCCTTTTTTTGGAGACTATTATTACTAAAGGATCGTCATCTGCTTGTAAACAAAGTAGGAAAAAAAACCCTAACCTGCATGTTTTGCCATAGAACAGAACATTAAAATCAAGTAAGAATCATAGAACTATAGAATCATTTAGGTTGGAAAATGATCATTGAGTCCAACTTAGTACTGCCAAATCCATCACTAAACCATGACCCTAAGTGCCACATCTATGCATCTTTTAAATACCTCCAGGAACAGGGACTCAACCACTTCCCTGGGCAGTCTGTACCAGTGTTTGACAACATTTTCAGTGAAAAAATTTTCCTAATATCCAATCTAAACCTGGGCCCAATACTGAGATCTGTGTAACGCCACCTGTGACCAACCAACTGGATTTATCTTCATCCACCACCACTCTTTGGGCCTGTCCATCTAGACAGTTTTTAGCCAGCATATAAGTGGACCATCCAAGCCATGAGGGGACAGTTTCTCCAGAAGAATGTTGTGGGAAACAGTGTAAAGGGCTTCTTAAATTCCAGGTAGACAATAGGAACAGCCTTTCCCTCATCCACTCAGAAGGTCAACTTGTCATAAGTGATCAGGTTAGCCAAGAAAGACCTGCCTTTCATAAAGCAAGCTGACTGGGCGTTATCCCCTGGTTATCCTGTATATGTCATGTAATGGCACTCAGGATGATTTGCTCCATAACATTTCCCAGCTCTGAGGTCAGACTGACAGGACTGGATTTCCCCAGATCCTTCTTCTGGCCGTTCTTGTAGATGGGCATCACATTTGGCAACCTCCACTCACCTGACCTCCCCAGTCAGCCAGGACTGCTCATAAATGATTGAAAGTGGCTCAGTGAGAACTTTCATCAGCTCCCTCAGTACCCTTGGGTGAACCCCTTTCTACCCCATAGACTGTGTGCATCTAAGTGGTGTAGCAGGTTGCTGTTTCCCCTTGCATTATAGAGGCTTCATTCTGCGCCCCATACCTGTCTTCCAGCTCAGGAGTTTACCCAGAGTATGCAGTGGGATCATAGGTTCTCTTAAACCAAAGCAGACCAGACAGTCTTCTCATCAAGATGAGACTCAACCCATTTGTAAACCACTGCTTGGGTGAATTTGCGAGTCATCTGGCATCAAAAGTTCTGCTACCTCAAACATAATGGTTCTGATATACCTCAGAAAACCAGCACATTTTAAAATACAGCACAGCAGGTCATCACTATTTTCCAAACGTATTTCTAAATATTTTCTCCCCTAGAGAAATGTCCTATCTTTACTATTACTATTACAACTATTCCAAAAATACTGCCAGAAAAAAAAAAAAACCCAACCCTACCTCACTTCTAAGTCAAGTAATTCAAATCGAGTCTGTGGCCAGGCTTTCATTTTGGGGTCAAATTCTGTCTGCAGGTGGTTCTCATTGAGTTCAATATGATCCCAAAGAATGCAGCGGAGGACTGAATTTGGCCTCTACCAGCTAGCCTCAATATATGATGTGGTTCTGTCTTTACACTGTATTGGAAAAAGATACTGTATCTCTTTAGTTTATGAGTCTGCTTATTATCAGTCTTGGGGAAAGAAAAGATGGTTAAATTTAGATTTCCACAGAATGTTTTGATTTAAGTAAAATAATTCAGTGACCACCAGTTTGGAACATCCTTCTGGTGTCATAAGTAAGCAGTAAGCAGATTCAAAAAAGCTGTGCACGTACACCTAATTGATTGAAGCAGAGAACAAAGAGAATGTCAGCCTTCCAGGTTTAGATGAGGATCAGGTGATTTCAAGCTGAAAAGAAACAGGGGCCTTTGTTTTGTTTTAAGCAAAATTCTGGGAACCTCCATGGTTCCGGACATTCTGCATTGCTTTAAAATGCAGTAGGAGAAAGCCTCTACAAAAACACTTGTTGCACCATATTTATCACTTATTCATTCTGTTGGCACATGAAATTTTCCACATTTCCCATCCTTGAACAAATTCCCTCTAAAACAATGATGTTGTTATTTAGCATTAGGTAAATATCAACTAAAGTAATGCAGTAACATCAGGCCATAGCACCTGTTATGGGGCTTGACATTGAAATGTTTAAACAGGAAAATCCATACTCCAGTTACTCCGAAGTAATTTCTAATGATTTAAATCCTACAGAAAAATCAATAAATAAATAGATAAACAAATAGGTAGCTAAATAAATAAAGTGATATGGGAGAGCAGTGCACTAAAAAAGTAAGAATGATTGGCAGTGCCATCAGCAAACTGCAGCTCTAGGATGATTAGCGCTAGTAGCCAGAGATTCCTCCCTTACTCCTGTCTGAACACTTGGCAGCTTATGCTGCTGCCTGGCTGAATCTCTCTCTTCATGCTTCTGCCCTGTAGGGTTAAAAAATTCCAGCTTGCTCAAACCTCTCGCTTCAGGGGCTTATGTAGATGGAAAATTAATATTTAGCTGTGTTTGGCCCTCAGATCATACTCTTTGGCTAATATGGAATTAATCTGCCAAGCTTGCCTCAGAAAATGCACAGAACAAAGAGCCCAGGCACTGAGGAGAATGTGTTGTTCTCCTATAACATAGCCAGGAATGCTGTACCATAGGATGGCTCACTGAATTATTTTCAATAAATATATTTTTTTCTGGGGGGAAGCAATTTGAACTGGAAGAGGTTCTTCAATGTGAATCGGATTTGGCAAATTTGGGTTGGCGCAGAAAAAGAGGAAAATATTTAAAAATTACAAATTGGCTCTTCTAAGTCTTTCTGGGGAAAAAAAAAAAAAAAAAAAAAAACAACAAAGGACAACAACAACAAAAAACTAAGAAAAAAAAATCACCAACCAAAAACCCAAAACCAAAACTGATAAAGAAGGGCTGCATTTATGAAGGAGATATGGAACAATTCACAAATCAGAGGAGGCATATGTCTCACTGGTTAGGATAATATTATCCAACACAGGAAGCCAACATTCAAATCTTTGCTACTCCAGAGCACATAACCAGCCTAGCAAACGCATGAGCTTTTATGTAGAAAGCTGTTGTGCTTTGCATGACAAATGGGAGACACCAGGACTGGAGTCAAACAATGACCTTCCCCAACTATTCCTGCTATAAACCTCTAGTCTTTTTCTTCACCCAATCCATATTTATTTCAAGTACACCTATTTCAGTAGGACAGAAAAATAAGGCCTCTCTCAAGGACCCTATTATTTAGCTACTAGAATTCAAATCCCTTGTGGAAAGTCCTAACCCAGAGCCCAGACCTGGTGAACTAGAAGCAAAGTAATTTGAATGCATGTTCCCCTCCTTCACCACCATCTAATACACTTATCAATATAATTTGGATCTAAAGGGGAGTAAATTATTCTTCCTTTGATCCCTAGGATTTTTTTTAACTTTGACTGATGGGCAGCCCAGCTTTCACAGGAGCGATGGAGATTTCTTCCATTCAGGCACTGCTCATGCAATTTTACCCATGTCTCTTGGTTGCACTGAACTCTCTGGTCCATTGCACAAAAGGTGAGCACCTCCAAGGGCTTTTGCAAGGAAGAGGATATGGCCACTCTACACTGTGGCTCTCAAAAACAAAGTGTCATAGGACCAGCTCCCAAAAAGGTTGTGCTTTAACTGCTTTGTTGTTTTTCTCTCTTCTTTTCCTCTAATGAATGGACTCAAAATAATTGTCTTATTACCCTACCAAGTTAGAAACTGAGAACAGTGAAATTCATCCTAATGAAAATTATCAGCTTTGAAAGGTGCCTGTAGCTTGGACTACACCATAAACCTCATAAGGAGCTAAATAATTTAATCTTTGAAGAATAAAGTTTATAATAAAGTAGGCTATATATAGCAGAGTTCTATATTTGAATGAGAAATACTGTCTCTGTTCTGCCACAGGGATTATCTTTGGTTGATACTATCTGGTTTAAAATAATATCTGGTGTAAAATAAATCTGAGATCACAGTGTGCATATTTTAGGCTATCAAATTCCCATTTTTGTTAATATTAATGTTATTATCAGGTTCCTCATGCGTTTGACATAGGTGCATTTAAATAAAGGAAGTTGTATCTAAGTGTTCCTGTGTGTGGAAAAAAATAGGGAAAGAATTATTTCTTCCCCTCATATATTTATTATATCATGATTCCTCTTTCTGTCTTCTGTCTGCTTTAACTGCCAAACTGTCTGATATTTCATGTATTTTCCATTCTTCATGTAAAAAAAAAAATAAATCTCAGCTATTCAGTTACATTGTCCACTCCTCAGTCTTGATACAACTAGCTGAAATGCTACATAGAGTATTTTTAGCTCATGGTCAGTTGAGCAGTTCCAGTTTTTGAGATGTTGCAGGCTCTCTAAATCCACATTTAGTTACTGAGACCAGCATTTTACACAGACAAATTGAAAACTTTAGGAATTTCGGTACATTTCAGCGTAAGTTCAGGTATAAAATCTGCAAATGTAACCTTTTATAAAGGAGATCTTCTGATCTAAGATTTCAGCATGCAAGCAGAAAGCACAGGCTGTAATGCTCATTCAGCCCACTTGCTCCCTACAGCCATGGGAGCTTCACAATAAGACCTTAACTCCCATAACACATGGCAGAACTCTAAAACTTTTCTTTACACAAGGGAAAATTAAGCACAAACTCTCTTAAGTACTAAGTGCTTGATACCTGAGGATGTTTGAGGATTTTGAGCAAAGAGTAAGGGTTTTGTGGAGATTTTAGAAGCAGCTTCATGAGCAGCTCCCATTGAAATCAGAAGTATCTGAATGTACCTCGGCTCTATTCCGAAATCTCCCAAGATCTAACTATTCGCATTTTTTCCTCATCAGTGGTAGTTCACCAAGGAGGCCGATCTCATCAGCGTCACCTGTGGGTGGGACATGCTGAGCCTCCTGCCCTGCTTCTGAAGCTGCCCGGGGAAACATTGTCTCGCAGGCCTCCTGGGGCTGGTTGCAGTGCCTCTGCTCTCAAGGACTGGCAGAGATGTTACTGAAGAATTGGTCCTGTGCTAACCACCCAGCATACGCCAGCTGCTGAAACCTTTGAATCTCATTTTCAGTGACAATATTACAGAGTACTATACGTATTTTTAACTTGTATAACACTGAGCTTTATAGAAAGGCTATGTGCACTGCCATCAGGTACTCAAAATTAATCACAACTTAGTTCACGAGGATTTTTTTTCAGTCCATGACTGCATGTTAGGGGGAAAAACACTGAAGAAAAATTAGAGGAGATTAATTTCCACTTATTACTAGGGATAATCAGGATTCTTACAAGCCTTACACTAAAATTTAGTGTTCTAAGTTTGGTTCTGGTAGTCTTCCAGTGACCTGTTCTTGAATGGAAATGAAATTTCAACAAGAAATCAAAACCATTATTAAAAGTACTAAAAATACACTGTATTTTCTCTACACTACAACATAACCTGATGTACTTTTTTAGCATTTCAGTATCAGGGATCCTAAAATCTTGTTTATAAAAAGCAATTCTGATGCTTCTATTTGAAGTGAAAAAGTGATAAATATTTATGTATTATCAGATGTTTCCACTTATAGATTGAAGAGGAAATTTACAGTCTATTTGACGGTCTTACTGAGAATAAGTGCGCTGAAAAAGTATTGTCTCCTTATCAGCAACAGAAAAATATTGCTGATCTGTCCATTAAAAGGAAGACTTGGAGCCTGGTCTAGGAAATCAAGTAGATTAACAAAGTATGTAAGTCCCAGAAATAACTGGTGTATGATTTGAATCCTCTCTTTTCCTTTTCTCTCCTTCTTTGGCTAAATACTACCTAAGAAAATCCCAAGATCCTCAGCTGTCCATTACCAGCTTGATACCAGGAGAGTTCTCAGTGCCCTCAGTAGTACATATAAAACCTATTCAGATTTTTAATCATGCTATGTATGTACAGATATACATATAAATTGCTCAGTGGGAGGAACTAGCTTTGTGGCCACATGTGCTCTCACTCCACATGTTGCTCCCCAGTCTCCTGCAATATCTTCCATGTCCCTCACCTCTTTGGCCAGGAAAGCAGCAACATGTGCTGTCCTGTGAGCAGCGCTGTGTGCACATTGGTCCCCTTCAGATGTAACAGAGCTGGATTATACTGGCTTTTTCCTCAGTAGCATCCCTTATTTGGGTCTCTCTTGCCTCTGCAGCCATCAGTTTCTACAAAATGTGTAGGAATCTGGGTTTCTGGGAGCTCCTGATTGTTAGCTTTGGTTGTCACATAGCAACTAGTTCAAAAGTTATTATGGAGGAGGAATGAGCAAGACATATGGATATACTATTCACAATCTGATGGACTAAGCCTCATTCCTTTCAGAAACCAAGCTAAACTCACACACGTATGTGTATATATTTAAGTTAGGGAAAATACCACGGGAGTTATCTCAATTTAAATATAGAGATTATAAAAGCAGCTGAGGAACAGTTGAAACAGAAAAGCAGGGGATTTAATGTCGCGCTTTTTCAGTCATCTCACAGTTTAAACAAGGCAGTCATGTCATTTCTTATTTCAGTTACAACGATGGCTAGCAAAGTGTGGCACATGTAAAACGTGGATTCAAGCAGTTCAGGATCCTAATTCAAGCTAACAGTAGCCTTGTGCAGGGAGGTTATTGTTTCCCACTAATGCGTACTTTCCAGTTTTAGTGTCTGTCTTTAAAGTGTGCCTGCACTGTACTCAAACCAACCTGTGAAGGCTGAAGTATGTTTTGGATCACTGTCAAATGATGTGAAACTATAAACCCACGAAAACAGTAATGCCATTAAAAAATCAGTTTCAGGTGTCTTGCCATCCAAGAAGTTAAAGATAGTAATGAATCCTAAGAAGGTTTTTGGTCTTTGACAACTCTGGGAAAACAACTTTAGATTTTTATAGAAACTATAAAATGGTATGATGGACTTACTTTTACTTTTTTTTTTTAACATGTTCTTGGATCAACTCATGCATTGCTGAAACAAAAAATCCTTTAAAAACTAACAGAAGTGTTTGTATGGGCACAGCAGGAAAGCTTTAGTCCACGGCCTTTCTTTCAGGGAAAGGCTGATGCACTAGTAATAGCTGCATTCACAAATCTGCAGGAGAACAGTACTTGGATTTCCATAAAAGATACTCTAAAGTGTGGCAGGAAGCCCCAAAGCTGCAGAATACCTGCTAGTCAGCAAGCCTTGGTTCCCGTCTCTCCCGCGCAAGTGTCTCAGTGTTATGTAACAGGAGAAGGGAATGTTCCTCTCTTTTGGCAAAGGACACCGAACCCAGCAATTTGTCTTGATGGGACTGAGCGGAGCACATGAAACCAAGTGAGTTATTATTGCCTGCGGTTTCAGGAACTGGTTTAAAGATAGCCTCCAAATTATCAAAATTTACATAAAGAAAGACATCTGACTATGGCTATGAAATACTTCTACCAAGTTTGGAAAGCAAAACTCGAGCAATGAATGGTCTATGTCATAAATGAATTTTTTGGCTGCATGAACAGGCCAGCAAAGAAAGAACATTGAATAAGCAAAGGTTTTAATATTCTGACAATTATAAACAGTCCTTTGTTTTTCTTTTTCTCTTACATGCACATGGGTGTGGGCTGGGGAAGCCATATATTCATAAAACATCTGGTGCTCAGCTTGTTGTTATAATCAATCAGTCTTTTTATTCTATTTTTCCAACACTGCGGAAAAAAAGGACTCAGTCCGCTTAATTAAAGAATGAAAGCCTCCTCCTTCTGGATACAAAGACAGCAGGATCTGGCTCACGTTCTGTTATTTGCCTTAAAGGACAGAAGTCCTCATGGTTAGAAAGAGCAGTTTCTTGGTTTTTAATACTTTATGGTAAAAGCTGCCGAACTGACAACAGATAGTCTTCAGAGCAGTTGTTTACTCAGGGAACAGAGAATGGCATTGCTGACTCACTCTTTTTACACATTTACAGTCATTGTTCCTGTTTTAGAGGGACAGTATGTAGTGGAAAAATGATGCTTTAGATTTTAGTCCTTACACTTATAAATGTAGTAATAACACAAGCATACATGGTAGTGTAAATATAAACATGGGTAGCAGAGTATTAAGTGTACATAGTAATAACACTTCCACAGGACTGCTACCCTGCCTAGGTCCCATCATTCACAGTAAGGCATTACTGCTTCCCCAGATGATTTATAACCTGCTAGCACTAAATTTGAAACCTCATTCAGCAGCTAAAGTCATCCTATTTGGTGGTGGTGGGATCTTTTTGCACCTCTGAGAGAGAAGGGCCACATTTGCAAGAAGCACTTTTCATCCTACCAACCCTGCAGAGGGTAATGGAGTTGTTGGCTGAAGGATCTTTGAAAATCTGGCTCAGTTTCTGAAAATTTATTTAGTGGTAGTGATTTTTATCCGCACTTTTACCTATAGTTCTATTGTCATTTATGCCAAGAGGGGGACATACTGCTGCTTAGCAGCTGCGTCTTGGCTTCCCCTTCATCTTCAGGTCTTTGGAGTCTGAGAAATAAGTAACTACTAAGAATAAAATGAGTTATTACCCTTCAATACAGTAGGTGTGTCATATGTATGTGCATATTTATGCTTCTGCATTAATCTAACTCCCTGTTAACCATTAATATGCTCTCTCAATAAGTCTACTCAAGACATCGTTATTAAAGCCATAGTTTCTGATTTTCACAGAGCTACATGCAACCGTTACATAGGTGGTGAGAAAGACAGCAAAGCCAGGGGTCTGACCTCTCAGAAATCATTGAAGAGAAGCACTCAAAAAATAATGGAGAAGAGTACCCTGCAGCAGAAGCAAAGATCATATACTGTGTGCACACGGCAGCGCACTGAGGTGAGGGTACAGTTTTGGATTCAAACAGCTAAAAATGCATTTCTGCTGCATAAAGTATTTGTGTCACTTGAGACAGACAACCTGGGATAACCACGTCACCCACATGGGGCTGATAGACAGGCATGATAGGCATGAGACATACCTACAGGTGACCTGAATCTCTCTGAGGAACCAGAAGAAACATGGTGGGAGACACCTGGGCATCTCTCATGACACTAGATGCCCACACTTAGACAACCAAATCTTGCCCTAGCTCTTCACTTCTCCACTGACAGGAAAAGAATCTTAGCTCTCTAGTTTACTGCAGACACTTTTATTTTGATACCATAAATCAGATGTCTGAATCTGAGGGGGAACACCAGTCAGCCAGCATGATTTCAGTGCTCTCTGGACTTCACTGACCAGTTTTGGTAACTTGGAGCTTGTCTCTGGCAGTGACTAAGTGAACTCCAAAGCAGAGTTGATCGAGATAATAAATTACAGATGCACAGGTGATTCGCAAATATTTTTGTATTTTGTAAAGAGGATATAGTATGCATTCTCATATTAAATAAGACTTTTAAATGGCAAAATGTCTCTGAAAGCTTTCTTCTTTCTTTGAAAGTACTTTTTTCCCCCAAGGTTTGTCTCTCATAAACATATTAAAACACCACAAGCAAAGGAGTAAGATAACCTGCTGATGAAATGACTAGCCACATAAGTATCCTCACCACGCAGGAAACCCCATCACAACTTTGCCTTGCCTACTCATTACTGAAAAAATCTTCTGTTTTGTAAATAAGCTCTGCAAAGTCTGGTGGAAAACAGCTTTCTTCCTTGTTTCATCAATAAAGTTACTATGTGACTTTTAAAAAATTCCACTGCACTAGGGAAACTTCTGTTTCCTTTTATGTCCAGATTTCGCAAGTTTTTCAAAGCCCTTCTTATTAAGAAAAGCTGTGGCTGGAAACATGGATAAGTAGGTACAAGGATTCCAGAAGCTATAAATATTCAGGTTATGATATTCAAGAAATTATCCTCTCTGAGGTAGGCTTTATTGTCTCCTAAGGCCCACCTGCAGCTAGGTAAGGGCCTCCCAAAGTGAAGTGGATGGTCCTAAATGATCAGAGGTGGTTTGTAAAAAATAAACACAAAATTAGTTTCACACCTACTTAGACAGTTTAGAATTTTAATGTGCAAAGTCTGCCAGGGCTTTGCAGTGAAATAAGGCCATGCATTCAAGCTCCCTAAAGCCAATCAGAAAGCCAGGCTGAGTACTACCCATTTCTCAATTAGGAATCACTGCTCAGTTCTAGAGCATATTATTAATGAACAAGCTGTTACTTTGATCACATTTTAACATTTCTAAGCTCACAAAATCTAATGATGTTTAAAAAAGCACTGTTCTTGCCTCAAGAAACACCGAGAAGAGTTGAGATCCGTTTCATGTCACTGTCTGCAAGCACTCTAGCATATAGCAAGTGCTTTCCAAATTTTTCCCAATGTCTCCCCCCTCCCCTTTCTGCCGAGAAGCTCTCCCTAAGCATATTTTGATACATTCCTAGTTTTATTCTGTGATTTCTGGATCTCTGGTTGCCCTGGCACAGGTCAAAACTTTGTATCTTGGGTCACCAGCCATATGACAGCTAGGTCCTGTCTGGCCACCTGCCTTCACCTAACACCTCCTGGGAGCAGCAGCACACAGGCAGACCTATAGCACTGCCCCTTGTGCTGCATGTGCAGCCCATCCAGCATGTCCTGCATTTGTCTTGGATTATTCCACATCTGCCAGACAGCTCTTATGCACATCACCAGTTTGGAAAAGCACAAGGTATAACCGAGCGTTACTTAAACCAGTCACTGGCTTTAGAGGAGAGATGGATAAAGGTATATTTCACCGTTTTATATGAGCATTTCTTTATGTTGTTAAACACTGGGCAGTGCTTGCTCTTACTGAAGCTCCAGTATTCTGAGTGATTTAACCCTGCCACCTCTATTTCACCTTCGAAGGAGTGTGGCAAGACAGCCTCAGACTGTGCAGTTTTCCTGTATTGCCTGTAGTTCCTAAACAAGGATCAGCCTCCACTGTGCCTGGCACTGTTTGAATTTGTGTGAAAGAACATTTATTCATCCTGAAAAAGCCTTGCCAATTAACACTGCATTGTTTCAGATTGGTCTTTTACATTTCCTTACAGTGATTCTTAAATCCCAAAGATATGAGTTTATGATAGCAGAATAATCCTGTTCCTGTTTTTTATGAGTGCATTTTGTATTAATGGATTTCATCCCATGAAATTCCTACCATCCACCACATTATGAATGCCCTCATAATTAGATTTATTAAAAACTATAGTGTCTAAAATGCACCTACAGTTAAATCCAGACTCCCTGTTAGGCTTAACCTAGTCAGTCAGTGCAAGACAGGTGTCTCAGGACTCCAGCACAGCCAGTACATTATTAATACAGGGAAATAATTTAGGAAATAATAGTTATTCTTACACTGACAGATATCTTGGCACCCCCCAATACATGTCTGATTATCTAATGTCCCTGAGCTGATTCATAAACACTAATTAGCTCCCTGGCTTTCTTTTGAAGTGAAGCAACTGGTCTCTCTGACACCAGACTTGTGAGCCATCCCAGTGAGATAAACTTATGGATCACTCCCACCAGCCCACATGGCTGTTCACAGCTTCTTCCCCAACACCGCTGCTACCTCTGCCCTGGCTACAGTGACATGGCTATTTTGCATCAGCTGGAACAAATGCATTTTGCTGCTTAGACACAGAGACCATGGACAAGGGTGTTCCTGAAACATTTCCTCTCTTTGTCCCTTATCTGATCTCAGCTACTTGGAGTCCATGAGCCAGAATTTTTTCCAAGTTTTTCTCTGCGAAGTTGAAGAAGATGACAATGATAACACCACTTTTATATTATAGCCTATGTCCAGGTGGCTAGTTTAAGAACCCAGATTTAGGGGATGTGTCTACACATGGCATGTATCACCATAAGGGAGAAATACAGTCCCGATGAATGATACAACATTTCTCTCTACTCTCAGTGAAAAGGCACACTTGCTTGTGAAGAGCTCCAGAAGACAAACCAAGCACACTAAGCATATATTTCTCTATACAGATTGAACAAAAAGCCGATGTAAATGCTATGTGACTACATCCAGCTGAAACCTAGGTCACCTCCCTTTTTTCTGAGGAGAGGACCCACATTCAGAAAGATGGGTATTTTTACACAGCACTGTAATTGTTAGAACATATTCAACATCAAGACGCCACTCATGACAAGACATTTGTGAAACCATCACCTATTTCATCATAATGATAGAAAGAGCAGGTTTAAATTGCACAGATTAAAGTGCTAGCTGTCCTTTCTATCTTGCCTGCATTAGCAATAGCACCATTATAATTTCTGTAGGGGGTAAAACAGCATTGGTGAGGCACTGGAATGGGTTGCCCAGGGAAATTGTGAATGCTCCATCGCTGGCGGTGTTCAAGGCTGGATTGGACATAGCCTTAGATGACATGGTTTAGTGGGAAGTGTCCCTGCCCCTGGCAGGGGGGTTGGAACTAGATGATATTAAGGTCCTTTCCAACCCTAACTATTCTATGATTCTATGATTATCACTGGAAAGGAAGTGTAAAATTACTTTGGAAGCTATGATTTTAATTACAGAGAGTGGAATGGGGATGAGGACAGAATAGGAAACACAAATACAAAGGGAGTATAAATAGCGTTGTCTCTTAAGACAGTATTATTTATCTTACTCTGGCTATAAAGTTGCTTTATTTTCTTAACTTCCTGCTTTGGAAAGCAGCCACTAAATTTTAAGAAAATGTGGTTTTGTAATGCACTGCTGATTTTTTTTTTTTTATTTATAAAACTGGAGAATACAAAGCAATGATTAATTTAAAAAGCAGGTTGAAGAAAGATTTAACTAATTCCAAATCCTTAAAAACAAAACAAAACAAAAGAAAAAAAAAAAAAAAAAAAAAAAAAAACAGAAAAAAGGAAATCCTTTCCAAATTAAAAAAACAGAAAAAAATCGTCTAATTAATGGTGAATATTAGGAACAGTTTCCCTTCTCATTTTTGGCTTGGTTTTGCCATTCTCACATTCATCAGAGCAGAGTTGTCACTGGGGTAAATAATACTGAAACAAATGTCTACTCAAAACACAAAGCCCCACTCACTTTCAGTAAGGATATCATCATTCCCTAAAGAGCAGTATAGAAAAATAAGAAAAGAAAAAAAACCAGATTCTGAAATCAATTCCTTAAAGAAAATATGTAAACCTGTGATTAATGAGTAAGTGTATGATACAGTTGACTGAACCTATGGCCCTGTTGTGACTGTAGGCACCGCAGGATAGCCCAGTGGGTGCCTGGCTTCCATGCCAGAAGCAAATCTCCCATAGGTTTTGTACTGTGTTTCGCAGCACTGAGTGGACATGTTTGGTACCTCAGGGCATCTCAAATGGCTCCATATGCCTTTGTTTAAGAAATTGGACCTCTCCCATAAAGTCATCATTCCACATCCTTATTTTTAAAACACTTCCTGACTTCTTCCTGGAAACCCAATACTTTATTTGTACCTCGGGCCCATTCAGCACGCAGTAATCTAATGTTGTTATAGCACAGGTAATAGCTTTGTCTCTGCAGCTAAATCAAAAGTCATTTGGCACCAATTGGCTTGGGCCTTCCTGAGAAGATTTGTCTTGGAGTTGAGTGGTCCAAAACAGAGCCAGAAAGCTCTGTTTGATGCCCAGGCTGGAAGATCACACATGGTGCACTCAAACCCATTCCATAGCCTCTTCCCTTTTGCAGTGTATGGGCATAAACACACAAGCACACATACATGAACCCTTATATTTGCGTGCATACGCACACACATGCATGCACATACCTAAGACTCAAAGACTCCAATACGTGCATGAAACTTCAAGAAGTCCTGCTGTGGTACTGGGCTGTGATATCTTCATAATGAGATGCTGGACTGCCATGATAGTGAATTTCTAGAAGCTATTTGATCCACAGACCGCTAAAGTCAGCTTGTCGAGTAGGGAAGGCTGTTTCTTCTCTGGCAGAGAACCATCTTGTTCTTGAGTAGACATCCAGCAGCCCAAGAAAGAGAGAGAAAGAAAAAATAATACCTTGTCTTGTTTACCTCTGTAGCCAGTGGAGGGGGACAAGCCTGCTGAAGGGATGTCTAGCTCAACCATCCATCCATAGTTTGGGACATACTGAATGTGCATCTGAGAGTGCCTGTCTTTTTCCATTGACCATAGAGGGACCCTGGTCAGTAACTGCAGATTAGAGACCTGACTTTTGGTTGAATAAAATAGGCAAGAGAGTTCCCACATATGACTAAATTTACATTTTGTCTGTAACAGTGATCACTCACTTGGTGAGTGATCTCCCTGTGCTAATCTCAGCCCATGAGCTTTCCATCTTACTTTCTTCTTCCTGTCCTGTTGAGGAGGAGGAGTGAGAGGGTGGCAGCCGACCAAGGTAAGCCCACCACAGGAGGTTAAGCTGTTCATACCTGTCATAAGACAGAACTAATTCAGTTTCCTTCAAATTTCTGCTGATCTAGCAGCAGGAAACAAATGTAAAAACCTTTGCAAGAATATAAATGGAATCAGCATGCACTGACTATAACTGTGCTGGTTGTAAAGTAATGAGATACAGTGCCAGCAGGTGAAGCTACCAAGAGTTGCATCACACTGGGCCAAAATACTGACCCAAACCATTAAGTGCTTCTTGTTTAGCACTGAAAATTTTCTGTAGTTTAAGGAAGAGAACATCATAACCTACTTTCCTCAATATGTTGGAGTTTATCCTCATTTTCATTAGGCCCATTCACGACTGCAAGATAAATGGAAGTGCCGTAAATAGAACTGTATTGGCATAAATATAATTTCTGTCTTTGGCACTTAACTTAGGTAAACAACCATGCACTTCCAGCAAACCTTAAGGCTTGAGCGTCATCATTTCATGCTGTCAATGCAGTCTTCTACAGTTGGATGATTTAAATCTGAGGCAGGCTGAAATGACCTTTAGGGTTGTCTGCTTTCCTCCATTGCTTACAGAAAGAGCTTCATACAGCATTGTCCCTCACTTGTGCATCCCTGGTGCTCAGGGTTGAGGGGCAGGGCAGGATTTCAGCTGTAGCTGAGATCCTTGGGAATGTGCAGGTCTGGAACTGCCCAGGTCAGGCAGCCCCAGTGCACCACTTGCACTGCAGCAGAGCAGGCTGGCTCTCAAGCTGTTGACATGAGCAGTGGTGACCCACAACACCCCAGCTGGCAATAGGATTTCATACCTGGGAGAGGCAAGTGCTCCTGCCCACTATTTTCGTCTCCCACTAAATTCCCAGGGCAGTAGGAGCCAAGAGTTGTATCTTGCACAAAGGTAAAAAAGCAGCTGCAAGGCATCAATTCCTCACTGCCAGGAATGGAGCAAAATGGATATCATCTTCACAGCCTGTCAGTAGGCATGGCTTTGGGTTCCCTAAGGTTTCCAGCCAGTCCTCTCAATGATGTGGATGTTAACATTGAAGTAATTTACAATGCGGCACCCCTAAAGTCAGCTTTCAAATGTTATGGGTTGCTGAAATTACAGAATGCACAAAGATTAATGAGTGTAATCCCACACAATTTTCTCCTAGAAAAAGAAAAACCACAGTCTTTAAAGAATAATGAAGATGTAATACAGCGTCCAAGAGTTTGATTGTTCGTCCTAACTGGGACTCCTACGCCTTAGCTGAATCCATGTGGACATGCCTGGGACTGCCATTAAATTCAGTGTGTGTGTGGAGTATTTTGAAGGTACAGGGGTGTCTCATCTGTATACAATCACCTGCAAGACTGGGGACATGACATTTATTTGCAAAGGAAATAACTTTCTTACAGTGAAAAATGTGCACCCAAAGTTTAAGCAGTGCATTTGTGAATTTTACTTTGTTGTGTAATTCCAGTTTGTGAGTTAACTTCTTCCACAGTTTGCAGACTCCTTCAATGGCAGTGCTGTTCCCAGTGAAGCATGCAGTGAGTAGTTAATCATTAATTCTTCATGGTTCATATTTGCTGTCTGCTTTACTGCATATAGTTTGATATAGTTCCTTCCAATAGACTTAATGCTGTCATTAGGAGTCACATGCTGGATCTTTATCTGAACTATTATCACAGTCCAGACATAGCATTACAGCCTCCCTTTGTAAGCCAGAGTTACGGAGTTCAGAAAGGCTTAAAACTTAATAAATGCCATGGGTTTTATGGTAATGGAACAGCTGCAGCAGCAGACTGACACACACACTCTGACTGAGCCTGCCTAGTTGCTGTAAACAGGTGCACCTAGAGGCCAAAGCTCTTATTTTTTTTATCCATGACACTAATTTCATTGTCAAAGTCTAGTTTAACAATTGCGTGTGTGTTAGGATAATGTAAAGGAATCCAGACATATGTGGCGACCGAGATTCCTGGCTGTTGCAAAGGGGGTGAATTTTTTAAATTGAAATTGCAGTTTTTATTGCACAGAGAAAACAACCATCCACTTGCAAAAATAAAATGAAAAATCTTTTGTTATTAATGGAAAGCATAAGCTGCATGATACAGAATAATAAAAATCACCACAAAATGGTGTGAATTATGGTATATAGCATTGATTCTATGTATATTCTAGGAAGGTCTGAACTTTTATTTTAAAATCTCAGACGTAGTCTGGGCTCAGATTCATATGTGCTTTGGAAGAACTCATTTCTTACTGTGTTAAAGTGCACAAGTGGGAAGGCAGAAGCATTTGAAAACTTCAGCTCAAGTGCCTTAGGTCAGATCGCTAGGCCTGTGGCTAACCTGTTCAACCACACTAGAAACACTTTCCTCCTCCTCACTGTACATTAGTCTGCTTATTTCTTGGAAGATAATTTCTAAGATCAGGATCAACAGTAAGTAATTGCACTTGGCATTCCCATTGGTTGACACCTTCCATAGGGGATGAAGTGAATTCAACCTACATTGGGTGAGTCATCTCTCACACAAGTGTTTTCTTCCTTCCAGACACTTTTGGAGAGTCTGCTTAACAGGGTGTGATGCCCCAAAAAGGCCAAGTGGAATCTAAATAGGTTACTGTGGAACCACCAAAATACTCTTTGCATCAGTACAACACCATCTATAGGCTAATAAACTCAGCTGAGAAGCAAACAATCTGAGCCTGGGTGGAGTTCTGTGTTAATACAGCTATAATGCTTCCCATAAGCCAGCAAAAATACATGGGGTTGTTTCCAGTATCTCTGCATGACGCTGAACTGAGCCATTTACACATACCTTCATACCATGGCTTTTACATGGACAGGTTTCCCTTGTTTCAGGTAATAAAGGGCTTTTCTCCATCCATGTGGAAAATCCTATAGAATATAGAATCACATATTCATAGAATAGGTTGGGAAGGACCTGAAGATCATCTAGCTCCAAACCCCCCCTACCACACACTAAACCATGCCACCTAAGCCTCCATCCAACTTGGCCTTGAACACTGCCAGGGATGGAGCATTCACAACATCCTCTGGCAATCTGTTCCAGTGCCTCACCACCCTCATGTAAAGAACTTCTTCCATATATCGAAAGTAATATAATAGAGATGAAGCCAATAAAGATGTGGAGAAATGTTCTGTAGAAATTAGATCCTTTCTGAAAGACTGTAAGTCATAAAATAAAATTCAACACAAGATTATATCTCTGCTTTAGAAATCGATGAGTTGATTGAAAGGTGAATATTCTCTTTAAGTTCCACAGGGGTTTCTTTTGATGACTGGAAACTGTGTAGAAATAGGCTTGTCTTCTTAGGATTCATACTCTCCCAGTCAGACACTGAACCCAGAGTTTCCAAAGACAGGTTTTGTCACCCACCTTTCATAGGGTATTTCTTGGCTTTAAAATTGACAGCTGTGACCTGAGCATTTACAGAGATGTCACAATCAGGTTTCCTCTGTTTGTTATCTGGAAAAGACATCTTTACTTGCCTTCAAGAACTTAAACTTTCCAGACAATTTTCCTAAAGTGAGACAAGCTATGGACTTGTCATGTCTCAAAATTGATTTAGAGATTATTTCTAAGAGAATGTTCTTAATAATCTTCAACCAGAGTAGTTTTGCACAAAGCCCACTGGAGGGTGGCCAGCTGGGTTTGAACTTCCTTGTGTTTAAGTCCAAAGAGTTCCACAATTTTTTCAGAAACTAGTCTATCTAACAGTGGTCTGCTGTCAGATTTGATAAAAGTTAGTTACCACATGTGCTCAGGATACGATCCAAAACAGGAAGCACAGCATCCGATGAAATAGATGACAAAATGCCAGCAGCAGATATCTGGAATACGTATTCCTCAAAAAGAAAAGACGTTTTGCCACTGGGCAACATAGTTCACAGAAATCAGCTGCAATTGTCTCCTTTCACTTGGTGCTCTGCAATTCAGATATTTGAATTGTTCTGAAAGCCTTCTCCGCACCCCTTGAAATTACTGAAGAAAATGATAGTGATTAATCTCTTCTTCTGCCAGTTTGCCAATGAATGAAGAACATAATTTCCCTTTAACACTTCTTCAGCGTGCACTTCAGATTTACAAATTCAGTGTAGGTTGTAATTTGGGTTTATTTCAGACAATTTTTTAAAACATATATGCTTGTTTATCAATCTTTAAATGCTTTAGCTTTCCCATAGCCCCCATCTCACAAACCAAGGTTACAATATTTGTGGTGCCTTGCAAGATTGGCAAGGCCCAACAGTTTTCAACATTTCTCCAAAGTGTCTTATGCTCAGTCCTTTGCTCTCTCCCTTTCATGGACTAACATAACAGATGTGTGCTCAATGTTGTAAAAGATTTATCTGGTATGTTCTGTTTCTGGTCCTGACAAAATAATCTACATTAATAAATGAATATATCTACATTATAAGTATTTTTATTTCAACATAATTGCTACCTAGATTTAATAGGAACAGAAATCCCAGACATTCGCGTGACAAGGACAAGAAGGGACCAAACTGTGGTTTTTATAGATGCCAAGAGCTAGCTTTGGCAGTTTGCAGACAGCAGGGTCTACACACACCTGGAGTGGCCAGAATGCACCTATTTATAGGGCTTACCACTCTGTTTGTTTGTTGTTGGAATTTTTTTAAATGTAGAGGACCTGAGTTTGATCACATTCAATACCTTCTTTTATGTTACTGATGTTTTTCTCCTGTCTTAATTTTGCATTTCAGTAAGTATCAATTGTTGGTCTTCTCTGTTATTTCCAGTAATTCACTTATTTTGTTCCACTTTTTCCCTGCTTCTTTTACAATCCTTCTCCAGATCTTTGTGTCCAAGTCTGTTAAGCATGCAGACAGCTATGACAATATAACACTAACAAGAATATATCATGCAAATAAGTCTGTTTCCCAGAAATAACTGTATTTCTTCTGGCTGTGCTGTGGCGCAACAAATCTAGTTCTAATGGTGCCACCTAAAGCGAAGGGTTACTGTATTTGCTTTCACTGAAGCCAGTATAAACCAGAAGTAAATTAGAACCGTTAGCCACGCTAATGAAATTGGCAACACTCGCTGACAGTAGCAATGGAAAAGGCAAGTGCAATATACCCTGGTGCACATGCCACAGCTTCTTTACAGATTAAGATGTGACTCACAGATTCTGGAGTCGCCAACTTCTAGCAATATAGCTTGGTCAAGGGAAAAACAAACTCCTCACCCAAGGAGAGATTACATTGCACAGTAAGGTTTAGTTTTGATGAAGGCTTTTACAAATTGTTTTGTTATTTGAACTCAGTTCCTGTGGGAAAACTGTCTGGCTGCAAGATAGGGAAAAGAATAATATGAAAATTTAAATTAATTACCCAGAACTACAAGAAAAGTTCCTGTCAGTTTCCAGACTCTGAGTTTTCACCCCTATTTAAGAAGTCAAGCAGACTCTGCTCAGAGGTGCAGCTACCACCTCTAAAAGATCACCCCAGAAACAGGGAGCATTTGAAATAAATGGAACAGCTGTCTGTATCCCCTCAGCTATAAAGGAGACTGTATTTCAATAAAGAAACATGAATAATGAAGTATTTTCTCGGGCTATGGTACGAAGCAATTGGGAGCCTCTCCTTTCAGCCTGCTTGTTCCCCCTGAAGCTTAGACACCACCTGTTCCAAGGAGCTTCTGGGGCTGAATGGCTGGAAGGTGGATTTCCTCCTGAAACAAAACCAAAAGGCATGGAGGATGCCAGCACTCTTGAGTGAGGGAAGGCTCACTATTGCTGTTACTTCAATTGTTTGGTGGGGTTTTTGCTTCAAATAGAAGGGTGATTTCACCTAAATGTTATGTGCTTGCTCAGGGCCTGTGATTTTTAATTTTTTTTTTTAGTGATGTGTCCTCGTGCTTTCAATTTTTTTACCTATTTTTAAAAAGATCAGTAGAATAGTTTTAATTGTTACAGAAAAGGAGCAAGAAAAAAAACCTGAAAAGGGGTTTCCCCTGACTCTCATTTACACTTAAATGCTTTGAGTTATCTGACTCATTGACTAGGACAATGCAAACACCTGTTTTCAGAGGCACAAAGTATTACCATATAACAGTTAGTTTTGCAGCCTGACACACATACGCAATTTGATATTTTAAATGAAATTAAGCCTTCACATTTATAAGAAGAAATATTTGGATTATTTCTAGGCTGGGAGGAAAGATTAGAGAAGAAACCTTTCTATCAACTTTCTTCACATTCAATTTTCTGTTGACCACTGGGACAGAGCCAGCAGGATAGAGGAAAGCCTCTGCTGCAAATAAAACAAGTGACAAACCATGATCCCCCTCTGCTCCCACCCTCACCAAGTAAGGTGCAACATAGGGTACAATTGACATCCAGAGGTACAGAACTCGGAGACAGATTGACTACAAGGAGGTTCATGGATATGTGGTTTACGCAGTTTATCATGAAATTTTAAAGTAGAAATTCCACATTCTGGATGAGGAAGAAGAGATGGCTATACAGTTTTAACAAAAATAACTTCCATTAAATACAAAAATCTCTTTAAAAAATGCAAGACTTTCATTAAAAAATAAAACTCATTTTTAGAGCATATTAAAAATGTTAACACAGTGTCTGCTGCCAGAAGAGCCCCAATGCAGCGCTGTTGAAGGAAGGAGGACAGCATCGTTATTTATGAGCGTCTGCACTCTCTCAGCCTTTCATGAAACCTTAATTTTATGTGGCAGCTCTTAAGAATCTCTGAGAAACAGGGTCCTTTGTTACCACTGCATCCAGCTAACTTCTGCACCTAAAGAGACATGGTCACTTTTTAATAAATAAAGGAGCCCAAACTTTCTGACATCAAAGTCACAGTACTGGTTTAGGCCCTAAACCTTCAAGCTCCTCTGTCCAGGCAAGCAGCAACAGGCACCCCTTTTTTACTCAACTTCCAACTCCAGATTTTACAATAATTTTGCCAAGAACAGGATCAGGCCTCAGTCATTTATTTTCACTGGGGGGGGGAAACGAGACAAAACAAAACAAACAAAACCCCTTTATTACCCTTTGACAGGAGTAGAGTTAAGCCCAAGGGGGTTATTTTTCTCTCATTAACTTTTTCTAACCTCATCCCTCCCTCATTTTCTTTCTCAGATTTACTCCCAAACAGTTCATGCATACATATGCATGTGCCTGTGTGTCTATCTGTATGTGCGTGTGTGTGTACGTGCTCATTTATCCCCGTAATGAAAAGGAATCTATCTGTTCAGATAATTTGCTGTTGTTTCCAACATGATACAGCTAGTCCTTTTAATTTCAGCATGAATAAACAGCCTGATCGCGTAAAATAGGCCTTTTCTCTCCCGAGAGCTTGTTCCAAGATTGAGGAACCCAGGCTAGCAAAGAACATCTGCAACAGTTAGTGGAAACCCTAAGAATTCTTGTGAATAAATAGATTGGAAACTAAGTTGGAAATTTCTCAGTGAGATATAAATTTTAAAAAATGAAATCCAGTTGAAGTACCCAGTTTCCCTGGGAGAATACAAGTCTAGCCAACCCAAGTCTAAATACATGTGGTAGTGATCACTGTATGCTGTTTCCAGTTTATCATCAAAAACAATCATAGCAAAATTATTGTCATTCAAATTTAGCTTCTAATAAAGAAATGTTACACTTCTTACAATTTTGATTACAAACCTACTTTATAATGATGTTAGAAAAAGATTAAACAATTAATTTTTTAAAACTTCCTCTATTTTTTTCCCCCTATTGCCAGATATAACCAGAATCCTAGATGGATATTAAATGTACCAGTAAAAGCTACCAATGAAAGCAGTACATATCAGGTAGACTGAAGGGCTGTAATTCAAGTTTTACATCAGTCTACTTTCAAAATATTGATGGTGGCAACTTCTTGCAGATCAGACTCAGTGAAAAACCTATTTTCAGAGGCCGAGATCTCTTAACTATTTAGACTTTCACTTTTATACTTTCTTTTCTTAGATGTGCCTTCTTCATTTCAGTTGCATGCTTACTCTTCCAGTTATTAAGTTAACACAGTCCCCTAGAGACTGACTTCGATTTTTTTGATGCGTACCACTGGCAGAGTGTTATAAAGCAAAACATTTTGTAAGATTATAAGCTAATAGATAGAAGTTACCAGCTTCATGGGAAATACTTTGCTCTTATGTTAAAAAAAAAAAAAAGGCAATATCGTTTGGCTTGATTTAGTATAGCTTGGTACGTAGAATAAATCATTTGCAGCTGGCTTACCCATGCACATGCTCTGGGGGTGAGGAGCACATGAATGTTATCAATTCATTATTTATGCTGCAGTTCGTTACCACTTATGTGCTGGACAGCGACATCACTGTCTACCCTACATCTAAGGGTATAAACATTAGTGGCAGTAGATATCAAGCTGTTGGGAAGAAAGCAAAAGCTAGACTGTGGTCGGATTAACATTTGATTGCCTAAACAGTACAGCTTTGAAAGCATGGGAAAATTTGCCTAGTGAGCAAGCTGGATTTTTTTAAAAAACATAAAGCTTGCCAAGCTCCCAAACCTAAGGGGAAAAAAAGAGCTTGTGGAGAACTTTAATTAAAGTAAATGGAGAAATCTCCCCTCCTTCTTCTGACAAGAACTTAAATATGCTATTTGAACTCGATGCTCACACTGACTTTTTTTTTCTTTCTACTCAAAAAAAAGGTTAAGCATGAAATCTTCACAAGTGTTTTCTAGTCTTCTAGTGTCTATTTCCCCTTTTTTGCCTATTATGGTGAAGAGGAGAAAGCCGGTTCAAGCGGATACTGGCCCAAATTGTTCCACAAGGCTTAGTGTTTCTCATAAATATGCACATGTTCCAAGTGTTTACTCAGTTTAGTCTACTTTGGAGGCAATATGAAGTTTGCTCCCACTCTTTGCTGCATGGATAGACTACTGAAGTGACTGTACTAAGGATGCCCTCTACTGAGAAAAAAAGGATAGAAGTATAAATATGAGAGCTATAGAGAATCTTCACTAGCTAGTACAAGTAGGAAAAGACTGATTGCTTTCAGGAGTAGGGGACGTTGAGCTTTATTTAATTTTTTAGTTTGAGAAAGTTCTGATGAAGGCGTGGACAGACCTGACCACAGAATTATGAGTTATAGCTATATTAGTAAATTGAACTGGACCAGAAAATGTTCCCAAACAATTTGTCTTAATCATCAGCACTGTTAAAATATTAGAAGGGTCTCCACACAAGATTGGCTGACATCAATTAGCAGCTTCCCAAACAGTTTCTGGGCATGACTTACCAGCTGGAACAGGCCAGTGTCCATCTGAAGTAGGGTGGAGTTGGCCACCTTGTTTCAAATGGCCAAGGCAGTTTAATACTAGAGATATACATTGTTCTATACTAGCTGGAACCATATCAGAATATAATACTAGGCAAATTTAATTTATCAGTAGAGATATAGCCTTAGAAAACAGGGATACAGGGAGGCTGATAAGATCATCTGCTTTTTGCAGTGGGGTAGATCATGAACGACAAATGCTCAATACTGCTGACAGATGTTTGTCTATCCAGTTTCAAACACCTGTACGGACAGAGATGCCATAATCTCCATTGGTTGTTTATTTAATTGATAAGCATACTTATTTTTCTTCAGATATAACCTAAATGCACCCTACAGCAATGTTAGGCAGCTATTATTTTCCTAATCCAATGGACTATTGACAGAATATGTCATTTTCCTTTTTGCAGCTACTATTTAATTATTCAGGATGAAAACATATGGTTTCAGTATTTTCTTCTTAATATTAAAAATACACAATTATTTGAAAAGTTCTTGCGATCATGGTTTGCAGATCTATAATACCATGTATATATTTGAGGCATTTCAGTTAACATATTGTCAAGTGTTGTGGTTTAAGCCCAGCCATAACTCACGCAGTTGCTCTCTCACTCCTCCCCCTTCCTCCCCCCCCTGCTCCTGGAAGGATGGGGAGGAGAATCAAAAGAATGCAACTCCCACAGGTTAAGAACAGTCCAATAACTAAGGTATAACACAAACCACTACTGCTGCCACCAATAATAATAATGATAAGGGAAATAACAAGGCAAGAGATTACAACCGCTCACCAGCCACCAACTGATACCCAGCCTGACCCGGCAGTGATCTAACCCTTCCAGGTAACTGCCCCCAGTTTATATAGTGGGCATGACGTGCTGTGGTTTGGAATACCTCTTTGGTTAGTTTGGGTCAAGTGTCCTGTCTCTGTTTCCTCCCGGCTTCCCCTCCTCCCTGGCAGAGCATGAGACTCAGAAAGTCCTTGGTCAGACTAAATATTTGAGCAGTAACTAAAAACATCAGTGTTATCAGCGCTGTTCCCAGGCCAAAAGTCGAAACCACAGCACTGCACCAGCTACTAAGAAGGAGAAAAAATGGCTGCTGCTGTTGAACCCAGGACACTAAGTAATAGAGCATGAGAAAATTCAGTTAGTAAGTCTACTCCCCCTCTGTTGTCAATGTAAAGGCATACACAGCTCCAGAGGTTATACCGTCTCATCCAGCTAACAGATGTATGATGAGTATGTTTTGAAAATACCTGTTTCTTTCCACTGACTACAGAATTAGTCCAGGTTTATTAACTCTTATTGAAATACTTACAGAGAAGTGCTAAAACAAGAGCTGGAGAGGGAAAGGTGATATATTATGATTGCAAACAACTGCTAAAAAGTCAGTCAGCAAATCCTGAATGCTTGAAACCGCAACACCTGTGACATGTTCCTGTATTAGCTACCACAAGCCCAAACAAAGCTTCCTGACAATATGAAAAATGTTATTCTTGCTCATATGCTTTCATGATCAATAGTTTCAGTGCAGTCAGCTAGCACATGGGCTGCAGACACTTATGGGAAAGCAGTAAATGCTCTGCATGCTGGGCAAGTAGCTCTGATGACCACAATATTTGTGTTCAGGGGAAGAGTCTCCCAAGGGAAAAACAAATACTCTGTCAGAATGTGGTCTACCTGATCTTCTTGCTACTATGCACAGGATGACATACATGGTGTAAGACAAATATTTATGAATGCACCCTCAAAAAAGATGGGCTTCATTGAGCCTGTTCTTAGAGAAGTATCTAAAATACATCCTCTGACCTATTATTATCCTCTTAGCTATGAATAAGAGACAGATATAACCAGTCTTGGCCATTTAAAGAGCTTTGTTCCCAAAGCCTGAATATCTTGTACAGTAATAAGGAAAACATTTGTAATGGAAAGCAAAGCATTTGTTTTTTTGCCAGAAGGAATGCAATACTGGGAAAATAATTTTTCAAATTATGCTACCCACATGCATTATTTACCAAGTTTTCTCCACCCTATCAAATGCCTGTTTTATTCCCGATTTCTGTGTCAAAAGAAGTGGCCTACTCCCTTCTTTAATGTGGGAGGAGGGAGCCCACCAGAGTTTTTTCAGTGACACAATCTGGGCACTCTCCTGAGTCCCCTCCCTTTTCAAGGGTCTTTGAGGTTTTTCCATGTCTTTTGATCCCAGAAAAGATAGAGCCAGACAGGCAGATGCTTCCCATCGCTTGATGGCCTAGCCATTGTTATCTGAACTCCTTTGAAGCTGAGAACCTGAAGCTCTTATCAGTGCCATTGTCTCACCTTTCCTGTTAAGTCCTGCAGACTTTCCTTAAACAGTTTCCTTTGACTTCGCTTAGCATCCAGACAGGCACCAGTACGAGAGAAAGCAGAACCTTACAGAGTCCCTGAAAGATTGCACAGATTGTTTTCCAGCACTGCCACAGAAGAAATTTCAGGGCATGGAAGAGCAGTGGGGATTTTACATGCTTCAAGAGAGTCTGCACAAAATATCACCAGAAAGAGATTTTTCTAGTGACTATGACAAATCGCACAGGACAGCATTCCCTGATTTCACACTCTTTTGAATGGAATGTGCGCCTGGAAGCTGCAACACAATGGTGTGGGACAGCAGGTCCCCAGAGGCTGAGGCATCTTCCCACTAGAGTCTCTGGTGAAAAGGAGCCCCTAGACAAAGTTCAGCATTCAGAATTCTTTCTGTGGAAAGATATTATGCAATCTAAAAGCTATATGTCTAAAAACTGAAGTGAAATCAATGTTGTGCTCTTTGACAGTGGATTTTTCCATATTGATATTCTGAAACATGACATAGACGTCTTTAAAGTTGCTTTACAGGCTGGTTACCTGGTAAGGCAGTGAGGATCAATATTTAAGTAGCTATCTTGCACAGATTAAACTCAAATTACTTAAGGAAGTGCCTAAATTTAGGAGGAGGCTAGTGTCCCCTGCATTCCACTCTAGACAGTGAAGAAAGAAGATCCCCAAAATACCATCTAGAGTATCTCTTGCTAAAGTAGTATTTTGCTGAAATGATAACAGCAAAAATACAGGTAGGGCAATATTTGCAGGCAGAGGTAATATTTGATCAAGGGATGTGGGTGGAAGAATTAGATAAGCGTTTAGGTGTAGAAAACTCTCTTCAGGTTGGAAAGAGAAGCAACAAAAGCTCTTACATCTGGAATTGGACTTTAATAGTAAATCCTTTGTTAACAATTTTGGCATGCAAAGGAGGGAGTTATTAATATTAATTGTACTGAAAAGGAAGGCATCCTTAAGAAAATCTTGTATCAAATAATAGAAGTGGTCAAAACTGCTGGATTTTTTTTTTTTTTTTTTTTTTTTTGTCTCAATAACTTTCAATTTTGTCTGAAAGGCTTCACTTTTTTTAAAAAAGGGGCTTCTTGCCGTTCTTTCATAGTACTAGTATTTTCCTACTGAAAGTCACAATCTCAGCGTTTTCTGTTTAGGACTGGAACACACCTAGAGAAATAACAGTCATCTCAGGAAAGAACTGCATGAATATTTATGTTTTTGTGCAATTGAATAACAAAAAATGAACAGAGAATGGGAACGTAAGAATAGTTCTGAATGAACTAAATAATTAAATTCAGATATTTTTGCAAAATAACTAACCAAGCTTTTGAAAGAAGATTTTTGGATCAAATAAAATATTTAAATTCCCAATGAAAAATAATCTTTAATTTGTCATTTAGAAAACCTCTCATCCACTTTTTTAGCTTTTTATCATTTTTTATCTTTTTCTTGGTGTTTGTTTAGTTTAAGTCATCACTTTAAATGAAAAAAAAAAAAAACAAAACAAAAAACACTTCAAAATGAAAGTTTAATTATAAATATGTAAATCCATAGGTAGACCTCTGGTAAGCCAACAAGCTCATGCCACAGTTTAACATGATAAGTCATAATCATAGAATCATAGAATAGTCAGGGTTGGAAAGGACATTAAGATTATCAAGTTCCACCTCTCCTGCCAGGGGCAGGAACACCTCCCACTAAACCATGCCACCCAAGGCTATGTCCAATCCAGCCTTGAACACCGCCAGCGATGGAGCATTCACAACTTCCCTGGGCAACCCATTCCAGTGCCTCACCACCCTTACAGGAAAGAATTTCTTCCTCATATCCAGTCTAAACTTCCCCTGTTTAAGTTTGAACCCATTACCCCTTGTCCTCTCTCTACAGTCCCTCATGAAGAGTCCCTCCCCAGCATCCCTATAGGCCCCCTTCAGATACTGGAAGGCTGCTATGAGGTCTCCATGCAGCCTTCTCTTCTCCAGGCTGAACAGCCTCAACTTTTTCAGCCTATCATCTTGTGTGACTTTATCTTCTTTTCAGTTTCTCTGTTTTAATCTCTCATGTCAACAGTCTTTTGCCATCTTGGTGAGATAGAAATGGACTTTGACTCTATGTTTCTGAAAAAACTTGCCTTTAAAACATCCTTTTGTATGTGTAGACCTCTATAAGGAAGTTCTTTACATTCCAGAGGCACTGGAATGGGTTGCCCAGGGAAGTTGTGAATGCTCCATCCTTGGTGGTGTTCAAGGCCAGGTTGGACAGAGCCTTGGGTGGCATGGTTTAGTGGGAGGTGCCCCTGCCATAGGCACCCCATAGGGGGTGGAACTAGATGATCTTAAGACCCTTTCCAACCCTAAATATCCTATGATTCTATGATTCTATATGACTTCTTAGAATTATTTCAATGGAACTTTTTTGGATGGAGACAGGAGATTAATCAAAAGTGAAATATTTGTCAGAAGTTACATGAGGCTGAAAAAACAGTGAAGCAGCACACATGTGTTTCAGAATGTGCTGATTATGACAGTTTCCATCTAAAAGCTGACTGTTCCTGTCCTTTTGCTTGCCTTGCCGATAGGTCATGAAGTGGATTGCTGGGGAGCTGAGCCTGAAGGCTGCCAGCCCTTCATTGACTCATATGGTAGATAAACAAACAACACTGCTAAATACATTATTCTCAGAGAGTGATGCCTCTGCCTAGTGCCACAGGGCACAAAATGCTGCAAGCAGGGCGTATTCACGCTGTGCAGCTTTAGTCTCTCTGGGGAACATCATGTCCACTTGTCATATGTCACTGAGTTACTTCTGAGCCCTTGAGTTGGCCTGCGTCCCTAAAATATAGCATGCTTAACACATGCTGATCAATGAGCCCAGAAAATCCCTGGCACTTAAGAAAAAATCTAGGATTGCAATGGAACACATTATTTTGCAAAACTGTCGAAATGCCAGCAGGACATTCATTGCTTAGACAATTAAATGGCAAAAAAAGCACTATTTTAAATGATCTTTCTTAAGTGGGGTATTTGCTTATGTCACAACAGAATATCAGTAGATCATGAAAACAAGTGGAATATCGTTAATTTTAAGCTGGACAGGTGCACAGGCTTATATAAAGTCAGAGACAACAACACTAACAGAGCAAAAAGGCTCCAAGATGAAGAAGTAAACTGGATAAAAGCCAGGCATCTTTCAAAGTTGGATTTATACCCATAAGGGTAATTTATACAGTAGATGTGAATAATACCTTTAGAAAGCAACATCACTCATTAAGCTATGAGTAAACTCCCACCTGTTCTGTGATAAAAACGGAGTAAAATCCCGACAATGTATGACTAGCCATTGTGAAGTTCCCTTTATGCAAAATCAGAGGAAGATTAATTTCTCTACAAATCAGACAGTAAGTAAAGGAGACAAAAAAGAACCATTGTAGGGAGAAAAGACATATTCAGTTGCATAGATACAGAATTATCAATAAATGTAGGAAAAGATAATATGCTCTCTGCAAAGTAAATTTTTTGAGAGATATCATTGAGATCAAATCTTTTTCTACAGTTGGAGATATAACAGCATGTTTGTTCATATTAAATGTTATCTTTTGGAAAAATATGCCGCCATCTGGCTTGTATTTGCTAACAAGTGTTTTTCAATGAAAATAGAGTAAATGTTTTAATTATAAGGAGACTACTAAGGTCTATGTAAATAGCATGTTTACACTAAGGAAAGATAATTGAGGATTATAACCAGTGAATCTGAGCAGTTTTAGAAGGAGACTGAGAAATTCTGTTAAACAAAATTAAAATTTTGTAATAAACAAAATAGGAATTTCATCAAATAATTGTAACACTTTGGGGAAATAAAATGGACTGCAGGAAGGTCAGGACCACCATGGCCTGCTTGACTGAACAGAAGAGGAACAGACACAAGACTGTGGCCATTACAATGCAAAGCTGGGAATGAAATACAACAAAAAGATCATTGGAAAGTAATGATATTTAGTGCAGAAGCTTCAATCCTTACTTATCCACAGGTGCCTTCACAGAGTGTGATTAGTTTAGTTCTCAGGCAGTAGGACAGGAAAAAGAGCAAATCATTTGTTTGTATATGTCTTACCAAAATCTAAATGCTTAAAAAGGCAAAATATTTTGTTTATGGTTTTGTTGATGGTACATGGACCCATTCTCTGTCCTCCTGTGCCACTGTCAGGGAGGAGGTAGAGAATTTGGGAGTAAAGTTAAGTCCAAGAAGAATGGAAGGTGTGGGAGAAGGTGTTTAAAGATTTTGGTTTTATTTTGTCATATCTTACCTTGATTTGATTAGTAATAAATTAAATTAATTTTCCCAAGCCGAACCCAAGTTTTTGCCTGTGACAGGAATTGGTGAGTGATCCATTCCTGTCCTTATCTTGACCCACAAGCACTTTGTTATATTTCCTCTCCCCTGTCTAGCTGATAGAGCAGCGTTGGTGGGCATCTGACATCCAGCCAGAGTCAACTCACCACATTACTTCAGGGTCCAAACTGACTATGAGCCAGCAATGTGTTCTTGCAGCAAAGGAGACAGACATCTTCCTGGGCTGCATTAGAAGGATATTGCCAGAAGGTTGAGGGAAGTGATCGTTCCTCTCTACCCAGCACTGGTAAGGTTGTGCCTGCAGCAGTTTGTCCAGTTCTGGGCTCCCCAGTACAAGATATGGTCATGCTTGAAGTAGACCAGCAAAGGGCCATGAAGACAAGTAAAGGCTAGAACTATCTTTCATATCTGAGAGAACTGCTACTGTTCAGCCTGGGGAGGAGAAAGCTTGGGAAGGGGGAGGGGAAGATCTTATCAATGTGATAAAAATATACATTGACATATGATGAAGAAGAGGCAGCCAGACTCCTCCCATTAGTGCTCAGTGACAGGACAAGTGGCAATGGGCACAGACACCTGAAATTCCATCTGAAAGCAAGATAAAACTTTTTTACTGTAAAGCTGGTCAAACATTGGAACAGGTGACGTTGTGGAGTTTCCTTAGAGGTATTCAAAACCCGATTAGTCATTGCCCTAGACAACCTGCTCTAGGTGGTCCTACTTGAGCAGAAGGGGTTGATTAGATGATCTCAAAGAGGTCCCTTCCAACCTAAACCACTCTGTGATTCTATGACACTTTGAAATGACCCAAAACCAGACAGGCAATGAGCAAGCAGTTAAGCTGCGTGAACAATCAGGGGTACAACAGAGGTTTCAGTGCTTGAACCAGACTTTTTTCATCTAGCGGTGTAAGTGAACTCAATTTACAAATAGCCTTTCTCTATATCCCAGGAAGGAGGGATATCAGTGTCAGTGAGCTAACTGTGCAGAAAAGTACTTAAAGGCAGCAGCTCCAAGTTCAGAAAACTGTGCCCTCAGACATGGCATAACATGAATTAATGCAATTGCAATCAGCATGCTAATTCTAGGCTATGTAATTAGCCTAGAAAAGCCTAGGACTGATGGGAAATCCATGCTATACCACACAGCACATCAAGCCTCATCTAAATGGCAGGTGGTTGCTAACCATAATTTTTCTTGGTCATGCCATGGGACCTGCTGGAGCTTACAGTAGGTTCATAACTTTCTGGGTAGGTTTCCCTTGCAGAACTTGCCTACAGAAGAGGTAACATTCGTCATTATCATGGTTGCTACTTTTCTTTCTACCATGGGAGAGTTATGAGGAGAAAGCCATGTTAGACAATGAGATGCGTGTTGCAGAAATGTTCGCTAACTCCTCCTCATTCAGAACTCAAGAGTCCATGAGCAAGTCAGTCTATAAGTCTTTTTTACTTCATTTATCCACTTATCTTCCACCTGGATTTTGCAATAAAGGATGGTTAAGATTCTCTGTTAACCTCGCTATTTGTTTTGTGCTTCCTATCCAACCAATGAATGTTGACAAAGTCCAAAATCAGACACACCACAGGCTGCCTCTTGTTCCAGAGGGGATGCGGAAAGGGAACCAACATTGTTCATAAGTTTGTTGAACTCTCAGTGGTAATTGCTAGTTATTGTTACCCCTGTGTTTCACTGGGTATAACAACTATTAAGGAGCAGGGATGTAGGAAACACATAACACAGTAGATTAATCATTTTTAATGCCAGTGGAATAGTTTACAGACCATTTTCACTCAGGAGTGACCCTGAATTTTCTTGGTATGGCTGTACACTGTGTCATTTAAACATGGGCTATTCTTTTACTAAATACCTAGTTAAAGCTTTCATACTGACTGAATTTCCTTAATGGGACCTGAATTTGAAGTTCCCAGGCTTCCTCCTGTGACCGGAGATCCACAAGCACGTTTATTTTTCTTTTGTTTTCACACCACAGATTTTTCAGTGCTCTTTGAAGAGAACCAGAAATGTCTAAATGAAAATACTAGGTAATACCTGCTATTTTGCTGGTCAAGGACTCTCACTATGAAGTTATTACACTAAGCATGTTGAAGCCTCTTTTAAGAAGAAAGGTAGGCTCTAACTGTATTCATCCATGCTGCTTGCAAGCAGAAAATGACTGCTGTTTCAAAGAGGCTGGGGACAAAAAGTCAAAATAAACTCCCACACCTATTTTTATTTGATTTTTTTAATGAAATAATGGAAATTACAGCTTTTATAATTCTGAAGGATTTTATAATAATCATATATATCACATATCTTTTATAATTCTGAAAATAAGTATGAAAAAGGGTTGAATGAAGCAACCCTTAATGGCAAAGAAGAAAATTGATTTAAGTCTCCAAAATGTAGAGAAGCATGTTCACGAAGAGTTCATTGAATTGCACACTCTAGCCCCATCTAGTCAACATCAGTTAATCACTGTTACTAGTATTTATTTTTTTGGTTATCATAGCATAAGACAGCAAATGCTCTATGGATTTTAGAGAGCAAGCACAACTAGGCAGTTATTAACTGGTGTTATTGTGTCTAAATCTGATCCAAAGATAAACAAATGTGTCACAAAATTCCATGCTGGAGTTACTAGTGTGTAGACATTAGTATCAAGTGTAATAACCAATCTGTAACAGGAAAAACCATGAGTATGTATATTTTTAGAGCTATAGGAATGTTTTGAATTCAGCCTGACCAGACTATATAAAAAAATACTTTCAGAAAGGATGTTATTCAAGTTGTTTACGAACTCATGGTGTTAATTATTTATTTTAGCTAAGCAGGTGAGATGCTGTATTTCAGGATATAACAAATGAAATATTCAGTTTATGAAACATGATGTTCGCTTTCCAACAAAATTGTCTGACTGTAAGAAATAATACCTTCTGGTTTTGAGGATCATGCTTGTGAGACTAATTTTGTGGATAAAAAATAAAGAAAATGAAAGAAAGTGAAAGAAAATTAAAAAGGAAAGTAAAAAACCTGTAAACATCTGTAATATGTTTTTAATGTAAAAACCTTGTTTCTCAAACCTGTGAGCAGGAACCTGTGAAAAAAATGCAAAGGGAACAGTCAGAGATTTCACAGGTTGGTATGAAAAATAAGATCAGAATACGGCTGGTGTGAACAGAAAAAATTTTGAACAGGGAATTCTGGATGCACATAGAATCATAGAATCATAGAATCATAGAATAGTTAGGGTTGGAAAGGATCTTAAGATCATCTAGTTCCACCCCCCCTACCAGGGGCAGGGACACCTCCCACTAAACCATGCCACACAAGGCTCTGTCCAATCCAGCCTTGAACACCACCAGCAACAGAGTATTCACAACTACTCTGGGAAACCCATTCCAGTGCCTCACCACCCTTACAGGAAAGAATTTCTTCCTCATATCCAATGTAAACTTCCCCTGTTTAAGTTTGAACTCGTTACCCTTGTCTTCTCACTACAGTCCCTCATGAAGAGTCCCTCCCCAGCATCCCTATAGGCCCCCTTCAGATACTGGAAGGCTGCTATGAGGTCTCCACGCAGCCTTCTCTTCTCCAGGCTGAACAGCCCCAACTTTCTCAGCCTATCTTCATACAGGAGGTGCTCCAGTCCCCTGATCATCCTCGTGGCCCTCCTCTGGACTTGTTCCAACGTTTCCATGTCCTTTTTATGTTGAGGACACCAGAACTGCACACAATACTCTGAGGTGTCACGAGAGCAGAGTAGAGGGGCAGGATCATCTCCCTCGACCTGATGGTCACATTCCTTTTGATGCAGCCGAGGATACGGTTGGCTTTCTGGGCTGCAAGCGCACACTGCCACCTCATGTTCATTTTTTCATCGACCAGCACCCCCAAGTCCTTCTCTGCAGGGCTGCTCTGAATCTCTTCCCTGCCCACCCTGTAGCTGTGCCTGGGATTGCTCCCACCCAGGTGGAGGACCTTGCACTTGGCATGGTTAAACTTCATCAGGTTGGCATCAGCCCACCTCACAAGCGTGTCAAGGTCCCTCTGGATGGCATTCCTTCCCTCCAACATATCAACCGAACCACACAGCTTCGTGCCATTGGCAACCTTGCTGAGGGCGCACTCAATCCCACTGTCCATGTCACCGACAAAGATGTTGAACAAGACCGGTCCCAACACCGATCCCTGAGGGACACCACTCATTACTGGTCTCCAGCTGGATATTGAGCCATTGAGCACTACTCTTTGTGTGCGGCCATCCAGCCAGTTCTTTATCCACGGAGTGGTCCACATATCAAATTGCTCAGTTCCAGTTCTTTGTATTAAATAGTAAAAACATTCCAAATGTGGGTTTGTCTTTCGCAATTTAATTCATTTTCAGACAGTGCATCAAAACCTGGTGTAGTGCAAGAGTACCTGGTGAACGCAGTAACTGGAGAACCAGCTTTTTCTCAGTGGTGGAGTTCTAAAGAATTTTGCAAACCTAATATACGCCCCAGGTAAAGCTTTCTATTTCTTTGCTCACACTTCAGAGATGTGAGTCAAAGCACCTAAATTTGGGGTAGGGATTCAAAATACTGCTTTGGTAGGGCTAGAAAGTACTTTTTCAGCTTTTTCTGACATATATTAAATAAGAAAAGTAGCCATGCAGTATAGAAGGAATGTGAAGTGTTATGATAAGGAACAGTGAAGTATATAGTAAACACAGTATGTTAAAATAAAATTTTCTACAAGAAACATTGTTGACACTGGATAATAAAGAAACTTAAAAAAACACTAATAAGAATTAATGTTGAAACTTACGTATGTAAGACAAACCATTCTTAGTACAGGCTCAGAAACCACCTTCAGCAACAACTCAGTTTCTTATACAAAAGGTCTGCAAGGGAAACAGCCTCTTTGTACTTGCAAAGGGACATAGCTGAAAATGCATGAACAGGTCAAAAAAAACATAAAGAGTTTTTGCAGAAACTTATGGAACTTGACCAAGAACCTTATAGCTTAGTCCTGTTTGTCTAAAAGTGAAGGTATATTTCTTGACTTGAGAAAAATGGAAGTTGAAGAGAACATCATTCTTTTTTTTCCCTGCATGTGGTTACCAAACTTTCTCTGAGAAATCTCTGACAAGAAAATCTTGATAACTCTCCAAGAAACTCATTTACTACACATTTAACTTCTGAACAAGATGAAGGGGTGATGGGAGCTGGAGGATTGGATAGACCACTATCTGTGTCCAGTGACAAGAGCACAGATACCCTCCCTGTATAAGATGGCAGGGTTTGCCCCAGAATCATGCCTGAAGATGTGGTGGGAAAATCAGTGGCATGTGGCTGATCTATGGGGTAGTACGGGGTAGTGAGAACCCATAGGATTGCACAGCCCTCAAGGATTGAGTGACATATGGCAAGGAGTGGAAGAGAAGCTAACAGAGTACTGAAGAAACTTAGCCCTCCTCATCTTCACCCCAGATACAACAGCACCAGAAATAGTAAGAGAGGTCAATGTAGCAAGTGCAGTCATATGTTCACAGGAGAGAGAAAACTGGGATAAAAATAACTTTGGTACTATGCAGTACAGATATATTTTTTTACCTTCTGCTCTTTGCCAGATGCCATTGATATTATAGGTGTGTATGCATACGTATTTCTTGATGTCCAAATTGTGCAGTGCATGCATTATTTCCTTAACACAGGAAGTCATTGCCAAGGAATGTTGTGATTGTCAACTAAATTTGACAAACCTGAATCCTGCATTCATGCATTCATCTGTGACTATTTCCATTTTGTCCTCAGTAACTGCTACAGATTGTTTTTTAAGTCAGTTCTGAAGGCGTCATTTTGAGTATCTTAGCGTGATTCAGCCCAGCACAATGACTGGCAGAGGCTATTCTCTAGTTTGTCTATGTGTTCATTCACACCACTCGTATTCACTTTCCAACGCTCACGCAACATTCAAATGTTTGGGTTTAGGCCTCAAGGCTGCAACGCAATGGACACCTGCTCTTTGATACAGAATTCCACTGTTTACCCCTGGAAAATAAATTGAAAATATACAAACTTATGAATCAGCTGCTTTTATTTTTTTTTTTTTTTTTACTTTTTTTCCCCCACAGGTTGCTCAAATAGGTTGAGTCACCTACTGTTATTCAGTGCAAATGGAAAGATCAATTCCCACTGTTCCTTTGCTGCTACTGCAGCTTTGTGAATGTGTTGTCATTTAAGGGGTTTATTCTTTTAACCTACATACAAATATATTGCACTCTTAATTGTAAATTGTGGGGTTTTTTTGTTGTTGTTTAGGATAAGTACAATGATTCTTTTGAGGACTGTATTGGCCACAGCAAATTCTGTAGAACTGTGTCGCAGTTTAGAAGTATTTAAACCTTGAATGATATCTGTCTCTTTTTTAAAAATCTATTCACCTTTCTTGTGAATGAATCCTAGAATTATTTGTTTGTTTGTTTTTAATTTATATTCATATTTATATCTTGCAAACAAAGGCAAACATTTCTATTCCTTGAGGTAAGTCCCAGACAGTAGGAAATCCTGTAAGTGTACTCTCTGTGATGTTTTCTCTTTTCAAACATCTGTTGCTATAACACTTTAGGAAAACAAAATGATAATTTAACAAAGTTGTGGAACAAAGATGTCCCAGATCATATTGAAGGTCTTTGAATTGCAGTCTTCTCTGTCCTATTGAAAACAGGAATAAAGCATATTTCCATTAAATTTTTAAAAGGCAAGTATTTTTATCAGCTATTTATGTGCCTTTTTGCATACCAGTTTAGCTATCATTGGTACTCTGCTTGACTTGCTCTGACATTCTCTATTTGTAACCATCTGCTGCCGTAAAAAGCTGCTGGACACTGCTAACAATTCAGCATGGGAGGTCTTTGCACACATTTTGTCCTCTTGTTTGGAAAAGATTTCTTCTTAAGAATATGCTTTAGGAGATATTTCTAACATCTATAATTGAATAATAATTAGAAATCGATTGCTCCACAGAAGTATTTGTCAGTTGTGAAATTAATCACCAATAACTTTCCATCTTGTTCTGCCACATTTCAGTGATTGTGCAGTTTTGAGCCAGGAAGTCGTTCCAAAATATTGTTTTCTTTTTGTCCATGTGCAAGAAACTGAATCAGGAACGGATTTCCACAGCCAGATCAGACACAGCACTGAGCTGATCTCCTTCCTTCTAGGGCTCATCCTTGCAAAGCTGAGTTGTGCACACCCAGGCATGGAGTGTGAGAGAGGGGAACTGATTGACACCCTCTTTTTCCTACCTCCAAATACCGTGTGACAGTATTTATATGTGTACCAACACACAGCCAGACAGAGGAGTTTGGCATACATAGACTAAGGCTTCTGCAGATCAGCGAAAGCTCAGTCTTTTGCAAGGTAAAGAGCGATGTTATCAATCCTACACCTAGTACAGATCAGATAAGATATACCAGTGATGAAAATGGTGAAGAACAAAATAGGACAGAGGGGAAAGGGTGTCAGCTACAGTTCTTGCCATCTGGCAACACTTCATTGAAGGCATGAGATAAGAAATGAGGGATTATTGTGAACTTTCTTTATCCCGTAGAGCTAGGAGGATGTTTACTTCCACTTAGCTGGTGGCTACATATCAGATATTTCTCAATATCTGTCCTGAAGCAAACACACCTTTTTATGATGTCTTTGTCACTTCACTTTAAATTTATACGCAGTCTCCATGGAGCCTGAGAAGCAAACGGATGTGAACAGTCTTGAACAACAGGTGAGCTAAACAAAGAAGATTCCAAAGCAAGAGGACAGCATTTCTCGCTGTACAAATATACATGGACTGAATAGCAGAGGAGAGAGCAGGGCCATGAAATTTGTGATGGAAATTAGCAACCAGTTAAAGTCAAAACACATGAAACAAAGGGAATGAATGGGTCTGAAAATGAGAAGAAGGAAAGGAAGAGAAGAGAATGGAAGGGAAGGCAAGGCAAGGCATGGTAAGGCAAGGCAAAAGGGTAACATTTCTATTTTAGAAGCTTTCTTCAATGCAGTATCTGTGGAGCTTGGTAAAAAATTGAGAAATTGAAGGGGAAAGGATAGATACCTGCTATTCTGATCCCAGCACCCAAAGCTGTTTTCTTGTTTATCCACTGATAATCTAATATAAAGGGGGTGTGCACTGCAGAAAGCTGTCCAGCTAGGCTCCACCAAGAGCTCTAAGGGCTCCACACAATCTTTGGATGAAAGAAAGATGCTAAATAGCATTTCTGTTCTGTTGTCAGTTTTCTGTCAACCACCCAGCATCGCCTTTCCTCTGTCAGCATGCTAGACACTCATCTAACCAGAAACACATGGGCAGTGTCATTATGTCAAATGAAAGTAATCATTGGTTTGATGGAAATCTCGTTTTTCATTTTCTTTTCCAAGGGGCTTGGACAGTATTTCAGTGCCTATCCTCCTCAGCTTGAGTCCCAAACTGCTTTAGGTGACAGACAGACAGACACCCATTTCTTAGCAAAAGCAGTTTTGCAGGTGAATAAAACCAGGAACCAAAGGAGCTTTCAACTAGGTAGTGAGGCTTAGTGGCTTAGTGAATTTAGATGTCTACAGGATTAAGCAAGACTGGAAATTGAATGGCTTTTAGGAACCTAAGTCCCAAAACAAGCTGGATTTCACCAACTGGATCCCACTCTGTTTTTATCATCTGGTATCTTAAACGAAGCGATTCAACCACCTACAGCAGCAGATTGATTTCATTGTTTTGCCACCTTCGGTATCTTCTTAACAGTGTTCACCAGCTTTTGAGCTTAGAAACACCTATCAAAATTCCTAAATAAATTTTATGCAGCTGCATTTGAAGACCAAAGTTTGACAATTAGGGCCTTCAGCACTCAGTTAGAATGTAGCCAGTATAATTACATGTCTTTTCCCATAATTATGAGCCTGTGATTATTTCAAAGTCACATTTTGAATGGAGTTACTGTGAAGCATTACTTCAGAACTAGACAACAGCTTTCACCTTATTTGACACGTTTTAGTGCTGTTGCAATAGCTGATAACATGCAAGAGCGGGAGGGAGGAGACAAGGGGGAGAAAGACATGCCAGGGAATGAGCAGCAAGTGCTTGCACAAACCTTTCTTTCAGTCCAAGTATGTAAAGTGAGATAAATGGTCAAACTGCAGACATACTGCACGCAGCAGGAGCCAAAATCTGCTCCCCAGATTGGCAGCTCCAGAAGCCACCGGCACCAGATCCTCTCAGCAATTACCACCTCGGAAATGTCCTTCCATTGATTGTGACGGACGTAAACCAGCTGCGCCTCAATAGCAAGAGAACAGAGGGAGGAAGAGCCAGACAGCAGGACACAAACATCACTGAACACTGGGACCAGCTGCAGCCTGCAGGTCACACTTCCATGTCAACAAAAGAATGCTATTTAATATTTGCCAAACACTGAAGTAATTCATCACAAGGTATAAGTGGATCTATAACGTCTGAGATCGCCTGTTGAAGATTAACTGGATGTATTGCATTTCCAGTACAGCAACTTAAATGGGAAACAAAACAGTCTGAACCTCCTAGGCAGGGCACTTATTCTCTGCAGTAGCAGGGCTCCCATGCTGGTCAGCCTCAGCCATGCAGTTTAGGAAACCCTCATGCCAGAATATTTGTATGCATTAAGGATAGTGCTGAAGCAGGACAGTTCCAGTCTGTCAGAATTCAACTGATGCGAGAGTCTGATCAAATGTGCGCAGCTGCCTTCATCTAATCTAGAGCCTGTACAGGATAAAATTACTATGAATCACCAACTGAGAGCGGAAGAGCTTGATTATTGTCTAAACACAGAGATAAACTGGCAACAAACAGTTCACTGCTGGAGGGTACCTCTAAAAATATCTGCTTTCCGCTGCAGACATTCTTCAATCGGACACCCGGCTGGTTGCCCATAAAGAGGTGGCATGTTCAGAGAGGCAGAGGCACAGCAAGCTGCCTTCACTCACATGCTGTACTTGATTTACACCACTTCAAGCTTTTACAACAGAACAAAAACACCCGTGTAAAATACACAGTACAGAGAGATGTCCTGCAAGAATTTCACAGAGAAACTACCATATATCCCAAAGCAGAGATGAAAACAAAAAAGTCTGGAACTGGCTTTTAATTTTTGGTTTATTGCTTTTTAGCACTTTTAAATCTATAGCTGTTTCAATTGTATCTAAAAAGCTAATGAATATTAATTCAATTCAAAGAGTCATTTAGCAATGCTAACAACTGACATTTCTGTTCCCTGACCAGTGTATTCCAGCTGGACTGCAGTAGTACTACGCATTATCTCAGGCCGAGAGCAATGCTCAGGTGGTGACTGTGGATCAAGACAGGTCTGACGGGGCCTGCAGTACTGTCCCTTGTATTGTCCTTTTAGAACTGCCATTTCCGGCTGCAGGTATAAAGAGGCAATAAGCTAGCAAGGTATGTACATTCCCATAGTTGTTATGCTATAAGTAACCCATAGAGTGCTTCTACAGTATAGTATTTCACAGGATTTCCTAAATAATTGCTTCAGGATCTACCCAAGACTGTTATGCAAAAGCTGTAAGTATGCCTCTAGAGAACTGAGTAATTACAAGAGGTTTTAAATAACACAAGTGTTTAAAATAATAAAACGTATCAAGGTCACAGCATGATGAGAAAGTACAATAAGCAGTGTTCTCCTTCTTGCCAGAACACTCTTCCTGGCACTGGGCAGCACTCATTACATGGGCTTTCCGGAGAACCTTTCTGCACATGATAAAGGGCAGCACTCAATTTCCCGTTTCCTTTGGGTTTTTTAGTGTGAGTACCTCTGAAGCACACATTTGCTGCTGCAGCAAACACAAGGCTCAAGCCTGTGCACAACCTCCTTTGCACATTGAGGGTGTAGGTGTTTTCTGCAGGCCCACCTCTTGTTCAAGGCTGGGCATCAGTGAGGTTTTGTACCCAGACATCTGCCTTCCAGTTCCTCCCATTCCTCTTCGTCTCTCTGCCATCTTCCACTCCTACTACCCTTCTGCAATACTTCCTTTCTGCTTACTAACCCTCATCTCCTCTACATCAGCTCACTAGTTCCCCATTCTGCTTACCACTCATATGCTCCATTCGGGAGCATACCATCCATTTCCTTTATATGATTTTTCACATATGTTAAATTTTTACTCAAACAGCCACAGTGCAAATAGGATTTGAGAAGATCTTTAGATTCTCCAAGACACTGGGCTTTTGTGATTAGAAGACAAGTTTTTTACAGGCAAGTACGTCACAGACTAGTGAATTCCACAGGTCATCATTCACAAGTCTAATTAACATTCAAAATCAACTAGTAGTACTACACAGTATGCATGGGACCCAAGGCCCCACTTTATACCTTCATTCCATTCCTATCATTCTTCCATGCCAGATTCCACAGTGTTCTTACTTGAAGCACTAAAGATGCATGACCCTATTCTTCATGCATTTAACAACACTGATTAAATGCAGTACTTGTGTACCACAGTACCAGTTCTTCTGTCAGGCTGCCGGGGTGGGGTTCATGTGCCCTGCTGCTGGTGCCCAAACATTAGATGGACAAGTCTGAAAACAGCAGACAGAAAGAGGCAAGCCAGAAGTCAACATTTAAGAAAAACCTCTCATCTGACCCCAAAACATTTCTTTCCACAATGTTCCTTCAATGCATTTGAAAATTATCCATTTGACCTGAAAATCAAGTTCAGTACTGACAGTTTAAACAGCTTTTTCCTCTGTATAGATCCAAACAGCACTGCTGGAATAGTGCTGCCAGAACCATTTGCTTAGAATGAAGAAGGAGAAGGACATACCTGTTCTGGTTTTCCTTTTCATTCTTTTTTGATTATTTTTCAGAGTTCCCTCATTTTTCCAACAGCAGCACCAAGGCTTGTCAATACACATCTATCTGGAAGTGAAACACTAACAAGCAAGAATTGATGGATATACAGCCAGCAATATTTCAAGTTCTCTTCTGATAAAATTCCAACTTTCAACAGCTTTTTTAAGAGCTAGCTTTGCAATAGGGTTAAGAAGAGCCGGCAAAGAACATTCCCTGCTGTATTGTCAAACAAAAAAAACAAACCCTAACCAAGAATATGGCTAATTTTAATTCAATTTCATGAAAATTGAAAGAAGCATGCCTTTTTCTCCCCTTAGAAGCAGACAGTGTTGTCCTGCTTCTCTGTACTACCCATTATACTGAGCAACACCCTCGCAGGGTAATGTAGCTAACAGAAACCAGTTCAGCCACAGCATAGACACATTCTGCCCTAGAAGTCAAATATATTAGTTAATAAGTAAAAGGATGAAGGAACAAGCCTGACAAGGAACTTCCAAGTGATGTTGTCAGGGCAAGGACTCGTCTCAGCATGATCCCAGCAAAAGAAACAACTGGGGAGAGAGAAAACTCCTCATATAACACAAAAGGATTTGCTATAGCTGGAGCTTTCCACATGGCAGAGAGGAGCAGAGCAGGACTTTGTCTTGTCTGGAGGAGACTTGAACTTCTCATCATTAATAACAGGAGGATGACTGACAACTGATGAAATCAATTTCCTTTATCACAGCTGGTGGTCTCACAATTAGCAAAGCTTAGGGCAATTACAGGACTTAACTCTCTTCCCTTCTAGGTTTTATGGGTTTGTTTAGGTATTACTTTACATTACTGTATTACTCTACATTACTGTATTACTCAGCACTTTTGGTACTGAAACAATTTTTCAGGCTCTGAGCTGAGGTCTCTGTCCTGCAAGCTGACCTACGCAGTCAAACCAAAGACGTTTGCACACAAGTGAGAGGCTGTGCTGGGCTTGGGGCTCACTGAGAAGAGGGTGTTCAGGCTGCCCTGGCTGCAGGGAGTGGTGGAGGAATTCAGCTGCTACTCAGGAAAGTGAGTGACAGCTGAATGAAGGGATTAGCCCCTGAATTCACACAGGTGAGAAGAGATTTCTAGTTGACAAACAGAATGGAGAAGGGATTATTTTGACACCCATGGCTTCCGAGAGTGCAGTGTAGCATCACTCAAAAACCAGCATCAGTTCTGAAAGAGGTAAGTCTGTCATGGGGAAGCCTGTTACAAATTCAGGACTGTCATTCCTCTTCAAGGTTCCCATGCAAAAAAAACCCCACCAAGCCCTGACTGATATTGATTTATCTTTTTTAGAAAGACCAAAGGATAAACAGGTGACATGTCATCCTGGGTAATTCATGTATTTCAACACATCAAAAGAACATGTAACATTATTTGTACTGTTTGCATTGGTGATGTGTACTTACAGCATCCAAATCGCCTCAGAGGCATACTGTGCTGTGCATACATGCCAGAGAAGGCAGTGCTTCCCCCCCCCACCCTCCCCATGAAGGAGCTTCTAGTCAAAATAAACACAACAGACAAAAGGTGTGAAAAGAAACCACAAATAGAGAGTAGAAACGACCTTGTTTGCAGCTCAGCAGCAGAGGACCTGCTGATGTGAACTCCACCCAGACATACCCTTGCTCACCTCCACCAGGAGCTCTCCCCAGGTCTCAATGCACTACTGATGTTGGGAAGTTAGGTCTTTTCTTCAAAACCAAACAACACTCTTTCCTTCCTTTGAAACATAGGTTGGAAGGACTGTCCACTTCTATGCAATAACATGGTATTTAAGTTCTGGTTTGCGGATAGTAGGGGAGAGCAGGAGGAAAAAGAAAGGAAGCTCTGCCCTGCCTTCAAAATGTTCATTTTACACCACTGTCAAAACTGCACAAATGGAGATGTGGGAGAGCCTAACTCATTATGCAGGTAGTTTGGATGTGCCTACACTAGGTGTCCAAGCACCTGCATTTTCTCATGAATCCACACCACAGCCTTTCCGGTTTCTTGTCCCCACAAAAGAAAATAGGAATAGAAGACTTCGTGGTTCCACAAGGTGTTGTGAACACAAGTACTTGAAAGACATCAAATGTGCAGACTCTGTATTAAGGGAATCATCCTGTCCTGCAAGCATTATCTTAGCAAAAAGCTCTCAACTGTTACTAATTTTAAGATGGGTTTTTTAAAAGATGCCAAGATGTGTGTACAAACACATTTTAGCAGAAAGCTCAGCATATGCTTAAAAGCGACAGAACCTTATCTGTGTTGAGTTTTTCAGACTTCCTCACAAAGCAATAACCTGCCCTTCACCACCGGCACCCCTAGACTCTTACCCAGAGTCTCTGCCATGTGCCTAACTAATCAAAGTGTTGTGTTATGATTACCATAGCAACTGCAGTCCAACAGCTGCCTTGACATTTCATCTGCTGCTGCTTTTAAAATGCTTTCTTTTTGCCAAGGAAAACTTTTCTCCATTATTTAATTTTTTTTACTACACACTGTTCACTCCACTTACAAAACAAACATTTAGGAAATAAAACACCAGCACAAATTGCTTTGGTTCTAACCACATATTTTGCTAATTTCTTTTATTCTCATTTCAAGCCATTTTAAAGGTTTCTGGGGCTGTACACTAAAGAGATTACTCTTTATTCAACCATGTAGACAAGGCCTTCAGCGACATGGTTTAGAGGTGGACTTTGCAGTCCTGGGGTAACTGATGGACTTGATGATCTTAAAGGCCTTTTCCAACCTAGTTGATTCTATGATTCTGTTTTGCAGAGTTATGAATACTCCATCCCTGGCAGTGTGAAAGGACAGGTTGGATGGGGTTTTGAGCAACCTGGTCTAACAGAAGGTGTCCCTGCCCATTCTATGATTCTATGATCCTCACCCTCCTAGACTCTCAAATTGAGCCACCCTGCATCGCTCTCCACCAATGCTTTCAGCTCTCAGATCTATCAACCACACGCACTTCCCATGGAGCTTTAAGACAGTCACCACTTCTGCCATTTGAGGAGGTGGGGAGATAAGGCAGTAAAGAATAGGACTAAAAATGCAGTTTTGCCCTGCCCTAAAAGACGCAACTTGCTGGTGTGGAAGCCCCCAGGCAGGGTTTGGGGGATGCCAAAGAGGGCCCTAATACCCCATTGGGTGATACAGCCATTGAGTCTAGCACCTGATGTTACCTGAAGTTGCTACGTTTCATAACACAGACAGGGATAAGTAAGCACTGTACAGATTTTACGTATATACAGATGTGCTCTGCTGACTGATAATTCATTTCACTGCTACTCATCTCACAAATAACAAGCAGTTTTAATTAGCTAAGCTGGTCATCCCCTTTCTTTTCCAAAAGGAGGGAAGGGCATATCTTACCTTTGAGCAGCCTGGGAGGTGTGAGAAAGCACCTTCTCTGCAACCTTTCAGTGAGTCCCCAAGTTTCTTTCCCATGCTAGCCTGCTCTCAAGCACGTCTCAGGTATTCTAGTGCCAGGAAGGTGTGGGCTGGAGACATGCTGGGGCATGGACATGTGAGCAGGACATATCAAAAAGAGATTGATTTAAAATCCCAGTAGGTTGGATCATCTGCAGCTTGGCCAAGGTAGGAGGTGTAGAGCGTATGTGTAGAGGTGTGTGTGTGTGTATGCGTGTGTTGAAGGGATTTTGACAATGGTAAGAATAAGGTTAAAACTCACAGCTGTTCATGCTGAGAAGGATTAGGGTTTAAAATGAGAGTTTCAAACCACTTTTTAACAATTTTGGGTTAATTATCATATATGAGACAAATCAAAATTAACAACCCTTATCTGAAAAGCATGTATGTTTAACATGAGGAAGAAGGAAAACACCTTCAGAAGCAGTCAGCTTCCTGTCTTATGCTTTTGAAATCTAGCTGATGGCTCACAGAACTGATCTCAAATATGTATATATATAATCCCCACAGCTAAAAGTCGTCTATTTTAGAAGACAAGTGTTTGCTCATATGAGGAACATTGTACTCAAGCATTCAGTCTTTGTGATCCATATGGATTTCATCAACTTGTTTGCCAGGAATTTAGGAAAAACAAACTTTATTCATGTTCCTTAGAGAAATAAATTCAGTTCGTGGTCTGTGCAAAAAGAAATACAGCTTGGGAACAAAAAAGCCCAGGGCATTCCTGGAACTGGAAGGTCAGAGAGCCAAAATAATTGATCCACTTAATATGTGAAACGAGTTACTTGAAATGGCATCTTCATCAGCACTGGAAGTACACAGTTTCAACTTAGAAAGTGATTTCATGTCACATCCCATAAAGGGCCCCCAAATGTGAAGTGCTTTCACAAGGCCCCCTGGAACCAGGCACTCCTGTTGCTCAGAGAACAGCATTAACTCAAAATCCCAGTTTCTTTTTCTGCTCTTCCTTTGGACTGAGAATCACTGAAGTCCTCTTTTCTGGATGGACCCTCAGTTGTGACAGAGGTTGGATTGCAGCATGTGCTTTCTGCATTGAGCAGTGGATGGAAAAGGGAACTGCTCCCCAAGCACAGACCTAAACTCCCATCTTCTCACCCCCCTGCCTGGTCTCCTGGTCATCACACAATTACCCCCTCCCTTCTCCAGGACTCCTGCTGTCTTCACGTATACATGGCCAAAGTTCAAGGGAGCCTCTAGGCTCGCCCACCTCCCTGGCCTTTCTCCGGAGTACCACACAAGGACATTTTCTGAAGACATGTAGAAATCACTGAGTCTCCCTAGCACTTGGGTTTTCTACTACCCAGGCTGGAATTATTTGGGAAAGGTTGCCCCCCTTGTATATTTCAGTGAATGTAAAATCTAAGAGCTTACAACTGTGATGATATAAGAAGAGGAAGGCTAACAAATGCTAAAGGAACGAGTCCTTGCATGAGCAGCAGGGAGCTGCCAAGACCAATCAGTGCATGAATTCACTTCCTGTATGTCTGTCCTTTCACAGCACAGATCAACCCCAGTAGGTGCAAATCAATCATAGAATCATAGAACAGTTTGTGTTGGAAAGAACCTTAATATCATCTCTCCTGCCATGGGCAGGGACACCTTCCACTAGACCATGTTGCCCAAGGCTCTGTCCAACCTGGCCTTGAATACTGCCAGGGATGAGACATTCACAACTTCCTTGGGCAACCTGTTCCACTGCCTAAGCATCTTCATGGTGAAGAATTTCTTCCTTATATCTAACCTACATCTCCCCTGTTTAAGCTTGAACTCATTACCCCTTGTCCTATCGCTACAGTAAATGGCTTGTTCTTCCAAACATGGGCACCTACTGCTACCTAAACTATATTCAAGATGTCTACGGCTCTTCTGAAACTCTTCTGTGTCTTTGAGGAGTTTAGTTCCAGCAAAACCTGTTTTTTTTCTGGAGCTCATTGACTCTTCTGTTTCTTACAATATTTCTAGACAGAAAAAATGAAGATTTCTCTGATTTAATGTTACATGTTCAGATGGAGAGAAAAAAACCTGCTTCAAATGAAAACTTTTTCTACTATCTTAGACCTCCAACTTAGAGGTGGGCTGTATAATCCACTAGAAGTACATGCACCTTCAGACTAGCCTTTCGGAGCTAAAGTCAGATGAAATGAGACCTACCCTGAATTATTCTGTACCATGCCATGGTATATAAGTTTGTGTAGGTTTGGTTTTCCAAGGCTGATGGAAACCTGCGGATTTTAACATAATTTATCAGTACTTTGCTTTCTGTATCAGAAAGTACAGGAGGTTTGTGGAAGACAGGTTAACATACATTGCTACTGCAACCAGAGGCATTTATGTCCAACAACACTTACTTTAAAAGTACAGGCTAATGCAGGAAATATATAGTCTGATTCACTCTTAAAGCAAATAATTATGGTTGTGACATTGTAATGTGGTATCTCATCACCTTTTAAAGGAAGCCATATTAGTGCTCTGCAAGTGGTTTGTTACATTGAATTAATGTTGCATTAGAGCCCTTCAGTAAGTCAAATGGCATTCACTCATATAGCATTCTTGGCAAGCCTCAAAAAACATTTTTAATACTTAGGAACTACAAAACAGCCAGACAGTGATCTGAGGTTTAAAACAGGAATAGGCACCTTACTTAAAAACTGCAGCAGAAGAGAAAAATAAAGACAAAAGGTAATTATGTTCTTAAGCCTAAAGGCACCTGCTTTTAGTAAATGTTTCTATGTACCCCTGCATCCTGGCCAGATCAGAGTAATTTAACCTTTTCCTCACATTACTGCGAAAAATAACTTGTGAAACCACAACTATTCTTCAAATGATGCTAAGAAAAACGTTCATAGCTGATCTGTTCTTAAAAAAAATGAACCTCACGTATCAAGGGTACGTGTGGGACCTGCACAGCCTGGTGCTAGCAGGGACGGAGGGACTGTTACCTTCTGTACCGGGCCAGAAAGACCCCAGCAGTGTTTCCTCCATCCCTTTCTCTGAGCAGCATGAAAGGACCAACTCACATGAGCAAATCCATGGTTACCCCTGTTTAGCATTCAGGCGATGACACTTGGTTTGCCTTTCTCGTGGCAACAACCACCTTCAAACGCATTCAACTCCTTGGCTGTCCATCTCTCAGTGGGTCTTCAGGTGGCTCTTGGATACATGCTAAGAAAGCGAAAAAGCCTGCGTGTCATGGGTTAATGTCGAGGATGACTGTAGCTGTTTACTTTTTAAACAAATGCCTGATATACATGGCAACTGCCTGAGCACACAGCCAAAAACAGACCACAGGAAATCTCTTTGACAGCCAGGAAGGCAGAATTGTTAACATGGGTCTGCATTGCAGTAAAAAGGAAAAAAAAAAAAAAAAAGAAAAGACAAAAAAAAATAAAAAAAAAAAAAAAGGTTGTGAGACCTCAAGGAGAAAAGTTGATGCTACAAAAAAACCCACAAATGGCTGGTTTATAAGAAGAGACATCTATTAATAGCACAGGCATAAATAACTCTTCCATTTTATCTGAAAGATTATTATGGCTTTTCACCCTAGGTTTTTTTTTTCCACGGAAGTAAAGAAGACTCTGCAACACCAAACAAAAAAACCAGCCTAATATAAAATTCTCGCTGGAGATAAGAAAGCACGCTAGGGTATTTGTTGCTATATTTTGATGTTCTGTTTCAGTTATCCTTTGATCTGTGTTAACACAGCCATTAAACTGACAGCTTAAAGTCACAATACGTACTACAATATTGAAAGCCTGTCATGTATAAGAGAGTATCAAATTGTTCATTTAGAGCCAGTTATAAGTTTTGGTCAATGCAGTTCTGTGGGGTCTAGATCTACCCATAAAGATAAAATGTTTACTGGCTTTTTAAATAATGAGTAGATAGAGGAGCTGTGTGTGCTCCTGTTTTTTAAGGTACAAACATCTGCAGCAGACACCAGGGTTGATTCTCCTTCCAGTTACGGTGGTGTAACAAGAGTTGCTTCACAGACGGCGGAGGAATTTCAGCAGTAAATGAAAAAAGAATAAGGCTCATTGTGCTTTTAATTCTGTTTCATGTAGGCAAAAGGGGAGAAAATTGATTTTAGTCCCAGCCTTTTTTTTCTCATACATGGCACTGATGCATTTTCAACCCTTGGAGAATTGGTGAATGTGGGAATACAGGCTCTAATACAAAACACTTGGCCTGTTTTCAGTTCCTAACACATACTCCAGAGTTCATGTTATGGTTATCAGAAAGAATCTATGAAAAATGAAGCTGCACACAACTGCAGACCATCAGCATGGCTTAACCCCGTCAGGCGGGGATGAAGCAGGAAGTGCTTTGTGACACTGACTGGCAGAAATACAAACTGATGAAGAAAACACGCGGCAGGAAAGAGAGTCTTAGAGGGTGAGTTAGAGCCGAGGACATTAACTACAACTATACTCTGCCAGAGCCAAGATCAGAGGAGCTTGACATACTTGTTAAAGGTTTCATCAAAAGGATTAGTTCCAGCAGCTTTTTTTAACCTTTCCTACAACACAATTTACCCAAAGGTGGCCGAGGGCAACAGGGGCTGCCCTGTGAGATAACATTTTTAATTGTACAAATGCCATTCTTGATGTCATAATCCTGAGGTTAATGCAGTTGCAGGTCCCGAACAGATGTGCCGTAGGCTGCCCATCCTGTGGAGAGGTGGCCACGCAGACTGTTAAAATGGCCACAGTGCAATGATGAATTAAGCAACTGCCCCGGGTGCTTCCCTGCACTTCACCCATGTGCTTTTGCACTCTATTAAACATTCACAGCCCCTACATAAAGCAAATAAATAAAAAACCTAATCATTCACACAATGCATTACCAAGGATCAACAGCCAAGTATAACCACTGCCTAATGGGACAGCTAACGGACAAGGCAAGGCAGTCTGTGAACGAAAGAAAGGAAGAGGGAAAAAGCCCAGAAAACATCTGGATACCACCACACTAAATCTTACACCTTTTTGTACTTTGGCAGTACTGATTACTAAGAAACATGCTTTAAAAAGAGAACCTTGACATCTTCTGTTAAATTCAAATACACCTGCTGGACTTTAGCAGAAATCATATTTTCCTCACAGGGAGAAATTGTTGATGGGTTTGCCAATGACATACCCTCTTCCTCCTTAAGAAAAAACATTTCCTAGAAGAGATGTTCACACCACACAACTCAAAGAGCGAAGTTCTCTTTAATCAGAGCAAATAGCTTGCTCCATGTGCTAAGCTGTTACTTATACCACCAGTTCCCAAAAAGGGAAGCATGCCTCGTTGATGTGACTCAAGTATGCCAGGATTGCAGTTCAATTAAGCAAAAGAAAAGCAAAACAACTGAATGCAGGGAAGTTTTTTTGGGGCCAGCTTGAATTGCCTCATTACTAAAATCCGCAGCGTGGGACAGAGTGTTTTGGAGATGTTCATTTGGGGGTCAAAATGGGCAAAAAGCAGCAGGCAAAGGCACAGGGAAGGGGGAGAGCAGTTTCAAGAGAAGGCAATTCCATTTTGGGGGCCAGAATTTGGGTTGGGTGTTCCTAGGAGGCGCATTAAGTTGGGTACTTCTCATATAGGTTTTAGAAAGGCTGGGGAAAATCAACAACTGGTCATATTCTAGTTTCGTATGTTACCTGAATTGCTCCTCTTGGGTGCAGCAATTGTGACCCAGCATCTTCTGACCTCATATCTTGGTTATCAGAGGTAATTCTGTGCATCACAAGACTGAGGGGTATCTCACCATGGATCGATATTTCTCTGCTAATGGCCACGATCTTGTATCATACATATGGGGGAGGAGTTAAAAGATCATTGGAATGACACTTTGATTATCAAGGACATGGTTTAAATTTTGGACTTCCAAGTTATTAAATTCCCTCTTGAACCATTTCAGTTCTACCTGCCAGTGGGACCTTACAATCTTAGGCCATGTCCAGACTTTAACAGTGTAGTAAAAATGCAGTTTATCCTGCAAGAACTTCGTTGTACAGAATATATCTCATACAAGTATGGCTGCACAGCCGTTAGGGCTGAAATTGCCACACAAATCCTATCCTGAACTGCTCTTCATGGCTACACCTTGCAGCAGCTGGCAGGGAAAACTGTGGTTTTGCAGAAGATGTGTAAAAGAAGGGTTACTCTTCCTATATACTGTATAAGATGGGGATAAGGAGGGAAAGGATCATACAAGGAAAGGAGTACTTAGTGTGGTGGAGGCAAGTTACTCAACAAGAAAACTGGTGGAATTCGAAGGGGAAGGGGCTATTTAAAACAGGAATTGGCGAAAAGCTAACAGGTGCTGGGGAACACTCAGGTCAGATAAAGACATCTGCTAGAGATGTCAAGAGCACAAAGGTAGCTCTGTGTCTGGGAGTGGAGAGCAGGATAAAAATGACAACTGACCAGGAAATGAGAAAGACTGGGACTGTAGAGGTACATCCCAGCAAGGAAACGGGATGTCAAATGGCAGAGTAAAATACAAGCAGACACAAAAGCTGTGAATACAGACACTTGTGAGGGGACTGGAGGGAAAAAAGAAAGAAAAACGAAAAAACGAAACAGGTGCACTAGAATGGCTGGCACAGAGGGACAACGATAACATAAAAGCATTTCTGAAACATGACAGAGTAGTAAATATTAGGCAGAAGTGTCCTGCCATTAGGTTTTATAAGTGAATGAGATGTCTTTTGAGAGATTCTCTAGCTCCAACACACACTATAGACTTGACTTACAAGTGCTAGTTGAGCTATGGACTGCATTACATAGGAGATCTGATAGGATGTTCATAATGATCCTCTGACTAAAATATAGAAATGAACCAGTATAAAACGTAACAGATGGACAGATTGGCTTGCACAGATGAAGCAATTTGTATCGTCAGTTCTGTGAGATTTTAAGTCATTGAAAGCTGATCTTTTTCTTTTAACAAATGTGTGACTACACTCAATCAGCTTACGGAAAAGCGTACTGCAACATATGCATTCATTCATTTAAAGAAGTGAGTGAAAAAATAGTTAAAAAATTAAACTGCCAGAGCCTTTATGTAATATGCTTTTGTTCGATACAAAGAACACAGAACTCTTTCAGTTAATTCTGTGTTTGCTCATCAATATCCTGTCTTTTGCAAGTAAATACTCCCACACAAGAAATTCAAATAAGGTACTTCTGAGTATAGAAGCTTCCAACTACTTTCGGTTTGTTTATCTAGGTTATTCCACATGTTGGTGTTCATCTTTCTCATAACAGGACTTAAAAACAACCTGCTTGATGAACTAAAGCAATAAAAAGAGCTAACAATGTAAATGGAAAGCAAACACATAGGACCATTAGCATCATATAACATAACAGGATTTATGAAAAAACTCTCTTAGGAAAAAACACTTGATTAGATGTTTGTTCCAAAACATCTATACCTAGGACACTTGCAATTCGTACTCTGTCTCCAAATTAATTGTTTTTACAAAAGGTAAGCACTGCTTTACTCCTGGCTTCTCTGCAAAGAAATGTTTGCATGACAAGGATGGTCCCATTTCCACCAAGTCCATGGTGAAATTTCCATTTGTGGTAGTCATACAGGACAAGGTCCCCACACAACTGGCACTACAGAATAGGTTGAAATGCACCTTACTCAGGTAGTAAAACACAATGAAGTGAGTCACTTCCCCAAGGCTGGCAGAGGCTCATCTGGTGGGACCAGCTATTTGGGAACTGGAAGTCCACACAGCACTTCTCCATGTGGAATTCATCGCTAAGAACCCTCTCTTGGACGCTGGCAATTAAACCAGCCACTTCTCACAAGTGGCAGTCAACAGAGGAAAGAAAGACCTGGTATTCTGGACATTGCCAGACAATACTTTAACCCAGGTTCCCATCTTCTGCTAGCCTTTATGAGAACAGATGCACTAAGGTAGCCAGCCCAGAACTCATTTCATAGCTGTAACCCAAATTAGCTGTAAGCGTTTCTTTGCAACCTCAAAGTAGGTGTTTCACTTTCAGAAGTAGTGCCTGAGCCGCACTATCTCGTAAGTATTTCCTAATAGTCAGCTAAGTTTTTCCATTCTGTACCAACTTCTGTGGATCTGTTTTCTGGCACTTTCTCTCCTCATGGTTTGATTTCACTACTGGCAAAGACACAAATTCTTCTAATCTAATGTCAGCAGTCTGAAAGATGAATGTGTAATCTAAGCTAGCCCTCTAGGCTCCCTCTACAGTAAATGGAGAGGAATCAATGTTTCCAGACAATGCCACATCCCTTACCACAACAGCTCCATCTAAAATGCTGGGTTGAATCCACTTTTAAAAGGAAATTCTAAAAGAAAAAAGGTAAAATACGAAATTGTTAAATATGGTACCAGTTAGAAGAGTTTCTCAGTTTCTACTCAACAACACTGAGAGGTTTTCGAAGGCTTTACCTAAATCCTCAACACTGAGTGGGTGTAAATCAATCAGTCAGTTCCTGTGACTGTAGAAGCTGAGTACATTATCTTCCAATTCAAGGCTATATAAGGCTTTCCAGTCCCAAACAACGAATATTAGAAATGGCAAGAGCCTGTGCAAGTCAGAGCCAAGCACTGACAGTGTTTGAAGTCAAGCTAAAAATACAGCCCCTGTTCAGATCCCAAACAAGGCAGGCAACAACTGCGGGTAGTTACAGGGGATGCAATGGCAGGGATACATACACACATGCAAGCAAGACACAACATTATACCATTGCTGCTTTCTCACGTGTCTGGCTACTCCTGTTCAGTGCTTTTTCCTGGAACTTCTTACAAATATTTAGCTATTTTACATTTATTCTGGAATGCTAAACTAGAATAGGAGGCCAAGTGGTAAATTCACATCAGACAGGGCTTGGCTGCCTGGTTTCCAGGTTTGTGTCATGTAACTCATTAACTCAAATGGCTTTTCAGCAGCCCTTGTTAAGTAACGCAATGCCTGTTCAGACTTCTGTTATAACCCCCTTATTCACACATTCTTAGCACGATGCAGAATTTCCCCCCGGATCCAGTCATCAGTTCAGCCATTCCCCAAAGCTGTATAAAACAGCCTCCTACTTTGAATTCCTGCACTCTGCAGAAGCAGTAGGTAGAATTCAGTGCCCAGAGGTCAGCATTGGGAAATCCCTTCTGCAACTTTGAAGCAGATCAATTTTTCCTAAACTGATCTCGTTTCTTTATACAAGCTAAACCAAAGTTTGTTTAGCCTCTTACTGATAAACAACTAGTAGTAGATTTCCATGGCCTCCTAATCTAGTTTAGTATTTAGTTACCCTTTATGTCAGAAAACCTCTTTGCTAATATCTCCTTTGCTCCACATAATTATTTCTTGTCCCTACAGACCTGAAAAACAGATTCTCTTCCTTTTGGAGGTAAAATTTAAATGCCATCATCACTCTCCCCCCTTCCATTGCATCCTCTTATGTTATGGCGGGAATCAGCAAAGAGCTCTGGTAAGTAGTAACTGTCACATGCACTAAAGGTAGAAGCACCATCCAGCTTTCACATGTGTGGCTTTGTGCTGTGGGACACTTTGAGGAACTGATGCAAGTCTCTGTATTAACCTGATCATTCTCTGGGTACCTTGACTTTCATTTGGGAACTACCTTTGTTTGCTCATGGTGGGATTTAATTTATCTAAACATTGAGTATCTAACATGTAGTCAGCTAGGCTAAACACACTGCTTGGGTTACCCCTGAATGAAGGGAGAGAAGAATCCCTGGAAAGAGAGGGAATTCCTATTTCAGACTACTCCTCTTGAGTGAGATGAATCCATCACCCTTGACCACAGGGGAACCTTGAAGGATGAGTTTAACTTGAAGCTAGAGAGACCTTAACTCTCACAATGAACTGTGGGATCACAAACTGTGTTTTTATGTGTCTGCTTCACAAAAAAACAGTTCTGGTTTTTATGTCCAGACTTTTCAGATACAGCGTGTGAAGGCTTTTACCACTTTTCAGTCAACGTCTTCTGTGGTGCTGTGGGACAGCAGCAATTCACCCCAATCCTACGCAAAGCGTGCTGGGACCCCATCCTCTTAAGGAATGTTTTCGCCCTTCCCAAGCAGTACCTGAGTGCTGTAGCACTGGCGCGAATTCAAAATCAAATAAAAAATAGCAGAGCTTTTTCAAAGTCCAGGAGGATGATGTTGGATAGGATATTTCCCCTGCTGATGTTCAGATACACTTCCTGGCCTTGCACCCCGCAATTTAATTTGCTGTGAAACTGTGTCAGTCAATCCCTGAATAAAGATCAGGGGATATAGGTTTGCAGAAGAGCCAAGAGTTACTTTCTTCCTTTTTTTTTCCTTTTTATTTCTTTTTTCTTCTTAGCATTGAACGCAGAGAGGAAAAGGCAGGCAGATGCATGTCATAAATAAACCCAAAGTGAACAAAGAACAGATGTCCCGAGGAACTTGCTGTCTCAGTACTTGGAGCACAAAGAAATGAAGTAAGCGTGGCCCTTCATAGAGGAAGTCCTTCACTTCCTCAAGAAGTTCGAACATGCCGAGAAAGCAAAACAATTTCACAAGGCCAAACTATATGGGTTTCTAATCCCATGAAAGTAGTGTATGCTCTGTTGCAAATCCAGAGTCAACAGAGCTTTCCTTTAACACAGGCACAGCACAGTTAAAACATGGGTCTAATACCGATAAGGTTGTTATCACTTAGGAATTCTTTCAGAAAGTGTCAGGTTTTTCTTTGCAGGATTAAAGCAGAGATTAGAAAAAATTATCTTGGTCTCTACTTTTTTCTTCCTTAGCTAATTCAATGGATTATAACATGGAAGGGTTTTAAGGTGCTTCAGACTGGGGACACAAGGAAAAATGTAAGCATTTTAAAGCACCGTCTGCTTTTAAAACTCAGATCCATGGTAATTCATGTAATGCAAAAATCCTGTAAAACAGCAGGGGAGCAAAAGCCAGCAGAACTCACCATACATTGCAAAGAAAGGTTGGGGGGATCTGCGCTATTTACTCCACATTAAGCACAATTGGTCTGTTTCCCTTTCAGCAAATCCCCTGCACACAGAGCTGCAGCACGAGGGACCAGACATCCCCCGGCTCCTTGGGCTGCTGCCGCCCAGCACAGGGGCTGCACGGGCAGCAGCGGGGAGACAAGGAGACGACAGCTGGGGCGGAAGGGAGCCGGAGGGGGAAACCGCTCCCAGCAGCACAGCTCTGCCCACAAACACTTACTGATAAGCGCTGCTGGGGCAGTGACAGTCTAGCCACATAAGGAAGAATCTGGAAGAAGACATCGTATCTTTAATTAGTCCTAACCAATATCAACGGGGGGAAAAATAAAGACAGGATTTGATGACCGAAAGATGAGCCGCTCTATCTGGAAGTTGTCTATTTCTTTTTCGGAGTGTGCCTCACAGTATGCCTAACAAAAGGCATTGCGTCTCCACACAGCTCTTGGTTCATATATATTTCCAGATCAGCACTTTTAGCTATTGCATCTCTAATCCAGCCTTTCGGAAAGCTGATGGGAAAATTAAAATTAAGAAGCCGCTGATCACAAGCCAGAGGGAGATGTAAATAAATAAATAGACTGGAAAGCTGTCATAACCATGAGAATCACATGGTTCTTGCCAGTTGCAATTTTTGGACTCAGGCATATACCTGTTTTGACAGCTCTCAGTGTTGGCATGTGCTGAGGAACAGAAAAAGGAGGGAGGCGGCAGCTGAAGTTCCCAGCTTATCTGTGGCTGTCACAGTAATTGGAACAGACTGGGACACAGACCAAGCTGGATCCCACTTCCAGCGATGGTGGAAGATGGCCAGGAAGGAGAGTAAGGATGTAGGATGCCCACAGCAGAGCCATGACTCTTCAAGGTGTGAGGCTGGCCCCAGAATCACAGGCAGCATCTGCCTTTGCACCGTATTTAGGGCAAAATTTCAATAGATTCACACTCAGGCTTGTCACCACCTGACACTTTCGTTCTTTTCTTTCTCTCACCTTCCCTCTGCATCTGTTTCTGTGCTTCTCTGCACTTCCCTGCCCTGCTGCACCGCCAGCAGCTTCTGCCGATCTCTGCTCTTGTGCTTGCCTCCTCCTGGACACATTGTGCCCAGAGCCTTGTTAGCTCATGCTCCACAGTGCCAACAGGAGCTTCTTAGCCCATCCAGAGCTCCTTTCCCATAAGCATGGCAGCAAACTGTCCCAAGGCACCGCTGCTGTGGCAGGAAGGATGGTTTGTCATATCTAGGGCATGGTTCCGCTGAGTCCCAGTCCCAGCTCCTGCTCACCCCTCAACCTCCCTGTGCATCACCAGCAGTGGGAGGCTGCAACCAGCAAAGGCAGACTCTGAAAACATATTAGACCATGGACACCTACTTCCAACAGGATGCTTTTTCCTACACAACCCAAATTTTCTCACAGATGAAGGCTCTCTCACATCACCATGAGTGGGGAGCAGTGTGTTGCAGGAGGGACCAGAAGTGGGGGACCATAAAAAATAACATAAGAGGCAGCAACTTACCCCAGTTGTTACGGGCCCAAGGAGAAACTCAAGAACTGCACTTTCTGAAAAATCACATCTAAAACTATGTGACCCCTTTTTCCCCGTTTGAACTCATGTATCATCTTTTTCCCATGTCTTCTTATGTATTGTCCCAGCTGAAATGACAATATTTGCCTTAAAATGCTACAGAGAAAAGCTACAAATACTGTTTATTCTTAGAGCATGTGCTTTATTTCTTCCAGTAGAATTTAAATCTTTTTCTGCAATTAGCTTCCAAAGGGTTAATTTATGATTTAAAAAAAAAAATAAAAGTTTGCAGCTCCTGAGATAGTATCAGTCATTAAACATAGGTAAGAATATGAGAGGGAAAGAGAAGGGAACAGATATTATATATGTAAGGAAAATTAAAACTCAGGATGTTGGGCGTGGGGGGAATGTGCTTTGAAGTACAAAAGTTCCATTGTTAATGTGGGACAAAACCTCCCCAGTATGGGACAGAGATAAAAAGGAGGGAGTTTCTAACAGATCAAGGTCAACCAAGATATATGAATAACATAAATGCTATTAATCTCTTACAGCATGAATCAGAGAATTGCAGCAGGGTATAGCTGTGTGGCGGAGTTCATGGCATGAGTGTTTTATGCCACTTTGTATTAGATAATGAGCGTATTCATCACAGACTCCTACACATCATCCAAACTGGCAGAGAAGGAGCTTTAAGGAGCTTGAGAGAACAAATCAAAGAGCTGAACTAAGGCTCAGAAAGGTAATAGGGATGTTCAAATATTGCCCCAAGTTTAGGTATTCGCAGGCATCCATACAATCTGACTCTGCAGGAAATAGCGTGAGAAAGAAGCTCTTAGTTGGACAGCTTGCTGCTTATTATTTATGATGCTGCCTCTGTCATAACAGCCGATTTTACCAACTAGAGATGTAGAGTGACACAGGAACAGATTAAACCAGAAAAAGTCTCTCTTTTTTGCCTCTTCTTTTTTATTTTTTTCTTTTAAATTCTCATGGCTGCAAATTCAGAAACACAAAGAGAATCAATTTTCATCTTGGAGGGCTTAACCTAAACATTGTTGGGAAGCAAGAGACTGAGTCATGCTGGAGTCAAAAACTACATAACCAGACGCAATTCTGATTTCACATATTGCATTTCCACACATTTTAGCCTCCTCAAATTCCAGAAACACATGTGTTCCACAGGAGAAGCTTAAGGGATAATTTATCTTGGAGAGGAAGGAAATGAAAATGTATACATGTGTGTATATAATTTTGACAACAATCTGCAACCAGATTGTTTGCAGTGGTTTGCACTTCCATTTATTTATTCCAAACAAACATTTTAACTCAATGACATGGATCTATGTAGTATGGTTTTCCTGATTGTTATGCTTTGCAGATTTTTGAAAGAAAGTCGAAATACAGTTGGGACCAAATTAAAATTCCAAAACCGACTAATTCCTTCTCTCTTAGGTTAGCAGGGTTTTCTCAGCATGAACCTAGGCTTGCATTCAATTCTACATTTTGGTGCCATGTAATCAATGGAAAAGGGCAAGCCCCATAATGGGGCCAGCCCTCCACAGTGAGCACATCCAAACTCAAAAAAAAAGAGATTTTGAAAGAGGCGCTGGTTGGTTGTAATGCAAGAGCATCTATTTGGAGCTATTCTGCAATACTCTATATATGCATATACATACATATAAATACATATATATAAATTTATATGTTATATATATGGTATATATAATATATACCTCTGTGTGCAGGTATACACTATGCACTAATGCATACGTGTATTGTACATATACATATATGCAATATATACTGTAAACTGCTTCTCTACCTGATCTTTAGGAGAGAAATTGTTTGAGCTTAGTGAAGGGAAGCTGGAGCAGTGGAGGAGGGAATAAAAAGAGAAGGAAGGGCTGGAATGGTTCAAGGTAAAGCAGCCCCCAGTAAACATCTGAGGACTGTTCAAAGGCAATGCCTGTACTATGGGCATGAAAAATACCATTGCTCCTCCAGCTAACTTACAAAATTGGCTTGAGCAGGACAGGAAGAGCAATGGGAGATCAAAGGAAAAGCAGACTTGTTTAAAAACTGTCAGCACAGTCATCAATTTGTGCAGGGAAAATCAGGTGAAAGCACAGAGCAAGATTCAGACCACCAAATTCTCCTCATGGTTTCCTATATCCAAGTAGCCAAAGGATCCTGAAAGCCTACACTGGCCAGCAGCACCTAATCCTGAGGATCCTACAGTCCCCCAGGTGCCTCCCTGGGTAGTCTGGGAGTTTTCAGAGCTTCTTGTCTTGAGTACACTCCTCTCTGGGATCCAAGGTCCCTTCTGGGAATTGCTCTGGTGCTTCACCTGTGACACAGCACCACAAAGCTGCAAAGGCAGCAGGAGACACTTCAACCTTCGCTCCTGCCCCACCAAAGAGACACTCAGCCGGGGCATAGGAACAAACAACAAAAAAAGGTAATATTCATAGGTGCACAGTTATGGAGTTGTGAATGCAGTTTTGGGGGTTTTTTTCAACATAAAATTGAAAAATTGCTACGTTCTGTTTAATCAGATGTGCGAGACCAAAACCACCCACTTCTCTCAGAGGCTTTTACCTCATAGTTAAATATAGTGGTGAAGCAGTTAACATAGTTATGTATCACCGTGTTGGCATGGGGTTTTTATCTTCTATTGGCACCGTTTTATCCCCAGAGACAATAGGAGATTGTTCTTGCTGTGTGTAAAAAGATCTTGTCCTGGCAAGTAAGAGTTTTCCCAGTCAACAAGTTTGAAACCCTTGGTAAGGGAGCCATACACCGTGTTGGGACCGGCCTGCTAAGCGTCTCCCTGCGGCAGCAATTGCTTTGCCATTAACTGCTCCTGGGCTACTGCAGCACGGAGCCCGTGCCTGCTGTCAAGCTAGGCAGAGGAGAGAGTGCCAAACCCACAACCCTATACTATACTGTTACTACAAAGACCAGGGAAGCAAGCTGATTGATCTTCTCTAGACGTAACCTATACCATAACTGTTAGAAACTACATAGTGAGAATACGTGTGCTTAGAAGCCATTTTGTTCGCTAAAAACCCACACAGTCCATGTGAAAACAAAGGCTCCGATGCTTTGGGTGCTTTTGTGTGCCCCGATATAGATGATGTACAGGATTTCCTTTTTAATTCTTATCTTCCTGGTTGTATAAATAGTGCAATACATAATTACAGCAGTCAGAGGCATTAGGGATAAGAAGGTATTTACATCAGAGATGTACATTCAAGATTATGTGTGCATGGTAAATTTTTATCTTCATCTTTAAATAAATGTTATGCTTCACCCACACCCAAAGTCTTGAAAGAAAGCTGTTTTAGTATAAACAACTAACTTCCTGGCCAATTGTTGAATTATTTGATGACTTGTTGCTGAGAAATTCAGATTCTGTATTGTCAGATACACCTTACAAGTTTTGATGAGACATTAGATAATCCACCCTAGATTCACCCAGACATGGTAGTTTATACATAGTCATGCCACGGTGTTTGGCTGGTCTAGTATTTCATTGTTCCCGTTTGCAGAGGCTACAAAGTGATTTGGTTGCCATCAGGTTTGTCAGCTATTAGAAATACAGGCATGAGTGATGGTAGCCTCTGCTGTACACTTCATGAGAGCCCACAGTTCAACCCTTCTGCAAAACATGCTTCAGATCTCAGATTACGTTGAAAAATTAAGTCTTTAGCAGTTGGAGCTGCAAGTCAGCCTTCAAAGTGTTTACTGAGCGTAAGGCGGTGCAAAAGTGATTACAAACTCAACCAAACCCCCAGGCTCCACAGCAATACAAACTACCCGGAAGGTCAGAGCTGAACTGCGATCCTATAGCCATGACTGTTTTCCAGATGAAACAAAATTCATCATCTTGCATGAGACGGAAAATGAAAAGCTATCTCCTTGCCCTGCAGGGATCAACCTGCAGCTGCATTTCCCTCTCTGCCTTTTCTCTGCAAGGCCCAGCTAGCTATAGATGTGTCAATAAATTACTTGGGTTGTTTTGGGGGGATTTTTTTCATTTTACTTAAGTAAACCACTGGAAAAATTAAGGCATTTTTTTTCCAAAGTAAATGGGATTGAAGAGGGGTGTCCTTATTGACATTAAACCTGTTTCAGGGTAAACAAAATATTCAAGCGGCTGCGCTTCATCATCATTTGCAAAGTGAAGGTAGTAGTGCTTTTACTCAACAACCCATACAGGATTTGGGAGATACTGGTTCAACCTCTGTCTTTCCCTACTGGGATGTGAAATCCATCTCCTGGGAGAGGATCCTTCCCGCCCTGACAAAGCAGCCCTGCTCTGCCAAGCTCTCCTGCTGGAGCTGTTCCACCCCTTTGTATAAAGCAATTACTTAAATATACATTGAACAAAGAGAGAGGGAAATGACTTTAAGGCCTATCAGTTAGGGCACTCTACAGGGAGGTAAAGCAAGCCAGTGAATAATTAATTAATGATGTCGTTATTTCACTGACCCAATAAATTTTTATTGGGGAAGAAAACATCATTACCAGAGATTGCAAAAATAGCCCTCAGACACCTTGCTACCTGGAGACACTGTTTTTTTGGGGGTAATTGTCATGCTTTAAATGGATGCAAACTAAAAAAATCCCTGCAGGTGAAATGAGAATCAAAGCCTCCCCAGGCAGGTGCTCTAGTGACAAAATATTTGGACAAAACAGGAAGTGGAGTTCGTTTGTTTGGCTGTTTTTTATTTCAGAGCCTTATAAAGCTCACATCTTAAAAGAAAATAACTGCAAGAAAGGCTTTTAAGGAACTTGAGTCTGCCCACATCTTTAATAAATTAATTAAGCATAGGGTCTAACCACAGAGCTCCTGAGCTAATTGTATTAAAAGCATCCTCCCAGCTTTATTTTGAGGCTCTGGATTCCAGTGGCAGGGTACCTTTGGGTTCCGTCAATGTCTGGTACAGCTCCTTTGCTTGCTGGCACCACAGCCCAGAAAAGAGCCGGAAGGGCCGGCTGGGCAGACAGAGAGCAACTTAGATGCCACAAAAATCAATAACAAACTCCCACATTTCCTGATATATAAGAAAGGAAGAAGACCAAGGTGCTTGATGGTACCACATTACAGACACTGAGTCTTGCTGAAGAAGGAACTGGAAAATGCAGTGTAATACAAGTGTTATCAGGAGTATCTGTCGAGAAATTTTATGCCCATAATGTCTTCAGCTTTGAACCACAGTAAAGCAAAGGGAGGGTGGCTGGCTACAAAAGGTAAGTTATTGCTACAAAAAGCACATTCCTGGCAGACAGAGGTGACACAGTGCTCCTTATCCCAACTCCTCCTGGCCATGGAGAAGTCTCCCTCTGCCTTCCAGGGCCTGAAAACTTTGCCATCTGTTCTCACTTGAGGAAAATTCTCGTTTTATCTTTTCCATTTGTTTTAAGTTGTTTTTAAACAGGAGAGGCTCAAAATACAGGCTGTGCAATAGCATATGATACAGTTAATTTCTCTCACCATCTAATGTTAACAACATATGGAGACTGGCCTGAGCTGCCAAGGACATAAATCTATCCTTGCCTCCTGGTTTGTTCACTGAATCTCCATTTTTTATTACTGCACATTCCTCCATAGGACTTCACCAAAACACCTGGTGGGGACCTTCCAGAGGAATGAAACTCACTGCACAAGAGAGATCCTCTTCCCTCCGCTCCAAAAATAACCCCCCATCTCCCATCGATCTCCTTTCCCTCAAATCTAAATTCCCATTGCCACTGATAAAACACATTCCATTAATAAAATTGATTAATGTTTACAGTGTTATGCAAATGTCTACAACCCACCATGTGTTTTGTTAATGTTGTTGAATTGTGGGTGACTTCAGAGCTCCTGGTGGCAAGGAACATTAGCATCAGCTAGAGCGAAACCAACTGCAGGCAGGTATTGTGCAAAGTTCCTTCACCATTGTGCCAGCTGACCTCACTCCTGACCCACCAGTTTGCTGCTGTTCCCTTCTTATGCCAAAACATGCAGCGGTTTTGGGACACACACAAGTAAACTATCTCTTCCAACACGCTGAATTAAGCGATGTTTGAATTCAAGTTTCCGGATGAAGATGTTTACACAAACCTTGAATGGCATTAGAACCAAAACTTGGCATTTCAAAGCTGCGTGTTCAAATGATTATTGCTCTTTTTATTAGTTACTGTAGAGAAATAGCAGACGTAATATTGGGAGGCAAATTGTAATAACTATATTTTATAGAGCTGCAAATGGGCCTACAAGGCAGCTCACTGGAATTCACTAGAAGAGGGAGCAATGCTGAAGACTTGAAATGGGCATTTTTCTTTCACTTCCCAAGTGAACTTCAAGAAAAATGGGAATATTTTGTCCTTTGTTTTATGGTGCCTTTTAGGCACTGTAAACATGAAAGATGGACACTGCTTGCAATTACATGCATCTGGTCTCTCACAGACCCTGTATGTGAACACTAAAACGGAGCAAAGTCCGAGACATGAAACCCACTTGTGACTCAGCTGAAACCAGATGCCAGTTGATGCTTGTTTATTCTTCTATGTATCCTGTCACTTTACAACATGTGTAATGTACACATTTCATCTGCATTGTAGCAGCACCAGTATCTTTCAAGTCTTTCAGACCTGGAGGACTAAACTGTCATGAGTGCAGCTTGTGAGCCCCCTTCTATTAAAGCAAAAGTTAAGTAATTAAAGGTTACTAAAGTCTTAGCTAACTGCCTACGGGACAAATTCTGACCAGAGAATCCAGAACTCAGGAATATTTTAACGAAAAATACCTGACTGCTAAACCTTGAGCAGCAATTCTGGTTTTCAGTATTTACTGGAATACCACATGAAGGACTGGATTATTAATTAGGAACTTCTTTTGCCATATTTTCTTGCATAGTATGAAGTCATCTGGGTTTTAGAACATGCAATGTCACGTGAGAGGACAAGGGGTAACGGGTTCAAACTTAAACAGGGGAAGTTTAGACTGGATATGAGGAAGAAATTCTTTACTGTAAGGGTGGTGAGGCACTGGAATGGGCTGCCCAGGGAAGTTGTGAATGCTCCATCGCTGGCGGTGTTCAAGGCTGGATTGGACAGAGCGTTGGGTGGCATGGTTTAGTGGGAGGTGTCCCTGCCCCTGGCAGGGGGATTGGAACTAGATGATCTTAAGGTCCTTTCCAACCCTAACTATTCTATGACACTATGATTTTAACTTTGCATTTTTCAAGCACTTTTGTTAATTATTTTGATCCAGGTTTGGGGTTTTCTCCCTTCAGTTCTAGCTCTTAATCCACTTTTCTGCAATACATCAAGGCTAAAGAAAATCAACATGCCATAAATATTATTTCAAGAAAGTGTCTTTCCTTTGTATGAAAAAATTAATCACAGAGTTTCTGGTGTTTGGAGGAAAATCCCAACCCTCAGAGAGGCAGGCGGAGGAGGAGGAAGAAGAAGCAGGAATGAGCACAGTTATGCCCCATCCAGACTGAAACTGGGAATCTCTCCTTGTAAAGCATGACATGCCAGATCCAAACCCATCATTTTTGTAGTTCTCAGATGCACTACACCTTCTAAAAGCAGTGACAGAAAGGATGTTATAGGCTGCAAACGCTATTTTACCACTATGTCACAACAGTGCTGGCCTCAGTGTTTAGGAAGAGCTGTTTACTTTAGGCCTGAGAGATCTCTCATCAGCCGGAGCAGACAGTACACTCAACCAGTTTCACCACAAGGTCCCTGTTTTTTTGGTGTTGATAGAAGGTGCAGAAATACAGTGCACAGCCATGGTATTCCTTGGCTAGTGAGTTCAGGTCGAGCTCTTGCTGCCTGAGCTGGGTCGCATCGAGCAGGAAGGAGAGGGTGGCTGTGGTGCAGAGGGCACGAGCAACTCCCTCTCATCCATGCTATTTGCCAGTGAGGAAAGCAGTCGTGCAAATAGGTCACTCATTAAAAGTCCATATGGCTGAATTCAGGAAGCCTCCCCTCAACAGAACAATGGCAAAGGGGGAAAAAAAAAAAAAGAATGAAAAAAAAAAAGAAGAAAAAGGTTTTTACGGAGCCTTCTGGGCAGGCACAAACACAAAGCCCAGGTGCAGCATTACCTTCCAGAAACCCATCCACACCCTCAGAGAGTGACCGGTTATCATTTACCCTTGTGTCCACAGCTCTGCAATCCTTCCTGTGCCTCTTCACAGAAACCCAAAGGAGAAAAACTTGACTACAATATTAAATGATCCACAGTTGCTGTGTTTTCTTTTTAACCAAAACCACTATTTGAGATTTGAAAAAATGAGACTAAACCCCAGCCCTACAGAAAGAGGCCTCTCTTCTTAACTCCCCCTCTCTTCCGAAGCAAGGGGACCACTTCCAAACACAAAGCAAAGATTATGTGCTAACCTTGGCAGGGTTTGAAACCTTACAGCTTGTGAAACTATCCAAAATGTGGTCACTTTGGCTGGGCAGGGCAAATGTATTTAGTAACACACCTTTCATACTTGTTGGGACCCAGGGATATTTTAAGCTTGCTGCAACTCCCTTTTTTTGTATGGAAACTGGCCCACCAGAAGATGGGATGTGGAGCAGAGTCAGGAGCTGGGAGGCACTCCTGCACTACCAGGGAGAAAATGAAATACTAACGTGCACCTTCCGCTACCTGCCTGGAAGTCACACAGTCACAGCATTTTAATTTGTATAGTGGTTTGTATGGTGGGTACAGGGCAGGTTTGAGCTTCCAAGTGGTGGTAGCCACTCCTGTTCCCCAGTGGCAACAACTAAATGCTCCTCAAGTCCTTTACCTTAACAGCAGTGTTTCGAATCGCTCCTCTTTCATACAACAGACTAAAACGTTCAGGCATAACATTCCAATTCACAAGAAAATCCTGCTTAGTCTGGAGCAATTGAAACAGTTTACCTGAGCTGAGAAAGGGAATCTACACAACTTCTTAAACAGCAGAGGGGCTACATGCAGGGTTTTATGTGAGCATCATGATCTGTAATAGGTTTTACAGTTATGCCCATGTTGCTCAATGAAGGAGTGAAGGACTTAACATAAGCACCGGAGCCCCAGTCTTCTGCACTGCTTAGCTGTGAGGTCATTCTCTGGCTTTCTCCCCATGTCTGAACTTGGATGCAGTTTTGGCAAGAAATTCCAGAGGACAGGCAGAATGGCACCAAGTTTGACTCTCTTTCTTCCGCTACTGCCTCAGTCCTCTGAACACTATCTCAGCAGCCTTGGAACCACGGAGCACTATTGCAGACCATCTGTTAACATATTAGAAAAACACCAGTCTGCAAAAGCTGCAACATAGGCCACATTTCAGGTGCTCTGAACCAACACATAAAGGCAAAATAATACCGTCTTAGGATCCAACAACAGCCAAGGCCACGTACATGCAGTGTGGATGCAGCCAGCCTGCTGCAGGTCTGCTGGATTACAGTAGTGTAGGTGTAAGCGACTGCACCACTGGTGTGGGGGCCTAGGGTCTCTTTCTGCAGCCAAGATTATTTAGCAGTGTACTAAGGGTCCCAGGCTGTCTCTGAAAACTGGTTTAATTTATGACAATGCAAGTTTTGGGATTAACTTTTACTTGAGTAATTTTGAGATTTTGAGGTCAACAGAATCTTGAAGACAGGCTGAGAAAGTTGGGGCTGTTCAGCCTGGAGAAGAGAAGGCTGCGTGGAGACCTCATAGCAGCCTTCCAGCATTTGAAGGGGGCCTATAGGGATGTTGGGGAGAGACTCTTCATTAGGGACTGTAGTGATAGGACAAGGGTAACGGGTTCAAACTTAAAATGGGAAGTTTAAATTGGATATGATGAGGAAGTTCTTTACTGTAAGGGTGGTGAGGCGCTGGAATGGGTTGCCCAGGGAAGCTGTGAATGCTCCATCACTGGCGGTGTTCAAGGCCAGGTTGGACAGAGCCTTGGGTGGCATGGTTTAGTATGACATGGCTTAGTATGGTCTAGTGAGAGGTGCCCCTGCCCATTGCAGGGGGGTTGGAACTTGATGATCTTATTAAGGTCCTTTCCAGCCCTAACTATTCTAGGATTCTAAGTTGATTCTAGAAAGTGCTGTGTAGCTGCTGAGTAGCACTCCTGCAGCAGGTTTGCCAAGCTGCCAAGATGCAGAAGTGGTAGGGTTCTTGCTTTTGAAGGCTGGGATTCAAGAATCAAATGGGGCTATAGGTCTCAGAGCACTTGGGCGACCTCTCAAAATCTCCAAATTACTAAAATGGCAGTTAATTCCAAACTAATAGCTACAAACACTGTTCATAAACTAGCTAAACAAGCTGGGAAGATGGCAGCTCTTGATTAGCACCTCACTGCACGGCACTCTTGACACACCAGGCCAGCTCTACAGTGAAAACATGCAGCACCCACAATCATACCAAAAGGGATTCTTGCCATGAAAATTGGTTTCTCTGGTCTTTGTAAACAACTCAGTTGCTCTAATCATAACAAATGCCAAAATACTGGGGATAGGAGACCCACAGCTCAATGGCATGTTTTGTGGAAAAAAGAGACATCTGCATACTCACTTCATTATGTCCCCACAGTACTTGGATGAGAAGGGAGCGAACAGCTGATCCTTATTTGCTTATGAAACAAAGTCTTTAGGAAAACAGGATTTCACAAAGCCCAAATCATTCCATTTGAAACACCACAGACTCAAGTCTATTGCCAAATTAAAGGCAGGATCCTGGGGGAACCAAGGGGACTGACAATTCTGGAAGTTGTGGTGTCCTCAGCCACAGGACATATGTCCCCAAAGAGCAGAGAATACTGAAAGCTGGGACAAATTGCTCAATTGAACTTCAAAGACAGAAAAGCAATTTTCCTTTAAATGAGGAACTCTTCAGCAAGCTCCAGTGTGACCAAAAGCTATTGTTTTCTTAAGAACCTGCAGGGCATATATTTTAAAAGTTACTTTAAGGTGCAGTCCGAAAGCTTTTCAGTGCTGATCCAGATGACTCCATTTTGGACATATGGCTTTGGGTGGAAAAAAAGCACCATTTGCAGATGCATCTCTTGATCTGACTACAGAGTAATACTTGGTGAGTAGCTGAGACTAGAGGACTAAACTTTCATCAGGCTGATGAAATTAGATGACAGGAGTCCTGCTGCAAGAGATCCAGATATTTAACCCTGTAATTAGTCTGAAATAGAAATCACAGGAGAACACCCAGGTGCCACGTATGGAGAAAAAGGCCTCGTGGAAGCGTCAGTTTTAGGAACGATTAAGAGAATTCACAGCATCCAGTGCTCTGAGCATTAAGATGCTTAAACAAGCTGGCAGAAAATAGTGGAAGGCCCACCATCCCTTTTCAGTGCTTGAAATGTGGGCAATTAGACTGGACACTCTCAAAACACTTTCTCCCCTTTGCCACTTGACAGCTGAGCAGTTTCCAGGGCTGCTCAGTAACCCAGAGGCTTGAGTTACATCCTTCCTCCTGCCAGGATTCACTTGTCAAGAGAGAGTTAGGAGCTCCAGGGTGCTGTAGAAGGAGCCACTGAGCACATCCCTCATCAGAGCTCAGTGATGATGACAAATGAGGACAACGAAGCACCAGGACAAGCTGCTGTGCTCTGGGGTTTTCAAGACCCAGCTGAAAAAGTCTTAAGCAATGTGCTCCAAATTCAGCACTGGCCCCGCTTGGAACGGGAGTTTGACCAGATTAGCTCCTGTGGTCCCCTCCAATCTGAATGACTGAATCTGCCATGAGTGTGGAAACTACTCGTCCAAAGTAAAGCTACAAAGCACAGATAGGAGCTGGGATACTCAGGGAAGGATATTTTCATTTATGCCAAACACAGAAATAATCCTGAGATCAGGAATTCAGCTTCAAGTGTTGTACACTCAAACGATATAGCTAAAACTGGGCTTGTAAAGGAACTTAAATGTTATATACATCAGCCTGATACTCATTTCTTACTATTATGGAAAAAAAAATCTAGTTAATATGGATACTCCAGATGTGTTTAACAGTATGTTGCCTACGCTCAGACTGGCCCAAAGGCTTATATTTGAGCCTGACAAAATCTGTTTTACCCAAGTTGCAGCCAGCCATGTCAGAACCAAGCTGGCTCTATACTGAAATTTCTGCACAATATTTCCCGGTAGTCCAGATACTAGAGACACAGCCTAGGAAACCAAAGATAGCTCTGCACGCAGCTAGTTCAGATGCAAAGGCCTTTCTAGACCAGGATCTGGGACACAGAGTGCCTGTGCTGGCTTTTCCAAACTCAGACCTAAATCAAAGCTCAGCAGTGTAGCTGCTGTGACTAAACTGAGAAGCACAGAGCTGGCAGCCAAACAAGACCAGTGCAGGTGTCATGCCTGTAGCATTCACTGATTCATCATGTAAATATAAGCTGCCTCTGGATAGCTGAGAGTTAATAGTGTTGCATTTTTCATTTGAAGGGCAAAACTATTCCGCATTAATTAGGAGCACAAACACTACTGGATTGCATTTTATGCATTTCACAAGCCCCAGATCTGGATTAAATCACACGAGCTGTTTAATCCCTTTTGTAACAGATGCTGTAAAATTAGAAGCTCTAAAAAAGATGGGGAGTGGGACTGCACTAAACACTGCACAAGCATTAACACAGGCCTCCAAAAAAAAAAACCAAAAAAACCACCAAACAGAAAAAAACTCCTAAATAAATGAAGATTAAAAAAATCACCATTATCACTGCAATTTACAGTTCAGGGCTGAGATACAGTAGTAGTAAATGGTCTGCAGACACTTCTGAAGAAAACCAAACCAAACCCGAATCTCCCTAGATTAAAAAACCCCAATCAAACAAAAAAAACCCAACACCACACCCCATCTTTTCTCTTCATATAACAGAAATGTGTACGCACATAAAATACAGTAAGTCACTTTATAGGCATGGACCACAGAGATCATATACTACATATAGCACTCATATAACCCAAATGTAATTATGAGGAAGACTGTACAAAAGCCACAGGGAAATAGCAAAAAACATACAAAAAAAAAAAGAATGTTTTTTGGATAACATTTGCTGGCAGCACATGTAGGAATTACTAAGTTCATAGAATCATAGAATAGTCTGGGTTGAAGGGACCCTAAAAATCATGTAGTTCCCACCCCCCTGCCATGGGCAGGGACACCTTCCACTAGACCAGATTGCTCAAAGCTGCATCCAACCTGACCGTGAACATTGCCAGGGATGGGGCAGCCACAGCTTCTCTTGATAATCTATTACTTCTGAAACCTCCCCAAGTAATTTTCACCTTCACAGTTCAAAGAAGCATGACCCTCTAAGAGCAACCAACTTAAATGACTCAGCCTTTGGGAACTACCACGTTCACCCTTTAGCTGTCTACACCGCCCAAAAGAAAATTACTTCATACAAATTAAATGCAAAAAAAGTTAGAAGTAAGTAAAAAAAAACAAAACACTCCAACATGAAAAAATTTAATATGGTACTTGAAATTTTTTATTCACTGAAGTATGAATTATATTAGACACCATCAGTAAAAACTATGGGTGTTCTGGGCTACGTTCCTCCTACAGCTGTTGCCGTTACTAGATAGGTAACATTTCTAGTCAGCAGTACTTTCTCTTAAAAAACACAAATTTTATGAGTAAAATGGTATTTCTTAAGAAGCCAGTCAACAATCTTAGTGACTGCTTTGTACTAGGTAGTTATAAAGAGGTCCATCCGAGACCAGGGCCAAATATTCATGAACACATCACATCCATCTATGAGATTTTAAAACACATGATGGGAGGGATGCACTTTTCCATCCATAAGTGAAATGGTAAGAAAGATGCCCAGCATCATGAGATCTGCGACAAAATACAAAGCTGAAACCATTGACTACTTCATTAATGTACACCTCAGTGTCGTAAGAGCTGAGAAAGCTACATGTGCCAGGCAGACTGCGTAATCCAAGACAGGGCTGCAGACTGCATCCCTGCTGGCAAGGCAGGGAAACAGCCAGAGGCATTTCCATGGGGCCAGCTACACTAACAACTGCTGGCCAAGCGCCCTCCTGGACACCCAGCTGAGATCTCCTTCTCCCTGTCCAAGTGGAGGAGAGTTTGCTATTCCAGTTGTCTTCAGGAAGAGAAGAAAACCTAAGGGCCCTTTTCACAGATAACATAGATACACAAAGTGACTGGTCAACTGGGGAGAAAAGGGATAAGCACTGCTCTCAGACATGCTCCCATCATCTCACCACAAACATCAACTATGCCAGCTGATGCAAACCCAGAGTTAAAGGTCCAAGCACTCCTCCCCTATGAAAGTACAGTGAATCTCTGCTTAACACACAGCACCGTCATCCTGAACTCGTGACACAGCCAGGGCACGCAGTGTAGCAGCACTCACCATCCTTATGTAGGAGGAGTCAGGCCAAACCATACATAACCTGAAAAGTCCAACACATCACACCAGCTTTCAGTCAGAATTCAGAAACATTTAAGTTTCTGAACGTATAACACTTAAAGGTTTTTAATCACAGGATTATGCTGTCAGTGTTTCTTGCATTTAACATATGCCCATGTTACGACGAACACCAGCAGAACTGGAATGAGTGTTGCAATTTGCCTACCAAAAAGACAACCAAAACCCCAAAACTTTGACTCCTCAGGAAAAAAAATAGCAACACTTGAAGATTCAAAGTACAATAACACTACAACTGGTTGCCAATAATTATTTACGATAAAAATTCCTGGTTTTGCTCAACCATAGTGTCAGACTGTTCTTGAAGTAACAGCTTTTAAATGGGATGTGACTGACATTTCAGGTAGAAATAGTATTTGGCTTATCAATTTAATCTGCAGCATTTATTTCCATTAGTCTGTGTGTACGAAGAAGTGAACTGATAGGGCTGGCTTCAGAAGATCCTTGTTCCAAGAGGCACAGAGGTAGATCTGATGCATCAAAAATTGCTTGTCATCCTCCAAGATGAAAATCCATATAAAAACTTCCAGTGAAAGTTGCAAGAGATACTGTCAAATTAATTCACTAACTAGACGTCCATCAGAGACCAAAGAAGAGCTAAGCAGTGGTCCCACAAGTGCTCACGCTACCAATTACATGATGATTAACACTGGCTTTATTCCAGTAACGCTTCCACTAGCAAGACCTGCAGACTTTGCTCAAACAGCTGGTCACCACTAATGGAAAAAGTTCACCTGAGACTTCAGTCTCCAGCAGCAAGCACTCCTCAACTCCTACAGCAGCAGCCCAGCAATGCTACTGCAATTATATCGAACTACAAGCCTCAATTAATGAACACATCCAAGCGAAACATACTTTATAGTTATTTTACTAATAAACAATTTATAGCAGCAGCCTGTCCATGTGAAACCGTGGATTTGGAAGTCATGGGACTACACCAACCTAGAAAATTAAGAAGGATGGGCACCTGTGCAGCAATGTATAATGAAGAATCAATGAACAACTTCTCATATTACTCTAAGGATACCCCCACAAACACAGTGTTTCTTTAACCACAAGAAAAATTAAGAGTGAAGATGACAAGAACAGATGTAAAAATGGGGGGATAACCGTAAGCATCCCTCAGGATGAAAGAACCAAAACTTTTTAAGATTGTTCGACATATACCTTTCCATTTTACAAACAGAAAAGGAACAACAGCTGGGGAGCTGACGCTGTATGCAATACTTTATGAACAATTACGTATCAGAAAAATGTTTCAAGTTGATCATGCGGGCACTCTGGGAGATAAAGGAAAATATATTTAAACCATACTCTGCTGCTGTTTTAATTCTACTTGCACACAAAATGGTTACAGCAGGTGTATTTTAAGCATTTTTCAGTTTTCTGGAAGTCACAGATTTTAAAAAGTTGGCTTACCTGTAACATAGGGAGGTATGAAAATACAAAGCATCATTACAGAGAAGGAAAAAAAGCAACTTAATAATTGCCAGGTGGTTTATTTATTAACTGCATCCAACATGCAGTAGGGCAGCCCCTGCCTGTCTTGCGGGATGCACAGCAAGTGCACAGAGAACAGAAAAGGGATGTGGAAATGGAAAGGATATGCTAGGTAGACAGATGCTAAAACTATCCTCAGAATCATCAGAAAAAAGGTAGGGTCTTGGGTAGTGGAGAACAACATACACAGGACAATACACTGGGCTCTACTGTTTCTGGGTAGCTTTGCCCATGTGCTAAACGCATTTTAGCATGATTAGAGGAATATATTTTTCCTTACTGAGATATATTTATTTCCATACCAGAGATTATTCACCTTCCCTTCAGAAAGTCAAGAAAGCAATACTAATTTGAGATGAGCCTTCTGTTCAAGTGAACAATGCAAGCAACCACATAGGAGAGACTAAGGTACAGTACTATGGGAAAACATTCTCAGAAAGTGGAAAAGAGATTAAAAGCTTTCTGATGTTATGACAGCACATTAATAAAACCACTTTTTTCTCACCTGCTGTCATCATTTAAAGGGAGAGAAGCAGATCCAGAAAGAGTAGGGTGCTGAAACCAGGTTAAAATGTGTTGCAGGATGAGGGCTGTGTCCATACTCTAGGTAAGACAGCAAAGGGAGAGCTTGGTCACAATCTCCACTCCGTAAGAGGTCTGGAAGTGTGAGCAATGGATCAGTTTTGAAATGCATTAACAGTCGCAGGCTACTTGAATCATATTCAAGATGTCCATCTTCCTGTGGTGTCCACATGAATAAAGTAGATGACAAAACTAAAGAAATTACGTTCATACCAGTTGCTTGACTAAAATGGCAGTTTCTCTCCCCACCTCGCCTTCTCCAACTGTCTTTGCCCCAAACTTCAAAGCCTTATTTGCATTCATACAAAATCTGTTTACAGTCAAGTTCATTGTGATACCGGAGATTCCCATTCCCCCTCCCCCCCCCCCCTCCAACTAAGACACAAAGCAAAGCAGGCCAGGTGTCTCTAAACCACAGAGCCAGCTGCTCCTAACCAACCTCACAGGAAATAGCAAGGAAAATATGCAGCATTTGACACATCTGGAATAGATTGCAGCCTTTGAAAACAGTGTCCCAATTCCCTTCCTCCTGCTGATGAGATTTCAGGCTACCAAACTGCTGCATCAACTACAGAGGATTAGATAACATGCATACGTTTTTAACCCTACATATTCTTTCTGTCCAAATGAGAAGTTTTCCACAGTAGTCCAGAAAACACAATGAAACCATGTACCTGTGTGAAGCTTTCTGTAAAATGCAGTGGAGCAAACAATTTCATCAGAAGACTGCTACTTAATTTGGGAAAATTGATATAGTTGGGAAATAGCACTAGTTGATAATAGCAAACATAGAAAATGAATCAATACTGCGTGCTTCACACAGTTGTATCAATTCATTAAAAAGAAATGTCCTTACAGTTGGTTGCATAAAATGAGATGAAAAGAACAGTAGAGAGGATTGGTTAGTACTCATTTTGCCAAGTGATTTGTCTAGAATTCCGTGTTGACACAAATATTGCTATGTACATTTTTCAATATGAAATATGAAAACCCCAGAAAGTATAAGTCTTAATTAGCAAAACAAAGCAAGGCTTTATTATCCGCTTTCTTTTTGTAAGGACAATGAATGCAAAAGAACACAGAAATAAACAGATGAGTTTAGAAGGAAATCCCAATCTGATATTGAACATAATGCTAAATTTTATTCTTTTCATAAAACCCTGGGAAGCAGAGGTGCCCTTAAAGTTTTAGTCTCTGTCAGTATCTCTGAAAGATCAAGAAAATGAATAATGTGACCAGTTTATATATGTATAAACATTCATTATAGATACAAAACAATACAGCACTAGCTTAAAACAACATAAACCTCACTGTTCTTAAAGTTAGTAATAAAAGGCAAAATTCTAATATAAAAAGAAAAACTGGAGGAAGTATTTGTAATTTTTTCCTCAAAGGTGCAACCAACAGCCAACGTATTTTTGCAACTGAGATTCCAGTTGTCCAAAGGACTGAGAGATGTATTCTCCTACTCAAGAAGAATCCTAAATTTCACAAACTTTAAAGGAAACCACACATGCATGAACAGTAGACAGTACCCCTTAAAGAGATGATATTTATAAGAAATCAATGGTAAACCTTAAATGAGTTTCAAGGAGAGGTGCAACACATTTTCTACTTTCAGAGCTTTAAAAGTAAGATAATTTTTCTACCTCTTTGTAAATTATTTCAAAAATTACCTTACATTTAAATTAGTTTATTCTCAGGAAATAGCAAAGTATTTATTCTAAACAAGCATTGTAAGATAGCTATATGATTTTTCTTTTGAGAAGCCCTCAGTGTGGGCATTATATTTATCCTAAGCACAAGACTTCTTAAACAGAACCAGTCTCATACTCTGTCTCAGGAACAAAGGTGCACCTATGGGGATTCAACTGCATGACCAAGGACTACACATGTAAGGCTGTCCAGCCCTGCTAACATGAACAAAGCAGTGCTAGGTTAACAGTTGGACTTGATGATCTTGAAGGTCTTTCCCAATCTAAACAATTCTATGATTTTAATGGGATCATGCATATGAATAACATCTTTCAGGCTCAAGCCCAAACCAGTTAATAACAATGCATGTGAGGAAAGTTAGGATGAGACAAACAACTCGATGCCTTTACCTCCAAAATTACATCTAATAGTAACTATACCCTTAATAAGCCAATTAACAAAAAAATATGTATATAGCTATAAGATTAAACAAAATTTAGAGAATATGCTGTTACAAAATATATTTTGACATATTTCCTAAGAAGCAATTCAAACAGTCATTTATGCAGTTATTTACAGGGGACTCAAAGTGGAGTATCATTTTAAGCAAACCAGTATATTGGTTTGAATTTGATAAAATATTGGCAAACACAAGTTTGTGACAACAAGGAATTTTGGGGTTTAGTAAACTTGAAAAGTGTCCTACACAATCATTAGATGAATCTAAATTACATAAAACCCCCCTGTCTAAACGGGTTAATCTGAATCATTTAATGCATTTCATTGTATTCAACGTTCAGATCAACAAGTCAGTGGTACATACACGCTGTGAAACAAGTTACCACTTAAATCTTTCAGATACAAGCACAGATTAACCGAGTTTGACTGTACCTAATCTATACTAACAGATGGTTTGTTCTTCCTTGAATACTTTTTAATAAGCACATATACAAATGTGCTAAAACAAAAGGCAGCAATTATAAATATTTACTAGAATGACCAGAACTGGTATTTGAGCATAAACCATCCCGTCATTTGTTTTTGAAGCCGTATCTTCACTAATTTGTCATCTGGTTTTAGTAGTCTTCTATCCTATTAACTTGCAGGGTTACAGATCATCTGGAAGCTTCACACTGGTATAGGAAAGGAATGTCTGTTCGATGCAGTCTGAAGATAAAGAAAGAGCTGTACTTCAGTTCATTGCAATGATTCACTAGAAGGAGCATTGCTAACTGATGTTAAACCTAGAAGCAGCAAAGCAGCAGCCTGTTTCCCCCCTCATGTCAGAGAAAAAAAAGCAATACCTTTTGGTTTTTATCATTTCAAAAGAGCACCTGAAAATATTTTGTACCTGTAGAGGTAATATTTGTTATTTATTAAAAATAACAGTCACTGTAGAGGAAGTTACCTGTCTATGCAAGAACAAGGATATCTAAGTGTGATAGCAATTAATCTGAACTTCTTGTTTCAATACTTAAAGATGCCTCAAAAAAATAATATTTGTATGTCCAGCTCTGTCAACACTCCACAGACCTTATCAACCCATACATCTCAGTGATGCTTACAGCTAAAGTAAAAATTCAAAAACACTGAACTCAGACAGAACAACTCATTAACTTCAGATAATGCTGAATTAGATAGTGTTTAGTCCCAAACCAGAATTGTAACTGCAGGAGAGCAGAGTCCCATACCTCATTATCCTACACTCTCATTCTCTTCAAGCTACAATTTTCAAATACCAATTAGTCCTAACAATTGCTTTTTAGACAGTACTTTTAAGTTTTACTGTACTGAAAGCTAACAGATATTTCCATCTAGTCACTACAGATTTTGGTATTCTAAAGAGGTTACCACATTACAAGGAAAAGAAGCAATACGTAACTACTGTAAAAAGGAAATGCTGCCATGTTATTAGTTGCCAACCTAAATTGGCAACTAAAGGGCATTTTAAGTCCCAGTTATTTAAATTAAAATTATTGCATAATTTTGACCAAACAGCACAATAGAAATAAATATTATGTTACAGTTACATTAAGAGACTTCTTCCATTATCAAGAACAATACTGTATAGCATAGATATTTATCATCAGCTGTTTTTAAATATCATTGTCTTACATAAAAGGAGATTTTTTTATAGCCAAAAAGTGTCTCAATTTTTTTTCAGGCTTCAATAATGTGTTGCTGGTTACTTCATATCAATCCTGTGAGCAATATTGGAGAAAAGCTATGAAAACACGGTTTATTACAGCAAACATAGCTTCTCAGTTAAGTTAAAATGCAGTATTTAAGCATTTTAAGTAGAGTGCAGAGTAATGTAATGCCACAATACTAACTTCCAGGCTTAAATTTATTTTGTCATGCAACTTAAATAAAGCTGACCACAGATGGAGACCCCTGGTTTAAATGACATAGTGATGTCCAATAGGTCCAGCTATAGGATAAAACGTATTCAAAAAAGAAAAAAAATTGAGCGGATATGCGCCAGACTGATTAGTCAGCTACCTAAAGGATATATAAAGCACACTGTTGCATTCACAGTAATCATACTTGTACACAACTGTCTTAATCCAGTCCTGTAAAAACTCATCTATTGTTTGCATGTTCAGAACCATGTCAATCAGATTTAATATGCAGGCAGATTAGCACTTCCTAACTTGCTGACAAGAGGTTGACTACTAAAGCTAGCATTTCAAGACAACGGACAGTATTCTGACAGGCAGCAGATACTGTTTCTTGCTTAGGAAAAACAACAGTTTCCTCTTCAGTTTTGTTACTGAACATTAGTTCCAGGGAGGACTAGAGGCAACGAAGATGTTCTATTTACTTTAAAATTCCGCGACTTCAACAGACTGCAGATATTTCCAAGTCCATGTAGAATATACACTACATTCATGACAGATGTTCAAAAGCCATGCAACTTCCATTAGGTGACAGAAGTTCGATTATTTATTTTTAAGTATTTCATTCTTCTTTGTTTTCCTGGGAAAGATAATATTACCATTAAAAATTGCTTACCTTTAGTACAAGAAAAAAAATCTTGTTCTGTGAGCAGCTGCCATGCTTTCAGACATATTTCTGACTTTGAGATAATTAACAAAGCCTCGAAAGAACAGGAGGAGTCCTGAAAATGTAGAAAATCCACAAAATGAAGTATATCAATCTAAGTACACACTCTCACAGTATCCTTATTTAAACCATTAAAAATCTAGACTATACAAAGTAAAGTGAGGTCCTTATGCATCATTCACAAATTCAACAGGCAAGTCTCCTGCTTTTATCTTCTGACATAAGGATATCATCTGCAAAAAAGACTCATGAAAATACTTCAAAAGAATAAGAAGGAAAAAAAAATAAAGGAATAGATGCTGCACATTCTTTTCAAGTAGAACCCTTAAAACAAGTTACCAGTGTGTTAGAAGAATACCCAAACCACAAATCATACCTTTAAAATGCTTATGATACAGGTTTTGCAAGTCAAAAGAGGGGGAGAGAAAAACAAAAACAAAACAGAGAGTACAGACTGCTGTAGCAACAAGCCAATAATAAATTAGGGTAGATCATGGCTTGAGATTTAACCAGTGAGGAAAATGCACCTGTCCAAGAGGAGGAAGAACAACAGTCAATTCGAAGAAAATTACTGAACACGTTATGATTACTTTTTTTTTTTTTCTCAACTCCACATTTCAAATTAATTTTAAATATTTAAAACTTAATTTCAAAGAATATTTCCATTCTGATGAGAGGAACAATAGATACAGAACAGTCACAATGAAGTTACAGCTGCAACAATGGAACTCACTAACATGATGTTGTCAACATCGTTCCACCAATTCAGAGATTCACTGGACACATGAACAAACCTAGAAAATCACACTGTTGCATAGTGGACACAGCTCTCTGGTCCATTTTCCACCACTAAGTAAAATTTAGATTAATCCATTCATCAGTTGGATCAGGAAGAATCCATCAGAGATAAAACAAACCTCCCAAGGAGTGGGAGGTCGAAATACGAATTCCTCATCCAGTGGAGAGAAACATGAGCCTATAGAGCAATTCTCCTCCTTTAATGAACACATACATGATTATATGGATACATACACCTATGTATTAAGATTCCCATGTTCAAATGAAAAGCTAAATTTAATAAATTTAGTAAAAGATTTCATCCTTTTCTCTTGCATCTTAATAAACAATTCCTTTGGTTACACTGGTATTTTCTTACCTGCTGCACTTTTTGTTCCTGTTGCCCTAGCTGAGACACTGACTTTTTCCTATAGTCATTTCATCCCTAAATGATTTTTATTTGTGATTTTTTTAACCTTTTTTTTTCCTTCTTAAACCCAAGCCTCATTAAAACAGACATGCAAATGAAAACAAACAAACAAACAAACAAACAACCCTCCCCAAACAAAAACAAACAAATAAATCCCAACAAACACAAAAGAGTGTGCTAATCAGTGGAACTTTGACCTAAGCAAAACAAATTTCTGTGATTAAAGTGAATTCTGCCTGGAGAAGAAGGCAGCAAGATCTGCATCAAAAGTCTGTTACAAAAGCTGCTACCCTGATGCTACCAGAGATAGTCCCATGTCCAACTGAAAAGCAGCTGAAACAGCACAAGGTGTGCAGGCAGCTCTTACGGTACTTGAAAGCATATTTTCTGCATTACACACGTTGGAAAAGCAGTCCGAGTTCAACCCATATTTTATATTTCTCTAGTTAGGAAAAAAAAAAAACAAACCAAAAACACCACCCCATTTTCCATTGTGTTCTTCAAAAGAAACATTGGCTAACATTTAAATTTTAAAGTTAGAATTGTCTCTCTCCAATTTATTAACTGTACATGATTGCTCCTTGGAATCAGACCACTTCACTTTGCCATGAAGCACAAGCAGATTTTTCCAGATGCTGACAGAAGAGAGAAGATGGCAATAGGTAGGCTCAAGTATGTCAAAGGACTATGAAAAGGAAAGAATCCAACTCAGTTAATTCACCTCTGAAAAGACACAGGGCATACTACTTTGTGTACTCTAATGGGAAAGTTACCCGAAACAATGAAATACAGATCTGGCTGGCAGCGCTCCCGTGACTTGATAATACTTCTCCATGTTCTGCTAAGTAGCTCTGTTGGGTCAAATCCTTCTATGGTGTTCTAGCAATCTCACAATATCCACTTTATCAGTTTAAAAACACTGTTGGCTTTTTTTTCATGCAAAACATTCGTAAGAGAAGCGAACCTTGACTGTTGGATGCATACTGCATGCCTCACAATGCCTTTTATTCCATGATATATTACAAATTTGTGAGTTAAACAAAACTAAAAATAAATAAGAAGAAAAAATCTTCAGTTAAGACTAAAAATAAAGCTTTCCCAAATCTAAGAGAGTTACCTTCTGAACAAGTGGTGCAAAAGACAGTAAAAAGAGGAACTACAAATCCACAGTTTTTGCCACAGACACAGTGGGGAAAAATGTTAGGAGAAGAACACGCTATTTTCACCCAAGTGAAAAAAGTGTCAAACCTCAATCTCAGGCATCAGAAGGTTTGTTTTAATTAAAGATGTATCTCAATATGTTTGTACCTGAAGAGTCATTTCACTTCTTACTTAAATACAATCATCTCAGAATATGAAAGCATTCAAGGGACTGATGCTGTCATGTCAAACTGTGTACAACAGTACAGCAAGCTGAGTATTAAGAAGTCTGATGAATGCCCTTGAACTTTACTAAAAGAAAGACAGAGAAAGTTTTAAACATAGTTTAAGATTTCAGGCATTTCTTGTGAGGTAAACAGCAAGTCACAAGCACTATGTCAGGTTTTTTCTTGGTTTGGTTTTTAAATTTACTCAACATTTTATTCTAACATTTGCTGTTAGCCATTTGAGACAACTGACTCAAAGCGAAGAGTGCCACCTACTGAACTATGCTTCAGAGCTGGAAAATAAAATGGATAATAGCATTCACTTCTGTGAAACAAAATCATTCCAGATTCCATATTCAAATTATAAAATCCACAGTAAAAAAAAAGGTACAGTGGTTGGGGTTTGGTATATCCTAATTAAAAACAGACAGAAGAGCAGATTTTGAGGCATATAAGAACATGGGCAGACAGACCTCTTAAAAGAAAGCTGACATCACAGGAGCACTGTGATCAGAAAGCATGAAGCCATTCTCTTGTCTGACTGAGGAACTACTGATGCAGTATGCATTTCAAAGGACTAGAAAAGGACATTTTGTGACTTATGTACAAGACAGCAGACTGCCTTCCTAGGATCAGTCACGTTTCTGAAAAATTAATGCTTGCCATTCAGGTTTATACATGCACGTATTAGAGATCACTCACTTTTTAATATGTTCTCTACATGAAGCTGAAGTTTCATTATACAGTTCTGCATGCCCAAAGCAGTAGAAGCAGCTTAAAAAGTACAAACTACAAGTCTCAGGTATGTTCATAATTATATATGAACAAAAATTTTTGGAGCTGAAGGGTATCTGAATACTCCGCAGTTCACACAATAACACCACTATGGTAACCAATAACCTTGAGAATACTATGGAAATAAAAATAACACACAAAACTACCAGCAGCTTCAGAAAAACACACAGCTAAACATCTTACAGAACTCTTATTTACAATGGCATGATTCATTTTTAAATACCTCTACATCAAAACAGAAATGTTTTCAATCACCACTTACCAAGTACAAGAAATATCCACCAAAGCCAGTACTGTCCATTGAAATATCCAGTAAAATAATCTGAAAACTGAAATTCATACACAATGCTTAGCTGGAGTACGAGAGATGATTAAGACATATTTAATGCATTATGCAAATACAGGAAGCACAAAGGAAAAAGCAAATTTAAATACAAGTAATATATTCAACTAAAATGCAAAACTGGTATTTCTGCAGCAATTTATCATACAAGTAACACTTCCAGTGTCAGCTGGTCTGCGGCAAAGTTATTTTAAAACTTCTAAAAAATTATGTGTGTGCGTAGAGAAAAAACATACGCATGTGTGTGTATATATATGTATTAAAAACTTTGTATTATTGGCCAGAGTAATCTGACATTTTCTACTGTAATAAATCACCAATTGTCAATTTTCCTTTTTTCCCCCCAGTGCCTGCATCCCAAACACATTACAGCAGCCTGCTGCTTTAGATATTAACACGAAAAGCCACATTAGTTTAATCTTATCAGACAGGGATGTTCTGCTGACCCCTCAAAAGAAGAGCTTTTGACCTTCTGTATACCCCCTACTGTTAATCGCTGCCAAGAATACCAGCCCCATAAAGACCCCCAACTCATTAAAGTCTTTTCATTTTCAAACCAGCATTCAGTTCCCAGCAGTGAGCTGAAGGCAACTAAATGAACCTTGAAGTGGCATTTCAACTGTTCCTGTTAGTGACCATGGTAGACAGTTTTGTCCTCCCTGTGATGTGGGAGGCAGCTGGAGGGCAGGGTGCGATGGTATTGGAGACAGGTATCTGTGCCTTTACCAGACTCCAGACTGCATGCTTCACTGATAAAAAGGCTAATCAAATGCCTCCAAAACTCACATAAGAAGTAGGAATGGGGAGATGTGTGAAAACTTGCCAAAAGGAATAAAAAAATCTATTTAATACCTTTGCACACTTTTCATATGCTTCCCCTCCTGCTATCACTCAGTATATTTACTGCATCGTGCCATAGTGCTTCCCATTCGCCATTTCTAGAACATTTCAGTAGTATCAACCAAGAAATCAAGTAATTAAGGCATGTAATTCAGTTTAAATAACAGAGAGAGAAAAGAAAGAAAAAAAAAAAAAAAAAAAAAGAGGAGAGGGAGAAGAGACTGGGCCACACATGCAACCAGATAAAAATCCAAGACATTTAGAGAACTCTAGGTATAGCTTGGTTTTATTTCAAGTAACTGTGCATCGAGATTCACATGCCTTTGCCAGATCATGTGAATTCTTTAGAGGTTTAATCTTGCAATGTTTTCGTTTATATGAACTACCCAAGAAAAAAAGTAGCAAGAAACAGAATTCCTAAGTTGAACTGAAGAATTGGTACTTAAATTATCCTTATATAAATACTGGCATTTCCATATTTAGCAGAGTAAGCATTTGAATTTTGACTCCTCATTACAGTATTAAATGAATACTCAATTCCCAAGAAGTTGACAACATTATTAATCCCATCTGGCTTGATCGCCAGTATTTTTAACTCTTTAAGCATATACCCCAATACGCTTTTTTTTTTAAAGTTACAATTTCATTTAACTGGAAAGAAGATTTACTAAAACCACCAATCCAACACTGGCACATGTACATTACACTTACGCTTCCTTTAGGCAGAAGCAGCCACGGCTGCAAAACCTCCCTGAAGGCAAAACTCTGCTTTTGCTCTCTCCCCAACCCTGAAGTAAAAACTGGTACAGAGAGCATATATGAACTTGGGCTGCTTAAACACTATAAAGTTTTGTACTACTGATCCTGAGTGAGAAAGGGTAGCACAAGCCTTTGGAGGCGCTTGAAACAAAGGAACAGAACAATTTTGTGCACACACGCGTGCTTGTATATCACCATCAAAATAAAATCGTTGACATTTATGAGCTTTCTGCTATTGTCTCTAGAAAGAGAGACAACACAGGAATGTCATAATCTTCACTGTAACAACTAAGTGATCCAAGATCTTTCTTCATCAAACAGGATGAGTTTTTAAATCGTGACTCACAGACATATAGACTTCAAGTTCAGAAAGAATCATTGTGATTCATCTAGCATTCACATAATCAAGCTAAGTAACTTCCATTTGGCTAACCTACCTTTCTGAAAAGCATCTAGTCTTTCAGTGAAAATACTAGAAACTGAGCATCTTGGATGGTAAAAACGTAACTAAGTTAAGATTCAATTTTGACTTGATTCTGTATGCATCTTACAAGGAATAAAAGAATCAGATACAAGGAAGACATTTTTTCTGAACTGCTCCCTCCCTCAGATAAGCCATTTATAAATCTTTCATATAGGACACCAAAATAACAGTGACATTTTAGGTACTTGCTCCACTTCTTCTGTAGGCTCTTAAGTAGTTATGAAAAAGAATGAGTCATTCTGCATTTTATTTTAGTGGAAACATGAATCTAAAAATGCTATGTCAGATAAAAATAGATTAACTTCATCTTTAGTAAGCATGTATGAATATAAAGAAGTAAATTTTCTACTAAAGTGGAATTTCGTAAAATTCTAGGCACTCTGTTAAGTACTGGAATATAGTGGCTTTTATTATATATCCTTGAATAAACTGTTATGGTTTTGTTCTACAAACAGAGTCTGTACAGTGTGAATCATGAAACGTACCCGAACAATGAGAATCCATTTGATCAGGGAGAGACCAAATCCACAGATTGCACCATACCTTCCAGCTATGGTATTTGTTATACAGAAGGATAAACAAAATCCAATCCAGTTGAAAATAAACGCCACTATAAAATAAAAGAAAAATGGTAGCTTCTGTTAATCTGTATAGCTAAGCAAACAGACTTAACATTAATTTTACTTTTAAACTAATAAGGACATGCTTACACAGCCAGTAATTCCCTTCCGGTAATTCAGGCTTTGAGAGATTGACTTTGAACCCAGACATCCCCCATGGTATAGTCACTTAATAACAAAGCAAATGGTAAACAGGCTGGAACCTACTACTTTAAACAAGAGAAAATTCCAGCATAAAAGGAAGTATTATACGGCTACAGAAATCTAACCAGATGACAGTAGACATGAAGGGTAAATGCAAACAAAGGACTATAACATACAAGACTTGGATTAAAACAAAGAAAAAAACCTTGCTACATTTTTATAACCAAAAATATAGTTATATGCACACATACGTGCATGTATCAAGGCTGCATATTCAGCTTTATCCAGTTTGGATCGAACAGAATAAAAGTATCCGCTCTTGCTCTGTAAACATAGTACAGAAATTAAGGTAAGTTGAGAAGCTGATGATTCATTGGTTACTGTCTTCTCTTTTATATCTATATTCAAGCATAAGACATAAGAAGCCCTGGAAGTTTTACATAGAAGATTAAGAAACCAAGAAACAAAAAGGACATTTAGCATGACTACCACTGTTACTTCAATTAACACTTTTACACTCCCAGTAGTTTTACAAGTTAAAGTTTCGTATATACTTGGCAATCAACAAGCTCATGTGTATTGACTTCAGTCTGCATGCACTAGGTCAAAGTATGGGAATTCTCAACTCCAGTGATATCCCAGCTTTGGAAGTAAGTGAGGGCAACTAAAAAGAAACACACACACACACACACCCTGCTCCAAACAAAAAAGCTGGGAGAAGAAGACAATTCAAAAGTTCTGGAAAGAGCAAGATAGTGGAAAACTGAAAACATTAGGGAAGCCCACAGTAAAAACAAAAAACACTGAAGAGGCAAGGAGGAATGGAAGAGTGACAGAGGAACAAAGGCCCTGCACACAAATCCTGACTGTTTTCAAACCCCAAAATAAGGGAAAAAACAAAACCCACATCAAATTCAGGCATTAAATCACCATACAAAAAGAAAAAAAAAAAAAACACAGTTTGTCTTTCACTGAAAGTTTGAACACTTACAGAAAAACATTAGGAAAAGAAAATTTATCAAGAGGTTTCTTAAATAAATTTGGAAGGATTATCTATAAACCACCTCTTCTTCTTAATTTAAAACCCTGTTATAATTCCTTCAGCAATCCACATGAAGATGTAATGATTTGCCCACCAATGCAAAATTTATCTGTAAAACTGCAGTGGGATTCTATGAACTGTAAAGAAATGGAAGTTACAGGAAAGGTTTTGGAAGAGCTTACATCAACACAGTCATTTTGTAGAAGTGAGAAAACGTCTTGTTTTGGACAGAGCCATATGTAACAGATGGTGACAATGAGAAAGCCTTCTTTTATCCCAGTTACTAATCTTGACAAAAACCAACAATGCCCCCCAAAAACAACCCAACAACAACAACAACAACAAATGCCCACAGCAAACAACTCTGAATAAATGCTGATCAAAACTGGCATATGATAGACTCATAGAACGGTCTGGGTTGCAAGGGGCCTTATGATCATATAGTTCCAACCCCCCTAGGGGACCTTTCACTAGACAATGTTGCTCACGTAAGAACTACAGAATGACACTGTGACTCTAACATTCACCTATCTTTCCAAAATACAAGTAATGTATTTGATAAATTCTTTTTAACACAGGATTTCCCTATTTCAAGCAAGCTCTCAAAATCCACCATCCCCTTAAGAGTAACAGACTTCAGAAGCTATTCTTAATTTCATATCTGTTCTTGTCCCAGCATAACAGCTTACTGCTCTCCCCTTTTCTCCCCACTATTCCAAGCTACTAAGAGTCACTTTATGACTCCAGGAACAGATATGCTAAAAAATACAGACAATAGACATGCTTCTAATGGACTACGCAAATTAAAAGAAGTCCCAGAATACTTAGAATAGTTATATACATGAAAAAATTAGGACTTTTACAGCACTTGAACCAATTAATATTTGTGAAATAATTTCCCCATCATAACTATAGGAGAGGAAATCAAAGTTGAACACAATTGCAGTTTTACCCCTCTTCTATCTTCTAAAGGAATATTCAAAATAGAATCTACAGTCACTGCAGAAGTATTAGATGGATGTTTAACACTGAATTATTTGCCCAACTCTCAAAAGAAAAGGCATGGGCATGTTCCAACACTGTTCACAACAAGTTTCTCCATCAGGCTAAGGCTAAAAATAGCATGGGTGGGGGGAGAGACTAGTAAGAGGAAGTATCTACTATCTTCTCTAGAAGTATCAACATCCACTATTTGTATACATCCACTCACTTTGTGAAATATAAATGGCACTGCTCAGGAGTTAAAAAGATGACCTCGTCCTTCATAACACTTCAGCTTCCCATAACACTCTCATACAGACACTGCTCCTGGTCTGACACTAATACATGCTTTCATGAAGAAGAAAGCCATACCTAAAAGTGAGATAGAAAGACTAACAAACTGCTACAACCACATTATTACCATAAAATCATAGAATAGTTAGGGTTGGAAAGGACCTTAAGATCATCTAGTCCCAACCCACCTGCCAGGGGCAGGGACACCTCCCACTAAACCATGTCACCCAAGGCTCTCTCCAACCAGGCCTTCAACACTGCCAGGGATGGAGAATTCACAACTTCCCTGGGAAACCCATTCCAGTGCCTCACCACCCTTACAGGAAAGAACTTCCTTACATCCAGCCTAAACTTGCCCTGTTTAAGTTTGAACCCGTTACCCCTTGTCCTATCACTACAGTCCCTAATGAAGAGTCCCTCCCTACCATCCTTATAGGCCCCCTTGAGATACTGGAAGGATGCTATGAGGTCTCCATGCAGCCTTCTCTTCTCCAGGCTCAACAGCCCCAACTTTCTCAGCCTGTCTTCATACGGGAGGTGCTCCAGTCCCCTGATCATCCTCATGGCCCTCCTTTGGACTTGTTCCAACACTTCCATGTCCTTTTTATGTCAAGGACACCAGAACTGCACACAATACTCCAAGTGAGGTCTCACAAGAGCAGAGTAGAGGGGCAGTATCACCTCCTTTGACCAGCCTTTGATGCAGCCTAGGATACGGTTGGCTTTCTGGGCTGCAAGTGCACACGGCCTGCTCATGTTCACTTTCTCATCAACCAACACCCCCAAGTCCTTCTCTGCAGGGCTGCTCTGAATCTTTTCTCTCCCCAACCTGTAACTGTGCCTGGGATTGCTCTGACCCAGGTGGAGGACCTTGCACTTGGTAGTTAAACCTTATAAGGCTGGCATCAGTCCACCTCACAATCGTGTCAAGGTCCCTCTGGATGGCATTCGTTCCCTCCAGCATATCAACCGAACCACACAGCTTGGTGTCATCGGCAAACTTGCTGAGGGCGCACTCAATCCCACTGTCCATGTCACTGACAAAGATGCTGAACAAGACCGGTCCCCAACATCGATTATTGTTTAAAATAAAAAAGCATTCTTAACTTCCATTTGACCATCCTCTCCGTGAAGCCAGGTTCTGTGTTCATCTTCTGGAGTCCTACTGCAAGACTAACCATTCTGCAACAACAATCATTTCCTATGCCAGAGATCGCTAGCATTTAGATTCATACTTCAGCCCAACTTTAAACTATTGTCCTCTTTTCTTTCAGAAGTTTCACACATTTAGATAAAGCTCACTTGACTGCCACTGGCATCATGATTTCAGTATCTTTCTTTGCTACTCTAACACCATACAGACAAGTGGTACTAAAAAACAAGATTTTTGAGTTGATACATACCTGAAGACAGCAAGAGGAGGAAGTAGGTCTATATTAATGTAATTCACATAAAGAGAACATAACCACTAGAGTTATTGCCTTATAAAAACACAACTCAATGAAAAATCGATGAGGTTTTCTGGGAGGAGGGTTGGACTAAAGGCCTTTTTTAATAAAAAGTGTTCCTGATAGCCAATATAGCACTCACAACAATTACACTGTACTTGCATTTCTCCTTATATTTTGCAGTAAAATAATCCCAGTCAAAATACAAAGCACAGGATGCTCTAAATCCAATATGCAAAATGAGGCTATCCATCAGTTATATCCACAGCAAAAGCCCTCTTCTAAGGGGCAGCAGTCAGCATTGGATTTTTCATATCAAAAATTAAAGTTAGAAATCAGAAGTATTTTGTCTATCAGCAATTCCAAAGAAGCTGGAGTAAAATAATTCAACTTGGTTTTGATGAACAAGCCATTGCCATTCTTCATTCTCAAATAATTGCAGAGGCAAGGCAAAGATTACGTAGAAAGCTGTCCTTAGTCATTAATAATTTATTAATCCATGCTTGCTTTTTGTCAGTGCTCATTCAGTTGCAAAGCAATATAGACACATCCTTTCATTACCCTCCCACATTTTACAGTAAAGAAAAAAAACTTAGCTTGTCAAGTTATTAAGCAATCTTGTGCAAGGTTTTAATAAGCATTGCAATGTATCAGAAGATGTAACAATAATGACAAGCATACTAAAACAAATCTCTTTTCCTCAGTTGCTGTTGCACTTCATTTGCTGATTTGTTTTACTTAGCTTTCCACAGCTACACATTAATCACCTGCCTTAAGTTTATAACCAGCATCGTGAAAGCCAACAAAACTGCTCTGAAGATTAAGGCTGGTTCCAATTTTTAACAGTGGCTCAAGCCTGTGATGAGACTATAATGGCAACTATATATATATATATATATAAAAAGAAAGCAACCATGTTAAGTTACATCCTTTATTCCCCAATTTGTTTGTCCAATGACTTATTATTTTAATATACACCAAACACCAAAGAGCTTAGTATTTCCTACCTGGCCTAGGTTTACTAAGTATATGGCAACAAACTAATACTTAGACATTTTCATAGAATCATAGAATGGTTAGGGTTGAAAAGGATCTTAAGATCATCTAGTTCCAACCCCCCTGCCAGGAGCAGGGACACCTCCCACTAAACCATGTCACCCAAGGCTATGTCCAATCCAGCCTTGAACACCACCAGCAATGCAGCATTCACAACTTCCCTGGGCAACCCATTCCAGTGCCTCACCACCCTTACAATAAAGAATTTCTTCCTCATATCCAGTCTAAACTTCCCCTGTTTAAGTTTGAACCCATTACCCCTTGTCTTATCACTACAGTCCCTCATGGAGAGTACCTCCCCAGCATCCCTACAGGCCCCCTTTCAGATACTGGAAGGCTGCTATGAGGCCTCCACGCAGCCTTCTCTTCTCCAGGCTGAACAGCCCCAACTTTCTCAGCCTATCTTCATATGGGAGATGCTCCAGTCCCCTGATCATCCTCGTAGCCCTCCTTTGGACTTGTTCCAACAGTTCCATGTCCTTCATGCATCACTAGAAATTATTCTTTCCATTCCTTCAAAGAATTTACTCCATTTTTAAACTGGCACACATTTTTTGCTCCTTCCTGAAGGCCTCACCTTAAGTCTGAAGATGATCACTAGAAGCATTTGCTATCAACTTCAACAATTACTTTTTTTTTTCCCCTTTACTTGGTGATGAATGTTCAAAAACTTCCCTAGGCAATTTATTTCTACTGTTCCATTCCCTTTGTTGGCAACTTCTTAATGCCCATCTAGAAGCTTCCTTGTTCCAATAATTTTGCATTACATTCAATATGTATGGAGCAACCATGCAAGTCAAATTTTTTCTAAGTTAAGAAATAAGTGATTGTGTATTAAAGTCAGCCAGGCACCCCTGACAACCAAAGAGAAACAAGCATGCCCAAACCAGTTCCTTCAGCTCCTTCCACCATTTGCAATTTCAGTCAAATTACTTCTCCTCCCCTTCTCCTACATGACTGAGGGAAACCTGCATAACATTCATTGTGTGGATATACAGAAGTCAGGTTTCTTACATTGACAAGAAGGACCCACCCACCAGAAATTTAGACCATGCTTACCACTCCTGAGGAAGCATTCAACTGAGGCTGTGCTAACCCTGAGCCAGTGCTACAACTCTGCCTTCCAACTTGTGCCTGCTTGAAACCCCTTAAGTAGATATCCTAGCTTGTGTGCAGCTTACTGACTGTTTGAAGCATCTTATAGCTTTGAAAACTCATGAATATTGATTTATGAAATTTTGGTACAGCTATTATCTGTTCTAATACAGCATCTAGGATAGTACATACATTTTTTTCCACATAATGAGATTTATTGGTGAGAGTTGCATACAGTGCTTAAATTGTCCAGATGTTCAAAAAGAACAAATCAGATCTCTGTATGATAACTTAAACTCTGACTGTATCAAACACTTTTCTCCACTTCTTCCTCCTCATTAACCTATCTATGAGGTTCAAATTAATATCCATTATTTCCAAGTTGTAAGGACAACCCAAAGCTCTTTTCCATGGTTTCAGAGAATTCAGATGAGGCCTGTAATTTCTCCTGGGACCCACAAGTGAAAAAGCTGGTTGACATTCCTGCAGCTCTCCTTACATTTAAGGGAAAACCATATAAGCCTTTTATCACTACAAAAAAAACCTCCTTCACATAACAAAACAGGATGAGACAATCAGATGCAATTCAAAAGACTTCCACTACAGGCAGATTCAGCATGAAAATCAAGCCCTTTGAGCCATGAGTTACTTGCTTTATCACAATTATAGTCGTGTTCAAAATGAAGAAAAAGCACAGAATTTCCTCCTTGTTGTTGTGCATATCAACCAAAAAAATATTCTGAGAAACTCGCCTATTAACAAATTCTTCTGACACTCTGGAAAGAGCCTACTATGCTGTATAAAGCACAGCAGAGTTAAACATACATAATAGAAAAAAACATATTAAGCTGTCCAATAGCAATATTTGCTGCATTTCACATTCAATGCAAAATTAATGTAGTCACTAATACATTAACTAATTAATATATTCATTTACCTCAAAATCAGAAATGGACAAGCACCAGCCCTGACCATTACAGAGCAGATTCTTGGCTCACCAACATAATCACAGATTTCATGAGCAACACCATTTTCTTAAATATGTGATTTTACCATACATAAGAAATAAAATAGGTTGTTTTCTAATCTTTTCTAAAGTTTCTGAATCAAATGCTAAACGAAAAAATCCACTTGTTCATGTGAAGGACTTTTGATTTTTTTACATTGGCTCATTCTATTTAGTTATGCTCAACAGAACAGTACTTTAAAACTTAGATGGGAAACAGGTTTGTAACTCATGCACACAGCTCCTAAAGCAAACAAACCCCCCAAACAAACAAACGTAGCCACTAGATGGCCTCAAGACAGCAATTTCATGCAAGTTGGGCAGCTACCACTAGATGGTAGTTACATATCGCGAGTTGATTGCAATAGACTAACAGAATAGTTTGGGCTAGAAAGGACCTTACAGATCACCTAGTTCGAACACCCCTGCCATCGGCAGGAACACTTCCCACTAGACCAGGCTGCAATGTACAGGTAAGCTCAGCAAAAAAGTTTTATTTTATTATACTTCAACTGAAAAAAATGTAATTAAAAAAAGCTAACTTCACTATGTTATATTTAAAACAAAGGCAGCCTGCCCCTGCCCACCCTCCCCTCAAAATCTTTCTACCAATGCTGTACATAACAGTCACTCACAGGAGGAGGTGGGAGAGCACATCTGTAACAAGTAATTCGTTCCATGCTTTTCTCACTAGGCAACAGTTTCTGACACTGTTCTCCTGCACTTTAAGTAAGGGAGCTTATTCTAGGCTACCTGTGATGTGCCACTTCTACTTGCAGCATTTAAACTTATCCCACCATGAAAAAGCAACCCAAAAGATAGCCATACTGTAAATTTCATTTTAATTCTTGCCCTCTTAATTCTACATAATCAACTCAACAAAAGCTTTTATCTCCTTATTAGAGGACGAGATCTCCTTTTATCAGAGGGACAGGAATATACCACCCATTACTTACGATCTACCCTCATGAAGTTAAGCTCATTTTCCAGTTGGTTCTCAAGTTTCCCTATTAAAAGCTACTAGAAATTAATAGTACAGCCAAGTGCTCAGGGCTTTTGTGAACTCATACCATGAACACTGTCCTGGGTTCAGCAGTAGCAGTCATTTTTCTCCTTCTTAGTAGCTGGCGCAGTGCTGTGTTTTTGACTTTCAGCCTGGGAACTGTGCTGATAACACCAGTGTTTTCAGTTACTGCTTGGTAATGTTTTGGTCTGGCCAAGGACTTTCTGAGCCTCATGCTCCGCCAGGGAAGAGAGGAAGCCGGGAGGAAGCAGAGACAGGACACCTGACCCAAAGTGACCAAAGAGGTATTCCATGCCACAGCATGTCATGCCCAGGATGTAAAACAGGTGAGGGTGCACTGCTTGGTCGGGCTGAGCATAGTTGGTGAGCAATTGTATTCTTTCCTTGTATTTGGCTTGTCATTATTATTATTGGTGGTAGCAGTAGTGGTTTTGTGTTATACTTTAGTTACTAAACTGTTCTTATCTCAACCTGTGGGATTTGCATTCTTTCAACTCTCCTTCCCATCCTTCTGGGAGCGGGGGGAAGAAAGAGGGGGGAGTGAGTGAGCGAGAAAACTGCATGGCTGAGAGGCTTAAACCACAACAAACACAAACAACAAGTAAATTTTCTCAATTTCCATACGTAACCTGCATCCACAACAGCCAACACAGAACCCAATTACACATATACCTGCATAAGTATCTTAAAATGTGTAAGCACTCATTTTATACATTTCATTCATAGGCAAGCAAAGTTTGCAGTAGCAATTTCAGAATACTCAAGAAAATTTGGTCTACAAAGTGTTTTGTTAAATGTGTAAAAGCAATGCTCTGTGCAGTCTCAGCTAAACAGCTATTTGAAGAGAAAGTTATCAGTTTATCCAAGTAAACCTCTGCAGTCTTGAAGGTGGACACAATGTTTCGGGCACAGAGATTTGGAAAACTGATTTTATGAACTCAAAACACGTTAGAGCCAACAACCCACTTGACCTCCAAGCGCAGTGCTAATGAAAGCCTGAACCAGGATTTAAAAGGAAGAACAAGTTTAGACAATGCAGAACCTAAATAGGTTAAACACAAAAAAGTTACAGCACATAGGGAAGGTGGAAAAAGGGAAAAAGAAATGAAGCCATACCTGCCTTTGACAAGAATATATACCCTTTCTATGGTCCAACTACAGAAAGAGGTAAAACTGCAAAACTCATTTGTTACCCTATACATGTATTTATACATTTGCTATGAGAGGTAGACATATATTTTTATCCAAGGATGCAAACACCCATCGTCCCAGTACATCATAGGCCAATATGAAAAAAGCATTCTGTTAAAGTTCTGTAATCTGCACCTGTAACAGTTAAATAAAGAGGCTGTGAAAGACAATAAAGAAAGAAGAACTAAGGTGAGATCTAAGTTGAAGGACACAAAGGAGATTTAAGTGGATCTCAATCAGCTTTCATTCTGATGAATACTTAAAAGCTACATCCCTGGCTACCATCCAAGGTTGCCAAACACATTTATTTCAGAAAGGGGAAATATCCTCAGAAATTAGGAAGAAATACGTAATTAGCAAAACACAAACAGCTTCTTTCTAGAAGCAACTTATAGCGGCTAAATTTAACTTTGCTCAATGCAGTACATAACTTACAAAACATGCACAGCGCACACACAGTACCTGAAGAAGTGCTATACGTAGTGCTGGTTGTAATCGGACGTTACCAAAGACGTTTTAATATGATAGTGGTTAGTACAACCTGAAAATGAGCATGGCTGGATTTCTTCCAAAAAAAACCAAAAAACAGCTATTTAATTCTCTACACTAGCATCAGCAACTTTATATAGCACATCTTATAGCTTTTTTTTCCACTCAAAAAATCAATTGGCAGATTTCTGTGATCCAGCCTTAAAATTCAAGTTGGTAGTTCAACTAGAAGATGCAAGAACTCCCCAATTCATTGGTAACAGTGCAGCCTTGCTATGCCTCAAAACATTTATACGATTTTACTTTGTTCCCTTATCTGTGGCAGATACCACAGAAAAAAGTGCAATATACTTGCTAAATCTGGAACAGGAAGCATTTATATCTGTGTACAGGTAAAAAAAAATCCATTCATTACAGTACATTAATGCAATTTATCGCAGCTATCTTTCATATTCCATAGAAAAAAGGTACAATTAAGATATACCTCAGTAGGTCTGGGACACAAGATAACTTACTGAAAAATGCCAACATGAAGATGCCATCATTGCCCACTCTAAGCTGATCTGCATCACTGAAATCATCCCGCGGTGGATACTCTTCTTCCTGGATTTACAGGTTAGTGATAATTTAGTGAAAAGTTTATTTTAGAATAACTATCTGTAGGATTAAAGTATTAATTATGTTTCTAAACCTAGAAAAAGAAAATTGACATTTCTGTAACACGTCCACATCAAGGAAGTTTAAAAGAAAAATAATTCGTATTGATAAAACAAGTCTTATTTGTTGTTTATATCAGAGCCAAATTTTTCTGCATACGTTTCCATAGAAGATATGTACATATTGCTTGTTCATTTTTAAATTAAGCTGGAAATTATTTCAGATGAGCACTATGACAATCAAAACCAAAAGAAACCTCTTCTTACTGTAGCTGTTTTTACATGCAGCCAAACTATTAAATTTTTTTTGGAAGTCATTGCATAGGATGTTCTATTTTTTCCTGCTAGAAAAGTCTTTTAATGTTTCCCAAAATACAGAGTAAGGCTAGTATCTTAAAATAAATTGCTGATGCAACAGCACTGCACCAACCAATTTGACTATGCTATAACCCACAAAAAAAACGTGCAAAGAAAAGAAAACCTCTAGGAACACTAGAGGGCGCGAAAAGATTGAAAGCATTTAAAAGTCTTCTGAAGTACTGTGCACTTTTTGAGTTTAGGTCAAACAAAAACAAAGAAAGAGGTCAGTCAAAATGACCCAAAGATTTCTCCCAACACATCAAAATACTAGATCTTAAAATACTGAAAGTATGAGGGGTTTATGCTTCTCAGTATTTGATTTTTCAAAAGAACTTGGCAGATCTTAGGCACGCAGTTACACGCAGAACTAAAAGATTGCTGCAACTGTAGACTGGCAAACGTAAAGGTCTTCATTATGACAGCACCTACTAAATAAAGAGAGCCTGATGGAAACTGTAAAACCAGTGAAACACACCATTTTTATGCTTAAATGAATAACATCAAAACAATGTAGGACGATACAAGTTAAGTAATACTGCCAGCAGCGATAGTCTGGCCAAAAAAAAAAAAAAAAAAACAAAAAAAAAACACCCAAACCTTGAGTAACATTCTTTTCCTATTTTTCTCCAATAAATCATAATGTATTAAGAGAAGAAATGATATATTAATAAAAATCAAATCAAGGGAAATCAGTTCAAGTGAGATTTATCGAATTATTTTACTCATTGCAAACAATTACTACTGAAAAAGATGTAATTCTGATTTTATCACATTATTTAGTAGCTATGACAGATGTTATCATAGAATCAGAGAATGGTTACGGTTGGAAAGGACCTTAAGATCATCTAGTTCCAACCCCCCTGCCATGGGCAGAGACACCTTGTATATTAACCTCATAACTAAAAGCGCATTAAACAGTCACAGTGATCTAAAGCTCTGTCGTATGACTGACACATTCACCTTTGTCAACACAGCAAAATAATTTACCAGGGTATAGCAATTAAGTTAGAACAAGCTGTACCAACTGAAGGCAGCCAACTTTACCCTTCGTAACATGCCATGAAATTCCAGCTGTGCTCTTATTTCAGATTAATTAGCCAAGACTCGGTACTGGATAACTTACTTCAAAAACACTGCTATTGCTATACACAATTCCAACCAAAGTGCAAAAAGCTAGCTGAACAACAATCTTAAGTGGCTATAATTCAACTCTACATAATTCCAGATGTCCCAAAACGGTCATCTTAAGGGACTATGAAATCATTAGTTTATTTAGCTAAACGTTGCTGCAGCTACAAGACAGGGGGCAGAGAGAGGGGGTGGAAGAAAAGGGGGAGCTGAAAATGCATTAAACAACAAGCTGTATTTAAATGTGCTTATCTCTAAAATATGTCACAAGTGGTCCTTTTTCAAGTCAGGACAACAAAAAGAATATTGAATTTTAACTTCAGAAGGTCTATAAAAACCCATAACTCCATTTAAAATAATTTTGGGATCTTTTTTAAACTGCTAACTACTGTACTGTTCATACTGGCATTTCCAAATCAATTAGTGAACTATGTTCTATGCAAAGTGTTGCTTCAGAAAATTTTGCTTAACTACAAAAACAAGTTTAGCAGGTTTCTCAATATGCACAGGTTTCTTTAAGGCTTACATATGCGAGGGACACAGGTCAATATACATCCCACAGACATGAGAACAGACATTTGCAAGTAGGCACTATTGTAATAAGTGTGAACAAGTTGTAATTTATGACAGTCCATGTCAAAAGATATTGTATTAAACTGAGTTCTATTTACTGTCTCCAAAAATTGGAATATGAAAAGTATCATAAATTGTTTCCTGCACTTAAATCCTGTTCAACCTCTATCTGTACGATTTAGTATTATGTGGTTTTATGATCAGTCCGGTAGATGGAAGACACTAACTGGCCACTGTTCAAGCCCCTCTAATATTGCCTGTCTTTCACAGTGCTCTAATTTGATCTAGCTGGTATCAACTGCCCCAGTCTTTCTTCAAAATATAACTGTTTGCCACCATTCATAGAGGAAAACAGACAGTGAAGAATGACTGTCCTCTCTGCTGATGCTCAGAACTAAATGCAATTCCATAGTAATAATTTTATTAGGGACATTTTTACCAATGAGAATAATTATATATTTATATTTCTTTTTAATTAGAAAAATGTCACAACAAAACACACAAATTCATAAAATACATAATATTGTTTCAGTATCTCGTATTGATTTTTGACAAATTTAGCCAAGTTAAGGATCATAGACAGCATTTCTTATTTGCTAAATATGCTGAGATCTGTATAAACAGAAAACTTGCTGTTTCTATGACCAGAGGAGATCTAAACAGGAAAATACATGATCAACATAAATGGCATGTCACACAGAGTAACTGCTCTAAGAAAAAGAACATCAAATGATACACGTCATCTCCTGAAGTCAAACCTATTAACTCTTCTGAAACTACAGTGCTTGCTCTGTAGTATTCTGAAAAAAGAGGACTCCCTCAAATGCTTTTTAACTTCCTTCAAATTGAAACCCAGCATGGTGTACAGTAAGACAAAACTACTTTTAATTAAGTAAAGAACCCAAGTTTTCAGGAACCCCTTGGATAACTAGATTGACATAACTCTTTTCCATAGAGTGGATTTACAGAGAAAAACTTGTGAGGAAAGGGTCAAATTACTCAATAAACCCCATTCAGCATACAAAACAATATAGAGTTAATAGTGGTGGGGGAAAAGCACAATGAACCCCAGAAGCATTTGTCTGCCAGCAGGAAAATTCATAGTTAAAGTCTAAACTAGAGAGAACTATACCATACCTCTGGACGACTGAGGAATATTTCATCAAACAGACTCCTAGACTCCCTAAACTTGGCGTGCCAAGCATGTAAAAACAGAAAAATGTAAGACAAATGCAACTGAAAAGCATTAAGTAAAAGCCATCCATTGCAACATACAAACAAGTCATTTAACTGTTAGCAATACTTTTGCCCATGTTAATTGACCTTTCAAAACTGACCTTGAGAATTTGAAAGGAAAACACCAAAAGCCAAGGTAACTAACTGATGACATAGGACTGCTACAATTTCTTTGATGCACTGAGCTATCTGGGAGAGTTTGAAATACATGATTACATAAAATCTATTCTTGCAAGACAAGCTACACAAAGAACTACAAAAAAAAGTACTAAAAGTTTCAGTAAATGTTAAGTTTAGATTATTCATACAATCTGTAATGCAGGGCCTATGATGAAGTCTTCAATATGATCACATTGATGCTTTTTAAGATCCCTACTTGATTCAGGAGAAAAAAAAAATGAAGGCTGTTTATTAAATGTCTGCCTTTTTATACCATTTTCCTCTCTTTTGCTCAATGAGGTTTTTGCCTTCTTTACTGCACACTTTGGATTATACCATGAAACAGTCATCAGCTTCATGTATTACTCAAGGTAACGTAAGGACAATTAACCTTTTCCAATTGTTCACATTATTGTAGTGAAGAGGTAAGCAAGCAGGGTTCACATTCTTAAGAGCACTGATTTCATGAGGCTGAAAACAAAAACTGAAAAAATTATCTTATAACCTTTATGTTTTGCAATGTGGGTAACATACAAGTCAGATACTCTCTGCAGCTGTCACTGCTTGTGATCTCCATGACAATGAAAGTGAGAAAACAATCAACTACATACCAGTAGTGCTAAGTTTAAGTCACTTAACTGTTCCTCCACAGGTATTCAGAGCTAAGGATCAAAATCCTTCTGCTCAAGATGGAAAACCACCACTCTAACCATAATGTGACCCTTTTTTTAATCCAGTCATCTGCCAGACAAAGACAGTCTTATCACACAGCTTTAATCCACCCTAGTGTAAATCCATCAGAGGAATCAAATAAGGCAGAGATTTCGTGGCAGCATCATGTGGTAAGGTTATTAAAATGGCATTAATGAAAACTACGTTGGCACATAATTTTAATATCCTTTACGAAACTGGAACTCAACTTCAGAGTTTCTTTTTTCCCAAATCTCAGCTCTGCAACCTTAATACTTTTTCTTAACTACAGTTTATGTGTGTGCATCCATGTGCTTAAAAACAAACAAAACCCAACAGCAACAACAAACAAACAACAAAAAAAAATCCACAGAAGCAAACTGAGCAGAAACTCTATCAAACTTGGTATCTTTAGCTGCCAGCAGGATGTGGCTGTTCAGTACACTGAGTGGACTTCTGACGCTACCTTAGTACTGCCGTAAATCTGTAACTTCTTAGCCAATCTTTCCTTTGGGGGAATGATGGTGTGTTCCTACTGATTTTTCTCAAGTGAGCGAAAGCCTTCTGGTGTCAGCACCTAGTACTCGGATGTCAAGTTCTACCATATGTTTTGGAAAAGCAGACTATAAAAAAGTTTATTTCTCACTTTGTCACCATATTCAACTCTCTTACCTCTTAATTCCACATTCCTCTCCTTCCATAAATCTCTTTTCACACACATCAGTTTCAGCTCCTTTCCCAGTAAGTAACCCGTTTTGTCCCCACTTGGGTTTCTTTCTCCACCAGTCCCAGTCTACCCTCCCTCCCACTTCCCATTTAAATCCCTACATACCCCCTCCATAACATTGCTCTCCATTCACCTTTGCCTTTTTGTATTTTGACTTACAACCATTTTCTCCGACCTCTGTATTCACTTCTTGCACAACCAAACCCAGACTGTCATCCCACAACACATAAGCTGTAGAGGTTCAGTTATTGTCCTTTTCTGGGTTTTTTTGGTTTTTTTTAATTGTCCTTGATTTTGGTTTTCCCTGTGAAATTCAGGTTAAGGAAGATTGCTTGCATGTCTGAGACTTCCATCTCATAGGGTTCTAGATGCACAAAGTTTAAAGCAACAAGAATCTTGCGAGGGAATTGCACATGACCTGCCTGAAGCATCACAGGACTGGTAATGGTGCCCCAAAGGTTAAGGTTTAGGTTGCTATGTTCCAAGTAAAGTTTAAAGGTTTATCATTTCAGGTTAAGGGTTCCATTCAGACTAGCATTCCAGCAGGGCTTTTTATATGATAAGCAGTAAAGACAGACTACACAGAGCCCATGCTCCTGTTAAAGCAGTTAGAAGGTTACATTTGGATATCATCACCTCATAGTAGAAACTTGGCAAGTAACCATCTAAATGTCTCTGGTTCCCTACTGCATTTAGTAAACACATTTGCCCTCACTAGCAATGATACACAAATCCAATTTAACTTTAGCTGTGCATACCTTACAGTGAGTGTTGTGCACTGTGATTACTGCACAGCAGCCAAGGAAGAAACAGCCTCCCACTGAGTGAGCAGAATTTTTTTTCCACAGTCACAAGCACACTACAATCAATCAGATTTTAAATGCATCTCAAATGCTGTCACATTTGATTTCAAGGTGGAGATTTTTAGTGAAAGCACTGGATGCCTTATTTGGGTGTAGTATATTATATCCAATATTACCAAACCACAGGATTTCCATATTCCAGAACTTGGGAGAAAAAAGGGAAGAACTCTGCCTACAAAGCTAATGTTTGCCACTAACTGCAATACTAATTTTCTATTTTGAAGACTGCATTCTTTATAATGTTCATTCTTATAAAACTATAAACACTGAATATACACTTATCACTTAATTTAGTGTTTATCATAATTCATAGTGTGTGTGGGGGTTGTGTTGGGTTTTTTAAGTACTTGGAACATTTCTCTGAACCTCAGTGTCAATGCCTTCATGGATCCTTTTAAAAAGATCTACATTACCTGGGGCTTTTTGCCCCTTCCTCTCTAATCTGGGGCTTTTTTTGGTTTGTGGAGGTTTTTTTTGTTTTTGGTTGTTTGGGGTTTTTTTAACATCTGAAACCCTAAATACGAGCACTATGTCAACAAAGTAACATTAGCAATGGCTACTTCAATAAAAGATGATAGAACACTGGACAAACTATTGAAACTGAGAAAAATTTGGCTTTTAAAGCTGTTTAGACACCAGCTATGCCTCAGAAATGAGTGAAACTACACACTTTTCATAACACTTTACAACTTACACTATACAAAACTTAAGCATCCAAAATATTTAAATCACCAGCCCACCATTATTTTAATAAATAGGTTATTTGTTAGAAATAGATTAGCCTAATGTTTCACAAAACTGAAATAAAGCAGAACTTTATCACTTACTCGCTGGGCAACTTCTGCTGCAGCAGCAGCCATTGCTGCAGCTTTGGCCTTCTCTGCTTCATCGTAAGTAGGAAGAGAGGTAGCTACACTGTATGGAGGTGGTACAGGATAAAATTCATTGTGTGTTTCTGTTCAAAATAAAGAGGTAATGCATTTTTAAGCCAGAAAGATGTCAAGAATATTCACTTTTATATACACATAATTACTGAGCTTTAACAAACTTTTTTCAACAGGGCTGAAATTGAGATTAGTATTTCTAGTTCTTGTAAATTAAAAAAAATAATAATGAAATAAAAGTGAACGGTTTTATGGCGCTTTTAGTTGCTTGGTGTTGCAAGGAGCCAACAAATTTATGGAAAAAAGAAAACATATTATCTGAGTTATATAGCTAGGCATTCCAACCTAAGGCTTTTTACCAAATCATACAAAAGGCATGCAAGAAATACCCTAAGAAAATGCTTTTACTTGTCAACACCAACTAGTTACTTAAGTCCAGTAATAACCATGCTGTATAAAAATGGCTTTGTTAGTAACTCAAGTTCCATGAAAATCAGTTTTTCCAAGATTTCAATTTCACCACACTCTTTTAGAAATGTTCCTTTTATCAAAATGGACCACAGACTTCATTCTTATATATTGAAATAGGAGAACATCATCATACAGAATAGAATTATTATCAAAATATAAAAACGATTTAAAATACACCTTGAGCTTTCTCCTACAGCTAGTAGTAGTTTGTAACAAGACTGCTTACAGGATAAAGATATGTCAGCAGAGGTCACCTGGTAAAAGATTTGTCAGCACATCAACCCAAAGACATTACATATAGGGATAGTTCTGCATAGCTTTGTATTAAATTTGCAAACACTGTCGCAAAGAACTGGGATAGGAAATAGCTTCTTTAATCAACATGAAAAAAATTAGGTTGGAGATTACTTCTAAAATTTTTAGCTGGCACATAGGAGAGGGAAATTCAAGCAATTTTCCTGAACAGGGACTTTGATGTTGCTGCTGTAAAGTCTCAACCTCACGACAAAGGAAGCAGTGAATAATTGGAGAAAAACTCCTGTTACTCATTTTCAACAAGAAGTTTTATCAAGAATCTTTAAAACAAAAAGAATCTTTTCATTGCAGTATTTTCAACAAATGATGCCACACTCTTAAGAAGTCTGAGTTTTGACAATTCAGTGCTTTGCTGGTTTGGGGTTTTGATGGTAATTGCTGCTGAGGTCTAATAATGGACAACTAATCAAAAATGTAGATTAAACGTGGAACTGAACTACTCACAGACTTAAACAAAATCTATTACATTAATTAATGAACATCCATTTAGCCTACTAATTTGGAACAATCACCGTAATTTAGTAGTGTGCTTCTTTTGAAATAAGCAGACAAAGGACTGTGCATAAAAGCAGAGCTTTCTGCTGCAATTGTGTGCATATAGGGAAAAAAAGAAAAAAAATATCATAGCATCGTACCACTTTGAACCAAGCTCTGATTCATACACACTCCTCCCTGACAAGCTGCTATGTAAAAAAAAATACCTGAGGTTGCAGCTGCTTCTACAGCTATGCTACAGTATGGTGGAGGGGAAGTATCTGCTTCAGATAAGGCTGCTGTCTGGGGAGTCTGCGCAGTCTCTGTTGTAGATGTGGATGGCTGCTCAGCTGCTGAAGGCTCTGGGGGGTCATCCTCATTGTGAAGCTTAGAAGAAAAACACACAAATTTCAGACACATTCAGGGAATACTTTCCATGACAACTCAGTATGTGCAGAAACATCTTCAAAAGGGGAGAAGCTTACTCTTCAAAAACCAAACATTTACAAAACAGCAGGTGATTACTTTAAGTAGTCCAGTTAAATCCCTTTAAGCACACAACTGAAGATTATCTTAACTGACTTTCCCACTCCCACCCCCGAAGTAAATATCTTCTCACCAGTGATTTCACAAAGTCTTCAAAATCTCGGGGGGTTTAATGCTTACTACAAGAAAAAATGCTGCCTATAAAATACAATTATGTTAATACTTTAACTCACTGCATTTTTTTCTAAAAAATGTTCATAAGACGTGTATTGATGTTGCCTGCTGTTAAGTCTCCAACACCCCAAAGAAAAGTCACAACTTCGTGACAAAGGAAGCAGTGAATTAATTGAAGAAAAAAAAAAAAAAGACTCCTGTTACTCATTTTCCACGAGAAGTTCTATCAAGAGCCTTTAAAGCAAAATGAATGATGAAAAATTAAGGATAACAGCAAGAATTACAAGCATAGAAGATATTTCAACAGTAGACAGGTAAATTAAAAAGACAGCACAAGAAAACAGAAAATGCTTCAAAAGAAGTTAGCAATAGAACAACTTAGTGTCATTTTCATTTGGCTTCTACGACACTCTCCTTTTTAAGTGTGTCAAATAAGACTAAGTAATAAAGCTACTTGCTAAAGCATTTTTCATCTTTTTCAGGACTCCCTCCAAACACAGTATTCAAAGAACTATAGTTTAAAGGGTTTATCTCTAAACTACACATATATGCACACGCATATGTAAGCATATATATACACTCAAGTACAATACACACACACACACATATACACATTGTTAAGAGGAAGTCACCTTCAGTGGAACTGACAGGGGCTATTGAGGAGTTTTGGGTACTTAATGGCTAATCAGTAATCCAGAAGAAATAGTGACCTGAGAAATAGTATAGCCATTTAGGGCAGTTAAGGCCAAAGAACACAAAACCACTTGGAAACAACCTATTATATTTAGGGACACAGAAAGCAAATGAGAATACAAAATACTAAAAAGGTTGAACAGGTCAGAAAAACAACTTTAGAGCTATCAATGTTATGGCTCTAAATTAAGCACAATCATTCACAAGAAAATATCCAGCATTGCAATGGATATGGCCAAAATCAAACCACTTTCAAATAAAACTGTCAACTGAGTAGCAAAGAGACAGATAGCAGAACATTGCTGCCGTACTTGTACACTAATGGCTGGTAAACCCACCCTCATTTGGGATGTGTATGTTGCTTTGGCAAACCCACCACAGTGACCTGGTCTATGAGTGGGGGAAGCAAAGCCTAGTTAATGGATTTCTGTCTGTTAACTCCATTCTTACTCTCCTTCTGTCCTCCACTTCAATCACTACAACATTTTTTCCCTTCCAAGCTGTAGTAGCTGCTGTCAGTATCCTGAAGACACAGAGATCCACAGCAGCTCATTGGTCAAACAGCATATTTCTGCTCAAAACCCACTTCGCCATTACAGAGGAAATGAATTTTGTGTCTTCTACACGCTTTCTTGAAAGTTGCCTTTCTGTAATTATCTGTAATTTCAAAACAGTTACAAATGATGGAGGCAACATGATGATGGGAAAACTACATGCTTCTTGTCTTCAAAAACTAAGTTAACAAGTCATTTAATGGTTATAGCAATTACCATTAGGAAACATAAAAATCCCACCCTAAGGACTCCCTACAAGAGTCCCCATTATGTCCTCTAGTACATGCAAACAGTCTTTATTTTGTAAACATAAATGTAAAGATGAGTCATATTATCTTTATCTAATGCTTGATCATATTTAGGGACCAAGCACCTCCATTTACCCTGTTTTTTACTATACAAACCTTTTGGAAATTCTGAAAGGCATCAAGGTTATCCTATCGCAGCAAGACTCCTTACAGAAATGGATTAAGCAGCTTGAGTGTTTACAGTTGGAATAACACACGGGTAGTTCCATGAATATACACCAGCTTTTTAATAGTTCTCACTCAAGTGCCCTGTTCTCTCCCCAAGGCAGCAACTTCAGTTCATCTTGAGGGAACCCACTGGGGTAAAAAACCAAACCAAAACAACAAAACTCCACAACCACAGCAAAACTTGCCCAGAGAACTGGAAATTGCGCCTGTGGCAGCAGGGTAGACAGCGGTGGTTATATCTTTTTGTCATATCGCAACTTGGCCTTGTCTTCACAGGGCACTGATTTTCCTCTGAGCAGTCACCAGTTTGCTGGAAATCAGTAGGAATCCAACTACCTTTGAGCCTCCCCCTTCCCGTTTAATTTTGGCTTATACTGGCTGGTAAATTTAGAAGTTATTTTTGGAGACAGGGGAAGAAGCAGCCTGACACTGCACAGGTTTAATTGCCATAGAAACCAAGCTAAAAACACTCAAAAGGGAACAGAAAACGTCTGTTTCAAAGAATTACTTATGCTATGTACATAAATGTTACCTCAAACAGCACTTAACGTTAAAAATGTAGAAATAGTATCTAAAGATTCCCTCCCCCAATACTGCCTATTTTGCCCACTTTTTAAATTAAAGGACTAAAGAGAACTCACAGTTTATCATTCCAGACCCCTTCCAGACCCCCAATGAACCATTTTACAGTAGCATGCAATACAGATGCTTTTGCCCAGATTACGGTCAAAACAACTGCCAGGACCTATTAAATTGGAAACAACTGTAACTTAGTGTCTTCCCCTGACCCACCCTCACATTTTAACAGCAGGACACAAAGACATCCTCACATCCTTCACATCTCACTCTGCACTCAGGGTATCTGTCTTACTACATGGAACTTTCCAATTAAAAAAAAAAGGAACACTTCATTATTAGACACAGTACACTTAAACTGCTTATACAAGTATTTCAGTCCCTGCTTTCACAGCCCTCAAACTACAGCACATTCAGGCTCAAAAGTCATGAAGCTCATATTCAAGATATATCTATGTTTGGACACTTAAAATTCAAAGTTCAGTCAAGGAGCGATGGCCCTCTGCCACCAATGACTCAAAATCTCATGGTAACTACTAAAGAGCATACAGCAAAGGAAAGAAATATTCATTTCCTTCATATGATTTCTACCCTGTATTATCTTCAGTTTCTTTCCAAGGAAAAGCTCCAGAAAACAATGATTCACTTTCATTCCAGAAGTTAAAATAATGTCAGACCTTTCGGCACCAAAATATTGTGGAGAATACACCTACCTTTATTTGTTATACATACATATATATGAGTAATTATTAATAATTTCTTTAAAGAAGTACTGGACCTCCTCCTGGACCTCCTCCTGCAATTTATTTCCTTAAGTCTGTTATTTTGTTTGTGTAATCATTTCCAAAGTAATCAGAGGCAATGCCTTAAAGCAGCTGGTATCATACAAAGAACATGAACCACAGGAAAGGCCTTAGTACAGAAGCCTTTGTTGAGGGGACTGATGCAGATGCTTTTACGGTTTCAGATTTTCGAAATCAAAACTTAAACTGGGAGGAAGATTTCATTCTCTACTTCACATTTTTCAGTTACCTGCAGGTAGTAATTTTGTCTGACCTAATTGTTCTAGAGTGGCAATGAAGGCAAGTTCTTAAAATATGCCAATAAAAAAAACAAAACAGAGGAAAATGGCATAATAAGATGTCTTATGTCACCTGCACCATACGTATACAAGGCTAGAATAATTTTTTCTGATATAAAGTGCATTAAGGCAGCACACGCTCTAGTCATAGTTTAACACAAGCAGTACTCTTCGTGTTACCTCATTTTATGCACCTTTCAAAAGCTGCTCTTTTCTCATGTCATGATTCATAGAAATCAATACATTATAAAAACATTGCAACATAATTTCAACAGCACACTGAAAACATTTTAAAAGATTTTCTTTATAAACATACACTATTTTCATGCTATGCATATAATTTCTTTAAGTGAAACATAAAATTATGTAGAAGATACTGTCACAGGGGGAAAAAATTCCAAACAACTAGCCAGCTTTCTTTTTCTGTTTCCTTTTATACCTTTATTACTAGTTCATCTTGATGATGCCCGACTTTTACATAAGCTTTTATGTAAGTTTTAGTAGTGACAGTCCTGCCTGGGGCTTCACATAAATTACAAGTACTTTTACGGTGTCCTCCTTTCTAGCCTTTGCAATGATATTACTTTTCTTAAGAAGTTCAGCTCCTCCAGTTTTGACCTCATGCTGACCAGTTTATGGGTTCTTCCAAACGACATTAAAACAAATACAATGCATAGAAACTCCATAATGTCAGACTTAATATCCTGCCTTGAGTAAAGGTGAGGAGACAACTAAGTACATCATGAAAGTTTAACCTTTGTATGCAAACCAGTCAGTTGATACACTTCCTCCGCAAAAAACAAGGCTCTGAGCAACAGAGGTTCACCATCTTCTTACTTCATAGAGGTTATCACTTTGGTTTTCTACAGTCAGTTTTTCAGACTATGCCAAAAGGTCAACCAAAAATACCCACTTACTGCAGCTTCCAGTGCTGGAGGGACTGAAGACAGACTCATCTTACAGCGCAGTACACAAAAAGCATTCTAACTTTTCTGCAGCAGATCCATGACATCTTCCATACTGGTACAGGGGTATCTATTCCACAGAAATTCTACTGTTCTAAGTACCACAGGTGTAACCAACAGTAGGTTAAAAGAAAATTGCCATCACTTTCATTAAGCTTTCAGGAACCTTCTCACCTATCTGTGTCACATCCAATATTTTCATTTGCTGAAAAAAATCAAAGGTCTCTTACACCTGCCAACTGGTAGCGATTTGCAAACCTCTACTAAACTGTTCCCTACAAATAAGAAAAAAAAAAAAAAAAAAAAAAAAAAAAAAATCAATCGAACAAATACAAGCTGTGTATTAAACACTTGTTTTGTAACCACATTTTGCATTTGTCCAGATTTAGTAGTCTAAAAATAGGTTTATTCGTCTGTAAGCAGCAAAAGAGTAATCTTGGCATTTTCAAAGGAAAAAACATAAGGAAATCTGGAAATAAAATTTAATTCTGCACCTGATATAAAAATACTTCATGTTAGGGATAGCTTTGACCTCTGCTTACCCCTCTCTATTGTTTCTGAATGAGACTTCATAGTCTCCACAGCTCATGATATGGACTATCACATTTTGTTTTTAGAAAACCCCTTAATGCCCATACCATTAACCCATAAACACCATTCAAGTGCTAAGATCAATCACCCCTAACTCAGGCACTGAACAATCAAAATTAGAATCAATAATCTGAAATTACACTCAGGTAAGACTTACAAGAACAGAAGAGATAAATAAATTCTTATGCAAAGTAATTGTTTTAATTTTCTTGTTTATCAGGAAAAACATCTCCACAACGGCCTTTGAAAGAAGTGTTTCACAATTTTATAAAATAAAAGAATTCTTGAGGGGAACAAAAAAAATCCAAACAAATACACAAACAAAACCCTCAAACCACACTGTATTTTAACTTATTAGCTTTCTCCTATCAGTTCTTATGCTCTACCAATAAGGTAGGTTACAAAATCATCAAGCCTTTTTCTTCAGATGTCTGTTGTAAAACCAACCTACCACAAGTCCAAGCAGACCAGCTAGTGGGAAGGCAGCTATTTGCACCAAATGCACTCTCGCCCAAAACAGTCCTGGCCACAGCCGCAACACTCCAGAGAAACATCATCCTCAAGATTAATAAATACTCTACTGAAGATCTAAGTAATCAACCTTATAAAGCACTGAAGTACATTCCAGTAAACCACAAAAGTCTAGCAACTATCTGCTACTTTTTGCTTTTATGCATTTAAAACTATGTGATCAAATTTGATCAGAATTCCTGACTGCACAGACGAGATCCACATCACTTTTTTTCCCCACCATCCTATCACTTGGCAAGCATCATCTATAAGGTACCCAGATCTAGCATTAGCCCTTCATGACACGGGAGTGGGTTGGGTTTTTTTTTCTTAATGCATCTCTGCAGAAAGTTTTCATGAGTAGTCAGTATGTTAGAAAGTCAAAGGTGTTAAACCTGCACTAGAAGCAGGAAAGCGGAACAAAAGTCGGCTGCTGCCATTCCACAGCTGTGTAGAAATACCAAGTGTCTGCTAAATAAGGATTAGGTACCATGGAAACCCACAACCTCTGGAGGCAAACTTCTATGTTGTAATACAACAGCCCTTCTGCCAAAGTGAGACTCCTCATATATACATGATCCATAGCAAGTGACAGTGTTGTACACGCACTTCATAAATCACTCCAGTCAACTTTTCTTCAACTACGGATCTTTAACCTATTGGATTTTTTTTATTATTATTACTAAAGTATTCAGAAATAATGCTGAATACTGGAATTCTGGCATGATCCAAAAAGATTCTTCATATTTACTGTAAAATTATAAACCTGGCATATCCAAGAGTTTTTCCTATTACATTGCTACAGGAATTAATAATGAAATTTGCCAACAAAAAAAAAAAACACTATGTTTATAAATACTAATAAAGACTACGGCCAAGACCAGCATTTTTCAAATCTTCAAGCATGAGTATAAAAAAATATTTCTAGAAAAAGAGCTGGTAAAAGCTTACTTTAAAGCTTGTACACAATGAGCTACTGCAACCCTGACCTATTCTAGAACACAGAAGTTACTCAACAGATTACCTCATACCATGTAGCCTTCTGTTTGTCAAATGGTAACTTGAGAACAGGTTGAGGAACTTGTGTAAATTCTGTAAACAAAGTATAAAATTTCTGAATCCTTGAATGCTTTCTGCTTAGAAGTGAGAGACCCACTAGTTAAAAGGAAATACATTACTGAGACCAGCAGTCATCTATAAAGTGCTCCGTCTGCAACACAATCATCAGGAGGTACACAGACAGCACATGAGCCTTAGTCACGTATTTCAAATCTTTTTCCTCAGATTCCCCTGATATTCACAGCTGTTATATTATGGCTGGTAAAGCATACATCTCTACCAACCCCATTTCTATCCATTACAGATTTAATGTGCTTGAATTTGTGTTCCTGAATCTGCTAGTACTATCTGCCTCAATGATCTGGTGTATTAACAAACCACATATGTTAGCTTCTCCTTGTGTACTTTCTTTTCCATTACTTAACAAGCTTCACTAAGCACTCTCCAGTTTTAATACTGCACAATTTGGTGAACAGCTCCACAACTGCTTTATCCACTGCCTTGGTGACTCTGTAAATGGTGATCACTTCCAACACCTACCACATATTTCAGACATCATTTTTCAGAAGTCTGCTTCTCTTTACCTTCTGTAGCTCCTCCTGAAAGAGGCCAAAACTGCATATAGTGCTCAAAATGCAGGCAGGTCCCAGGTTTCATACTGTGATGCTTCATGTCCATTCTCACTATCTTCCTGATGACGGATAATGTTTCATCAGGATTTGCTTGGCAGCTGCCACTAATCAACAGCTTCAGCTAACCACCAGTGACAGCTCCAAGAACTTCAAGTCAAAAGGACATATCTTTACTTAGCAGATTTATCGAATCAGTACAGAACACAGATCCCAGTCACTCTAAAGTTGCACAGAACATACAAAACATGCAAACTTTAAAAGTAGGAGGATAGGAAAACCTATAAAATCAGGAAATGGAAAAGAGCATCTCAATAGTCAACAGTTAGTTTCAGCTTCCATTTCAGTCTACATTGATCTGGGCTGAAAAATTCAATGTTGATTGGAAAGGCTGAATATTTCTCTAAATACATTATGCATGTTTCACTTAAAGGCCCAAGTACAGTAGTAGGGCACATGCACAGAACTCCCTAACAAAGACAATGCAGGAGGACGCTGAAAATAGCAAGTTCATTTTACAAGGGGAGGGATACAGAAAAAAGAGGAGTTTCTTTCTGGAGAATTATCATGGAAATTGAACTGCAGAAGCAACATACAGTTTCACCTCAAGTCGCTGACTTGAGAGAAGCAGACAGAAAAGGACTCGAGTTTGTGCCTCCTGTAACAGATCTAAGTAAACGTCCTTAAAAATTCAGCAGGAAAACTCCAAGAAAAACTTCAAATGTCTCAACTTTGTTGGCAACACGAAGCTTTATTGCTTGTCTGTGAATAAAGCTAGTCAAGCAGAACAGTTTCCTACTTCACAATACAGAGGAGCCCAAAATGAAACATTAAATAAATCAGTAGATATTATTAATTAATAAGAGCAAATACACTCTTATTAGCAGGTCAATCATGCCTGACTTTCTCAGCATAGCTCATTTTCTTCGTAGCTGGAAACAGAGTACTCAAGCTCCTCAATTTACAGAGATAACACAGACAGACATTTCAAAGGCTTAAAAACCCCACACACATACACAACACCAGCTGAGCATGCTTACTGCGCATCCCATGCGGAAGAACAGGCTCAGCTGGAAAGAATTCTCTTTTTGATTTGCCTTTTTTCTCTTCCTTCCACTATGGGACTCACAGATTTAACAAAGTTTAGTAGCAAAGACAAATACAATTCATACAACAGCAATGAACATTAAGGGCCCTTTCTTTAAAGAATGTATGTGTATGTCTCCACAGATAGTATTAAGTTTTTCCAAGCCTACTGTTAAAGAGTGCCAACTAAGTATTTTAAAGCAAACCTACAAAATATGTGACCTAAAGGACAACTCTCTGAACCTCTCAGTTCCTAGACAGATGATGCACACTTTGGAAGAAGGCACTTTTCAGCAGGCAGCTAAACAAAAACAAAACAACAGAAAACACAGCAGTCCAGGAAGGTCACCTCTTTGGAAGAGTGCACAAAATGACTAACCAGTGATACCTCTAAACCATAGGGAGTATTTAAAAACACAAGTAAAAGCAAGAACTGACTTACATGAGAAAGGAACATGGGCCACACTATTCACCATCAGCTGAGGCCCAGCACTGCATGGTTTCAGCTCATTTGTTCAAATTATGCATTCTCTCTCTAGAATTTGGAACTTTAGGCTTGTGCAAGTCTTTTGCCTAATCGTTTATTCTATGCATTTGATGGAAGTCAATTTTATGACCACAACTCTGGAGTTTCAATTAAGAGCCTTAATGCTTCAGTACATGCCTTAAAAATACCTTAAGTACTGTTTCCCTTAAATTACAAAATATGACAATTGATTCAAAGTACTGCGATCAAAACGGGCAACTGGCCTCAGTACCACCCAGGACTCTTTGTCCCAGTTGTCTCATGCTTTACCATGGGCATCACTCACTCCTCAAAGATGGCAAGTGTTAACTACACTAACCATTACCAAAGCAATGCTTAAAAATGAGCTTGCGCTATTTCACACATAAACAACCCAAAACCCACAAACAAACAACACACAAAGAAGAAGACCCATCTTATTTTCTGCAATAAGGAAACAAGTGATACTCTCAGCATCCTCTTATCAATAAGATTTCCTCAAGGCTGCCCTAACACAATACTGGGGACTGCAACCAGATGATCTTTAAGGTCCCTTCCAAACCAAACTGTTCTAGGATTCTACGATCTTTTCAGACTAATCAGTGAAAAACAAAAACCACATTCAAAAATTCAAATATACATCTCTATCAAAGACATGATTCTTACCCCTCCTACAACAAGTCACCATTAACAGAATTCCTATCTAAAGGTAAAATATTATTCAAGGCTAAAATGGAGAAACTATGTGAATATGTTAAGTTACCACACAATAGGTGGGAGGATTTTTTTTTTTTACTAGAAAGCCGTATTTTACAAGAAGGAAGGTGACAAATCTCACCCAAGCACCTTGATCAGTAACTCAATAAACAGAAAAATGGGATTAGAAACAGATATAAAGTAATACACATGTTATCAACCAGATTTTTTCATGTCTACCCCCCAAAGTTTGGAGGCTTGTTTTCTAAATCCTTCTGTCTGTTCCAAGCACAGTCAGAGGAGGCATAGCCTGACACGGGGTTGCGGAGTGACTTAGTCTCAAAACCACTGTTCTGGCTACAGGGTGAACAAGCAATAAATTAGACTATATCAGTTTTGGGCTAATCTCAGTCTGTGATAATGGAAATTATGCTTAAGTGGAATAAACACTTAAATGTTAAAATGGAAATGTACTTTCCACTTTCACTGTAAAACTCAAAGCTGCAATGCATCCACATCCTGACATGTGCTGCAAGCCCTGGCTTTGCAAGTCTGAAATTACTTTAGCACAAAACAGAAGTTAATAATTTTCGCTAAAAACACAGCTGGCCAAGAGGGTGCCCATTCTACTAAAACCAGCTACCTACGACAGTACTTGTCCAGGAAGTGGGAGACCTAGGCCTGAGGCAGCTCAAGCCCACAGCCTTGGTTGTGGAATAGCTCCGTTTCAGTAGGAAGAGTTGGCAGTGCCTCTCCGACCTAACAATCTGCCAATTTTTTCATTGCTTTCTTAATCATAATTTCTCAGCATTACTTCTCTGTTTGAAAAGGGTTTACCTAGTGTAGGTGTACTGGTACACATCCATTTGTTCATTGCCCTTTCCAAAGTAGCTGATGCACATGAAGTACAGAAGGAGGTCTGAGGCTATGAAACTCAACATTCAAGTCTATCAACTGTAAACTGAGCACTGAGGTCTCACAGTGTTGGGTGAGATGACATTACCAGTTGTCACATTTTCCTTGTTTTGTCAACACTGTCACTGGGAAGAAAGTTTCAAAATAAGCCTACAATTAGCCATTTTGTCAAAAGTACCTTATTTTCCCCCACCGATAAAACTGCTACTAACATTTTGTATTAACACAGACTTCATTTCTGAGGTTATCCTAAAGTGGTTCCTACCACAGTTTTCAGATACAAACCAGCTAAGTGCTTAGAATTTCTCCTTTTTTTCAAGTAGCATGAAAACCACGTCTAGCTTGGCCATGTTACAGACGACTTCTGATAAGAACCCTGCTATATAAAGGCATTTTATTCCTGTTACTAAACTTCAGCCCTTTTTAATAGGATTAGAAGAGCTACTAGGTGTGGCATGTATACATGCCACAGCCTGAAGCTGTCCTTTTACATTATATGAGTTAGTGCCACTGCATACATCAGGTACCTCTTTCTTCTGGCTTTGTGCATCTTTTTTTCAGAACCTAAAAATGCCAGTATCCCAGTTTCACAAGATAGGCTCAAGCACAACAACAGCTTGCTGCCACCAGAAAAGACAGTCCTGTTCCTACCCTGTCCTGTATTACCTTCACGAAGAGTCAACCTTAAATTTTGTCCTACCATAACCTTTGGAGAAATACCCAAGTGCAGCAACACAGGTACATTTTGCTGGGTTTCACTATCCATTTTATTTTGTTCAGTATGGTAGAACTGGTGCCCTACATAACCAATTTGTGTGTAAACTATCTCAGGTCCCTCTGGGCCCACACCAAAAAGAAACTGCCCACATGCCACAACCTGTGCCCACATAAAGAACCAGAAAGCTACTGCAGCTGCTGTTACTCATCTTGTACTAGTGAGCCAGCATTTCTTCCCGTAAATCAGTTGCAGATCTGGGTGTTATATCTATGGCCCCCCAAAACAGATCCAAAACTGAGACAGTGATGGCAATACACAAAGTTAAACCACCAACTTACAATGGATTGGAATAGACAGAGAGGATAGCAACTGATCACCTTGACTTAGGAGACACACAGAAAGAGATCTGAGGTTTATTTCTTTGCTCGTATAAAACATGAAAGTGCTTTGAAACTTAACTAAAAAGTGAAAAAAAAAAGTAAGTAAAATATACTAGTTTTTAAGCACTAGCATTACTAATGTATATGCAAACATACCTCAACATTTATAATCTGTCTTCCTCATTTGTGGCAAGATTATTCATAAAAAATAGAGAAAAGCATTTATAAAACTAGTAAAGCTACTCTATCAAGAAAAAATCCACTATGTTTAATAGAAAAATTTGTCACAGACAAAAATGCTACAGAAATACAAAATTTTAAATGTTTATCATTAAATTAAAAGAAATCCATTTAGCTGCAAGGAGAGCCTGTTATCTGAAAGCACCATTTACCTCATTTCAGAAGACCCTCATTTGCTCTTCTAAACTAATCAAGGCCTATATGCTTGGTGTTTCACATGCAAAAAAAGCCAGTGCACGAAGAAATTTTATCTTCAACAATTAAGAACTTCATATCACTAGAAATATCAGTGCAATGTTACAAGCAAGCAACAGTAACACTTATCACTTCATGCATCTTTACACAGTACTTTTCAGTATTATAAACATAGTCCCCTAGATGCTGATTTTATCTTCCAGTTACAACACCACCACCGCATCTGTGGAAAGCAACAGAATTTCCCTAATGTAAACTAGCTCGATCTGTTTAGTAACACAGATTACATAAGAGTTCTCCAAAGACAATAATTACTATATAAAATCTGGTAGATATATTCTAGGGGGGTCTTATATCAAGGGTGTATAATAAACAGTATTTATTTTATTTGCCAATCACTATTAAGGTCAGTCCCATGAAAAGAAACAAGGAGGAAGAGATTTGTTCTTTGTGCACATTTCCTGTGTAGGCTGACTTTCATGTTTTTGAGACCTACAAAGACAACTTGACTTTGATGAAGGTTTCTAACCGAGTAACACTGTACAGAATCAATGACAATGGAGTTAAGAGATACAGAAAATTAAGCCTTTTTTTATTGTAAAACTATTCACAACACGCAGCATTATGCAGGCAAATTGACTGGAATAAAGTGTTTACAGTGCCAATTTTCATCTCTCAACCCCAGCAACACAACTTATATTCATACAAGACTGCACATCACACATCATTTACAAATCCCACCAAACCCAGCTGCTACACTGGCATGGCAAGTTCAGTGATAGCTAAATTGACATCTGTGGGGACTGCTGTCTTGGGCTTCATCTGTCCCAGTTTGCTACCTACCCATTCTATCACTTACCTACCTAGCTCTGACCACCCTGTAAATCAAAGATTGATGCCTACCTGACCCCACACTGATAACCCCAAGCTTTAATCAGCAAAGACTGAGAGGAGCTGCAAGTTGACTATAATTTGTAAGCAGTTCAGTAAATCCTGCAGAATTCAGTGTGATTTCTGTGTCTAAATCACTCATATGCATGTGAAGTCTTTCCTCATGACTCAGTTACTGGAAAATCACATTTCACAGAAGAAAAAAAAAAAGGCAATCTTGACTTCTAATACTTAGATGCTTATGAAGTTTTATGCACTGCAGAAAATGGCTCCATTTTTTTTCTTTGTTCCCAGTATAGATTCACAAAGCATGATTCAAAACACTATTTCTGCAAAGTAGACTAGGAACAGACATTTTAGACAAGATAATAATGCACAAATGAAGGTCAGATGACAAAAAGCTGGAAGCTAAGAAGAATAAGGGCAATGAGCACTTAAGAATTTTTATGTGAATTTTTCTAAAGTTCATGCCTCGGTTCCCTTACCCAACAAGCAGAATAGGGAAGAAAAAAAAAAATACAATAAGGAAATGACACAACTGAACTGACTACACCTGGAACGAATGTAAAATTTAAGACACATTTACCAACAGGACTGCAGCATGCAAGTGACTAAGGGCAAAAAAAAAGGGAAGTAGAGCAAGAGAACAAAGGTTGGCTAATTTACTTCTGATGTCATACTCCTTCAGGGAAGCATGACAAATTCTTACCTATCAATTAGCTGTCTTTTTGCCCTATGAAGAGAGGACGAAGAAGGAGGGGTGGAAAGCAGTACAGATCACACATGCCCGTGGCAGGCAGTTACCTAATGATGATGTACCACCTGCTCTCTGCTCACAACACTTTGATGCAGTCCCAAGTACCAGCTTCCCAACAGTTGCCTGGTTTCAACGCTTTTATACTGCTCTTTAAATAAAACACAGGCATGCAAGGAAGAGTAAGACCAGAACAAAGCTTTAGAACTATTTCTGACAGAGATAAAACCCAAGAGAAGCTGAGTGTTAACTTCATGATTAGACATTTTCTGTTTCATAAGAAGCCATAAAACTGGCTAGTTATGCTAAAGCTCAAAGCTAAATTGCCTGCTATTCTGAAAAGTCTTTCAGTTTAAGTGGCTTGAAGAAACCACAAATAAAAAGAGGCAGCAGTGAGATGGCTCTTCAACCCCACTGAAGTGCTACTGTCACTGCCAGGAACAGATATGCAAGTCAGCAAGTAATTCTTCTATTCTTTTGCTAATAACATACTATTGCCTATAATTCCATTTAGAAGAGGACTTGCCCTGAATAGGGCAGAACATACCAGTGAGAAGTAAAGGCAAAATTGGGGGGGGGGGGGGGGGGGGGGAAAGACATTTGTTATTATCAATGAGAAAACAACCAAAAAAAAGACAAACAGTGAGCATAGCAGCACGCAGATTTTGTAAGCTTAGCATTAGGGCAGTGAGCCATTCACAACACCAGTACTAACCACATTAAGTCCTATTTTTCTTCTATATTTTGTCCTTAAAAATTAGGACACTTCCATAAAAATCTGCAATAATCTATTGCTTACTACCTATCACAGCCGTTATGGAAGCAAATACATCATAACGCTTAATATCACATGCTTGAGTAATCAAGTGCTAATCAACTATATCTGCAATTGCCTTACTCCTTCCATTCTCTGACCCAACACACTAAGTCAATAACATCACAAAAATCTCAATGTCCGCAAGCCAGCTATAACAGAAGATTAAACACCACACTCTTTCCTATGGAACAGGAATCAGTAAGACTGTATTTTAAATTCTGCAGTAAATCAGAGGCTAAGACAGCACTTTCACTGTGACTTAAAACAAATTCAATGGAAATTAACATACTGTAATTACTAAAGCTTTAGAGAACACTTCCGTAACAAAATCCAGTGACACAAATTGACCACAAAGTTTAACACTCACAGGCAGCTGACTAGGCCAACTCCTATTGTCAAATACTAAGATAAACCCTTTTGGAAGGCCACACCAAAAAGCATTTACAAAATTGGGCACCAGCACCATCGCTAGATGTTCCAAATAAAATGTAACATAAAAACAGTACACAGGCAAATTATTTCTTTGATTCATCTTACCATATTTTTTCCCCCACTTCTTTGGGTAACGTAATTAAAATTTCCCTTGTATCTGTCTGAAGTGTAATAGCATATAGTCTTAAGGCCTTCTAAGACATATGCAGGCTACTTCAGGCCTCAGAGAAGACAGCATTTGTAAGCTCTTAAGAAAAGGCTCTGACAGCATTTATCATTCTCCGCTGCAAATGAGGAGGAGTGACTTTAGGACTTCTGCTGATTCCAAGTCATGGTAGCATGGTGCAGGAAGAGTACCATGCTGAAAAGCACTGACCCATAAAGCACTTGGAGACTAACTAGCATCCTCAAATCATACGTCATGCCTGAGAAGCTGTAGGGTGCTCGTCAGCTACACAACAGTCTCAGTATATCATCATGCAAAAGCACAAAGATTTACCACACTGTAACACTATCAAAATAAATATTCCAACCCATTACAAGGGGTTTACTTTTTTGTATTTTTTTTATATCATAACCTAGGAACAACCTGAATATAAGAACCAGTATTTAGCTCTATACACACACAGAAGTAAATGTGATTACTTCCATGGACAGCTTCCACTGCTCAAGCTGTAAAACACGAACAGCAAGATAAAAAATTTAGGATTTATCAGAAGACCGTAGTAGAAATCTGAATTACAGACATCACCAGAGATTTCAGACTTCTACAGTATACCCTTGCACAAACAGCAAAGCCATGAAGCACAAGGGACTGAAGGATAAAACCGAAACCTCTAAGGAGTCTGACTGCACCCAAGTCATTTTTTGTGACCAGTAATCAGAAAAGCTTACATATTTTGAGTAAAACTGACATTAAGTTAATGACTGTAAGATTAAAATAACCAATGTTAAACTAATAGCTGTTAGAAACAAGCAGTACACTCAATTTGGGCAGGAGGACAACCTTTTGCATCCTAAATGATTATTACTGTATCAGAACTCAGGAAGGAAAGCATGAACATTGAAACTGGACGCAATGGACTGCAAAGCACTGAGGACTGCTCTTCACAGCAAGACTCGTGCGTGCCTGCGCGTGTGCATATACACGCACACAGTGGGTTACTGAAGGTCAGCCTCTTGCATTCCATAGCTCCTCCACTCAACCTAAAGCCAACCAATGTACACGTGTTTGTATACACAAACACACACCGGCTTAAAGATGACAACACACGTACACGCATCACCCTCGGTCCCTGTGCCAGGCACCCAGGAGCTATGAAGAGTAACCAGGTCCCAGAGCAGAACCGCCGCTGGGCTCGCAGGCACGCACTGGCTCACCGGCAGAGCGAACCCTGCCCTTCCCCGGCTGCGCAGGAGGACAAACGCGAACCGTTGCCCTGCTCGGGCTGCGCTTGCCCTGCTCGGGCTGCGCTCTCCCAGAGGCCCGCCGCTCCCCCGACACCGGAGGGGCAAAACCCGCCTCCCCCAGACCGGGACCAACCGCCGAGGAGCAGCCAGAGGAAGGGGCGGGGGGGGAGGGAGCGGGAGAAGCTGGTTTCTCCTGCAGGCCAGCGGCGGGGCCGGGGCTGGCCCGACGTCCCCTCAGAGGCCGGGCGCCTCGGGAGGAAGGTGGAGGGGAAAGGCCACCGGGGCCGCGCCAGCCGGACAAGGCCCTTCTGTCAGCTCCCCGCCGCCGTCGGAAGAGGGCACTGGGCCGCGCTCGGGCTGGGCCGCCGCTGGAGAAGCGCCAGGAGGTCCCCGACAAAGCCCCACGCCTGGGAGCCGGGAACCGGGGGCTGGCGGAAGGACATCCCAATCTCCCCCTCCCGCGCCGCCCTCCCCAACCCGACCCGAGGAGGTAGAGGAAGGCCAGCGGGGCCTCGCCAGGGACGCCGCACTCACCACTTGGTAGCGGCTGGCGGGCTGGTGGTGATCCATCCTGTCCGCCCGCCGATACGCACCGTCACGGCCGCAGCTGCTCCCACCGACCCCGCGCCCCGTCGCGTTCCTCGGCCCTTCCCCCGCCCGCTCCACCGGAGCCGCCACCGCCCCGGCCCTGCCCTCCCCCGTCCCGCTGCCCGCCCCGGGGGCGGAGCCGGCGCACGCCCCACCCCTCCGACGCGAGGGCTGCCTGCCGATTCATACCGCCCGTGCGGCGTCACGACGCTGGCTGTCGCGCATGCGCGGTGGTGGCTCCGAGCGCGGCGCGGGCGTGTGGGGGTCGCGTTGCGGGCGCTGTGTTGTTTGTTGTAGCGCTCTGTTGCTCCCCTGTCTGCCGCCCCGGCCTCGCCCCTTACCGGTGTTCCATTCGCTCGCCCTCCTGTGGGCATCGCCGTCTTCAGTGCCGCTGCTGAGGGCACTGAGGCTTCGGGTCTCCTCTCGATCCCCTAGGCCGGGGACTGCTGGAGGCTCTGGGTCTGCCGCGGGCGTACTGTGCTGAGCTGTCAGGCACTGAGCCCTCTGGCCATGGTGGCGGCTGCCCTCTTCATCCTCTAAAGTGGCGTACGTGCTGCCTAGCTCATGAGTGATTGTCAGGGCATCAGCCCTTTCGCTTTCCTATGCACTACTATTCCGTGAGGCTGTTGTGTCCCAAAGCCCATGAGTTGGTTAGACACTTACCTCCCTGGGGCAAGGAGTAGGATATGCCACAGAAGACATCTTGGGGACCTGGAGTACTGATAGTACTGATTTTAAATGGGTATCTACCAAAAGTAATTACAAGTCATGAGCCTTTTTGCTGTCTGTTCCGTTGAAGATGAAACAGTTGTATGACCAGAAAGTGTGACTTTCTTCTCACTTCTTCCATAAAACCAGAAATGCTTATATGTTTATGACCTGGGATAAACCAGTGAAAAACACTACGTATAGTGGTATATCATATGAGATTGACTTGTCCCTAGGTTCCCAAATTGTCAGACATACAACTGTGGTATGAAACAATTCAGCAACAGCTGTAGCAACAGTTCCTACTGTTTGTATATGTGCTGGAGTATAACTGATCTGCAAAGTAAATGCTTGCACGGAAGCAGCTTCCTGCTGTCACTAGTGTCTCACATGGAAAACTTTATCCCACGGCCCAGATCAGCACCTTCATGCAGGCTGCTTGCCAGTATGGAGGCTGACCTGTGCAGCAGGGTAAGTGTTTTTGTGCAGGCAGTCATTGCAGGTAAGCGGGATGAGGACGCAGTGGGAATGGAGTCAAGTTCCAGTGTTGCAGTGGGAGGGCAGAGAACTGGGGAGCCAGCTTACACTTTTGTTTCTAGACAAGGTGGAAGTGAATGCATGCAGGATTCTGAGGGAGGAGGAGGAGGCAGAAACATGAGGCTTTCTGTGTGTGCTTGCAGCCCATATCTGGCTAATGCAGCAGTTACTGAAACTACCCAAACCAAACAAGTTTGGGAAGTTCAGGCCTACTCTATTGTTGCTTGTATTCATTATGTTCCTAATACAAGAACTCTGCTGCACATCAAAAGCCCTATCAGTTAGGAATCAAAGTTGGCAGACAAATATAGGTTAGAAATGGATTAATATTATTATTTTCCTATCAGGATTTCCTCCTTTTTCCTCTTTACCTCTCCACATAATGAAAGTTTCTGTGTTTAATTATTCTGATTTAAAAAGAACAGTTATTAGTAGAGGTCATACTGAGGTTAAGAATAGTTTGGACAGAGTACTGCACTGTGCTTCAGTTACCAAATAGGAGGAAAATGTCTTAATTATATGACCAGATTTCATGGGAAATGGAATTTGGACCATTTGTGTAATGGGTTTAAATTCTAGTATCTCCTATATTGTTAGAAACAAACTTCCCCAAAGTAAACTATTTCTGAAGTGTTGCATGCGACATCTGAGCCCAAGAAAGTGGTGTTCAAATGAGAAATAGAGTGTTGATCTCAAAGGTCGAAGATGTCACCTGACGTCCATGGTTTTTGCAAGTGGTTTTTTGTATCTCACCTCTGTGGAATACTGTCCTAGAAACTCCAACTTGGGCCCCAGTTAATAGCTGCCAAATAGCACTGCAGTCTGTAAATATTAGAACACAATTGAGCGAGCATTTATTGAGGTATAACTTTCAGTTTTGAGCTTGTGCAAATCACTTTTAATGGAAGAGAAAACAGGAGGCAAGAACCAGAGTGTCTGTAACAGAGAAACTAGAAAATACTCCATAGAGCTTAGGAAACGAGTCAGTCAAGGCAGGGGTAGATTTAGTACAGGTAATAAAGGTGTGTGTGGGGAAGGAGTTCCTTACTTGGGGACAAGTTTTAGATGGGTTATACAGCTTAGGAGATACTCAGAGACCCAACTTATTTCTCTTCAGGAATGTTATCTTCAGGAAGTGTACTTGCAAGACATCCTCCAAACAGACAATGTGACTAATTTAAGCCTTAAGTATGTCCACCTTTTAGTTCTTATTCTTTCTGGAACATTGTATTTTTTTTGTTTGTTTTTTTAACTGGGTAGGAGGCTGTGTCATTGTGATGGTAGAAGGCTGAAAAAGGATGTCCTGAATTTCTTCCAGATCTTTGTATTTTCAAAATAGTGCTATTTCTATATTTTAATTTAACTGTCTGGTTCCAGAGGTTGTGACTATGGCACAATAGTAACCTATAATGCAAAGTAATGGTCAAGCACTAAGGCACTCTTGAATCATAAAACGACTGAGGTTGGAAGTGACTTCTTGATGTCCTCTGGCCTGATTTTCCTGCTCAGGCAGCCTGGAACCATGCCCAGGTTTTTGAATATTTCCAAGGATGGAGACATGGGAAGCTCTCTGGGCAACCTGTGCCAGTGCTCAATCATTCTCACAGTAAAAAAAAGACCACTTTTCCTGATGTTCAGAGGGAACCTCCTGTGCTTCAGGTTGTGTCCATTTCCTCTGCTCCTGTCTCTGGGCACCACTGAGAAATGCCTGGCTGCATCCTCTTTGCACCCTCCCTTCGTGTGTTTATATACATTGATGAGACCCCCCCTGAGCCTTCTCTTCTCCAAGCTAAGAGTCCCAGGTCTTGGAGACTTTCCTCACAGGAGAGATGCTCTGGTCCCTTCATTGCCTTGGTGACCCTTTGTTGGACACTCTCCAGTGTGTCTATGTCTCTCTTGTACTCCCTTGTACAAAATACATATTGAATGTGAGAATTGAATGTGTATTTCAGAACTGTTAGGACTTGTGAAAAGAATAACCCATGTTGACTAAAACACTTCAGTACTAGTTTTAAGGTTTAATTTTTCAGTTCGACCTTCTTAAACCGTAAAGGCCTGCAGTGACAGTAATGGTTAGCACTGTAATCACACAGTAAATTGTTTATTGTAAAATATCTGTATGTAAGGAAACATAAATAGTGTTCTAAATAGCCTATAAACAAAAAAGTATCAAAATGGCATTTAAAAGAAAGTACTGCTTCAGATTTGTTTTACAAAAGAGGAAACTTAATTGCTGTTGGTCAGCAAGTTTCCAACAGTTTCAACTTTGCTCCACCATGAAAACAAGCCAAGAAGAGAATCTTGGTAGAAATAGCTGTTGCAATTCAGATCTGTGAAAAGTTGACTTGGAGGACATGATCTGAACTCAGACAAATCTGAACATAAGTGGGCACAGGCAAGCAGTACAAGACTTAGCAATTTTAAACTTGTTTTTTCATTCATTATTGAGACAATGGCCCGCAAATAAGAACTATATTGAACTTTACACTTCTTCACCTGTATAAACCTATTCAATTTTTTAAGGTTTCTGATGGAACTTAGATTCCAGAACTAGGTTCATTTTAGTGTAATAAACGCACAAAAAAACATGCTGCATAGTTCTATTAATCTACAGTTCTGTACTATTTTAAGTAAATATTATGCTTACTGCCCTATTCTGCTGTCTTTGTAAAACATTTAGAATAAAAGCTTCTATATAATGTCTATTCAAAAACTAAAGAAAGAAAATATTTCAGGTTTTTTTCCAGGATAGCTCTGTTTTGTATCTTAAGCATTGATTTTCAAACCTCAAGTGTAGGTAATTCAGTGGTAAATAAACAAATTTTTCCAAATGTAAATCTTAATGTAATTAATGTACCTAATTTATTCATTGACTGACCTGAAACCAGGCTCTGAATTTACTGACTATATTTGTTTACCTCACTGTTTTCAAACTCTGTTTATAAATTCTTTAATTCCATGTTCTTGGTTATGTAAACTGCACAAGAGATCTGATCTCTGTATGGGTTTAGATAGCTACTTGCAGCAGGAAGTTGGCTTAAAGAAACCACTGGGACTGAACTTTTAGAAAGAAACAGCAGGAGGTTGGCTTGCTTTGCTTCATCTTTTTCTGTCCTTTTTTAGGCAATGTAGGCAATGCCAGAGACATCATTGATAGGAATACTGGGCTACTTTTAAGATTTCATAGCTGAATGCAGATTGTCATCAGATATCCCTGTTCAGTGTGTGTACATGTGTATAGTCTTATAAATCTGGTCCTTGGATATGTCCAAATACCATGCTGATATACCTGAACCAGCTTTAAATGTCATTGCTGCAACACAGAGCTGAGGGTGGGAAACCTCTCAAATATTTGCCTTTGTCTAGGGTTGATTTTGCAGTCTGCATGGATCTCTGTACTGCCACAGCTATTTCCTGTTAGTCACAGAGACAGTTTGAAACTAGTTCAGGTATATTCTGACAAGCGCCTCATAGTGTGTAGCTGCACTTTGTCTAAATCCCTGTGTCTCTGTTGTCTCTCTTACAACCTACATTAATAACTTCTGCTGTAAAGCAGGAGACCATGGATGTGAAGGAACATTACCTGGCAGACATAGCTACACTTCAGACAAATTCAGGGAGCTAGTGGTCACATTAGCAGCAGCACACCTTCTTCAGTGTAGCTTGGTGGTTTTGCAGAAAAAAAGAGCATAGCGAGCTGCCACTGGAAGACAAGTGCTTAGCCAGCATTGCAGAGTAAGCTGTGAATCTAGAGGAAATGGTACAGTGTCCATAAATAAACGCTGAGGCAGCATGTGCTTGTCTCTCAGAGTAGATTTTTCTTAAAAAAACGTATTTTTACATAATGTGATCCAGACTGGATGTTGCTGTGAAGAATGGATGCAAAGGTTGACACCATTTCACACAGGTGACAGGGAAGCATCTGACGCAAAGTAGGAAAGACCTGCTTAGCCCTACCTCTTTGGAGAGGCATGTGGTCTTTGAGAGAAGTCAGTACAAAGCAGGAGAATCCCAGGTGTAAACACATGAGTGTGTGCCAGTTGGAAGTTGTTCTCTTTAAAACTATCTATCTCCTTTCTTTAAAATCTGTAAGTTTATAACTTAGTTTTTGAAAATGCCTTGTAATAAAACATGATAATTTGAATACTTGTGTTGTGGTTTAAGCCCCTCACACAGTTCATTCACTCACTCTCCCCTTTCTTTCCCCAGTCCTGGGGGGATTGGGAGGAGAATCGAAAGAATGCAACTCCCACAGGTTGAGATAAGAACAGTTTAGTAACTAAAGTATAACACAAGACCACTACTGCTACCACCAATAATAATAATGACAAGGCAAATACGAGGAAACAATACAATTGCTCACCACCTATACTCAGCTCGACCAAGCAGTGCACCCCCACCCTTCCAGGTCTCTGCTGTGGCATGGAATACCTCTTTGGTCAATTTGGGTCAGGTGCCCTGTCTCTGCTTCCTCCTGGCTTCCCCTCCTCCCTGGCAGAGCATGAGGCTCAGAAAGTCCTTGGTCAGACCAAAACATTACCAAGCAGTAACTGAAAACACTGGTGTTATCAGCGCTGTTCACAGGCCCAAAATCAGAAACACAGCACTGCACCAGCTACCAAGAAGGAGAAAAATGACTGCTGCTGCTGAACCCATGACAACTTGTATGTAACAAACACCAGTGTTGGGCACCACCTGAAAAAAACAACAAACAACAAAACCAAGAAGCAATTACAATTCTGTAAAACTTACATGGTCTAGCCTCTCTGTGTTTTTTTTCAGATACAGATCTGATGTTAAAAACATAGTCGTGACAATAGCCAACATGTGCTGCTATGGAAATAAACAGTGTTTAACAAACAAAAAAATTCCCATATGGCTTTGAAATTTCCATTTAACAAATGGGGTAGAATGGAATGTGCAGGAGTAAGGCAGAGTTGATAAAACTGATGACAGTAGAGCAGAAGTGCAGATATAGAATGTAAATACACACCAAACTGTGAAGGAATGTAGGAAATCTGTGAGAAAATACTTCCAGTTAGAAAATAAAGAACAACAAAAGATCCCCAAACCCTTGAGATCTTTTGAAAAAAAATAAATAAACTGAGGAAATGGTAGAAAATACCAGTGGCAATACAGTTTGTGCATGAAAAGCCAATGCAAATAGATGATGCAAGAAGAAATCCATTGCTGTTATGAAGTCCTATTTGGACAAGACATTTCCACTCTGATCTTGGCAATAATTGGGGTTTGTTTTTGTTTTGTTTTTTGATTATCAATAAGATATGATTAAGCAGAAAGATTAATGTATATTTCTTAAGAAAAAAGATTATTCAAACATTTATTCAGCCATTAATCTGAAAGTGACTTTGTTTTTAAATTGATTGTACACAAAAAAAAGCAAACAGTTAAGGACTGGGTGTCATCTGAAAATAATTTTTTTAATCAACTAGAAGAGGAAAGACCAAGTAATAGATGCAGAAGTAATTCTGTGCTCTCGTAGTGCCAGTATTGCTTTAAAATAGTAACTGTAATGCATGGTCTCTGTCCTACAGGAACAGAGAGAAGCTGAGTATATATTCACAGTAAATAACTGCTAGGTCAGTAAGTCTGATGTATTGGCATTTCTCCTAATGCTTATAGCACAATACAAAAATCTATTTGAGAAAGCTATAAAATAAAAATTATCTTTTCAGTATCAAAATGATGCTGATCATTCGAATTAGATGTCCTGTGACACTGTCCTGTAGAGTACTGATAATGGTTTTGTTCTAAATAACTTTCAGTCTGCTCATAGTTATATATGTTTCCCATATATATAGCTCCTGAGAAGGCTTTATGCCCAAATTGATTTTCTTGTATCTAAAATAAAGTTCTGCGTAAATAATAAACCCCTTGGATTAGGTACCACCCTTTTATTCTGTGTTTGCAATACAACCGCATTAAAAAACACACAGTGTCGCGCTGTTACAGTGGTTCCTTGTAATGCTAGCTTAGTTTCCTTTGAACTTAAGTGGAATATAAACAAAACCAGAGCATTGCTATGCCATTAACCACCATATCATCAACCAGACCTAACCAGCTGCAGTGCTAACTCAGCCTAAATCATGTCTAAGGCCCTGTGCCTTGGGTTTCCTGTTGAGTAAGCATTCTGTATCTTGCAAAGCCCTTGAGACGACTTCTGGAGGATTTCTGACATGCATAGTTTCTACCTATTAGCTAGACACATGAGATTGGGTGGTTGTTAAAACTGTCTGAATATGACCGCATACCTCAACTTGTTAAACACGGAGAAAAATGTTATTTTTCACTGGTCTAGCATGCTGACAGTCAAACAACATGTCCCACTGCCAGAATGCACTGTAGTATTTCAGCTAGAGGCAGCTGTCTAAATTTTATCCAGACACACCTCGGGAACTAGTAATATGCAAACACACAGTTATAATAATTAAAATTGTTCATGTCTTTCCCATACTGTTGCTTTCAAAAGCACGTAGGTTTCTGGAACAATGCCTAGTTCTCTGAGTCTGAGTGAACATGTCTGTCAACATCTGAGTTGAGCTAGGACTGCAGTGGCAGAAAGTGACCTTTGAATATGAACAAGAGATCACCTCCTCCAGGCTGAAGAAAGGACCATTCCAACAAGTAGGAGATCAAAGGCAACAGGAGTTCTACAAGGAGCTCGTAAATGAATCCAGATGTAAAAAGGAAGCATACAAGATGAGGAAGCTGGCAGGTGACCCATAGGGTGTGCAGTATATAGTAGCAGAAGGTACTTCCTCTCAGTGTTGGAGCTCTTTTTATTCATTTTTATTTACTTTTTTTGGTTTATTTTTTTAAAGATATTTCATTTGATTAGCCCCTTCTGGCTAGAAAATTGAGGAGAAGGCCAATTAATGGCTAATTTTTCTCGTGCCAGAATAAGGGAGAAAAGGTAAAAAAGGAAAAGGATATTCAAGAGTTAAGTTCCAGGCATAGGAGACTAGTCTCTTCTACTTATGGAACTGTGTTCACATGGCAGCCGTGTTCTCCTGGAGGTGAAAACCTTGTGGGCACCAACCACAGTGCTAGTTCTGCCATGTGGCCATAACAGGAAAAAAAACTATCTCGGAAAGGACAGTGAGTGCCTGAGGATCAGGACCATGGCATGTTCCAGCCATAAGTCTATAGATTAATAAGTACACTGAGTAAGAATTAAGTAAGGTTACTTCCTTGTCATTTGGAATACCCTGCAGTGAGAGCTTCCGGAAGTGTTGAATCATGTGTTGACAATGCTACCATTAAGCTGTTCGCATTGACAAATGAAGTAAGAAGCAAGATGATGGACCTCTGTAAAATCTGGAGGTGATGTTAAGTCTCAGAAAGAAGGCACCAGATGAAGTGAAACAGGTGAAAAAATATTTGCAAGAACCTTTGGAAACTTAGAAACCAAGAGATGTGAGAAACCACGTTGGCTAATACTGCAAGAGTTTGACTGGAACTAAGAAGTAGCCCTCTGCTCCCTATACATACGAATCTAAGCTTGCTTTCCTAGCTCCTGTTTCCCTTGACCATATTCCAACTCTATTTGAAGGACAGACTCAGGCATGCATTATACCAAATTTCCAAGCCTTAGATATATACCATACCAAGTGTCAGTAGAAAAAAAGCCCAGAACTGCAAGCTAAATAGGACCATAGTGTTTACCAGCATTCTTTTTTTTTTCTGGTATCTACAACTGGAGATGGAGATCTGGGTCTTGTGTAAGACTGAATCTACAGGCAGCAGGTATAGTGACAAAGTGACAAGTCAGCAAGTACTACAAGAATATGTCTGCAACTCAGTTGTTAACCAGCAGCAAGAATGTTGTTCAACTCAACACACAAATATCCACCTGGAATTATTTGCTGGTCTCAACTGTTTCTGCTCTGAGGCAAATGTCCCAGTTATGAAGAAAATATGGTATTTGTTGGGCTCATTTGGACATCAGAGATAGGAGTGATAGGAAAAGCTCTTTTCCAGATATGTAATGTACCAGTTGTTCTGATCTATGAGCTCTCACAGAGGTAAAGCATGTGTAGATAAGACATTGGTATTTGCATTTCAAAACAGTTTTGCCAAGTATGTGCTTTTCAGGATGACTTTTTGAAACGTTGTTTGATCTTAGCACTATCAGAACTAGGTAAAGAAAATCTTCGTAATTCACTCTCCTCAAAGATCAAAGATGCATTGCCATGATTCAGAACACATTCAGGACACTATAAGCATGACTGAGCTCTTCAGATGCAGACATCTGTTACACAGTGAGCTGACTAGCTTTCCAGACTCTTCAGCCTTACAGCGTAGCACACACTGTGCTACCACTACAGGGAGCAGGCTGCAGGCTCTGTGTTGCTCTGTGACAGCACAGTCATTAGAACAGTCGGGATTCATCTGGACTCGACTTGTCTGGAGGTTGGGTTTAGTTTGTTTAGACTTAACAGCAGTTGTCTGATAACCACTTGACTGTTACCTGATTTGTTTCAGCCTTTGCTTAGCTTTGTACAGTTGAATGGTATAAGGGTTATTGTAATACACTGTAAAAAACCTCAGCACTAGTTTGTTACTGGCTGCCAAAGGAAGCTGCAACCTTGGGAGCTGGGTAAAACAATTTGGGGGCAACAAAAAGAGCAAAGAACAGGTATCTGATATATGTAGAACATACCGAATATAGTAGATGTGGATGTAATATGGGATTGGGAACCAACAAATAAGGAGCAAGTGGACTGCATTAGCAAGTGGGCAATAATGTCACTAAGCAGACCCAAGAGTAAGGAGGAAGAAACTATCAACACCAACATCATACTTCGAGAGCAGAGAAGGAAGAAACACCCCCCCCCCAACATCATGCTTCCTCCATGGATGCCTTGTCATGACAAAGAAGCCATGATATCAGCGTAATAGTGGATGGGTGAGCATAATTCCAGAGAAAGGGACAATTACTATAAAGTTTGAGTATTTTGCTTTTCTCCGTATCATTAGTGGCATGAGTCATAATGTTTGGAAAATTTGAATTATAATTGTTAGTACTGTTGTGCCCAAACTAATAACCATTCTTTCTTTAGACTGACAAGACTTTAATTAGACTAGCAGTAAATTCCCAGTTCTGCATAAAACATGTGTGACCCACATAAACTGCACAAATTGTAGCACACCAAATTGGCAGGAGTGACCTAAGCTGTAATTTAAATGCGACAAGTTAGTGACAAGTTTGTGGAGAATGTGGGCAACCTAGATTCTTAAGATGTCGTGCAACTATTGATTACTGATTTGTTTTCCACTGACTGTAACAGGAGCTTGGGCATCTAATCTGTATGTAGGCACGTCCCTGTACCCTGTCTGCCTTCAAAAAGCTACTGAATCTGTGTTTTGAGGTTTTCATTGCATAACTGAAAAGATCCCAGATAAATGTGAGAAAGATTTGTTTTACTCCTACCAAGGGATTAGCGGTGGATTTGTGGATGCTAAATACAACAGCCAGGCTCACAGAATCATGTAGGCTGGAAGGTCAGCTGGTCCAACTCCGCTTAGAGCAGGCCCGGTTAGATCAGGTTACTCAGGCTTTACCCAGTCAAAAACTGGGTATCTTCAAGGATGGAGAATTTGTTTCAGCTGGAGTCCACCTTTACTCCATTGTCTCTTTTGGCTGTATGAAGGGCTTCTCTGCTAACTTTAGACAAGCCTTAATGAAGCCTTGAGGAGCTCAATGTATAATCACGCTAGCACTGTTATATAGTCAAGTGCTGTTCATCAGTGTCAGAAAGGATACTGATCTAAATGTTTGGTTCGTTTTTTTTTGTCTGCCTGAATGTACTGCTTTTATACAGCCTTAGTTTTCTTCCTCCTTCAGCAGTTTTTGGAGATACAGTCATAACTGAGCAAGCATCAAATGGAGGAAAGCTCCCCCTCATATAAACTCCTCATATATATTTTAGAAAAAGAAGCCCATGGACACAAAATATTTGGAATCCTGCCAACGTAGGAATATTTATAGCACCAGATGTTTGAATGAACTAAAAGAGCCTTAACTCTATCTGAACCAGACGCCCATAAGAACAGAGCTAAGAGAGGAAGAAAGACATCTTCTCAGGCTTTTGTTCTGAACCAGAGAAGCAAAGGTGCCACATAAACAGGAGAGAGATACTGTTTTCCACTGGGAGTGTAGGGATATGTCACAGAATTAACCTCTACTAATTCTGAGGAGGCTACTTACAGAGGCTGAAAGTAACTGATGCATAGTTCAGGTTTAACAAGGGAAAAAGCAGTATGGGTCTTTGCTGTAACTTGTTACTCTTGTATTTCTAAGCATTATACCTGACATTTATTACTGAAAAATGTAGTGATTCATATGTCAGAGACAGCAGTAGTGAATCAGTTGGTATTCAGGAAATCAGTGCTGGTATCCTCTATCTCTTAGGATAAAGAGTTCGATACCACACTCTCTTACACTACTTTTGTCCAAATCTAGCTGGCAAATTAATATATCCAATAGATTGAGTTGCTAGTTCATTTCACTATTATTACTGTTGCCACGAAAGGTGAGTAATTACATTTAGTGCCTGTGTTTGTTAACCCCATTAAATTGGATTATGTGATCATCACCTTGCAGCCATGCTGTGAGAGATCTTAAATCTGAAAGACTTAGTTTAAATACCTATACCAAGAAGAAAGGAAAAAAGAAAAAAGGACTCTCTATGCAAAAGCAAATGACTAGGGAAAAGATGGCAGTGAGTGAGAGTCTGTTGATGGCCCCAGTAATAAGTGACTGGCTTATTTCAGCCAGTATGAATAGGTAAAAAAAGCACGCAGTGGTGGCTAGGCTTCTTTCATCCTTCATGTCTTCAGAAATCTGGCAATATTCAGGACACATGCATTGCTAACTAGAATAGTTCTTAAATATGAGTACTATGTACACCACAGCTGTGATATTCATAGGCAAGTGCTCAAACTTGGTTCTTCAGAAAAATAAACCACTCTATGTTGACTTTGTATTGAATGTCATGCAGAGTCCAAGATTCTTGCCTCCAAAACTGTGAATAATTTATGTCCACGATAACCAGGGGAGGATGCAGAACCACAGATGCTCTCTGCTGTTTTCTCAAAATGAAGCAAGCAAAGTGGGAGTAGCCATTGCTCATGATGTTTGAATAATCTCTCCACGACTCAGTATCTCTTGTAGACTGTAAAATCTGCCATGGCTTCCTCTTCTTTTTTCTTCAAAGGTGAAATCTAATTTTCTGTCATAGGAACACACAGACAATAATACAAACTGTCTAGTTTCCCTTTATGAGAACAAAACAGAAAAGGCAGCTGATGTGCAGCACCTCAGCACCAGATATCTTATGAAGGGAGTTGTGATGGATGCAAAAAGATAAAGTAGGAGTTTTGGGTGGGTTTTGAAAGCACATAAAGGTATATTTCTAGGCCATAGGAGGATCTTGACTGGCTGTCTTGATTTTAAGACAGCTAAACACACACGTAGTTGACATCAAAAAGAGTCTAAGATTATCTCTGAATTGCAGGTAAACGTAGTGGAATTGCTGTTACTGCGAACCATGCTATAGCAAATTCATAAAGGTGCAGGAATTAACTTTTTCCTGAAGGGCCATTTCCTTCCTGTAAATTTCTATGGAGCAAAAGCAGATTTCCTGCAAAAGCTCACATTCATCTCAGTGATAGCAGAATTGGGTACTTAAAAAGGAAAGGGGATAAAAACAAGGTTACTTAGTAGCTAACTGTAAGGGAAGTATGTTTTCTCTGGCTACTTTAGGAGGGCTACTACAGTCTGGTCTTTCCCTGAAGCAGCATCCTTGTTTGCACAGAGGCTGGATGAAAGCTCTTGCATCACCTTTTATCAGTGGGAGGCACAAATGGTAAAGATGTTGTGCCAAAGTACACGTTTGTATTTGATTGTTTTGAATACCAACGTGTCCAAAGCTAAGGAACAAATACAGTTTTATATTTTCCTCTATCTTGGTACTGTAACATGCTGTCACTTCAGCCAAGTATTAATAATTCATTCAGAAAATCACTATAATTTCTTTTTAAATGAGCCTAGAATAGGGCAATAGTGCCTTCTGCAACAGGTTAGTACCACAATAGTAGAACTTCCTAATGTTAAAATAAGCAAGGCTAAAATAAACATCTTTGAACTGTAACAGCCAGATACTTTGCATGTCCCTAGCTGTTTTGATATGGGCAGAGGCATGAAGCAGCTATAAAAGCAGGACTGGTAGATACCTCTGAAATAAATTGTTAGGTGTTATCAAGTTGCTGTATTGCTTCAAAATCTTTTCTTTTTTTTTTTAATAATTATTTTCTGGAATAGAGGAGGTATCCCATGATCAGAACACAGACACTGCACTAAAAAAACCCAAACAGCAGTTGGAAGATGGTATTAACTTATGGCAGTTATTACACTTGCTCCAGTTCATGGGAAAGTAAGGCTGGATTATCGCAATTATTTCCTTTGCTTGCTCCCTTCACGTTTCAGTTGTACTACACAACTTACCAAATCGACTGGTAATCCTCGATTAAAAACAAAGAAACCAATCCACACTTTTTCCATCATTTTAGACTTTAGGTGAGGTTCATCTGAAATGCCCAAGGATACTCAAGACAGCTGTATAGGGCTGGCCGAGCCTAGGAGACACCTCAGCTGTTTGAGGTAGCATCTGTCTGAGATATCTGCGGGCCTTCAACATAGCAACTGCAAGTTGAGGCAACTGAAATAGCCTTTTCTCTCTAATTCTCTTTGTTCTCCCCACCCAGCTCAGGAAGGCTCTTAAGAAGCTGAGAAGAAGATCAGAGTAACAATTCATTTTATAATTGATAAAATTAATCTGAGATAACTTTAAGAAAAACCCACTAAAAAGTTCCAAAAGGTTAAAAATGGACAGACTGGCTTCAGTTATCACAGACACAAATCATCAGAAAATGAAACAGTTACAAGCTAACAACAAAGGGCCCTCAGATGAATAAAATCCTGTATAGATCTGTAACTATTTCCATTAGCAATCTGCTGTTACAAGGAAATGCCCAGACAAATAATGGGTGATTTTAAATTATGCAGCTGTTCATAAAAGGGGAAAAGTGTGTAGGGAGAGACAGAATCCTGACAAAGGACTTTTTATGCTTGCCTGTTTTCCCAGTTCTAGCAGTGATCTAGTAAGTAAAAATCTCTCTCCCACAGGTCTTGCCACATTTCGTTCTTGAACTGTCATGAAAATCACAATGTTACTTCCACACATACTTTATAAAGCAAATACATGGTAAACTTTAGAGGAGACAGAGCAAGAGATCAAGATTACTGAGAACAGCCAGGACTTCAGCTGTCAGATTCTTTCCTAGCCATAATCTGGCTGAGTTGGAAAATACCTTTTTTCCCTGGGATTTGATGGATAAGAAAATTTGGGCCTGTAATATACCTTCCTGGAATCTGACTGCTTTCCAATCAAATATTAGTGAAAACTAAAAACTATGGACAGTGATTGGTGGTCTAATAGCCTCTACCTCTCAACCATTTAATATTTAAGGAATATCTTCAGCTTGCATTCCTCATATTGACTGACTTCTTTTGTGTTTTAGATATGTCAGATTTATAGATATGCTTTATACACAAAATGATGAGTTCAGAAGATGCTTTGAAAAATTATGACACCAGCTGGTGGCCACTTAACTTCTGTCTTTCAGAATACTAATAAGGGAAGCAGACTGTGAAGCTGTAAAGCACTGAAAGGCAGTGAAAAAAGCCACAACTCCAAGCCTTAGCACTAGAAGGAACGGAAAGAAATAGCTAAGTTGCTTATAAAATAGAGTGTTTTGGAGGAATCCAAATGAAGATAGGGATGTCAGATAATATTAATAAGGCTTATGGATTTTAACACCACGTGTATATTACGGCTGAACTTGACACAGACAAGGAGGCTGTCGGATAGCATGGCAACTGTAATGATATGAACAGGGTTTTGATAAAGGCTGGAAAAGAACAACTGAGAACTGATGTGCCTCAAAGATCATATGTCTTTGTAAAGAGAATCTCTGAAAAATATGCTAAGACATAAGAGAGGGCACGTCTGTCTTTGGCCTCTAAGTCATACAAAATGTCCCAATCCCTCAGAATCTTGCTTCCAAAAGCTGCCGATAGTAGATGCACAGGGAAGAGGGAAAGAACAAGACAAGCCTACAGTGGCACATCCCCAGACACTCCCAGCAACCTGTGGGTTACAAATTGTATGCACCATCTTTGTATCTACCAGCCCCTGGTAAGATTTTTCTTCAGTAAATTTGTTCACTGCTTTTTGAATTCTTGTGACATTTTGATATTCCAGTGCCGCATGACCAAGACTTCTACATTGTGTGAAGAAGTATTTCCTTTTCTGCTTTTTTGTTTGTTTTATCTGCCACCCACCACCTTTACTTGATACCCCTTATTTATTTGTCTCAAGGAGTCATTGAGCAGTTAATCTCTGTTCACACTCTCCACACTATCTATGGAGACTGCTGTCATATTTCTCTTGGGTCTTCCCTTTTTCAGAACTCTTAGGTCTGATACTGAAAGAGCCAGCAAAGAGCTGATGATAAAAGCACTGCATATATAACTCTCTGAAGGAGATGGAGTAGGGCAACAGGAACATGGGAAGATAGCACTGACCTGAAGAAGATCTTATGGAGAATGAAAATGGGCATCTTCAGTTCAAAGACTACAGTTAGGGAACAACTGTGGGAAGATTTCAGTAAGCTTTGTAATTATCTTAAAAGCAAAAAACTTCTGGAAGCAAATATGGGAGAAATATTTTTTTTAAATAAACTGAAGGGGAAAAGAGAATGCTTGGGAACAGCAAGATAACAGATACTGGTAAATCTCTTGATTAATTGTGAAATGCGTAAGATAAGAGACATAACAAGCTAGGTTTAGTAGTCTGAAGATATCTCAGTGGAACAGATGAATACTAACACATACCAGCTTACAAGAAAGCATGATGAGATTGAATTGGAAGATTATCATGGCATCTCTCCCATTAATGCCACCTTCATTATGTTATCCCAAAACTAAAGGAAATGAGAAGAGAACATCAATATGGGATTTAGAATAAAGGTACCCTGGGGGATCAGCTATTTTCCATTTGTCAGCTACTCAAGAAAAAGATGGAAAACACTATTAAATATACTGTTTTTATCAGATCTAAAAAAAGCACATTAAGACATTCTGTAAAATAGCCTTGGGTTTTGATGAAATATTTGGCATCTCAAAACATTTGAATGATAAAATTAGAGATGCTTGGAGCTGAAAAATGTACTATATAGATAAAGAGGAAATTCCTCTTCAGAGTTGTGTCAGCTTACGAGTATTCTGGGATGTACTGTATCCTCTTTAAGTGACTATGGAAAAAATGGTTTAAAAGAAGGTAAAATTTTCAGACTATGACAACTACAGAAAAGTTCTGCCATCTTTTAGATATGCTCATAATTTGGTTGTGATGGGACATACGTAAGATGTAGAAAACAGAATTACTGGATTAGGAAAAAGCAATTTAAGCTCAACAAGAAGAAAACAAAACTTATTGTTGTAAACTGATGAATTATATTATTCACCAGCATGTAAACATATATACCAGTAAGTTAAAGCAAATAAATGCCTACAAGCATTAATTGAGAATGATTTGAGGACAGAGTGAATTAAGGCCTGGGTGCACAGACAGAATGGTTATAATTATTCATCAGATAATTTTAGCTCAAAAAATTGTCTCATACAAAAGATTCTTAAAAGTTTTGTTTTCTGTGGGTGGAACGTGAGAAAGAAGGACAATTCAGTATATTATAAAACAAAGTACCATTTTATGCTTGTGTTAGTGGATACTTTTTATTCATTAATCTTACAGGAATGGAATTGTAATTTGATTTTTCCATCCCTTCCTCCAGAATACCTTGAAATGTTCAATAGGTTCAAAAGAAAGGACATGCTTAAGCATCTTTTTTTTTGTAGGAATAGGCTGAGTCTTTCCCTTGCCCTGCACATTTTTCCACTGTGGGTTTTTGAAGGATCGTCACTCTGCAATGAATGCTGAAGAATCTGTGTTAACAGGACTAAAAACTTGAGATGGCCATACCAACCAAAAACTTGAACAAGTGTGTGATGCTATGCTGTACAACACCAATACAACTGGTTTTCTTACTAAAGCAATCTGAGGAATGGTGAACATCAGAATACTTAGGTGCCAGTTATCCCCCTGACATTTTCACAGCTCATTAAAGCTGAAAGAAGCAGTGCACTTCAAGGAGTGAAAAATGGACAGTGTTTTTTGTTTCCCTCTTTGAGCATCTAACATGAGGATTTATTTTACATGTTGGCAGCCTGAAAGTTGTTAGTTCATCAACTAGTTTTTTTAGCCAAAACCTGCTTGAAAATGCAGTGTTGGAACAAAGAGGGTAAAGGAAAAGGAGCAAACCAAGTCAAGTCATTCATATTGCTATTTTTGTCAGAACTGTTTGCTGGTGATTATCTAAGTCTTTCTTGTGCATAAATTATGTACAAATGGGCAATGGAAGAAGCACTTCTGGGCAATTACTGAGCAGCCAGAGGAGGGGAAAGCCAATACAGTGCTCAGAGAGAGTGGTCCAACTTGCAGCTGGCATGTCTCCTAGCCATCAAGTTTCCTCCTGCATTAAGGAAGAACTCTTTGCCCTGTGCTTAGTAATTCAGGACAACATATTTTTAAAAATAGGTCTATAATTAGGCCCTAAATCCATACACTTGACTTAAGCAATTGGGCTTTGGTTTGGAAATCAGAGGGACAACAAGGAAACTCAGTTAGAACCTGCAGCCAACACTGGCTTTACGGGACCAGGCAAATTCAAATACATACACAGGTGCATCTACTTCATTCCTCTTTTAGTAAAATTATCCTTCTCACCACTTTATTTTAGTTTCTTTTTCTGAAATTGTCTCACAGGGCACACGTGCTGCTTTCTGCACGAGACCTCTCTTAGGCGGCACAGAGTATTACAATGGCAAGAAGGTCTCCTGAGTTACTGGAATGGATGAGGAAGGGATAAGAAGGCTGAATGGACTTGCATAAGCAGTACCTAGGGTCTTTGTTGATGTTGGCTTTGATACCATGAGCATCCATTTCTCAGATATCCCGCCTCTCCCAGCACATGGGGAGCAAATACAGATTTCAAAACAGAAGAAAGGGCAGCGAGTCACGTTTACCAAGTATGTGCTTATTTTATGAATAAAATCAGAATTGCACATTTCATAAGTATGAGAGCATACATAAGGCACACAGTTCTTCATATATTTCAGTCATCCCAGCACATTGTAACTGAGAATGACCACCCAGAGGGCATCATGGTCAACTTGGGCGCTCCAGATTATGCATTTCAGTTTACTCTAATAGGGAGAAAACATTCATGGGGATGAGGGAACAGGTTTCAACAACCTTGCTACCCCCTGTCTTGCTGCCTCTTACTGGAGTAAGAGCATGGGAACTTTAGTTTTCTTCCAACCCTTTCTCAACATCCTGTATGTTTTGGGGGTTTTTCTTTTCCCTGAGGAAGATGAGGAGTCTTTCCTATCATTGCCACCTAATAGAGAATAGTTTTTAATTCATCACCTGCTTTTCAGATGAGGTAGATTTGAAGTGGCTGTTCCTTTGTAACTTACCAGTTCTACCTTTTCCAGGTGAAAAAGACACAGACTGGGCAAAAGTACTGCTTTTGTTTTTCAGAAGAAGTAGCAGTAACATACCCAAGTTCTTTCCTTCTCAAGACCTTTATTTGGATGCAAGTGTCTCCTCAGGTTTCTTAGGAGAAACAACAAAGTTCCTCGGAGAAAGGAAAGGCTTCTAGAAGTGCAACCATTGCATGAACTTTTTGTCTTCTTGGGCAGGTAAGTATCAGAGAGAGAGAAGTGAAACCCAGAGATGGAGAGAGGAATAAAAAGGGAAGGGACTTATGCAAATACAGAAACTGGCCAGATATACATTTGACACTTTATTTCTGTATAGAAATAATAAGAAAAATCAGGAAGACATACTACATGTGAAGAAATGCTGAGAACTGCAGGTGGTCTGTACAATGTATTTCAGCAAATTCAAGGGCGATACAAGTTTATAAGTCATTCTGCCATATTACAAACAAATCACTCTGTTGGTACTCAGATTTGAGACAGCTTTGTTTAAAGATGACTGGGATACCTACTATCATCTCCCAGTGGCATTTAAATAGTCTTCTGTTTATAAAGATGGTTAACATCTCTCTGCTCAGAATGAATCTTTTGAATCTTTTTTGAGGTGTAATGGTTTGTTCCTGTACCAAAAGGCAGTGTGGCTTGGCTGGCACTATCCACCTTCCTGACACCCACTCAGAAGTGTCAAGTCAGAGAGGCGATAAGCTACCATTCTTCTTCTGCATTCATAAATCTCTTTCTGTCATTTCTTTCCTAATCCATAGACTCTCCCAGTATACTTTCTTTTCCATTTTGCATTCTGCAGGAAGCAGATGGCAAGGTAGAGAGATATGACTTTTGCAATTCTGCTTTTTTACTAATATAGCTGAAAAGTCACTCTAAGAGTAGTCTTGTGACATAACATGAAATTATTACAAGTCCTTTCCAACCCTATCCTATGACTCTATGATCCTATGATGTGTGCACTTAAACAATGTGAAATAAATACTATCCTATAATGTGTTTCCTAAACTATATCCTAAATATATCCTAAGGTATATCCTAAAATTTGCTTCAAAAAGACATAGTGATAAGAGTAATAAACACAGTAATACACACAGTTTTAAATAATAGCAATATATAATAGTAACAAACATAGTAATAAACATAGTAATGAACCCAGTAATAAACACAGCAACACAGTAAACAAACAGTAATAAACAAGGGGCCCAGTATAACTGTTGTGCCCTCTGTCCCGCTCAATGATCTTCACGGCCATGTGTAGATGGAGTTCAGAGGCCAGCTCCCCACCTGGGGAGGTGCCAGCAGGTGGGCATTTGCTGGCAGAGCTGAAGAGTGAGCCAGCAAGGCCTCCTGCAAGGGCTGGGATGGGTCTGAGAGCGCTGCTCTGGCTCTGGGGTGAATTGGTGGAACCTTCCATCCAGAGCAGAAGGACACGGTGATGCTGTCCTTGCCACTGTTGAGGTGGTGCTGGGTCCGTAGAGTGGAATTGGAAGCCCAGGCGGCAGAGCTCATCTGGGGAATCCAAGCAGTAAATGGGCACCTACAAGGTCAGAGTCAGAAAGCACTGATGAAGCCATGAGGGCAGGAGCAGGCGGGGCTTGACCGCTGCTTATTTTGCTGTAAAAAGGGTCACTTCTAGCACAGGAGAGAGGCACCTGACATCCATGTTCCCCCAAGAGCATGTGCATGCCTCCAGTCTGGGACCATCCTGTGCACCTCAGGGATGTTTCCATACTTAGAGCTTTGAAAGGTGGAAAACAGGGTCTGCTACATACCTCCTTCTTCTTTCCCTGCTTGGATTCCCTCGGTTGCCCATCCCTGACAGCTTGGTTGCCACCTTTCTCTTCATAATGATGGGCTGCCCATCAGTCCCTTCTTCCCAGGTTGTTGTTCTCTTCCTGGTGTCCCATGAAGAGTCTGGCAACCTTTCCATTCAATACTGTAGTTAGACAGGTGATGCCATGACTACCTTGAACCCAGCAAAGCTAGGTAGTTTTACCTTCTCTCCCTGGAAGAGCTTTTGTGGTGTTCACTCTCGGGAGCGACGGGAGGCACATGCAATGGCAATGTGTAAGTTAGAAGGGGGCAAGGACCTCCCTGCCAACTGCTACCCTAGCTCTGAAAGGCACATCCCTTGGATGGGTTTGCTCAGCTCAGCTGAGCTGGCTGTCATGGGATCACCACACAAAGCACAATGGCCAACCTGCCTCAGCCTTGCTCTGCACTTTGGCAGAGCTGCAGGCTGGTGGATGACCGTGCTTGTCCCTGCAGCAGCAGCCCCACCTTCTGAGGGGGGATGCTTTTGTTGTCACGCTGTTTGTGCACTTCACATACCTCTACTGATTCTGGTGCCATTTGCAGTGCTGGCGGCTCCTCATTCCCCTCACTCGCCAGCCCATTAAGTCCTCCCCAAGGAGTTCCTCCTGGTGGTCTGTGAGGAACTCCACAAGCTGCGTCACCTGCACACAGCAAACCACTGTTTTCACCAAGGTGGCCGGTACAGGCTCAAACAGCCTTTCCCAGCCTGACTCGCACTTCTGTGCAGGAAGGTGCAGCCGTGGGACTGCTCTTCCTGGCTGCTGCCCCATGGCTTTGCTGATGGGAGGAGGCAGCCAGGGCCCTCTGAGCAGCAAAGCTGGGGTGGGCTGGGGAGGCTGTAGCCAGCCAGTGAACACAGCGCACCTTCCCTATCTCCAGAGCCAGGATGTCCAGGGGCAGCTCCTGGGGGTGCTGAGCAGGTTTGGTGCCAGGCAGATGGCCAGGTTGACGGCCGCCATCTTGGTCGTGGCCACGTTTCTGCTGATGCTATGGAGCAGGGACAGCAAGTGCCAGAGCAGGAAGAGGCTGGCCTCTGGTAACTTGCTGGCCACCCTGAGGTAACAGGAGCACAGTGTTAATGAAGTCAGTGTTGACAACACAGGTCCCCAGGCTGATCTCACCCAAGGACACTGCCTGGTCTACAGCAGAGGGACTGCCTTCACTGAGGTACGGCCACCTCCCTCCCTCCCTGCCCTTCTCAAAGAGGCCCAATGCCTGTGGGAATTGACCTGCGGAGAGAAACGCTTTTCTGTGCCCCTTTCCCCCCAAACATAAACCCCACAGCAGCAGGAGGCGACTTGCAGGAACTATGGCTATTTCTGGGAGGCCATTGCTTTCAGCTCCTGAACCAGCAGAGCCCGATGACCTGGGCACCTCTGTTGCAGCAAGGTCCCTGGCCACACAAATGGCCAGGGCAGCCTCCTCCTGCTCCTGTGGGTCCTGCCTGCTGCCAAAGGAAACAGAGCAAAGAGCCGTGGAGGAGAAGCACCAAGGGAGAGCTCGCAGACTCCCTCAGTGCTGTCCCCCTGACTCCCAGCATCGTTTGGGACCAAGGGGCCCAGGGGCTCAGCTCTCTCCTGCCGCAGAGTGACGAGGATGGATGTGCGCTGCTCGAAGGGCAGCAGCAGCCCCATCACAGCACATGTGCCTGCCTGCAAGAGCAGGAGAGAAGGGCCATCCTGCCCCTGTCTTCTCCACACTCACCATCCATTTGGCCCTGTCCACCTCGACTGCGGGAGGGGATGGGAGGTGTCAGCTGCTCGACACCAGCCTGCAAGAAATGTGCTGCGCTCACCAAGGAGCCCCGAAGCAGCTGCATCAGCCCCTGGCCATGTGTGAGAGGTGGGGATGGGACAGATTGCACTGCAAGAGACCATGTCCTGAGCCTGGCGCTGGAGCAGCTTCTTCAGGCTGCCGGTGTCCAGTGTTGTCACCTGGGCAAGGGGAAAAGAGCAGAAGGTGAGGAGCAATGCAGCTGATGCTGAGCTGGGGCAGTCCCTGGGGGAAGAGCAGGGGCAGGAAGGACAGTCACAGCATGGCGGCCACTCAGCTTCTTGAGCACCAGCTTGGTGGAGGGCAGCTGGGTGACCTGGGCTCCCTGCACTCCTTCCAATGGTCTGTGCATGGGGAAGGGGCAGAGAAAGAGCTGTATGAGACCCAATCCAGCTCTTCCTTCTGCCAGCCTGGGGAGGGCTTCCACGCTGCCTGGAAAAGCTGGTACTGCCTGGCAGTGGTGCGGGAGCAGTGGTAGTGACAAGAATGGGGCTGGGCAGGGGGTGGCTGGACACAGCTGGACAAAGCAGCTCTGCCAGATGTGCCTGCTCAGCAGTGGGGACACCTCTGCCTGCAGCTGTGGGGCACCTCTGCCTGTAGTTGTTGGACATTTCTGACTACACCTCTGGGGCACCTCTGCCCAGCTCAGAAGATGTGTTTTCGCATCATTCAGATGCCACACATGGAACGTCCCCTCTGATGGGAGCACAGGCTGTACAGGCTGCAGTGCCAGGCAGGGCTTAACCAAGGAGGGCGCTGACCCTGATCTGCTTCACGGCCTGGGAGCTGTCAAAAGAGAGGAGAAACAGCCCGAGTGCACGCTGTGCCCCAGCCTGCGAGCAGAGGCAGGTGTTGGCACAGCCCTGCCGCGTGGGAATGGCCACAGGGTCAGGATGATACCCGATGGGACAGGACAGTGGAGCTGTCTACCCCTCTGGTGGGACGTGGCACCGAGACTCACCAGAAGGTGACAACGCAGTAGCCACAGGGCCACATGAAGACGACGGAGCTGCTGCTCTTCCCTTCCTCCTCCTCCTCGGCAACATCCCCGGATGACCTGTTCCCGAGGCTCAGCACCTGGAGCAGGCCCAGGGCAAGGCACAGCAGTGGGCAAGGGGTGCTACCATGTCTGCAGAGAGGCGCGGCAGGGAGTGACCCGGAGGTGGACTAGCCGGCTGTCTCCCGTCTAGCGCCCGCCTGCCATGGGCACAGCCACGGGTGCATCCAGCTTGATAAGAATTTATGACAGCTTTAAGTTCTTGATTTTGCGTTAATTAAATGTTATTTTTTTAAGAAGGAAAAACATATTCTACAATACCTCCTTTGAAAATAGGTTTAGTTATTTTCTTCTGCGAAATAATCCATATTGCCTCTACAGTATGACCAGGAAGAAACAATCTCTGTGCTCCCTCTTCTGGCTCTGAAGCAGCATTGACCTAATGCAAATCCTAACGACGCCGATATCAGGACCTGAGGCCTGTGCACAACAGAAAGAACAAAACCGTACGGCACTGTATTGTTTCTGCTTCCTTACAGAGAAAAATTAAAAGTTGTTTCAAATAGGAATTAAAATCGTTAACAAAAATTTTGCTTCCAAACTTCCTGAAGGTTTTTCCCCCAAGATCTGACAGGTGAAAAATACAAAAATGCCTTGCACAGTGGACAGAGTTATTTCAATATTTCAAAATACTGCAGTTAATTTTTCATAATTCAGTCAGTTACAGAAATCCTGATCTCTGTGGTGGGCAATCTGGGAACTTTAAAATAACAGTTTGTTCCATAAATTCTTTACAAGAAAATTTAAATAACCCTTTTAATGCTAAAATTAGATTCTTTTTAATTGTCTAATTGTAAACCCAGAAACTCCCCCAAAACAAACAGTAACAGAAATAAAAATTAGATAGCCTCATCGCCTCAGGAGAAATTTATTTTTATGAAGAACTCATACAACCAAGACTTTGAGGCTTCATCATTTATGATTCTGTATGCAGCAGTCCACTGTTAAGAACAGATAGTGTAAACCACCCAACTTTCTCCTCAAATATGACAGAAGGTATTCTTTAAAATTCTTTGGCAGTGTTTCTAATATGTTCAACGCGAAGCTCTTAGATCCGTAGGACAAAGCCATCTTTGCTGGGTTATTCATGTGGCTTGTCAGAGCAATCTTTAACAATGGCTGGCACTCGCTTTTAACTGAAAAGGCTATTTACAATTAAAACTAAATTAGTGGTTTCAAGGTAAATGGATAAAGTTCATTCTGCCACTTGTGATTATGCTTTTCATTTACTACATGTTTGATTATTATCTTAGATAGCTCAGCCATCTCGCATGCAAAGGAAGTTCATGCTGTGGCTAAGGAATGCCTTACCTCCAGCATGGTGTATTTGGCACAAATGCTGTCTCGGAAATACGGTTCATTTTCTTTGCGCTTGTTCAATTTATCAGGAAGGTGGGCTGGGCGTAAGGGGTAACAGGAAGGGCAAAATCAAGATCCTGCTTGCTTCCTTCTATAGTTTGTGCATGACTAACATCTGAGATGGAAAGGACACTGTCTTCTAAATCTGCACAGGATTTTCACAGCAAAATACACTAGCTAACTCAAAATTTGCTGCTTCAGGGGTCAACAGTCCAAGTTCTGTGCAATGTGGCCCAAAACTGTAGGCTCATGACCAAAAATGGTGCAGAACGCTAGGTGGTGTATAAGATGCATAGTAGACAAGAGTTTGGAAATCACATTTGGGATGGACCTACTTAATTACTAGGAAGCCAGCCTCTCTTCCCTAGCAGTAAATCCCACAGGCAGAACATGTGCTTCACGACACGAGTGCTGAAACAGTAGCACTGTCATCAGCATCAGAGCTGCTTCCAGCCTTGCTCAGGGTCACGGAGCCACCGTGTTCCTGCAAGGCACAGGGCCCTTGTGGTTTGCCTCCGTCACACTGGTTTGCCCCCGTCACACTGGTTTGCCCAAGGAAATCGGGGAACGTGGACAGCCACTTATCCCATGTGCAGGTGTGGCTCTGCCCCATAATCATTTGCTTGCATAGACCAGAATGACACAGTTAGTACTTGCTGACTGCACTAAGAAGATTTCTGGAAGGTGAAGCTCTGCCAGTTGGTGTCATAGGGGCAGAGTTATGAGCTACGTCTTTCCTTTCCTGCTCCACCGCATTTTGGGAAGAAGAGGTATTAATTACACCCTGCACCCTTTCCCAGTCATCCTTCCCGCAGGCATAAGAAGGGGCTAAGCTTAATTTTGCTGCCACAGGATTTCTCCACTTTTAGCAAAGTGGAGAAGTCCTGTTGCTCTGTTAGCACAAGCTAATGAGCAAGAACACAACAAGCTCACTCCGCATTAGTCCAAGCTAATGAGGTTCTATCACACAGGCATCTTGTATTACAAAACTGACCCATTTTATTTTTTAAAACACAGGGCATTTAGAGAACAAAATATAGACTTTGTATAAAGTGACTTAAGTAGTGTGATGTATGTTGTTAAATATCCACTACTGATAATTTCTATATTTAAACAATAATAAAATCTGCAGAGTTTGTAGATTTGACTTTTGACTGTAACAACTTGTTCTGACCTTGGCTTTCAAGAGAACCTGTTAAACAAGTGTTATGTCAGTTCAAAAAAGCAATGCTCAATTCTATGACTCGCAATCTCAGGCTAAGTGCTACGTGCACCACCTGCAAATACTTCAAACACCTGTGGCTTTGGGACACTGTGCCAAAAGTCTTTTATGGAATTATGGGGTGGTTGAGGCTGGAATGGACCTCTGGACATCATCTGGTCCAACCCCCTTGCTCAAGAAGGGCCACACATAACCTTTTTCTCCAACTATATCACTCTTCTTCTTCCTGTAGCAACAGAAAGCAGGAGAGATACACAGTCCCGTAGCTTAGTCTGCTGTATGGAAAGGCCGTGGTCACAGAAAGTCATCTACGTCCACAGATTATTTCATGATTAAATTTTTGTGGTTTCAAGATTAGAGGAAGACATTCAATCTTAAATATCATCTGCTCTGAGAGCTTTTACAGGCCTCAGTTTTTAAGTTGCAATGGCTCAGTTTTATTCAATTCACTATGCAGAAGTCAAAAAGCAAAAGACTAAGCTTTCATATAAACCGTGATCTTTTTGAGGCACAGTCAAATAAGAGTAATATGAAGCTGACCTGTTGCTGACCTGCTGCTGCTGCTAACCTGCTGTTAAAGCACTAGTCGGTGTATCTATGGGGAAAGGCAGAAGTGCCTCATCTTTCAGATGCTCAGGAATTGATAAATATTTGCAATTTAAGAAGGATGGAAGGTAGAGTCTTCAGGCCTGGATCCATTATGTGACATTATCGTCAAAACTCATATTGATGCCTCCTGAGATGAAACTCACTATCAAGTAGACAAGGAGTATCAGGAAGAATATCATTCAACCCTTCTACACAGAGCAAAGGCAAGACATTTACAGATATACAGATGTACATTTATACATTTCTAAATAGCAACAAACAGCAAACTCAAAAACTCAACAGAAGTACAAACTAAAAATCTGTACAACATACTAAAAAGTTTTTGTTCTATCAAGCCATCCTGATGACACCCAATTTCATCAGCCCTGCTGTTTTGGCCTGTGTGTTGATGCTAGGGGCTGCAGTACACCACAAGGACATTGAACCCTCGATCTGCAGATCATCCACTCAGATATATCTGTGCCCTGTAATGCCTAAATGCTTTTTCTGGGAGACATTAGGGGCCTCAAGTCTGGAGCTGGTGGACTATATCCTCTGTGCAAAACCAGAATCAAATTTAACACTAGTAGAGAACCTACAGTCAGAGATAAATGCTTAAATCCAATTGCAAATGCAATTGCATTTTCCTAAATAAAAGGTTGAAGTGTTAGAAGATTAGATTGAAGAATTTCATGATGACACAGACAAGTCTAGCAGCTTAAAAAAAAATTAAAGTTACTTAAACCAACCTAAACAAAGCAACCCCCCAAAAAAACCCAAAGCAAAACAAACAAATCCCAGCCAAAAAAAAAAAACAAACCCAAAAAAAACCCCATGAATCGGAACCAACCCACCAAACACACACACACAAAGGAATAATTAACCTTTTTTGCATGACATAAACACCATTGGATAAAGATAGGATAGGTTTGGCAGAAAGATGGATGTGCCCAAAAGTTATTTCCTACAACTACTTTTTGCATTAAAAAACTGAAGAGATGAATCTGAGTTAAAAAATGATCTACGGACATTTAAAAAATGTCAGCATTCAAAGAATTTTTAACACTTAACCATTGCAGCTTTATACATTGACAAAGATTGTTTATAAGCACAAGTCCAATAGCTTTGGAGAAGAGTCAGCAGAAATAAAATCTCAGGTATCTCAGGAAGGATTGATGTCTCTGTCCTGGCTGGCAACATTCAGTTCTCACGTGACTAGGTGAAACAATAAAAATGTGAAGAAATACAACCCATTATTTTTAGATATCAAAGGTCGCTAAATTGACTTTGATAAGACTATTGCAAACTAAGCACACACAAACCCTATGAACCTCAAGAGTTATTATATGTGAAAACATCTATACTACTCTGAAGAACTTAACAAAGTTTTTATAAGCCAAAAGGGCTGTTAGGAATATGTAATTCTGATGCATGAATAAATAAGGTAATTAGATTTGTAGTATTTTAAGATCACTGATGTTAAAATGCAATTTTTATATTAATACACAGAATATATATGTCTATTTTCACATTTTTGTGATTTTATTATTTAGTTCCTATTAAATGGTTGGTATCCATAGATGATATACGTGATACAGAATATCACCATCATTTAGCAACAAGAACTGATTTTTTAAATAAAGGTGTTGAATTGTTGAAACCTAAGAAGAGCGTGTTCAATTCTTCTTTTGTTGCTTTTCAGTCTTTTCAAAGATTCATTTTTTCCCTTGTTATCTTCCTCAGGGCTTTAATTGCACAGGTGGGGATGAAATTTAGGGTATGTGGGTTTTTTCCCTTGGACAGTTCATTAATTTTACATTGAACAGCTATGGGAGAAATAGAAAGTCATCTCACATGAATATGACATTGAAGAAGTTAATAATTACTTTGATCCTTTGCACAGACTCTTTATTATATTGCATTATATGAAACATGATCTTCCAAGATTTTTCTAAGTACTGATTTTACGTGTGACTGAAGTCTGCTATAAGTAAAAACCATTCCTTATTTTGTGTTTACAATTGTTATTAAGAACCTAAAAATATTGTGCCTTAAATAGAAACCACCTTATGTATAGAAGCCACTATATATTTCAATGTAAATGGTTTCCTCAGATCTAATAAATAGTTTTGCTTTGTACTCCTCTAATTCCTGCTGTGAAATTAAAATTACCTGAAAGATATTACAGAACATTGCAGTCACTTCTGAAGACATGGCATCTAAATATTTATAAGGCCTTAAGAATTTCAAGTCTGCAGACTAGAACTGTGAATGTCAGCACCTTTTATTTCTTTATTTATTATAGTTACTCTGAATATCACCACAGAAGTGTGATAAAAGCATACTTCTATCACAACAGTAATGTTCAAAAATTACCCCATGCAGACAAGTCTTATCCAGTGCATAAAATGTATTCATGAAATCCTTTTGCTGATCACAAATTTCATTTACTTACAGCACTGTGCTTCTGAATGGCAGGAAAGCAGTTTAGAAAATGAAATTTCAAAGACAGAAAAGTTGCTACCATTATTATACCCCTACATTTTATGTGGGGAAGCTTTAGAGGCTGTGTTTTCTTGCTAGCCATTGTACATTCAAGGATCAAAGGTAGTTACAAAGATGAGAGTGGACTGACACAGCGCTTGCCTGAATTATTTCCACTACACACTGGCTTTTGCAAAGGATTAAGGGCCAGATCCAAAACCAAATTTAGATTCTTATCACAGTGCTTAATTTCTATGTGCCCACCCCTTCAAAGACCCATCAGAATCCCAGGCTTAGTGATCCTTTTTACGTGTTCAGGGGTAGTTAACTTACAAGCTGGTGACTGTGAGCCAAAGACTCTTTAGATATCTACAGCACAGTCTGCAGAGAATTTCAGGCTCTGCTGATTTTCTGTCTACTGACTGGATGTGCTGTTCACTCTCCACATGGAAATCAAAGTCTATCTTGTAATTGGGAAGCCCTCAGTGAAGTACATACTAAGCTGGCAGTTTATACAGTTGGCTTGCTACACTCTCCAGTTTTCAATAAACTTTCAAAGATAGTAATCAAGCCACAAGCAGGCAGCCTTTGCCTCCTCCAGCTTTTATTTAGCTGTCTCAGATACTGGATTTCTTGGCAGCCTCTCTGCTGAGGTCAACTGCTTCTCAGTATCATGAAAGGTTTTAAATAAGGATCATAATTGCCAAATACCCTTGGTCCATTACAGATGCAGCAAAGAAATGTTGAGCTTTTTCAAACAGAACGAAGTATTAGTGGTCTGCGGTGGGTTTCCATAGGCAGGATGAAGCTCAGGACAGACCTTGAATGAGTGCCCATGAGAGGAGAACAGGCAGGCATCCTGCTTCTACCCAAACACATCTCCTTGCCTTCACTGCTGCTCTCTAGGGCTCCCACTGGTGTGATTTGGACTCTACATGACAAAGGTAGGATGCTTATGAATTGACAGGTCAGCCAAGGCCATGGCTGCCACGTAATCTATGTCAGTTACTTTAAGTTCTTCTCTATCTGAGAAAACCAGGCAGGCAGCTAGACAGTCATTCGCTCTGCCCGGAGAAAAGCAGAGTGAACATTTCCCTTGAAACACTCACCTTTGTTCACTGACTGTGCAGAATGGATATGCTCCTCACTTGGAGCTCAGGTGAAAAGCCAGCCTTTCAGAAGCCTACCTTCTGAGGTACATTCACCATGGATATTTGCTTTCAGCACCTGGATAGTCCAGGTTATCAGCAAAAGCAGTGGTGTACGTTAACTTCTCATGGAAGGGCCCTGCACTGGTGGGCACTGTTTTTCGGGGGGCCAGTCCATGAACCCCCACCGCCTGTACCTCTGGGGGTGACTGAGCAGGCGCATAGGCTCAGCTCCTCTGTCAGGTCCTCCTCACGGGCCTGATGGAGGCAGCACCCACTGGCCCACAGCAGCGCCCTGTCCCACCCCACGCAGGGCCAACATCAGGAAGGCACAGGCCTTCACTGCCAACTCCCATGTTTTCAGAGAAATACTTCACTCCAGCCTTTTTTTTTCCTAAAAAAAGCACAATTTTTAATTATTTTTTTCTATCACTTGCAAACATTTCACAGAATCATTAGGGTTGGAAGGAACCTCCGGAGATCATTGTAGTCTACCCCCCTGACAAGGCAAGGCCACCTAGAGCAGGTTACACAAAAAAGTGTCTAGGCAGGTTTTGAAGATCTCCAGAGAGGGGGACTTCACAACTGCCACGGACAGCCTGTTTCAGTGCTCTGCCACCCTCAACATGTTGAGGGGAAACTTCTTGTGTTGTAGTTTGTGGGTACTGCTCCTCTTCCTGTTGCTGGGCACCACTGAAAAGAGTCTAGCACCATCCTGGCACCTGCCTTTGAGATATTTGCATGCACTACTGAGATCACCTCTCAGTCCTCTCTGGAATAAAAAGACTTAGCTCCTGCAATCTCCCCTCATAAGAGAGACTCTCCAGATCCCTGATCATCACTGCGGCCCTTTATTTCCGGGAGGAGCTGGTGCCACAGGGCAGAGCACACGCGCTGCGCCTCCCCTCCTGCCTCCCCACGGCGCTCTTCCTCCCAACACCCCCACCAGCGCTCGGCAGCCGCGCTCACAGCACGCCCCGCCACAAGCCCCGCCTCAGCGCCGCTCCCACCCCGGCACGCCCCGCGCGCAGCCCGCCCTCGCGAGGCTTCCCTTTCTCGCGACAGCGGGGTGCCGCCATCTTACCTGCTCGTCCGTTCGCTCCGTCTGTCTCTGCGACTGAGGGTAGAGGGGGGACGCGGTGCGTTCCGGAGCCGCGTTCGGGGCTCGCAGCTCGTTGGCCGCGCTGCCCTCCGCCCGCCGCCCAGGCTAGAGAGAGCTGCGGAGAGCGCTCCCCGTCTGAGAGGCGAGAGCGGGGTCCGCAGGGAGCAGCCGCTGCTCAGCTGGTTCCGCCCCCTTCGTGGTGCTGGGCCTCCGGCCCCTGCCTGGCGGCTTCTGCCGAACCGGGAGGCGGACGAGGGCTCGGCGGGTGAGGGCAGGCGAGGCGGGAGCCGGGGTCCCGGCCGGCGGGGCGGCACGGACCCCGCCGCCGTTGCTGTTGCAGCTGCTGCCGGGGAGGCGGGGGGCCCGGGCCACTCTGGATGGTGGTTAAAATGATCATAGAAAACTTCGAGGCGCTGAAATCCTGGCTCAGCAAGACCTTGGAGCCCATGTGAGTAGCGGTGACTATTCCTCTCTTTCCCGACCGCTCCAGAATAAACCTTCCCTTGGAAAAGACGGGGATCCTCAAGGGAGGGAAACAGCGCCGGAGCGGCCTGTGGGGACATCCCGGGAGATGCCCGCCCAGCTCCCATCTCTCCCGCGGCCGCCTCCGGTGGAGGGCCACGTCGTGGCCCCGCTTTCCCGGCGCCGTCCTCGGCCGGGAGGTAGGACCGTCTTTCTCTACAGGCTGCAGCTTCCCCCCTCTAGCGGCCGCGCTCGTCTTTCCCTTTGTAGCCCAGGGTGAGCGGGAGATAATGTGTCTGCGTGTGCGGCTCGCTGTTCCCTGCTCTCCGCCCCTGTAGAGGCCAGCTTAATAACCATCGCCTGCCGCCCTGTGACCTTCCGTGGGAGAGCTCAGGGGCTATGGGACGTTTTACAGGGGCCTAGGATCTTTCCAGCAGCATGTTCTGTAGACTCGAAGCACGTAGTTCTCGGTTGTTTTGAATATTGGATGGTCTTTTGTTTCTCTCCCCTCTAACAAAAATTGCATCAGTAGAACGCTTGGGAGTAGGAGCCCCAGAGAATAATTTGCGTATTTGTGAGTACCTGCTTGGCCTCTAAGCATAACATTTAATTGAGTAATTGGGGCTGTTTTGCAAATAGTCCACATCTTCCTTCTCTGAATAATAGCTCAGTGGAACTAAGATGTGAACTTCGTTTTAAAGGTTTTGCCTTCTGGAAATATGGTGCCAACAGACGTTTTAGATCAAAGTATGCACTTGTCATTCTGAAGCCCTGTTTTAACATGTGTGGGTTAAATTGCTGGAGCCTGATTTGAGTCAATAAAAATAGAACTTTTACTTCTGGTATTAACTTCTGATATGTTTGGGCAGTGTCAGTTTTTGATGCTGTCAAATGGGTGGTGTGTAAAGTCCGTTTTATGGCATCCATAGCTATTAGTTAAGTATACGTATGTATATGTATAGTTTGGCTTATGCTGAAATAACTTGAAAAAGTAAAAACATACTGGGACACTTTTCAGAGAGCTTTATTTGTGGGTTTGTTTTTTGGGGGGGAGGGGTGGGGGGAGTGGGTATGGTGTTTTGGTTGGTTTTTGGGTTTGTTCTTTTTTCTGTAGGACTTGATCCAAACCACAATGAAATAGATGAGTCTTGAACTTAATTTCAGTGGACTTTGAATTAGGTCTGCAGCAAATAATGTCCGTGTCCTTTATGTGAAAAGTTTGACCCTTAAGACTGTGGTAGGATTATGTTATTGCTGTTTGGAAAAAAAGCAGCATCTTGTAAAGGTTTAGCTTGGGGAAGGTGAATTAGTGTCACTCTTGAGTCAGTGTAAGGTAATAGCAAAATAAAGGAACACATTGGTAAGGTAGTATTAGAATAACAACATACTGTATTCTGTGGTAATACATCCAGGTAGTCCTCTGGATGCTACCTGTTAGTCTCTGGATACTTTTTTTGCATGAGTATTCTGTAAAAGGTAATGAGCAGTAAGATACCGGTGTTCTAGAGTACGCTGGTCAGGAGCCTTGCAACAGACAATATTGAACTTTGAGGAACCTTGTAATTACCGAAATTTATGTTGGTAGGTTGAATTGATGAATTGTACACACTTCTCAGTTGCTCAGCAGCTGGAGATTGATCTGTCAACTTCAAACAGTTTACAAGGAGCATATTTCAATTCTGTGAAATCTGGAACAGGAAGTCCGTTTGTGGCATTTACAGGAGTGCTTTGGCTGACTTCCAGGTCCCTTTATTGAGTAAATGCAGTAGGCTTTTTGGATTTTGCAGGTCTGTATCTAAAATTAATTTATACAGTTCTGCTTTTTTGTGTTTATGCATCGGGAGCTGAAATTTAACTTTCACCAGTGAATTAGTTTCCTATTAGCAATATAAGTATCAAATGTTTGCCAAATACCGTTTACCTAGAGGTCAGTGTGGTTCTTCAGTCTTTCCCTCAAGTTCCATTCATTAGCGATGTGCAGTAGTAACTTCTTGTTCTGGTAACAAACTCTGGTTGTCCTTGTTTTTCTGTTTGCGCGCTGAACTGTCATATCTGCTAGTGGTAGTAGGCAGTTAAAGAGTGAAATTGTGATTTTCAGCTTTTGCGATCAGTGCGAGTCTATGCTTTTAGCACTAAAAGGACCAACATGTTTCTGTTAAGTTAGATGTTGTGTGTGAGCAGTTCAAATACGGTTCTCGTGCTGGAAAGCTATGTCATGGCAGAGGGAATTGCAGGCCTGGAGTATGAGTTCTCTGAATTTTTAACTTTGGGAGGAAAAAAGCCAGAAGCAACTGTTAAATTCAGTTTTGTGCAGTGTCCTATGTAATTGCATTATTCCAGTAAGTGTCGTAGTTGGTGGAGAGGTATTGTCATCTCCCAGCAGTCAAATATTCTTGGAGCTGCTTCTGATTTCAGCTATCTGAAATGTGTGCCTACAGCCATAGCTTTTGACTGTATGAAAATTTTAGTGTGTAGTACTTATAAAGAAGTAAGAGCTGTTGGTGCAGTGCTAGTACAATGAAGCCCAAAGTGCTGGTTGTCTGGAGGTGTTACCATAGCCTGCTCATAGTTTTTAATTTGTCTTTTGCTTTTAATGAAACAAAAAATGTGCCAATTGTTTTTTATCTTTTTGCTCTTTCAAAAAGCTTTAGCTGCAAGATAGGCAGCTGAATTTCCTAACTATAGTAAGGAAGACACCACTGTATTAGATCATTATGTAGGTGTTGTCTCAGTTTTAAAGGGAGAAGTGCATTTAAGAAAATATGCAAATAAATTTTATACACATTTAGATAGGTCTACATGTGCTAGTTATCTAGAGCTGGGCAGTTAGAATATACTTCATTTTCCAAGTTGTCTGTTTCCAGCTAGCTAGCAGTTTTTAATCGGGATGTATACTTGCTTCAAAAGTCATAAAACATGCGTTTCTGGAACACTTCTTGAACTAGAAGATGAAACAACCTTTATGGATATTGTCATTTTATTATGAGATTTTATTATTATACTATTTCAAGGCACTATCAGGAATGCTAACCTTTTAGTATAATGAAGTGTGTTATGTAATTGTATGAACTTAAAATTATTTGGCTGTTGGATTGCTTTCCTACGATGCCCTGGGAAGCACTGTTTATAGACAAGAATGGAGGAGAGTTTTTGAATTTCTTGTTTGTGGTTGTTGGCCTTTTTGGTTGGTTTGTTTTGGATGTCTCTAATGCCTTTGGCAAAGCCTTGGTGATCCTTCCTGCAAACACTCCTTATTTGAATTCAGACTTGTTGCAGTGAAGCAGAAACTGCAAATGCTGCTATGCTGGAGCGTTTACATAGTCCAGCTCTGCTTGAAGGGTGGTATATCTCTAGGAACTTTATACAGTTCTGCAAAGATAGGCTTCTTAAGTGATTTTGGAAATAACTCCTAACTGAGCTGCTCAGTTTGGTGTACAGAAAATCGGTGAATATACACACAGAACCACTAGAGATACAGCTATGAGAATGTAGTACCAGTGTAAACAAAGTGGCAAGATTATTTTTGTGCTGTGGCTGCTCTGTATTTGACTAGAGCTATTTTGTGTGTTCAGCTCCAGTCTCTGTGAAGAAGGCATTTCTCAACAGCCTTCTGCGTTGCTTGCAGGTAGCAATATGCTTAGTTTCTAGTGTTATACACTTTCTCTTGTCCCTGGCATGGCTCCCATTAAGTTTTTGGAAATAATGTTAAACTTGGAATATAACTTCTATCTGTCTGTCACTTCTAATTTCTGTACCAATAAGGTTCTCACTGAGCCATATCTACTGTGCTGGGTTTCTTTTCTGCACACCCATTCCAGATCCTATATAAACTGCGTGTATAATCCTTGCTGGTGTATCAGGATCTGGCTTGGTAAAGCTCCAAGTAGGGATGTCTTTTTAATTTTTTTTTCTTGAATTTTTTTGAATCTCCACCTGTGAAAAAATTAGCTTTTCTGTACTGAAGCTGAATTCACCATTTTGTAAGACATTGTAATGTTCTCCCCCCGCCCTAATTCTTTGTAGTGGAAATTTTTCTTTTTAATTACTTTGTGTAAATGAATTTTAATTAAAATCTTCTGCTGGCCCAATGAGTTTTGCTTACAATTTGATTAAGGCTCCCATATCTAGTTTTTTCCACTTTTGCTATAATTACGTTCTTGTGAAGGTTTGTTCATGTACTAAATCAGACTTGAAAGAAAGATGGAAAAAATACCTAAACCAATTTTTATAAGTTATTTGGGCATACCTAATTGGAGATGTTTTTTGCATTGGTTAATCCTGCAAGTGATCATGATGCTTAAACTACTTATGTCAGAGGGAATAGAATCCAAATTGTTTGAAGACTATTTAGAATATATCTGTTATTGGAATATTTTATGGCAAACAGTATGTTCTGGTGTTCAGTTATGCCTTCACTGTTCTGTTTTTGTTTGTCATGCTTTTCAACCTTTGTTAAATCTCATAATAGTTTTTGGCTGTTTGGATCTTTGCTCAATTGTTAATAGGTTACTGGTTAGTTATCTTCACCCAGTTTCTTAAGAAAGGTGATGAATAAAAAAGATCTAATAATGACATAAGGAATATGCTAATAAGCCAGGATACTGAAAGAATGTAAGTAAGTAGAAGTGAAAAACTTTGGCATTCCTTTGCACATACATTGAGTCACACTGTCCTACCCATAGCACTCATCAGCCTCCCAGGAACTTTCACTCTCGTTTCCCATGAAACTTCCCAAGAAGTTCAAAAGGAATAGATGTTTCTCTTCTTTATGTTTACTCTGTCAGCACTTTAAGCTATTTATAGCTAAGATAAATAAAGCAGAGATACATGTCATTGGTATGTCACTGTCTTAACACTAGTGAAGATACTCTTACACATCTGTTATGAAACTTGATGGTTTGTTCACAGGACTAGTGGGAAGCTGCTGTGTTTGGGAAATTGAGGTCCTTAACTTAGTGTGCTTATACTGCTAAGCTTCTCTGTAAAAATACTATGATAGAATTAAAGTATCTGTGTTGTATGGTATAATTGAAAACCAAGCATAGAGAAGAAAACTATTCCTGTTACAGGAAACCTTTCTTGTTCTTACACTGAATATCAGCAGCAAAATGGAACCCCTTGGCTGCATTACATATCGTCACAGATACTCTGTTATGATTTTTGCTTTCTGCACTGAATGTGTTAGCCAGCTAGCAAGCTGACAGCTGTTCGGCCTCGAGAGCTCTCTTGAATCTAGAGGTGGCATTTTAAGCTGCTGGTTGCAGCTGTATGAATATGTCAGATGTGGGTATCATGATAATTTAGAACTATTGTAATGACATCAGTAACTTACGTAACAGCATTGGAGGCTGTTGCATTGCTCAATGTGTTTCTGTATTATTAAAGTTAATGAAAGTGAGCACTGTAACAGTGGTCCTCATCTACAGTAGTGTCTCAGGAGTTGGATCTTGCTGAATGAGTATGTCGTTCATTTTACTTACTGAATACGGTAGCTTTTTATACATTTATTTTTTTTAGTAGCAACACAGTGGAATGGTAGAGCTGCCTAAATTAGACTAGGTTGTTCTGCCCAATAAGCAGCAAACATTTTTCTGCACCCACTCAGCCCTGCAAATATGAAGCATTTCTCTCAGCCATCAAACGTAACCATGTCCACCTTGATAATTGTCAAGAACTGAGCAGCAATCTAGAGAAGTATAAATACTAATCTTTAGGCAACAAAACTAGACTGAAATATAGGTTGTAAATTCTCAGGATCGGAGTATGGCAAATAATGTGCACCTACATGTTATTTCCTTTACATCGAGATCATTCACTGCCTGGAGGACTTCAAACATGCTTTTGTGGTTTCATTGTACTCTGGTAGTTTAAATTTGAGCAGCTAGTTTCGGGACTTGCAGCACCTTTTTGGTCTGTACATTCATTTTAAAAAAAGGAAGGGAAAACCCTAACATGGTTTCTTTTACAGTATTAAGAGTTGTGTGTGCACAATAGTTGTGTCCAAAATGAAGTCTAGATTGAGCGTTTTGTCATTAGCTTGAAATAAAAGCAATCAGATGTATCTGAAATGGACAAGCAATGGGTTTTTTACAAGGAAACTGTATGAAGTTTCTTTTCTGTCCTCACTCCTCTCCCTCCCCCAAGCACGCTTTTTCCCTTAAATGAGTAACCATGTTAATTTTGAGAAAACTGTCAGATTACAGTTTGACAGCTTCAGCATGGGAGTTTTTTTTACTCTTTCTCCCCCCTGCATGGTAAAAGGTTGTGTACCCTATACTTAATTGCTACTTATGTATATCTCCTCTTGGGAATTTGTATCTGCTTTCCAAACATTTTAATGCGATGGGAGACTTTGGAGTAGAAGATTTTTTTTTTTCTTCACTTTCATAGAAAAGGCATAGAAATGTGTGAATTAGGTTATACTACCAAAAAAATTTTTTTTTCTGTAATGGTTGAGTAGTCATCCAATAACTGTAAAATTTAAGCAGCAGTTTGTCTTGTCATGCCAGCAAGGTTTTTGGAAATTAAAGGATTATCCACTTGTTAAACTGATTTCTGTAGTACTTACTACAGCAGCATAGTACCAGGTCTGCTGCAAATGCAGTAGATACTACTTTTAAAAGAATAACTAGAAATAATAACTTTCTTAAGGCTCCAGTTCTAAGTGGCTGCTTCACTTACTGAGAACTGACTGAAATGAAGAATTGCAGCATGAGGAACTTCATAGCAATATGTGAGATTTTCTGAGAGGAAAAAAGGTATTTCAGACCTTTCCTCAAGCCAATTTGCTTCAGCTTGTTTATATGTAGGAAACATCAAGTATCTATCTTTACTTGTTTTGTGCTTCGTCAGGAAGTCAGACTGGAGTAGAATAGGCAAGGTTAATAAGCTATTTATATGTGTGTGACTTTTTCAGGTATATTATCGACATGACAACTATCATTCTTGAGTCTGCTTGCCATTTTTTAATTCCTCCTTCTTTTGGTTTAAGAATTCATTTGGTTGATTTGTGGGGGTGTGTTTGCTGTCAGTGTTAGTATTTGAACAGGAGTCCTAGTGGCCTTATTCAGTTTTCTTGATGGAGAGTTCAGGGCCCTGTTGGGGAGACATTGCCAAAATTCTCAGAGTATTTAGTCTGACAGATTTTCAGATCTCCATTTCCTTATGGTATTTTTTACATTCAAAATAATCAAACAGCATGTTTTTTCATTTGAAAATGTATTTTTGTTACTGATGCTTAAAGATATTCTTGGGCACTGATTTCACACAATATTGCCTCATCATACAATATTCAAAGTTTGTGCTTAGTCTCTCTTATGGCTTGAAAGATATTTACTGAATGCTTCTATTCAGTATCTTCTGAAAGAGTTCTGTAATATTTATGTACAAATGTATTATGTTTGTTTAGCTTATCTGCATTTTTAAATTACTTTTAGCTGTTTTGGCAAAGTCGAAGTCTGTATAAGCTCTGTTAATAAAGGATTTTGTGTGTACAGCTATACCAGTAACATTCTTTTTTTATTTTGAAAGAACTTCAATATGTGTTCCACATCCACTGCATTTATAAATTAGGGCTGATGTCTGTAATTGCATGGTGATTATAAAAGTCAAAGTGAGTTCTCAGAAGATATTTAGTATTTTATATTTAAAAATATGTAAATCTGAGTGTTGGAAGTGGATATATTGAATATTGTTTAAGGAATTGCAAAGTATTCAAATAAAAAGACTGCACAGGGAAATGAGTCCTTTTCAGCTAAATTACTTTCCCCTTCTCAAACATTCATTATTAAAAAAAAAAAAGTATATATTTAAGGCTTACTCTTAACAACTTGAGATTTCCTCTTCTGCTTTCTTTATTTGAAGTGGTAATTTCATATAATAACTTCAAAACTGAATGAGATCAGAAAGAAAGGATTTTGAACTTTTCAGTGAGGCTTGTTGCAGTTGTGAATTCTTGCTCCTACAATTGAACAAAATACTTGGTTGGCTGTTACTTTCCTTTTTGAAACTTCTCTGTGGTGGGTAGCAGTTGGAGGTGTTCGAATTGTTCTCTGAAGAACGTACAGAGCTCTAGCTAGAGAATTTTTCCATCTATGGCTCTATATTAAATGCTGTTTATTAAAGTGGGGCTACAAGAGCCATCTCTTATTTAATATAGAGCAGTAGACACTGCATGTTCTCTGACTGAAAGAGTACAGGCTGAAAAAAAGCAGTACTAGAGGTAAAACTATTTAGCATTACTAGTTAGGGTTTTATATTCAGACAGTGGGTGTAAGAATACATGCTGTGGTGTTTAATTGTAACTGGCAGTGGGAGTTAGCTTGCTGCAGTGGAAATGAGTTCAGATAACTTTTGCCAACAGGTTTATGTTTGTTAAAATGTGAAAGTGAAAGCAAGAGGAAAAATTTGTGCTTATTTATGCTGATTATTAGTTGCAGCAAATGCCTACAAAAAGTTGGGAGGATGTCGTTATGGGATTCCAAGTTGCAAAATGTTTTGCGTCTTTCAATACATGTGAATGTTTTTCTATCAACCAAACTTTAGCATAAGAATAAAGTAATGTCTAAACTTATGTCACATTTATAACACACACTGCCATTTATGCTGAGGTTTGTCATGTACCCCACCATGTTCAAGTTAGGCTAAGGATTCAAACCTTTATCTAACAATTGAAAATGTATATAATTCAGTGAACATTAGAATTGAAATAGAAATTTACTTTTAATTTTGAATGCAGATGTGAAATATATAGGTAGTATTCTGTTTTTTCTAATTTTCTGAATTTTCAGTTAAGGACCTTTCTCTATTAATTTTATAATCTGCAAGAATATAATGATACATACTGCATGGGAAATCCTGCTGCACAGTGTATTTTGCTGTCATCACCATGGGTGCCTTTCCTGTTTACTCTAAAGTGACATCATTTAAAACTGTGTTGACCGCAAGAGCATAAAGTACAAGACAGAGGTTTAGAAAAACTGATAAAGCATGCTCAAAATGAGTGAAAAATCCATGTATGCACAGCAAGCATATTGCGTATTATTCACACACAGATTGCTATTCTGTAAGAAACTACAGTCAATCTAGAGAACATAAAGACTCATTTATCAGAAAAACCTAAGGCCCTTATAATCCAAACCAGCAGATCTTGTCTAAGTCAAAAGATGGAGATTTTATAGGCAACATTTTGGAATTCAGTTTGACTGAAAAAGAAAGAATTGCTTTTAAAAAGCACCTCTCCCCCAGTCAGAACCATTAACGGTGATAGTCCAGAATACTTAATAGCTGTAAAAACCAGAAATTTTCAGATAGACCTACTTTATTGACAGTCCTGTTGTTTACTTCATGAGACCCATTACTCCTCTCTTCTACCACTTCACATTGCCAGAAATTTAATTTTAGCATCATCTTAAAAAGCAAAGTGTGAAAAGCAGTAGAAGATCAGACTATAACCTTATTAATTCTATCTAAATTACTAGTTACAGAAACAAATGTGGTCTTCATAACAGTGTGGAGAAAACAGATCAGTTGTTTATGGTTTTTTTTTTTCAAGCTTTGAGCATGAGCAACAGACATAGAAGAAGAGACTTCTGTTTCAAGTCAGTACGTAAAAAAAGGAAGTCAGCCTTTGGCTTGTGTGAAGTTTTGTAGTTTAATTTTAAAAAGTGAAAAGGAAACAAACCATACTGTCTATTTATAAAAACATTTTCTCCGTCTCACTCTGGCAGAAAATGAATTGTATTAATTATTATTTAATATCATCTGTTAGTACTTCTCAAATATAGCTTTTGTTGAACAGCCAAAATAAATTCAGAGTTTTAACTTGAAAGCATGTAAGTTCTTCCTGTTGTGTACAGAGGGATTTCTACACTTACTGATCTCTTAAGTATTAATCAATATGTATGATTGTTTAGCATTGTTCATATATGGTTGTATCGCATAGAGTGATAAATGCTAGGACAGCACCAGAGGAGAAAATGATTGTGTTTTACAAATTCAAAGTACACTTATTTTCATTGAGGATATTTTTTTTGAGGGTGTCTTGGAGTTGGGTGGATGGATTGAAATTTTAAGGTTGTTTTGGGATGGACAGTATTTCTAAGACTTCCAAAATCATCACAGTGGGGAGGGGTGAAAGCACTAATTGCTTGCTTGCTATTTTTAAACCATTTTTGTTTGAGTTTGTTTGGGTTTAAGGTTGGTGGTTTTATTTTTTGTTTGTTTGTTTGTTACACATTTTGGAGTGTGGCTTTCCAGACAAGTCTTTCCATTTTTCTACTCTGCTTATGAGTGAGGAATTACTTTAAACTGCACATGAGGTTGTTGTATAGTTGCTACTGTAGAAGCTGGAGAATTAAAGTCTATATTGAAGTATATTGCAGTAGCTAACAGCCGTGAGTTTTTACCTTCTAGAATTATATGTGTATGTGTTGTCATTTAAGTCAGTTGTAGCAGATTTTGAGCAATGACAGGTGGCTATTATCAGATGATAACCATATTTGTGGAAATTGAAATAAAAAACTAAACCCAGCTTGTAATGTTTTATCTGATTTTTGTGAGGACTAGAAAGGTGAAAAAAAGAATTTGGTGTTATCAGGTGAAAATTGTCCCCTCCTGCAAGGATTGTTTTCCTGTTACGAGTGTAGATAGCTAATATGAAAATAGCACAGTAATTTTCTGAGTCATGATTCAGCTTGAAACAAGAGAGAACTGAAGCTTTCCTGTAGTGACATTGAAGCAGCATTAAAGAAGGGGGGGGGGGAGGGGGGGGGATAAAAGGCAAATTCAAGCATTGTGAAATTATGAAAGGAGGCCTTAGGGCCTTTGGGGGGCTGCATTGTTCAGTATCAAACTTTCAGATAAGCTTCTGAGATGATGTGCTCAGGTGCTAGCAGTGTGAAAGAGACCATGCTCTTACTGTAGGAGGTTACGTGCCTGATTCCAAGATGGCTTGCTGCTTGAACAGCATTTTCTTCTGGATAAAGATTTGTTAAATATGAATGGGAGCAAATCAGATATAATATGTGAAGGAAAGCATTTCTGAACAAGTTTCAATTGGTTTGCAATCTGTTTTTTTGATTAATAGTATATATTTGTGTTTTGTCAGTTCAGTGTGTGCAGGTTCTTCTGGAATATAGAGTGTGAATGCCACAGAATGCTGTGGTATCACCCCTAGCAGCTCAAGTTGCTTTGGCAGCCTGGAATTCTGATACTGCCTGATCTCTAGAGGATGCTGAATTAAGTCTGAAGCTCTGATGTTTATCTTCAGAGCACTGCTGGACCCAGGCTATCCAGAAGATCTGAGGATGGATTCTGACAGATCTGCTTCCTCTGCTTAGTGAATGTTTGCATGAAGGATGTTGCTTGGTGTGCAGGTGATGGTATCTTTGGGGCGAGGAATTAGGCAGCATCAAATGATGGTGGATTTGGTTTCTTCTGCCCAATGTCTAAAATACATGTCATTTAAATGAACAATGCTTAGATATATAATTAAGTTTCAGCATTGAAATTTCATTTGCTTTAATGTGGAAGAGATTGGGAATTGTCATGTTAGTCTTCATTGTGACTAGTGGACTTCTGTGCTAGAGCAGTATTTGTGTGATACTCGTGTTCAGTACAACTTTCTAACCACAGTTTAATTTTACTTATTTCTGCTAATGTACAGTTAGATGCACCAGAATCATTTTTTCCCTTTTGTTGTAGTTCTATAAAACACTAGTATTAACTTTGATCTCCACCTAGGCAAACTCACTGCCTATGTCACACAGCCAGTGTGTGTTTGTTAAATTCTGCCTGGTTTTGTGTGGTCTGAGGTCTTCCTTTGGTTTATGCTACGTAATGGGATTGAATGGTTTAAGAAAATGCTGCTGTTCTGCCTGATAAACCACTGCCTCACCATTTCATTAGTTACTGGGTTTGAATTATGAAGCGTGAAATTGTTTTCTACAATATTCTCGCTTTGTCAGGTTTTACTCTGTAACAGCACTAGTGAGTTCATTGTAGATTACTGCTTGTGAAACATTATAATCAAATTTTATCAGGCATATTGACTTAACATGCATATACAGCTTATGCCATTTTAAGTTCTTTGTTGGTGTGCATGAGACCATCAGCTTCTATACTCAAGTGTTCCATACTTACTTTTAGATTGAATTTAGATATCCAAAATGGGTAATGAGCCCTTAAATTTCCCTTCATTGCCTGTGTACTACTTATGGAGATTACATGATAATATTATATGAGCCCTTTTTCAAAAATAGGATTTTTTAGTTAATCTGCTTTTTATGGTATTCATATGTAGATAGTAATAAGTTTCTTTTGAAGCATATTTAAGAGTCTCAGAGTGTTTTGTTTTTTTTTTTTGTTTTTTTTTTTTTTATTTTTATTTTAATAGCATAGACCACTTCTGCTGTGTAAGTGTATTCATTTGTAACAAGGTAGGGCTGACTTTACCCCATTAACAGTCACCCAGTGTTGTACTCAGAATTACTAATTTCATCATTGAGGAGTTATAGAAGTATTTGTTCTATTTGCCTTGAAGACTTAGGCAGTTGAGGCTGTTTCATTCTGAAGAGTTCATTCTAGTTTCCTGTGAAGTGCTCTGTGCAATATTGTTTGGACATATTGTAGGCAATTACTTCTCTAGAAAAGAAAGGTGATATTTGGCAATCTTACATATCTGGGGTCTGTCTTAAAAAATATGTCTTAGTGCTTTTACTATGGTAGGAAATGTTTTGGTCCTTTTTATGTATTGGTTATAGCAGTTTCAGATGTTAACTTCTGTAATTTAATTGCTATTTTAATCTGCTTGCAGATGTGATGCAGATCCATCTGCCCTAGCTAAATATGTTCTGGCTTTGGTAAAGAAGGATAAAAGTGAAAAGGAGCTGAAGGCCTTGTGTGTTGATCAGCTGGATGTATTTCTTCAGAAAGGTATGGTCTTTTATCATAGCAATAAAGCTTGAGTGAAAAGTCTGTCTTCATTCATTCAGTCTTTTCCCATAGAATCATGCATTTTTGTCTTTATTAGCTTTGTTACTTTGAAGTATGTAATTCAATTTTCATGCGGTTGTGTTTTTTTTTTAAACAGGTGTATAGCACAGTATGCGTGTTTTAGATCTGTGTTTTGTGTCTGTTTGTATTCCTGGAAGAAAATCATGAATGTTAAGAGTTATTGCCAGAATTAGAAGTATTGGAGCTCTGTATATATTCTAGAAATAAGCTTCCAGATGTTGAAAAGCTTTGTGAAACATTGTCATTATTGACATGTTTCTTGAATGTGAATATCCTTTTAAAATATAAAATTATCAGCAGAGTATTAAAGAAAAACCCAAACCAAACCAAACTCTTGATTGTTTTAACTTTTTGGTGAATGCTGATTTTTTTAAAGTATATAATTTTTTTAACTTTTAAATCAAATGTTAACTGTATTTCGCATAATGGACATTTGTACACTCTCCTTACTTTTAGAAACTCAGATATTTGTGGAAAAACTATTTGATGCTGTGAATACAAAAAGCTATCTACCTCCACCAGAACAGCCATCGTCAGGAAGCCTGAAAGTAGAATTTTTTCAGCACCAGGAAAAAGAGACAAAAAAGGAAGAGGTAGGCATGGATTTAAAATTAAATGGATGTCTTTTTTTTCCTCATTCCTGTAGTTTGCTTACATGGCTCAACTTCATCATGCTCGTTTATTACTAAATAGTCCCAAAGCTTGTCCTACAGCATTAAAATATGTCGGAAGATGTGTGTCTAGTATGTTGAGTTCTGCTGCACGATTTTTCCAAACGTAAGTGGGTGTTTCGAAGGTAAACCAAAGGGGTTCTGTTTAGCTAAATGTAAATAAAGCTGCTGGGTAGTGCAGGAGTTGCAGTACAACCTCCATCAGGTTTTTTGCTCAGAATTGCTGTTGTAGATATGCTGCCCTTTAATTCATCATAAATCCAGGCTGCCATTCCAAATGGCAGTCTTCATTCCTCCAGCTGCTTTATCCAGATAAACTCCTTATTCTGACACAAATGTTTGTGTTGCTCTTTGAGCCAGAAGAGTAGGTTTGTCCTTCTCAACAGCAGCCTACATTTGACTGCATCAAAGTCTTGTGAGACCTCACTTGGAGTATTGTGTACAGTACTGGTGTCCTCAACATAAGAAGGACATGGAGCTGTTGGAGCAAGTCCAGAGGAGGGCCACAGGAATAAGGGGGCTTGAGCACCTCCCATATGAAGACAGGCTGAGAAGGTTGGGGCTGTTCAGCCTGGAGAAAAGAAGGCTGCGTGGAGACCTCATAGCAGCCTTCCATTATCTGAAGGGGGCCTATAAGGATGTTGGGGAGGGACTCTTCATTAGGGACTGTGGTGATAGGACAAGGGATAAGGGGTTCAAACTTACACAGAGGAAGTTTAGTTTAGATAATAAGGAAGAAGTTCTTTCTTGTAAGGGTGGTGAGGCACTGGAATGGGTTTCCTAGGGAAGTTGTGAATTCTCTGTCCCTGGCAGTGTTGAAGACCATGTTGAACAGAGACTCCGGTGACATGGTTTACTGTGTGGTGTCCCTGCCCATGGCAGGGAGGTTGGAACTAGATGATCTTGAGGTCCTTTCCTACCCTAACTATTCTATGATTCTGTGATCTGAGCCTGCTGATGAAGAAAAGACCTTACTGTGTCAGGTTTTGAATATTCATGTCTTTCCAGATCTGTCATTGTACCTTAGTATGGATTTCTGTCTTATCTGTAGCAAAAGCAGGTGTTATTTTCAGTGCAGCACAATAGGGGTGCTCATTCGGCTTAATTTTCACCCAGCCTGTTCTTTGGATATTCCTTGAAATAGAAAACTAATATGATACAAAGATTCTCTTAATTGCATTGCATGCAAAAATACTGTTTCAGTTCAGTGTTACAGCTGACTTTGCTTGGTATTTTGAATTTATGTGATTGTGCAGAAGTCTCCATTGTAGTGTCCTCGTCTTATCAGCTAATGTTTATACTTTAAATTCAGATCGTTAAAGAGGAAGAGCGAGAGAAAAAGTTCTCTAGAAGATTAAATCACAGCCCTCCTCAGTCAAGTTCTCGCTACAGGGATACCAGGTGATAAATTTTTTTAGCCTATTGTATTACATCGATAATAAGATGGATTTTTATGATGAACTTTCTGTATGGTTACCTAAGGCTAAAAATAAGACTTTTATTGCTTTTATGCATATGTAGTTATATGGCTAGTATATAAGTGATAGTGTAAACCATTTCAGAGTTGTGCACAACTATCACATTTGAATTTTAAGGTTAATTTTTATGTTAGATTTATGGTTTGTATTGCAACACTTACTGTGCTTGGTTATTGAGATTCAATTGTGATATTTTTTTATTTGAAAGCCTTCCCTTCAGTAGCTGTTTAACTTATTGGTGTTTCCAACTTGAAGAAGGCACATTATTGGCAGAAACAGAATTTACCTGTGTTTTAAAATCTTATGGATGGTAAAAGTAAAATGCATAAACCCAATGAAAGAATTTTAAAAGTCTTCTGAGAAGAAAGGAAGGTTCATAGTTAGATTCCATTTGTAGGGTTTTCTTCTAATTTTCCTTTGCCATTTCCTGAGGTTTATAATGGTGGCTAAGGTTTTAAATTATGGCTTCATAATTCTTGTAATTAATTTACAAAATTACATGTTTAGGAGCCGTGATGAAAGGAAAAAAGATGAACGTTCTCGGAAGAGAGATTATGACCGAAATCCTCCCAGAAGAGATTCCTATAGGGATCGATATAACAGAAGAAGAGGAAGGAGTCGGAGCTACAGCAGGAGTCGAAGTAGAAGTTGGAGCAAAGAGAGATTGCGGGACCGAGATCGAGACCGGAGCAGAAGCCGGAGCAGAACACGAAGCAGAGGTACCAACAGTTGGTCTCTAAGACACGGTGAATGTTGCCTACACTATGTTCCTGATGTACCAAATTTCTTCTGTTGTTTTTGGTTTTGTGCAAATTTAGCTTGGTTTTCTGAGGAAATAAGGCTTATGTGATAGTATTTTCAGTGCTTGTTTTCCCCTCTTTGCTTCCATTCCTCTTCAGTACCTTTGAAAGTGTTGGCCACTTTTAAGCAATGTTTGGAAGAGAGGCAGTTTCAGGAAACTCAGAATCTGGTTTGGGAAGATACAGAAATTAATAATCAGCTACTGAGAGAGAGCTGGCAGAAATTACCAGCTAAGGACTGTCAAGCAGGACAGTGCAACTAAGTTCTTTTTGTCTTGCCCCCACCTCCTTGGCAACATAGAGAGGGGCTGAAGTTATTACAGTAAATATTTGCATTTGCATGCATCTGTAGGACTTTAGTACTGTAGTTTTTCAAATTAAACTTCTTTAAAAATGAAGCTGTCTGAAAAGTATGCTTTTTCTCCCAGTACTTGTTACTGGAAGTTGGAAAAGAATATTGAGAGTAACTTTATATCCTTGTCCTGTCTTAAGGCAATGTGGAGATAAAAATAGTCTGATTTGAGTCTCCTGTGTATTATTTTTCTTTCTGTGGAATGGGCCTTGATAACTCAGCCTTAAAAGTAGGCGTTTGAAGTTCCTGAAAATACGCAAGCAGGTATTTTCCAAACAACCTGCAAACAAGGAAGTTAAACAGCATGAAGCAGTTTAACTGGAAGATTACAATGTGATTGAATGTTAATACAAGCTTTGTTTTACGTGAACGACAATGGTAGTATGTTACAGACAGTATCTTACAGTGAAAGCTTTGTTTCTTTTTCTAAGCACATTAAGAAAAGCTTTTTTTTACCCACACTTACTTGCCATCTTTAAGCATTTTTATTAATGTTCCTTTAATATGGGGTTATTTGAGTCTACCAGTTTATCTCATGACAGAACTCTTCTGTCTTAATCTGGATACTTACTGTTTATTTGATGGTAGTATTAGAAAATGAAGAGAATAGTTTGTATGTATTCAGAATAAAAGGTCATGTTACTGCTGCATCTGCCCAGGAGTGTTCCACGCCTGTCAAGCACTATTATTTTTGCAGTCGCTGCAAAGCTTTGTATGTGATAAATACATACATTTGAATGCAGATAGAATGAAGATAAAAGCATGAAGATACAGTAACAGTAGTATCTTGAAACACTAAAGATGTGTAACTTTTACATTTTTGTCGAGTGGTGGCTAGCTTTTTCTTGCCTATAGCTTCCCTTTATTCAGAGTAACTTGCCATCTGAAGTTCTTAAATGTATGCATCATTATAGATTATGTACTCTGCTTGAAGTTAAATAGTGTTTCTGCTTTACTGTGGATATAGCTGCAGTTGAAATATCCCAGTGGCTGTGTACTTCTAAGGTTATTATTTTTCTGGTTAAAACTTTGTAATGTAGAATCATAGAATCGTTGAGGTTGAAAAATACCTCTGAAAGTCATATAGCCCAACACACTTTCTCAAAGCAGATCAACTGGAGCAGGTTGCTCAGGATCCTGTGTGGTTGGGTTGTGAGAAACTTGAGGGTGAAGACTCTACAAGCACTCTGGGCAACCTGTAGAACATTTCAATTATCGTTTATATATTTTGAGGTGAACTGATGTGGAATAAAGATACACAGGTTAGTGACTTAGTGGTGAAAATGTGCTGAAGGAATTATCCAGTTTAACTTGTTTGTTTTATTACAGAAAGGGATTTGGGAAAGCCAAAATATGATTTGGATAGAACAGATCCATTAGAGAACAATTATACTCCAGTTTCTTCTGTGACAAATATTTCATCTGGCCACTACCCTGTCCCTACACTGAGCAGCACCATTACTGTTATTGCTCCTGCTCATCATGGAAATAACACTACTGAAAGCTGGTCGGAGTTCCATGAAGAGCAGCTGGACCACAACTCCTATGGAAGACCTCCGCTGCCAAAGAAACGCTGTCGAGATTATGATGGTAAGTCTGTATTTTTTAATTGTTTCCTGCAGCTGTGATTGGCCTCTTTCTGAGAAGATTGAGGTAATACTCCATTATTTTTCCGATCTTCTCCAATACTGTGGTTTTTCTATTACACAACTGTTGAATACAGATTTTATCCCATTTTTTATTAACTTTGCTTTTAGACAGCTTTATTAGAGTTTATACAGGCTTTTTAGTTACTAGAATTATTTTATGTAGATTAAAAATAGTATATTTACAGATATTAAAGAAATATCCAGTTTTACCAAGGTTTTCTGTCTTATGTTATGTTCACACCAGATACTGTATTTGGTGGTTTTGACCATGATTAGCACTTTATTGACCTAACTTTTCCATCTTATCTTAAGAGGTAATTAACTAGAAAGGTCTGGAGCCGCAACTTGCCAGGCTCATATTAACCCATTTTTTCTTTGTAGGAGTTTCTTAAAATTGTGTGAGGTTTTGTGCTTATCTGTGTCTTAAGGTATCGTTTTGCATGTCTTGTGCCAAATCCACGCAAGAGGCTACTGCAGTTGGCAGTGTCTTAGCTAAATTCAGCCAGTCAGTCTGTTAGCTGAGAAGAGTTTAAATTTCCCCCTCAAGTGTTTTTATGGGTTTTTTTTGTTGCAAACCTCAATGACAACTTCAAGATGTAGGTTTACATTCAAACTTTGATTAGTTGGGGTTTATTTAAGTGAAGAAAATGAGAGGCTGAGCTCTTAAGTGTTGGCAGAGTTATACTTGGGAAGAGTAGCTTTGCCAGGTTATGTCACAACAATACCGTGGAACAAGTAGGGTTGTGAAAGTGTAGTTTCTTTGGAAGTTTTATTCTAGTGCAAGCTGAGCTGCAGAACATTGTATCGTCATGGTCTCCCAGCTCTGTAAAGTTTTGTGTTTCTGGTGGTTTGGGTTTGTTTTTTTGTTTGTTTGTTTGTTTGTTTTGGTTTGGTTTTTTTGGGGGGGTTGTTGTGGGTTTTTTTTTTTTGATGTTTTTTTTTTTTTAAGACAGGTCCAAAAGTTGCAGACTAGTAAACTTTTGAAATAATGTTTCCAGGCATGACACTGGGACTTTGTGCCTCTAATTTTGTCTTCTCTAGCAGCTTATTGTTTACGGTTTCTAAGTATGAAGCAAATGGCAATGTGTTGAAAAACTGATGTAGCCGTCCTCAAATTTTTACTGTTTTGTTGCTTTTGGTTTCCCCCCCACTTCCTTTCTGTCTATTACTGAAATCTCTCAGTAAATGCCTCCTTCCATTTGCTTTTCTTATGTCTGTGTCTTCTGAACTTCTAAGGTCATCTCTCTCTTCAGTGGCTACCTGGTTCCAATGTACTGCTTGTCCTATCTGTACTTTCATATTTTCTACTTGAGTCTCTGCAGAACTTACCTTAGTTCTTAATGTTTTAATTTGTATGTTCGGTAACTCTTCCTGAAGATGAGGTGATACAGAACTTTTTTCACCATTGTGTTTTAGGAAGTGGACAGTTGGCTTTCTTCCTGTTTTAACCAGAATATGTTTTGAACTTTCACTTCATATTGAATTGTATTAGGTTGGGGTTTATTTTTTTTGGGGGGAGGGGGGGGGGCTCTTGCTAGACAGATAATCATAGGTTTTGGCTGGAAGGAACATTTGAAGATCATTTAGTCCAACTGCCCTGCAGTGACAGACTGTCCCTGCAAGGGACATCTTCACCTAGACCATGTTTGCTCAGAGCCGTGTCCAACCTGACCTTGAACACTTCTAGGGATGGGACATCCACACCTTCTCTGGCCAACCTGTACCAATGTCTCACCATCCTCATAACAAAAATTTCTTCCTTATATCTGAGTCTGTATGCTTTTATTTTAAAACTAAAACTCCTTGTCCTATTGCTACAGGCTCTTTATTAAAAGGTGTCTCCCCATCTTTCTTACAAGCCCCTTTTAAGTATTGAAAGGCCGCAGTAAGGTCTCTCTAGAGCCTTCTCTCCAGGCTGTGAAAAACCCAGACTCTCTCAGGCTTTCTCATAGGAGAGGTGTTCCATCTCTCTGATAATTTTTGTGGCCCTTCTCTAGACCTACTCCAATTCAGTGTAAAAGAAAATAAATGAATTTTTATTAATTTTTGAGTGTGCATATTTCATATTTACACATATATGTGTATATACACATATACAGTATATATATGTAAATAACAAATATTTGCTCCTACATAATCTCATTAAACTACAGCAAAATGTTCTAATTTTTCCTGAAATAATTGCAAAAGAGTAAAAAAAATTGGAGTGAATTTTCCCATTTTGGAATTCTATAATATTAGCTTTAACTTTAATGGGGGTTTCTCAGTCCCAGTAGTTGCACTTTTTACTTAGAAGCACTGTGGTTTTATTAATATGATGATATCTAGATTTAATTTTTTGCTTTCACAATTTGTTACAATTTAGTGCAGAATTAATTCTTCAAGAAAAATCTGTCTTCTGTATTTATTCTGCTAGAATGTTGCTACAGTGTTCCTGTGTGCTGATTGTTAAAAATCAAGTCAAATAGTCAGCTTAATTTTCTAATGCAAATTTCTGCTCTTAATGTACAAATTGCTGCATTGCATGTGAAACGTTTCATATCTATTCTGAATCAAACTACAGCTTTTGAATACTAACAACATTTTCTTTTCCTTTTGATTTTTCAGAAAAGGGTTTCTGTATGAGAGGAGACATGTGCCCTTTTGATCACGGAAGCGATCCGGTAGTGGTGGAAGATGTAAATCTTCCTGGCATTCTGCCTTTTCCAGCACAACCCCCTGTTGTCGAAGGACCACCTCCTCCTGGACTTCCTCCCCCTCCACCGATTTTGAGTCCTCCTCCTGTTAACCTCAGACCTCCAGTACCACCACCAGGGCCCCTACCACCTAGCCTTCCACCTGTAACAGGTAATTAAAAAAGTTTAAAACCCTGTTTTAGTAGAAAAGCCTGGATGTTACTTGGGTTGTATGCAGTGCAAAAAACTGTTTTAAGAATGCTAATTATATTTTAGAAAGTTGGACTATGCCTTGCTATGGCATAGCTTACACCAATTTTTTTTTTTCCATGGTAATTGTTGCAAAGTTGGTTGTTTTAAAATGTGAACTTTGATTATGGAATAATATTTTAATTGTGCTTAAGCAAAAGCATTGCATGGCAAAACTCAATTCCTTGAGTTTTATAGAAGTCCACAACTGACTACTGTTAGAGAAGGGAAAATCCTGGAAACCTCAGATTTGGCATTTCATTTGAAATGATAGAGAATTCATTGCTGTATCAGATTTACACCTGGAAATGTAACTTGTGGTTAATTTTGAAACTTAACTTGTATCTAAAAAAGATAAATTCTTCAGCTTGTTTACTGTTTTATTGGAAAGTAGTTTGGCTCAAGCGCTAAAAATTACATGAGGACTTAAGTACCTGGCTCTCCTTTATAAAACAGCAGTTTAATGTTCAGTTCCCTTGTGTGGTTTAAAAACTGTGACTTGAGTTTCATGTGATTTTTTTTTCTTTTTTGTTTTTAACAAGTTAGATGCTTCACTTGGTAAAATTATTTTGAAAATAGTAGGTATTTGATACTGCTTGGGAGTTTCTTAAGCTGTTTTCATTTCCAGTTGATAGGATAAGATATGAATGTATTTATTTCACTTTAGCACAGAGAGTAACTGTATTGCTGGGGGCATCAGTTCTTCCTCTCATGCTGTTTCCAGATGTATGTGGAAAGTCCAAATATGTGATTTTGTATCTTTTTCCAGACACTGATTTTGCCAGTGATTAAATTCAAGGTCAGGCGTGACTGCTCAGCTTTGACAGTGTCACATTACCTGTTGTAAAAAAAAAATAAAATAAAATCAAACCAAACAAATTCCCCCCTCGGTGATAAGAAGGTCCCTTTGACTTTCCACTGGAGTTGTAGGTTTCTTCTTGGGCGTTCAGGAAAATAATTTCAGTCAAGCTGGTTATTATTGTAAAATATTTTTGTTACGCACTGTTAAAAAATAGAAGTTGTTTCTTTGAAGGGATTTTACAGAGCTTTAATGCTTTTCTCTTGGTGAAGGTAAGTACTAGGTTAGCATTTTGCTTACAGCAAGAAGGTGTTTGGAGAAATGTTATAAAATGCTTCTCTCTGTGATGTAAGTTCTGAGTCATTGGCTAGTAGGGATGGTTTCATATGAATGAATGCTACAGCATCATGTCCATATACCTCTCACACCCTTTTTTTTGAATAGCTGTACAAACATTTCAGATCAATTTCCTTATGTGTTGAGTGTAATGTAAGCGTAGTGGATAATAAATGAATGCAATGTTTTCCTTTGGTTTTGACAGGACCACCCCCTCCACTTCCCCCATTGCAGCCTGCTGGCATGGATGCCCCCCCAAATTCAGCAACTAGCTCAGTTCCTACTGTTGTTACAACGGGTATTCATCACCAGCCGCCTCCTGCTCCACCCTCTCTTTTTACAGCAGGTGTAGTACTGAGGCTTTGCCCACAAGGTTTGCTAAATAGAATAACATTGATTCATATTATAATGTACTGTTTAGAGATTATAATTGTGTAGTTTGGGACAATAAGTTTGTATTATTTAAACTGTGACAGTAACTTTCTTTTTTTCAAAGTTAGTTTAGGACAAAAGTAAAATGTGCATGTAAAGTATGAATGTGGACAATGGAATAACATTTTCATTGCGTTTAAGCAGAAAACTTCGCATGGCAGGTTCTTTTAAGATAGTTGTTACATAACTCTTCCATTGTAACTGTATCTTGTAATTGAACTAAATACTGTATTTGAAACCTTAGGGGGTTTAACTGCAATTTATTTTAATTAGACAATTTCTTTGTTACCAGAAACGTATGACACAGATGGCTATAATCCAGAAGCTCCAAGTATAACAAATACTTCAAGACCTATGTATAGACATAGAGTACATGCCCAAAGACCAAATTTGATAGGACTCACATCAGGTGATATGGATCTACCACCCAGAGGTATGCTTTCAGAGCTATATTCGTTTTAGCTGGTTTTCTTTTATTAATGCAGATTGAGGCAGTTTTTAGAGAATATAATAATGGAAAACTGCATTTCCTTAAAACCTCCTGGAGTTAAGAGAAGTTCAGTTGAATAGGGAATTTTCATCATAGTTGCTTTGTGTGTGCGTTTTTACAGGTAAAATGAAACCTCTTCCTAGAGTATTGCAAAGTTTACATTTGGCTGTAATAACTGGTCACCTTCTGCATCTTCTATACAGAAAAATACTACTGATTTTAGGTATCTTAGGATGATTTCTGCCGCAGAGAGGAAGGATTCATTTTTATTTGATAGCAGGCAGTTATACATGAGTAATTCTAACCTCATAGTTCCTGTGGCCCTGAGGAGCACCAGCATGCAAAGTGAGAAGGGGAGAAGAATAAAACCATTTTTGTTTAAATGTGGTTTGATTTACATTTGTATGTATTTGAGTACATCTTACTATGTTTCTGTCAGTGTGTTTTCAGCAAGGAGTCCATCAGTATGATTCCTGTTCTTCAGTAAGAGTAACTCCTCTCCCACCTCATCATTAAATTTTCTACTGGGTGTTATTGCTCTTGATTACTGTGCATTTTCTGTCACGAGGATTTTTGTGCATGCCATCAAATGGTAGAATGGAGGTGTTAGCAGAAATGGTGTGAGCCTCAGAGAATTTTGTGGCACATGTAAATCAGAGCAGAGTGCAATCATCTTGAGGCAGATGCCTTCTGTCGCACCTCTTTTGTTTTCCTATGTGTGATGTTGCCGTGACAAAGTGAAAGCTATTAGCTGTTTTGGTCTGTCACAGCATCCGTTGATAGTTAAGTCTGTGTCCAAGATTTTATTCAGTTTCAATAAGGATCATCATAATTTCAAAATAAACCATTGTGGTTTTCAATGTAAATTCAATGTGAGCAGAACACCTTTTTAAAATCAAATATGCAGAAAATGCAAAAAAAAAATAAGTAAAATATTTTCATCTGTTTACAGAAAAACCTCCTAATAAAAGTAGTATGAGAATAGTGGTAGATGCTGAATCGAGGAAAAGAACAATTGGTGCAGGTGATGCTGGAGTTCCTTCGAAGAAGACTTGGTTTGACAAGTGAGTGATCGTTAACACAAGGTTGGCTTAATAGTTGGAATTCCATGGAGCTTTTTTCTGCAATGTGAAACATACATAAGTCTGTGTAATTTGCAAGCAAGTTAAACTAAATAAGCTGATTGTACTAAAATAAATCATGCTATAGAGTGATCTGCATTTGACTGTCTTTTCTCAAAGGCAGTATAGAGATAGCTGAAGTTGCTTTGGATCTACTTCCAAGATCTAATCTCTGAAAACTGGAGTTATCTAAGAAACAGAGAAGCTGCAGTGTGGTAGTTAAGAGATGACTGGTTTTAGTTTTGAAATGTGAATTGTATCATTGCTGTTTTGGTTTGAGTTGCCAGGTATGTTACTGACAAGAATATAGGGTTAAGTGCTTAGTGTTCGTGTGTACCTGAGGTGACAAAAGTTGAAAGGGATTTGGAGAGATTACTGGGGCTGAGGAGAGCCTTGAAATAAGAGTTATTCAAACCATTAGTGGGGAGATTCCATGGAATAGGTGAGAAATTGATTTTGGAGCGAAGCAGTGTGGAAATCAGGACTTAATGATACAAGCAGATAGTTGTGAATTATTTCACAGATTTGTGCCTTGGGATATGCTGAGAGTATCAGTGGAGAAAACTGCAGGTGCATGGGCTTGTATGCTGTACTCTTCTGTGCTTCCCTAAAATTGCCCTTTTTTTTTTTTTTTTAAAACCTCTGTCTCTCACACACAAGCTCCTGTGTAAGTGTATACAATTTAACATGATGTTTTCTAGCTTGCTATGTATTTCTGGCTTGATTTTATTTGTTGCAGGCAAAATTTTAACAGAACAAATAGTCCAGGTTTCCAGAAGAAGGTGCAGTTTGGAAATGAAAATACGAAACTTGAATTAAGGAAAGTTCCCCCAGAGCTTAACAATATCAGCAAACTTAATGAGCACTTCAGTAAGTTTGGCAACTTGGTCAACTTGCAGGTAAGAGTCAACAAAGAGAAGGCAGTAGGCTTCAACTTAGTGACAGATGTAGTTGCTAAAAGAAGAATGCCAGCTGTGTTTTAACTGGTTCGCTGAAATTGTTCTCACTATTTTCCTAACTTGTTTCTTAAACGTGATCTTACGGTTTTTCATGGAATTGTCATTGAAGAAGCAGAAATGAAATGTTCTAGTCTTTTAGTTTTTAAACAGATATTTTCCTCACAGATAAGACTTTTCAGATATGTTGTTGAAAACATTGAAAACTGATTGGGAGTGTGTGATCCTTCACCCCTTTTCTCAAATTTGGATCTGATACCATAAACCCTTTGCGTTTTTGGGTTTGGGTTTGTTTTTTTTTTTTTTTTTGGAGACAGATTTTAAGCATAGAAAACCTGTTTTTTTTTAATCCAGAAAGTCCTTGTGATGCAATTACTTTTTAGTTCCATAGTAGAGGCAGAGTTTGTTCCTTATGGTTACTTCATGTTGTATCTGTGACCCACATTTATAAATAGAAATAAGCAAACAATTAGAGAAAGATAGGAAAGAGATGCAAAGAACTAGGGCTTTAGGTTGATACTACATATTACTCGCTGTATGTGTAATGTCAGTATTTCAGACCAAGTCTCTAAGGGGCTTAGACCAATCTTTCATCATGCTTCATTCTCAAAGTTTCAGGTGCTAACTTGTGTTTTTATGTTGGCTTTCTTGTTTGCACTGAGAGGCTGAAAGAAGAGGTGTAATACAATGTGTGTGTGTGTGTGCGTGTGTACTGATACAGTACAGAATAAACCTCCTGTGCCTGTCTGAACACTGAGGGAATTGAAATCTCTTATTTGCTGTGTTAATTCTCAAAGGAGGAAAACCAAAATGAGCTACTTCATCTAGCTCTGATACTAGACCCCTGTGTTTTTCATAGCAGTTTACTTCAGTGATTCTTCCTCTTTCAAAGAACTACTCATACTCCCAATTATAAATACTGTTTGGCTGTTTAAGTATTTTACTTCAGTTTGTTCTTAAAACTATTCTGAAAGTTTATTAGCTTAATCTCAAGATTGCTTCTTGACACCAGGCTTTTCAAACAGAATCATGAATGGGAAGTATTTATTTAGTGACGCATACTGGGTTTAACTTGCAAGCTTCTGAGCCTTGAAACCAGTGCTTTTATGATAATTGAGGCACAAACAAAAATTCTACATGCAATAAGTTTTGTTCTTCTGTTCTAAATCTTAGGTTGCATATCAAGGTGATCCAGAAGGTGCCCTCATTCAGTTTGCCACACACGAGGAAGCAAAGAAAGCTATATCAAGTACAGAAGCAGTATTAAATAATCGTTTTATTAAAGTTTATTGGCATCGAGAAGGCAGTGCACCACAAATCCAGACTACCACACAGAAGGTAGGGGATCTAATTTTATTCTATCTAGAATGTTATGTAAAGTGCAGTCTTTTAAACATTAAAAAAAAATAAGGAAATTAAGTACTTCGGAAATAATAAATATTTCATGTACTTCTTTTCCAGAGCTTACCCTTTAATTGTAGATTCTTTGAACTTGGGTACAAGGTTCAGGAGTTGATAAAATTGAAGGTATTTAGAGAAAGCCCTTCTGTCACTTACAGAAAATTCCACTCTGCCATTTCATGTGAAGCAAGATTCAATGCTGTTGTCTGCTGAAAAACATATTTTCCTTTAACTAGTATAGTCTTTTTCTCTTATGAGCGTAAGAAAGACAGAGTTATATATCCGTTCCTGGGAGATAATTTCAGTTTTCTTCCAAAAGGTGCCATTTTTTCCTTTTTTTTCCCTTTTCCTTTCCTGTTGAGCATGCATACTGCTGTAGAAAGCAGTACAATTTCTTTTACACAAAGGTGCCTATATGTATGTACAGATATGCATACATGTGTATGCAGAGAGGACATACAAACAACAGCCTAAGAGGAGAGTTGTGTTAGATTAGTTTTGTGGGAATGGATCAGGGACATTTTACATTTTTAAGTGGGGAGGGATATCCCTGGCATCTAGTGATGGGATGCACGGGAATGTTTCAAAGCTGTGCCAGGGTAGGTTCAGAGGTGACATTAGGAAATATTTCTTTACGAGTGGGTAGTCGAACACTGCAGCAGTCCTTGTAGAGGAGTGGCTGATGCCCCATGCCTCTCAGGGTTTAAAGAGGTATTTGGATAATATGCTTGGTAATATGCTTTAATTTCTGGTCAGCCCTGAAGTGGTCAGGCAGCTGGACCAGATGTTTGTTACAGGTCCCTTCCAACTGAACTAGAATGAATTGCACAGTGGAGCGCCTGTTGGTAGTCGTGATGTGCATAGCAGCGTTGGCAACTTTTTAAGAATACGAAACAGCAATTACTGTTGCAGAACTTGGATTCATAACCTGTGGCAAGCCAAATTAGATTTGTTAGCAGACATAGTGGTTCTACTCAGATGTAAGAGGAAGCTTGGATTCTTCCAGGTCTTGTAGGTTACTGAGTCTTGTCAGTTAGCTCCTGGTGTGTAGCTAGTCCTTCTAGATACCTGCGTATCCTCTTTTATTGGATTTGCTGTCAGTGTGGAGCAACACATTCTACGCTGAGAAAAACATGAGGGAGGCTGTGTAGAAGAAACCTTCACTTATTTATATACTCTGATATAATGAACAAATGAGTTGTTAGAGGTTCCTTTCAGCTGCTGTTCTAAGTTTTGAATTCCTTTCTCTAGATGGTGTACATCATCATCATTCAGAATCACTGACCCAGTTTTCTCTAACAGTTCTGCTGTAGAACATTTTAACAGTTTGCTTTCTCTCCTCCTTTTGTAACAAATGCCCTGCTTTTTATCTACCAAAATGCAGTTTTAACAACAACTATCTCACTGTCTCCCCAGTTACCATCCTTCAGATTTGAGTTTGGAATCAAATTTATAAATATCCTTGGCTCTTGATCTGACCTAGCGTTATCCAAATGGTATTTATTTTCTAAGCCTGACATTCATCTCATCAGCCAGAAGAGGGCAGTGGAGTATGTCATTTGTATTCATACAAACATCTCTCTTGAGAAGGACAGCTTTAACAGTTACTGCAATCAACTTACTTGCTGAGTATGCTGTTACAGCTTGAAGTATTAACTGTGTATTTTCGAACGGAATACCTGATCTGTAGATTTGTTATTTTGCAAAACATCAATTTTAAATATGTGATAGAGGGTGCACAGTGACAAGAACAATGTAAATGGGAAATTCAGATTCAAAGTGCAATGCTTTCATGTTTTTCTACCCTAAAATATAATAGTTATCAAATTGTTGAGCCAGTAAACAGGTATTCTTAATTCATAAGCCGTTCAGGAACATTAATATTTACTTCCCTTTACATTGAAAGTAATATTTGATATTATATCTATAAGTACTATGGAAGCTCTTAAAGTACTTCACAATCTGTAAGTATTTGAATTTTTGTCAAGATTTCTGGTATATTAATTACAGCTGAATTAATTTTGCCTGTATTTATAATGGCTTATGGCCAGATTTTTTCCATCAGGAATTAAAGACAGACTTTTGAATTTTTTGCAATGTAAAGTCAGTTGGCTTCTAAGTTGTCTCTTCAGTAGTATTTGATCCTCCACAATTTCTTGAGCATTGCTGTTTCCTCAGCAGGTTTACTTCAGAAAATTCTTACTGTGGAAATTTTGAAAGGAGTGGATATACTAAGTAAAGGTGGCGGGAGTCAGCGGTAATAAATCACCAAATAAAAGGCTTCTGCCAGGAAGCAGAAATATGCTCTCCATCTGTGGTAGCTAAAACAAGAAGTATTTGGCTTAAAAAGCAGCACAGGAAATTTGGGTTAGATGTTAAAAAACATTTTCTAATGCTAAAGGATACTGAAATACTTTTGCCTGGAGAGGTGATAGGACCTAATTCATTGGAAGACTGTAAGAACTAGATTGATGGATACTGTCAGTAATGGCTTAGGTATAACTGATTTTGCCCTGGAGTGGAGGGATGTGTTAGATGACCTCCTGAGGGTCATAAATATGACAGGAAGCTTGGTTGGGAGCATATTTGTTTTGTGGTCTTAAGTGTTTAATGTTTCTGTCAAATAAAAAAAGTCAAGGTGTTACCTCTTGGGGCATATCCATGGTAGGTTTGAAGATTAGCTGTTCTGTTTTCTTTTTCCTCTGTCTCATGAGTGCATGTCTTCATATCTTTCTTTTTCTGTGCTGTCCAAAGTTAAACACATAGCAGGTGAAAAGTTACAGTCTCTGTAAAAAGCAGCATCTTTATGATACATGCTTGCTTTCTGCCTTTCCATAACTAAATGGTTGATGATGAAAGATTTGTGAAAGGAATCAGAAGACTGCTTATTACCTTTTATTCAGTTCTAACAGGTGGAAATTAAGATGGTCTAAGGAGATGTGATTAATAGAAATAGACTGGAGTTGTTTGATTGCATCTGTGAGCTGCAAGTGCAAAATAGATATTATTGCTGTATGCACTACACAAATAGTCGTATAACATCCTAAATTTCATGAAGTGTTTATTTTTGCCAGCAGGTGAAAAAGCTATTGAATGATAGAAAGGAAGAGGTGTAAATATAAATATCATTACAGCAATTTCATTGTGTTTTTGTTGAACTACATGTGTAGCAGCTTTTTCTTGCTAATATTATGATGTGCTCTTTTGGGGGTGGGGTGACGTTACAGGTAATACAACCCTTAGTTCAGCAACCCAGTTTACCGGTAGTGAAACAGTCTGTCAAGGAGCGATTAGGTCCAGTACCTGCAAGTAATATTGAACCTGCAGAAGCACAGAGTGCCAATACAGAAGTCGCCCAGGTATGTATGAAAGTCAAAAAATTAGTTGCACGTTTTTCTTTCTAGGATAGGTTCTATACTGTCTGAATGTATCCATTACAGTTACTCATTTAGTGTAAGTACACATTTACTACTAATAAATGCATCTAATTTGATAGTGAGTGATGTTTTGATATTAAAGTTTTCTTCAATGCAATGATATTTGGCTTTCTTACCCATGCATAGTATTCAATATCTAGCATAGCTTTTTACTTAGTTTAAAACCTCTGAAAATATTTCAGTAGTGTCGTGTTAAATTGCAGTTTTCATATTGCAAAATAAAGTTGATTTCTATCCAAAGATCTGAAAGTTACCCGTTTTTAATATTATATCTATTAAACAGCTAAAACCATTAGAGACTGGTGATCAGCATCTAAAACTATTTTAAGTCTTTGTATGTCACCCTTAATAAAAGAGAGAATGTATCCACGGCACTAATATGAATAATGAGAGTCTGGCATGTTATTCCCATTGGAAATAGCCTTTAAATTTTTGTTATCTTAGAAGTATTTCTTTATGAGCATTGTACCACTGCTTTAATTTTACATCTGAAAAGGGAGACCACCACGCTTCAGGAAACATTTGTAGTTTAAATTCAAATGGCAACTTTCTGCAACTGATGCCTGCAAATAGCGGATTGTAAACCACAAAATCTGAAGTGTATTAAAAAGGCCTGTGTGAATCCTCTGCTGGCTACAGTGTCATGGACTTGTTGCAAAAAAAAAAAAAAAAAAAAATGAAAAAAAAAAAGGGGGGGGGGCAGTAAAATCTTCGATTCCAAATTTGAGGTTATCTTTGTCTTACCCAGTCTACTTACAGATATATATTAACTTTTCAATCAAATATCTAAAATTCATTTCAGCAACTGCTTTAATTATTTTTTTGTATTTTTGGTCAAAAGTCTACTGTTTTATTAGTTGAATGCTCTTTTCTGAATTCCTAACATTTGAAATTACGTAGGAAACAGTAAACTGTTCATAAATTATATGTACTATAATTTTGTTTTTGCTTTCTTAGAATGTGACTAAATTATCTGTGAAGGATAGACTGGGTTTTGTGTCAAAGCCAGTTACTCCAACAACTGAAAAGGTAAGAGAATGTCTCATATTCTCTTCCTCTCGCATTTAATTTCAGTAGAGTTAATTTTATTATAAAACCCTGGTATCAATACTAATTTTGTTTTGCAACTGTGAATAAAGTTATTTATTAAATATTAGTCTTATAAAATATTATATATCAAACTTCAGCTTAGCTAATGGCTAAATGATTATAAGAATTAAAAAGCCGTGTTAGGACAGAAGCTGCTATTCTGTGGGTTTTGTTTTACTATAGTAGGTTTCATTCAGTCATGAAAATAACTATATATGTTCCAGGGTCCTTAGTTAGGAGAAAACAGAAATTTTAAAAATAAATAAATTTTGACACTACATATGAATCTGTAGAAAGTCTTTCTATAAAAATGTTTTGGGGCTTTTGTGCCCCTTAAAAGGTGATGCTGTAAATATTTACCCTTGGTCTTAAAATTTGCAGTAGTTGTGGTAAGATAAAAGTGGAAATTAATCAGTATAGACAGGACAAAGGAGACATAAGATGGGAAAGGTGGTTATGGATTATGTGTTTTGCCTGGTGGTTGCAATTTTCAGAACAGAGTTGTTGATGTGTTTACTTCAGCAGCAAAGTTTGTGATACATGTTTAAAGATCTGTTTAGCACTATAGGGGTCAGGCTTCCCAGTGTTTATAATATTCATTTGTGAAGACTTTTGGGAGGAAGGCAGCAAGTTTTACCTGGTAACAAGATTCCTTTGCCTTAGTGTATATATCTATTGGGAATTGGCTTGATCTGAAACGGATGAAGCATCCACTGCATTTCCCATGTCCCCCATACCCTGTTACAGTATGGTATTTATAATGCATTTAGTGGAATCTAACAAGTAAAATTAGCTCCAAAGATACTGTGCTGTACTTAGCATACAAAAGTAATAATACTTTAATGTTGAGTTGTAATATGGGAGGATATCTCTGACTCATTTCAAGCTGAGCAGTCTACCAAAATGCATTCTTCTTGCCTTCTTGCCTATATTTTGTTCTTGGTTTGATTAGTTGCATTCTTGTTGCCCTAAGTTAGTTGCAGGTAAATTAGTTCTGAATTTCTGAATAATATACTCTAGACAGCTTGAATAATATTTAATAATATTAATAATAATTAATAATATTTCTGAATAATATACTCTAGACAGCTTATAAATTTCTGAATAATAGTTCTGATAAGTTCTGAATTTCTGAGCTACATTTTGCATACAAACAGTATACTTTCTTTAGGAATAAAGAAGTCTGCTTCAGTTTGAGTGGAAATTTTTTTTTCTTTCTTATTCCACAAGAGTTGAATTATCCTAAATCACTTTTTTCTACAAATAGTAAATCTATGCTAAAATGGTTTTCTGCTCTGTTGTCTTATAGTACAGACTGACTGAGTAAATTCTGGGCTGTTTACTGGACTGGTTGTGAAGCAGCAGTTTACTTTGGAATTTTTAATAGGGTTCTGAAACTTGGTTTGACATGTTTTATGAACTTGTGAAGATTTACACTATATCTTCTCTTGAATAGTAGTAAAAGATGTAGAAGACATTAATGTGTTGCTTCCTGCTCTTGTAGATTAGTTGATGCAAGTAATCTACTGTGGCATCTTTCCTTAATTGTAGGAGATAAGGAGGAAGCATGGTTTACTCTGCCATGGAGACAGTTCAGGGAAAGATATTTTTGTCTTTACCTGGTCTTCTGTTTGTTTGTGGTGTAGACTGTCCTAAAGCTTCTTTGTAATAGAAACTGTATGACTTGGATATGCGTATGTTAATGTGCTTTAATAAGTTTAAGAGAAATTCCTTCATCGCTGTTCTAATGGCCTGCTTAGAGCATTTTCTATCACCTTTTATAATACCTTTTAACATGCTTTGATTTTTTTCTGCTCTTCGTACTCTGTGGGAAGAAACAGCATAAATAGCACAATGAAGTGAAAAGCCTTTAATACGCAGCATTCCTGTTGGAAATTCTTGTGATCTCTTGATCTTTTCTGTCTTTCTAATGTTTCTTGGCTGTCTCTCTTGTGCTTTTTTTTTTTTTTTTTTTTTTTTTACTTTCTCTCCTGTTGGTGGCCATCGTGTCTTATTTTATGGAGTGCATGTTGACCAATAGACTCTGCATGTATTTTTTAATTTTCCACACATATATAAAGTATCTTTAAACTCCTGGAAATTTTACCAATTGCGTAATTGCTGTGATTTGCTGACAAGCTGGACAAGATCATGCCTGTATTATTTCCAGCACTTAGCCATGGATTTGTCAGTACTATTATGGCCTTAATGTCCTTAAGGAACACCCTAAGAAAACAGAATAGTCCGGATGTTCAGGTATTGGGGAAGTGTACATCGTATACTCTAGACAGCTTGTAAAGCAGACAACTGTGTTCACACTAAGTCAGGGAGAAATTTCATGCCTCTTTACAAATGTAGGAAGGAGAACAGAGAGACATAGTATTCTCTTCCTTTGCTGTATGATGTTGAAGACTTCCCTGTGCTTGAGTTACTTCTTGGTGATTGTGCAAGCTCTGCTTTGCATAAACTGAATATGAAAAAGCTGTTTTATCTACTTGGGACCTTGTCTCTAAAATTATGTTGATTTTTTTGCTTGAAAAATTCATGCAGCCATGAAAAATTATATACTAAATTCCAAAACAAAAAATGACAGACTTCAGTTATGCTCAGGAACATCTCAGTCTTCTGTTTCCTGAATTATGCTCAAATACTTAAAATTTGAGGTACTTGAAACTTGGAAGTACATAGGGCATCTCAGTGGAAAGGATTTATAACTGATGCTTATAATCCTTATATATCTGATGTGATGCTGCCTCTTTAAAAATTGTTTAACTTCAGCGACTCCAAATATAGATGTTACACCAAATTTTTTATATTCCATATCATCAAAACAGACAAAAGAAAAGATGCTTATGTATTTTTAAGCACTCGTGTTTTTTTAAAAAGAAACTGAAATTCACTGGCAAAAGAATAAAATGATTTCCTCCTATAGGTTTTATCCACTTCTACTGGCTTGACAAAAACTGTGTACAACCCTGCTGCTTTGAAGGCAGCACAGAAATCTTTGCCTGTTGTTTCCACTTCCGTGCTAGACTCTAATGAAGCACAGAAGAAAAAACAGGTAAATTAAATATACTTCTTTATAAAATGGACTTAGATTGGGAACTCGTGACCACTAGAGATAGTGCACTATGTATATTCATCTCAAGAGCATAGATGAAACTAGTTACAAGATTACATTCACTGTGATGGTTTCTTTTCAAAGAACAAGAAAATTCAGCATGCTTTTCCTAGGCTTTTTCAGTGTATGCTCAGGCAGTGCAAGTAGGTTTGAAGCTCTCAAGTTCAAAATATGAAATGCTTTTTTCCTGCAAGCAGGATCTCCATGTTTAGGCATGAATTATCTGTTGTGAGTGAGAAGGGAGTACAGTATAGTCACCATTCTTCTCTGTTAAGCCCTTCTGGAACTGGCCTTTAACATCAAACTGGCCTGTATTCTCAGTGTATTTTTTACTTGTGAGGAAAATTTTCTTCATATGAGAGAACTAAAAACTGTATAACGCTGCATTTTGTTGTTTCCAAACTAGAAGTCCACTGCATCCTTTTTTACTTTTTGTGTAGTACTAGGTTTTCTCTTTTTCTTAGAGGGGAAAAGCAACAAAAATGCATTTGGCCTTGAATAGCTTGCTCACTTGTAATTCAGCTTGCTTAGAATTTTCAGAAAAGGCCAGTAAACCTCCTTCTTTTTTTTTTTCAGATTTATTTTTCTAATTTAGAAAAACTAAATACAGGCTGTTTATCTTGCTGGTTATCTTGCTGGTTTTGAACTATAAAGTAAGAGTTCAGTACGAAGTTGGATTCAAACAGACATACTGAAATCAGTATACTGTTAGACTATTAGTAAACTTATGTAGCTAATGTCTAATATAATTTGAAATAGCAGTTTATAACTGCATGTCCATTGTGGTATTGGTTCAGACTTTAAATTTAATTTAATTTTAATTCATTTAATAATTGTCCCCTCAAACATGTTTTTCAGAAATAGAAGCTTTCGTGTTCAAGTTTAGGTGCTCAATGCCTCTGAAATGGCAAAAACCTTGTAATAAAATTGTTGATTCTTAACAGCTGTAGGCTTTTGGTGATTTGGTTTTTGGGGTTTTGAGAGAAGACACTCAAGACATGCTAAGTGACTGCCTCTTTTTTCGTGTGCTCTTCTGCTCTTTCCTTTCCTCAGAGATTTCTGTTACAATATACTAGTATATGAGTACTTGTGGAAAACCATGATTTTGTGGGACTCCCTCCCATCTTTCCTCCTGTCTCCCTAGTTTTTCTTAGCATTCATCCCCTTGTCTTATCTTCCTTTTTCCCTTCAGAAAAAAGGTTGCACACTGGATTGCAAAACTTAACATTTTGTGCAGCAGAATTTGTCAATATTTGGGAAGACATACAGAAACTTTACTATTTCCCTTTTATGGCTGCTGTGCATTTACGCTCTTTGTGTAAAATAATCCACTTCCAGTCTGATCCCAGTTGACTGATAATTTAGAGGTGTAAAATCATCTTCTTCCTCTCCTCTTTTATCCCAATAAACATGTTGATATCAAAGCTCTTGTTTTCTGCAAGTATCCTGCTAAGACCTCTATGCTCTATATCTGAGAGCAAGAAGCAGCTGCTTTCTCAAGCAGCATTAATAGGAGCTGAGCACAGTAGCTGTGGCATTTCCTCTTGCTTCTCTTTTCGAGTGAAATATATTACAAATTTATCAGTTTCAATTAATTTTCATTTGCCCATTGCAATGTCAAGTTTCTGGTTTTAGCAAAATGGGTGGTAGTACTTGTCACTTCCAGGTTAACAGCAGTCAGATGTGGAAGAGATGGTTTTCATTGTGTAACGCATTAGTTTGAGAAAACGGGATGCATTTTCTTTTTGCTTGGAGCTGTACTGGAGAATGTGTTTAATTGATGGACTTGATTTGCGGTTTCTTTCAAGATACTGACCTTACACATTTAAACTCTTGTATGTTGTACCCCTTGCACTAGTGTATTATATTGCCTTTCAGCTTTCAGTGGACTTGTGTGTTTGCTTTGTACGTAAGTAATAATGAAGTCTTCCCAGCACAGGTTAGACTAAGAAAGATATTAGACCTTTTGCTCATTTGGTGATGCATTGTTTTCAAAGCATATTGGAAGTTACTGCTGTAGAGTTGTCAGGTATATTCTTCTGGTATTATTTTTCAAAACCCAGAAACTTTCTATAATGTTTTTATGCTTCTAGGATGCATTACGACTTCAACAAGATGTGAGAAAAAAGAAGCAAGAAATCTTAGAAAAGCACATTGAAACACAGAAGGTAAAATGCTAGCATTAAAGACAGTGAGCAATTCATAGAATCATAGAATAGTTAGGGTTGGAAACGACCTTAAGATCATCTAGTTCCAACCCCCCTGCCAGGGGCAGGGACACCTCCCACTAAACCATGTCACCCAAGGCTATGTCCAGTCCAGCCTTGAACACCACCAGCGATGGACCATTCACAGCTTCCCTGGGTAACCCATTCCAGTGCCTCACCACCCTTACAGTAAAGAATTTCTTCCTCATATCCAGTCTAAACTTCCCCTGTTTAAGTTTGAACCCATTATCCCTTGTCCTCTCACTACAGTTCCTCATGAAGAGTCACTCCCCAGCATCCCTATAGGCCCCCTTGAGATACTGGAAGGCTGCTATGAGGTCTCCACGCATCCTTCTCTTCTCCAGGCTGAACAGCCCCAACTTTCTCATCCTATCTTCATACATTCATTTGTAAAATCTCAGTTCACTAGAAAGTATTACCGAATTTGTAAGCATGAGCTCTAAAACTGGCCTATAAAATAAGCACTGTCTTAGAATGGTATTACCACATGATTTTAAGTTTAGAGTTTTAACATAATTTGTCTTGTTAGTTGAAATTACCTAATTTGGGTGCAACATGCATATGTTTTGAAAGCCTGAGTGTTGGACTTGAGAAGAGCAGGTGTAGAAAAGTGTGCATGACTGCACTTTGCTTAGGAGTAGAAATTTAAAAATTGACTTTATGTAAGTCTGTTGAGCAAATCTGGCCAAGTAAAATGGAGGTACCAGATGTTCATTAGCAAATAATCAGAGATTCAGACAGAATTTTTAACTTAGTATAAGCTGTTAAAAGCCCTATATATTGAGTTTGATGATCACAACAGAAGTAATGCAATCCTGAGTATTGGAAAACAGATCTGTAGTAGTAGTTTCTAAGTAAAAACATTTTATCTTTCTAAATTGAACAGATGCTGATTTCAAAGCTGGAGAAGAATAAAGCCATGAAGTCAGAAGACAAAGCAGAAATCATGAAAACACTGGAAATTTTGACTAATAGCATTACCAAGTTAAAGGATGAATTAAAAGGTGTATCACCAGGAGGAGGGACTCCTTTAAAAAGCATGAAAACTAAGACTCAGGTACTCAAGTTTTGGTCAGCTTTTTAATAAGATAAGTTCACATGCTTATGTTAGCAGATTTAAAAACAGGCAGCCACATAAGCAGTATTTAAAACTATACTGGTTTAATTTTAAAGTAATCTTTGAAGGGAGGTTGGTTTTACCTTGTTTTTAAACTACCGTAGTTAATTTCAAAACTATGCCATTGTCTAAAACGTTTACCCATTGTTACACAGGTATTGCATCATCTGGAAAATCAAAAACCAAAACACAAATCTTACTTCTTTTTGCCTTGCCAAATCTTATGTGTATCGTCTGTTGCTTTTTATGTTTTTAATAGAAATCATGAAAGTAGAATTTCTTATGCAAAAGGGTTATCATTATGCAACACAGATATCTTCTTATCAGGTTTAATACAAAAACCAAACTGCTTCATGAAACTAATTCACTACTGGTACATAATGCCACGGGGCTTTTCATGTCACTGGAATGTTTCAGTATATTAAGCTTTTCAGATCGAAGGTTGCACTGGTCATTTTTCCTTTATTTAGCTGCCCATGTTTCGGTTGTACCTGTAAGAGGAGTTTCTCCCTGTACTATCATTTGTGTTAGTATATGCCTCTAACCAGTTTCCCAACTGCTTTAAGATGCCATTGTATTACCTTTTTAAAATGCAGTATTTTGCTTTTTATAAAGTATTTGTTCCTGAGCAGGTCACAATGTGGTTAAGAATTGAACAAGACTTTGAGAAATAATATTTTAAGAAATCGATTAATGTTGTGTAAATATATTACAAGCTTTTCTTGATTTATCAAGTGAGGAAGTTCATGCTAATAAAAGAGCAGATTTTTGTATAGTGTATTTTTCAGTGAAGAAAAAAAGTCTTTTCTTGCTGTTTTCAGTTCTTAAATCTTCAGAATGCTCAATCTTCTAATGTTTCTGATTCTGTTTTAAAAATCTGTTGCAACATTACAGCCCAGATTTAATTTAAATGGATTATTAAGTCTCTAGTTTGAAGCAGCATTTCTACTGCTTTATTTTACATGGAAAGGTAGGCATTAAAAGTGCATTGTAAATTAGTGATGTACAGTTTTTAAAAGAAATATGAAAAAGAGTACTGAAATGACCTATATGTATTCACAGTAACTTCTTCACTATCTAGTAAAAGTTGAAGCAGCATATTTTTATCCTAAAAATGGGCATGCATTATTATTTCTGGAGGTCAGTTTATACCTCTTAAAACAAATTCAGTTTTGGTGGAATATTCTACTGTGTTTTGGGGGGCGGGGAACTAAGGGTAATAATCCCAAAGTTTAGGCCCTGCTATAAGATTAAACTCTTCTTTTTTTTGGAGATGAGGGGGTAATTTGTTTTTGAGAGAGAGTAGGTGTTGTCTGGAGAGAACTTTTCTGAGAAGTGTGAAGGAAATCACCTGTCTGAATTTGAACTATAAAAGTCTTAGAAATTGTCAGTATTTTTAAAGCTGCATTTTATTGTTAAAGCCTCGTGGTTTTGAGGAATATTCTTCTACTGGAGGTGTACAGTGCTTCATAAATTTGAACAGGAAAAAATAGTTTATCTTTTTTGTCACGTGCATGGAAATGAATCCAGATCCATAGAAATGAAGAAGGAAGTTGAAAACTTGACCAGAAAACTTCTGGGCAGCATTTTAACCCGTAACAGTTATTTTACCCTGAGACCGTTCCAGTAAATTTTTGAAATGAACAAGAAAATCATCTGATAACACGGAATTTCTAAAAATGGTTGAGATTAGAAGGGGTCTCTGGGGATTGTCTTGTTCCATCACCAGTTTCCACTGAGAAGAGCCTGGATTCATTCATACTAAGTCTTTATTCATCCGTACTGAGATTTATACATGTAGATAAGATCCCCCATGCCACCTTCTCTTCTTGAAGTTAATCCCAGTTTTGTCAGCCTCTGCTCATACAGTAGATGCTTCAGTCCCTTAATCATCTTTGTGGCCTTTTGCTGGTCTCTCGCCAGTACCTCTCTCTTATGCTAGGGAGCCTGGAACTGGACACAGCACTCCTATGTGGCCTCACTACTGCAGAGTAGAGGAGGAGGATCACCTCCCTTGACCTGCTGGTGGTGTTCTTCTCCGGGAGGCTGTTGACCATCTTTGCCACAGAGAAATATTGCTGGCTAATGTTGAACTTCTTTCCTGCTACCAGAACCCCTCAGGTCTTCTTCATCTGCGCAGCCCCCGTCCTATACTGGTGGCTGGGGTTATTCCTCCTCAGGTGCAGAACATGGCATTTTCCTTTGTTGCCATGCTGGAGGTTCCTCCTGCCCCAGATGGGTCACCTTATAGAAGGAAATCAGGTTGGTCAGGCAGGACTTGCCCTTCATGTACCCATGCTGACTTGGTCTAATCCCCCTGTTGGTGAGTTTTAGCGGCTTGCTGGTCATTTCTAGATTTCAGAAGTCCTTGTTGCCATGTCAGTGGTGTGTTGCAGCACAGTGAGATTTGAGAGAAACACTCTTTCCAATTATGAAAATTTTGAAAGCTGTTCTATAGAAGGTAATGGATATTTTTTTATGTGGTTGCTGTAGGTAATCATAGAATGGGACTAAAAGAGGGTCAGGTTGAATAATTTGTCAGTTGAGTAATCCAGTTTTTTTTCTTTTAAAGCCTCTGGCGTGGATGGGGGAGAGGGGGTGGGTCAAGAAACCAACACAGCAAAGAAACAAAACCCCCTTTTATCATTCAGTGATGATACTTGGTTTCCAACTATCACAATGTGAAACCTTCATCTCTTGAAAACCAGCCTTTGAATGCATTACAAGCTGTGGTTTTGAATCAATGGGTATAAATGTAAAACTGTTTCATAATCATCTATAATTTTATCCTTCATTTGTGATGTCACTGGAACATCTGGTTGCTGTAGAAAGTTTTGTGTTTGGAACAGAACTTCAAATAAAGTATTCATGGTTACGTAAAGCCCTTTGTTGCCCCTGTACCAGAACCTGCACCTCAGTGTTTGCAATGAACATGTCTAAATTTGGGTTCAGAGGCACTTTTCGGTTTCTCACACTTTTTCAGTATGTTTTTGAATTTTCTGATAGATTTGTTTGTTTGTTTTTTTTTTAAGGTACTTTGTGCTGGAAGGTAACTCTGAGTGCATGAGAGACCAACCTGTTATTAGTGGAGGTCTTGTTACTGGGTTGTATTTTTTTTTCTACTGTGGTCTGAGCAGAACTACTATTTGTGCTTTTGCATTATGGAACTGTGTGATAAATGCTTATTCTCTAGTCTGATTATAGATTTTGTGTTTATAATGGTACTGCCTTTTTTTTTGTAGAATCTCTATCTCATCATCACTACCATGTAATTTTGCATTTTTTCTATTTCATTTATCTCTAGTTTAGAAAAAAAATCCATTGGCTTTGGCTTTGTGTGGTAGTCTAAAAGGTTTGACATCACCAAGCTCAGAAGCATACTACTACACATTGAAGTTTTATCTTGCCAAGAAGGCTCCTAAACCTGTGCTTTGTTTGGTTTTGAAGGTGGAAACCTAACATAGTAAGCGGTATACCTGCCAAGGTAGAGTTGTGATGTGAACTAATAAGTCACAACTTGGTTAAGTTTAAAACCTTATGGAAGCTACAACATCTGGTTTTCGAATTCCCTTTCCTTACAGTGTTAGGAATCTGTTTTCCAGATAGAAGTGCTGTGGCAGACTGGTCCTTACTTGGAGGCCAGCGCTGCCCAACCTTTAAATCACTGTGTATTTCTGAAGTAGCCTGCTTATAGGAGCATAGCAGTAGATTCTTGGATCTTAACGGAATGTTATTTCCTTGGTAGAGAATGTGAACCAACCCTAACTATTCTATGATTCTATGAACTGTGAAACTAATAATTTACCGTAACAATTTCTTAGATGCAGAAAGAGTTACTAGATACTGAACTGGATTTATACAAGAAGATGCAAGCTGGGGAGGAAGTTACTGAATTAAGACGAAAATATACAGAGCTACAGCTGGAAGTATGTTTGTCTCTTCTTTTGTAGCAATTGACTTTTAATATATTTTCATATATGTTTATTAATTCACCTATTGTATCATATTTTCTTGTGCAATATTGTATATAGTTGGAGGCAATTAGCTGTTATGTTTTAAAAAGTATCTTCTAATTCCACTGAGGGTAGAGAAATAGTATTGTCTTCAAGCTTGATGGCTAATGTAGTTAAGTTCTGTAACTATTGCATGACATGATATTCTACAGATTTGTGGTAGTAATCATTCCTTGTGAGCTTGGACTGTTTTTAAATTGTTTTCTGTAGGTGGTGTTGTGTTTGATATAGACGAATTGAAAAACACTGCTTGATCTTTTCTTCTTAAATGTTAGCATCCTCTTAAGATTAACTGAAAAATTGAAGTGCCAAGAGTAATAATATTGCAGCATTGGTTTCAGGAGAAGGAGGCTATACCAAAAGCAAAAACGTTTCAAGAAGTGTTCAATATTTAGAAACATACTTTTTAAAAAATTGCAAAGGCTGTGCAAGATACTTCATGTGTGTCTTGTTTTGAGAAATTCTGAATGCTGTGGGTGTTGCTCTTTGTTGCACTGTCTTGCTTATCTGTGTAATATCTACTTAATTGCATGATAATCTTATCTCTTTTTATTGTTAAGCAGGCTGCTGTGTTGCTTAAATCCCTCTTGTCTGAATGAAGTTTGGTCATGTCTTATGTATAGCTGCATATGAACACAGTGCACATACCTATGGCTAAGTTGCATTAAAATCTTACTTTAAAATGAAGTTGTTAATGCAGCTTTGGTAATTGAAAATAGGGTTGTAAATAAGCCAAACCAATTCAGTGGAGATGACAAAAAAGCTTATGTTAATAACATATATTCTGATGGTGAATAATATTTCAAAAGTGTCTTGAAAGCTTATTTATAAATCGTGCATTTCAGAAAATGCTAGTAAAAGGTATATTCAGAAACCTTTAGCAAATACTGATCAAAGTAGATAGAGAAAACTAGTGTTAGAGAACAGCACAAGGTGTATCCTTTCTGTAATTTACAGGAGGGATATGTTTTTTTTCCCCTTGATATTTGTTTGATTGTTCAGAATTCCTACAAATTCTTTAGAAAAACTTTATTCACGCATTCTGTTTGTGACTTTAACTCCCACAATAATTGTGTTGCTTCTGTGCCTTTTAGCCTGCTGTTCTGTTCCAGGTGACAGTTGTTTGACTGTGAGAAAACTGTTGAGTTAGCATAATGTTTAACTGTCTGGATTATTCATTTAACCATTTAAAAATGTTAAAAAACACCAGAACCTGCACGTTTTACTTCACACACACACACAGACACAAAGTGAATTACGGAGCTACGTACTACTGTAAAATTACCTGAATAATTTCAGGAATAAAGCCATAACAAATTTGAGCTTCTTATGAGTAATATCGCCAGCATGCATTAAAGTACCGTTACCAGTACTTGAGTTGTAAACACAGGATATGTTAAAAACATTGTTACAGTGATTTCATTTAATGTTTAATTCCTATAGCAGATCTATTTGTGCTGAAAATATTTTTTCTTGTTATAAATGAAATTAAATCCTTGAAAGTGCTTTTTTGAAACTTACAATAACTTTTGCAAATTATTTTTCAAATGGCTATCAGATACTGTTACCGGCTATTTGACTTTTCTTGGAGAGTGCATGACAGTTCTTTAGAAGGGATACACAGGTGGGAGTGAAAATTAATAAGTATGTAGAGCCAAGTTTTTTCGTCCTTGGAGGCACTTGTTAGAGCCTCTGTTTCCTACCTCCCAGTTGTGTGGCCAAAAGCTATTACACTGCATTAAATTCTGGTCAGAATAAAAGTCCTGGCTGGATGTTCAAAGACAATTAAGAGTCTAAGTTAAAGAGACAAATTGAGGAGTTAGTCACTACATCAAAGAAATTTGCTAATGAAGTTGCAAGTATTGTTCCTTTGTTCTCTGAGGAGTTAGCCTCACAGATAAGGGCTCTTTTGATACCTGTTTTTAATACCTGGGTTTTTTTTTCCTTTTTCCATTCTATTTTTGATCTGTTTAATTATTAACAGTCTTGGCTTTTCAAGGTTATTAACATGTTCACCTTTTGTTATTTTAAGACCTGTAAGCTGCTCTTTTTCAGTCTTGTTTGGAGGTGTTTATAGGAAACATAAGATTGTGTTTGTAATTTTGTCTAAATATTTATATTATGAATTTTAATACATCAATATGTTATGTATAAACATCTTAGGCTGCCAAACGAGGGATTCTTTCTTCAGTTCGTGGTAGAGGGGTTCATGCAAGAGGTCGGGGTGCATCACGTAGCAGAGGTAGAGGAATACGAGGCCGGGGTAGAGGCAGAGGAGTTCCTGTGCATGCAGTTGTGGATCATCGACCTAGGGCATTAGAAATCTCTGCATTTACAGAAAGTGATAGAGAAGACCTTCTTCCTCATTTTGCGGTATGTGGCAACTTCACTTTTTCTGTTCTTTGGATGACTTTCTTCTATTGTAGGATTTGTTTTCTTTTGATTCAGTTAATCTGGGAATATTATTTAGGCATGAATCTTTAGCATGATATACCTATTCATGGAAAAAAGATGCATCTGAAAAAGGTGAAACAGAAATTGCACCATTGATTCAGCTAGTTGCAACTGCATAGCATTTACGAGGCTTGTTCTTTTTCTTGAAAGGAAAAGTGGAATGCAGAGTAATGACTTAAAATATTTATTCGTTCAGAATATATATAAAATTGTTATAATTTTTTAGGTATATGAAGTAGCAGAAGTAATGGTGAGAAAAAAGACTGATTCTATGCCAAACTTTAAATTTGTGAAGCCTGTTTATCTTCATTGAAGTACCTTGACAAATGCTTAATGAAAATTTTACTGAAAATTTTCAGTGCTTTTCCTATCTTTCTGAATTTAAGAATCAAGATGAGAATTGGGCAACTACATTTGGCAGGGCAGCCAAAGGTTTTCTGTCTGTTCACGGCTGTAAGCTTAATAAATCGGGTTTTTTTATACCCCCTTCCTCCCCCCACCCCCAGTTTTAGTCAAAACAGTAGTAAATTGGCATACATAATTTTTGGTAAATTTTTATTTGCAAAAATAATAAAGTGGGAGATCAACATGCATTTCTAAACTCTCTCCATTAAAAAAGGCTATAATAAAAGGAAACTTGTTTATTTTGTGGAATAAATGCTAAGAATATCTAGTAACATAAGTTGTGCGAATCTTTGTATGCCAGTCTGCCACTCCATCCCACTGGGTTTTGGTTATGAAGGGGAAATAAAGTACCTTCTGTAGAGATGTATGAAGGACTGAACTTCTGAGCAATGACTTTACAAATTTTTCGTATAAAGCTAAGAACATATAACTTTGAAATGAAGCAGTACAGTCACATGATCAACCATAGGATGTTTCTGAGTCCAAATTCCATAAGAAAAAACTTATTTTTAATGTACAACGTTATGTTGTGATTTAATATGCTTTATGATTATTACTAAAGTAAATTTTGCTGGTCACTTTTCATATATTTTAATTCATTATATACTTCTCTGCAAAGACTATAAAGATGACGACGAAATCTGCTGCTATTAAAAGGTTGCTGAGTGGTGTCAGTTTATAGTCATAAATTTGCTCAGAACTTAGTATTTTCTTATCCTTTATTGCAGTATTTAACTTACTATTTTTAACAAACAAAAACAAAATCCTATTCACAGTGTTAGTAGTATAACATTGAGAAAAAATGTAAATTATTTCATTTTCCAGGTTGTGCATTTGCTGTTTTAAACTTACTCCAAATTCCATAGAAATAAGGAGCTGTATTTTCTGTTTCTGTTATGATACTACAGCTCTGCACATCAGCAGTGCGCTGTACCTCTACAGATATATTTGGCATTGAAGCTTACAGAGATGGCATGTTAAAGGTAGCAATACTAGAGAGGCCATTATGGGAATAGGTGGGTCAGGTTCTTAAGCTGCTGTTAAGTTTTGAAACTTTTTCTACAGTCTCCGTGTCTAATAAGTATTTTTTGTGGAAGAGTTTCAGAACGGATTAATGGAATTCAAAATACCTTCTTTCTGATCAAGAGAGAAGTATTGAAGCAGAACAACCTCTTTTTCTGTCATAATTTTACTTCATACCTGTATGTTTACAGTATGACAGTCCAGAGACTACAGCACTTCCATGTTTTAGAAATACAAATAAAAGTAACTGTACTCTTTGCAAACACAAGTACTCTATCTGGCATTAAAGCTATGAAAGGCACACTTTTCTAAGTTTATGTGGTTTTTGAAAGCATTTGATTTAGGACAGCATTTTTAGAGGTGGAGAATTATTTCACTAAGCTTTTTTTTACATTTCTTTATTAAAAGCAATATGGTGACATTGAAGATTGCCAGATAGATGACTCTTCTCTTCATGCAGTGATTACCTTTAAAACAAGAGCAGAAGCTGAAGCTGTGAGTAAAGTTGTTGAAAATACTCTGCAACATTCACCTGCTTTCTAGTTATGTTATACTTCTGTATTTGATTAAATGTAATACTGCTAATTATTTTTAAACATTTTAAAATAAGTTTGGCACAGAAGCTTAATTCTAGATCAAACAAATTGTCTGGACAGCATATTACTGAAGTGCTTAGGAAATGAGGATGTTTGTAGCATCCTCAAGTACAGGATGTAAGAGAGAAATGAAGAGAAACACTTAAGAATTGATAGCAGGATGCCTTTGTTTAATTACCATTTTTTTCCACCTGGAGACTTGGTACTTTCACAGTCTTCCTGAAATTTCACCAGTATCCTGCAGTGAGCCTGTATATTTTGTTTCATTTTTCTTGATCAGTTGGATTTACTTTTGCCTAAAAATGCTCCATCCCTGGCAGTGTTCAAGGGCAGGTTGGACCGAGCCTTGGGTGACAGGGTGTGGTGTGAGGCATCCCTGCCCATGGCATGGGGGTTGGAACTAGATGATCTTAAGGTCCTTTTCAACCCTAACTATTCTATGATTCTGTGAAAGCCTGTGATAGTGTAAATGTGATTTGATGTGATGGGATTTTCTTTTTTCTTCTTTTCTTGAATGATCAATATTTGAGGTGGCCACATTCTGGTTAGCATTAAAACTTTTGTCAAATGGCTTTGTCTCTAATTGCACCTTCAATTTTAAATTAAAATTGTGTGAAAACTGTGTTTGATCAAATACAGTAAAATCTGTGTTTTCCTTAAGATAGCTTTAAATATATTTCTACTGGAATTTCTGTGTTTACTACTAAAGCAGACTTTAAGACTGGCAATCGGAGAAGTTGTAGAAGGTAAACATTAAAAACCTCTGTTGAGGCCAGTTGTGAGGTAAATGCGGTTAATATTTTACCTTCTTAAATGAAAATAGGTCTACAGTTTATGAAGTTACACATCCTAGCCTGAGAGGAAGAGAAGGATTCCCAATTGTAAAATGTTGCATTTTTATGTAGTAATTTCTCCCAAAGATTACAAGTTGTTTCTGGACCCGAGTGTCACGTATAAGTACTTTTAAAAATTCTAGTTGTGTGACATTGTGATGAGACCATGGACAAAAAGCTCCTGAGCTGCATTTTAATAAGCATAGAATCTTTTAAATTTATCATAAATTTATATGTACAGATTTAAAATTTATACCTGGGGACTTTAATATCACACAATTCATGTTCAGGTGTCATTGAACATGTAATTGTTTCTACATTTCACATTATGCTGTGCTTTCAGATTGTACTATAAATCTTTTGTGACCATGACGGTTATTTCGGAATGTTGCTAACGCTGATTTATGCTCATTCATGTTACTTTAATTTGAACATACTATTTCCAAAGCAGCCACTTAATGCAGCTGGTACTTAGAAAGGCATGAATATCCCATAAGTTAAAAATTTTTACATTTCAATTACAATGGCTTTACAGGAAGTGGAACATTTTCCAGTAGATTAAATTGTAATCACAAAGGGGCTTTTTTAGTTGTTTTGGTTTTGTTTGGTGTTTTTTTAATATATTAAGTCATTTGTTTGTGGGATGTCTTACATCCTCCAGTAAGTTACTCATTAACATTTTTGTGTCCGTCTTTGGGAGGTGAAGAACCATCAAGATAACACTAAAAACTAGAAGGCGTTGATTCAGTATTTTGCCCACATCACCAAATGATTTATGGTTTTCCAAGCTAATTTTCTTCTAAATATATTTTGGTCATTTTTCTGAAATGATGTATGAATTCCATGTGCAGTGAATGAAGTTGTTTAGTTTTAACCTATTAACAGTAATTCAGTATGAACATACTGCAGCTTGAATTTTCTTCTTAAAAACTTGGCTATTGCTTAATTTCTGACATTTAACTATTACTGAAGTTACTTTTTCCCTTGACAAAGATTACATATATATATGTGTAGAATATATAACTAAAATGTTTAAACTTGTTTTAGGCTGCAATTCATGGATCTCGTTTTAAAGGACAAGAGCTAAAGTTAGCATGGAACAAGCCTGTTGCTAGCTTGTCAGCTCTTGAAACAGAAGAAGCTGAACCTGATGAAGAAGAAGTAAGCTTGCTTTTTTCTTTCATTTACTTTAAGATGAAATAATGTAGCTTGTTGCTATAGTGTTTGTTGCTGCAAGGAGTCTACCTTATTGAGAGGTCTCATTACCTAACCACTGAGAGTTCTCCATTTTGCATTATGAAGGCAGGGCACATAGGGATATGCAAACACTTCAGTTGCTTAAAGGAAAGAAAGGACAGATTCACTGGCAGGTGAACAGCAGAGACTCATCTTTTAACCCCACCTGAAGACATTGAGTGTAGGAGAAAACCTCTGGGGTATTGGTAGTAGAGGAAAGGGAATAAAGATAGTAACAGACAACATGCATGTCATGGGTTCAGCAGCAGCAGTCATATTTCTCCTTCTTGGTAGCTGGTGCAGCGCTGTGTTTTTGATTTTGGGCCTGGGAACAGCACTGATAACACCAGTGTTTCGGTTACTGCTTAGTGATATTTTGGTCTGGCCAAGGACTTTCTGAGTTTCATGCTCTGCCAAGGAGGAGGGGAGCCGGGAGGAGGCAGAGACAGAACACCTGACCCAAAGTGACCAAAGAGGTTATTCCATACCACAGCACGTCATGCCCAGGATGTAAAGCAGAGAGCAGAGACCCGGAAGGGTGGGGGTGCACTGCGTGGTCAGGCTTGGTTTTAGGTGGTGAGAAATTGTATTCTTTCCTTGTATTTGCCTTGTCATTATTATTATTGGTGGTAGCAGTAGTGGTTTGTGTTATACTTTAGTTACTACTGTTCTTATCTCAACCTGTGAGAGTTGCATTCTTTTGATTCTCCTTCCCATCCCTCCGGGAGTGGGGGGAAGAAAGAGGGGGGAGTGAGTGAGAGAGAGTCTGCGTGAGTTAGGCTTAAACCACGACAATGCACTAGCTGCTCTGGCAGAGTTAAAAGGATAGATTTACAAACTCTTGAAAAGACCTCAGGCCTTGTCAGCTGAGAAGTAAGTGTTCATGGTAGTGGGATACTTCTATTTTAGGTGATGGTTATTCTCCTAACTTAACCGGAGTCATCAGGTGTGGAAAAAAAAACTCAGGGAAAAGACTTAATGGGACTGTTTTCTGTGATTCATAAATTGATGGACTCATCTAAAAGTTTCCAAATTTTCAAAATTGAAGTAAAAAGGGGTAGTACTGTTATTTAAGAAATAATTTAATTATTGTAATATTTACTTTTGTTGTTTGGTTGGTTTATGGTTTTTTTTTTCCTGACCATTTATTTTTCTAACACTGTTCTTGAGATTTCATTCTGTTCTTTAACTGTTTTTATTTGTCTCTGGACTGTTTCTACAGTTATTCCTTGGCTAATTATGCTTGTGAAAAATATATAGGAATTGATCTTGGATTACAAACCCAGCTGATCATTGCTTTTGTAATTTTTGCTTGCTGAAATCTTTGCAATAGCAAATGTGCAGTAGAAAAATGTTAGTTTACCGATAGATTTGTTAGTAGTGTTGTTTGATTCTTACTTGGCCCAGCATTTAAAGATTTTTGGTTGTTTTTTTTTTATTTTCTGTTGGGTTTTTTTATTATTTTTTATTTAACATGATTGATGTATTTAACCCTGACCCTTTCGTATTCTCAAAACAAGCCAAGTACATATAGCTCTCCTGTTTTCCTCTTGTTATGAGATTGGATTTTATTTCAGTTTTTTACAACTGAATTAGTCCTCCTAACCTTCACCATGTTTCTTTACATGAGGGATTTCTATTCAATAATCCTTGTGAAATTTTGCATTTAAATGCCATTCTTTCCTTCTGTGAGCTTTGTATTGCTTCTGGCATTTGTTTAAGTTAGTATTTGAAGTATAATGCTATGATCCCCAGGTCCCAGATGGATGAGTTCAGGAAGTTTTATATTTGTACGCTGAAGCTGAGCCAATTACATGAAAGAAATTTTACAGTTTTATTTTTTAAAACTTGGTACTTATGCAGGACTAGATTGGGGGGCGGGGTTCTTACAGTCAGTGGCCTGAATTTCAGTCATACGTTCTTCATGTGTGTAAAATGTCTTGAGTTTCTGCATGCCTACAATTCATGATGCTACTTATTAACTTCATTTTATAGTAGGTATTGTAGACAGTTGAAAAAGTTTTCCTTCTTTTTCCATGTCTAAACCACCATTTTAGTTCAGCTGAGGAATGCTATGTTAAAGTGGGGTAGCAGGCCTAAGACTTGAGTGAAACTAAGTACCTTGATGTTTGGTGGGGGAAAAGAAAAAGGGAACTAGATCATTCAGCGGAGTGACATTATTAATAATAGGGCTCCTGGTCTGTTTATGAAAATATGAAGTAGGTCTTTTGGACTTGTAAGCTCTAGAAATTCCCTTCTGAGTAGCCAGTTAATTATGAAAGAACCTAATCTTCCTAGATGCTGTATGTTCTACACCTGATTGCCTAATGAAAGAGTTGACTCTACTGAGTCAACAACCAATGTCTAGGAACAGTATAAAACATTTAAGTAGAGAGAAGCTTTTAATTATATACGGAAGTTGTTCTGAGTTTTTTGATCATCCCTACTGCCATTCAGCCTTGTGCCCCATAGAGTTCTGCATTGTGTGCTGCCCAGGACTCTTCCGTTTTGATAGCACTCTCATATTTTGGCTTGCTAGATACCTAGACACCATGGGAAGAGGCTAAGTCCTCAGGAAGCTGTGGTTTAGTATGGCTTAGAGTACCCAAGCATACACTGACAGACAGGTCCAGTGTCAACAGAGCTGGTTTTTAAAATACGCTTTCCATAGGCAAAAGTAATAAAAATGATGGTTTCTGCCTCTTATAAAAGAGCCTGCTGGAGTGAGAGAAGGCTTAGTTGTAGGCTTTCTTCAGCCTACAGGTTCGCATTTCCAGAAGGCTCCCTAGCTTCAGAAGCCAACCTTCACACCTCTTGCTGACTTTGGAAAATCTGTAGCTAAAAAACTACAGTCAGTGGGACAAGAAGAATAAAAAAGGAAGGCTATGAGTTACCAAACAGCTGGGAGGGTTTTCTAAGGAAACACATCCTTGTGTTTTAGTCCTTTCTTTAGCTAGTGCAGAAATTGCTGTGATAGGTGGAGTTGTCAAAAAAACTCTGAGGCGGGATAGTTTATTTATACAGCCCTGTGTCTATATGTAAATAAAAATCAAAACAACTCACTGTTTCTTTCTGGAGATTTTTCAACTTTGCCTCTCTCAAGCCTGTAACTCTTGACCTGAAATGTTCCGAGTTTTGCCAAGTCTATGAAGTTACTATGTTGCTACTGAAAGGAATTGAAAATACACTAATATAGTTTGACTAAATTTTGTAAATACCTGTCTCCCTGCCCCCATATTTTGAGTCTTTATATTGGTGTTAAGCTTGAGTAAGCTGCCATAATCAAACTGTCTCAGATTCAGCCTTTTATTTTTCTGTGGCACATGTAGATTGAGATCTTGGATTAAAAGAGGCATAGTTACTGTGAACGTGCAAAAACTAAGATTGCTTTTCAGTACAGCATCTTAAGTTCCATGGGAACATTGCAGCTTGGGCATGAATGACATGCCAAAAAGAGCTGCTTAAGTACAAAGTGCATATGTCATTTTGAAGACCATTGAAAAGAAAAAAACATTTTTAATTTGCCATTTATTAATACATTTATATAATACATATACATACAGTGTATTTTTTTGAAAGCTTTACTATTAAAAATATATTTTTTCCTTTTTAAATTGTGAGAGTCACAGAGTTGTATTTTGCTTTTTGATCTTTAACGTTTTCTGACATAACAGAGTATTGTTTCTCTTGAAGTTTCAGGAAGAATCTTTGGTGGATGACTCGCTGCTTCAAGATGATGATGAAGAGGAGGAAGAAAATGAATCTCGTTCCTGGAGAAGATGATTCAACTAATCAATGACAATGCTAGAACTGCACCTGTGTTGCATTAGTATTACCTAATGTACTTCTGCATCTTTGTATTAAAAGGGGTTTTGTGATGAAGTTGGATTCAGATATAGACTAAAATGCAGCTGGTCAGTTATACGTTTTGAAAGATTGATGTTTGAGTTACATTTCAGTAAATGATTGCTAAAGACATCATACTAGGAACATATGCAATGTTTTTATTACATAGTTCTACAGAAAGTTAACAGAATTCTTTGGGTTCTTTGTAATTTACCGAATTGGTCAAACGCAAATGACCAGAAGTTGTTATAACATAGATAATTTTTGTTCTATTCCAGATACGGAATGAAAATTTGCATTTAAAATCTTTGTGAATGTTTTCAGAAATGAATAGATAACAGTACTAAACTGAAGTCTCTAAAGTTACGTATTCATAATATTGCATAGTAGTATGCTTAGGCTTTACTATGTACTAGCCTTTTGTTGGATTTGTGTACGTATTTTACCTATGGGTTTTAATGATAAAGTGTATGACTGCTCTGCATATAAGTCCTTATGACTTTAAGATGTTAAAAAATAAAGAAATGGAATGGTCTTCAAAAAAAAAAAAAAAGAAAAAAAGAAAAAAAAAAAGCAATAACCAAAAAAGCTGAGGCAATGGTCCTTCACAGTGGAAAAAAAAAAGAAAAAAAAAAAAGAAAAAAAAAAAAGAAAAAAAGAAAAAGACCATTCCAAATGGCAACCCCCACCCCCATATTCACAAAAGGAGCTCTAATCACTATCACTTACCTTAAAATAGTATTGAGTATAAAAAAAAAATCTCAACATAATGGTGTTTCATTTACATTAACACACAGGTGTACTCTGCATAAAAGCTTTTGGATGTCTTCTGAATTTTAAACTGTTTGATTTAAGTCAAACACTAAATAGAATAATATTCCAATAATAAGGAATTTATTCTGTATCCCTGCACTGTGCAACTGTAGAAGAAAATTTGAGCCCACAGAAATATATGCGGTACTGAAATATAATTCAGAAAAATTCATTAGGAAAAGTGGAATACTTGGTAGGTATTCTAAAAAAAAGTGACTACACAAATTAATGCACCTTTGTTATTCCTGCGTTGCTGATTACTTTATTTCTATATTGGAAGTAACACCCAGCAGGGTTCAAACTATAGCATATATTCACAATTTAAAAATGTACATACGAGTAATGGTCGTATACTCCACAGAAATACTTCACTGGGCCTTTTTAATAGGATGTTCTGCGAGGTCTGAACATTCTTCCCTTAAAAAAGGGAACTGTCCAGTCTTCGACAGTAAAACCTCTCTCTTAGCAGAAAGACAGTTTTATTCCCATTCAGTGGCATTTTGCTGGTCTGTTTTCAAAAGACAATCCATTTATTAAACTGACGGGGTTTATTTTTGTTCTGGGTTTTGGGGGTGGGAGAGAGGTTCTTTTGCCCATTAACTCATTAATGAGAAAAGCATAAACCCACTAACTATCTTAATTTATCGAATAGATGCAGGGGATAGTACTTAAGAGTATATTTTTATTTTTGTATTATTTCAAAATAGGAATGGAGGAAAATAGAAGCAGTGTCCTGGAGAGAATTGCCCTGGCTGTAGAATTTTTGTTCTTTTTGGGGTGTCTGTGTGTGTGTGTGAGTGAGTGAGAGAGAGAAGGGGGAGTGTGTTGTTTGTTAGGGGTTTTTTGTTTGTTGGGGTTTTTTTGTGTGTGTGTGTTTTTCTTCATTTTGTTTGGGTTTTTTTGCTGTTTTCATTTGATTTTAGAGGTTTTCGGTTTTTTTGTTCGTGTGTCTTTTCCCTAAGTCCCTGTGTATGTGCATATCTTGTTGAAAAAATATGCATTTACATTTTTGTGTAGTCTTAGTTTCACGTTGAAATTTCAAAATTGACTGCCATGCTTGTTTACAGTACATTCTAAATCCTGCCATAAGGAATTGTATTTGGGAAATTGATTTCCTTTTTCACTGAATTTCAGGTAAAATAAAATATTTTAAGAACCTTTTTATCCAGTGCTCTGAATGAGCTGTTCTAGTTCACTGAATTAGATACAAGCTTTCTTACTTTACTTTCTTAATAATTCAGTGCATCTGAAGGGTGCCAGGTTAACAGCTGGGGAGGTGGAAGGTTTCTTGTGTGTCTTAAGGAACAGGTACAGCACAGGGAAGGACTGTGCATGCTACCTTGCAGTGGTTGTGGCATGCTTTGTGTGGTGCTCAAACCTGCCTTTTTGCTGCAGTCAAACAACACAAGCTAATGGCAATTATTAGTGTGTTCTTTATAGGGATGTTTCTTCTGAATCATCTGAAATCGATGCATCACATAATTTTAAAATTGGTATTCCAGGTTTGCCTTTTTGTTTTGAATTCAGCCTGGTAACGCATCCATGCAAGATACATTTATTAATAACTGTTTGCACCCTGGTCTACCTATAAGGGGACAAAACCTTTTAAAATCCTTTTAACAACCTTCCTCCTTCAAACTTCTGTCAATGAAAAGGTGTCAGGATGAGTTTTTACTGGTGTATTTTGTCCCCTGCTGTTACCTTGTGACGCTGAATGATGGGAACTCCCCTGGATCAGAATGGGTTGCTTTACTCTTCCTTTAAAAGAACCCCAAATACTTGCTTCAGTTGAAACCAGTCTGTGATTGTATGCCATTCAGCATCAGAAAATGGAGTCCCAGTTGCAATCTAAGTGGATTCCATACATATTTCTATCATTATCAAATTACTTTCTTGATTTGATTCCTTTCTGGCTTGCTCTGTCCCTGTATTACTTCTCTAGCTCTTCGTTCCCTTTTTTGCTACTCCCTTTGCCAGCTTCTTGTCATTTTGGTTCAGTCAGATCCTTACTAGCATAGCCTTTGGTGAAATCTGTTGTCACCTGGAGCAGCATCCTTCCTTGTTTGAATCAACAAACCAAACATCCTGCTGACTTCATTCCCTTCCTTACTTAGTTGATTCTCCTGAATGTATTCCCGAGTGTGCTGCCACAGTGATTACCTGATTTGTATGTTTTTTTAACAGTTCTGCAAACAGATTTTCCTAGTCTGGAACACCAGCAGTGGGGTTACCTTGGTTTTCCCCAGACAGCTTTTGAAAATTTCTAGGAGAGAAAAAAAAAGGTAAACCTTGTAAGAAGGTATTTTGTTTTCCAGCTAGATGCTAAAGGCCTTGAATAATGTGATCTGACATCTAGTTCAATGACAGTATTATAGTATACCATATCTGATTAAACTACAGAAACTTTTAAGCAATAGAAGTCAGTAATTTAGACTATATTACAGTCTGTTTACAAAACAGTAAAGTAACAAGAATACCTTTTTGAAGCATTACTTATGGCTAGTATTAGTCGTATTCATTCTTTTCCTAAAGGCAAGGTTAAATGGGCTTTTGAACAACCTGGTCTAATGGAAGGTGTCCCTGGCCATGGCAGGGGAGTTGGAACTAGCTGTTCTTTAAGGTCCCTTCCAACCCAAACTGTTCTGTGATTAAAACTCACTTATTTCAAATCAGAAAACCCATACGAGAAATACAGTATTTACTAGTTAAATGCAAAGGTAGAAGGCTTACTTTACAACCAAGTCTAAGCAGGTCCATTTTTTTAAAACAGAAAGAACACCTGTTAAAAAATAGTCATATAACTATCAGGCACCTAAAATAGGTTTCTGTTCTAAATCACACTCTGAACAAAATCTCTATTCATTAACTAGCAAAGGAGTCAAATATTATCCAGGTGATTTCAGTATCTGAGGGCAGCTTAGAGTGATTGTTACCTGATTTAAAAGACCTGATTTAAAAGACCTGATTTTGTTGTTAGCCATCTGAAGAGGTCCCTAAACTGTCTTAAGCTTAGTATTCTTGTCAGCCCTTGGATAACTTTTAATAACAGTACATTTATTTGTGGAGTTTGTAGTTGGAATGGTTAATTTTTATTGTCAGTTACAGCATGAGCATAAAAGAGCACAAAAAGATACACAAGAATCTGGTTTTGATTCCAGTTATTTGGGATGTTCCCTGTGTTTTTTTAACTGCTCTGTGAACTAGTAGTTTTCAGCAAAAATAGATGAGGAGGGATGGGGGATTTCTTTTTTTTTATTTCTTCCCCTTCTACTAGTTGTATACTAGTGTTGTACCAATACACAATGTAGCATAAAGGGGTAGAACTCCACAGAAGCACCTCATTTAGTGTAATTCAACATTGGGGTGTTTATGTTGCAACTAAAGAAGACAAAGTCAGATTTAATACAATATTGATTACGTTTTATTACAAATAGCAAGTTACAACTATCAACTTGTTACCATTAACAAATTAAGATTAAAACAACTGGAACAAATAGAGGAAATCTGAAGTTTGTGGAAAACCAAGGTAATTAAGTATGAAAAACTGAACAGTTTTTACTGTTCATCATGGTATTCTGAGTGGGCTGCTTATTATTGTATTGATGTTATAGCACTTGATTGCTGTCGTCTGAACCTCAACTCGGACCAAGTAAAAGTTTTTTTTCCAGATACTGAAAAAAATAAATCTCTTCCAGTTGAGCTGATACAGCTGTAAACTGATCCTTGGTGAAAATGAACACTTAGTTTTTGTGGAGTCATGTACACTTTTATAAACACACTAGTGTGCTTATCACACAGTTATCTAAATACTGTAGGTTTATAAAAAAACTGCTTTCATTTTTGTTTTAATATGCCTTTGCATGTTTTATTCTGAACCATGTTCTAAATCTGTAGACATCAAAAATACTTGCAACAAAAATAGACTGGTGATTTTGGTCTTTTATTTAAATTCTCTTTAGATTTAATTGGAGCACTAATGAGAGGGATTCCAAGAACATACTCCACTAGAATTTTTTTCTTTTTAAAATCCCTAGCGTATCATTATTTGTAAAATCCTTCTATATGTGTTAATGCTAAAGCTTATCTGAATGATGATACTTCATCCATGTGAGTGAAGTTGAATTTAATTTTTTCCTTCTTCTTCTTCTTGCAGTACGCTTGCAATCCTGAGACCAGCTGATGTCTTTGAAAATCATCTCATCTGACTCCCTCGTATTTTATGATAATTTTGATATTGCAGTTTGAATTCTTGAATTCCAAGATCCTTCCTGCTTTGTTAGCACAACTGACTAAATGAGTTTTTCACCTTTCTCTGACAGAGACTGGAATACCACATTCAGCAAATCTGTGCTAGTTGGTGAACTGTATTTCAGTGTTCCCCCGTCGGCAACTGGGAGAAAAAAATTGGAGGCATGTACTCTTCAAAGTTTGTTTTTTCTGAGAAATGTCTGCAGTGGACTTTTTTTGACCTTTTTGATGCAGGGAGGGTAAAACTCTATTTTTACACTTTTATCTATTTTACTCTTTTGTGTTGCAGTTTCACATAAATATTTTTGATAGCAATTTGACGGGTAAAATTTTTCTTTTAAAGTTGAGATCTTTTTATATTATCCAGCATATACTTTTCTTTAAAAAGTAAAGGGGAATAGGGAAGCAAACTGTTTCCAGTTCATTCTGGCAAGATGTAGAGATTATTTCAAATCAGAAATGTTATTTACGGGCCTCAGAACTCAAACAGGGCAGATGATCATTTCCCAGTTACTAAAGAATGACTTCTGCTGCTTAGGCTTAGTGTTCTTTTAAATGTAAAGAGAGAAAGAAACAGTAACTTCTCCAAATGTTTTCCTAATGATCTGCAGCTAGACAGAATATTTCCTAGCTCTAAGGCGCACTAACTCTTCTCTCTGTGCAATAATTTGTTCTCTAGGGAAATGAAGAAAGTTTCTTAGGTTTTAAAGGTCATAATTTAGTCTTCATCTTGCACAGAATTTTGTGCAATAAAGATGTTTGAGCCAAAATGTTTCCTCCTTGCAGAGAAAACAGATTTCACAGAAACATGTTGATCTATGCATGTAAAAATCTATATCCTTTTGCCAAAATCGTGTGCATGTTGTTAATGCATGTGTGCAGGGGAGATTTACAGAAGCACAGTAATGCCTTGAGGGTACAAGAACTCTCATTTTATAACGCTTCCCAGTTCTTCAGAGCTGTGCTGCATAAAAGCTGAGTCCAGTGCCCTTTCCAGTAATGTACTTTGTTTTAACATGAAGAAATGTTCTTCCTCACATTTGAAAACTGTCCTTTCCCTGTTGGGAAAAAAAAGAAAAAAAAAGTTCTGATTTTGTGTAATTTTTTTATTTGGGTTTCAGCCCTGTGTTTTCTCTTTCGGCTGCTAGAGGGCACTATGGCTACACAAGTGAAACAGTAACTGGAAGTAATTTGCTCCCATTTCAACACTTCTGTGATATTTTTCCTGTTTCAGTTCTCATCCTAATATTTGCATTTCTTGCATAAACCTGTATACATCTCTACTATGTCAGCAGGAATTCTATTTGTGTGAACTGTAACAAAATACCTCTCTTTTGGATTTAGGTACTAATGATAAAACATGACTCCAGGTGTTTAAATCTGAATAAAACAGAACATATCTGTGTTGCAAGAGACATATATCCATCTCCTTTTCTACTCTGGGAATTGAATTAGTTTTTGATAGATTACAGTTGAAGTTATAGAAAACTTTGGGTAGCTCCATCCTGTTTGTCAAAGCTTTTCATAAGAATGAATCTTTTAAGCATGTGTTTGTGCTCTAGAATGGCATATATGCAGTGAACTGAAAGCTAAAACTTATTGCTGGAGGATAAGGGGAGGCATAAATGGCAGATGATATTACATTTCTCATACAAACTATAAAAGAAATTTCCAACTTAACACGGTGTGAAGAAATTTCACCACTGTAGACAGTTATCTTTGCTTTATGATAGGCTCACGTTAAATACATCAAAGAATTACTACTATAGCTCCACCAACTGGTGCAGTGTAAGTACACGAAACAATTTTTCAACTACGATATGGAATACTTGCTTATCCTCAAAGGTCCCATATACTGTCTGTTGTTATCTTGCCTGAATGCATCAGGACTATTGGTAGGCCATGCTTCTCTGCTCTTGGAACTCTGAATGTGCAATGTCCATGCACACAGATCATGTTTAGGCCAACAACATGCAGGAAGCATACGTGACTTGCTCCGTGTTTTTGTTTTCCCTCCCAGTCATTAACGCAATATCAACAGTGCTGAGACATCACAAATTCTGTTACACCACTCCTAACTCTCCAATTCAGCTATGTGGAGATGATTCTGTGCTCTCTCTTTCCTTACAAGATGGCAGCTATGGCATTACCTGTGGACAGACATCATAAAAAGCTGGAAAACTTCCAAGAAATCAGTATCTTTGAATTCACTTAAAGATGGAAACCGTGTGAGAAGTGATTAGAATCATAGAGTAGTTAGGGTTGGAAAGGACCTTAAGATCATCTAGTTCCAACTCTCTTGCCATGGGCAGGGACACCTCCCACTAAACTGTGTCACCCAAGGCTCTGTCCAACCTGGCCTTGAACACCGCCAGGGATGGAGCATTCACAACTTGTAAGAAGAGAGATTCCTGTTGAAATACTTAGTTTTCTTTGCCACAATTATTGGTTTGCATTCAGATCTGGTAGATGAGTAATATTACCTTATTGCTGCTCTGAGAAAGGTATTTAATATATATATTATAATATTTAAAATTATATATCCTCCATGTGCTGCTTCTACCAGTTTGGAAGCAAACAAGAGAGACATAGAATCTGTATGTATTTTGATATAATTTTTAGTTATATTTTTCCATCTACATTCTCTGTGGTAATATTTTACTTTAGAAAACAGGGGAGAGTGGTAGGTGTCACTTTTTAAGCCCAGTCGGCAATTCAGCCATGCAGCCCACGCTCACTCTCCCCCCTCCCTCCCCCAGCTCCTGGAGGGATGGGGAGGAGAGTCAGAAGAATGTAACTCCCATGGATTGAGATAAGAACAGTCCAGTAACTAAGGTATAACACAAACCACTGCTGCTACCACCAATAATAATAATGATAAGGGAAGTAACAAGGGAAGAGATTACAATTGTTCACCACCTGCTGACCAATACGCAGCCCGATCTGAGCAGTGATCTAGCCCTTCCAGGTAACTGCCACTAGTTTATATACTGCGCATGATATGCTGTGTTATGGAATACCTCTTTGGTCAGTTTGGGTCAGGTGTCCTGTCTCTGCTTCCTCCCAGCTTCCCCTCCTCCCTGGCAGAGCATGAGACTCAGAAAGTCCTTGGTCAGACTAAACATTACTGAGCAACAACTAAAAACATCGGTGTTATCAGCGCTGTTCCCAGGCTGAAAGTCAAAAAACACAGCACTGAACCAGCTACTAAGAAGGAGAAAAATGACTGCTATTTCTGAACCCAGGACAGTAGGATATTGTTTATTTATTTGCACAGTTCTACTGTCTTGAACTCATGACTGCTGTTTTCAAAACACCTCCATGGACCATATATAGGTCCATAGGTCCTATATAATACAAAAGAAGTGTGAAATTAAGTAGAATTGCAATTTTATAGAGACCATGAGATTAGAACTATCCAGTAAGCAGCAAGTGGGGAGGTTTAGAAAAATTTGCTGCAGTATAGAATTGTGCAGTACAGATGTTCACAAAAGTGGACTTTATCCAAGTAACTGAAATTTTGACTGTCTTTCAAACATTCTTACAATGAAGAGAAATGCCACCTGCTCATACCTGAAAACTTTGCTTCCATGCATTATTCCAATTGTTGAATGGGCCTGGATATAAAACCATAACTGCTCATCTACCAGAACGCTTTTTAAAATGGTTAATCTTTCTACGCGAAGAATAGAAAACTTATATTGCTGCTATATTCAGGAGTACTTATTCAGTGTCTTTCAGGAGGTGGAGGGAAATCTGTCTACTTTTAAAATGCTAAGTCAGTAATTGGTGGATATTTGTTTACAATATTCAGGTATCTGAACACTACATCTGTTGCTTTGGGTTTGGGTTTTGGGGTGGGTTGTTTTTTTTTTTGGTGGTGTGTTTTTTTGGTTTTTATTTTTCTTTTTCTTTTTTTTTCCCCCTGCGGTGAAATTTCAGTTTGCAAAACTATGTTTTGTAGTCTGAAAAAGGTATTTTCTGGTTTTGGAGTTTGGAATTACTTGTTTCCAGAAGCAACATCCTGTCCATTATGTATTTAGATGTATTGTGATGTAGCCAAATTTATCTGTGGGAGTGTTCTGTCACTGGAAAATGTGAGATTAAGGAGCAAAGGGCAACAGCAGTAGCCTTTATGGTGGCAGAAGTGGAGAGATGGTTAACATGCAAAGTGCTGATCAGCAGATTTACTGCCTGACCCAAATTACAAAGTAATTTTTCTATTAGAAATTACGCAAGGATGTTGGCAGTATAGTAGAATGAAAAAGAACACTCTTTTTCCTGTTGAAATATAGGGAAAAATGAAAGAACATAAGTCATCATTAGATGTTGTTAACTTTTAACATGTTAATGCTGTCTGTATTTGCGATTTTGTATTGGTGAACTTCCCACAATATCATTTGTGTGTCTTCACTGAATTACATTTTAATAACTTGAATATTAAAAATAATTTAAAATATCCTAGTTTCTTCTGTTTCTGTGTTGCACTGTCTCTAAATGTCCTTTCAAGTGAGTTTAAAATAAGTACTATTTCTTTCCCATCCTCATTTATTGTAATGCCTCCTGTACAGATAATACTATTGTATTTGCTCTTGTACTGGTCCTTCTCTGCAAATTTACTATATATTGAAATTTTTGATGACAGCTTGCCAAGAAAACACTGAAAAAATAGAGAATAAGTTCTATAAACTGAAATCTGAAATAATAAAAAGATTGAAGTGTAACATTCACAACACTGCCATTTTTAAGATGGTAGTATATCATGCTGCAATACTATCGGTAGATAAGCTTTTGTTAGACTTACCAGTGGCAATTACCAGTGTTTTAGTAGTCTAAAGTAGGATTGATGGCAGCTTGATTAGCTGTAGCAGTTACTGAAGTTCACATTTTATGACTGCATTAAAAATATTAATTTAGAAGCTTATGAATTACTCTCTGGAGTCACCCTGAATTAACAAATACTGAGCTATCTTTTAGCTTTTGAATCTTTTTGTGAAATAATTTCTGCCCACTACTAAACTTTATAGTGTTTTGCAAGAACTCATTTTCCAGATAAAGCAGTAGTAACTCTTTTATGGCCAGGACTAAGTTGTGCAAAATATTCTCATAAGTAGTCTTGATCCATGGCATCATTAAAAGACTGCCCTGGCTGGTCACTTCTGCCCGTCACTTGTGCTTGACACAGTAGGTGTGTGTGTGATAATTAGTAATTGAGGAGCTGGGGTATGGTTTTAGAAACAGAGTAGTCCAGTGGAATTACCTTTCTAATCTACTTCAGTGGGTGGCTGGAAAGATGTCAGTGGCAGGGGATGTTGGGGCAGAAGTGAGGAGCTAGGATCAGTCGAGCTCTTCATCCCACAGTTTTGGTTCAACCCAAGCTACTTCCACTGGAAACACCACCACCACCTCTCTGCTGTTCTCAGTTATATGTGTTTAGCTTCGAACACTAAACAAAGCATTTAGTGAGCAGGATGTGGAAGCTGAAGTGCTTCCACAGAAGAGCAATTGAGAACATCATCACAGGTTCTTCAGAAACACAAGACATGCTATGGTTCAGCAGTGACCTGCTAAATTGAACGCTGCATGGCTCTGCATTTCATCTGACCCTCTGTACCCATTTGGTAATCAACAGAAAGGTAGTTTTAACAGCCTTATAAACAGGGACTTTGCTGTAGGGGCTCTGACTACTCTTGGTGTATCCCTCAGTGGTCCTGATATGGGGTAGGGAAAAAAAGCAGTCTCAGATGCATTACGGATTACCTCCAGAGGAGGTGTGAGAAGCCTTAGAAGAATTTTGTCAGATCTTTTGGATCTTCCTTTAGCTTACCTGTGAGTACAGTAGTTCTGTGGCAAAGGCTCTGTGACTTGTGTGTCAGTGCAGTGCTAATGCAGTAGCAGCAGGCTACTTAGGAGATGCTTCCTCCTCCAGGCACCGTTGTGCAGCAGGGCCACAGTGCCTGCACTTTTGTTTCCTAGGAGAACTCGGCTTTGCCAGCTGGGTAAAACAGCCCTGAGGCAAGGCTAGAGCAGGAAGACATTATTGCCTCTAATGGATCTGTGTAGATGAGCTAAACCTCTTGGAAGGGAACATAGGCAATCCTGATAACATTTAGGGACCTTAAGCCAGTCAGGTAACCAAGCAGATGCAAAGAAAGTAGAATAAGAATTGGATGTGCCATGCACTATAGGACTTCTGATTAGGTTAGTGTCAAGGCTTGTTTTGTTCAAGTTGTTTGGGTGTTGGTGAAATTAACTACCAATATTAAATTTCTAGAAGGAGACACTAAAGCAGATGGAAGCTGAGGTTTTGAGTTCTTGGACATATAATTGATTATCTGCATGTTTCCTTTCCTGCAATCCATTTACGGTCTGCCACAGCAGTGGGTAGCCTAGTTTGTTGCACAAGAGAAAAGACTTTCACTAAAAGATGTGAGAAATAATGCTAAATCCACAGACTAGGGAGAAGAAATAGTGTTTCTCTGGCTTGTGCTTTCACAGAGCTTTTCATCTGGAACCTTGCAGTAGCATCCAAGATACCAAAGAGTTGAGAAACCTCACTTTAGTGATTCCTTCTTGATGGCTTAGGGATTGCAGAATTCAGCGTTCCTTGTTATGAATCCTTGTAGAGTATGCTGTGTTGTTGGTCAGTTACTGCTTTGAAAGACTACTTTTTCAGTCAGACAGTGTTTGTGTGTTCAAACCTGTTTGTCCAAATCAGATAGGCTAGCTTAAATAAGTCAAGTAGTAATGGATCTTTTCTCTTATTTAAGCTGTTGTTTAAAACTCCTGTTGTCTGAGTGAACAAGTTAGGATGCAGTTACATGAGAAACTTAATGGGCAGATCATAAATTCAGATGTAAAACTGAATGCTGATGAGATATTGTTGTGATATGGGAGTAAGGAATCCTCTTTGGTCATCATAGCTGCAGAATAAGCTGGAAGGTGTACAGGTCTAAACTCTTACAGTTCCTTTAAGGTGAGCATGTGTCAATTGAACCTTTAGAAGCATTTTGGCACCTAACTCCTTTCAGGTGTCTCTACAGCTGTCCAAAGAATCAATGGTCCTGTCTTGCCCATCTTTGAGCAGACTGGGAACTGATGTGAACATTTGAAGTGTTAGGAGCCATACCAAGTACTCTCTTATCTGAGAGAGGTCTTTTTTACTTTGATGACTACTTTCTAAAATCAGGTAATCGAAACCATTCAAAATGAGAAGACTAATATGAAGGTAGAGTGTAATCTTAAATCTTTGTTGAGGGCCAAGAATCACAGTGAAAAGTATTTTTCTACTTCTATCTCCATGGATCCACTGGTCTATTTAAAGAGTTCCCAAAACTGGACAGTAGCACATAAACAGATACCTAAAGCGTATCCACAATCTACTGTTACTTGTGAAAATCCACACTGCCTTTTGAAGAACTCAGCAGTTTGTTTCTTCCAAATGTCCAAACAAAAAATGAGTAGTCTTCTCTAGCCACTCTGTTTAGTATTATTTGGTGGTTATAGGAATAACATGTAAGGAACCCTCAGCATGAATTCAGTAGTTTTGCTTAGAAAGATAATGAATGAAATTTTAAATGATGTGGGTATCTCAGGCCCTTCTGAATTTGACAAATGAGACGAAGGACAAAAGATTGCTTAAAACTTGCACTTCTACCCTAATAATCAAATGAATGGTGAGAAAAGCCCATTTATGTTCTTGCAACACATACTGCTCCTGCCTGTATTACCTTGTCTGAGGATTTTACAAGGTGGTGGGCTGTGGTGGCTTCCAAATGCCTTGATGTCATGCAGTCATGCTGTGGTTTAGTCTGCTGCCTATCCGGCACTATCACATTTCAGTATGTCTTTGTAGCTTTTGCTTTTAACAGAACTCACTGGAGACATAGATTATTTCAGTGTCTTGTTCCATGTATGAATGTTGGTACTCAGCCTCTTAGAATGCATCAATACTAGTGAATTAAACATGGCTGGGACTGTTCTCTGATGCTGAGGCCAACTGGCATGGAACAACTCTGGTACATGCTATTAGGCTTCTGTCATGGGTCCAGCAGCAGCAGTCATTTTTCTCCTTCTTGGTAGCTGGTGCAGCGCTGTGTTTTCGACTTTCGGCCTGGGAACAGCGCTGATAACACCAGTGTTTATAGTTACTGCTTGGTAATGTTTTGGTCTGACCAAGGACTTTCTGAGTCTCATGCTCTGCCAGGGAAGAGGGGAAGCCGGGAGGAAGCAGAGACAGGACACCTGACCCAAACTGACCAAAGAGGTGTTCCATGCCACAGCATGTCATGCCCAGGACGTAAAAATGGAGAGCAGAGACCCGGAAGGGTGTGGGGGTGCACTGCGTGGTCGGGCTTGGTATCAGGAGGTGAGAGATTGTATTCTTTTCCCTTGTATTTCTCTTGTCATTATTATTATTGGTGGTAGCAGTAGTGGTTTGTGTTATACCTTAGTTACTAAACTGTTCTTATCTCAACCTTTGGGAGTTGCATTCTTTCAATTCTCCTCCTTATCCACCCAGGACTGGGGGAAGAAAGAGGGGGGGAGTGAGTGAACAAACTGCGTGAGGGCCTTAAACCATGACAGCTTCAAACAAGGACAACCACATCCACATTCTCTGCTGGGAATGGTCTCTGGCTTGGGATAGCTGATCCAGGTCTCTGCGGTTCTAAGTCCTGACCATTTCTTAGTACCAACAAAGTTCCAGTGCCGATGATATATGCTAGACATGCTTGGGTTAGTAATTCAGGTATCGTCTGAGTTGTGCAGTATCTTTGAATGCCAAGCTTTGTCCAACAGCAGAAAGTAGCCGGATCTAGTTCCAGTGGTAGACAAAGATGCTTTAAGGAAGACTTGTTCTGTGGAAAAGCAGTGACAATTGACACCACCATTCTGCAAGGAATCCATCCTCTCCAGTGATGTGTTACCAACTAAAGAGAGAAATGATACTTCAAAAAAATTCCTAGTACCTTTAGCTAACGTACAAATAAATGGCAATTAGCAATCAAAAATTTATAGACCATAGTAACAATTTGATTTAATGAGAAGTGCAAAACACATGATGGTCTGTGAGATACAGTTAGAAGAAACCTTGTAAAAGGAAATAAATAAAAATCTTAAACTTGAAATACACATAGGCCATTATATTCAAACTTTCCTACCATTAGTAAGGTTTGCAGGTCTCTTGAACTATCCACTAAGTATTAAGTAATAATTCAGTATTAATGGTGTAATCAAAGGGGCAAACTGTGGTACCTTACTTGCAAGCCTACCTATAGAATTGCAGTTTCCTGTACACTGTCAAAGGGGGAGCTATACACAGATAATTCATCCTTTAGCCCTTCATGTGTAAGTATGCTTTCTGGCACAATATATCACTTTAATTACTGTATCTTCTGCAACAGCATAGAATTCTCTGGCCAGATAATTTTGCTTGCCAGATTACTTGCACATACAGAGTGAAAATACTTTGTGTTTGTACGTGTATTTTATCAGCCATGCTCACATCTGTCAAAGTAGAGTGAATGCTTTAATGACCTAATCAGCTTTCCAGGTCTCCCATGCAGGCTCGAAAACACCACAGTGAGTTGTATAGTTAAATGGTGGTGCATAAGCAATTATTAGAGGTAGTTTTCCCAACTTTTGTATTTTAGTAGGCAGCAAGCACGTTGGATTTAGTGAGATTATAAGCATGGTTATTTACTAGCAGAAGCTGATGGTTTTCTCACCTCTATTTTTACATTTGAGGATAAAGTACAATTTATGTTCTGGGCATCATCATGTGGAAGTTCTAAATCACTTCATGAGGCTTTCAGCCTGGGTTATGTCATTTATCCATCAGCACTCAGTCCATTTAATCCAGGCCTCTCAGCTGCACAGACCTAGCTCCTGTTGTGAGTGATCGGCCTGCTTGAGTGCTCCCAGCTTCTCCTGTCACATCACATTTGCATAAAAGAGGACGGATAACCAAATTTGAGCACACAAATGAAAATGCTAAGCGCTGAACCTGTCACAGTTGTTGTTCAACTAATTGTGAAAAATTTGATTTGCCGGCTTTTCACTGTTTATCATGGGGACCCCCTTCTCAAATTTGCCTTGGCTTCTGCTTCTGTACATGTAGCTTTTAAACTCTCTACACAAGCAGCCCACCCTGGGGATTACTTACCTCTCCTACCAGCTTTTAATGTTGGCTCATCTACTTGACTAAATTAGGCCACCATGGCAAACAAACACATAATTAAAAACCTGGGAAAGACAACTGCAGTTGTACTTCTTAAATTGATTTTGCAGTCTATTACTGGTATATGCCTTTGCATTTTACCATTTTAGCTTGTCCTCCTGTAAATCCTGGAAATGTCTTTGCTTTTGATTATCTGTATCAGAGGAACATATATTATTTCAAAATGAAGACTAAGATTGTCTTCTCAAAAGGGAACAGTAAATAAAAACACATTCTTATTGCTAGGTATTTTGTGGCAGCCTATTACAGAGGTGCCATATTCATTCGAAATTAAGACCTATTTTTGAACTGACATTGAAAGTTCATGGATGAAGTACTGTTCAAATTATTGCAATTTTTTAAAACTCTGGGGCTTGATTTAGCTTTCCAAACGTACTTACATGTCATGCTTCTACTTCACATAAACTTCTCTTATCTGTATAACTTACACATCGTTTCTCATAATGTATACCAAAAGCTAACCAATTAAAACAGTTGAATATCATGTTGTTTTTTGTGAAGGGAGAGGAGGTTCAGCCAAACAATTATCTATATGAAAACACACAAAAAAATTATCTACCTATCCAAATCATCCTCCATTTGGTATCAGCATTGGCTGTACCCTGAGTGTCCATATATTGTTATTTAAGAAGGTAGATGATAACATGGGCATAGTAGTTACAAACCTATCAAGGTCATTTAAAGCATCTATAAAAACTTGACAAGAAAAGCTGGTATTTAGATGTATACAAACAATATTTTTCTAGCTGTTCTAAAATAACAAGATACATGTTTTCAAATAATTTATCAGTGGATAAGACTGAAATATAGTTAAAAAAAAAAAACAAAACAAAACAAAAAAAAAAAAACAAAAAAAAAAAAAAAAAAAAACCCCACAAAACCAAACTATAAATATTTTGCTTAAAATGATTTTTATAATTGCATTTCATTCTCTTGGTGAAGGGTGAAAAGCCTCTGAAGTGACCTTCATGTCAAGTTGAGTTCACTGATAACAGGGATAGGGCCTTTCATAAACTCATCAAGATGTATCTTAAAACTGTAGGATATTTTAATATGTTTCTCTGGTAAGTTTGTACACCAAGAAAGGCACTTTTTTTTCCTGATTATTAAGAATGATATAATTTGTCACCTAAACTGACTTGCACCCAGGTTAACTATGGTGAGTTGTCCTTTGTTTTAAATAGCTGTTCTGCCTTCGTGATGTTTACTTGATAGTTCATGAACCATGTCATCCCAGCCTTCATTTTACTGGGCTAAACATGCTGAAGGACTTTGATGAAGTCTAATGCATTTAACTGCAGCAATTTAAGATATTAACATTCACAGCTCAGTGTGTTGGAGATCACTGTCCTTTACTTCTCCATTAAATTTTGCTCTTTTCCTCATTTTTATGACTGAATTCTACTCTCATTAAAAATGCAGCTGGAGAAATAACTCGTGCTGTACTCTATGCTCACTACATTTTGCTTGTTTGTGATCACTAGAATACTATCAGTTTCCTTTTTTATATCCTTCCTTCACATTGTACTATTTTATGTCCTTCCTTATTAACAGCTTCTCAAAGCTGATTTTCTTTCCCATATTCTTTCTTGAGTTTGCCAATGAATTCCACTAAACACAAAAATCGTATTTGCAAGATAAAGTATTTGGAAAAGAGGGCTACAGACATGTTTGGAAGAGACTATTCATTAGCATGTCAGGCCCACAGCATCAAATTAAGGAGCAACAGCAATTCTAGAAATGAGTTAGCTAAGAAATATGTTTATTCTACACTTGACAAACTGAAGCTAACATTGCCATTGCCAACAGGTCTGATTCTGAAAAGCAATGAAGTAGCAGCTCTTCATCCAGGCCAAACAGATGGCCTGGGGATTTCCAGAATGTTGTCACATCTTTAAGGTTACTCTCAGTAACATTCAATAAGATGTTCCATAAAGAATCTAATTCCCTCCCAGCCTTTCCCACTTCCAAAAATATGTCCTGGTAGCTGAAATGTCCTGAGATATCTTTGTGATCAAAGAGGTGGAAGAAAGAAAATAGGTACCATTTTCAAAATCCATTTTCTTCATAGAAAGAGAACAATGAAAAAAACATTAGTCACCCTGTTCTTCAGCACTGGGATTAATATCTATTGATAAATTTTTTTCTCAACCTTAGCATGCATTGATTTGATCTAGAAATCTCATAGAGATATTAAAGCTAGTAGAACTAAATGAAATATTTAGGCTTATTCACCATATTGGTCTTAGGAAGAACTGTGCTTACGGGTAAGATTCTGTCCTCTGACTTTCCTCAGATTTTAACAAGAAAAAAAGGCTTTAATTTATTACTATTTTGTCTAATTTAACTTACTGGAACATGGATATTTTATTTTTAAATCCTGGAATTGTTTCATTCATTATAAAAATAATCCTCATCCCTTGTTTTTCTTCCTTTACTTTTTCTTCTCTGAACTTAGTTATGTGTATTGTTAGATGTATTCTGAAGTAGCACAAGAAAAGTAGAATGGAAGAGAACAACTACAGGAGCCACAAATCAAGATATTGGTTCTCAGGGTAAGTTTTATATTCAAAATACTTGTGATAGCAGGACTTAAAGGCAGTTTTTGAAAAAGGAAATTACATTCTAAACTTTCTTCATTAAGTTGAACTGTCTCCTAAGTAAACGTGAACGTGCAGTTCTACAAACTGGGTTCTCAATGTAAATGACTGATTTATAATTTCAGAAATTGCATTGCAAAATTTCTTCAAATTCTACATCCTTTAATATCCTCATCCATAAAATGTTTTTCTGGGCAAGCCAGAGAAACATAGCAGAGCAAGGGCAAGAAATGTGTTTAAAATTTTGAACAAGTGCTGATGGAAGGTGTTTTGCCGTATTCCGCCAGCTCTAATAAAATGTACACTTTCCATTTATCCTTCAACTAGATATCTATTGATGTTTGATTAAAACCAATCTCCCCTGCTTTTGTAAGTACCTTTGTGTAATTCATGGGGATTTTCTCATTTTTCCAGGTCTGCTTGGGTAAATAAAGTTTCTCCTCAGCTCAGTCTCGTAGGTCGGATGTTAGAATAAACACAATTCCATTAACTTGCTTTTTGTTTTGCTTTAGATTGCAAGTAACTTCATCAGCATGTAAGAGAGGCAACTGCTCCATCTCTCCCTATATGTTTTATTATACAGAGCTGACCTCTTTCCCATGAACTTAGCTCTTGACTATAGCTAAATGAAAAAAATAAGCAGGCACAGAAAGGATTAGCAGGTTGCACATACACATCTCCATGGTTTGTAGGTATATGCAAAGAAAGACATACATTAAATTGCCTGTTCATTTTATATAAAAAAAACAAAACTTATTTACCCTGTGGGTAAAATGTGTGTTGACCTACTGCATTACAGTATAAGCATGAACAAAGTTACTTTTTCCCCCTTTCTGCTAAATAATAAGGCAACTCATGCTGAGGGTGCACTTAAACTATACCTATAACTCTTGGAAATTCATAGATCGTAAGGCCAAATGGGACTATTATGATCATCTTGCCTGACCTCCTCTATAGCACAAGCCGTAGGGTTTCGACAACATAACAGTATTTGTAATTTCATATCCATTAAAGTGCTATTTATAGGATATATATTGTATTGAAATGGCAGAATATTCATTGCTCTGAAATTCTGCTAGATAATTTTACTACTGTAGTGGCATTTACAGGTTCTTCCACTGGTACATATTAATAATAAAAAAAATGAAACAGAATTTCAAGTAATTTGCTAAAAATGTGACTGCATCTAATAAGTGGATTGCTTGGTACAACAGCTGCAAAACCATGTATTTAATCTAAAAATACAGTTGATGCAGAATAATCCAAGTAATTAATTAATTACCAAGTACTGTAGAATCTGAAGTCCAATTAAGAAAATAAAAATGATGACTAAATGGACCATTTCACTAACTAGAGTATTTTAGCAAGAATAGAGAAAATGAAACTTGTGTGCCTCTCATTAAGCTTAATCTTTCCCTGTGCTAAAGCTCTTTTTTCTTTGGACTGATATGAGAAACTATAGTGCTTGAATTCCATTTTCATGGAACCACCACTATAAATGACTGCTTCAAATGGAAACTGATTTTAAATGGTGATTAGGGCAGAAATAGACAACTGGACTGTTACAGGTTTAAAGCCAACTGAACTGTCTTGATTTGTAAAACCATCATCACCCTTTCTTTATATGAGGAAGTATATTTAAAATTAATATTTCCTTTTTTTAAAGGCATAAAATCATTAGTCCTCAAGTTTCATTTCCTACCTATCTGAAAACTGGAAAATGTTCTCTGCCTTTTCTATAGGTGCCGCTAATGAAATGTACTACGTATCCTAAAGGTTCTGATCAAATTAAACTAGCTTCACTGCTCAAATCTTTGAAACAGATAATATGCCTGATTTTTAAAGATAATAATCCAGATATCACCCATGTTTGTATTTGCTGCTGGGAAGGGAGCAATAAAAGGGCAATTAGCATTTCTACTGATCATTGGTTAAAATGATTTAACCTGCCTTTTATCAAAGTAATAAAGACCCTTGAAGTAATTACATCATTTTGTTAAATGCCAAGAATGATGAGATAAAATAGCATGGATGTCATTGATCAAAGATGTTTCTTGTAGAAAAGCTTATGCCATTCAGATCAGTCCCTTCTTTTCCCAGTCTTGTCTAAAATTCTATAAATTTAACAACATATACAAACAACCATGCCTTACAAGAAGCAGATAGACAGCTAAATATGTCACTTAACAGAAACTTTGAGGAATGGGTTATCAATAAAATAGCCTGAATTTGTAAATCAAACGCTTTGCTCAGAGTCTCCCTGCTATGCAGAAGCTTTGACAAACTTGTGACAAATGCAGGAGGAGGGCCGTGTTTTGAGGTTTGCATTTTGATCCATTCACAAGTGAATTCTCCAAGAGTTAGATAATTCCAGCATTTAGCTAAAAAAGGTTAGTTTAAGAGCAATTTTTAAAGCTATTTCAATGGAGGAATAGAGAGCAGGGATGAAGAGACCAATTAACCAATTTTTCTTGGCCTTTCTCTCACGCGCAGACACGTTCTGTACAAACCCCTGTTTTGATGTATTATTTTAATTAATCCTGGTCTTTTGATTTCTGCAAAAAGAAGGTTAGCAAATGTAACAATGCTCGAGAGTTTCTTTATCGTAAAAGACACATAATTTCAAGCATTTAATAAGGTAGATTTATTCTGGGTAGTTTAGTTTGCACATTCACTCAAACAGCCCTCCCCAAAGACAACATTAAAAATGTGATTAGTTAGCTGCCATCAATAACACAAAATAGGAAAACACTCTCTGAAGGGACAGCTTTGTGGAGGGCACTGCACAGTGTGTAGTAAAAATATATGGCCTAATAAGTTTACATTTGCAGGCTCATTTGTTAAAACTCTTGAATTTCTAATTTGTGTCGGAAAGATAAATGGATGGGGCCTCAGTAAAGTGTGAGATTAATACTGATGGATGGGGATTCAGATTTTTGCTAGCCTCTTACTTCTGTACAACCCAGTAGGCAGTTTACGGTGAAAACCAAATGTAAATAAAAAAAAGGACATTATTTACCTTGGTCAAGGCCAATTACCAGTTATATTGTTCTTTTCAACTTTATTGTTTAGATGTAAATTATCCTTATCCAATTATTGTTTAATGCATTTTGGTAATCAAGCCCTTACAAAGTGTAATTAGATGCTAAAAAGGACAGGCACCCCATGGTTACTTTGAAACACTGCAAATAGTCAAATGGTAGAAATGGAGGCTGCTGGGAGCTTTAGGGGTGAGAGGTGGAAGAATAACAATAAAGCATATTCTGTAATAAAACCTGCTTTATACCTGAATCAAGATACATAAAATGAGAATGAGCTGCGGTTGTAATACGAATAAGAATATAAGTGGGCTCTGCACATGCTGTACACTGCTTATTTCAACAGCTTTCCTTCCACATGCAGTGCCAGCGCAATGCTACTGCTGTGTTGTAAAAAGACAGACTGTAGAGGTGATATACCTCCAAGGCAGAAGGTACCTCTGAGCTTGGGTGAACTTTACTAATGTGGAGAAAGAAGTTCTTATGTTCTAATGAAGTAAGTTGCCAGTTACCTTTTCAAGCTATAATACAAACATAGACGTAGCAGAAAAGCAGGCATTAGTAAGGAATAAATAAAGGGGCATTTAAAAAAGAAGGAACAAAACAAAGGTCACTGCTGTTACACTTCTGCATGTACAGTACCTTTAGCTCAAAGGCAATCCAGTCTTCAGTATTCATTAAGCAACATGTCGAAATATCTGTACAGGTTCATAGGTGTTGCTGAATCTGGCAGCCCCATGGAGACAAGGCTGCAAAAGCTCCAGGCACCCAGCTTCAACCAGTTGTGAGTCTGGGGATATATTCACAGTAGGCACCTGCACAAATGTGTGTGTACAATGCACGTATAGAAATAAACATACCTATCCGGTCACACAGATCAACCCAGGCAGGCACACATGAAGACAAACAGGACTCATGGCTTCATCTTGTTCTTCTCAGGATGGAGGTCTGTTTGTGCGAAAAGTCTGGATATAAATGTAACATGGATCTCCAGTAGCTGGGATCGGACACACAGCCTGTCCAGTAAATTGCCCCTGGTTAGTCTTCGTCTCCAGGTGCCTCACATACATGCACACAAGGGTCTCTCAGCTAACCTCCAAGCCACAAGATCACTCCAATAGTTGAACAGGACTCTCCTGGTGTTTCTAGTAGCCAGCTCTTCTCAAGGGCTTACCCTCAGACAGCCCCAGGTTCCTAGGCCACTTCACCTACTTACCAGATAGTTCATCCCCTGCACATTCTAAGGTAAGTCCTGCACAATCCCAGAACATTCTTACCTTGCATCTCATAATATTCCCCATACCCCTAGGCATGCCCCTTTGTATCTATGGAGATGAGATTTCTACAACATAATGCAGAATAGTACCTTGATGAGCTATACACTTAATTTGAGCAGCCATTTTTTGAAGAAGCAGGCAGAAATAGAGCCACGATTTGCAGGGAAAACTGGTGTCCCAAAAAAAGGAATCAGGATCAAAAATGTCTGGTTAAGCAGCAGCAACTTAAAATGGGATTGCTGTCAGAAAAGTGATTAAGTGATTTACATCTGTTTTTCTTTTACTGTTGCATAATGTAATGGATGCTTTCTTGCCTTTCTATACCTCCAGTACTAGTGGCATTTCATCATTTTTTAATCTGTGTTGCAAAATATATATAATTATGAAACATTAGAGCAGGTGCTTCTTTAGCATCATCCATTGCAATTTAAGCTGAATAATTACTGCAGGTGCTTCCACCTATATAGCCTTACTTCACAGACACATGGTTCAGGGTATCGGTGCTCTGTGAACCGTAAGAATCAAATCTCATACCCAGCTTGCTTGCTTTCATTAAGTGAGGCAGTTCATTTTCTTCATGGCAACCCATGTGATGCTGTGCATTGAATTTGTGACCAAAACAGGATTGGTAACTCCAAAGTTTTAGCTGTTGCTTGAAAGAGCTTGCTCACTGTCCCCCCTGCCCAACCCCACCATTGAGGAGGCTAGGGGTGAGGGGACACAGCCAGGACAGCTGACCTCAACTAACCAAAGGGGTACTCAATATACTATAGGATGTCATGCTGAGACAAGGAGTTAATAAAACCAGGGTAGTAGTCTTTCAAGGTTGCTCAGAGACTGGCTGGGCATTGGTCTGCTCATGGGAGGAGATGAATGTTTGCCTTTGCATCACTTGTTTAGTTTGGGAGTTTTTTATTTGCTCGTTAAACTGTCTTTAACTCAATCTATGGTTTTCTCTAGTTTTTGCTTTCCCATTTCTCTCTCCCATCCCACTGCAGGGTAACTGAGCGAGCAGCTCATGGGTGCTTGGTTGCACCATAGCAGGTGTGGTAACTTATTGCGAAAATAAAAATAAAACTGAAAAATATGTCCTACACAGACAGATGTAAGCAGTACTTAGTTTAGTAAAAGAAAAAGCTGGAGTAGTGACTTGACACATTCTACATCAAAAGAAAGCTCTTCAAATCCTGTGGGTAAATATTAATAATGGTAATTTAGACAATGATTCACTGTTATTTGACATACTTAAGATCTGACGTCTTCTTAAAAAAAAGTGCTCAGCCAGTTCTCTGTTGAGTCAGTGTCCGTATCCATGCTCCACTCTTGCACATGAGCATTTTTACCTCCTGAGACTGGAGTTTTGGAATAACCCGCTTCTCTGCCTGTTTTACACAAAAGGGCAGGATGAATCTTCTTCCTGCAACTCTTTTCTAAATGCTGTGCTGTAATTCAACCATAAATTACCATACATGATGCAGAAGTTCTACAGTCAGTACTAATATAGGGGCCAGAATAGAAGTGCTCATGCCACTCCTTCCTGCCTTCGCAAACTCCAAATCTGTTAAAACGGACACTTATGTCTCACGTACTCGGAATGTAACTGAAGAAAACTGACAGCTGTTGTTATTGTACAAGTTTATCTGTGGTGTCTGTACGACTCATATAGTGGCATGATTGCATGTTCAAATGCATGTTTATTTGAAAAGGTCACAGAACAATCATGATGCTAATGTCAGAACCGCCTTTTTGCTGTGAATAAAGCTATTACCTGATTTTTCACCGACTGCAGCTCTATATTCTGGCTGGATAAAGGATCCATTTGTATTACAGAAGCTCACGGCTTGAAATTTGAATTTCATCACTGGAAGCAATTACAGTATCAGTGCAGTCTCTGCACGTAATCCCTCATTTAGTAATTTAATTAAAAACAAGTAGTACCATGAGCACCAGAAATAATGAAGCTTAGTTTCTAATAGAACTGTGTCACATGGTTGACCGACTTTAAACTGAGCTGTGAGGAAGCTTCAGTGTGAGTCCCTCTTCTGTTTCCATCAGTTCAGAAAGTATCTAATATCTAGTTCAAAAACATTAAATATAAACAGCAACAACCACTGCTTCAGCACTACTGCTTACTTATGGTGGAGGAACATGGTATTTGTGGGCCACTGTGCTAAATCTGGGACACGGCTGACAAAAAGTAACAAAACATCAGCAGGGAAATTCATAGACCAAAGCACGCTATTACACTTAAGTTTCACGGGTTTGGAACTAGGTGATCTTTAAGGTTCCTTCCAATCCAAACCATTCTAAGATGATGATTCTATGCAGGTAAATGACAAATCTAGTATGTTTCTTCCTTTTTTTATCCCCTATTAAGTTTTGAGTTTTCATTCTCCCTATACTGGGAAGAACAATTCGGAGAGGAAGGAGTTCAACTGGGTAAAACCAAGGTTATTTAAGAACTGCTTGAACAGGCTTATTGCAAGTCTGAGTCAGCAGACCTTTGACATCAACTACATGCTATGCCCGATTCCTAAGTTCTTCAGGTGAAAAGGATGCACCCACTTATGAAAGAAGTTAACTGCCTTCATTTCCTCTCTGAGCAGTCAATATCAGTAATTTCCCAGAGTTTGGGGGATCTTACCAAAATTAGCTACATTCCTCCAGGCTGGAAAACTGACTCTTTTTTATAAAAAAGTATTTAAATGTGCAGCAGCCTGATTTTTTTGTAATTATTCCCTAATTAACTTGAGAGAAGTGAAAGCAAAAATAGTCTGTGTGTGTACACGTGAGCACACTGGTTTTGTCACATACCTAGCTAAGAAGTTTATCCAGGTCAATACCTAATCATGGCTGGTATTACACATCTGTGGATTTGATTCGAGTGCGCCCTCAGCAAGTTTGCTGATGATACCAAGCTGTGGGGTTCGGTTGATATGTTGGAGGGAAGGAATGCCATCCAGAGGGACCTTGACATGCTTCTGAGGTAGGCTGATGCCAGTGTTATGAAGTTTAACCATGCCAAGTGCAGGGTCCTACACCTGGGTCGGAGTAATCCCAGGCACAGCTACAGGGTGGGCAGAGAAGAGATTCAGAGCAGTCCTGCAGAGAAGGACTTGGGGGTGTTGGTTGATGAGAAAATGAACATGAGCTGGCTTCAGTGTGTGCTCACAGCCCAGAAAGCCAACTGTATCCTGGGCTGCCTCAAAAGGAGCGTGACCAGCAGGTCGAAGGAGGTGATCCTGCCCCTCTACTCTGCTCTCCTGAGACCTCACTTGGAGTATTGTGTGCAGTTCTGGTGTCCTCAACATCAAAAGGACATGGAAGCGTTGGAACAAGTCCAGAGGAGGGCCACGAGGATGATCAGGGGACTGGAGCACCTCCTGTATGAAAATAGGCTGAGAAAGTTGGGGCTGTTCAGCCTGGAGAGGAGAAGGCTGTGTGGAGACCTCATAGCAGCCTTCCAGTATCTCAAGGGGGCCTATAGGGATGCTGGGGAGGGACTCTTCATGAGGGACTGTAGAGATAGGACAAGGGATAACGGGTTCAAACTTAAACAGGGGAAGTTTACATTGGACATGAGGAAGAAATTCTTTCCTGTGAGGGTGGTGAGGCACTGGAATGGGTTGCCCAGGGAAGTTGTGAATGCTCCATCACTGGCGGTGTTCAAGGCTGGATGGGACAGACCCTTGGCTGACATGATTTAGTGTGAGTTGTCCCTGCCCTTGGCAGGGGGGTTGGAACTAGATGATCTTAAGGTCCTTTCTAACCCTAACTATTCTATGATTCTATGATTCTATGAACTGTCTCAACACTTAGAATAGGAAGATTATAAGTTCATTTATCTACAGTTATTTTATTTACAAAGGGAAAACATACACAGAAATGCGGACAGACTCCAGCTACTTACATCTAGAACTGAGTAATTTTTGATGCATTCATTCATGGCCTTTTCTTAATTATTAATGCTTGGTGCTTTGGTTTGGCATGAAAAATTCTATATAAGAATCAGTGCAGGAAAGAAATTGTGCCAACATCCAAACAGATCAAGCTTGGACCACTGTAGACGATTCAGCTTGAGGTTTCTCCTGCAGAATGGTAGTGGGTGGAACACAAGTAGTAAAGAGTGAAGGTGTTACAGCAAAGTTAATTTTGGATGTTCTTGTGATTTTATGGAAAATAAAATGAAATAAAGCATTCATCTAGAGTTTGTACTTTTTCCCACTAGCAATTATTCACATTGTTGAATTCTGGCAATCTTCATGCCAGCAATTTTTCCGTCATGGATTGGATGCCTGGTTTTCAGTAAGATCTGGCATACAAACAAGCAGATGCATGTTGCTCTAGCTGTTTTTCCAACACCCTTCAGGAGTGGAGCCACCAGAACCGAAGATAAGAGGAAATGAAATATGTTCACATTGCTCTTCTGACAAAGCAAAAGTTCAGTGAAGGTTGTTCTGAACTGTGGTGGCAGTTGGGTTTCTGTGTGGCATCTAAGTGTACACTATGTGACACGGCAATGAAAAAGCCTGTACTTTGTATGATCAACACAGAGGCAGCCATGAATTGATTGAAAACTGGATAGTGCTTTTAATCAAAATTATCAAAATGAAGGGTGTGACAAATCAGAAAAGCTATAGACTTGGCATGGGTCTGCAAGGGTCAGGCTTGCAAGAGATAATGTCATAAAATATGACAGAGGGGAAAGTTTTTGAGATTTAAGTTATATGATGTACTGAATGCAAGCTTTCAGTGCAGTATTTCAGCCACATAGAAACATGCATATCATTACTTTGAGTCAAATGCCATCATATCAAACATCCCCCCTTCCTTCTTCTTCCCTCAGTTTTACATGCTGAACATGACACAATATCATATGGGATATCATTTTGGTCAATTGGAGTCAGCTGTCCTGGATGTGTCCCCTCCCAGCTTCTTGCGCACTCCCAGCCTGCTCACTGGTGGGGTGAGGTGAGCAGCAGCAAAGTTCTTGATTCTGTGTAAACTCAGCAGTAATAAAAACATCTCTACATTATTAGCACTGTTTTCAGAAGAAGGCCAAAACATAGCTGCATACTAGCTACAGTAAAGAAAATTAACTCTATCCCAGCCAAAACCAGCACACACATACACACTGGACATATATTCAAACCACAGACATCTTACCATAGCTTATAGGATGTGATGTGGCAGCTGGTGCAGTGTGTTCGGTTCTGGTGGCTCCACTCCTGAAGGGCACTGGAAAAACAGCTAGAGCAACATGCATCTGCTTGTTTGTATGCCAGATCTCACTGAAAACCAGATATCCAATCCATGATGGAGAAATTGCTGGTATGAAGATTGCCATAACTCAACAATGTGAATAATTACTAGTGGGAAAAAGTACAAACAAACTCCAGATTAGAAACTGTAAGAAAAGACAACAGGTCAAAATAGTGTAAAATAGTTATCAATTTAAACCTTGAATTTAGAGAGAAAACTGTTGGTGCTTTCTTGTTTGATTTAAATCTAGTGCTAATGAATCTTTTATTCTAGACACTTGAGATAATGGTTACTAATTGCAGGGTTTTATTTGGAGATGTCTCCAAAAGTATTTCACTTTATTGAGACAATTGCTTCTGGTAAACTTCTATTGACGATAGCACACTGGGACCAAAACTACACATCCACTAAGTCTGTTGGTTTCTAATGTAATTCAACAAGGGTGTAAGCAGATCTTTAACATCATACATGGATTTTAACCTCTGTTGATTTCACCAACATTTAAACAGATTCTTGAGTGCTTTGCTAGTAAGAGCCTAAATATAAACTTCCTGTTTATCACTAATGATATCACAAATGTTTCATTTTCAATCTAGTAACCACATTTAATAACGAGGTTTTGTGATGGTGAATGCATGTTTTCAGATCTGACAAGGCAGAATTGTGTAACCCTCTTTCTGTACACATCATTCTGATCTTACATGGTTTTCAGAAATGGCTTATTAAAATGAATTCTTTACTGTTCTCTGTGTGACTGATCTGTTTTCCAGATTAGTTTGAAAGAAACAAATTATATTGTGTATTACATGATTTTTAGATTCCCTAAACCATCTATAGTAGCAATCTGTTTCAATGGGATACCAGAGATAAAAAGGATCTGGTTTTCCATGAAATAAAATAGTTGATATTGTTATGAATTATTTCTACTCCACCTTGTTCAGTGAAACCACAGTGCATCAAGACATTCAATTGTTGCAAAAGCTTTCCACCGTATCCTTAGAATTTAGACGAAACCATATATATAATTGACCACACACCACCAGCCTGTGTCAAGTGTGAGTTTATAATTAATAATTTTTGACCAAGTTAACAAAAAACTGTTTTAAAAATAAATTATTATTTAAGAAAATAAAAAATTATAAATTAAATTATTGAGAAATAAACCCACCATGTTCCTTGATTTCTTCTTTTGTTGGCACCCACTCTTTGCAGTGACAAGGTGAAGCGTTTTCTCAGTGTTTTCCAGATGTCATCTATACTGAGGCTCTGGTAGGACTTTAAAGGACTCTGGTGTAATTTCAGTTCTGTTGTCTCTCATGCACTGTTCAGCACTTGGGGTCAAGAAGCTCAAGCTGTTTACTACTGTGTGGCATCAACCTTCACAAGAAAACCAGTAGTAACCAGGGATTCCTTTCAAGAAATTACAATTCACAGGAAGTAACAGTTTTACAGAGCCCATATGCTAGGCTGCATAGTCCCAGAGTTCGTTTATTTTCATTCTTCAGTATGAGGGTGATGAGACACTGGAAGAGGCTGCCCAGAGAAGCTGTAGCTGCCCATCCCTGCCAATGTTCAAAGCCAGGTTGGACGGGGCTTTGAGCAACTTGGTCTAGTGGAAGGTGTCCCTGCCCATGGCAGGGGGTTAGAACTAGATGATCTTTAATGTACCTTCCAACCCAAACCATTCTATGATTCTATGATGCTATTATTATTTTCCTAGCTACCTCTGTACACAGAATTAGTGAGTATGTATGCCCCTGTTATAATGCAGGGCATTATGCACTGTTTATAAAGTCATCTGGCTGCAGAAGCTCGACTCTTCTGTGAAGCTTGGATATGGCTAGGCAAGATTTGCTTTAGGCTCTTGTTTTAAAAATATGTCACCATACATAGTTCCCAAGTGGCATCAGATATGTGTGATAAGGGGCTGTAGATTCATGAGCTTCAACAACCAAAGGGGCAGGATGGGCCAGGTACGATGACCTGTCTTTCCTGTATGCTTCAATGGCATGTTAGCTATAAGGTGGGTATCCCTCTCAAAACTGACTAAATAGCAGAACTAAGGCTGGCTGGTTGCATTGTTCTTCATGAATTTTATGCAGAACAGGTATAAGTTCTGTAACACTTCTATGTGCGCTTGCTTTCAACTCTTCTCCAAGTTAATGACATTCCTGTATATGTTCATCCACATTTGCAGCTCAGATGGATCACTGCATTTGACATTTCAAAGACTAAAAATGACCTAAAAAATAAACACTGCAATAATTTTGATGGCTGATCAGCCTTTTAATGTGGTGTCAGCTGACTGTTATTTTGTAAATTAGGCAGCGATTTGATTCTTTATCAATTTTTGTGGTGTTTAACATCAGCTAACTCATAAGTAAGGCAGCATCGGTAGCCTGAAATGTAATGGAGCTTTTATCTACTTGAGAAACAATGACAAGTCTTTTAAAAAATTTGGGATGACTTAAGTACTCATGAAAGAGATGCTGATGGCATTAGCTAACACAGATACTGTGCCAGCCTGCCTTGTGAGCTTCCAGGCACAGCTCTGACAAGTCCCTTCCATCTGCTGGTAGCAGTTTTAGTAAGGGGCATCTGCTTGAGCACTGGGTCTTGTGGAAAAGGGCCAAATTAAACAAAAAAGATTATACTGATACAGTTTCCCTGCATTTGGGACTTATTTCCTTTACTTCAGTACTCCAGTAATGCCAAGTACACTCCCAACACACTGAACAAGGATCTATTTTTGGTAGTTTGAGTACAGGAGAACACCTTAAGTCCCACTTTTGAGGACAGAGTGTAGTTTTATTACTGTGACTTAGCCATTACTACCAGTAGTCAGAATTGAAGCAAGTGGGATTTTTCCCTTTGAGGCTTTACACAATGTAATAGAATTCATAAAGGAGTTTTTGGATTTTTTGGGAGGTTCCAGGTCCTAATACAAAAACATGTGAGGCATCGTGCGGTAGATGTATATACAGAAGGAAGTTTGCCTTGAAAGGGAGCCCAGATGCCATTACTAAAAAAAAAAATGGTAAAGACTTCTGCGGAAGACCTTCACTCACAGAGATATTGAATACTTCAGTCAAGGCTTCTCTGGTACTTCTGCTGATTACTTCTAAGTGATTATGTCAGTGGCAGAACCAACTTCATGCAGAGCTTTCAGCACAATACAATGTATAATGAAATTGCTGTCAGTGTGCTTCCTTTCCAGTCTTGCTTTCCTTGAGGTTAAGAGTGTGTTTTGGATTAATTAAATTTACCATTAAATTTATCATCTAAATTACCTGACGACAGGTGAACTGCTTTGTGGGAGGCAGCCAGGTCTGTGGTACAGTGGAAACAATCTGGGTTGCCTGAATTGATTATAAATTAAAAGAGAGAATGTGATTTTGAGGTCTCTTGAATGGACAAGCAAATACAACATGGATCTGATTAGAGATATAGCACACTATATAGTCTGCGTGCAAGTTATAGGCAATGATGTGGTTGATTATTGTGGAGTAAAATGGATAATGCCAGCCATTACCAAGTAGCTTTTCTAAAACAGCAAGTTGATAATCCTCCTATTTTTACAATATTATCCTGGGGAATTTAAACTATTTATGTTTGTGCTGTCAAAATGTTTTCATGGCCTTTCTTTCAGCCTTTGAGTTCTACTTTAATACAGAAAGGTCTTACATGAGTTCTCACCATACTGAGGAGTCATCTGAAACAAGGCAATTGAACCAGAACAGGTTTTCTGAACCAAAAACTTTCCATGTATTTGATGGAGACATAAATGCATTTAGGACATGACGCAAAAAAGCAGGTTCTGGTCTCTCTTACACCTGTGTAAACCTAGAGCAACTCTACTGATATCCATCAGGGATGAACAGGCAACTCCATGTAGGTCAATAACTCCTCATCTCTTGGTCTGGATTGAGAGTAGTGTATCTGATTCTAGTCCAGCATGTGGTAACGACACTTTGAGTATGACATGCTGAGACAATGGTTTGCTCATTGTGTGTACAACACTTAAAAGTACTAGCAAATAGTTTCAAACATACTTTCTCTATACTATGGTGGAATAGTTTATTACTTATGGGTAGTGAATATGAGGAAGTTTATGAGCAGCAAATAATTTACTACTAGCATTATCTAATAATTATCTCTAGATGAAATTGCAAGACTGCAGTGTTTTTAGAGCCCATTTGTGATCCATAAAATACAGGTTAAAACCTCACATTCCACCACTTGCTTTTGCAATTATTACTGCAAGTGATGGGAAAGTACAATGCAATCACCAGGAGAAGAGGTCATTTAACTACTGTAATTTCTAAAACTAATCAAAGAAATAGAAGAACTTGCCCAAAAACTTGATACTTATCTTGTTTTATTCACCATTGAGACAACATAAAGGTAACTTGTAGTAGTAACTACCTCTCTTGCCAAATAAATCTAAGTGATACCATTTTTCTATCATAAGAGACAATAGTACAGGGTCTAAGCTAGCACTTAGAAAGGAAATCAAGAAACCAAAGTAAAAACCTAACCAGATAAGACTGCCTTCTAGAATTGTCTCACGGTAACTTCAGGGGGGAGAAAAGAGCTAAGCTTCATCTGTGTCATAAAGTAAGTTTTACTAATAATCAATGTACGCAAGAGATTACAATAGTTACTTCTATAGAGTACAGCAGCAAGAAGAAAGCTTTCTGTCATGGTTTAAGCCCAGCTGTAAATCTGCCAGGATGTCGTTAGCTCAGCCCCCCGCCCTTCTTCCCTCCGCTCCCAGAGGGATGAGGAGGAGAATCGAAAGACTGTAACTCCCACGGGTTGAGATAAGAACAGTCCAGTAACTAAGGTATAATACAAATTTTACATCGGTGTTATCAGCGCTGTTCCCAGGCTGAAACTCAAAAACACAGCACTGCACCAGCTACTAAGAAGGAGAAAGATGACTGCTACTGCTGAACCCATGGCACTTTCCCACATGAAAAATGGGGACAGGCCTCCCAAAGAAACAGTTTTAATGTGGATTTTGACAAATTCACAACAGAGACAATGAGTGCTATCCAGTCACCCTTGGTAATATTGAACTGGGTTGAAAGATCAGAAAGAGACTATTAGTCCTATTTTTAATTTTTTTGCTTGAAATGAAAATAAAACCTACAGTCAGGAAATACTGATTTTTTTTTTTTTTTTTTGTGACTAAACGAATATGAGTAATTTTACTCATGCTCTGGATAATAACATGAAATAGGAAATTTTACATCAGTTGCAGTGCTTCCTACAAGGGATATTTATGCTATTGGAAAACCCACATAGGGTAAAATCTAAAGAATGTATCTTAGGAACCCAGATATGATCCAGACAAAGTTTAGGAGCACAATTCTTCTGCCCTATTTATGAGGCTAATTTTCACAGGATTTAGTAAGATTCAGGCAAGCTACATGTCAGGTCCAAAATCAACGCTAAATACAAGATGGGTCACAGGCAAAGGCATGAGTGACATGCATCTGAAATGATGAAAAGAATGTGTGAATATAGAAGTAAAAGGCTTTAATCTAAGAGGCATGTTGTTGTCAACATGAAATAGACTTATAACCTCTGATGACTGCGAACAAGAAATTACTGCCAAACTATTTGTGTAAAAAACAAATCAAATCCAGTTGAGACCAAACCAAACTGTTTCTCTTCCCACTTCCCCTGTCCCCTTTCCAGCAATAGAGAAAAAATTAAGTAGCTGATTTATGGCAGATGTCTACTCCTTCATGGAAGTATAGTTCAGCTTCTCTTGCATTACTGCATTCCTATCACTAAGTGGCAGTATGTTAAAGTACATATACAGACAGCGCCACTGGAGTTTTCAAAGCCCATTCACCTTTCCCATAACCTAAAATGGCTGCATGTCAATGCATGCCACAGAAAACTTCTGGCCCATTCATTTAAGATAAAGTTTCCCATGTCTCCACTTTCTGAGATCAAAAGTAGCTAGAAACTGGCTATGTAGCATAGAAACTTTGCAAATGGATTCATGTGTCTTTCTTTTCCCTTGAAGACCTTCCCTATAACTCAGTATAAGTTTTAGCACAAAAGCTTTTGTTCTCTATTAGTATCCAGATCAACCCCTTGGTTTCAATGTTCCTACAATCCTACAAAGACCTCTCACAAGGAATACTGGAGGAAGAGTTAACAGAAAGTTCTGAAAGAGCAGAAACATTGAAATTTCTTCTTGGAACTAAATATAACAGCTATTAACCTTACTGGGAGTGTAATTTGTGATAGGATCCCAAGTTACTCAGGTAGGATGACCCAGGTAGACTCAGCAGCGATCTACCTAATTTGTGTAGCAATTGCTTCTGTGAAAGAGTCTTGTGCTAACCTGCATTAGAAACCCTCTCCTCTAGATTCTCATGAGCACATACGACTTCGGCACACAACCAACATTTTGATGGCAAAAGCGTACACGATTAGGTACCAGCCAAGTAGCAATTTTGATTTGATTTTTGCCCCACAAATGCGCCTGAAATACATCACTTAATGAAGGGATCCAGTTGTAACTGAAAAAGTATTGAGTTCTCCGCACTTTCTCATTTGACCCTATCTCTACCGCCTTTTCTGAAACCTCTCTGGTTTGAGCCGTAACTCACAGGAAGAAGTTACTTTTGCCATATAGTTCAGTGCAAAGAGCAGGTTTGGCAGAGTAACACCAGTCGGCAGCACTAGATACCAGAAACTGTAGATACAGTGTTGTCAGTGAGGAATTTTGCTAGGCAGTGAGGAAGAGGGAAACAGAAAAAAGAAAGGAAGTGAGACCCACTAGTTGCATCTGAGCCATTGATAAAGTATGAGCCGGCAACTCCAACTGTTCTCATTCTAGCATAGCTACCACTGACTTTAGACCAGGTCTAGGCTGCCAGTATGACAGAGATATGTGCATACTGGGAAGAGGCCCGTGAGTTCCAGAACTGAGGTCAGCATGGTGCTCCGTTTTAACCCAGTGCTTTCCTGGCAATGGCCCCAGTGTCTGCAGGGATGGTGCTGTCTTTGGCAGCACCAGCAGCACTGGGAGTGTCCCTCTCCTGTAGAGGAGCACTCATGCTCTGTGTGTTTTATACAGGAGGAGGACAGGAAGAGCAGCAGCTCCCTCCCATCTGGCCCTGGGGCACCTGCATTGTCACCTTCTCGTGAGTCTTCATGCTGCAGGCAGAGGTGCCCCACAGCTGCAGGCAGAAGTTTCCCACAGCTGCAGACAGAGGTGTCCCCACTGCTGAGCAGGCACATCTGGCAGAGCTGCTTTGTCCAGCTGTGTCCAGCCACCCCCTGCCCAGCCCCATTCTTGTCACTACCACTGCTCCCGCTCCACTGCCAGGCAGTACCAGCTTTTCCAGGCAGCGTGGAAGCATTCCCCAGGCTGGCAGAAGGAAGAGCTGGATTGGGTCTCATACAGCTCTTTCTCTGCCCCTTCCCCATGCACAGACCATTGGAAGGAGTGCAGGGAGCCCAGGTCACCCAGCTGCCCTCCACCAAGCTGGTGCTCAAGAAGCTGAGTGGCCGCCATGCTGTGACTGTCCTTCCTGCCCCTGCTCTTCCCCCAGGGACTGCCCCAGCTCAGCATCAGCTGCATCGCTCCTCACCTTCTGCTCTTTTCCCCTTGCCCAGGTGACAACACTGGACACCGGCAGCCTGAAGAAGCTGCTCCAGCGCCAGGCTCAGGACATGGTCTCTTGCAGTGCAATCTGTCCCATCCCCACCTCTCACACATGGCCAGGGGCTGATGCAGCTGCTTCGGGGCTCCTTGGTGAGCGCAGCACATTTCTTGCAGGCTGGTGCCGAGCAGCTGACACCTCCCATCCCCTCCCACAGTCGAAGTGGATGGGGCCATGTGGATGGTGAGTGTGGAGAAGACAGGGGCAGGATGGCCCTTCTCTCCTGCTCTTGCAGGCAGGCACATGTGCTGTGATGGGGCTGCTGCTGCCTCTCCTGCAGGGCACTTCCATCCCCATTGCTCGGCAGCAGGAGAGTGTTGAGCCCTGGGGCCCCTTGTTATCAAATGACACTGCCACTCCCGTGCCCTGGGCATCGGGGACAGCACTGAGGAAGTCTGGGAGCTCTCCCCTGGTGCTTCTCCTCCACGGCTCTTTGCTCTGTTTCTCTTAGCAGCAGGCGGGACCCACAGGAGCAGCAGGAGGCTGCCCTGGCCATTTGCATGATGAGGGACCTCAGCTACGGAACAGGAGCTCTCTGGTCGGCCCCTGGCAGGTCTCTGTAGCCATGATGGCATGCTGCTGTAGCCCATCCAGGTAAGCCAGCCTGGCCACGGGGTCCCCATCCCATCCCATCCCATCCCATCCCATCCCATCCCATTCCATCCCATCCCATCAGCTCCTCCAGAGAGAGGCTGTCCCCAGCACCTACCTCAGAAGCTGTCTCCAGCCCAGCAACTCTCCTCCTCTGTGCCCTCAGGACCTGCTGGCTCTGCTCAATGAGCACTGCCATCCACAGAGGGGATCTTCCATCTGGCAGCCAGTGAGCGTGCCTCCTGTGAGATCAGGGAAGCCCTTGCCAGCAGGCTGGAGGTCCAGCTCCACAGCCAGCCCATGCTGCCCCTGGCTGTCATCTTCAAGGTGAGCCCTGCTGACCTGGAGCCCAGCAGCTCTGGGCTCTCTTGGTGCTGATGGGCATCTGCAGGAGCACAAGCGGCAACCCAGCTGTCTGCTCATTAGCCTGAGGGCTGGGGATGCTGCGGGTGCTCCTGGGGGCAGGGGTCAAAGCCTCACACAGAGCCTTTGTCACTGCAGGACCTCCTCTGGAAGATCCCCTCCAAGCTCCTCGATGTCCAACTGTACAAGGAGTGGATGAGCGCCCTGGAGAAGACCAGCAGGCAGGAGAGGCTGGCAGCGCTGAGAGAGTAAGTGTGGCAGCAGCCTGCCTGCTCCACAGGCACTGGCACATGCTGGGGAGCACCTGCAAAGCAGTGGCCTGCCTGAAATAGCCATGGTTTCCGCAAGCCACTTCCTGCTGCTGTGGGGTTTATGTCTGGGGGAAAGGGGCACAGAAAAGCGTTTCTCTCCAGGGATCACTTCCCGCAGGCACTGGGGCTTGCTCCAACAAGGGCCTCTTGCTGAAGGGCAGGGAGGGGGGGAAGTGGCCGCATCTCAGTGAAGGCAGTCCCTCTGCTGTAGACCAGGCAGTGTCCTTGGGTGCGATCAGCCTGGGGACCTGTGTTGTCAACACTGACTTCATTAACACTGTGCTCCTGTTACCTCGGGGTGGCCTGCAAGCTACCTGAGGATAACCTGATCCAGCTCCGACACTTGTTGTCCCTGCTCCATAACATCAGTGAGAACATGGCCACGACCAAGATGGCGGCCGTCAACCTGGCCATCTGCCTGGCACCAAACCTGCTCAGCACCCCCAGGAGCTGCCCCTGGACATCCTGGCTCTGGAGATAGGGAAGGTGCGCTGTGTTCACTGGCTGGCTACAGCCTCCCCAGCCCACCCCAGCTTTGCTGCTCAGAGGGCCCTGGCTGCCTCCTCCCATCAGCAAAGCCATGGGGCAGCAGCCGGGAAGAGCAGTCCCACGGCTGCACCTTCCTGCACAGAAGTGCGAGTCAGGCTGGGAAAGGCTGTTTGAGCCTGTACCAGCCACCTTGGTGAAACCAGTGGTTTGCTGTGTGCAGGTGATGCAGCTTGTGGAGTTCCTCACAGACCACCAGGAGGAACTCCTTGGGGGGGACTTAATGGGCTGGCGAGTGAGGGGAATGAGGAGCCGCCAGCACTGCAAATGGCACCAGAAACAGCAGAGGTTTGTGAAGTGCACAAACAGTGTGACAACAAAAGCATCCCCCCTCAGAAGGTGGGGCTGCTGCTGCAGGGACAAGCACGGTCATCCACCAGCCTGCAGCTCTGCCAAAGTGCAGAGCGAGGCTGAGGCAGGTTGGCCATTGTGCTTTGTGTGGTGATCCCATGACAGCCAGCTCAGCTGAGCTGAGCAAACCCATCCAAGGGATGTGCCTTTCAGAGCTAGGGTAGCAGTTGGCAGGGAGGTCCTTGCCCCCTTCTAACTTACACATTGCCATTGCATGTGCCTTCCGTCGCTCCCGAGAGTGAACACCACAAAAGCTCTTCCAGGGAGAGAAGGTAAAACTACCTAGCTTTGCTGGGTTCAAGGTAGTCATGGCATCACCTGTCTAACTACAGTATTGAATGGAAAGGTTGTCAGGCTCTTCATGGAACAACAGGAAGTGAAGAGCAACCTGTGAAGAGGGGAGTGACAGGCAAACCCATCATTATGAAGAGAAGACTGGCAACCAAGATGTCAGGGATGAGCAACTGAGGGAATCCAAGCAGGGGACGAAGAAGGAGGCACCCAGGTATGTAGCAGACCCTGTTTTCCACCTTTCAAAGCTCTAAGTATGGAAACATCCCTGAGGTGCACAGGATGGTCCCAGACTGGAGGCATGCACATGCTCTTGGGGGAACATGGATGTCAGGTGCCTCTCTCCTGTGCTACGAATGACCCCTTTTACAGCAAAATAAGCAGGGGTCAAGCCCCGCCTGCTCCTGCCCTCATGGCTTCATCAGTGCTTTCTGACTCTGACCTTGTAGGTGCCCATTTACTGCTTGGATTCCCTGGATGAGCTCTGCCGCCTGGGCTTCCAGTTCCACCGTGCGGCCCCAGCACCACTTCAGCAGCGGCAAGGACAGCGTCACTGCGTCCTCCTGCTCTGGATGGAAGGTTCCACCAATTCACCCCAGAGCCAGAGCAGCGCTCTCAGACCCATCCCAGCCCTTGCAGGAGGCCTTGCTGGCTCACTCTTCAGCTCTGCCAGCAAATGCCCACCTGCTGGCACCTCCCCAGGTGGGGAGCTGGCCTCTGAACTCCATCTACACATGGCCGTGAAGATCATTGAGCGGGACAGAGGGCACAGCAGTTATGCTGGGACATTTGTTTATTACTGTGTTCATTACTGTGTTTGTTACTGTTATTTACTACTGTTATTTATTACTGGGTTCATTACTATGCTTATTACTATGTTTGCTACTATTATATATTACTATCATTTATAACTGTGTGTATTACTGTGCTTGTTACTCTGTTATTATGTCTCTGAAACATTTTAGGGTATACTTTAGGATATATTTTAGGAAACACATTATAAGATATAGGATATATTTAGCATTGTATATAGGAATATGTTATAAGATAGTATTTATTTCACACTGAGTACACACATCATAGGATCATAGAGTCATAGGATAGTTAGGGTTGGAAAGGACTTGTAGTAATTTCATGTTATGTCACAAGACCACTCTTAGTGTGACTTTTCAGCTATATTAGTAAAAATAGTCTCTCTACCTTGCCATCTGCATCCTGCAGAATGCCAAATGGAAAAGAAAGTATACTGAGAGAGTCTATGGATTAGGAAAGAAATGACAGAAAGAGATTTATGAATGAAGAGGAATGGTAGCTTATCACCTCTCTGACTTGACACTTCTGAGTGGGTGTCAAGAAGGTGGATAGTGCCAGCCAAGCCACACTGCCTTTTGGTACAGGAACAAACCATTACACCTTGAAAAAGATTCAAAAGATTCATTCTGAGCAGAGAGATGCTGAATGAAAAAAAAAAAAAAAAAAAAAAACACCACAAAAAAATCCCCAATGAACCAGAAAACAAACAAACAAAACCTACAAAAACCCTCCAAAAAACCCAAATCCCACAAAAAAGAAACCAAAACAACCCTAAATTCTGTTTTGAAAATAATAAAAAAAAATCCCTCCGATCCCTCTGCACTCAAAAGTGAGAAACACCAGCTCTCAAGATCTCAGTGTGATCTACCATAGATGTCCAGTGTAAATTGTGATACTTCTGTCGTGGTTTAAGCCTCTCTAACTCACGCAATCTCTCTCTCACTCACTTCCCCTTCTTTCTTCCCCCCACTCCCGGAGGGATGGGAAGGAGAATCAAAAAGAATGCAACTCCCACAGGTTGAGATAAGAACAGTTTAGTAACTAAAGTATAACACAAATCACTACTGCTATCACCAATAATAATAATGACAAGGCAAATACAAGGAAAGAATACAATTCTCACCACCTAATACCAAGCCCTACCACACAGTGCACCCCCACCCTTCCGGGTCTCTGCTCTCTGCTCTTCCATCCTGGGCATGATGTGCTGCAGTATGGAATAACCTCTTTGGTCAGTTTGGGTCAGGTATCCTGTTTCTGCTTCCTCCCCGCTTCCCCTCCTCCCTGGCAGAGCATGAGACTCAGAAAGTCTTTGGACAGACCAAAACATTATCAAGCAGTAACTGAAAACACTGGTATTACCAGCACTGCTCCCAGGCCCAAAATCAAAAACAGTGCTACACCAACTACCAAGGAGGAGAAAAATGACTGCTGCTGCTGAACCCATGACACTTCGTAAACAAAAGACTATTTAAATGCTATTGGAAATGGTAGCAGGCATCCCAGTCATATGCAAACAAAACTGTCTCAAACATGAGTACCAACAGAGTGATTTGGTTGTGATAGGGCAGAGTGGCTGACACTTGTGTATTCCCCTTGCATTTGGTGGAATACATTGTACAGACTGCCTGCAGTTCTCAGCATTTCTTGACATGTTCCTGAATTTTCTTACCATTTACACACAGAAATAAAGCGTCAAATGTATACCTTGGCAGTCTCTGTATTTGCATGGGTCCCTTCCCTTTTTATTCTTCTCTCCATCTCTGGGTTTCACTTCTCTCTCTCTGTCTGATACTTACCTGTCCAAGAAGACAAAAAGGTTGTGGTTGTACTCCTTTAAGCATCCTGGTCCCCCAGAGATTCCAACTGCTACAGAATGACATGGGAAAGAGGAAAAACTGACTTAAAACATGCATCCGTGGTTCAGGCTCTTCTGTTCTTTTTAGAGGAAGGTTTTGGGTGTGTTTTTTCACATTTAGATGTAATTTTTCCACTGAAGTTTCAGAATGGACTGAGAACCACAAAGTTGACAATAATTGATAACAAATGAGGTATCATCTGCTCTGATGATGGAAAAGCTACCAGGTTTCGAAGCTACCAGGTTTCGCAACTACCAGAGAACTGATAGGTTAGTTCTTTGAGAAGCCAGTCTTGGCCATAAGGTATCTTGAGACCATTTTGCCTTTCCTGAGCATACCTATCTTTCCCATCCAGACCACCGAGTGTTAACTGGGTTTGGCTTCCTTTTTGAACCTCCAAGATGTCCTTTAACATAGAAAAAAAATCCCATTAGTGATGCTGAAGGGCTCACTTATATTCCCAACCCTAAGACAATGTCTTATTTTCTGGTTCAACTCCCAGATGAACTGCTCCAACAGCAGGGTTATTGATCTGCCAAATGGTAGCATCGAAGAATAATAGTTCCTGGTCTTCCACTTTGGTGCTTTGCCTCCTACTTCAATATTTCCTTTACCTGTAACACTGGTTTTAACATGCTTCCAAGATAAAAATGCTTCCATGCCCTTTGTCTGCATGAATACTATGACTAAAATGTTGGTTGCATTTCCCCATTGCCACTTCTCAGCAGAGGGCAGCTGATGGTTCATACCATGGAGTTCTTGAACGCAGAAAGAAGCCCCGTGCTACTAAAACAAATAGTTTATTTGAGGGATGAGGGACTGCCTCTGACTTCAGATCTCTAACTAAAAGGTTTCAGTACACTGTCTTGATAGAGAAATTGTCTTCCCTTGTATTTCTGACATTTCTTCTAGTCCCTTTGCTTCACATGCTGTTCTTGCCTTCTGACAGTTGACCTTTTCTCTTCCCATTCACATTTCTGCTTAAGAAGTCCTTCTCCTTTCCTTTCACAGATGAAGGATATGCCCCCACGTGGAAGACTGCTTGCCATCCAAGCTCTGTATAGGATTTAGGGAGGTCTGATTTCCAGCTCCATGAGGTCAGCACAGACCTATTCAATACTCTTCAGATAACAAGCTAATTCGCTCTTCTGCATGGAGCTGGCAGAGAGATGCTCCCTCCCTCTCTTCTTCATTTTATGTGCACATTGAAAGTATCCATGACCAAATCAAAAATTGTGCAGCTGTTTCAGTAGCTGCAAAACTGCTTAGAACAGAGAGCCCAGAGTATAGAGAAAGAGGCCTTTGTGAATTGAACACTCTCTGAACTAACTTGTTTGTGAAAACCCATGTATAATTAAAGCCTCTCTCGTTAGTGAATGGAGCCATACTTAAATACACACAACGTATATCTTTATTTCCAGCTCAAATCTTTTTCTGGACATTTTCCAGCAATGTGTATTGTGTGGCTTCAGCAACTGCAGTGTGTCATCATCATCATCATTCAAACAGTGGAGCTCCCTGCTACATTATGAGCATCTTTCCCCTAAAATACTTTTTGATGGACTACAGTATAACCAGTCTAGACCTGAACTGCATAATAAATGGATGCTAAGATTCCTCTAATGGCAAGGTCCTTTCCCCCACTGCAAATGGAGACGTAATTCAAATGTACACTATCTCACCCTTTGCATGATGAGGGACAAAATAAACTGCAACATTCATCTGCCTTTTTCCATTTCCCTTATCAAAAAGTCAACTTCCAAAGAAAATGTTTACCAAAACATTTCCCTGAACAATCTGAATAATATTTTAATGGACCACTTACTTACTTAGTATCTAATTAAATTTTGCATCATGAAGAGCATATTCAAATCACTGTGGTATTGTGAATAAGGTTTCAATAAAAAATACAGGATGAAAGAAATCTGCAAAATAACCACCATTAAACTAATGAGTAAAAATTCAGCAGCTATAATCAAATCCACCAGAGAACAAATAAACTGCAAGCAACCATATTACCAAACAATATTAGTCAGGTTTCATCTTGTTCCCTCATGCATCCCTGCATAGAAGAGGAAAAAAAGAAGTACACAGAGAACGTTTTGACAGAAGTAAGGGCTAAACACACACATACACAGAAGCAGTAAACACAAGCAGCTGCATGGCTTAAGGTACCAAATAGTATAAAATCTCTTAATTAAAAAATGAATTAATTGTTGCGAGTATATTTCTCGACAGAGCACTTCTGCAGAATGTAATTGTTAACACATTTAAAAAATAAGCTCCCTGACACTTATACTTTTAATATAAGGGAGTAATATTAAGAACAAGGAAGCTAGCAGTCAGTCTTCCTCTTTCACTTGAACTTGGGCTTAGTGCACCCTACCTGAATCCTATAAATATTTTCCTAAAGTTTACTGGGTTTCTGCATCGCTCTACAACCCAGTTCAGCAATACACATCCATAACAGCAAGCTTAAGCTGCTGCACTGAAATCAATACCCATGTGCCTAAGTGCTTCGCTATAAAAGGGACTGGATGGCTATAAGGCTGTTGCCTTGTCACTTCATGTAGAGTGATTTCCCTGCTGTGCAGTAAAACTCTGTAAATGTAATCTGCTCAGTATAGCAAATAAATACCACTATTGGAACATTCACCTAGGGCTTATTTGTGACATGTGTGAATGTTATTTATTAGAAAATTTAAACATTATTGCGGCCAATTAGAAAAGCACTTTTTATTACTTGCGGCTTTTGCTGCTGCCAGTGCCCCACGTCTTTCCCTTTGACACCACTGTTATATGCTGTCTCACTTAAAAAGCACAGTGAGCAAGTGTGCCCAGCTCTGCAAAGGCTATGTAATCTGAACTCCAGGTGTGATGATAGTCTGATTTCAGCTGTGCTGCTTGTGCTAGAAATCAAGCAGACATGAACACAACTATTTGCAGGACTAAAATTTATACAGATTCATAAATTAAGAGTTCAGCCAGCATAGGAGAGGGATTCATTCCTCTGAGCTTTTCTTCCAACTAAAGGACATATTTCTGGAAGAGTAACCTCCTGTCCTCCATGTTCCCAATTTCTGAGATGCTTTCCAGTCCCCTTCCATTCAGCTCATGTTCAGGCAAAATGCAGAACTTAGATATTGGAAACTTCTCCATGTATATTGGTTTGCTGCAGGTAAATCATTACTTCTTGAAGAATTTCACTTACGTTGTTGTTTGAGCTTTCTTTAAATGTCCCTTGAAGAGATAGGATAGGCTGCCAATTTGTGAATACCTTGTTTAAAGTCCTATAAAGAACTGCAGATCGATCCTACAATTTAAATATACACTGTCTCATACAACATCCTCTCCTCTAAATTGAAGAGAGAATGATTTTATGGATGGAGCCCTCAGTTGATAAGGAATTGGCTGGATGGTTGCACTCAAAGAGCTGTGGTGAGCGGCTCAATGTCCAAGTGGAGATTAATGATAAATGGTGCTCCTCAGGGGGCTGTATTAGAACTGACACTTTTCAACATCTTTGTTAGTGACATGAATTGAGTGCACCCTCAGCATGTTTGCTGATGACTCCAAACTGTGTAGTTCAGTTGACACGCCGGAGGGAAGGGATGCCATCCAGAGGGACCTTGACACTCTTGAGGTGGGCCACGCTCATGAAGCTCAAAAAGGCCAAGTGCAAGGTCCTGCACCTGGGTTAGGGCAATCCCAGGTACAGGCTGGGCAGAGAACGGATTGAAACCACTGAAACCTCAGGAGGACTTGGGGAGTTGACTGGTGAGAAGCTCAACATGCCACAGCAATGTGTGCTCACAGCCCAGAAAGCCAACCTTATGCTGGGCTGCACTGGAAGGAGTGTGACCAGCAGGTCAAGGGAGGTGATTTTCCCCCTCTGCTCCTACCTGCAGTACTGCATTCAGCTCTGGGTCCCACAACGTATGAAGAACATGAACCTGTTAGAGCAAGTCCTGAGGAGGTCTGTAAAGATGATCAGGGGGCTGGAGCACCTCTACTATGAAGACAGGCTGAGAGAGTTGGGCTTGATCAGCTTGAAGTTGAAAAGGCTCCAGGGAGACCTTACAGCAGCCTTCCAGTATCTGAAGAGGGCCTAAAATAAGGCTGAAGAGGGACTTTTTCAATGGCCTGTAGTGATAGGACAAGGGTGATGACTTTAAACTACAAGAAGGGAGATTTAGATTAGACATTAGGAAGAAATTCTTTACTGTGAGGTGGTGAGATGCTGGAACAGGTTGCCCAGGTAAGCTGTGGATGCCCCATCCCAGAAAGTGTTGAAGAACAGGTTGGATGGGGCTTTGAGCAATCTGGTCTAGTGAAAGGTGTCCCTGCCCATAGCAGGATGTTTGGAACTAGGTGATATTTAAGGTTCCTTCCAACCCAAACCATTCTGTGATTCCATGATTCTATGATATGCATTTTGATTTACATCTCTAACTTTTAACCTCAGATATATACATAAAAAAAGAATTTACATACTGGCTTTCCTGAAAATCAATTCAGTTATGTCTACCTCAATCCTGTCTCAAGATCCAAGTTAGGCACTGCGCAATTTGCTCCTATTCATTGCTGAAGCCTCTGTGCCTGACTGTGGCCAAGGGGTCAAATTTAGTCTGCAGAGGTAGAAAGTAGGAAAAGGATTACTAAGGATACACCCTGACTGATCACATCTGCTTGATTTCAAGGCTACATACATACATAATTTTTTTCAGTAACAATTCTGTTTGATGGTATAGAACAGGATATACTGCATGGAAGAGAAAGACATTCTAACTAAAAATGTTTTATATTGGTGACAAACTTAATATGAGAAGAAAAATAAACATAGCTGAAAGCATATAAATACGTGCTATATAACACACATGAATAGATTTATATACATACATGTATACATACACATATATATAAAAGAATGAAGGATGAATCCTTATCATTCCCAAATTCTCAATTCATACTAGCTTTAGTAATTTTGCATGTTTAGTTATTTTTGCTTGTTTGTTTGCTTTTAAAAGGAGTAATTTAGCTTAAATTTAGCTGAGTTTTTCAATTTAATTTCCTGATTTCATTTTCCATGAAACACACTATACTAATTTGAATCACAATAGTGTTATTTCTGTTAAAATATGTCCAAATACCCCTGAAATCCCTCCCCAGAAATGCTGAGAAAGAGCAGAGGTAATGTTAGAAACGTGTGTATATTATTTTTCATTAATTACTTTTCAGATATGTAGGCCTCATTCTTCAAGCATTCTCCTAACCTTTTGCTTTGCAATAAACAAGGGTAAATATAGAGTGGAGAGCTAGTGCACTTTGGTAGGATATACTGGCAGAAAAGATGTTCCTCCTTTACTTAGTAACCTGACATTTAGGACATGCCAACATATAAGAGCCCCAGGTTCAACTTATTCTTCTGTGTGATGATATGTGACTATCAGTCTCCCTTTGCCCTGGGGACTAGTTTGGCAGTGCAATGGTACCAGGTTCTTAGTTTCTTTAAAGATGCTTTTTCATTTTGTATAACTATTCAATATTTATATGAGAAGGGGCTGGTGTCCAGATCTCTCACACTCTGGATGTGTGCTCTAATCAATAGGTTACCATAAAATAGGACAAAGACTCTTTCTTTTCAGTTCTACCTTTTCATGTCCTTGTTTTTCTCCTAAGCTCTTTAAATCAAAATATTTTATTGTATTCAGCATGAAATTGAGTTCTTACACTTTTCTTTAACAGAAAAGTTAAATTAAACTTCAAGCTTGGTTTAATCTAAACTTTTATTCCTATCACCACAAAGAACCACTTCTCCCCCTGTACCTCAGATCAGGGCCAACTCAAGATAAGAAAATAGACAGAATGGGAAATGAGGGGCAGTGGCACAAACAAAGCAGCTGTGAAGAACTCCTGCCCAGACTTATGTCTGCATGTATGATATTTCCTAATTGAAAAGTACAGTTTCTATCATCTCTGCCACTCATAACAAGGGAAAGGTTACACTGCCATTGTCTTAATGGGAACTGACATGAGAAGGGATTGCTATCACCATCACAAGAGTGAGGCGTCCTTTGATGAGCTCTGCAAACAACCTTGGTTGAATATTCTTCTCAAGTAAACTCAGTTCCCAGATGAAGCAGGCTGGAATACATCCCTGTGTCAACTTGGCTGTTCCACTTTTACTCCAACTTTCAAAAAAAAAAACATTTATTCTTTAGGCCAAAATGAAACACAAATAGTACCGCAAACTATGATGGTAAAAAGAGTTTGGGACGGCAGCAAAAGAAAGGGCCAGAACTGCCACCATGTTTTAACCAATGCTGTAAGATTTTCTGTGTCTACAATAAAACACTAGGAAATGACTGTGTTTAAAAGGTATGTGTATATGTTACTTTCATGTGAATTCTCCCTCTCTTAAGAACATTCTCTGTTAGGCTTTATGGTATGCTAGTATGAGATGGCACTCATAACTATGCCAAACAATGGCAGTTATTTAAGAATAAGTAAAAAAATGTCCTTAACTACCTTTGCCACTATCATGTTAAATTTTGTATGTGCATGTACAGAACAAGAACAAAGCTGGTATGTGAGCAATCTTGTCTGCTTCATTTCTTTAATCACTTTCTGCTCCACCCCTCTTATGTTTTATGCATTCAGCTGGAGAATTTTTCCACAGGGCACACCTTGGACACATCACCCATCACAGGGTAACTGACTATAAACAAATAAAGGTGAAAATAAAGATGTGAGAGGTTTCTGAGAAGAAGAAGTTGGATAGGATGATGCAACCAAGAGTGGGACAGGGTTAGCAAAACTATGCAATTTGATGAAATCAAGAAGCAAAACAGAAATAAGTAAAAGAAAGATAAAGAAGAAATAACAGAGTAACATAAACCAGGAAATTAAACAGGAAGAGTGGTACCATTTGAAGATCAAAACATGGGGGAATGTCTTGGGCACATAATGACAGAAGTTTCACAGGGGTGGAGGAGAGATGGAACTGGAAACAATGTGAAGAAGGGAAGGTGCTTTGAGGGCACTGGTGTCTCTGTGTTGTACCTGTGAAAGAGGAGGGCTCTCTGAGACACCAGGAAGCAGTCTTGCAGCGATTTCTGTGGTGGGACCATTTCTTTATAAAAGTATTGCACGCTCATCTCCAGTGTCATTGCTTTTGTTCTTGTCAGGCAGAAGTGAGAAAGTAGGATCACTAGGAGAAGCAAGGATGCACAGGACAAAGTTTGAAGTTGCTACTGGAAGTGTATGATTGGATATCCTTGTGACTGGAGCCATTTGACATGCTCTCTAAATGGGTGAGAATTTGCTCAACTAATACTGCTTATTGGATGCCTTTGGGAGGGAGACAAAACAGAGTTTTCAGACTTGTTCAGATTTAAATACATTGGCCCCAGGTGAAATAATTTCCACATTCTGGCCAATGTTTATAAGGCTTGAATGGCATCTTCCTTATCCAGACTGGGTGTTCACTGGGAGGACAGAAAACAGTAGGTGTGTATGAGCTCTCACAGCTTCTCTCATGGCAGGAAAGAGGAAAAACCTCAGTTTTAATATGCACCAACACAAAAAAATGTGCTTTTTACTTCCACGTAGCAAACATAATTATTGTGATGTAAAATCCTAGCAAAACAAAAAAAGAGAGCATGCCATTTTCACAGACGAGCAGATAAAACTTTCTGGGAGTCTGGCTGATTTATCTCAGTCTTCTAGAAGACCTGAGAAGCTAAGATTTTATCCCAAACAAATACTATTTTATATAACCCAAAATAAAAATATACTTTTTCCTGATGTTGAAAAGAATTTAACTTGTGATGGGTTCATCATGGATTTGCACAGTTTCACACAGAAGAGCACAAGTAATTTGTTTCACCACTTGGAATATTTTCTGTCCTAGTCGAAGAGGAGAGCTAGTACCATTTAGGAAGCAAATTTTTACTAGGAGCAATTGTTGGGAATGTCAACCCTCCCTCTTGAAGTTTTACTGATTTCCATCCACAATAAACCCCATTTTATGCTATATATACAGACCTGATGTATTTTTGTAGCTCAGGTGATAAGTACATGCTTTACGATATTTAAGACATTCTTGCTGCAGTGGTGGGAAGAAAACCTTAATAATAGAAGGACCTCCTTCAGAGCTAGAGTTCAGGTGGAGCTTCATTGTGCATTTAAAGAAAGGATTCAACTGCTGACTGCCTGTCATGGGTTCAGCAGTAGCAATCATTTTTCTCCTTCTTGGTAGCTGGTGCAGTGCTGTGTTTTTGAGTTTCAGCCTGGGAACAGTGCTGATAATACCAGTGTTTTCAGTTACTGCTTGGTAATGTTTTGGTTTGACCAAGGACTTTCTGAGTCTCATGCTCTGCCAGCGAGGAGGGGAAGCGGGGAGGAAGCAGAGACAGGACACCTGACCCAAACTGACCAAAGAGGTTATTCCATACCACAGCATGTCATGCCCAGGATGTAAAACAGAGAGCAGAGACCCGGAAGGGTGGGGGTGCACTGCATGGTTGGGCTTGGTATCGGTTGGTGAGCGATTGAATTCTTTTCCCTTGTATTTCTCTTGTCATTATTATTATTGGTGGTAGCAGTAGTGGGTTTGTGTTATCCTTTATTTACTAAACTGTTCTTATCTCAACCTGTGGGAGTTGCATTCTTTTCGATTCTCCTTCCCATCTCTCTGGGAGCAGGGGGAAGAAAGAAGGGGGAGTGAGTGAGCAAGGAAACTGCGTGGCTGAGAGGCTTAAACCATGACACTGCCATAGAAAGTACACCAAGATACTGAGCTGCTTAGAAAAAACAGGAACTACCTAGAAAGGGGTTCTACTTGTTGAACGTGTGTGAAAAAAAAACCTCAACTCTGGCAATTTACAAAGAAACATAGTGATGAATGAGAACAAAATTTTATTTTAAAATGGCTCTCTAAAAGATTTAACACTCTGCACTAGAATATTTGTTCTCCAAAATTAGTTTAACATGAAATCCCTCTCCTTCACACACACAAAAATACTCAGCCATCGCACTCAATTACCCAATTATTGCCTGGTAGGTAAAAGCTAATACTTGTTCCCTCCCAGCCACCCTGGTGGTTAAGGATATCTTTTCCTCTGTTCCTTGTAAGTTATGATAGTACTAGCAAGCTATTTTCCAAAGGAGCATTTTCAAGAACCATAATAACCGCCTGACTTTGGAGCCAGCCTCACCCTTTAACAAGAAAACTTGTACAGAGTCTTATTTCCTCCTTTTAATATTTCCAGAAATAAAGGAGAGGTTTGGTAGGTCTAAGTTATCATTGCTTTAGTTAGCATTCACAGGGGTATTATAGTGTGTTAACACTGTCTTTAAGAACAACAACAACATAGTGATAACAGAGACCTCAATGCAGATGAAGAAACCCAACCTCAGATCTGCTTGTACTGTCATGCTCAGTATAGTCAGTCATGGATTCTTTACCCCTGCTCACAAGATTAAATCTAGCGTAAATAGCTACTGGTTATTCATGCTGCTATTGTATCTTCATTTACTGTACAAGGGAACACCTAAAAGCTTAAAAAACAACTTTGGCAATTCATGTAACAAAAGTCATTAGCTCATGTGTCAAGGTGAATTATCTGCTAAGAATAAAGTGAGCATCATATAATTAGTAATAATAGTATGAAATTAGAAAATAATGTGAAGGACATTTAAAACAAGGCTAGAACAGACAGTAAAAATTGCTTAAATAACTACCACCATCTGTTCTACTTCATGAATTGGCTAGATAGGGACCAACTATGTCTATTACAACCCTAAAACATATAAAATAATATGAATATACTCCAAAACCAAATTAGTATTTATAAACATTGAAGGGAGTCAAAGATATTAAGACACAAATTACACCTTAGAAAATGAGAATATGTTTGCTTTTGCACAGAAATTGATCTCTTTTGGAATGGGTGAGAAGCTTATAAGCAAGATTGTTTTTACAACACACTGCGCATATTCCAAGAACATAAAGAATTTTAAATAACTTTTATGATTTATTAGTTACTTTGTAAACACAGTAATGAAAAATGTTTATAGTGAGCTGTTTGTGAGTTTTATCAATCTTTGTTACAAATGATTAGATTTTTTTTAGACTAACACACATGCCTCATATTCTGTAATTAAATGAATTCCATTAGTTAAATGAAATTTTGTACATAAATTGAATTTGAGAAATTATGAGTCAATTGTAATCAAACAGTTATTAATAACCACTGTATTAAGTGGTTATAATCATCAGATTCAGGTAACTCAAAAAAGAATCTTTTGAGACATGAAGAGAAATTCAACAAAATATTATGTTCTCTTGTAACTAACCTGGAGGAAGTATTTTGCTAGTAAGTCAGCAGCATGAAACAGACTCAACTCGTTTTCCCAGCAGTTTCCTTTGCCCACTTGGCTCTGCTCTTTAATTTATCTGCTTGCAGAGCTATTGGCAAATTGAAGACTCCCTTGTGGGGTCTCAGGTTGTTCTTTCCCAGAAAGCAGCACAGCTGGACGAAAGTAGAGAGAGCCAAAAGAGGTCAATGTGGAAAAGAACAAAGGTTTTTCAGATTAGCCCTTTTTAACAGTGCTAGTTTTGCAACACTGTCTCCCAGAACAAATAGTACAGTGAAAAATGAAGCCTACAGGTACCCTTACACTTTGGCTGATCTACACCAGTGCAGCGTCACAGCTACTTTTTCACTGGCCACTATACTCCAGATCCCCTACTGATGATATTTGGAGATCAAAAATTATCCCTTAAGGCACTGATTGTTTCCAAGACCACTAGCTGCCAAGCTAAGGTGTGAGGTGTAATTTTTGTTGTGATCTCTGAGACAAATTCAATTGCAAAAGAGGGCCTCACAACCAGAAATGGGAAGATGCAGCTGGACATGCAAGAAGAATTGAAACCACAGGGCAATAATTTCAGAAACTGCTTCCTTACACTGTAGGGCATCTCTCACTTGCACTGTCACAATCACTGTCTCACTGTGCTGCTTGGGTGTAAATCCCTATCGAAACCAGTTAACTATACCCTCATTTCCTGTATTTGGGAAAGGTACTGTAGAAGTTTTCCTCCCATATATTTTTTGTCTGCCTTTCCCAAAGTTCCCCCAGCCTTACATTAACCAAAATAAGCACATTCTATATTGTGAAGAATAAGAATAATTTGTAGAGGTCTATGGTGAAAGATTGGCACCTTCTCCACTTCTCTGCATCCCCAAAAGCAGAGACATCAGTGTGATGAGAGAAAGGTCCCTCCCTGCAGTCAGAAACCCATACAGACCCTGAACAGAGGCCCTGACTCAAAAACATCAACAGTGTGTTCAGATGGCAGAGGAGGAGCTTATTTCACTTTTGTTCGCTAATCTTGATCAGGTCAGTAACAATCTTTACTTCGCTCAGAAACAGAGTGACATTGGGGCTACCCTGAAGAGCCTTTGGTTGCTGTGGAACCTAAAAGAGCAACTTTCAGCACCTGGTTGTAACCCACTGATTGCAGCAGGTAGGTTTGCAAGGAAAAGGAAACTCACTAAGAGAGGGTCCCTGCTGCAGTAAAGAGCTTTGCAGGCTCACAGAACCCCTGTGTGCATTGAAAGCCATTGCAGGAATTGCAGTGATAACCCAGCAGAGGGAACCTGTGCATCTGTCTCTCCCTCCTGTTGCTGCTGCAGCCAGACATCTAGTCATTTATTCAAATTACAGCAGGCTATCAGCCGTGAGCCACTAATGGGATAATTTACGCCTCCCTTCATTCACCTGACGTTTGTAGCAGGAGTGAGTATTGAGACAATGCAGTGAAAATGAAAAGAAAAAAACTAAAGAAAAGCAGAGGAGAAGCAAGCAAATGAAAAGAGAAGTTGTGACTAAAGAACAGACTGACTCCTCTAGTACTTGTACTAAAACTTCTGATGTATTTGCAGGGATTCTGAGAGTAACAAAATGGTATGTTGTTCCTAATGCAAACATCATTCCGAGGCTGTTCATTTTCATATTTAGTCATATCACAGCAAAGCTAAGGCGCTGTCAATCACACTCAGTACATCTGACTGGAAGAGCGCTCCTTCACAGCTGCATCTGGCAGAATACACTCCTTATTTATTATATGTTCAGTAAGGCGTGCTATCTTGTTCATGTGTGAGAAACTGTAATGCATCTTGCACATTTAAAGTGCCCTCTGAAGCTTTTTGCCTCGCAACCTCCTGCCTACTTTCACTGTTACCACTGAATTTTTTATATTGTCTTGAGCATCTCTGAAAGAATTGCATATTCCAGATAGAACATGATTAATTTAGCACTGTCGTCTTCTACAGTATAGTGTACAGCCGTCCATCCTGCTTCAGTGTGGCTATGTCTTATCTCAGCTCTTAGTGAAAACCTAAATTAAGGCAAAGTCTGAACTCACTCATGTGTGCTACTTTTAAAATTAATTTTTGCTGACAGCACCACGGAGTCAAAAGCATGTATTTGCATTATGAAAGCCAGAACAGAGATTAAAATATATGTGTATTTTTGTTATTCCAGGAAAGAGGGTCTTTTGCTCCTTCTACATTAGTCATTTTCCCAAAGGACTCCAAATTTTTCCTCATTTGGGAAACAGAAGTCGAAACATCAGCCTCCTTTCCATTTGCAAAGTATTTCTGCTTCTTAGTGCATTCAAATCCTTATACTCACAATCTTCTTTATAAGATGTGACTGAAGTTTTGTGATGGGCAATTTGGGTGAGGGAGATGAAGGACACTTTGGAGACAAGAACATTTTTTGCAGTGGGTCTCATTTCCAACAAAAGATTTAATTTTAAAGTAATCATCCTTGATTTCTGAAAGCTTAAAATGGTTCAGTTCTATGCACTTGAAACACTTCTTCACCCTAAAATTTACTTTTATTTTAACTTTTAATATCCATAAAATTTTCAGAATTGAAACTTTTTAACTGAACGTCACACTTTTTTTCAACTTTCTGACTATCTGGGAATACAATAGTTCTCTTTTAGCTTGACCTCTAGCAAGTTTTTTGTTGTAGTCTTTAAAATTATGGCAAACCCAAAATCTATATTTGTGCTGGTTTATTTTTTCTCCCTCTGGTATTATCAGGAGCCACTTTTCACCTCTGTGATGCAGAGGTGAAACTGAAGGAAGAACAGTGGGGAAAATAGTACGTTTTCTATGCTGAAGCTGCTTCCCCAAACCTACGTATCACTGCTCAAGCTGGTAAGTAGTGCAGCAGAGGCAGGCTCAGCCATTCCTTGTTTACTACTCTCTGAAGCAGGATGAACTCTGTTCACTATTTTCCAGATTACCAGCAAGGTTTAGTTGAGGCTTCTGAATCAGATCAAAGACAAGGAGAACAGGGACAAGCTCAGCAGCAGCCTTGCTCATCCAGCATTCCCTTTTAACGTGACTAGGCAATAGTCTGACTTTTCTCACAGTGACCATACTTACAACAAGCCTTTGCAACAGCTCTGAAGCGTGTCTTTTCCAGGATGCTACAGCGAAAACAGGCCCTTTGAAAATGTGTTTGAAAGCAGAGAGTGATGTGCCATCAAGCTGAGCTCCTCACAATATGTGTATCAAAGGGAGCAGTTAGAACAGCGAGAAGACAGAGTTGTGATGGCTTAACATAACTGCATGGACTCCCCATGCTGCAATTGCACTTGTCAAGGGACATTAAAAACTGTATCCAAAGGTAGCCCAGTATGTGAGACTGAATGTGAGTATGTGAGGCTGAAGTATGTGAGGCTGAAGTATGTGAGTATGTGTGACTGTTGCAGAAAAAGACTTTTAGGAAAAAGTAAGGAGTCAGAATTATTTTTGATGAATAAGAGTAGCATCCTATATAAGATATATATAAACTATATAAGTTTATAAGATACTATAAACTATAAGATACAAACTAGGATTTATAATGGATCACAAGCTAAACATGACTGAAAATATCACACTTTCAGAAGGGCAAATTTCACAATGTGATATATGCATAGAAGCATAGCTTTCAAGACATGTGAATATGCCCTTCTGGTCTTGACAGCCTTGACAAGTTCTCCACCATAAACTTTGTCCTGTTCTGGGTACTGTATTTCAAGGCAGCTGTGGGCTAAAGCAAGAAGTCCAATGATTTATAAGAATGATGAAAGATTTAGAAAGCTTTTTCACTTTTATAGTTAAAATTGTTTAATCTAAAGAACAGTAGCTCAAGTGGGAATATGGTACAAATTTCCACACACAAATATTTTATTTTCGTAAATTTCTTTTCAAAGAGTTAAAAAAGCCCACTTTTTTTCACATTCATGTGGCTAGGAAAAGGAGGAATGCACTAAAATTAGGAAAACAATAGATTCATGCTGGATAACAGAAGAAACTTTAAATATTAAGGGATTTTGAAGCACTGGGATAGTCTGTGTGCATCACTTAATGATTATTTCTCATTGCAAACCATGTTAGAGAAAAGCATGTTAGAGCACCAGGAGCGATGTGAAGAGCTGATCCTGTACTGCAACAGTAAAATGGACAAGATAAACTTTCTAGGGCCTTTTTTTATCTGCTTTTTATAATCTCAACACCAGTCTATGATATAGACTTTGAAAATCGGGTGTTAGAGTTTAGTATCACTGTGTTTCTTCATTGGAAGGTGTATGAACAGGTCAAAAGTGACTGGAAGAAGTCTACTGGCAGAAAGTTTATTGTGGTATTTTGGATGAAATTCTTTTGCACTTTGTTCTAAATGCAAATCAAATGTTCTAAAATGCAAATCAAATGTTTCTAATAGATAAAAACATTATTCATGGATAATGGATGGATAAAAAGCTTCCTCAACAAAAGCAGCTTTTGCTGCGTATTTTAACTGTAAGACATTAGGTAGCACATGCAGAGGAGCACAGATCAGTAACAAAGGCCTCCACTCTTTTCGGAAGTTTTGAACAAAGAATGCAAATAGCTTGAAGCAACCACGATGCTAAAAGCCCTGTTCTCATTAAGTGCTTTTCTGGCAGATGCCCATCACTGCACAGCTGCTTGGCTTCTGCTGAAGTCCATTCATGAATGTCTTCCAGACCTAGACATAAAGGAAAGAAACAACTCAAGCCAGAATTACTCGGGCTAAAACTTGTGTAGATGTGAGGCAAGAGGTACGCAACTCTTGTGTTCGTCCCTCTGAAAACTGCAATATATCGGGAATACACAGAAATCAAAACAAAGATAACATTTTGAAAGAAGCCTGAAATTTTTACTAATTAACATTTGGGAATTCCCTGAAGCATAGTTCCTTTTCGAGAGCTGAGATCTCAGTGGAAGACTGAAAGCACTAATTGTAGAAAAAATAAACCAAATAGCTGAGATCTCACTGAAGTAATTCAATTAAAAGTATGACTGGAAACTGTAGCTTTTTCTTGTGGATTATTTCCTTCTATTAACAACTATCCACAAAATATGTTGGATTCTTTTGTATTAATTTCAACATTTTGCCAAGGTACCAACATGCTTTAGGAGCCTAACTCTCATCTCCAAATGCAGTGAAGCAATAACTAATAAAAATAGTCTCAGCTCCTTCTTAGCTCACCAGGTCTTACTTTATATCCACTTGATTAAGACTCAGAGGGGTGATCAAGTGATTTGCCTATGGAAAAAAATTTAGTATTGTAGTTGGGTTTTGGGAGATATGTTTCAGTTCTTTAGTTTACCTCCAAATTGACAGTAAGACTTAAGAAATACCAAATAAAATGTAAGGGTCTACACTTAACATTCACATGCCTGAGGGGTCATTTTTCATGAAGAAACAGACATGCATGATTACTTGAAATTACTGTGTTGCTGCAGTGATTATGGTTTCCATGCAGGATGTGTAACTATTGGGAAAAAAAGAAGGGATTTAAAAAATGAAATCATAGCAAAATTAATGGAGTAAGTGTGAATGACAGAGTTTCTTTTTCTTTAGTCTGCAAAATAAGTGGGAAGAAAAGAAATTCAAGCAAATTAAAACCCTTTCATTTTCCTTCAGGTTAAAAAACAAAACAAGGAAATTTCTTTTCAGATAGACTTGAAGACATTTTTAACTTAAAGATTCAAATTAAGAAACCAAAATATTTCATCTTAAACCCACTGAAATGAGAACTTCTCACTTGATAATTTATTTACCGACTGCCTCATTTTTCTGTTTATTTGTATAACAGCTATTTGCCAAATCCATAAGGAAATATGCTGTACATTGAACTAATTTTTTTGCTGGTGCTTTGCAAAGCTGTATATTAAGGTGAGTTATTCCTAAATTTATGGCTATATATTTGTTAACACTAATGTGCACAATTTTCATTACCTTACAAACAGATTTTGTCCATCAATTTCCCTGCAAAGACTAGCTTTAAATATAGCTCCCTTGAAAGTCAATAAGACTTAAAGAATCTATGTCACTTCATCATTTTAGTAAATTGCCCTCCAACTTTCTACTCCTACACATACGTGTGTGTACAGATTTCTCTATACTGCATGTATTATAAATAAATTAATATTAAAGCAGTATTATGAAAGAGCAAAAAATAAAAAAAAGAGATTTAATTATCATTTATTTGAGCTTTAAAAGGAAGTAAATACACAAATGAGAGGAAACTACTAGCACAAGCACCTCAGTGTTAACGTCTGGGGTGCCAGATCATTTTTAAATAGCTTTCTATAACCCGCTGCCCATGTTCCCATTCTTCTCCCCAGGTAAACAACTACACAAGAGAAATAGCAGTAGTTTTCCCCCTTAGTTCGATTACACAAACTCTAAAGAAAATATTATAAATGACAAAAACGTCTAAAGTGAATTAAGGAAAGCGTTTGCACATTTTTCTGCTTGGCTGAGCTCATATTGTTTCTTTGGGAATAAGCTATCGGGTTTTAACATTTCCTTTGCCTTATTCCCCTAGCACAGTATCACTCATCTTTTACATTTTCTGCTGTTCTATCTCTGTGAGAAAGAGGTGTAAGTTAATTTTGCTCTTGGGATAGACATGTTGAAGAAGCAAAATTTCCAAACTTCCAGTTAATGGCTGGAGGCAACTAAAGGATCCTCTTTGTCCAAGATTAAAGGACTGTTGCATGCTGAACAATGCTTTCAGGCTTTTGGAATTTACACCTGAAGCTGATCATTTAAAATATTAACACTAAATAAGTTGGTTGAAAGGTCTGCACCGCTTCCACACGCTTTACTTGAATTCATGAAGAAATCCTTCAGTGTCTGCAGAAAAACAGGGTGCCACTTCTTTTACAGGGCTTGTCTTCTTCACTGTAGTGCTGTTAAAACACATTGTCCTGTAGCTCAGCGAAAATTGTTTGGTATGTACTAAATTTCCAGAATCCTTTTGCTTATATCTTCTTTTCCACTCATGTTTTTTTTTGAATGACACAGTTTGGGGGTGGATTATTCTTGCTTAAGTGTTACATTCTGCAAGGAGCAGGGGATCATGTCACTTAGGAAGGCCATGCCACTTTTTTGCTCTTCTGCTTATCACCTCGTACACTTTCTTGAGGTTATTTGTTTGTGGGTAATTCACATGGCTAGTGCAGCAAGGCAAGAGTTATTCCCCAAGTTCCTTCTGTCCATACACCTTTTTTTTTTGTGATGGGAGATGCAAGAGTTCACCACCTTTCGACCTCTTCCCCCATTCAGTGAGTCTATTCACACCAGCAAAAATATCCAGCATTTTCTGGCCCAGAGTAGGCAGCCAAGATATTAAGGCAGAGCCACATCAGGTTTCAGCATATTTCTAGCACAGCAGAGTGTCAGAGGAGGACTTTTTTGATTGCATTTCAATCACAGGAACTGTGACTCTCACGCAAGGCACCATTCCTCAGTCTGAGCAACTGGAAAATAGTACATGGAGATGATTTTGCTCAGCTCATATTTAAAAAATGAGTCTGTATGTAATACCTTTCAACTTGGTGCTGGAAGAAAGAACTGAATAAAAAGAAGCTAAAACCACAGACTGTAGGTGCTGTGCTAGGAGAGAGTGCCCTTTCTCAACATGGGTCCATTATCACTGCAGCAGGATCTGAAAGCCCTTATTTCACTTGAACAGCAAAATGACAAGTCTGGGTTGACTATAAGGACTTCTTCACTTTGTCCACTTCTGTGGGAGTAGTCTAAGCCTTTTCAACATCTAGCAGAGGCTGTACGTGAGTGTCAGGATTTTGGCTGATTATCCTTGTGCAAACCATATGCTAGAATAGCAACCACCTCTTTCTCAAGAGGCCTTCCTTTGCAGGTCATGATGAGTTACTCTGTGTTTTACGGCTCAGAAGTCTTCAAATTTGTGACAGGAACTGTCGTGGTGCCAATATCTAACACATCATGTGAGAATTTACAAAGAAGAATTATGATAAAATGGATCTTGCAACATACCTACTGCAACAAACAGGCATTTCTCTGCAGGCAAGCCAGAAGGAAACTCCAGAAGCTTAAGGTGGTGTAACTGAAAATGCTGATGGAGAATTCTCCATGCCATTCAATGGAATATGCAAGAAAAGTATGGAAATGCATATGCGATATTTAGGTTAGTGGCGAGTATAGGATGCTCATCCAGTAGTGCTCCATGTGAAGCTGTGGTGATGGCCAATAAAATTACACTATATTAAATCTGAAAATTTTTACATGAACATGAAAAACTCTTAAGAAAAAAGCAGGACAAAAATATCCTCATCACTTAAATCTGACACTACAACGTACTTCCTGTGAAAATGAATCTTTGCTGAAGCACAATGATTAATTTTGCATAGCTATGCGTCTTTTTAAGAGAAAAAGAAACCCGTCTCTCTGATAAGCAAAAAAAGCCATTTCTGCAACTGCAGACATAGAATGGAAGTTTCAGTACAGATACTTCCAGATATAAAACTGCTTGTGGAGCATAGTAAGGGATTATTGCAGTGAAAGTTAGTATGTAGTGTCTGATTCGTTAACAGAAAGTTCATGTAATTGAAAATGCTGTATAGCGACTGATGTGATAATATAAAGGAATTTTATTATTTGTTTTAAATGATCTGTGGTGAGGTGATGGATTTATGCAGAGAAAAATGTAGAAGTGTCTGTGAGCAGACAGCTTTGTGCAGTTGTTCACCTCTCAAAGGGTCTGGCAACCCAGAGTCTCCTTTGTATCATTTCTTAATGGCTTTGAAGCAAAAGGAAGCACATTACACCACTGTCTAATCCCCCCTTGCTAATAGGGCCAATAGATTAAATGCTACTGATTTGATTAAAACTGTGTGTCCCCCAAGTAAGTCTGGCCTATTTGATCTCAAGGGATTGCTCAAAAATGTGTTTCTCTCCCAAACTTTGAACAGGATGAAAACATGATAACATTTTTTTTGCATTGAAAATGCAGTCACAAAAGGAAATAATTTATGAAATGCCATACAGGAGACGCTTTCTTTCAGCCTGAGATGTTCAAGTCATCTGTTTCAGCTGGCTGGAGGTTCTCAGAAGGGGCAAGTTTGGAGGTTTAACCATACAGGATTTTCTGCATTTGATGAGATTGTTTCAAGTCAGTCTCTGAGCAGGAGGAACTGGGGAGTACTGCCTGTTAAACTGAGGGGACTGCTACTACATGTCAAAGGATTTTCCTCATTACTACAGGGAAGTCACCGCCTTCAGTTCAGCCCTCTAAACTGCATCTGTACCTTAGATGCACAGTGTTGCTGTACTCCAAAAGACAGTACCTAAAGTCTGGCACAGCTGTAGAGAAAAGAATATGATTTGGGGCCTTGTAGATAAATATTTATTTAGCTTGGGCACCAAAGGTAACATTGTGAAGCTTTCACCTGCATTTTCATATGGACCAGACAGGGAACTTCTGTGCCTCTGAAGCCCTTCCTGCTTCCCTGAGCGTGGACAACATGCAGATCAGGCATCCCAGTTCAGCTAGAGAGACCAGGTTCAACCCTTTGCCTCCTGCAGTATGCATGCAACAGCTCTGGAGCTGTCACTGCCAGCTACAGTACAAAGCAGGGGACCTTAACATGTACTGACTGTACCACCTCAGACAACTCAAATATCACCTATGCTGGCAACCTACTGTTCCTCATTCTGATTTGAGGACAGTCTTACAAGGCCTGTTTCTACAGTTCAGCAGAAATCCCACTCTAGCATTCCAGTGAAATTAAATTTATTTCTCTTTCTTGCCTTTACAAGCCAATAGAAACAATACTCAATCACCACTTCAGGATCATGTTACACTTTTGAGGCAGCTACTCATCATTCTTTGTGTTAGGTGATTCATGAAAGAATAGATGGATCAATTTTCTGACGTGTCACCAAGACAGAGACATAACCTTGATTAGACCAGTTTCCAACCCCCCTGCTTACGATATTTAGCATCTTCATTCCCACTCTCCCATCACTTGTACTGCTCAGCTGTATCAGCTGTGCAGTATTGGCTTTTTAGTCTTACTCTGTAAGGAAGAACGCAGTTTTAATTTTGTGCATAGCAAAAGTTTCACAAAGTAACCACTTTTCTGGTAAGAAAACCCCTCATGATCTGTATGTCTGTGTTAAAGTTTCATTTTCTTGCTTCCAATACTCAGACTGGCAGCATAATTTCATTGATCATTTCTCATGCTACTTCTTAATTGGATAAAGTGCTGGACTTTTTTCCTTTCTTGCTGTTGCAGTACCGAAGAGGACTGGTGTGACTTCATTTGGAAGAACTACTGATCATCCTCAATTAATTTCCTGAGAGCTAAATTTTCAAAGTCTTGCGAACACATTTCTATACCAGGCCCCAGTTTCTGGGGAAATTTAAAAAACTCTGGATGTTACAGGAAATGTGCTATTTTTTGTGCATTTCTGTCTGTACAAGTCAACTGATTTCAGGCAGCACAAGTATGAGTAAGTTTAAGGTATGGTGTTTGGTATATGGTAATTATTTTAGAGTGGTTGAAAAAAAATCTATATTCAATTTAAAATATTCAGGGACAGAAACAAAACCGAGCTAACAAATTATAATTTTAAAAGTAGAAGGTTTCCAAACTATTTTATGAAAATATTACATAATGTCAAACATAGCAGCTGGGGAAACAGATTGAGTCCACTGAGATTTTTTCTGCAGACTGATCCTCCCCAGACTTTTTGCCTATTTAACTCCTTAAAGAGCTTCTTCACAGAGTTTTACAGATCTTCACAGATCTTTTCCCACCTCATTTTCCATCTGTGAACTGTCACAGTTGAGACGGACAAACAACATGTGACATGCTTCTTTGGTGATTAAGTAGAAGTTCTCCTTTACTATTACAAATGCTTATATACAGTTTCTAACATACTTGTGTCTTTTAGCCATTGGTTACATCAGTTAGCAACAGCACATTATTGGATGACCCTTTGCTGCATTACTAAAGCCTGTTATCTTGCCAAGTTCTTTCTTTGTAGCTAGTTACCCCCCTTATCTAACTCACTCCTTCAGATGCCTTCTACTTTCCCACTCGGATGCCTTCTGCTTTCCCACTCAGATGCCTTTGGTGCCTCATTTCTCATGGACACACTTTAACATCTTAGAGACTGAGTTCTAACTTCATGCCTTCAGTCAGGGAATCCACGAGCCTGCTGCAGCCCCCCAACACAGTGAACTGTGCCACCAGTTGTCATAATTTTAGCCTAGCATACTAGGTCTCACTCCAATAACCAAGGCAGAGTTATTTCAGAACATATTCCAGATTCCAGAACACATATTCAGAACATTTCCAGATGATATTATATGATTATAATAGTCTTTTCCAGTTTTAAAAGTGTATAGTTTTATTTTCTGTGACAAAGGAAGGTCTTTCAGTCTTCCTTCTCAAGCAAGTTTTGCCCCAGTTCCACCAAAAGAACTCCAACAGTGTACAGTGCACACTGCATCAGCTGGTGGGTCCAGCTTGCTACCAAACTGACCATTTTAAATTGAGACTGTGTCTTTTCTTCCTTAGCTGTCTGTCCATCATTCAATCAGAAATGAAAGTGACTACAGAAAGGTATTGCCTTTCAACATTTTGCACATGGCTATTTCCTCTATTTAATGCAAAATCACAAGGTAGATTTATGTAAAAAATATGAATTTCTACATCTTGTTTGAGTCTCAATAGACAGTGATGAAGAGTTTAGTAGATAAAAGAGCATTTACCTAGGTGGTTATTTAACTTTGCAGGCTCATTAATCAAGTAAGACAAGCCTCATTCAACAAAAAGGTGTTTAATTGAATAGGTTTTTTCGTCCATCCCATTTATGTTAAAATACCTGGCGATAATTAGTTCACAGTTACTCCTAAGTTGATTTACAATCAATTCATGTTCTTCACAAACATTGCTGATGGTTTTAGGTGAGAACACAACAAATGAACTATAGTATTTTGAAATTACTTAATTTATTTTCAGGATGCTGCAAATGCTGAAGCAAAACACTAATCATGTAATGACCAAAGAGAGCAAAAACAAGTGGGACAAACAAAACTGCTTCATTTGCAGAGATGGGAATGTCCTCCTGCATTGATCCCTCTCTAATACCATGCAGATTTTGCAACAGAGGGCAAGGAAACAAATTTGTATGGTCCATGAAAAAGAAGGGAATCAAAGTGAATTTTAAGGTCAAGGATAAACACAATCATAGTCTTCAGTACCTAAGTATTGAATCAGCTTTGAAAGGACAGATAGCATTGTGGAAGGCCCTGGGAAGACTGAACTGTAACAATCAAAGGACAAAGAAAAGCTTGGCATATATAGAGAATATATATAAAGGCATATAATGTAACTAACTTATAGGCATTTACATTGGAGGTAAGAGTCCTCACATATAAATTTCCTAGCACCTTCTGCAAGCTTCCATCTTACAAACTCCATTCTTGGCTTTTGGTTCTGGGAATGCTGCTACATGTTCTGCTGTGAAAATATTCTCAGTGATGGGATATCTCTCACATCTCAGAATTTTTAAATTAAAATCAATTAGCTACTGAGAGAAAGGACAGCTGGTTCTGGTTTTGAGGGCTGCATGGGTGAGGATTATGAGCTCACTGAAAATTACTTCCTGCTGAACACTGAATGAAACTCCCGATACTTTCTTTCAAATTGGTTTTGAGCACAAGCCTCTGGGAAGCAGCTATTAAGTTACATGGTGATAACCTGATTGCAGATTTCTTACTGATGTTATACTTTTGGACCTTGATTCCTTTTGGTTTTTAAGATGTCAGCCTGTGACCTAAACAGGGTAGAAAAATCTGTAGGTGGAGAATTCATCCATTTCCTAATTGATGGAAACACACCAAAATTTCGGCTATATAACTACCCTTAGAGGTGAATTAGTACAACTACCTACTGAAGACCTATGCGCAAAAATGGGGAATTTGAAAGCTATGTGTAGGGAGGAGTTAGAACACCAGAATGAGTGGGTTTTAACTCTTAGCTTGATTTTAATTAAGTAACTATGTTTTAAATATAACACAAGCAATCACTTTGAGATGTCAGCTGCCTTAGATGGAGTGCTAGTTGTGTAGAGAACGGAAACCAGGAGGACATGTATCATGTCAGATTCACCTAAAGCTGTTTGGGACCCTGATCTTTAAGAATGAACATATATGATGACAACTGCTGAACTGTAAAATGGAATATAAAACTGAGAGACATTGTTTTATGATACCAAAGCCGTCAGCTTAGCACAGGATTTTGGAGCTGCTTTTTCAGCTCTGTAAATAAGAAATTATCTATACCAAGAGACAAGGAGACGAGTCTTCTTTACAAGGGAGCAGATGGCAGAAGCATTGGAGGCATCCTACTTCTTTCTTCTTCTGTGTAAATAAATATATTTTAAAATGCTGAACCTGATATGAAGTTTATTTCAATAATTAATGTAAGTGGTATGCACTTGGAGTCTAGGAATTCCCATAACTTCCGGGCAGTGTCCACAGAGAGATCTTGGAACAGAAGAATCCTGTGCCCTTCCAACTGTCACAGATTTTTTCATGCAGAATGAATTCATTTGTTCTATCAGCATATTTTGGAGATGCTAGAAAAATCTATAATGTAAAAACAACCAAATAAAGTATAAAAGCAACTTTCTCTATTTTGAAACCTAAGAACCCCCTCAAGTCCTTGCTGTTGTTTTTTCCCTCCACTCACCCAGCTGCTCTTTGATCTGTCTCTTCCTAAGTGGATAAATATATCTTAAATTGTTGCTAGCCCCAGGGAACTGGTCTTAGCTAGCAAGGAGATGCTTTTAGGAAATGTCACTAATGTAGGTGGTGAAAATGACAAGAAACTGTTGAGCACTGCAACAGCTTAGCTAGATCTGAGCTGAACTTAGGGCTGAAATAAATTAATGCAACATTCGGTGTCTTCTCTGGGATATTCATCCACTGAAGCTCTCTGAAATTTCCTGACTATGCCTTCTTCTCATTAGAAATTGAAGAAGAGGAACTTCTGGGGGGGGGTGGGGGGGTGGTTTACTCCCACATGCAACTTCTGGTTTAAAATACACAGGTTTGCCAAAACTAATGTGTATAGAAATGTACAGATTTGGAACTTCATTCTCTACTGCTTTTTCATATCTGTAAAATAGCATCTAACTATAATCATTCTAATTTTTTGACTAGTCATGTCAATTGGGCAAGTTATGCCTATTAAGTGCCAAAGTTTGAGTATGAAAGAAATGGAACAATTCTTTGGGATGGAGGCAGAGAGACATCCTCAGTGGCCTATGTAGGCCACTGTAGGCCACATATTACAAACATTAAGAGTAGATTTATGGTCTCTGTAGAGTGGTTAAGACCTCCAGAATTGATAGCCTAGGTAGTTTACATGATTAAAAGGGGGAACTAATGTTTCTGAAAACAGTCCAGAGTGGATAGGGTCCAAGGCCAGGCCTAGTAGGAGGTGTCCCTGCCCATAGCAGGAGCGGTGGAACTAGATGATCTAAAGGTCCTTTCTAATCCTAATGATTCTATGAATCTATGACTGCAAGACGAGAGCCTACTCCTCTGCGTCAATCAAACTGTGATCTAAAGTATCTCTGGAAAGCAGCTTAATGAAGGAGGAGACTGTCTGGAACAGTGGAGATAACTCTCAGGCATGGGTAAATCCAAGGATAGTCTGAATGCATCTTCACTTGCTGGGGTGCAGAACACCTCTCCTAGGCCTGGACCACCTCTCCTAAGAGAGACAGGTGAAGACAGGTTGAGAGAATTGGGCTTGTCCAGACCGGAGAAGAGAAGGCTCCAGGGAGATCTTGTAGCAGCCTTTCAGCACTCTTGGAGAGAGCCTAGGGTGATCTGTCCCTAGCAATGGCAGGAGGGTTGGAACTAGATGATCTGAAGGTCATTTCCAACCCTAACCATTCTATGATTCTATGATTCTATATAGGATCAACAGAGGCAGAGTAGATTGAGGCCATCAAGAAAGGTTCAGGGACCGTTTCTGACAAGAGGGTGAACAGGGACTGAAAAGGAAACTGGAAAAGCAGCAAACAAAGTATCAAACTTTGTTGATGAAAACAAAACTCATACTTCTTGCTTATGCCATAAGCAGTTCTCTCCCTGATGCTGTGTGAAAAAGCATCCTCCTTTAGAACTGCTCATTGAAATGGAAATTACTTTCTCGTTCTTCAAGGCAGGACACTACGGCAAAAGGTAACTGTCCAAACTGCTATCTTACATACTGTAAGTTACTTAGGTAAAAACACTTGCCTAATAAATGATGGGTTTTTTCCCTGAACAGTGGCATATTTTTTGACTTAGAGGATTGCTCTCTGGAAACTTGTGACCAAGTAGGCTATATTTAGAGCTAGTGTCCTTCCCCTTTATAAGTACTCTGTGGAACTCAAATGCTAACGGCTTTTTTAACATGTTGTACGTTTTCTCATTTTTTTCAATTTAAATATGCAATTTACAATTCTGTTTTTCTGTTCCAACATATATCATAAAATTAATTATTCCTCGATCCTTTTTTGAATTCTTCTAGTTTGCATATCAAGTGTTTCTCTTATTGAAAAAAAAAACCAACCAAAATTCTTGAAATCTGTTCCAGTAAAAACAAAGGAATCCTTAATATTGACTGCTCATATCTTCACACATTTCAAAGTACCACCTTCCTTTGCAGTGTCTGAACAGCCTTCCTTTAGGATTTTGCTTTTTAAAATGTTAATGACTTCTTCCTCCTAGGAGATGACTGTTTCTGGGCAAGTTTGTCAATCAGCATTGTATTTGTATAGATGCAGTATTAAACATTATTCATTTACATGGCAAATACAAGCTGTATCAATCAGTCGATCTATAGAGTTCTCAGTAATCTGTGCCTGTACTTTCTATGGCCTGAGGGAATAATATGAAAGAGATCCACGAATATTCATTCAAATGCAAATCTGAATTTCACACCACCCTCACTCATGACCCATTTGGTTTTGCTTTCCTTGAACATCAAAGCACTCAAGCAAATACATGAGAAATTGTATCCACCAAAATCTTGATGGAGGCATGTCTGACCTAATCCAGTATTGACCATAGCCCTGCTTCTAGCAGAAGGCTGGCCTACATGATCTTCCAACCAACATTTATATGATCTAATGATTCTGTGATTCTGAAGCTAAGTTCCACATACAGGCACACTTTTCCACATCCACAAAACTGATCTTTGTGCTACGTTATAGTCAATGATCAAAACCAACTGCAGGTGAATGTGTGTAACTGAATTATAGTTTCTCAGAACTGCATGTTCATTTTGACCACTAGCTGACAAACTACCTAAATATGCTAACAAACCAATATTTTTCATTAATCTGTTAAGCAAAAGGAGTTGCCATGCTTAAGAGAAGAGCAAAATAAATTTCTGCATCTTAAGAGGGGAAACAAATGATTGTTGAACTGCTACTGATTTTTGTACTACATCCATTGCTTGGGGAATATTTGATGAAAGAGTAAGTTTCCAGAAGCAGCAAAAATCTATATATTTGATAAAATACAGCCAACTAAAGGGATTGTGTGCAAGGACTTTTACTGTGCTGGAAGGAGGTTCTTACTAGGTTTTCCTAAAAATCTGAGACTGAACTTATTTAACATTTTAAAGTCTGAGTTAGGCAAGCAATATAGCTCTGTTGAAATGACATTTGTGGTGATATGAAGTTGCATTACACATCAGTAAAAAGAAATGTTGCAATATTTTATAGAAACAGGTAAATGACTCTAGAGATTGCAGTAAAGAAAATGGTTTAAAAATTAATCATTCAAAGTGGAAAGTGATGCACTGAGGGATGAATATCAAGAACTGCTTTAACACCTATGAGTCTGCTAGCTAAAAATAGCAGGAGACTTGTATGTAGCAATAGCACACATTATGACTATGTGCCTCTGCTACCTATAATGCATCAAATTAAGTAGTTCTAGTTTCTCTCAGTTTATATTTTTCAATGTGGTTTTAGAGTTTCAATTTGCATGACTAAGAAATGACTGTATGAGATGAGGTAACTAGCCAAAAATATGATCTAAACACTGCAAGTACTCATAATAAAACAGTTTCATCTAAAAAAAAATAAAAAATGCCTCTACCATAAAATGCAAGCTGCCCCCTGAAAAATAAATAAAATAAAATTTTAAATGAAATAGATGAATATACATGGCATTTTAAAAGTTCTAAAGTAGAGCTCTAGTTGCAATTTCCCCCAAGAATGTGATCTCATCTCCTTGAAAAGCACTATAACTGATATGCAGACAAAATACAATAAGGAGATGATGCTTGTGTTGCAGGCTGGGGAATATGAGATGTGCCCAGCTTTCCCTTGCACAGAAAAGTTCCAAAGTCACACAATTCTAAGCAACATAGGGTTTTTTTACCACACATTTATGTCTTGCTGGGAACAAGTCTGTTCCTGCAGAAGGACCTTCAAGCAGAAGTCTGCTATATTCTTGTGAATAGCTTTCCCAAAATATTTAACTTTCACTCCATTTCCAACTGGCAATGCATATTTACTACCTTTCCCAAATATAAAGAAATTTTGGATGATATGAAGGAGGGAAGTGACAAAGCAAATGACAAAATATATTCTCCTCATTTATCTGAGGCTACTGCTAAACATGATCATCTTGCCTCATTTCAGGCACTGTAGTGTATCTCACCTTGGTGTACAGCTGTAGAAGGCTGTGAGTCTCCCACAAATCCTGTGTCAGACCAGCCCTGTGCAGATGCTTTTATACCTTAAGCTGTCTGAAACAGCACCATATGCCTATGTCTAGGCAACTGAAATGTGTTCTTCATCCTTTCAGGTAAACTGAATGACTCTTTAGGCTCCACTGACTTTATTGCTTCAAGGGGGGGGTTCAGCATGTTAAGTCATTCTCTGGTATGTATGTGTGATATTTATATCATGCTAGCTGATACTACAGATAGCCTGGAGGCCAGGTAGGTGCCCAAGATGTCCAAAAATGGCCCTATATTTAGGTAATCTTTCCCATTGACTGCAATGGAATACAATATATACAAGCTTATATATGGATGACTGTGTTTATATGATGAAGATTGGGCACCTACAATCTGGAGATGAATTCCCAGATGTTGAGCAGGATTGGATTGCCTAACACAGGCACCTACTATCGCTTTAGATGCTGTGGAGTATCTCACTTGGCCTTCACCATGCCACACGGATAAAATTTTCTGTAAGACCTGGGTCCAGTATATGAGGTTAGTGCAGGTATGTCTCCAATGCCATAGGCCAAGTCAAACTGCACTACTGGCTGCGTGGTTATAAATCACACCAGGAGTGGCAATGCTGTGTAGAGAGACGTGCTATAGCTGCATTAGCAAGTAGTGCAGCCCAGAAAGAGTCAGATAGACTGAAACAGTTGGTGCTGAGATCCCAGCATTATTATTAAAAGTTTTTATTTTGGATTAGCTCTAGTCTGGTCCAGGGCCTGGATGCTCATTAGCAACTGGAGCAGAGTGGGTGCATGCCTGGAGTATGTCTTTCAGACATGTTTCGGTCTGAACAGAAAACTAACTAATGCACTGTCATTCTTGTGATCCCATTTGCATTTATGTGATGGAAACGAAAGTATGAGAAGTGAGGGACTTCAGGAAGAATTGTTTTGGAAGGGTGCTCCTGCTCCCGACTAAAATAGTGCTGTAGACAATCCCATGATCTAGCTCAAGTACCAAAAAAGATGTAGCTGTTGTAGCCAAAGGCTTTCTGTCTGCTAATTTGTCGCTTCCCTCCAGAGGGAAAAAGTGTGAAAATGAAAAGGAAGAGCTTGTCCTTACTGTGTTGAATTAATAAAAATGAGGTTTTTCATTAAAAGAATGCATTGTAAGTGCAACCTTATTTTTCTATGGGGAAAAACTTATCTTTAACCAGCTTTAGCTATTTGCCCTTCTCTGCAGTGTTGGAACAGAACCGTTGCTAGTAGCACAGCACTGAACTTCCATAGGGCAATAGTCCAGTCCTCTCTGATAAATGCTGTTCTCCAGTGTGGTATACAGCTAAATTCTCCCTGCTCTTAATTAGCTGCACATATCTCATTAACGAGCTTTAAATCAAAGCCAGTCAGAAGGGGCTACTGTCTCCACTTGCAGGAGGGAATATTTCCTCCCTGTTACCCTTAGAGAATCACTAAACAATCAGCAAAGGAGATTTCAGAATAATGTGTCTCCTTGTCCCCTAAAGCTATGCAAATGATCTTTTTTTATAACACTTTTCAATCTAATTGACACTTGTAATAAAATTCTGCCTGTACTGATCAATCTTACCTTAGAATCATCCCACACCATCCCTTTAAGTAGTGCCCTTCAATTAAAACTTTGAGAAGGCTGTGAAAAATGTAATAATCCACTTGTGGGGAGTGGGAGTTACTTGTTGCTCTGAGGATTTCATTAAGAATATTTAAGACTACATATTTTAGGGTGATGGCTTTGTGAAGGGAGCCTTGTGAGCTTATGAATTCCACACACCATTTAATTATGTCCAGGAGTCCATTGCATGAATTCAATGAAAACCATGCCATGGTTTCAAACAGAATATTATATCTTTTCCCTGGTTTTTTGTAACAGGCAGCTCCAGTTATCTTTTTTTGCAGCATTCTGCCACTACGTATCAAAATAATGACAGAAACCACACACTGTCAATAAGTGAAATACTGGTTTAAGCAAATAATCCAAATCACATCATTCTAGATTGATCATCTCTTGAAAAGGCCAATTAATTATTCTACGCAAGATGAATCACCACCAGCTACATCCATTTTTGGAAAAACTGGTGAAGTACATAATGGAACATTAAAAAGCCCTTCAGATAGCCAAAATAAGCTTCACAAGAGAGATAAATCATTCATTTTTATACATGAACAACATATCTACAAAAAGATATAGCAGTTCTCCAGAATGTTGGCATAGCTGTCTATATCGTAAAACATTTCTTATATCAAATGAATAGTCCTGCACACTGCCAGCCTCAGTCAAAGTGATCTCTTCCTACAGTGAAACTAGGTGGGCTTAAAACTTGAAAATTTTCCTGATGGCAGCACTAAATGAAAAATAAATATTTTTTCGCCTTATATTTAAGGTCATCTGAGGGGGTTTTTCGCACGTTGTTGAAAAAATTGCAAAGGTGTTATTAAAGAAACATGGAAATAGAAGATTAGTGCCTCCATTATTGTGAGAAACAGAAAAAAAATAGGATGTGATTGTTTATAATAAATCCTACATATCAAAGGATTGATATGTTTTATTAGCTATAAAAAGCAAATTCTGGGGTTGTACCTATTAAAGTATTGTTACCTGTGTCAGAATTTTCAGAACTTCAATTTTTATTTTTTAACCCTGTACAAATGTGTTTCTGATAACATATCTGTACAAATTCTTATTCCTTCTTTCAACTTCAAACTGCTAATAAAGCATGTTAGAGATAACCACTTCAATTCATATTGCAAGTATATATTGTAACTAAAAGCCATTTTTGTGCAGTGAAGCTTAAATGCTTAATTTACAATACATATTTATTTACTCACTGAGTAACTAAATACCCACAAAACAAACTCTGCACACATTCCTGTCTAGTTTTAGCAGGATTTGTGCTGCTAATGCATTGCAGAATGAAGGGAAATGTCTTGCCTTATCAGCACAGAGTATTTGTAAAAATGAAGTTCTTTATCAAAAAACAGATGCAGTGATTGGAAAGTTTGCTAAACCTGTCAGACAAATCCAAATAATAAATGGCAAGAGGAGATTATGAACCAATTACTCAATTATTTTTTTTGAAAGATCATTTTTTTTTCCTGAAGCGGCAGCATTGTTCAGCTCATAGAGTTGATTTGATCAAAACTACACATTTCCAAAATGGTATCAATTTGCAGAGTGGAGTAAATGTTGTAATTCGTAATCAATGTCTGGTTTTGTCTTAATTTACAGGAATCATCAGAGGTATTTCAACTAGAGGCTTTTGTTTCCAATGAAAAATTAAAGGTGTTATTTTATCAGAAATATTAGAAAAAATCAAAGAGAGGAAGCTTCACTGCAAACTGTTGTGAGACAGACCTTTGGGACAGCAGATACAATTTGTGATTGATAAAAAACATCCCTTGAATTCAATGTAAAAACCCACTTTCAGATTTGATGGATTTAAAATCTGGCACCTCTTTCCTTCTTTCCTTATGTTAAGATCCAATAAGCTTATTTGAAAAAAAAAAAGAAATGTTGGGAAGAAAGTAAAACAAGTCACCCCATGAAATCCATTTTCTCTCCCTTGTAGTATTTTTCCATCTTAAACATTGCCATAGGTATATAGGCATACAACAAAGGAATAGAGGTCACGATATGTCTTCCGAGATGACTTATGGGAGGCAATGGCCTTCAAGTAAAGGTCTTTTCCTTCTTTTTTGGAAATTCAGTTGCATTTCTGAGGCACAGGGATAGCATCTGTAAGCCAATTTACAACTGACCCAAAAGCATAAGATTGATGCACACTTATTCTGAAAGCCATACCTAAATGATCCCTAAATGGATGCCTATTTCAGGTGGCTGGATATGATTTTAGCCACTGTATGATTTTGATTACTGAAAGTAAGAAGATTTAACTTTGCTAGCCACTTAAGCTCAATAAGATATTCAAACCATCCTGTTTCTAAACTCAAATGTCTTTTATTTAATCAACTTTTTTCCCTAAAAACCCACATAAATTTTAATGCATATTTAGCATAACCATTCAGTATAACCAAGAGGAGAGAGAGCTGTGCATTTTTGGTATCTGAACAAGTCAGAAATAAAAAGATGTCAGTGGATGGCATTTGGGAAAACTCACTAAAATATGGGCATCTACAGGAGATAAGAACATGGTCCTTTCCTACTAATGGCACCATAAAAAACAAGGCTGACTGCGGACTTGGCTTACTCCTTATCTTCCAGTTGCTTTGACTGCTAAACTTTAAAAAGCGTAACAAACTTTAGGGCAGTGGGAAGCATAAGCAAGTCTAAACTCAGTTTTTTCCCAATTATGTTGCTGCATAACATTGCATGAGAGAAAATTCAAAGGGCCTTCAGCTGCTCAGTGCAGATCTCTGGATCACGTCAGTCTCCCTGGTGAAGACCAGCAGCTTGAGTGATTGCGGGAGTCAGCTTATCATAGGGTGGGTATCTAAATAACATCAGAATAACTGAACTCTACAAACGCCAATTTATCTTTCCATTATCTATAAAGAGACCCTACAGTCTCTGGCTCAGATACTGTCATCGACATTTTAGATGTCTAAAATAAGGTTTGATGAATCATGTCCTGCGAGTCTCAGAAAAGAGTTGACTTTCTTGTCCCACACGCATCCAGCCCTCTGAATAAATCAGAAAATGAATCAGAGTTCACACCACAGGCCATGATATTTCTTAGGCACCTGATCAACCTTTACTATGCATGCTCAGTAATGCCATCACTTGGGAATAGGTGAACTTCACCTTACAGGTTTTAATTCATTCAGTGTAATCAGTTTCTGTCTCTAACTTACTGAAATAACACTTGTTCATCTCAGAAAACATAATCAATTGTACTGTTCACTTTTTATTCCAATCCAGGGGATTTTCTCAGATTGACCAATTTTTAAACCTTGTTTCGGCATATCAAGAATAAACGTCACTCCTCAGGTTACATACAACTACAGGACAAGGATGTCACCTCTGATTATGATTGGTGTGTAGAAAGGCATATAGGATTTACAAAGGTAGATGAGGAGACCAAAACCAGAGAGTCTATAGCTTGGTAAGCAAGTGACTTCTTCAAGGACCATCAAGTTTGTCACTTCTATAATCAACAAACAGAAGCAGGAGACACAAAGCTCTGGAAGCCTCGCTAACTAACAAGCCTATATATGGGAAGCCTCACTAACTAACAAGCCTATATGTGGGAAGCCTCACTAATATATTCCATGTGGAGGAAAGAATTGCCCTCCACACTGGGAGGCATCTGCCCTCTGCTTTCATAGAATTATGGAATGGTGACTGAGATCATTCCAGGCTCTCACAGATACTTACAAGTTTTCTGCCCCATTGCTGATAATTCCCTCAGCCTCTCCCTCCCCCCTTATCTGCCCTTCTTCCCCCTTATCCACTCATCTGCTTTTAACTCACATACTGCCTCTCCTTCTTGGATTTCAGGCTCTTCACATTCTAGGCGAAACTGTAGGAACCTTTTGTGTCCCAATCTTCTCTTTGGCCCACTATGTAAATCTGGTACAGAGGAAAAAGCAAGCAAAGTATTTTCTTGTAGGCAAGGCTGAATGCATGAAGGAGACTGAAACTTCTTCCATTAGGAGACTGGTCGTAGACAGCTAGCAGCACTCCTCATGTCTGGCATATGTCACACTTTTGTATATTGGCTTTTATAGTTACATGTAGAGCAATTTGTAAGGATACAAATCAGTGAACTATCCCACTGGGTTAAAGAAAACAGATTTCAGAGGTCTGTGTGCTCCTGCACAAGGTTTTTCCCCAACATCACTTTGCGCCTGGCTCAAAGTCCACTGGAGGCAGCAGGAATCTTTCAGTAAGAAGATCTGGGATCAGCTGTGGCAGAGGAAAAACCTTTGTTTGTATTCTAAATCATAACATTTTACAAGGCTGAGAAGTATATAACAATTTTAATTTGTTTTCAGAGGACAAGTTGATTTTGCATTTTTCTTAGAATATTTTTTGCATATTGCCTTAGAACACTGTGCTCATTTCTATAAGTCATATATTAAAACAGCTCTTCCCTAATAATATAAAAGTTGTAGAAAATATGCATATGAGAATTTGTAATTAAGTACTCAATTTGAGCACACTTACAAATGCCAGAGGTAATGATTCTTAGAAGTTTATTCGAAGTAAGCTTTTCATACTACAAAAAAGGAAAGTAATACTGCGACCAAACAAAATTAGAAGCATGAATCAGATTAGCCCTTTGTTTAGTTTTCCACCAAACACCCAGTTCAATAAATCACCTGCTTGGCCTATACATTATGCTTACTGCTTTTCCTCTATGTACATCGGCATAACAGTGTGCCATAAACTTGATATATGCAAAGTGAGTCGATAGATATTTTAAAAAGAGAAAAGAAAAATGAGAGGTTTTTTACTGTTTTAAATACAGTACTGTTTCCACAGGATATTTGGTTAGAAAATAAATCCTGGTTGTAGCAGTGCAGTAGGAGCAGGCTGTAAATTCCTGCAATATCCTGGTCCTGCAGGTATGGTCTGTTACTGGCTGTCATCCTAAGTGCCAGGGCAAACTTCAGGTTTTGAAATGTGAAAGCTAAACTGTGATTCCTTTAGGTACACCTGAAATGACACACTTACACTTTCCTTTAAAGTTTTGTATATGTAGCATGTTCTTATCTATCTCTGGTCTCACTGGTAAAGCTGGTCCATGACTGCTCTACCAGGAAATCCTTTCACAATGACCAGCATGTCACATTTCTCCTGCCTTGCAACAAAGCCTTGTACAAAGTCCCACATGTTTCAGCTCATACCTTTTTCCAAAATGCAGTAAATCTATGTATGCATCTTCATGGTATGGTCTGCAGGCAGCAGGAGTCTGAGGCAGCCTGACTCACACTGTTCAAAGAAAGAGAGAGGTGAAGTAGTACCAGAATCAACACTGCAGTCAAAAGCAAAGAAAATCTGTTTTCATTCCCCAAGCTTCTAACAGTGAAAAAATTACGAAGACCTCCAATTTGACTGGCAATAAGGGGAGTTGATAAATGAGTGCCTTTAACCATCTCAAGGTAATAATAGTGGATAAACAAATGAATAAAGAAATAAGAATTAGTCCTTGATGCATCATTGATTAGATCCCTTGTTTCCTGGCTCTATTTCTATGTTTTTTATGGTATCTCTAAACAGCTGGAAACAATAGTAGACAGAACCTAAATAAAAACTGGAATGATGAATACCTTGGTCTTTTCAACCAAATTCCCACCTTTCGAAGCTGAGACTTAAAAACTGCTTAGCACGGGATATATTTTATTTACAAGTACTCATTTTTTTGTATGACAATACTTTTTTTGCTGATATCAAAACTATTCTTAGTAATTGGTTCTGACATAACTTTAGCTGGAAAGGTACCAAGGTGGATCTTGATAGTGTAAGGCAGCAAAATACTTTCAGGCTTGCTAATATTAGTAATATTTGCTATAACTCACTATCAGCTATCATTCACTATTCATAGCAGTGATACATTGTTTATGTAGAACATAGGAAATCCTTAATCTGCATTTGTCAAAGGAGGAACATACATGGTGATTTTGCATGTCTCAGTTTAAGGACTTTGGATTACAAAAGATTCTTTGTCTCACATGCTTTTCACAAATGTTTGAGAGTAGATTTAGCTTTCATTCTGTATATAATTCTTAAACAATTAATCCTAGAAATCCTTGACAATATGCACCCTGTGTTTTCCTGTTAGCTTTATATGTAAAGTGTGTCAAGAGACAGATACTACAAAAAAAAGAGAATATTCTCCTACTTTCTAATATGCCTTTTGACTTACTGAAGATATTTATAACTTGAAAGTAGAGTATTAAGAGCCCAAATATGCTCTCTTTTATATAAGCATTGTGTCAACATTACTTTTTTTGTTAACTACATTATGTTTATAACTCAGATGCACAGCTTTTCTATCAACCAGCCAGAAGTTTCTTGTTTTTCAAATGGGATAGCTGAGAAGCTATTCCATCTTGCCTTCGTCCTGACTGGGAATAGAAGCCAAGCAGAAGTCAAGCCTGCGAAGGAGCTGATCTGTGTGTTGCCTTAAAATGGGCATGCTAAATCTTGGTATGACTGCTAATGATTTTTTTTTTAACCATTTGACTTCAGAAAGCCCATAGCAAAGCCTGAACGTAGTCTTCTTCTATCTTGCAGTACCTTCTTGTCAACTAAACATTTACAGGCTACAGGTGCACAGACAACAGCTGTCCTCTGGTATTCTTTGCTGAAGTGGAAAACTGAGCCTCTTAACAAGTCATTGCTTGTATTACATGATTTTAACCTTTGTAACATAATACATAATATTAATGTGTATTTCTAAGACTCCTTGTTGGTGCTTCCTTGGTGAGCTTGCATTTGTCAACATGTATTGATTCATACAAACTAATATTTATAGCCCTTCAGTTCCTTCAGGACCAGAAGATGATGTAGTCATGCAGTCCATTTAAGATCTGAAATTAGTCCTTTCTTATGTGATAACTTTGGTCATTGTGAACAACTTGGAAGACAAATTTTCTGGCTTCTGATCTTAGGTCTTGTGTCCAAAACTCTCTGCCACGAATGAGACATTTGCCAGAGTGCTGCTCTGCATACAAACAAATGAGTTAATTTATCACAGATGTCAATCTCATTCCTATCTATAGTGTTAAATTTTTGTCTTAAAAATACAATGTTTGTATGCAGATTATTTGCTAATATTGTATAATATTTAACAATACTATAAACTGAGAGCCTTAAAATATACTATAGGGATGCTGGGGATGGACTATTCATTATGAACTGTAGGGATAGGACAAGGGGTAATGAGTTCAAACTTAAACAGGGAAAATTTTGATTGGATATAAAGAAGAAATTCTTTACTGTAAGGGTGGTGAGGCACTGGAATGGGTTGCCCAGGGAAGTTGTGAATGCTCCATCCCTGGTGGCATTCAAGGCCAGGTTGGACAGAGCCTTGGGTGACATGGTTTAGTGTGAGGTGTCCCTGCACATGGCAGGGGGGTTGGAACTAGATGATCTTAAGGTCCTTTCCAACCCTAACTATTCTATGTTTCTATGTGAGCTATGAAAATGAACAAATCACAAAAGTACAGTATAGCAGATTCTTAGTGGCACTGTATATTGTTGCTAGTATTATGATATACTAGGTGGGCTGGGCACAAAACTGTCTGAATAAGCAAAGGACTCCATATTCTAATTTTTTTTTCATGTATTTGTATAAGGCAAAAGACTATCAATTATACATTCCAAATGAAAAAATATGAATATTGTTAGTGAAATAATTTTTAAAACATGAGATCTTGTTGTCTAATATTGCCTAGATTCTCAGGTACTTGCCATTTTATCTTTCAGTCAGCCAACATGAGCCAAAAAGTGGCCTAAAGGCTTAGATGTTCCACTAGTTACTCCAGCACAATCTAATCTGTGACCTCTATCCCTTTGGTTTTTATAATGTCCTTATAAAAACATAGTACATTTAAGTATGCTTAAAGTGCTACTGGCTATAATTAAAGTTCTGTCAGCCTTTCCATTATAAATCCCTCTTTTCAAGGTTTAATATCTCAGCGGTTTCAATTCCCACTGGGTTAAACTTGATACAGAAGCTGTCAGCATGAATGCAAATCCTTTGCACCTTTAAAAATATTCTCAATTCATAAAGTTGCTAGTTTTTATTGAGTCCTACAGTCTGGAAAAGTATTTCTGATTAACTCCCCTCCCAAATTCTCTCACACTGTCTTGTTTCATCTTACATGAATCGAGAAATAAATGTGTCCTAACTTTGAAATGCAGAAACACACTGATGGAGTTTCCTTTTTCCTTGTTCTAGGCTATAGGTTGAGTGCAGCTTCTACCTGTATTGGAAACTGCTGACTTCAATTTAGAACCCTGAACTCTTCCAGAGTGCATCTGCTAGGATTTGGAAAGCAAAAGTTAATTACCTTGCCCATAAAGTAGTATTGCTCATATCTATCTTTCCCATCTTGATTTCTTAATACCAGACTTCATTTGCTAAACCTTTGATTAGAGGAAACTAGGTGACTTTTGGAGCAGTTAGCAGATACCATGTTTAATGAATTTGTTGGTTGGGGCATAAGTCTAGAGCTGCTCAATACCACTCTGGTTGACCATCTTCTACTTTAAGTAATGCAAGTTGTATTTCCAGATGTGAAGGAGAATGACCACTGATGGTCTGCAATATCAGGAAAAGAATATCCTGAAAGCTGAAATGATTCATGCAGAGTACTTTGGGACTGGCCAAGACCATAAAGAAAATAATTGCCAACAGTTTGATGGTCTTTTAATTTTATTGATAGCAATCTTTCAAGTTGTTATGGCATATTACCAGAAAAAGCATTGGTGCTTCCCTATTTAGCACAAATAAAAAGTGGTAATTCTCTTCTGGGTTTGTTCACCTACACAGACTTTCAAACAATTCATGCCTTAATCAAAAAATATTGCACCAGGACTTCCTGATCTCTTCCATTCTGTATTCTTAAACTTTATATTCCTGAACAGCAACTCTATTTTACCCTCTCTCCTCCTCCCCTCTTGGCTTGTAATTAGGGCATATTTCTGGAAGTGGTGGCTATTTAAGGGACTGAAGATCTCAGAAGTAGGAGGACTTTGGTCATACCATTCAGGGTGACTGCTTAAACTTTGCACTATTACAAATAAAGGACTATCTGTCTGTCAAAGTTGAGGATGTAATTTCATGGTTTCGAGATTAGTTTCACAACCAGAAAAAAAAAAAAAAAAGCTGAATCTGCAACATGGATATCACATACCCAGATTCTAAAACATCATTTTTCTCTGGTGTTTCCAATTGGCTACCCGTGTCATGCCAGTGAGCATGAATCCTCCTCCTCTGAATCCCATTCTCAGCAGTGTCCACAGACACACTGATGCACCAGGATTCATGCTGTCTGTGTAAAATTAAATTCTAGCATTACAAAAGAAAGAAAAAAAATCCCTCTTGGTGTATTTATATATATGCCTATATATATACGCACAATTGTGAATACACCTTGATATGCACATACATATTTATACACACATACTTTGAAATATACTTTGCCTTTGAGTTTATTTATGCTGTGGCAGATCAGAAAATGGAAAACTGAAATACTGTCAAAATAACTCAGATAGTACTGTTTATGAGCAATAGCAGGGAAAAAACCCGCAAGCCGTTTATCGCAGAAGCTTTCCATTAGGTCTGAAATAGACTTCAGTGCTAAATACCACCTGGGAACAAAGGAGATAGCTATTTTCATTCCTTACTAGGACCCCCTTCTTCTCTACAAGAAAATGCCTACTTTTTCTTTCAGAGACGTTTGTGGTGGGCTAACCTTGGATTATAGCCAAACTCCCACCCAGCTGCTCACTCTGCCTCAAGAGCAGGGGAGACGGGAGAATACAAGATGAGAAAGCCTGCAAGTTGAGTTGAAACATGGCAGACTGCTTCCCAATTATTTGTTGTGGGTAAAACAGACCCAAGTGTTGGGGATAGTTAAGTTATTGCAGAACAAAGTGTTGTAGTAGTGGGAAACAAAAGAGACAAACATTAAAACAACACCTTTCCCATGCTCAGCTTCACTCCTGACTCCTGTACCCACCTCCCTGTGCAGCGCAGGGGGATGGGGAGTGCAGAGAGGTTGTGGTCAGTATGTAGCAGCTTCTCTCTGCCAATCCTTCCCTCCAGAGCTTTTCTTCTGCTCCAGCTTGAGCTTCCCACAGGCTGCAGTTACTTCCTTCCTACAAACCCTTCTTTTCCTCATGCCTTTATGCTGTTTTAGGTACAATGGTTGTGGAACTCAAGAGCTCCAGGCTTCAAGGAAAAGTGCTTCCAGGATATAGCAAATAGCAACAAAATCCATCTGTGATATTCTTGTTACCATGCAGTTCTAAAGAGGAACCAAGGCAAGCATGATGGAGTAAAGCAATGAAAATAACCTCTCGTCTTCCTAATACACCACAAGGTGCAGAGACATGTTTTTATTTCTACAGTTAGTTTTCTAATGCAAACTGATTTGCAATGAAATTTAAAAATGGGCAATTGATTTTAATCTGCTTAACCCAGTCATTGTTCTCATAGTTTAATTATTGTTTTCATAGTTTTATTATCATTTTCATATTGTTTTATTAATACATATAGCTGGAAAGAGCCATATTTCAATTAAAAATTGTCATTTAGGTGTGAGATGCATCGAGAAATGGTTGAGAAGAGAGTTTTCTAAATGCTTGGGAAACATGCTCGTTTCAACAAAGTTATTTTCATACAGAAAAGCAAAATGTTAGTGGCAGTGTCCAGAAAGTCCACATAATGAACTATGTATAACTAGAATTACTCTTAATACTAAACCCTTAATACTGCAACATTGGTTTCCCTGTCAGTTTAGTCCTTTATCTGCTTTGCCTGGAAATAGTTGACTGCTATAAGCACGTAGGTGGAATATATCAATAGTGATGTAAGGCCTTAACAGTGTAAATAATAGTTCTATTTGCACAGGGAATAAAGAGATTATCAGTTGGGCAGTGGTATATAGCTTTATTCTGAACTAGCTCATCCTTTGGGATTTCACTTTTCTCGCTATCACTTCCTATAATATTTTGTTATTTACTGTGATATTGAGTAAAACAACAAGTAGCAGGAATCCCATGGAAAGTCATTTGTTATGCTTTTGTCATGTTACCATGTTTCTTTTTTGTGACTTTCTTAGATCTGATATGTATCCACAATTTTGACTAAAACTATAGATGAAAATGCAAGGACCACTTGTTTGCAAAAACCCTGTAGATTTTCTTTTACTGCAAATCAGGATGTTTGATGCCATTTCCTCCAGTTATAATTCATAAGCCAAAGTCAAGGATGTAGTATGCAGTTATATAAATTATCTTTTTTGAAAAATGATAGGATACTTTCTTAGAAACCAAAGATACTAGATATTCCTGGATAAGAATTTGAACTAGCCTCCTTTGTGGAGCCCAGGTTAGCTCAGGTTAGCTCTGGAGTAGCACTGGTAATAGAAAAATACGCAAGAGATGAAAAGATGCACATGCCATAAAACAGTATGGAGTAAAAAAGAGTCAGAAAGATGGTCAGGCCAGTTAGAACTAATCTGAAATAAAATATGCAATCAAGAAAAGTTCAGTGTCCTACTTTTGTGAAAGAAAAGTTGAATGTGAAGTGTTTCTTTTGGTCTAGTTCAAGTACAGCCTGGCACCAGAGTACATAGGCACTTTGCTCAGAAGCCTACAGCTGTTGTGCTTTTCAGTTTGGTTTAGTTGAGTTCTTTTGTCATTCAGGTGCACTGCCTTATTGAACTAAATCCCCGTGTATTTGGAAGTCACTGAAAAGAGGCTACATTTGTAGGCAGTCTAACTGTGCTTGTTATTGTTTGTGACTTGAAGTGGATTTGTAAGATGGTGGAATAAAATATTAATGAAAATGCATTGGAAATGTGTTAAAGCAACCATTTCTGAAATACTAAAAAGAGAGCTTTTTTTGAGGGGGAAGGAAGTACTTTAGTTTTAGTTTTTAAATATATTTATATACATATAAATACAAATATACACACAAACAAGGCACGTCCTTCCAGTGATACTTTTTAATGCACCCATAGAAATCCAGCTGCAATCACAGAACCTTGTAATAACTTTTTTATTTGTTCAACAGATTAATTTTCTGATCTACAAATAATTTAATGATGATCATAATATGTGGGAATAATGTCCTATATCAAACACACTGTATTTTTGTAAATCTCTTTCATATTGGCAAGATCTAACAAAGATGCATGTTCCTATTACGGGATTTACACAATGCTAAATATTTTTAGATTGATTTCAGCAGAAGTACTCAGAGATGACTCTTTCAAGAGTCTCAAGAGGATCTAGGTTAGCATTAATTTTATACAAATGAAAATATACAGCAAATGTAATATAATTTGAACATTTAATCTGTTTATCTTTTAACCTTTATGAAATGATAGACCTTGTATTTTCAGTGTAATAAATGATTTGCAAAAATTCTTCCCTGATGTATATCTAAGATTTATTTTCTTATAGCAATTGGTTCTTCTAAAATAACTGTATCTCTCTCAAAGAAATGGTGAAAAGAAGAGTAACATGAAGGAAATGGTCAAATGATTGCACATAGACTACTGCTGCAGCTAGGTTTTTCTGTTGCTTACAAATAGAAGTGTATTAAACTAGAATAATGCACATCAAATGACCTAAACCTCAGCTCCATCTAACCTTTTTATTTCAACTCAGATCTAAACATTTGTCTTATGAGATAAGATACACAGTAAGACAAGGGCATGTCAGCTCATACAAAACCCAGCAGAAGGAAGCTCTGTTTTGATTTGTGAGGTTTTGGGATTTGAATTAAGTTAGCAGGTATCCAGTAAATGTAACATTTCTCCTATGCTGTCTTTTCTCATATCTGCATTTTCACAGTGTAATTTTCATGTACTAGAAAATAAAGCAGAAAGTTTTTTTGAGGGGACCAGGCAATGAGACCAAGTATTTATGTTCTGATCTTGGATCAGAGCTCAGATGAATTTCCTAATTCCCTTCTTGTCCATGTTATTGAACGCCTCAACCAAGGCTATGCAATGCACATCTGGGCTCTCAGCACACTTATGGGTAGAGGAAAGCCAGGGTAAAGCGGTGATTGTTAACTGTATTCTTTCTGTAACATAACTAGATCAACGTGAAGTCATGGGCTCTGTATTCCTAAGAAATGGAACAAAGGATAAAGTTTTCAGTTCTCCTCTGAGACACATTTGAGCTGTTTGGGACAGATGAATTAGCACTCAACAGCTGAGATAAAGTCTGTCTGCTCAGAGCTCTTCACTGGGCTGTGCATTTTCTGGGGGCACATATGGTCAGTGTATAAGGAATAACTAAGTGCCTCACCTCTTTTGGTGTTTTTGTATCTGTACCTTAGATCTGGCTGTAGAGACTTTGATATATAACACTTCTAATAAGTTGACATGACATACTAGGGCATGATCTTATATTCTCTGTATAGAAGAGTGTGGTGATTAGGATTTCTCTAGTGAATACAGTCTGTAGAACTGTGCTTCTAATACTTCTATCTACTGATCCTGTGTAGGAAACCTGAATGCTGCCTAATTCCCATATAAGCTGAAAGTGGAACAGGTGTTCTTAGATCTTAAAACCTTGCATGGTTTCCATCTAATCATAACACGGCTTATAACCATGATGGCACAGCATCTCACTGGTATGTCCAGAAGATCACTGTGCTCATAATTCTAGATCAAGTGTTTCGTAGTTAAGAAAGTCAAGGTTTTTGACATTTTCCAGATAAGACATGGTAGGAGACAAAAAAATTGAGAAGATGGTTGTCTTCATATACCCTTTGAAGGCAATTTGGTCTTCAAATTGTGTTTGCAATAACACTGAACACATAAAGACACTGATGTATTTTAACACTGTTGCTAGAAATCATAAACAATTTTTGTTGTTCTAACTCTGAGATAGAAAAGAATCAGCTAACTTGTTTTGTTTGCCCTCAGGTCATGATAAAGTGTTGTAAGGCTCACAAAATTAAAAATGAAAATGAAAATTAATAAGCATCTTCTGCGCTTCCAGAAATTCCAGAAATGTTTCTTTTCACCAGCCTGATTTTTACTGTGCATTTGTTCACTTAAATGCCTCTCTGACATAGTGCTTCACAGCTTCATAGTTGTGGCTACATTTTTTCTGCAAGGCTCAAGGAAACTGCAGCTGCAATTTTTATTGTAAACTGCAGCAAAGCATAAGGTTTGGGTTACTAATGAAACCACACACAATTTACTAAGAGAGAAAGAGGCAAGAAGCAAAGCTTCCTGGACACAAAGACTCTGTTCCTGGTTTAATTAAAAGAGTAATAAAGGAGTAAGAACATGTTTTAAAGAGAAAACAAAGGAAAACCATAACAATTCAAAGGAAAAAACATGGTATAAGTTAACAGGCATAAGAAGTAAAACGGCTCAGGACCCTTTTTTAACCAGAACCTTTTTTAAACTCTTTATGGAATGGAGTCCTCTTTCATTGCACAAAAATTTCCTCAAGACAGCAGATATTTTTCCTTAAGTTGAAAAAAAGAGTGTTCCATGTGATAGTTACTTCGTGATACTCTTGGATTCCAGTGCGCAACAGGAACAAGGGCCTTATGGTAAGCTGCACACATATAATTAAATGCAAATTTCCTTTTTGTTACAGTGAAATCACACAAACATTGTGTGAGACATGAACGTACAGTTTTGCTTTGCATTTCACAAAGAATAATTAAAAAGCCAGTAGTATGAGGTATCTGTTTTTTGACAAAATATTTTGCAACTCCTTTCAAGTTTATATTAAATGCTTATGATCTGTTGCTATTAATTGTCCATGGTCTGCAAATTAGGAAAGATATTTTATTGGCATAAAATTAATTATTCTCTGAAAATTAGAGAAATAGTGAGAGATATGGCATCTTGAATACTGGCCTCTCATTGTGTCCTCCTTGGTGTCTTACCTGAGCTCTCTGATTCCTGTTTCTTTAGACCAACAGATCTTCCTCAGAGAAAGTAACTGTAGACAGGCACTTTATTTTTGCATTTATTGTACTTACCTTGCCTTTGTTACAATTTTGAGAGTATGAGCACTAAAACAAATGATTACAGTGTTAGTAATGTGATTATAACATCTTCACTTTTCCATGGTGTGTGGATTACGTACATTCTTTGACTTGTGTAAATAAACAGTGAGGTGTTGTACCTTTAGCTCTCTAAGCTAACAGTAGTTTTTTACTATTGAGTAAACGTACAAACACAAAAAGTTAACTTGAAGTGGCTGGTTCATTGTTAAGCATTTGCATCTTAGCATTTTTCATTGGCTTGTTATGTGTGTGCACATACACTCGAGGCTTTTCTGCCATTGCTCTTTTCAAACTGACTAACCAGCCAAAGATTCAGATTCATTTAAGGTCGTTCTTTTAAGCAGGTGATTAATCTTGGAGTCATGCTTTTCTTTAGTGCAATTCTTTTCTGTTGGTCTTCTACATGGAAAAACAAAACAAAACACAGCTCATAACTTTAAATTTATTTTGCTTAACAACCTCCAAAAAGCTTTCTCTGTAGGCTTTTTCTTCTAAGGCTTTCCCACACTGTCTCTGGACCCATGCTCTGCTTCATCATTCTTTTCCCAGTCTCTGAATCAACCCCTTCATGTTTGTTTCAAAACATGAATCCTGGTACAATTTCACACATCAGGAGACTGAATTCTTGAGCAGGCCTGGTGAAGTGAGAGGGAGAGGGAAGTAATCAATGACATGAATTTGTCTCTAGCAGCTGTTTTCAATGAAGATGAGTATTCATGACCACAACATGTCAGAGTGAGAGCAGGGCAATGGAGAGGCCACCAACTGCTTTAACCTGAGTGCTTGAATATAATGCTGTGCAGATGTTTTCCTGACCTAGAGACAAGCATATCCACTGCTGCGGGGACACTGCAGCGGCAGCATATGTTAGCCATGGACTGCAAGACACCACTTCAGCTACTTTGGATTCCAGGTGTATAAATCTGTGGGATTAGTGAGGGTGGAGTGAATTTCCTTCCCTTGCTGGTGGTTTGAAAAACCACTTTGCAGGCTTAAGGAGAATAGGCATTTAAAAAACAGGAAAGGAATTGTGAGTGTTATCATACTTCTGACCATTCTGTTCAAAATTAGTTAATTAAACTCCAGAGATGAGGAAGACCTATTGAAACGTTGGGAACATTGACCTTTTCCTTTCATTGTCACCTTATTTTAAATAATTCCAGGTTTAATTAACTGACTTGGAATGAATTGATAAAGGGTTACTGTCACTTATATTTTCTCTTCTTTCAGATGAACTAGTTCTGTGCACTTTCTGTAGCCTCCTATGTTCACCCTAATTATTAAAGTGAATAGTTTTAAATGCTGGATTTTTACTTTTAAATACCTAGCAACTGTCTTATTAATATAATGGGAAGCATTTGATAGGGTAAATCGTACATAACATGTATATAAACACACATATACGTGCAACTATATGATGGTCTATAACACTTATCTAGATCTATCTAGATCAGTAATTTTTAAAAAGTTAAGGGTTTTGTTGAAGTTGTCCATAAATGTACAGAAAAAGTGTTGACATTGATATTTTTTATCATGAATTATAATAAGACCTCATGAAGATTGAAAAATTCCAGGTTCTTAAGCCAGGTGAGAATTCTAGCTCAAGATTTTGTGAGTTGAGAAGGACCTTCAAAATACCTGAGGCAAGAATTCAGTTATGTTTGTCAACCACAGGCTGTAGTTACAACTTTATCAGAAAAAAAATCAGTGTCTTTCTTTTTAACCTTCCCATTCTAAAACATTCACTGTAGTCTTTAGTTGGGAAGACAAGGAATGACTGAGAAATGGGAAATTCATTAATCTTGAAGAAGTGAAAGAATATCTTCGCAGAACACATGAATGATGCAGCCTTGGGATATTGCGCTCTGAGACTAGCACAGCTCTGCTGGCCAAAAAACATCTAGGGTAGTAGTAGCAGCACAACTCTATTTCTTGTTTAATATAGTTCATTTTTCTTATTGAGAGACTATAAAGTGCTGTTAAGCTGTTTTCACTGGTATAAATAATATGCACAGGCCAACTGTTCACAGGTAGGGATCCTGGTATCGTACACTGCCAAAGTGCTCATAATGTAGACTTGGCCTTAGGCACCAAAATAAGTAATACATCATCTGTTACTGAAATCCACAGTAGAGACTCTGTGGAATATCTTAGTCTGAATCTCTAAGGTCAAGCAGTATCTTCATTTTGCGGGTCATGGATAAGACCATCGCAAAGGATGTACTCAGAGCCAACACCCAAAAAAGATCCAAACCATATAGCTTCTCCTAAAGCTAGATGGTCCATTCAGAGTAAAATTGTGTGGCCTTGTGTGAAAATGTGCAGCACAGACCTCTTCCCAGTACTTATGGTGGACATACCTTTAAGATGCCTGGCTGCTCAGGGAGGTTGAAGCTTACAAAACCGATTCATATGCATACGCAAGAAATGTATAGACTACCAGATCTGAATGTCAGATCTGTTACATTTTCACTGAGTATACTGATTTTGTAGTGATGTGAACTGGATTCTTTCAATGCACATTCAATAAAAAGTGCTCTGTACATTTTTTTGTGCTTTGTCTGCACTGCTATAAGAAAAAAAAAGAGGACATCTCCCTGGCCCTAGAGCCGAATGGCATAAACTAGACATCACTCACACTGCTGAGAGCTAGATGTCAGAGCTGAATGTCACTCACAGTGCTCAGAGATGGCACCCTGCAGAGCAGGCTGGCCATGTCCACATTATACAGCCCTGCGTTTTCCCTTGGTTTCATGATGCCCCTTAGGCCACGAACCAGGATTTTTGTTTATGTATCGATTTGTTTTCAGTACAGAGCACCAGAGTTACTGTGAAGGCTGTTGCACCCTACAGACAAAAGAAAAGTGAGGAGCATGAAGCTGAAGGTAAGTGGGATATACAGAGGTGTCTGAAGGTGCAAAGCCTGTTAATACACTGTGGTAGAAAGATAAAGGGATTCAAACAGATCCAGTCTTGGCCAAGCTGCTTCTGAGGTTGATATCTAGAGTAAACTATTCCTCAGTGGTGGACGGAAGAGAAGTAGTTTGAGTAATTGGAAACGTATCTGAAAGACAGGTGACAATCTAACAGTGCGGGCAGAGAGCAGCTTGCCTCTGTCCCTCTGTTCCTGGGCCCTCTTTTATTTAGCTATACAGCCACAGCTTATCAGCACAGTAGTCAAGATTTCAAAAAAAACCAACATCCTCCTCATTTTCTTTTTCTTTGTCTTCACTCTCTTGTTCTTTTTGAATATATGTATATGATAGCATGTGTGTACATGTATATAACTATGGTGACTGCTACATGTAATACCATATATATGCATACAATTATGTATGTATATGTTAATGTATAATATGTATAATGTGTAATTTGCTGGATTACTTTGAACTGTCAAATAAAGGTGGTTGTGTTTATTATTCATGACTCAGAAAGGCAAAGAAATAGCCTAAGGAAGGGCAAAGAAATAGCCTAAGGAAGAGCAAAGAGAAATGAAGAGCTTACAGAAAGCACGTCTCAATTTTATAGATGGGGATTTCAAAACATACTACTTGCTTTATAGTATATCCATATCGTGAACCATCAATTACAATAGTCAAGAAAGTGATACCACATCTAAATGACATAGAACATTATTATCTGACCTAAAGAGCTATGAGACATAACCTCCATCAAACCTGCTATTATTATCACTTTGTACTTTCTGATCACACAGAATGGATTCTCTGTCTCCTTGTATAACTTGCAGCAATAATTCTGTAATTTTGTGGTGTCATTTGCTCTACCTCATTTGCCTGATGAAAGAAAACAGAAAACCAACTTCATTAAACAGTAAATAAAACTCAGGATGAAGACAAAGCTTCTTGTATGGATGCTGGTAATTAGTTTCTTGTTACAAATGAATGTTTTGAAGGAATGGCTTAATTATTAGGTTTGGGGTTGGGATTTCTTTCTCCTTTTCTCTCTAATATTTTTCTGGTTGTGAATACTGATGGGCTTTGAGGTTATAAGAACTTCTATTCTGCACCTTTGGCCAGTGTTGCAAACAATAATATTATGATTTATTCTTTGCTGCAGTGCTTAGCAGCTTTGGTTGCAATGCATTCAGGGAATGTGGTTATGTGCAACACAAATTAAGTCCTAATCATGACAGGGATTTATGAGTCTTGGAATGGAATTTAGTTGCCTAAATACGGTTATTCAATGACCTATTATGCGCATAAGGTATCTTTCTTGACATCCACATGCTAGTCTTGTAGGTCCTATGGCTTATCTGACAGCCTAGGTGCCTCTCTTGCCCATTTGAAATAGCAAACTGCTATTCTTAGATTCCTAATCACTCCTCATGAGTATTTTTTATATTCTTAAAATTAGAAGAGTAAAGATTAATCTATAACGCAATATTATGTACAAAGCTTCAACTAACTTGAGACAAAAGGAGTTTTTCTGTACAGCAACTCCCTCACAAGGGAATCCTGAATTCAACAAGGACATCTTCTGGATATAGCTGCATTAAAATGTCCATCTGAGTTGGCCAGAATCATGGAAGATCAGCTGCAGTATTAGTTGGTAACCAAACTTCAGAAATTAATTGTGAAATAGGCACAAAGAGAAAGGCAGTACTGGTTTATTTTGCTGTGAAGATACAACTGGCCAGTGCTGCTTCCTTTTCAGGCAGAACCACACTGAATGTTAAGGAAAGAAGAGACTATCCATCCCCATGTACTCGATCTCTTCTTCTGTTCTGCGTCTCTTTCCTCTGCCCTAAGGGAAGTAAGACATTTCTGCACTTTCAGCTTTATTTTAGGAGTGTCTCTTCCTTGCTAAGAACTAAAGTGTTCAAAAGCACAGCAGCAGGCAAAAGGCTCCAGGAAGATGCAGTATCTGGAGCAGTTGCAATACTGTTAGAGCTGTATGAAACTTTGATTCTTGGCTTTGACAGAAAAAAAAGAGGACTTTAAAATGTTATTTTGAGTCTGTATTGTCTCAAATTTATATATACTCAATATTTCCTGACCAGAAGAACGTCTTTGCTGGAGCAGTTTTCCTCTAACTGAAATAGTCCATGCATATCTAAATAAAGGGATTAGGCAATTTTAAGGAAGATCTTCAGTCTCAGCGGCTTCTTGGACAGAAACAGTACTGCCAGCGGGAGATAAGATTCCCAGCAGGTTCCTGGTGACCTGGCCCTATTAACTAAGTTGTAAAATACTGTGATTGGGAGATCAGAGTCTCTCTTGCGGAGGAAGTTCTGTTCTGAAGGCTAATTAGTCAGTCATCAGGGGGGAACTGAGGCGCCCAACCTTCTGCTCAAGCATCCCAAGAATTAGCTTGGCAGGTTCATTCTTATTCTTTTGGATCCCTCAATCAAACTGTTGGAAAAGAGGATAAATGCATCCTCTCTCTGCAGAACTTTTGTTTCTGGGTTTTGACTCATCCTTTTAAAAGGATGTGAATGATACTTATACATTGCTCAACCAGTACATAGCTAAAATGTTCCTTGGCTTATAAACAAAGTGATTTTAAGTTCCATTGCACTGCATCAGTGCATTTAAATATTATTATTATTATTGTTTATATTTACACCAACTGAATTCCATTTCAGGAATTAGCACTTAGACTATTAGACTAATATGAGACAAAAAAGTTTCTGGTGAACTGTAATGGTACTGCCTCATTTTTTCCTTATTTTGTCACCATCTAATTCCAATTCTTTACATAAGATCTATCACTGCTTGCTGTGCTCCTGTTGGCAGCAGGCTTACGTAAGTCATAACTTCTAGAGAAGCTCTGAATAGTCTGATATAGTTTTCATATGCCTGACCTTCAACCAGAAGTCTTTTTTTTTTATTGTGATCTCTTTAACTCCTAACCATTCTATGATTCTGTGGATCTACTATCATGCTGAACAGCAATACAAGCAAGTTCTCCTTTTTTCTCCTGGGCAACCTGTTCTCTGTTTTTGAAGGAACTTGGGTGATCTTTTTGGATTCTGTCAGGAAGAGGTATTCTTCCGGAGCTATTTGTCACAGGCATGCACTGGGTCACACAGCAGTGTCTTCTTGCGTACTTTAGGCAGAACATAGAACTAGTTAAACTGGATGACTCTGAGGAGTTTTATAGATCAATTGCCATTTTCATTTGGGACAGCACTTGAAATCTTAATGAGAATAACAACACTTGTAATTAGAAGTCTACAAAATCTTTTAAAATAATCACTTAAATTTAAAATGTAAATGTGGCTGCAATTAATTAGTCTGTTTAGAATAAAGCTTTCTAATTAACAAATGTAAATTGGGAATTTTTTGTAGATTTCATAAGGACAAAAATGTTCCTCATGGGAGCTGAAAGGAGATGTATTTCCGTGTGAATGAATATTAAACCCTGGTGGCTCACACCTCTGCATAAGCCTGTAGCAGTAAGAGGGAATGTCTGTGAGAGGGACATATTAACACCAAAGACAGAAATTTTCTTAAGACTTGTGATGTAAAATTCCACTTTTCAAAATAAGAATGTTTTAAACTAAGCATTATTTTTTTCAAAACTGAAAAACCGACGGACCTAAAACTGAGTTCCTCAATAAAGGTAGAACAAAGACATTGAAGTAATACTGTGTTGAACTCTGATCAGAAAGTATGACTGGCTGTCACCTCCCTACCGCAGCTGGTAATTGATTACAGAAATAAAATATAAAAAAAGCCCCCAGGAAATTTACAGTGTTGAAATCTGATTTCATTGCGCATCAGGATAACGCAGAGAACCAAACCTAACAAGCCCAAAGTGATGTTGGTACTCTGTGAATACCAGAACCCTGAAATTTTATTTAAAGTTTAATATATATTTATATATCTTTTTCCTTTGAAATATGTAAGTGACTTTCCTTAAGTATCTGCATTGTGACCTGTGCTGTTTAACATCTTTTTCAGCAAGATGGACTGTGGGATTGAGTGCGCCCTCAGCAAGTTTGCCGATGACACCAAGCTCTGTGGTTTGGTTGATATGCTGGAGGGAAGGAATGCCATCCAGAGGGACCTTGACACGCTTGTGAGGTGGGCTGGTACCAACCTGATGAAGTTTAACCATGCCAAGTGCAAGGTCCTACACCTGGGTCAGAGCAATCCCAGGCACAGCTACAGGTTAGGCAGAGAAGAGATTGAGAGCAGCCCTGCAGAGAAGGACTTGGGGGTGTTGTTCGATGAGAAAATGAACATGAGCCAGCAGTGTGCGCTTGCAGCCCAGAAAGCCAACCGTATCCTGGGCTGCATCAAAAGGAGCTTGACCAGCAGGTCGAAGGAGGTGATCCTGCCCCTCTATTCTGCTTTTATGAGACCCTACCTGCAGTACTGCATTCACCTCTGAGTCCCCCAACATAAGGAGGATGTGGACCTGTTAGACAGAGTCCAAAGGAGGGCCGTGAAGATGGTCAAATAGCTGAAACATTTCTCCTATGAACACAGGCTGAGAGAGTTGGGCTTGTTCAACCTGGAGATGAGAAGGCTCCAGGGAGACTTTATAGCAGCCTTCCACTACCTAGAAGAAATCTGTAGAAGGACTTCTTACAATTGCATGTAGTGACAGAACAAGGGTGATGACTTTAAACTGAAAGAGGGTAGATTTAGATTAGACATTAGGAAGAAATTCTTTACTGTGAGGGTGGTGAGATACTGGAACAGGTTGCCCAGACAAGGTGTGGATGCCCCATCCCTGGAAGTGTTGAAGACCAGGCTGGATGAGGCTTTAAACAGCCTGGTCTAGTGTTCCCACCCATGTCCCTGCCCATGACGGGTGTTTGGAACAAGATGATCTTTAAGGTCCTTTCCAACCCAAACGATCCTATGATTCTATGATATTTAAACCCTTTCACAACATTTTAGAAATACTTTTAGTGGTTACCCTACTTCATTCCAAAATAGGTAGGAGAATTGAATCTGCAGACTGCGAAGGTATACAGTACATAGCTGAGAAGTAGGGTAAATTATGTGTAGGTCCATGCTGCCATGGATTAGGTACTTTGGACTGTGCTAGGCGTCTTCATATGGGCAGTGGACTAGTCAGTACAGTCAATGTTCATCTTCTGCATCCAATCAGCTGAAAAACTTTCCAGATTCATCTGACTGTGACTTGGTCCAAATTGACCAGAGAAAGAGCTTAAATGCCCAACTCTCACCGAATGCATGCCTTGTAAATAGGTAAATGTGTCCAAATGTGAATGTTAAGATCCGCAGCTGCATCTCCATGTCTGTCTATTAAATAGTGTCAACATGAAAAAGATATAAAGCCCCAAATCTCTAAACTGAAATAGATCTGAAACATTTTCTTATTGCAGTTTTTAGCATCAATATGAGTGATTCATTCCCACAGCTACTTATGCTGAAACAATTTAGAAAGAGGGAAAGAGGGACAGAGAGAGGGAAAGAGAGAGGGAAGACAGAAGGGGAGGATGGAGAGAAAGAGAATAGCAACAAAAATTTTCTAAATAATATGATGATAATGCATTATCTATGATGACAATACTATTTTGGTGGAGTTGCCATGTGCCCTTTAATAAATAATTTTCTCTTTTAATTTGTGTTAGTCAGCCAACTGCCTTTCAGAAGACAATGACTCCCAGTTGTTACTGGCTAAAATCAAATTAAAACAGTTCTGTGGAGGTAATGGTGCATCATCTCCAACTATCATTACCCTTAGTTCTGGCATGTCAGTCCACTAATTAATAGATATGTTTTAAAGTTTCCTAGTTTTTCCAGTATGGTATAATAAACAGATACAAATCATCTAGAGATATCAAAAAAAGTAAATTAAAACATATTTAATTGAAGAAAATGCATTTAAGTTTGAATATGGACCTCATTTTAGCTCTGTGAAGCAGATGGACTTTGTTCCTTTTCCTTGTGAAACTGGAGCATATCATGGTATTTCTGATATCACGCTGTCCAACAGTAGAGGTTTTTGTCTACTGAGTGAGTGCTATTGCAGGAGTCTTATGTCAGTTCTTTAAAAATAAGCCACAATGTAGAAAATAGTACTCATTTTTAATACTGCTTAATTGGAAGTTCAGCAGTATAAGAAATTCAGTTGCTTGAACATATTGGAAGTATGATTGTGGTATGCCTGCAAGCCTCAAAAATTCCCACATGAAAAACAAAGATTAATTGTACAGTATTTACACCTCTTCATTGATAACTAACACCATAAAACTGTATAAATTGCAATTTGTTACTTTTTCCCACAATCCTTTTGGCTTTTAAGGGATGTTCCTCAATTAGTTGAACTGTGTTTCCTCTTGCTTGCTAAGCACTTTTGGTCAAACAAGGAATGGCAGAGGTCCACAATTAGATCAAAAGATCAATCCTAATGCACCATTTTCTCCTCACCCTCTGCTTTAATAAAGTGGCTGCAGTTCTCCAGGGGACAACTCAAAATCCAAGTACTGATATTTCTAAATTAGCTGACTCTGTGACCTTGCTAGTAATTGCATTACTTTATCAATGTTCAACACAATTTATTACTCTCCAATATGTACCAAAACATTTATCTCTCAACACTAACAATATTAAAAATCTAAACAATCTGTTGAGAAACAAAGGACTATTCAATAAGAAAAATGCATAATAAAGTGGAAACTACTACACTGATGGGTAAGAGAATTAATCTAGTAACTAGTCATAAATGAAATAAGGAAAGAATGTTCATATTCTTTATTTAGGGCACTTTTTAAATCTCCAAAGAGCAGATAATTTAAATAAAAACCTTTCTTTTTCTTTCTTACCTTTTTTTCTTTCTTACCTTTTTTTTTCTTTCTTTCTTTCTTTCTTTTACAACCAGAAATGAACTACAGATTTTATATATCACTGAACATTGCTGAGGCTCCAGTGAGAAAAATGAAGACTGATAAAACCTTATCTAAGCATTTAAAAGTCATTTGGACACATTGATCAAAACTCACTCTGAAATTAAACATATTAAATTTACATGGAGGAAAAAAGGCATTAAGTTGACGAAACCCAATTTTTGTATGAAGCAAACAAATGGCATCATTTCACCAACCTTCTCATCTTGATCACATTGCTATGCATTATTTAAAATATGCACTTGATTTGGGTAGTTAATAAGCTATCTGTAAACTTGGAGTAAATTTGATTGTGGGCAGTATTCTACTTCCTACAGAAGGATTATTGATTTGTTTTTACTTTTGTGAGATGCGAGTTTGTGGCATGGTGCCACCAACCATGAATCAGTGTAACTATCTCTGCTCATCTCTGCTCATGGTGAGATAAGAACAATAAAGAGCAGAAATGTGTGGAGTATATGAGATCTTTCAAATGATCCCATTTACTTAGAGCTGTCAGCAGCTCAGCAATTCTCTTTGCCGGCAGCAGGAACATATGATTCTGCTGTTGTGGGCATTGAATTTCCTCTCCTTTGGGGGTTTCAGTCAAAGCCCTAAATCAAATAGAAGAAAACAGCTAAAATTTACCCTAATCCACAGTTAATAGAGTGGAAAGAGTCAATGTGGTGCTTGAATTCCTGCCATAGAGAAACACTGATTAAGTCTTCTGAAAACTTGCAAACTTCTGCATTGCTTTTGAAATTACCTTCATTTTCTTTGATAAGGCCAGTCTTTTTAGGTTCACTTAGGCTATGCCTGCATTGGAAGAGATGTGGAACAATTGAACAGACCCATGGGGAAAACTGTTGCAAGTGACCATCCTCAACTGCTCCATTTTGTAGTGGACAGTCACTTTGAACTAGCTCTATTCACATCCCGAGGATTGCCACTGCAGCTGTCTAAGGGTGTTAGGTGATTCCTGAAGAACAGCTTGGAGTTCATCTCCATTTGAAAAGGATGCAGTTCCCTGAGGCCACACTCAGTGCCAGACCTAAACCAGTAACACAGCCAATGAAACCTCTTAATAGACGAGTTTTGCTAAGTACTACCACAAAATCCTTCAGACCCACATGGAATGAAAACATTCTTAGCCACTTATCACATAATCCTTCCAAAGAAAAAGTTGGGGTTTTTACAACATTTGTAATATTTTCACAGGAAACCCAATGTCTGAAGAATGTTTTAAAAGTGGTATTTTATCCACTTATTTATTATCAGATTGAAGACCAGCTTCTCAGAACAAGAGTAATGGTTCTCCATATTCACATGATTGTGTACTTTACATATTCTGCAGGAAATTGCAAGGAGAAAAGAGTGTTGCAAGGAGCAGTGGTAGACATACACCCTAGTTTTGAGTTTCACTGTCAACTCAGATGGATCTGAATCCACTTTTAAACCATTTAGGAAAGAAAAAGCCAAACAGGTATGTAATAGCGTAGGACTGATCTGCAACATGAAATTAACATCAGATACCTGCCTATCTAAAATGGGTAGCATGAGTTGAACCCCAGAGGTGTTCATTTCCCTTCTGTAACAGAAACTTAAATGATTGGCCTTGATGTCAGGAAACACATTTTAAATAGTGAGATGAATCCTACACTACAAAGAAGTGGAACCTTCATGACCAGCATAGTTATTCCTATCTGAACTGGGTTGCCTCAGAGATCTTTGTGCACATCAGCTTAAACACATGTTCTTGTTTCCTTATACCATTTAAAAATGAAATTTACATTGAAGAGTACTGATTTTTTTAAGAAGTAATACTTTTCTATAAATCCCATTTGCACAGTTCCAAGGTGCTTCAACACAATGTTTTACATATGTGCTCAGGAATTCTCATTTTTATTCAGAATCCTTACATTTACTTCTGTGACTGAAAATGATTTCTCACTCTAGAACTCCACCAGTTGTGCATGGTACACAGTCTTCCTCATGCATCATCTTTTCTGCTGCATTGTGTTACTCCAGCTTAAGATCAGTTTTTTTCTCCATGATGTTTAGAGTCCTTTGGTCACATTAAGTTACTGTGACTGAATGTAATAGGACATGACATATTTGAGACACATGACACATTTGAGAAACACTCTGACTGCAAACATGTTGTGGTTTTCTTTTTTTTTTTTTTTTTTTTTGAGAGAAAAGCCTCATGCTCTATTATTTCAGTCTATTATTAACTTGCATCGCCATACTTACTGGTCATACAGTCATAGAATCACAGGATGGTTTGGGTTGGAAAGCACCTTAAAGATCATCTAGTTCCAAGCCAGGGAACCCATTAGCAGTTAAGTAGTGTGGGCAGAGACCCGCTGTCCAAGGTCACTTCGTGGTCCTTTATTACTTTTCAGTAGATGCATGCCCAGGGAGCTTGTCAAGGCTCCTGACAGTCCAGGCTTCTGATCCCTTACCCTTCTGCTGGCAGCAATTTAATCAGCAAAGGAAATAATTTCCACATCCATTACAGACAAAAAACCAAAGCTCAACCCCACAACACTTCTAAAGAAGTGTAGCCTGCGTTGATTTGGCAATTGCAAATATAACTTCACCTCAAACCTGAATTTTTAGAAGGAAAACCTTTCATTCCTAAAGATTAACAGTAGCCTATGGCTACTCCTCCACTTCTTTCCTCCTCTGCAGTCCATGTAGAGCAACAGATCTCTTTGAATGCAATGCAAATAAGGAACTCAAACATCCTTCTGTTGCTGCTTCATTTTCTCCCTTCCACTGTGCATGACTGGAAAAGGTTTGATGATCCCTCATAGACATCAGAGAAGACTGTTATGTTCATTGTGTCCCTGGTCAGCATTTCAGTCATGGATCAATAGATTTTGGGGTATTATGCCATGTGAATCGCTTCTTAATTACACAGGCTAGTTCCGTGTTTCCCTGTGGTTCTTGTCTGCAAGAACTGCAAAGAATGTCTCTCATTATCCTCCATTCATGTCAGATCTACTGGATGTGGCTCACTGATACCTAAATGGATTTCAGATTTCACAAGTGGAACTGCTGAGAGTGTGCAGTAGGGGCATGACTCTGCTCTCATGGAAGTCAGTAACAGTTTCACAGTTGGCTTCACTTGAAAGACAGCTCAGACCAAAGCTGAGTGCTTTGGAACACTGTACCTTACATATTTAAATTCCCCTACTCTTATTTCATGAATTTGTTTTTCCTAGCAAGCTAGTGTCTTCCTCTGGGAAGGCACTTCCTCTGGGAAACATTATCTACTATCTCTGTGAAACACTGTAACAAAGCAATTTAAAAAATAATAATGTCGGTGTCCTTTAATCACCACTTCAATCTAGAAATGATTTCTGCTACCTCTTGAAGTACTGCCTCATGTTATTTCTTGCTATTGATTTATTTCATTACCTCCCTGAGTGTATAAGTATATATTGATATAACAAACATCATACTTTGCAGTTCTTACTACAGAGCTATTTGGAAATCAAACCAATATGCAATCATAATGAATCAGATATTTAAGCAAAATTCTCGATACGTTGAAATGCTAGTGTTGCAAGATCCATTCACCAGGCTTGTAGCATCACAGTGAAAGCAAGAAGACGTGCACCATTCAATTTTTTTCTCATGTAAAGCACAATGATGCCATATTAGTGGCATTAGTGACTAAATACTAGCTGAAAGCAGTGTTACTTTTTGTGTTAGATGTTAAATAGCTAAACTTAGTTCAGGTACATTCATCCCAAAGAGAATGTTATGTCATAATCTGAAGTTCGTTTAATCTCCTGAGAGTCAATCAGAACAGCCTGAATATGGCCTGAGCCAAACTGCCAAGGAAATCATACAGGTAAGTGCTCCATGCTGCTGTCTGTTGGTCAAACTGTAGAATGAGACTGAAATAACAGTTCACGCTTGTGGCAAGTACGTAAGTTTCTTTCCTTTTTCTTCACTGGTAGTTCATGCCTCATGGTTAAGCTGTGAAATTTGGATTGTTATTTTTATGTGGAGGCTACAACTGTAGCTATTTAACTGGAAAGCAATTGGATTAATGACTTACTATATTTTATACTTAATACTTTGATTAATATACGAACAGCTCACCACAGCTGAACCTATCTGAAGCCTGGGTGCTGGAACCAAGGCAGGAGAAATATCAGAAGCTCTTTGATAGGTTTGGAGGTAGCGTGCTCGCTTCAGGTTCAACATGCCAGCAGGACTTGACATTCTGCAGTGCGCTGATGTCTGGCATCTGGCACCTTAGTGAGACAAGATGACATTTTTTTCAATGAATTAGAAGAGATGAGCTGAAAGACCCAAAGTCATACTTCCCTTTTATTCAGCTCAGAATCACTGTAACAGATGGAAGGGTTCGGCTTGAGCAGAGAAACAGCGTTGCCTAGTCGCAGATGAGGACAGAGACTGAGATCTAATTGATGGAATCACTGAGGTCTTTGGACTGGACAAGACTACAAGAAAATAATATAAATTATGGCAGAGTTTCTCTTAAACAGAATTGCACAACATTCCCTCATCCTTGAAATGAAGATGTACTTATCTGAAAGGATTCATGGGCTCTAGGTCTTCACTATGTCCCAAGAGCAAGCCCTGAGGTAAATACACGTGAAAGTAAAATGAAGATGAAAAGGCCCCAGGTACCAAGGATGCTGGCTGAAGGTCCATTTATATAGTTGATTCTGCCTCATTGTCCAGTTCACCTATTATTTTCCAGATACCACTTTTAAATGTGGACTTCATATGGGAGAATCACTAATTTATTTCTGTGTATTTCATTGCTAGTTCAAGCACTCAACTGCAGTATCTGTTGTCTACTCTCTAGTCCATTGAACTTATATATAAAAAGTTAGGTACGATAATTTGAAGAGGCAAAATTAAGAGACAATATCAGAAAATATGCAATACTGGTGCACAGAGTGCTCCCTTAGGGAGGAAGGGGAATTTGGATTAATATCATTGCTTCTGATTGAAGGAAGAATATGGACTTTGACTATCCCTAAACTTCATTTCAGAACAGGGTAGTATCATTTCACCTCAGTTTTCTTCAAAAAATGACCAATTTGGTGCCTCAGCCAAATTGAGAGCTCAGGGTTATAAATAAGGAATAGAAGCAGCTCTCTCTCTTCACCTCAGAATTACGCATTAATTTTTCAGGACTGATGCATCCTTCTCTTCAATATTTCTTCTTGACTATTTTAGTCCTCTTTTTTCATGCAACAGTCTTCTTCATATTTCCCCTTAAACTCTTTGTATTTGGAGCAGAGCAGTCCAAATCAGTAGTTCAAATATCAACAGGTATAAGTGCCGGTAAGTATGTTAGACTTAGCCCTAACAGTATCTTTATTTTTTTAGGCAGAGAGCAGGATTCAGAAAACTTTCAGCAATCAAACTGCTGTCTAGGCAAATCTCAGGAATTCTAAGAGGAATCTCCATTCAGAAGAACAAAATTTTGCCCATCACTGTGATGATCAAATTTTTCATAAGTGGTCACTAAACAAGAGGCTTCAAATTGACTTGTAAATTCTTTTTTTATCTTTTCAGAGATATCCTATCAAAGTCACTGTGCAACATGTTACAGAGGGGCTGGAAACCCCCAGTTACTTCCATGCAATAGGAACTGTGCTTTGGGCCTATACAATGCTAAAATGCCAAGCCATCAGCAAGCAAAAATAAAATTAAAAAATTCACTATTTGTGCATCTCTGTCACCAGAAAATCAGGAGAAATTTGTATCTAAAGCTTTTTTTTCATCAGTGTTCTGTCTCTGAAATGGGTGCATGACTGGGGTCTTCTTTTCATAAGGACGTTGTGAGAGGGCATTCGTTAGTATTTGATCACTGCAGTGACAGAGAAGCCATGACAATGACAGTTCTGTCTTTGGAAAAGTGTTTGAAACATTAAAACCAAGTTTTTAAACTCAGTTTCACCCTGTTAGCACTTCCAGCAAAGTTCAATATCATTAACATGCATCCATTTACTGCACCGTGCTATTGCAGGGCGTTAGGAGCAGCTGCTGTGCTCCACTCAAGAAGAGGTGACAATTCGGCACCATAGAGTTACCTCAGAGAAGCCTTGTAGATTGTAATTACTTCATGTTTGCTTTTGTGTTTTGACACCACCATGTGAGAGGTGCTAGTGGTGTGCACGGCATGGTTGTCATTCAATGTAACCAAGCCGAATGTTTGATGAAGTGTGGGGTGGTAGCTGAAGAAAAGATAAAGCAAACTAAGCATGGAGAGTTAGACCTTTAAAAACAATCTTGATATAAATGAGGAGAGGCTTTGTTAGTAGATCAGCAGATTGCAGAACTGTTCAACCACCAAATGGTTTACAATGATGACATTTCACACTATGCTACTGTAGCATGATAATTTTTATCCTATGGTTTTATTGCTGAGGCTGAAATATTCTGTGTGTATGTATGTACCCATACGGGCAAACCTTGTGTAATGAGATTAATGAAAACAACAATAAATATGTTTTCAACATCATGCAACTGACAAAAAATGAGGATTGTATCTCGAAAAATATTAGATCTGCAAAAATAGATTAATTTTTTGAGCATTTATTGTTGCTCTTATTATTATTATTATTTCTAAGCATTACTAGAGTTCATTCTTTCAGATAAAAACATGCATATCAGCTTTGCAGTTTGATTGCCTTATGGGCATAAAGCTTTGCATATTTACTGCCCATGAATCATACAAGTATGTGAAATCCAGTGAAGATTCAATTTTTCCTGCTAGATGCACCTCTAGCCGTTTAATTAAAATATGTATTATTAATAAAACTAGATTTAAGTCATATTTTTTACAGATATGACTGAAACATTAAGGGCAAATTGTTCCATACTTTCATAGTAATTTGCTTTTAATGTTTTGTGCCTTAATCAAGGTAATCCTAGGATAAGGTTTGTAGTGCTTGTGACTTCATGATGTTTAAGTTACTGAAAACAGATTTAAGATCCAAGGCAAAGTCACATGTGCTTATGAAATTAGCTCCAAATTTTTGCTGCAAAGGGAACTGTATGTAACACCAAAATGCAATAAAATGTAGCTATTTAGAAAACTGTGCTCAGTACACAGATTGCAGTTTATTATATCCATCTTCCCTAAATATGTGTCAGGTTGTTTTTATTCCAACCATTGTGAAGCTTTTAGATGTCATAGTCACCCTGTTCACCTAACTTACTTTTCATTTTGTGGTAAATTCCCTTGGCTCTCCTGTAATGCATTGTACGTAGCAATACTGATAGCTGCGGTGTAACTCATTTACTCATACTTGTAGGTAAGGGATCAGTGATCCTCTCTGCATTATCTTACTCTGCCACCATTTAATTCTGCATGCACGTAGCTGTTTGCGTCTAATAGAGCTTTTGGCTGCAACAAGCTTATTAACTACTTTTAAGAAAGATTTTAATTTTTAACTCCTGAGTTATATTATAAGCCTAATGGAAGTGTGAACAGTGGGAATTTGAGAGGATATCTTCCCTGAGAAGGCTGTAAAATGTAATTAAAGTGTACCGCTCAATTGTGATAAAAATTTTCAGATATGACAGTCTCAAGTATATTTGCCAATCAGAGAGAGAGCTGTGAGTGAATGAATAAAGGGAAGAACTTATATACTTTACATTCAGCTAACTCTTTTTTTGGACTGTGAAGGATCACTGTATTACTGTGCATGAGTCTGTTGGAATACGTCTTATTATTTCTCCACATATTACTGAAATTAGTACACACCTGTAAGTTTTCTTGGCATTACAGGTGTACGTAACATTTTTGGCAGTTGAGAAAAGACACAGGTAAATCTGAGAGGTCTCCAGGGAGGAAACAACTGCTTGGTCATGAGACCAACCTTCAGAGAACTCATAAAGGAAAAGAGAGTATGCAGTCTCTATATAGATAATATATTATAAAATTACAGATTCCACAAAACCAAAATGTATTCAGGAGAACTAATTCGATTTGCTACCGGCAAATTGTTCTTTGCTGTGGGGAGTGACACTGTAAAAATCAAGACATAGTCTTGGAAATTTAAAATTTAAAAATCATGGTGTAAAGTAATTATAATCAGAAGTGGTGCTATAATGATACATGTCTGCTATATATAACTGTGTACACTGTTACCTTAACATTGCCCAAATGCATTTAATATATTTTGTCAAAAAAATACTGACATGTTTCCTCATCTGACTTGTTTATGATAACATATATAAACATATATAGACTCTATTACATTTGCATAATATACTGCATAAATACCATAACTACATAAATATCATAAATAATATTTAGAAATATATCTTTAAAAATATATATTCTAAATCCAGAAGACATTTAGCTTGTCATATTTGAACTTGACTTTTCAGCATTTCTATGTTTGAATGATTAAGCTCATCTCTCATGAGTGCTAAAGTATGGTGAAAATAAAATTCACATGCCTAACACCGTTTGGGAAATTTTAAAATAAATCATTCATAAACATTCATTTTAGAAATTTGTTCTCATACAGTTTTGCAAATCAAACCTCCTGTTTCATTTTTACTTCTTACTGCAACAAGAGGTCTTTAAAATGGACTTACTTGTTTAGAGTAAAGAAGTGGCATATTCCTCATTCACCTATCATCCCTAAAAAAAACACATTACTCTTTTAGTAGTAGTACATGAATTCAAAATTGGATCAACTCACAAATATTGTGATATGTTTGAGGACATTGGTTAACTAGAAAACAAAACAGATCAATTCATTATATACATTGTTCTGTAATGAATTATTCATACAAGCTTTCTTTGTACCTGATTTGTCATTATTTGATCTAGTGTAGGAACTTCACACCTTTGGCGCAAAGGAGTAAAAATGTTATTCTCCAGGGAGAAATCCATGGCATCAAAAAGAAATTATGCAATTGCAATCACACCTATCAGATAAAGATTTTCTTTTTCTATTGATTTCTGCAGTGGTTTAGAAAACGTGTAGTATTTTCCATTGTCAAATATACCTAAGAATTTTATCTCTTTTCCCAGGATTTGTCCCTGGAAGTGGAAATGAAATACGATGTTATTTTACTGAATATGAATAAGGTACAATTATTAAGTCAAACTACTGTTTATAACTTCATAAATTGACTTGGGCTACTGATTTGTTTCCATATTTTGGAAATTCTTTCATCTATTTTACAATAGGTGTTATTGCAAGTTATCCAGCACAAGTATGATATGTGAAAGATCAGAAGTTACTTATCTGTATAATTCATCATTCTGTTATCTGGAACCTCAGTCAGAACAAATGAACTCTTAAAATGTCCACTATTCTGGTTAAAGCTATGCACATATTATATTTCACCTTTAATATGACTGTCAGATTAGCAAATCTGTTTAATTCTTTCTTGTTTTATGCATTAATATTACTCCAGTACTATTGTAAAGACAAATTACATTCGCTGTTTAATTTCTGTTTTTAAACTATTTAACCTAACTACATGGAAAAGTGTTAAGAGCTACCACAGCAAAGAATAAACAAAAATGCTAAAATGACAGTGATATATGTGGTGAATAATGACTACTCCTGCAAATATTACCTATTTTTTAATATCTACCAATAGCTGGAACAGAAGGTGAGAAACACTTGGACAGGCAGGCAGACAGACAGCAAGTACAATTTGGCAAAAGAACTCGGATGGGATTTATTAAACAACCATAGATGTCTACATCTGAATAGTTGTTAGAACCAACAGAAAGAAAGAAAGAAGGAACTTCCAGAGTGACACTCGTTTCATCCTAAAGTAGGCATCTGGCTTTGGTCAGATGAGCTAAGCCCTAAAATAACTTATTTAGGCATTTCTTTGTAGACTCCTACACAGTAGACATGTAGATCCAGATGGAAATATTACCTTCCCTTCTATTCATATCGTATGGTAACATATTTATTTAATTCAATGTTTTTATATATCTTCTTTTACTCTGAAAAAGGGAAAATCAGTGAGGAAGAGCAAGGAACAGCAGCTCTAGAGGAAGTCATTGCTGGGACTGAGAAAAGTTCACTGTCTTATGAAGGAGTGAGTATCTCCCGTGCTTTGTTTTTGCTGCAATAGTTCCTGTAGTTCATCTCTCTTTAAGCAGTGCACTCTTCAGAGGGTAGGTTCCACCACTAAGTTGGCCGGCCAAAGGGATTGCACCATCCGTCACAGGAGTACAGTGGTATTGGTTATTCACGTTTAGTAAGTGAAAGGCATTTGCCCGTTGCTAAAGAGGTCTCCACTGCTTTTTCTTATCATGCATCAGTATTGGCAATGAGTGCACAGATCAATACACACGCTATTCCTCCTTGTACAACAGATTTTATTGCGCTGCTGGCATTTTTGACCTCTGGGAGTGAACTCAATGCTTTTGGTGGGCCCATGGGACAAACATATATGTAAAATGCTGCACTAATTCACTGCAGGAACAACTTTCTTCTTCAATAGAACATACTTTTGTTAAAATCAAAAAGTTTCTGCTCCAAACGTGCACATGTAAAAGAAAACAAAATGTTCCATCAATAGTGGAACTAACAAGTTTATTTTCTGCTGCCCAGGGAAGTTGTGAATGCTCCATTGCTGGCGGTGTTCAAGGCCAGGTTGGACAGAGCCTTGGGTGGCATGGTTTAATGGGAGGTGTCCCTGCCCAGTGGGGTTGGAACTAGATGATCTTAAGGTCCTTTCCAACCTTAACTCTTCTATGATTCTATAATTCTATTGGATTGTTTTCTGTGTGCCCCACACCTTTCTACTACAATACCTCCTACCACGATAATCTTCCATCCAGGTGACCCTCTCACCATAATATCTTGGTGGTCAGTGAGAAATAGATGCTCTAAAAATTCTTGTGTCTCTGCTATAACATGCAACATAGATTTTATCATCTGTAGAACATATGCTGTGCTACGATGAATTATGTTAGCACACCCTAGATTTTAACTAATTTGAGGGCTAGAAAGAAAAAGAAATTGTAACCTGGAGAAATCAGGGGGGTTTTGAAGGGGAAACACAAACAAGCAGCAGACATCTGTTTATTATTGGTTCAATGGTTCAGAATTTGCTGCTGAGGAGTATGAGAAGGCATTAACATAATTCCCTGAGACAAACTTTTATATTGTCACTGAACCAATGTGTTGTTGAAGAAAAACAGATGCGCAATAATCTAGAGTGTGAAAGAAACGTTTCTGTAGCTTCAAAAAGAAAGAAAATATGATAGTTCCAAGACTTCAGGTTTCTATCCAGACATTGCCCCCATATGGTTCATTAGCATGTGACTTGAAACTTTGTACTATTGATACAGGTTGTTTCAATAGTACAAAGAGCCAAGTGTGCCTCCTTGCAAAGGATAAAAATCTGTCTGCTGGATCCTGAACATTCTTCTACCACAGTTTCTAGACTGCTTGTTCTTTATGTGGCCACAGTTTACAGTGCTTCCAGGAGTAAATTGCTCCAAAGATGCGTCCAGCCCACTTCTATACTCCAGTAATCTGCCTATAGATGCAGGTTTAAATCTGTTATTCACTGGAAATTTTGCAGCAGCCACTCATAGTGTTACTGCACTCATCTCTGGACCAAACAGCTGCAGCCATAAAAGCCTTCACTTTTCGTTGATTTTGGTCATGTCTGATGTTTGTGGGTTTTGCTTTCCCCGTTGTAGCTAAGTATTCCTCAAAATTGAATGTAATTTGCACTTTTTTCACTCTTTCTTTTAGAATAACCACAGTAGAAATTCCTGTCCTGTTAGACATCTTGATATGCAGAATTGATGACTGTAAGGTCATTTGCTCTCTTGAGGAGCCTCCAAACTAAGATTTTATAAATATTGGAAATTGCTCATCCCCAGAACATTTTGTGTTCCTCACAGGAATGTTTAAAGCCTTCCCTGCTCAATAAGACTTTATAACCAGTTATATCACTGGATATAGCACTTATCTGCAGTTCAGAGCAGGAATCACACTTTCAAGGAGATTAAATTGAATTTCCTCCCATAAGAGTTCAGGGACAACTGAACATTGAACATATGCACATTCCAACATCTCAGTCTTGGTTCTGTTTCCACTAGGAGGCATAAACACAAATAGGCATTAAAAAATTAAGTTCTTTTCAAAGAAAAATGCTGAAAATGAATGAGTACACTGCTGCAGTGGACATATGTCAAATTAATGCTATTTTTAGATTCCTCACAGCAGCAGCTGGACAGCTTTTAAAATAAATAAATGCAAAGTTATTTTAAAAAGAGGATCTTAACTATAAAATCATCACTTTGTTATCAGAGAATGGTAAATCCCACTAGAAAATGCCCAGCTTTAAATTTCCTTAATAGTTGAAAGTATGGCAAAGCCTGAATTGGGTCAAACTGCTTTTAACCTGGCTGAAAAAATCTGAGCATGGGATTGTTCAATTCTATCAATTCTTCATTTTCTATTACCAGAAATCCTGTTTGCGGGTTTCAATATATGAAAGGTAAAAAGATCACAAGGCAACACAGAAGCAGGTAAATATTGACATATCCAAAGCACATACCAGTGTCCTACTGAGAGTTGAAACAACTGCCTGTGCTGCTCAGGGACTGAGTCAATCTTAAGGATGGGAGCTGTCAGGGTAAAACTTTCACTGTTTTCTTATTTTTGCTGTATAAATGTGTTTCTTCTATTAGATTTCTTTATCCCTTTTAGCCTTTCTAAATGACAATTAAGTCTGTCTGCCCTATCAATAGCGGGTAATTTATTTGTTTCTACAGCTGAGCCTGACCGTCATTGATTTTATTGGAGTAATTTGCTGGAAATGATTTTTTAATGTTAGATTTATTACAGAGGCACTTCATTGTCCAATAAATGAAGTAAATTGTATTTTAAAAGTAGCAAAATGAAAGAAACACTGAAATTTGAATGAGTTTTTTACAAGCTTATTAGCTCTAAAGGTCCCTTATGTATCTCTTGTATGAACTCCAGTTTAAAACCAGGGGATTTTTTTCTGGTTTTGTGTATGTTGGCTTCCCAAAAGCAGAATTCTGAACCACATGGAAGCAGAGCTGGGTGCTGTGAGCAGCAATGCTGTAGGGTCACTTGCCATCCATGGTAGAGGCTGTGCCCTCCCTACTCATCCTGACTTGCACTAAGTGCACTCTTATTCAGTTCAGTGGGGCTGATACTTGCTATGAAGCAAGATGAGCTTTATAATTTGTTGATGTATTTCTCCTTTTATTGCCTGCCTTCCTCAGTTTTCAAGCCTCTTGCTTGCTCTGTCTGCTGATAGGAGTAGGTTTTGTGTCTTGCTTACCTTTTAGATCTGCTTTCTGTGGTGGTTCAATTGCTCTGCGCAAAGCCAATGCAAACTGTCCTGGAGAGTAGTAACTTAAAAATTACCACCTTTACCTTTCAACATAGCTTAAAGTCAGATTCTTAGCTGAGTATGACAGAGACATGAGTTTCCATTGTATTTAGATTAAAACAACAGGATTTGTTATGTTGTGTGCACTTCAGGCCTTTCAGACCTTTTTGTGCACACAAAGTGTTGCTGTACTATGCTTTACCATGCAAAGTTCATTTTCAGGAGCTTCCTTTGAGGCACTGCATCTATGTGCTGTCTCAGTGAAGGGCTTAGCATTCAAGATAGAATTGCAGCCTGGCAAGATGGAGAATGATGCGGAGCAGTATTGGCATATCCTGTACTACCACGTAACACCTCTCTCCAACATGGCACTGGGGAACTAGCTTATGACATTTTGCTGTCATCCTGTTATTCATGCCACTTGAGTAAAATTGGTGTACACGCAGCTTTCACGTGCCTTGTCTATTTAAATTGAAAGCTCTTCAGCGCATGAATTATCTGCTACTCTGTATCTGTATGTACTGTGCTTAGAACACTGAACACACTTGGAAAGTGAAGGGATATCTTCCAGTTTTTCTGTGTGTGCACTTAATAATAATAATAAAGTAAAAAATCTGCCATTATAATGGTTTGTATGAACAGGAAAGGTGTCGTTTTGCTAACTTTAGACATATTTTTTTAGTTTAGATTTTTCAGGTTAGATGACAAAATTAGACTTTTAAATGCTGCATTTAGACACCTAAATAAGAATATCATGACTGTCAAAGTCACCATTCATGTTGTTAAGGAAACCCACTGTTCAGATGCCATTTAGTCAAACAAGGTCTTGAGTGCTCTAACCACTAATTTTTCTGCAGTGGCCAAAGACACTATTAACAATTTAAATGGCTTTTTTGGGCAGGTGTCTCTGAGACACTTACGTGGCACTTCAAAAGAGGGATTCTTCAATGCACCCTGCTGCACCTTCTTTGTGCAAGAAAGGTATATTCTGCCTCCCATGCCAGAATAATTTCCCTCAAACAGGAAACTGATGCCAAGTGTCTTACAGAAAGAAATTTAATCTTGCACCTGAGCTAGAAGCCAGTACTAGTGAGAGCTGGTGCTTCTCTGTGCTTCCACAAAGGATCGTATGAAAAATTAAATCTCGGGTTTCATTTGAGAATAAGGGATTCAAATCTTTGCTGTTCTCTATCTGAACAAGAACTGTGAAGCAGCATCCCAACTGAATGTGTTAACCACTGGTGTCACAAACCTATCACTAATCCAGGAAAGGAAAAACCAGTGGGGTTTTTTGGGTGTCTTGGTGCTCTTGACATGCATGCCTCTGAGCTATCAGTTTAAACAACTGATATCCATGCACCTCTTCACACTTCTCCCCAGGTTAGATTGGACATCTTCCTGTTTATTTCTCTTCTGAGAATCCTTGATGCGAGTACCTAACTGCCTACATGTTTCCTACCTGGCTGCCTGACCCATAAGACTCAACTTATTTCTGACAATCCTGTCTGCCATCTATTGATACATCTGGAAGAAACGTGCCTGTAGTACTTCTGAAAATAAGGTGACTATAATGTTGAATCTTACTTCAGTTTAAATGTTGGCATCTAGATGCAAATATTTTTAGGTTTTGTGGGTATTCGTAGGCAATTCATACCAGCAGATGAGGAGTAGCTCTGCAATAGGCAGTCCCTTTTGCTATTTAAACAGCATTTGAAGCAACTTCCACGAAATATGTACCAGTGGTCTGACTTTATTTCATACAGTGCATTTATTGAAGACCACACCAGTGTGTGAAGCAAAACTTAAAAATACAAACCCCTAAAAATATTTAATTTTTAAAATACAAAACCTAGGCGGCTTTTCTTTTAAATTTCCTAGCTTGTTTCCTGTCTCTGTTTCTGCCACCATTATTGATATAAAGAATCCATCAACATATTTTTATGGGTGATTAAGAAAGGCTGACCTTTCCTTTGCAGGTACAAATAGGTAGTTCTTCAGAGGCTGTAAATGAATGACAAGATAATTCTATCCATTTAATATTGAAGTGATGTTGATAGTATCATTCTTCTCATGTTAGAAACAGGAAAGTATAGAGACCTTTCTCCCTCACTGTGTTCTGCTTTATGTGATGGATTTTGTCTCTGACTAATCGCCGTCACATTAACCTGCACTATTTCATCCTTCAGAGCTGTCAAGATAATGACGATAATCGAAGTGGCTCATTGTAGGTAAAGGAAATTATATGAGCAAAGTAATATCATAAAACAGTGTTTAAATATTTTAATTTCATTTGTCAGGGCTGCCCCAACACTTCATTACACATATAACCATCTCTCATCAGTGGAATTAGTGCATTATTCATTACTGTTAATTATTTTCACATAATGGCTGCCCTGATATATTTAACCTCCACATTATATCTCAGATAATGGGCCTGTAAAATTGAATTGTGTGAAGAGCGGAGTTCTAAAGCTCATTTGCAGAACATCAAAGAACAAAGAAGAGGAAAAGAATTCTAAATGGGACATTTCGCCCAGCTGGGGCCAAACATTTGTTTCTGTCTGATTTGCATACAGAAAATAGGTGGTTCAGAAGTGGTTTAACATTGTACATGCTGTCTGCTCCTATTACATAGCCAATTAGAATTTGTTAATGTCCCAAGTGTTTGAGACAATTTACCAACCAATCTATCGTCTGAATGACAGTGAGCTGGAAAGTTAACCACAGAAGAAAGTAGTCCTTTCTGAAGGACACACCACAAAATTATCCTGCATATTAAGCTGTCACCTACAGTTAATACTTCTTTTGATGAACATCTGTATTGTAGAAATAAATTAACAAAAACTGCTGCTCAGGACATAATAGATCCAAGCCTGTGAAATTCCAATATCACTCTATTAATTACTTTGTTTTCCCTGAGCCAAATTTTCTGATGCTGTCTGACGTAGGATGTGGAAATGAGGAGAGGAAAATGAAGCATCCTGAACAAGACGAGTGTATCTGCATCAAGCACAGCAAGCTGTCTCAGCAGACTTAATGGACTCAACCCCACACAGCACATAAGCAACATATCCAGCTATCTCCAGAGATGCAAGGTCCTACACCTGGGTCAGAGCTGTCCCAGACATAGCTGCAGGTTGAGCAGAGAAGAGATTCAGAGCAGCCCTGCGCAGAAGGACTTGGGGGTTTTGGTTGATGAGAAAATGAACATGAGCCGGCTTCAGTGTGTGCTCACAGCCTAGAAAGCCAACCACATCCTGGGCCACATTAAAAGGAGTGTGACCAGCAGGTCAAGGGAGGTGATCCTGCCCCTACACTCTGCTCTCCTGAGACCTCACTTGGAGTACTGTGTGCAGTTCTGGTGTCCTCAACATAAAAAGGACATGGAACTGTTGGAATAAGTCCAGAGGAGGCCCACGAGGATGATCAGGGGACTGGAGCACCTCCCATATGAAGACAGGCCGAGAAATTTGGGGCTGTTCAGCCTGGAGAAGAGAAGGCTGCGGGCAGACCTCATAGCAGTCTTCCAATATCTGAAGGGGGCCTATAGGGATGCTGGGGAGGGACTCTTCATGAGGGACTGTAGTGAGAGGAAAAGGGGTAACGAGTTCAAACTTAAACAGGGGAAGTTTGGACTGGATATGAGGAAGAAATTCTTTCCTGTAAGGGTGGTGAGGCACTGGAATGGGTTGCCCAAGGAAGCTGTGAATGCTCCATCGCTGGCGGTGTTCAAGGCCATGTTGAACAGAGCCTTGAGTGGCATGGTTTAGTGTGAGGTGTCCCTGCCCCTGGCAGGGGGGTTGGAACTAGATGATCGTAAGGTCCTTTCCAACCCAAACTATTCTATGATTCTATGATTTACCATGTGGGGTCTGATGCGCCTGCATTGCTGTTTCAGAGGATGGGAATGAGAGACTCCTTTTCTCTGCTTTGCTGGCTGTTTTAAATATAAACCCAATAAAACAGTCAGTACAGGTACAGGACTTTGGCAGAATTCAGCTTCTGAGAAACCAGTTGAAGTACTAGAAATATTTTCAGCTCTAAGTAGCAGTTTAAAGCCCAGTGCATGTCCACTTTAAGAGCATGGATTTAACTGAATAGCCATATTTTTTCATGTTTAGAGACTTATCCATTAGTCACAGATTTCAATGGACCTGAGAAATCAACACTTTATGAAATGAACACTTATCAACAATTCAGCATGTTTTAAGGACTAAGGTCATTCCAGCAAAAAACAGACTTTTCAAACTGGTTATGAGGTTTTTCTTCAAACTTTATTCTTGGAGTGTTTGTGAAGTTCTCTGTGAGTTCTCACACGGATACATGAAGCATTGTTTGTTTTCATAAAAAATTTTGAGATAACAGCTCTTCTGAAACTCCTGTGTAAGAGATATCTTTGTTCTGGTTCATGTCTATAGTAAATCTTATAGATTAAAGAAAAATTCTTCAAACCAATTTCTCGGCAGTTACAGAATAACTTATGGCCGATGGTGGGACTATGATATCAGAGGTGACTCAGCCAATCAGAAGTCAGAAAATGTTTAATGACTAACAACACAATTCAGTTGAGGTCATTAACATACTTTAGTCTTATTGGCTAAAAAGACATATTTCACAGGAATGATAAATGTCTTTTTGCTAAGTGGCAGTAGGTTTTTGGCCATATCATTAAATATTTATGCAACACATGTATAAATCTTCCTTGACTTGGCATCGTCTGGGATTCATTTGGAAGAGATCCATTTATTTCACTTTGTAACATTTTAGGTATGTTGCAGGCTTCAGTCCCAGCCTTTAAACTCTAGATACAGAGTAGTTAGAAAGGAAAATCATGCCTGCATGGACCTTGCTTAGAAAGTCGTCTTCCCTTTATCCATCCATTCTCAGAGTATATTTTTTATGGATTTATATACATTGTAGAAGCTGTGTAAACAAAACCTGCTGACGGTTTATTATTTCTAAACCGTTTTTATTTCATAGGATATTTTCAAGGTTCAATGGAATGTGGATAAAAAGAGAGCCTAGAGAGCCCATTAAATGAAAAAAGAAATTTCTCCATATCTAAACACATTATACGTATTTTGGTCAAAGCCATAAGAGATATTCAGTCTTCTCACAGACATTGATTTGGGTACTACCAAATAGGAACAGACTGATAAGAGTGGTCTGTCTGTTTATTACTACTTGATCAGATATTTTTTCCTCTCCTGAAGCAGCTACTTCTAGAGGGTTAAATTTGCCTTGTATCTGAATTTCATCTGTAGAAAAATCTCAAAGCCAAAGCCCTCTACTCAGATGAAATTTTCTCCATGGTCCCTGTGTGTCCTCAGCAGTGTGGTGGAGAGTTAAGCAAGTAATAAACTGAGTTTTTCCTCCATAGCAAAATGTACGTAAAGTGATAGATGAAAAATAATGGCATCAAGAAACCTCTTTAGGCTTGCTGATGTACTATGAAAGATCAGCCACAAGAAGGGCGAGATAAGCTGGCAGTTGAGGTGTGTTACATAAAGCCCAATGGTCTCAACATTTTAGAGGGGAGATAATAATTTTTCTCTGGACGTTGAGGTACTAGGAAATTTTACATTGTTGAAAACAATACACAAGTTGGAAGCATCACAATTGCTGACAAAATTTAATCTTATTTTTCCTATAATACATATTGATGCAGGTTGGGCAGGGAAGAGATACAGAGCAGTCCTGCAGAGAAGGACTTGAGGGTTTTGGTTGATGAGAAAATGAACATGAGCCAGCAGTGTGAGCTTGCAGCCCAGAAAGCCAACCACATCCTGGGCTGCATCAAAAGGAGCTTGACCAGCAGGTCGAGGGAGGTGATCCTGCCCCTACACTCTGCTCTCCTGAGACCTCACTTGGACTATTGTGTGCAGTTCTGGTGTCCTCAACATAAAAAGGACATGGAAGTGTTGGAACAAGTCCAGAGGAGAGCCATGAGGATGATCAGGGGACTGGAGCACCTCCCATATGAAGATAGGCTGAGAAATTTGGGGCTGTTGAGCGTGGAGAAGAGAAGGCTGCATGGACATCTCATAGCAGCCTTCCAATATCTGAAGGGGGCCTATAGGGATGCTGGGGAGGGGCTCTTCATGAGGGACTGTAGTGAGAGGAAAAGGGGTAACGAGTTCAAACTTAAACAGGGAAAGTTTAGATCTCTTGGCAGGAACAAGATATTTTCAAGTCCTACTTCTCCATTCTGACTACTGAATTCCCTTTTCACTACTGCTTTCTGGATTGACTGCTATTTGATGATGTGATGGACACCTACATATATATAGGGCAGCTCTTAGGTCTCAGAATTTAATTTGGTGAGGACAATGTGTAGTTGCATTTATCACACACAAATTTAATACATTATGTTTTACAAATATTGTGCCTGGTCTGTTCAGAACTTCAAAGTACAACTTCAACTTAATGTTCTCCCAGTGATGTATGTCTTCATGCCCTCAGTCACTCACAAGTTCATTACTGAATGCTTCTTTATTTTAGAAGATGCAGTTTGCTAAGTCACCAAACCAAAGAATCCTGGTCGCAGTAGGGACAAAGCTACACTTGAAGTCAGGAAATATAATTGAAAAGAAGATTATATCTTTCTTTTGGTGTCAGAAATGTTTACATTATTATTCTATATTACTGAAAACTTGTATATAACTTGCAACAGAACTTAAGATGGATTTTGCTCCTCATTTTTTCACATCCTGAAAAACAGAAACTAAATTTAGACTTTGTACCAGAGATAGAATAGAAAACTGTCTTTCAGGACAAAGAATAAAATTTCCAATGAGAACATTTATTGAAATACATGGTACAGTAGATCAAAGATCAAGTATTAATTTAGAAGCCTAAGTTGGTGAATGATTTATTATGGTATTTGAAATTATTAATAAAAATCCCAAAAATATGAAAAGGTGCTCATGAGAAATGAAAAATTATCAGCTGCAGAAGATATTTTCTATGAAGAAGAAAGGTAAAAAGTACATAAAGATGAAAGCCTAATTTTTATGGAAAATATTAAATCTATGGTCACTAGTAATTTTAAGATCATTACCTGCCGAATTATAAGGTTGATCTGTTTCATTGGACAGTTTTGGACTTAAAATACAGATCGTGATCAAGTATGCATATGTGTCACGGCTTGTTCATACCTAGTTTGGTATGAACAAGTGTCGTGTTTTAAGCCCAGCTGGTAACTTGGAACCATGCAGCCACTCGCTCACTCCTCCCCTTCTTCCCCCAGCTCCCAGAGGGATGGGGAGGAGAATCGGAAGAATGTAACTCCCATATGTTGAGATAAGAACAGTCCAGTAACTAAGGTATAACATAATACCACTACTGCTACCACCAATAATAATAATGATAAGGGAAATAACAAGGGAAGAGAATACAACTGCTCACCACCTGCCGACCAACACCCAGCCCGACCTGAGCAGTGATATAGCCCTTCCAGGTAACTGCCCCCACTTTATATACTGGGCATGACGTGCTGTGATATGGAATACCTCTTTGGTTGGGTCAGGTGTCCTGTCTCTGCTTCCTCCCAGCTTCCCCTCCTCTCTGGCAGAACATGAGGCTGAGAAAGTCCTTCGTTGGAGTAAACATTACTGAGCAACAACTAAAAACATCGGTGTTAGCAGAGTTGTTCCCAAGCTGAATGTCAAAAACACAGCACTGCACCAGCTACTAAAAAGGAGAAAAATGACTGCTACTGCTGAACCCAGGACAAGACGTTACCAAAAGTATTTAATAAATTCCTTGAATTATCATTAAGATAACAAATTGCAAATGTTTGCTTTGATTGTTTCTCCAAAAAGTATGTTTCCAGAATTTAATTTTTCATTTCAGGTGTGGGTTCTGCATGAGAAACCATGTGGACTATTTTCATATTATTCATGACCATACTTCAGGTCACTTTGCAGAAAAGTCTTGGAACACATGAACTGGGTTCTTCTTGAATGAAACAAAACCAAAGTTTGGAAAGGGGGCTTGAGGTAACCACTGAAACATGTAGTCAAGGTCTTAATGATGTTTCACCCTACAAACCTATTCCTGTAGTTCCTGCAAAAGGCAGGGAGCAGGTGATAATCTGCGCTGTAGATCTGTACCATGAAGATTAAGGCTTGCATACAGACCAAGTGGGAAGACTTATGAAGAAGAAAAGAAAGTTAGACAATTATGGTGGAAATGAAGCACAATTATTTAGGATGCAATTTAAAAGACAAGAGGCTTCAGCTTTTCTTTGTAACTAACTGAAAAAGGGAATGTTTTTATCTTACCTTCAATCACCGCTTCCCTATCTTCACTAGCTATGGCACTACAGCTGTCTTGATTTCAGCAAACTCTCTCCTGATAACATCTTTTCTGCCTCTCCACCAGCTTCTGCAGCAAAGGGTAAAGGTCCTGATGTTCCTCATGCTAACACCTCCAATAACAAACCAGTACACAGTTCCAAATATCCATGGGAAAAATTGTCTATTTCTTTCTTGCTATAGACCTATTTTTCAGTAGCTTAAAATGTTTGTGGTTGCAATACAAACATATACACACATATGAATTTTTAAATTGGTTTTACAGATAGCAGATTGGATTAAAAAAGTTCTGTAAAAATTGATGGGGAAAACCAAATCAAGAGGATTTTTTCTATTTTTCAATTTAATTTTCTTGTTAGAAAATACATACATTTTGTGTTCACTCCTGTCCCTTGGTACAGATTTTCTAGGAGGAAAAAAATCTTCCCACCAACTCTACAGCTGAGAGTGACCTTTGGGAAAATACCCATATTCAAAAAAGCATCAAGGTAACTATACACGTCTGCAAATAACAAGCTCATATTTATATACTTGATTTCTTAATTCATGATCTCATTTAATAGGGTTAGGCAAGCTCAAGTCAGACAAGCTGTATTACAATATGTTCCTAATAATTCCATACATTTATGGAGCTTCATAAATTGTTCTTAAGCAAAGTGGGCCTGAATAATTCAAGCACTGCCATGAATGTTAGTGTTGGCAAGATCAGTAAAAGCATCTCTCAAACAAATGGTCAGTTGAAACCAAATTTGCTGCAATTTGTGTTGATCTGAGAATGAAAGAAAAATGGATTGCAGCTGTTTAGCAGGTGTGTCTCTAATATAAGGTACAATGAGAGCAAATTCCTCTTTGGAGTTATGAAAGCAGCCCAGCTATAGAGCCTCACTTCAGTCTACACAGGCTGAATTAATGTAAAAACCACCCTAGTAAATTTGATAAGAGGGCATGATTATTAATTTAAGAATTTATAAATAAAATGAATGCTTTAGTTTCAGTTATACAATCTCCCTCTTTTGATTGTCCCTTAGGACTTTGCAATAGTGATTTATTTTCATAACACATTGTTGACCTAAGAATAGCCTGTCCATAAATATAGCTTCTATGGGTATATGGAGCCTAAGGAAGCTGCTTGCCCAAAGTCATACACCTGGTGAGTGGCAGCTTGTCTTGAAATCTTGCTTGTTTATCATGTGCTTTAAATAACATTAATACTTCTTTTAATGTGGAGTGATACAACATGGTGCATTAATGATGTACCGTCCTGATTCAGCTGGGATAGAGTTAATTTTCTTCCTAGAAGCTGACACAGTGCTATGTTTTGGCTCTAGTCTGCGAATAATGCTGATAACACGCCAATGTTTCAGTTGTTGCTAAATAATGCTTAGCCCAATCAAAGACTTTTCAGTCTCTCATGCTCTGCCAGTGAGGAGGGGCTCAAGCAGCTGGGAGGGAGCAGAGACAGGACACCAGGACACCTAATCCAAATGTCAAAGGGGTATCCCGTACCACAGCATGGCATGCCCAGTATATAAATTCAGGGGAATTACCCAGAAGGGACCGATCACTGCTCAGATTGGTCTGGGTATCAGTCAGCAGGCAGTGAGCAATTGTGCATCACTTTGGTTTCTTAAGTTTTATTCCTCTGTCCTTTTTTTCAATTATTCTTGTTATTATTGTTGTTGCTACCATATTTTACCTTATTTCAATTATGAAACTGTTCTTACCTCAACCTGCAGGTTCTGCCTTTTCCCCAGTTCTCCTCTGCATCCTACTAGGGTGTGGAGGGGGAAAGGGAGTGAGCAGCTGTGTGGTACTTAGTTGCTGGCTGGGGTGAAACCAGGACATGTACCCACTTATGTTGTCTACAGTTAAGAGACAAACCTATCAGCATACACTTAGAGAAGCAGACATCCTTGAAGAAATGCTTGAGTTACCTGTATGGTCAAAGGACTACATGCTTTCTAAGCACTCCAGAGGGAGATCCTGTCTGCACATGACAGCTGTCTTAACTCACCAGTATCGCAGTCACCACCAGTACCGCAAGCTGCATAGTGACAAACTCTTTTAATAGCTACTCTAATTGACCAGATTTTCTTGACAGCTTAAAGACAAATCTTAGATTCATAACAACAGAGAACTACAGAACTACCATTTCCTCACACTGCACACACAACTAGAGATTAATATTCTCTCTGACAAGAGAAGAGTTTGCTCTCTAAGCAAACTGGTTTCCCCTGCCCCCGCACCTTTTTTATTTCTACTAACAGTAACCATTGTTATTAGATGTTCTCTACCTGGATATACAGGAGGAATATCAGAGAAAATTGCATGCAAAACTTTTTATTTCCCTGAACTACTAAGTTTTGGAATTAACTCCTCCTTTGGTGTGAAATGTCTGTATTTGTTGAATTGTCATATGCTTTTTAGCTGATGGAGCACACAGGAAAAAGGCATAAAATTTGTAGGGCTTTGACTGAAATAAAATTTTTAATGTGAGGATATTAAGTGTAGGAGGTTTTTTTTTCCTTCTTTTTTTCTTTTTCGGAAGCAGACACATTGCCTATGGTATCCTGCATGGTGAAGGAAAAGAAGTTTTCTTCTTGCTCAGTTTTGTATAGGTATATGTAGGGGTTTGTTTTTCATTGTTTGACAAGAGTCTCTATTTCACTGGGTAACCATTCTTTCAGTCCTTTTAGGTTTAAATTCAAATATTTACATAGTTCATGTGACATAGAAGAAAACATTTTATTTAAAAAAGCCTTTAAACACTAAGTAAAATGGTGTTGCTTTCTGAAAGATTTTATAACAAAATTTTGATAAAGAGATTTGTTCTAAAAATGGCCTGATCAGCTTCTAATACATAGGACATTTAGTATGTAAGAAGTTGCAATTGGTCCACATGCAAATACATTCACCAATTCCAAATGAATACCTCTCCTTGGAAGTCATCAAAGCTTTGGGTCATATCCTAGGAAATCCTTTTACTCACTCTGTTTCGTTCACCTGTAATACCGTGTTTCCTGTTAGACTTTTCCCTACTGGGTAGTCACTGCTGACATCAACATTGTTTGTAGACAGGAGTCCTGACTTTGATGCCACAGCATGCTTCACTGTTCTGCTACTTGACTTCTGACACAATTCATACAGCCCAGTTCTCCATGTCTGGATATCCTGGCATTCTCCATGTACACTGTGCTGTGCCATTTCCTAGTTGCAATGCTAAGGAGCCTAGAAGTGCCCTTGGGGATTCTCTGAATTACACTCTTCTGGCTAGGTTTCTTCCTTTATTGGTATAACATCACCATGACAATAAAGATACCTATGACTCCTTACTGGGTCTTTCTATAAAATCTAGGAAGGAACAGAATAGACTATTACAGTTAAAAGGGACCTACAGTGATCACTGCCTGACCAATTCTGGGCTGACCAAAAGATAAATCATCTTATTAAGGGCATTGTCCAAATGCCTCTTAAACACCGACAGACATGGGACATCAACTGCCTCTTTAGGAAGTCTGGTCCAGTGTCTGACCACCCTTTCAGTAAAGAAATGGTTCCTAATGTCCAGTCTAAACCTTCCCCAGTGCAGCTTTTAACCATTCCCATGTATCCTGGCACTGGGTACCAGGGCGAAGAGATCAGCTCTCCACTTCCCCTCCTCAGAAAGTTGCAGAGAGCAGTGAAGTTACCCTTCAGCCTCCTTTTCTCCAAACTAGATAAGTCCAAAGTCATTAGCCTCTCTTTATAAGACATTCCTCCCTGCTTTGTTGCCCTCCTCTAGACCCATTCAAGTATGTCAACATCCATATTAAATTGTGGGTCCCAGACACATACACAGTACTCAAAGTAAGCCCACACCAACACTGAATACATCGGGATAATCACCTCTTCTGACCAGCTGGTTATGCTGTGTTTGATGCACTCTACTCACTCCTCTCCCAGTTTATACTTGTGCAGGGTATTACTCCATCCCAGGTGCAGGATCCAGCATTTCAGCTTGTTAAATTTCATGCCATTAACCATTGCCCAATGCTCCAATCTATCTAGATCCCTCCCCAGGGCATCTTGTCCCTCAAGAGAATTAACAACACCTCCCAGTTTGGTATCATCAGCAAAGTTGCTGATAGTGCATTGAACTCCTGCATCCTTTCTGTTGATATTCTTCAGTACTCTGGGATGAATCCCATCAGGCCTCATGGACTTGCGAATATTCAGCTGATAAAGCTGGTCCCCTACAATTTCAGTGTCCACACACAGTAAGCTACTATTACCACAATAACAGTCATACTGACCAAATATGTTGTACTTTGATCACCAGCTCCTGTTTGTTCATAGTCGGATTGTCTGATGTCATTTGTGTCCCTTAACAGTTACCAAATTCAGCCATATCTAATGGCTGAGCAGTGTACCCAAAATCCCACCTTGCTGTAAAAGCAGACCTACCTCACCCTGATAGTTTTGAAGAAGCTCTATCAGTACCAAAAGCCATAGAATCATAGAATCATAGAATAGTTAGGGTTGGAAAGGACCTTATGATCATCTAGTTCCAACCCCCCTGCCATGGGCAGGGACACCTCACACCAAACCATGTCACCCAAGGATCTGTCCAAACCAGCCTTGAACACTCCAGCCTTGAACCATCCAGGCACATAGGCTGAGAAAGCCTGAACAGATTAGGTTTTATTTTAATGCAGAATTCCCCACTGGAGCTTGCTGCACCACTGCACCCATTGCTCCACATCCACTTTCTACTGAGTTGCAACAATTAACACACACAGTTATCCCTGTAGCCTGCCCTGATTAGTCTGGTCCATAATCATGAAATAAAAACTGTAAAGAGACTTCTGGATTATCCCAGGATTGTCAGTGGACCTGTGGGAACAGGGAGCACGGCACACTCCTGGATCCATGACTCACAATGCAAACATTATTTATTCAAACTATGAGAGGCTCCTGCTGTTCAGCTGGCTAGCTGGGAAGGCCTAGTTTCCTGGGCTGGGAGGTGACATATCTTTGTGTGGAGTGGTGCCTTCTGAGCAAGGGCTTGTCTTTGTTTTCTCTTCTCTCTTCTTTAAATCTGATAGAAGGTGAGAGGGGACAAAGTGTACAGGCTTGATGCTAGTTTTAGAATGAGAACATAACTCTATGCTGTACGACCATTTTGTGCATGGATGGACATTGCTGCTGCCTCCCCAAGGTGAGCCCAGCAGAGTAGTGCTTCCAGATCAGAAATCCCTCTGCCTGCTGCACAATTGTCCTCTTCCTATGAAAGGATTTTTGAAAAGTTATCTCATACTTCAACCTCATCTTCTTTTCTGAGGAGGAATGAGCCGGGCTCAAGTATAGAATGATTCCTATCTAGGTTCATCTGGCTTAAATATTCCAAGTAAATGTCAGCATTGAAAAGGTTACCACCATGCTGAGGTAAGAATTTAGACTTGAGAATAATACAAGCATTACTTTCCTAATGCCTGGAGTCATTTGAAATCAGAGACCTCCAGAACAAAGATGATTTTGAGCTCTATTCAGCACTTTGGAAATAAAATATGCAACACTAATATTTGCCTTGCCTCAAGATGCAGAGCTGATATTGAGGGGAAGGTATGACTTCTCAAAGTCACACAGCTATGCACACACAGAGGACAGGCGCCCTCAATACTTTTTTCCAGAGAGGTTTCTCTGGAAGAAAACACTGACGCTACTGGAGCTAGAAAAGCATATGTAAGTCTCCCCATAAATGAAATACATGTATTTGGGAAGAAAGAGTAAATTCCACTTCTTAATCCTAACTTTTACCATTCATATTTGTATGTGGTATACATATGATACATGTATATATTAAAATTTATATATGTGTGTGTGCACATATGGTAAAAGTCACGATGGAGAAGCAAGGTTTATTATTTCTTGCCAAATAGACAGAGGGATAGATATGAAGTAAAATAAGATAATGCTTAAATATTTGCTGACTGGAAAGAAGAGGGGGAAGGAGAAATACTTTATCTTCTATATATGCTTTATAATACTGGGAGGTACCTAGATGGGAGTGATAGGGGCTGTATCACAAGTGACAAAATAAATTAAAATTTCATTTAAAATGGTGGGAATTTGGAATTCACTGATGAAGTAATTTGGAAATCTCTGACCGATTTCAGTGAATCGCTTTGCATTCAGCCACTGGAGCCATCTGTTGAATGACAGCTCTTCTGGCAAACATAAAGAGTTGTTGCTAGTGCAAACGTGTGTGTGAAAAGTCAATGTCTTCAACAGAAATAGATTGCATTCTCTTTCAATCCATATAACTCATAACTCTATTATCACGGTGGAGCAAAAATACTTATCACATTTTAATACTTACATGGCAGTGCTCTTTATTTATGTAATTGCTTAACGCTGTTTGTCTCTTTCTGAACAAAGTACATAATGTTGATTAAGATGAGAACAACTTCAAATCCACAATATACTGAAACTTTTGCTCCTTGATGAAAAACAGGATGCATGAGCTCACCCTGAAAAACAAAGTAGGGAGTAAATCCATAATTTAAAATATATGATATAAAATAACACATGGCTTGCAATCTGATTCTATTCATTAGTCTGTTTAATTTTTTCACTTGTCTTTAGTTGTACTAATAGCAGATCAATGTACATAATCATTCCTTGCATTCCAGGTTCTTATGGATCTTCATAATTATTAATAAACTGTAGTGAAATTAATTTGATAAATTATGTTTGATTATTGCCTTTCTACACAACAGGTTTCCAGATAGTTTGCAATTTTACTACAGTGTCTACCTCTAGTGATGAATCTTTACAGGTTTCTTAAAAACAATCATAATTTCATCAGTATTCCACAAACTATATTCATCTATGATTTTGTCATTACCTTTTTATTCACACTGCTGTGTGATCAGTCACTGATAACACACTGTTGTTTTCTCAGGTGAAAGACTATTGCTCTGATAATAAACAAGAGCAAAGAGCTGCAAGTATAATTCTTCTAAAAAGAGAGAAGGAACTTGTGTCATAGACAAAGACTGGCAAGGTTACAGATGTTTTGAGGTATTTAAAATAGTTATCTGAATTTGTAAGATCTTTCTTCACTACTGGCAAAATAATCTACTACAACCTGACACCTGATTTTTTTCTTTGTATTGCCATTTAGTAGGTTTCCAGGGTTTAACGGATAGCAATTGCTGGAAGCTCCCTCTGTTTGAAACCAGATGTCCATCATAACATTGTTCAAAGCCTGTTTGATGAATTTAAGAAACACAATCCTAATTCCAAGTACTGCACAATTATAACAATGAGTTACTTGCATGTCAGTGACTGAGCACGATTCATGCCGGGTCCTTGTTGAATTCAAGGCATATATGCAACATCAGACTTTGAGATAGTATTTGTTGCCTACCTGATGTCAATCCCAATACTTCTCAGTGTGCTGCTTTACAGTTTAATATACTGTACATTAAGGTTTAGATTCTCAATAGAAAAATAGGTACTTGCATGTCTTTTTAAGTGTCTAAATCTGATATGGACAAATACTGGCCATAATGACACTCAGGCCTGATCCTAAAAGTACAGAAAACTGAAATTTCTGTAGCTGGATCTGTACAGTGATGCAGCTATTGTGCTGTATTGGTCCTCTTCTTTCACCCTCTTATTTAGGCCCTTCTGGGAGTCCTAAAGCAAGAGCTTGTTTGCATGAAGTGCAGGAATAGCCAGCTTAGAATCTGCCCTGTACATGCATACATACAGAAGGAGGAGTTTTTTCTACCTTTTCCCTTTGTAGCTTCACCATTAGGATAGTATTGTTATGCAGGCTGTCCTCTTGCAGAGTATGCTATTGTGTCAGAAAGTAGATGAAGATGGATGCATACACGAGTGGTTAGGAAACTGAGGTAAAAAGCAGTACTGGTTGCCTCTCTATGTGAAGGAGTGTTTGTTTTATACAAAGTGAAACAGCTTAACAAGAAGACTGAGAGCTTCCAGTTTCAGAATAACTGTTGTTTGCTGATGAAGGCATTTTTCACGCAGGTAGGAGACATGGATTACTGTCCCTCAGGCAGAGACAGGGGAACTTAATGCACTGCCGTTAGTGCTCCGATCACTCAGAAACTGGTCCCAGATGATATTGAGGCATTCAAGAATCTGAGCCAAAGATAATACCTACAAGAGGAAAAGAGACACTATCAAGCATGAAAACTTTCTGGTTCTCTGATAGGTTTGAAATCATTACCTACAGAAGAAGCTTTTCTTGCTGCTCATGGATGATGACAAATGGCAGTTTTCCTAAGTTTACAATTTTTTCTGGAATTTATTGCTGACCTGCTTTTTTCATTTTCCCTCTGTCATGGGTTCAGCAGCAGCAGCCATTTTTCTCCTTCTTAGTAACTGGTGCAGTGCTGTGTTTTTTCTACTTTCGGCCTGGGAACAGCGCTGGTAACACCGATGTTTATAGTTACGGCTTAGAATGTTTTGGTCTGACCAAGGACTTTCTGAGTCTCACGCTCTGCCAGGGAGGAGGGGAAGCCGGGAGGAAAGGCAACTGAAGACCAGCACCTGAAGTGAGCGGGTTCCCAGATGAAGTGGAAGAGCTGATAAGGAATATTCCTTATCACAGGAGCTGAAGTAAAATCAGCTCTTCCACTTCATCTGGGAACCCGCTCACTTCAGGTGCTGGTCTTCAGTTGCCTTTCCTCCCGGCTTCCCCTCCTCCCTGGCAGAGCGTGAGACTCAGAAAGTCCTTGGTCAGACCAAAACATTCTAAGCAGTAACTATAAACATCGGTGTTACCAGCGCTGTTCCCAGGCCGAAAGTAGAAAAAACACAGCACTGCACCAGTTACTAAGAAGGAGAAAAATGGCTGCTGCTGCTGAACCCATGACACCCTCTTTTCAGAGACGTTGGATTTGAGGACTTGATTTGGACCTATCTTCAGCTTTACCTTTGTCGTGGTTTAAGCCTCTATAACTCACGCAGTTTTGCTCACTCACTCCCCCCTCTTTCTTCCCCCCGCTCCCAGGGGGATGGGAAGGAGAATCAAAAGAATGCAACTCCCACAGGTTGAGATAAGAACAGTTTAGTAACTAAAGTATAACACAAAACCACTACTGTTACCACCAATAATAATAATGACAAGGCAAATACAAGGAAAGAATACAATCGCTCACCACCGATACTCAGCCCAATCAAGCAGTGCGCACACACACACACACACCCCCACACACGCACCCACACACACCCTTCCGGGTCTCTGCTCTCTGTCTTTTGCATCCTGGGCATGATGTGCTGTGGCATGGAATACCTCTTTGGTCAGTTTGGGTCAGCTGCCCTGTTTCTCCTTCCTCCCGGCTTCCCCTCCTCACTGGCAGAGCATGAGACTCAGAAAGTCCTTGGCCAGACCAAAACATTATCAAGCAGTAACTGAAAACACTGGTGTTATCAGCACTGTTCCCAGGCCCAAAATCAAAAACACAGCGCTGCACCAGCTACCAAGAAGGAGAAAAATGACTGCTACTGCTGAACCCATGACAACCTTCAACACACTGACATTTCTAATAGGTCTTAAATATTCACTCTGAAGAAAACTTCTTTCTCATACAATATACCCCAGTTATCTGCTTTACTTAATCTCCCCTTGTTTCATTTTCCACAAAGCATGGCTGTAAACTTGGCTAGCCTTACACCTTTTTCTTCCAGGACCATATTGTTTTGCAGCAGGTATACCAAAACTGAAGAAGGGAACCATGGGAGACTCCAGTTTGTTATTTATGTATAAGCTTGACATTACATATCCTACAAAATTAAAATCTTCGGCTTGTTCTTGCCCCAGTTATTTTAAGAACAGTCTTTTCAGAGTTTTAATAGCTCTTTGCCGTATATGGCACAAATGTGTGCACTTTCTAGCTGCTAAAATACATTCATTTTGGGCTGTGGCCTTCACTTCATTTATCAGCTCATTCTAGAAACCTCTGGCTGGTTGAGTCAGAGGAGGCATCACGTGCAGCTCTCTTTTGTATCTGAGGTATGGCTTTAGCAGACTTGGGAGGTTCAGGCCAGGATAGGGGCAGAACTGAAGCACATTAAGGCACAGTACTGTGTTTAACTGCCCAGTCATCCTCCAGTCTTACATTTACTACAGTTAAGTCTAGGGCAAACCTAGTTCAGGCAATGGGATGTGTCACCTCCAGAGGAAGCAAAAAGTAAAGTAAGGATGGAACTACTGGAAGAACATTTGACTCTGGTAGGAGAGTGGTTTCTCATAATTACAGGTATTAAAAGTGCTAACTCAGCAAACTGCCATAATTTAGTTTCCACTCAATTGACCTTCCTTTTAGACTTTGCCAGAAGGCTTGATTCATTAAAGCTCATTGAGTTATTAGAGGTATTTCACTGAAAATTACTATAGAAATACAAAGTCGTCATGGCAGGCTGAATCATAACTTTAAAAGTGAACCCTAGTAAAAGGTTAAATTGACTCAGATTTCAACCCATCTCTGCTGACCCATAAGTGCTTATGTCAAAATTCTGCGTTGGAGGGACTAGAAATATCTCGTAAGAGTTTTTCCCATTTAAATCTGAGGATATTTTTGATGCCTCAATTATTTTCTCTTTCTGCTTGAAGTTTTGACTTCAGTAGTTTACCATAAGCTGCTTTGTACTTTCTTCAGTCATTAGACTTGAATATTGCTCTACAAAAGTTATTCCTTATAAACTTTCATAAACATTTACTGTAGCATCTCACTGAAAAATATCTCAGCATTCTATTATATCACTTCATGTGACTCTACGCTCTTATTAAATCAAGTGTGTCATCTTGTGCTGATGTCACCTTAGAGACACAGAAGACTGTGCTTTGGAATTGTCAAGGGACATGAGAATGTGGCCATTATATTCTATACAGGATGTTAAATGATTAATATTTGTAAATTAATGCATTTAAATTATATGTGCATGAGACACTCCAAGCCTTGCAAATATATCTGAGGAGAGGAAGCACCTGACAACTTCTCTTTTCCTGTTGGAGTCTTTCTGGGCTGGTTGAATGAAAAAGAAACAGTGGCATGTAAGAATTATAATACACAAGATATAGTGTATTTCTGGGCAATTATAACATGCCTAGAAAGGTGTTGCAAGGCATAAGGCTGAGAGGCCAAATGACTTTACCCACTTGAGAAATGCAGTAATTCCCTAGAAATGCACCGCCTGGAGTATTTTATTGCTGTTATGAAATAGAATTCATGAATAGAAAGAAGGAAAATGTTGAGGAGGGGGACAGGCCTATCCATACATAGCATGTACCAGCTAGTATTAAAGTGGGAATGACATCAGTCACAGCCAATCAAACAGGCTCAGTAATGTCCAAAGTGCTACAGACATTTCATAATTAAGTAATGAGACATGACAGGGCATGAATTGTGTTGTATTAATTCTTGCTGAGTGTGTTGTTGTAAGGCAAGAGAATGAGTGCTGTGCGCCATCGGTCCAGCCAACTGTGAATTAATCCTTTCCCATTCTCACAATGGAACCTCTTATTGTGGTTTTATAAAATCTTAATTTTTAAAATATTTATATTTTAATTAAGTGGTGAGTTTCTAAGCCACGATGGCAATCAGCACAATTCTTTCCATAATTGTGAGCAGTGAATTGTACCATCCGCTACTCCCTGCTCAGATCCTCCAGTCAGTGAAACCAGCTGTTTTCTATTGTCCGTTTGCTAATGTATTCTAATATCCTGCTTCCTAATGCCTACTCTCATATCTGATTTCATTTGCATATAAGAAGCATCTAGATATGCCAGTAATGGTTAGTGAAGTCCTTTGAGCATATAAAGTGCTATGAAAGTGCTAAATATGGCTTTTGTTTACTAGTCAAAGAAAACACTAATGTAGTGACGGGTACTGTACATGTCCCTTGTCAGTCAGGACTTTGTTCTGTTCACTGTGATTGGGAGCAGTGTTTTTTCATACTGAAAATAAAGCTTTTGGGTTTTGCGCCGCTTCAAAATTAGGGCATCTGTTTTTCTTGGTTAGTATGCGACTCTCAGTCAGACCCCACTTACTTAAAACATTTGTTTTCTATAGTATTCTATATGGTACTCTACACTGCTCTTTGATTCAGTATAGACCATTTTCTTTGAATGTGGCTCAGGAACCAACTGCCGGTGCTTTACATCTTCCATAAGGATTTTGGCTTTGAGTTCAATGGGACTTGATTCACACTTAGTCAGATCATGGAATCTACATTTCTGAACAGGCTGCAGAAAATTTATCACCAGAGGAAAACTGTAAAGTACAACATGGTTGTTTCCTATATAAAATCATGAAGAGATTTGCTTAAGCAAGCAAGAAATCCACCTGACTGTTTGTCTGTGATTGCTGTTCCGCTGTGAAAGAAACACTCATTAGCTTATAAAAGTCCCTGGAGTGCTACTGAAGGGGCAGAGGTGGCTCTGGGACATAAATGCATGGGCAGGATAACAGCGTGACCTACCCAATGTCCACATCACAGACTGCCTGGGCCAGAGATTAGTGGCAGTGAGAAAACCTGAAATTTCACTTTTGCAAAGGAATTGCAGAGAAGAATGCCAAGATGTTTTGTACATCCATACAAAGACAAAAATACCTAGACATTGTCACTGAACAGGCATGAAAATCCTGCAGTGGGCAGCATAGAATCATAGAATCATAGTATCACAAAATCAACTAGGTTGGAAAAGACCTTTAAGATTATAAAGTTCAATCATTACTGCCAAAACCACCACTAAACCATACCAGTGAGGGCCTCATCCATATGGTTTTTGAACACTTTCAGGGATGGTGACTCCACCACTGCCCTGGGCAGCCTTTTCCAATACCTGTTTACCCTCTCTGTGAAGAAATTTTTCCTAATATACAATATAAACCTCCCCTGGCACAGCTTGAGGCTGTTACCTCTTCTCCTGTCATTTATCACTTTGGAGAAGAGACCAATCCTCACCTCACTACAACCTCCTTTCAGGCAGTGATAGAGAGCGCTAAGGTCCCCTCTGAGCCTTCTCTTCTCCAGACTGAACAACCCAAGTTCCCTCAGCCATTCCTCATCAGACTTATTCTCCACAGCCCTCACCAGCTTTGTTGTCCTTCTCTGGACCTTCTCCAGCACCTCAATGCCTTTCTTGTAGTAAGAGGCCCAGAACTGAACACAGGATTTGAGGTGCAGCATCACAAGTGCCAAGTACAGGGGGATGATCAGTGCCCTGGCCCTGCTGGCCACACTATTTCTGATGCAAGCCAGGATGCTCTTGTCCTTCTTGACTGCATGGGAACAAGCTGGCTGATGTTCAGTGGCTATCAATCCACAACCTGAGATCCGTTTCTACCAAGCAGCTTTCCAGTGTCTCTTCCACAAGCATGTAGCCTTGCATGGGGTTGTTGTGACCCAGTGCAGCACCTGGCACTTTGCCTTATTGAACCTCATACCATTGGCCACAGCCCATCAATCCAGCCTGTCCAGATCCCTCTGCAAAGCCTTCCTATCCTTCAGCTGATCAACACTCGCAGCCAACTTGGTGTCTTCTGCAAATTTACTGAAGGTGCACTCAATCACCTCATCCAGATCATAAGCAAATAGATGACATGCTTTTCTGACCCTAATACTAGTTGTGTCCTTAATACTAATTGTTTCATTTCATGAGCAAAGATATGAGAAATCTTCTTTGGTGAACATCAAACATCACAGAATCACAGCACCACAGAAACACACAATGGTTGAGGCTGGAGAGGACCACTGGAGCTTATCTGGACCCCACTCAGCAGGGTCACCTAAAGCACATCACTCAGGATTGTCTACAGATGGCTCTTGTTGAAGAAGTCACCACAACCTCATAGAATCACAGAGTGGTTTGGGTTGGAAAGGACCTCAAAATCATCTAATTCCAACTCCCCTGCCATGGACAGGGACACCTCCCACTAAAACAGGTTGTTCAAGGTTGTCTCCATGAAGTCTTCTCTTCTTCAGGCTGATCAGCCCTAATTTTCTTAGCCTGTCTTCTGTGGGGAACCATTTCCAATGTTCAGTCACCCCCACAGCAAAGAAGTTCTTCCTCATGTTCAGGTGGAACTTCCTGTGTTTTAGTTTATACCCGTTGTCTCTTGTCCCATTACTTGTCATACTACTATTTCAAAATGTTAGCAGAAGTCACACTTCTATGTGTCATTTTCCCAAGCCATTGTACGCTTGTCTCTGAGAGTCTGTCATGTCTTGAGAGAGCAATCATTTAATAGCATGTGGTAACCCAAACACATAATTGAAAATGGAAACAACAAAAGGTACTGGTCATATGTAAAATTGCCAGTGTAATTACAGGTAGAAAAGCTATAATTACCCAGATGGGAATTGTTAGTCATTATTGACATCATCATAGAATTTGAGCCAGGTCATTTATCAGCGATGTTCCTGAAAAGAGAAGAAGAAATGTTTTTATTATTGCACACTGTAATCACATTCTTGATACTCACTATTTGGTTCCTGGCATTTTATAAAGTCTAGATTTATTTGTAATTTAAAAGAAAAATGTTTTGTTTTGCACCTAGACACCTTATAACTCCATTTCCAAAATCAAAAGATGATTCAAATTTTACAAGTGCCTCATTATGATTTGTTCTGACAGCTGCTCTTGGTGTAAGGAACACAGCACTGGTCAGGTAGATGCTCAGTAGTATGTTATATTGAAAATTATACATTACAATGTATGCGAATGTACATAATATACAACCCAAAAGAGATATATACAATATTATGAAAATAAGACAACATATTACACCAATTTTTTTAGTAACTCTTCTCAGTCTAGCATGTTGCAGGATCTGCCTTTATCCAGTGACTTTTGCAAGGGTGCGAATCAGTTTTGTCTGGAAGTAGAAAGTCATGAATCAAGGCTATATGGGAATTTTCAGTAAAAGGAAGTACAAGATTTCTTCTCAATATTTGGATGGTTTGGACCCACTCAGCATCCGGGTGGTACTTACTGGTTCCCTTCTCTGCTGTGTATTTTTTCTCTGCATGTCCTCTGCAGCTAAGACTTGAGCACACTGCCAATGTAGGTCATTCTGGTCCAAGCCTTTTAACTTCCATCGCTTACCCTTTGGGCAAACAAAGGCTGGTGCCTTGGAATCTGGAATAGTGGACACAAATTGTATTTTAATTGTAAATTATGTTTGACATAAAGACACTTTTTTCTAATGGTCACGGATTAAATTGTTAAAAAAAATTAAAATAAATAGAATTAAGAAATCTGTAAATATTCATGAGCCCACAAGTATTTCCAGGTTAATATATACTTACTATATATACTTTTTTTTTTTTTCTGCTCTACGGGCTACTTAACCTTTCATACTTCCTTTACCTTGGTTTTCAGCAGGTTTTCTGGCAAGGTGCAATTGACTGCTAAGGAAAACAACACTACTAATTAGCTTTTATTTTCTGGTAGCTTTGCACTAAGTTGATTATCAAGGTACCAAAAGCAGTACCTCATTCGGCTTACTTGATAAATAATTTTATTTTTATTCCCCCCAGAAAAACATACTTAGAAATGTTTTTTTTCCTGTTCAAATTCATGTTTATCAGAACAAAAAGTAGATATTTTCCTTCCCTTACAGATTCTTGCTTTCCAAAGTCCACAGCTTGTGTCCATTGCCTATATGTGAGAATTGAGTGCCATTTAAAAGACTCTTGGTTTAAACTTCGACTCCTAGAGAGTGATTCAAAGCCTAAACATAGATGTTTAATACCATATAGATGCCTTAGGATATCCTGCCTGGCATCCAGCTGCTGCTTCAGAAGGGCTCTGGTCTCCCACAGACTTTGTGTTATCTCTGCCAATCTCATGCAGATGCTGTGAACACCCCAGGATGTTTAAATTTGTGCTAAATGACTATGCTTAGGCACCTGCACTGTCCCCCCTCATGTTCCCTGCTTGCAGCAAGTATTCCTGGAGCAAGCAGCATAGGTTTTTGTCCATGTGTCTGGGTTTCTAAATGCACCATGTAGGGGCAATCCATGACTATTGAGGTGCACCTGACAGCCTGTTGTCTTGCCATGAATATTTACATCATTCTACCTATCGTACAATAAAGAATGAAGCCTTATATTCTCATTTCTTAAACAATCAAAACATAGTTGTAGATTAATTTTAATACACACATTTTTTTCAGTTTGAATACATCATGATTAAAAGTTCATGACCTTGATTATATTATGCAATTTGAGAAATCGCCAACAATGTCCATGGTGATTAAATATTCCACTTTGTAATTATTTTGTAACTTTTGTTCTGCTCTTTGCTCACTCCAAAAATTATCATAAAATTTTGAAAGATGTCCTCAGTGCAGAATATGTCCATAAAATATTAAATATTCAATTTTCCTCTATCATGGCTTGAAAAATTCATAATTACATGATGATCCACATAATAACTCATTCTGAAAAGTCATATATGGCACTCCCCCTGTGACTGAGTTAATAATTTACTGCTGTGTGGGATTTTCACTCTGCACTGTTAGTCTTGGGAACATTTATTAAGCAAATGTTCATTTGCAAAGATCAGAATGTGAATGAAGAGGGTAAGAATTTAATGAGGAGTGACAGACAGGTGAACTGATTCCATATAGTTCTTTACTACAGGAGAAAGCAGATAGCTTTATCTTTCATAGCCTCAATGGACACAAGAAATGAAATATAGAAGACAGGGCAAAAGGAAAAAAAAAGGTGCTTTCCTAGAAGGGCCAATGGAAGGATAAATCAGAGCAACTTGGGAACATGATTAAGACCAGTTGAAAAGGCTGTTCATATTCTGTACCTTTGGACTTATATGGCAGAGACATTTAGAAATTTTATTTTTTGAGCTCTTTGCCTGTTTTTTTCAACAGAGTACTTTTAGCACTAAAGAAAAACTATCAAGTCAGAGAGTCCACCATCAGTTTATCTGACAGCAATATACCCCTGGAAAAGCAAGACAAATTTTTAAATTCTGCTGCAAAATGCAACCTTTAGTATTTGTAACTGTAAGAAACACTTGCAGATAATACAATGTGGGAACTAGTATCACAACTTAATTTTTTTTCAGTAAGTAATGGAAAGTGTTGAAACACATTAAGTGTGTAACTTCTTTATATGTTTTTTTCATGTTTTCTAATCAAACAAAAGTTAAATAATATTGATTCTGGTTTTATTTGTAAGAAAAAATAAATAAAAAAAATGAAGTGTCATTGGAAGACTTTATAGCTGAATCAGAGTTCAGCGTTGCTGCATATTGAGCATGTCATTCCTGATACAACAAAAAACCTAATACAATTATTCAAGACTAATGAAATAATTTCTTGTTTGAAGGTAGGTAAGTACAAATTAGGTGTTTAACTGGAGACTAAGGGGCACTTCATTAAACACTCCATGACTTCAACAAGGCAAACAAGTCTTCCGCAATCCATTGTCACTGGGATGTGTAAGGATATAGCATACAGTTATGCTTTCCAATTATATCTAAATATAAAGTCACAAATATTAGCATCTATACCTTTTTATACGCAAGCAAGATGTCTTATATGTCCTAATTGAAACTGGGCAACACTACAATTTCTAGTTGGTTTACTTTATTAATTTATTTTCATTCTTATATGGATATATTTCAGTAGATTTTTTTTTTCTCTATGTGAGTTTAAATTCCCTAAAATATTTTTGGCTTCCAAAGCCTTGAAATATCATTTTTGAAAACTGCAACATTTATTTCTGTGACCATTGCCAAGATGGAAATAACCTTTATGAAAATGAAAATTATTCTTTGGGTGTTATATTTTTAGGGCTGTGATGGATGATAATGTAATCAACGATGCACAGTGAATTTCTTTTTTAAAAAATGAAACAGTGCATCAAGGGAAATGTGAGGAAAGAACTATGCAAAACAATTTTCTGAAAAAGGTGAAAAAATTACTTTTGTTAAAGTTGGTATCAGCATCATTTTCCTGGATATATATTTCCCTGGATATACAGGTTTCAACTGAAGATGAATTAATTTAATTTAGCACTTGATTTGATTACAGCTTTTAATTTTCAAGTTAAATCCATGGCTATGTTGGAAATGAGACAGGTTTTGGCCTCAATTTCAGATGGGGAATCCCAACTTTTATCATTTATTAGTGAATAGTTGCCTGACTAATTTAAAAATTGAAAGACAGACACAGGAAATATTTAGCTTGGTCACTCAGTGCAATGACTCTCACCTACACTTAAAAATGTAGGAACTTTTAAAGGAAATTAAAAAAATGCCTTTTTCTCTTAACAGGCTAGGCAAGAAGCTAATAGTGATAAGATCTGATATAGACTTCTGTACCATTTATATCAAGATAAAATCAAATAAGTCCACTTTCAGTGACCAGAGCATAGATAATTAGGAGAGTTTGAATAACAGGTGAAAGAGAGTGTCTGTGAAATGCATATCCTTCATTTCTTCTTCAAGGGTATGTAATACAAGAAAGTAATGAAGATGACTGGCTGAAGCAGCAGTAAAGATGACTGGAAGGGGGAACATATGTGGCTGAGAAAACTGGCAGAGGTGAAGGTAACTCTCATAGAAATCACTTACATGTGATTTCTTAATTACTTAAATATGTTGTCTAGATAAGGAACACTCTGTTTTCAGGTTATTCCTAGTTTTTTCAAAGGTCAACTTGGAAGGATCTTATTTAACAACTCAATTTCTGACATGTCTCTAAAATAAGAGACTGTGGAGAAGGTTTGTTTTTAACATAAATTTGTGGGATTTGAGGATGAAGCTGGATATCATGTGGGAGAATGAGGTGAAATGGAGATCTGAAGAAAAAAGTCATATTAAATTTAATCAAACATTCAAGATATATAAAGAGTTTATTTTCCTAGAACTTATAGGTTGGATATGACAGAGATGGGAAAGGTCTATTCACAAATTGCAAAAAAAGAATCTCATTTTGCCAAAGACAGATGTATGCTATTACAGTCAAAAGAGAGAAACAGGCAGCAGTTCTATGGCATAGTTCATTTTATCCTGACATAGATATTTGGCAAGATTAGTGATTCCTTAGTGCCTGTTTCTCTAAATAAAGGAACACTAGGCTGACTACTTAGATATATCTGTATGAGATTAATTTCATCTGAGGGAGCTATGAACTGCTGCAAAGATGATGTGGTCATGAAAAAAAAAAATCCAATCCTTAGGTATGTCTGTGGCATTCCTTAGTATAAAAGAATATTGGTGCATTCATATAAAAGGGAAATAAAAGTTTGTCTGCAATAGCCTGGACAGCTTTGATTATTCCTTTTCTGAAAAGGGTACGTTCAAACTAAAAGAGGTGTAGCAAAGAGTTGCTATGACAGATGAATAGGGAGTCTACGTCCTATTAACTTTGGGGGTCATCAGAGGTTAACAAACAATTTTAAATGAAAGTATAACATTTCCAAAAAAAGCGTCATTACCATAATTTCAACAAAGAAAAAGTGGATGAGAAGGGAGTAGGAAATGCCAGCCCTGGTTAGAGGCTCCTTTAAATGAGGTCCCAAATAGAAGTGACAATTGGTAATGACAATTCAGTCACCTTATCCCCAGGTCCAGCTCCCATATATAAAGAGCAGTAGTACTCTAGTTCAAGATCCATATTACTTCCCAATCACAGAATCCTAACTTCTCCTGTACTGAAGTACCTCCCTTTCTAGCCAGGATTCATCCACATTTATCCCATTATCACAATTATGACAGATAACAGCTTGCACCAAATTTGTAGTCCTAAAACATTTCCTAACAATAAAAAAGAATAACACATTCATGAAGAGACAACAATATGGCTGCAAAAGAATAGTGGTAGAGGCTGCAAAAAAAAGATTGTTTAATGTTATGGATACCTAATAATGGGACTCAGTGATCCAAGAGTCCTCATCCAGACTCATTTCTTCAGCATTTGTTCTAAAAGTAACTCCTACGTATACATAATTTTAAGCACCACTGTGACCGGCAAGGTTGTTGCAAAAATCTGGGGTTAAAGGAAACCACCAGAATTTGTAAAATGTAATTGAAGTTCCTGATAGCGTTCATGAGTAAACATTTAAAAATAGTTAGTTGAATTTTATATACCTTATCTGAAGACCTTAAACTTATTTGCTTGAGGAGGCTTCTCCAGACATAAACTCTTCTTCAGTAAGTCCCTTTTCCTCTAACGTTTGCACCTGTGAAAAAGGTTAAATCTAGCTGAGTTTCCTGGTTTACGTATTTTGAAATTATTTTACTTGCTTTAAAACTATTTTCAATACAGCTTTACTGCAGGAAGATTGCTTTTTTTTGCATACAAGATAGGGAGGTCAGAGAAGAAAAAGGGTTGGATCCTGAACCTTTGTCATAGGCACTTCGCCTGAAGTAGAGCAAAGACCTGCTCTTCTGCAGACTGGGAGCAATAAGTACCCACTCCTGTGTGGCTTCTGAGTGCTAGTTTCTACTATGAGAAGAACATTTTTTAGACTAGCCAGATATCCTGCTTCCTGAATTATACAAATCGTACCATCTGATAATTGGCACAATTCTGACTTTTTCCTCAAGGCCTGGGACTCAGCTGTAGTTTGAGATACCTGAGTTTAGTTGTCTATGTGAAGGTGTCTGCCTGCGAGCTAAGTGGCTACCTCCCATCATAGTCAGAGGACATCCAGAGCATGATTCCATTGCCTGAAGACAGGTGTTTACAGATGGAGAAATTACAGGGCAGGTCTATGGTAGATTTGTAACTTTCTGAAGCAGCAGCTGAAGGCCATGGGGCATTTCAGCTGCCAGCATGTGCCTGTGTGAGACCAAGCCAGTAAGTCAGATAAGTCTGCAGAACTGTTCAGTCCACCCTGAAGTAACAACCTGTACTTTCTCTGCAAACTCTCTCCAGATAGTGTCAACTACATAGACTAGATCTCCATGCTTAGCCCACATACATTTTCCAACACTCAAACTCCTAAATGCAGAGGAGAGGTCTTTATTTTAACCTGAATCTTGCTTCTCAGACCTAAATTACCTGCTTCAATATAGGTGTCTAAATAAAGATGTACTCCACTGCAGGTGCCCAGGATATCATATTTGGACTCCAGCTTCCACTTGGAAAGTACCAGGGTCTCCCATAAGTTTTGTTTCAGGTCTACCACCTCCACCATGCAGGTGACTCACAGTTGAGGCTGTGTGAAGTGGCAATATATACTATTAAGTCAAGCCCTCTGTTGCTTGGTGTCCATTCCAGGAGAAAGGGGGAGAAGAGAGAATAACCTGAATGCCAGGTGCCATAAAAAATGAAAATAAGGACTTGTAACATTTTCAAACAACTTCAATATTCTATTTTTTTGTTTGATTTGTTTTATTACATTACTATTAACATGAAATATTTCCAAGAGATGTCAATGTTGAATGCTTTCTTTACTAGATTGTGGCTGAAATGGTGCACAAAGAACACTGCAGGCTTTTGTCTCTAAATGTTTTGTCTCTAAAAAAACCATTTTCTCTAAACAGCTTTAAATTGCTGCTTTCAAAAGGTTGTTTCATTATGCCATTAATGTACTCACGTAGTACAAAAGACCAGCAACTAGTCAGATCTCTCTAGTAGGGACAAAATCAGTTCAGCTGCTTTCATTCCACCTTATAAATGGCCTAGCACAAAGAGTCCCTGACACAACTTAATCCTTTGGGCTTTCTGTGTAGTGGATGGTGCCTTGGGGCCAGAGTTCAGAACATCACTGCTGAGCTTTAAACTCCACCAGGGCCAAAAGGAAAATGTAAAATGTCGCGATTAGCATTTGACAGCTCCAATTGTTTGTTAAATGTGGGAGAGAACTGGGGAAGTATGAAAGATAGGCTTGTTGATTATATTAGGATGTTTGTTATTTATACCATGGTATTTTGAAATGACATATAAAACCAGAAGTTTTGTAGAGCCCTGAAAGTTCTGTTTGCATCTGTTGTAGATAGAAGAGTATCTGGAGCTTGGGCATAAGAATTAAATAAACATGTCAAAACTCATTAGAATAAAAGACCAACACTACTGTTAATAGGGCAGTAAGAACAATACACTATGCAGTATGGTTATGCTTGAAATGTTAATAACCTATATTGCAGAAGAACTTCTTTTATAAACTGCCCTTGTGTTAATGAGGCCACATTGAATTTTCTACAATATTTGTCGAGTTAGTCCTTGACAGTGTTATGATTCCTATGATACTATAATGATAACATATAGGTTTTCTAAGGGTATTCTGAGGTAACTAATCAATGGATTTAGTTTACAAATGCATATAAAAATTGCATAGCTGAAGGGAAAACATATTTAGTGAAAAGAATAGATTTGTTCTTCAGAAATGTCCTATGACCTCTGCTCTGTAATTTGTTACTATCACACCAGATAAGGAATCTATTATCAGTATTGGCTATGCCAAACATTTAGAAAGTTTATTTGATAATTAGCATTAATGCATGGTATAGCTTTTAATTTCTTAGATGCACTGTCACAATATTTCCAAGAAGAATTTTAACAATTATCATGAGAATATTTAGATAAGCTAACTAAAGAACAAGTATCTAATTGGCCTATACCTATCTCTGGTTCAATCTAACAAGCTACAGGCCATATGATTTAAAATTACAATCCACTTTCAAGCTCATAACTCAATTTATTTAAAAAATTAATAGAATAAAATCACCACTGAGGTCCTAAATTTCCTTGCAAAAAGTAGCTAAATGAAAAATGCTGCTAAATACAATAATAAGAGAATGAAGGAGCTCAAAGGTCATTTAGACCTGGACATGATTAATGAAGAAGCGGCACTCAAATATTTTGAATCACCTAATAAAAATATTCATGACATGGTGAGAAACTGTCAGTTGGTTCTGAAGTATGGTAAAGAAATTCTTAAAATTGGATTGTACTAAATGACTGTCTTTGACAAGATAAATCTTGTTTTCGTTTGATCTTCTAATAATGCCAACACATACTTTTGAGGGGTCTGGCAAGAAACACTCAGAGAATCCTCACTTGCCAAAATCAATAACATCCATTTCCACGCCTGAGAGACAGAAACACTGGATAATAACAGAAACATGCTCACTGGAGGATGGAGGAACACTTGCTTGTGCCTAGTTCAGTATACCAGAGTGACTGTTGAAGAACAATTCAGACTGGTAAAACTCCTACGTCTAGCACTGTCACACTTGGTTTCCACACCTGCCAAATCCAGTGAAAGTCGATTATGCAAGTCAGTCCTGCCTGGCGGCTTGTCTAGCTTGACCATTCAAATTTCCAAACCAGTTCTATTGCTTTTTTTCATGAATCATTATTTGTGCTCAGTTTTTCAGTTTTACTGTTTGTTTCATTATTCATCTCCTTTTCACTTGTAACATCTCTTTGGTACATGCAGATCCAAATATACCTTAGCATGCATTGCAAAGCCAAATCCATGCATCTGATTTATGAAGGGTCAATTATGTGATTTCCCTTTGTATATGAATATATTTTTCCTATGTTAAACATGAAATAAGTTTGGCAGGGGGGGCAAAAATCTCTATTTTCATTACACTTTTGTTTCTTTGGGCTTAAGAGCCATAAGCAGGGTTCTATCAGGTTACCACAGGTAAAAATAAAGTATGATTATGTGGAAAAATCTTCCTTATTATGAATACCATAAAACTTGATAGAATTAGCAAGCACCTGAGAGCTATTGGCCTACACTCTTTCATTTAATCCTCCTGTGCATATTTTTTGAGATATAGACTACTTATTAGCTTTTCCAAGAAACCCAGCCTCATTCTGCATACAGTGCAATTGTGTTCCATTAAGGAAGAGCTGTCTGCTGCTTTTTCTTCTCCTTATGCCACATCCACAGGTCAGAAGGTACAATCCTAACTTTTCCTGTCAGCTTTCTCACACTGTTCATCCATACATGGTAACATATTTTGGAAATGTGCTAATTTGCATTTGCAATTTTTCTCTGTATTGGAAGGGGGCTTTAAAAAGAAGACCTGATTAAAGTGTCCAGTAATCTGAGATGCCTAGGGTCTGCTGTTTCCAAACATTTAGCCTTTTACCAAGCTGTATTTCCTAAGCACAGTGATATTTGATTGTATCTATGATTGTATCCTCCTTTCCTCCTTTTGTTGTTCCAGTACCTTCTACTTCCTTCGTCAGAGTTTCACCAAATCATTGGCATCAGGTTCTCTTGTCCATTCCTCATCTTCTTATACCTGTCACTTTCCCCAGTCAGGTCTAGCTCTTCATTTGAGTGCTGGCTCCTCCTCAGATGAATTCCCCCTCCATTAATTGCACTCATTCTCCCTGATTTACAAGTTTGCCTCTAGCTCTTGGCCAACCTGTTTACCCACCTCCCTTTGTTTCAAAACTGTGTTTTCCTCTAAAGGATCTAGCTGTCTTGCCTGAACAGTGTTAGCTTCAGCCATACAGCTCTTACGCTAGTCAAATTGCAAAGCAGCTCTGTGTGATTCTTGCTTTCTTTGCTTGGTGTAGATTAATAGAGCTTGCTGTAGTTGTGGGAAGTCATCAAACAAACTGAAGAGATCTGAGCTGGGAATTTCTACTGCAGCAGTCTAAAGGATTATAGAATGTCCAGGTGGGAATAGAATCATAAAATCATAGAATAGTTTGGGTTGGAAAGGACCTTAAGATCATCTAGTTCCAACCCCCCTGCCATGGGCAGGGACACCTCACAGTAAACCATGTTACCCAAGGCTCTGTCCAACCCAGCCTTGAACACCACCAGCGATGGAGCATTCACAACTTCCCTGGGCAACCCATTCCAGTGCCTCACCACCTTTACAGTAAACTTTCCCTGTTTAAGTTTGAACCCATTGCCCCTTCTCCTATCACCACAGTCCCTAATGAAGAGTCCCTCCTCAGCACCCTTATAGGCCCCTTTCAGCTACTGGAAGGTTGCTATGAGGTCTCCATGCAGCCTTCTCTTCTCCAGGATGAACAGCCCCAACTTTCTCAGCCAGGTGCTCCAGACTCGTGATGATCCTCGTGGCCCTCCTCCAGACTTGTTCCAACACTTCCATGTCATTTTTACGTGGAGGACACCAGAACTGCACACAATACTCCAAGTGAGGTCTCAGGAGAGCAGAGTGTAGGGGCAGGATCACCTCCCTCGACCTGCTGGTCATGCTCCTTTTGATGCAGCCCAGGATATGGTTGGCTTTCTGGGCTGTAAGCGCACACTGCTGGCTCATGTTCATTTTTTCATCGACCAACACCCCCAAGTCCTTCTCCGCAGGGCTGCTCTGAATCTCTCCTCTGCCCAACCTGTAGCTGTGCCTGGGATTGCTCCGACCCGGGTGTAGGACCCTGCACTTGGCATGGTTAAACTCCATAACAGTGGCATCAGCCCACCTCACAAGCGTGTCAAGGTCCCTCTGGGTGGCTGGCATTCCTTCCCTACAGCATATCAACTGAACCACAAAGCTTGGTGTCATTGGCAAATTTGCTGAGGGCACACTCAATCCCACTGTCTGTGTCACCAACAACAAAGATGTTGAACAAGACCGGTCCCAACACCAATCCCTGAGGGACACCACTCGTTACTGGTCTCCAGCTGGATACTGAGCCATTGAGCATTACTCTTTGCGTGCAGCCATCCAGCCAGTTCTTTATCCACCCAGTGGTCCACCTATCAAATTGATGTCTCTCCAATATAGAGACAAGGATGTCGTGTGGGACAGTGTTGAACTCTTTGCACAAGTCCAGGTAGGTGACATCAACTGCTCTACCCCTGTCCGTCAGTTCCGTAGCCCCATCATAGAAGGCCACCAGATTGGTCAGGTAGGATTTCCCCTTAGTGAAGCCATGCTGGCTGTCACCAACCACCTGGTTGTTTTTCATGTGCCTTAGCATGCTTTCCAGCAGAATTTGCTCCAAGATTTTGGCAGGCACAGAGGTGAGGCTGACTGGTCTTTAGTTCCCCGGCTCATCCATTTTCCCCTTCTTGAAAATGGAGGTTATATTTCCCTTTTTCCAGTCGTCAGGAACTTCACCTGACTGTCATGATTTTTCAGATATGATGGACAGTGGCTTAGCAACTTCATTTGCCAGCTTCTTCAGACCCGCGGATGGATTTCATCAGGTCCCATGGACTCATGTACGTTCAGGTTCTTAGATGTTCACATAGAGCACCAAATGCTCATTAACATTGCCTAACAATGTATCATTCCTAGTCCTGCTCTTACAATCTCATAAAAAACAAGGGGGTGGAGGAGGGGGAAACTCTGGGTTCAGCCTAAACATGTTCACTGCTTACAAACACACTTAAACTCAATAGTGTGGGTTTTTTTTAGGTAACAAAGAATGACACTTTTCAGGAAATGTGAAGTTTCTTTTCTATTTTGGAGACAACAGCCCTTGGTTAGACCCCACCTCAGGGCTTAAAAATTGGAAAAACTAAGTCTATGAGTTTAGAAAGGGAAGGGAACTAATGAGTATAGAACATGATCTTCTAGTTGGGATCTACAACAGTCATTAACTTCAACTGCAATTACATTTGTTAGAGGAACTGTTAGACTGAGATGTCAAGGATGATGTGAGGACAATATTAGCCGGTTGATTTTACTGCACGAAAACACTGCATCCATTTCCCTAGCTGTGAACAGCCTCAATGGCCATGGGATTGTAATACTGGTACAACACGGCAAGATGTAAATTGCAGCTTCTATGTAGTATAGAGCTAACTTCCAGGGGGACTGGAATAAAATCCCTCACACTGTGTTTGACATTATTGGTTGATTTGTGATGATGAACATCTTCAAAGCAAACCACATGGAGTATGTAAGTCAACAGACACATAAACTCTTGTTGTCCTAAAGACTAATTGAGACCTCCAAGCAGGTTATGGTCCAGGAAAGGACAACTCTGTAGTACTCTGCTGTCTACAGAGCTCCCTTGAGAAAAATCTGACTTAATCAGCCGTGGTGCTGAGGCCAGAATCAGATCCCCATTGTACAATAAGCAGTGCTATTAAATGATTCATGCTTGATTTCAAGGATTCTCTTTCCAGGAGTAACACTAACTTAGTCATACATTTATGGCTAACAGTATACAAAACTGGATAAATTTCTTCAGTGTAATAGGATAAATCAGTTCTGGTGAGCTAGAAGCCAGGTATAAAGTACAGAAAATCAATGTAAATGTGTTTATGTAATGGGTTAATTATGTATGTTATCATGAAATATATATTTTTAAGAGGGCAGGAAAATAATTTATAGATGTCTCTGAGAAGATATATTTACAAACTCTCTAAGTATATTTATCTTAGCTTTTCCAGAGAAATATTTTATTAGGCAAACTCAAAGACATCATTTAGACAAAATAAAATAATTTCTGGTACCTTTGAAGTTTCATTCAAACGTTGAGTCTTGAGGTTTGAAGTTTTATCCAAGATTTGATACACCATTAAAATTTTATGTTTAAATTCAGGACTTTTGCAAAATTATTCCCGATTAAGAGATTTGTGATTAAGATGAATTTTAGGTATTGATTTTTTAAAATAAAGATATATTGCCTATTCAAATATGTAAGCTTCTAGCTTCTGTGGAGTTGACACTGCCTTCTTCAATTCCCATGATCATAGGTGTAAATCACTGTACTGTTTCTAAGTAATGTACTCCCAGAACATGTTATTGGAGACTCCCTACCCCTTTTTCTTCTTGGAAACAACCCATCTTAATATTTCTGGAATGACTGAGGCAGAGCTTCAGCAGAGAGCAGCCTCATTCACCCCAAAAATAATTGTAATTCATTTCCTGAGCTTCAAAGGCAGGAGGAGTCCTGTGGAAAAAATAAGAAGTAATTATAAATAAACTATTGATTATCCAAATTTCCCTACTTAATGATCTGTTAGTATGCTTCTCTGTATATTGACTCCCAAACAGGCAGAAATGAATTCAGTGTCAGCCAGGCTGTTTAAGTAATTGAGGTCAGAAAATGTGTACACAAGTGGTAAAAATCAAAAACCTATGTGCAATGTACAAACTCTACTGGAAACATGCAATATGTAGAAATTGGATACTGATATGTGTATAACATATATTTACATAGATGCATATGCATATGTGCAACTGCATATATATTTTCATATACATGTAAATATTTCATCAAGCATTTTACATAGAATATTGTCATAAAATGTGCTGTGCTTCCAAAAAGAAAATATTTTGTCAGATATGTACATGGCAGTCAAAGCTGCATCGAACTACTCAAAAATTATTTGGTTAAAGGGTAAATACACCTTGTACCTCATAATGAAAATCTTATAGGTAGGGGTGGAGATTAACACTGCAGGCTGTCTGCAGAATATTAATAAAATTCAATATATTTTCTAAAAGGTATAATTTATATTTTGTGGAAATGAGTCTCTTTTCTAATAAAATTCTTCTGTCCTTTATTCTGTTCATATAATTTTTCTATAAATCATCCTGTAGGAATTTTTTCTAAATATTCATCTCAGAGAGAACCTATTTAAATAAGCCCTCTTAGCAAGATATTTTAGAATTAAAATTACACCATGAGCAATACTTTATCCAATATGCTTCTTTCTATAGAATTTCTTTGTGACTAAACCAATATTTTGTAGAATTACATTATGTTAAAATAACTGATCTGAGGTGATGCTTCTAGTATATAAATACTGTGTAAAAAAAGATCAACAAATTATCTTTAACCATTTTAATTTAAGCAGTCCCTGAACCTGTGCAAAAGTAGCTGATTTTCTCTCCACATCTACATATATAGTGAAAAAAACCTAAGGGCATTGCACTCAGCTCCACCACAACGAAAGAATAAGAAAGGAGAAAAGTGCTGCTTGTTATACTTTATTTTCTTGGATTTGCAGTAAACTAGAACATTATGCTCTTTGTAGTCATGTAGAAATAAAGCCTGTGATGTCCCCAGAATTCTTAGGGAGGTTTGATCAAAAAAAAAAAAAGAGGTAAATTGTATTTTTAGAGAAAAAAGCTGGAACCAAACAAAAGAGAAAACCTGACACCATTTGCTAGATGGAAAAGCTTATATTCCAATTCTGGGCCATATTTTGTAGTGCCTTTTCAACTCTTAGTTTAGGTATTCACTTGAGGCAGGAGCGGACTTGCACACATACATAAATGTTTTCCTGAATTAGGATTTACTGATGAATTGATTTTTTCTCACTGAAAGAAGGAAAACAAGTATTAAATGAAGGTTAAAATTCCAGAAGTGTGCCCACAATTTTATTTTCTACTTTATATTTACACAGTGTATAAAAGAAGTACACAAAAGTAAAGATTAAGGTTACATTTATGGGAAGAAAACACAGTTTCCCCCCCCCCCCCCATGTTACATATAAATCCTACCAGAGAACATATCTGTTGCTAAGTTTCCAGGAAACTTGGAAACTGCAGATAGTTATGCTGATATGCATTATTCTGTGCCTACAAAAAAGCTGTTAAAGCTTGCATAGAGACTGATGCATAAGAACAAGCAAGCAAATGTTTCACTACACAATCTGCAGTAGAGACCAACATTTCTGTTGAAGCTAGATATTTAGTCAATAATAATGTCATTACTAGGTAATATACTATATCTAATTTACCACATATAATAACACATAGCAATATATAGTGGTATAAAATTATACACACAAACATATCTATGTATACACACACAATTATTTCCAAACCTTATACCAAACAAAAACAGCTTACTGCAGTCAATGCTATTCTCAGTGAGCCTAAATGTTCACTTACTACTGTACTTAGTGACCGTAAGAACAGCCAATGGATGAAAAAAAGTGATAGCGGCTGTGTGCCAAATATAGATTAAGCTGCTTCTGACATAAGCTCCCACACTGGCTGCTACGAGTTGTAGAACTGTCATGGTACAGAACAACACAGCACATTATGGGCCCTCCAAGATTCATTTGCTTAAAAGAGGTCTTCATATGAGTTAGTTGGTTAACGATGCCTTTTCAATTAATTGAAAAAACAAAACTCTTCCAAGATAATATTCATTTAATCTGAAGAAAGCATTAATACACATCAGATGAGTCTCCCTGTGATAACAGAGTTAGCTGCTGACCTTAGACTGCCAGATAACATCATACGAAGGGGCATAGTTAGTATGTTTGAAGGTGTAGAATAATAAATAATTCTACAGTCTCATATTTGACAAGTGAAGAACAACACCTGGACCCTCACTGTAAAGCCCAGCCATTTTTATACCCACTCCCCTTCTAAGTAGTATTACATTCTGAGCAGTATTTCTGCTTGAAAACACCTGTCAGATTAATGTCTGTCCCTATTCACTCTAACTGACCGTCTTCTGCCTCTTGCATTATGATATAGGGCAAATAGATACAGCCCACATTCTTTCTCTCTACCTTTCTTTATTTTATTGACTTTTAGTGTATAGTGTCACCTTTTCTAAAGAAGAATTTGCATCTTCTCGTTTTTCTCTGAGGTCACCATCAAAAGGTCCTTTCCTGAGCCTTTTCTAAGGTGCTACTCTTCTGCTGCTGCCAGAAACATCCTGTCTACCTGGGGCGGGTAGCTTTGACCTAGGACATATGAGATGGCCATGCAAGAACTGGGAGGTTGGATAGCGTAAATGGGGCATCTCAACTGACACTCAACTGAGTCTGAAATATAGAAGTTCAAATCAGTTGCCATCACATAGGAATCTATATACATTCTTATTTACATTTTAGAAGCCATAAAAATATCTCACACATCCAAACAGCGCTGGCAGATGTGACATAAAATCACAGAATAACAGAATCATTAGGGTTGGAAGGTACTTCTGGAGATCATCTAGTACAACCCCCCTGCCAAGGCAGGGACACCTTAAGCAGGTTACACAGGAACACGTTCAGTCAGGTTTTGAATGTCTCCAGACATTCAAATCTATAATAGATGCGTCCTCCTCTGGAGCAGCAGCTTGAGGTGAAGTGGAAAACACAAATTCTCTCAAACATCATTGGATGTCAATGTATTGACAGATAAATTGAGCCCAGAATTCCACCCCTAATGTAAAATCAGGTAAATTCTGAGTGTTTTAATTTAATTTCCTTCAAATGTGTTTTTCTCCTCAGCACACCATCCTTCTACTATTTTTGCCATCAAAGCCATTAATCTTCTGGTTCCTTTTCCTGATGACCATAAACACAGGAAAAGGTGACCATACAACCTTTATGAGAAATTGATCAAAATATAGTGAAGGTTATAATGGGTAACATTCTTCTTTGTAGGAAGCATGAAATGTTTTAACAATTACTTTAAACAGTATTTCATAATAGCAGTATGCACTGTCTAGACAAAAAAAAAATTGTACACACAGATATTTTATCCTATTATTAATGTTTTGGCAGCATCCTGCAGCATCCTGTTCTTGAAGGGTTTTGTTTCTATTTTTAACCTTTTATATAATGGGAGACAATTATACTTCAACAGTCTGTGAAGATTCATAACTTTTCAGTGATTCAATATTCTTGTCTGTTTTGAAACTTGGTGTGTCTTTCAGCATTTTTGACAGACCTTGAATTTTAGATCTGGCAAATTTTGGCTTTTTTGTAGGGTGGTCCTCCTAGATACATCATTTCAGTTTAAATAATAATACTTAGGTTGTAATCTCAAAGTTATTATCTTAATAATAGTTATTCCTTAAGGGTTACTGGGAAAAAAAATAATCTGAATTTTGAAATATGTATGAACATTTTTAGTTTGTTAATTGGGATTAGAGAGTCCTGTGAAAAGAAGTTGCTCTTGTTCATTTTCTTTTGAGCTCCCATTTACACTGTGTGTTGTTCACCATGATCACTCACATAATGGTACTTTGCCTGCCACAAATACTATGTCCTTTAATAATTTCCTTCTTGGAAGACATCTTAATAAGGCATTCAGTGATGAAATATTTCAGGAGCCAAGTAGCTCATATTCTAGAAGGCAGCTGTAAAAAGGTAACTTTAGTTTTTCCTGTGTCTGTGGAAAGCTGCCAAATTCTACCAGCATGTCTAATTTCCCAGAGAAAGTAAACCTTAACAATTCAATCAATATTCCCTCTGCACAAGGAAGCAGAAACTTTCCTATTTCACACTTTCCTTTGGGGACATGCTATGGGTAAAAAAAGCAAAGATTATCTAGGAAAGTTGTTGAAGAAATAATTCAGTCCCTTGACTTCAGGTGACTGGAAGAGACTTTCAAATGCCATGCTTCAGTACTTTCAGCTTCCTTTGTTAGCCTTGACTACGTCCAGAACATAAAGAGACAAAAAAAAAAAAAGGTATAACTGTAGACACTTCACTGCAGCACCTATGTTGGGAGTGCGAAATTTGGGGGGGATCCATGTAGTCTGTATGCAACCTATTTAACCCATCCACTTTTGCATATTTGTGGTTCAGCTTCATAAGACACTGTCTCAGTTCCTCCCAGGCCTTATCTCTTCTCTGTGACAGACTTACATCATCTCAAACTCAGCCTTTACTCTGCAGGATGAGGTACAGTAGCTGAAGCACATTCATGTATTACCACCTCAGCTGCACATCAGGCAGACTTAGCTCTCCCGGAGGTCTCATGCCATATCTGTCAGCTATGTAGGCGTGCTGGCATTAATACCTTAAGGGAACTAAAAGAGCAGCAGGAGAAGACCAGGTTTATGCAACTGAATCCACCTGAATGACACCTCCTTATGTTGAGTCTTTATTTGTCTTTAGTAGGTTCTTTGACATACAGCAAACTATTAAGAACAATCTTCCCCAAAGTATTTTGACTGTCCTTCAACAATTACTGCAATTGGTCATCCTGACTTTATGCAACTTTCTGATTTTTTGGCACATTATACTTTTAATTGCTTTTCTTGTTTGTCCATTGCTCTGAGCACTGTCTCTTCTTGCGATCGTACCAGATGCCACACCCATCACTCAATATCTGATCTCTGTTCTATGGTTTTTCTTCCTTCTTCTCTTGCATTATTTTGACATTATACTTGTTTCTCTGCAGATTTTCCCTTTAAGTCTATTCATTTCTTCTGTCTGGGAATACAAATTACACATATCATCCCAGGTAAATATTGAAGGGTTTTTGAGAAATTTTTAATTGTACCATTTTTGTTCTGGTTACTTCTGAGAGGAAGAGAAGAGCAGAGAATTACTTCTGTATCGAGTCTTCAGAAAATATATAGCAAGATCACCTTCTTACAGCTTTGAAAGGTACTTGCAGGAACAAAGCCCAAAACACTCTGAAGAAGAAAGTTTAATTTCTATAAACAATGTTAAAGCATCATTAAAGCAGTTGAAGTATTTTGCCTCCTATTTTAAGCAGCCTAAGTGGTAGGCTACTGTTGCAAAACACTTTCTGCAGTTGAAAGATGGAAATAGACGCTCTTAGAAGACAGCTCATTTTGAGCAGCTGAATCTCAGTTCAGCTACCCATGTGTAAATCAGATGCCCAGGGGTACTCACCAGGTCTCCAGGTGCCATTTCAGAAGGGCCTGTGTCTCCCCTAGCTCCCGCCTAACCAACCTGGTGCAGGTGACTCAGAGCTGTAGAGCATTTCAAATACTGATTGCCTGTATTGATGACGTTGTTGTGTCCTCTGTGTCTACTTTGGGGTGAATCCACGCCCTGAAAGTACCAATTCCTCTTTATTTCCTATGAGGAGGCCTAAATAATCACATCAGATCTTTCAAATAATAAAAGCTAGCAGGTCTGACATGCACTTACAGCTGGTGGAACTGATACTCTTAGGAAGCATCAGACTTAAAGGCAGTCCTAATTTTTAGAAGAAGGCTTAAAATTATCTTAGGCTTTTGAAAAACACACATGACTCTTAGAAGGGTTTAAAACCTTTTTGTCTATGGTAAGTTTTAGTCACTGTGAGTTAAAGATGCAGATTCTCTCAGCATGTCAGTTTCCAGCTGTCCAGTACAGCTTACTGATGCTTCTGACAAGCATGTGGATTTTTACCCCGCAGTTCAAGACAGGATTATTGTGTGATACAACCTTTAAGTAATTTTTTTCCCTCTAAAACCGATCAATAAAGGGAGGGCCTTTTTGAGATGTTGTTTTCTTCTCTAATGTTCCAGCTTCGAGAGTTCAACAAAAGCTTGGTGTGCCATTTTCAATCAGCAAAATATAAATGTCCTTTTAAAACCTGTGTTCTTACTTTTTCCTGCTGGACCTGGGAGGTGCGGCTCTCCTTTGAATTACTTCAGTTTCTTGCTATGGAGCAGGGGAAGGTTTGGAAGATCTACATCTAGATCTTGTCTGCCTAAATTATAGGAGGTGTTACATCTCCTGTAAACCTACTCTTTCACTATTTCTGTAAGGTCTTCCCTTCCCCAAGGGCTTCCTCTAAAATATAAATAGTCATTATTCAGTTCATTTTCTCTCTGAGAAAATCAGCCAAATACATATACATGTTCTTTTCTGAGTAACAGGGAGCACATTAACCCTTTGAAATAGAAACTTGAATTAAATAGGAAGATATTTACCAATTTAGCAATTTGCATGCTCCCTACAATATTTATGTAACTGATATTCAACTTGCTACTAATTTTATAACTACTATTTTGCATTGTTTCTTTTATCTCACTGGCATACCTTACACATTGATAGAATATTGTTTTCCTCTGATTTTACTCCCTTTTAATGTTCACTTTGTATTTTGACATGTTTGCTCTGATCTTCTTTCTGCAAAACCTTTCCTCTTTTACTTTGTCATTATCCAAATACAAAATACTGTAAATGTAGTTTGTCATGGTTTAAGCCTCTATAACCCAGGCAGTCGCTCTCTCACTCCCCCCTCTTTCTTCCCCCAGTCCCGGAGGGATGAGGAAGGAGAATTGAAAAAAATGCAACTCCCACAGGTTGAGGTAAGAACAGTTTAGTAACTAAGGTATAACACAAGACCACTACTGCTACCACCGATAATAATAATGACAACAGAAATACAAGGGAAAAGAATACAGTCGCCCACCACCCGATACCCAGCCCGACCACGCAGTGCACCCCCAGCTTTCTGGGTCTCTACTCTCAGCTTTACATCCTCGGCATGATGTGCTGTGGCATGGAATACCTCTTTGGTCAGTTTGGGTCAGGTGTCCTGTCTCTGCTTCCTCCCGGCTTCCCCTCCTCCCTGGCAGAGCATGAGACTCAGAAAGTCCTTGGTCAGACCAAAACATCACTAAGCAGTAACCGAAACACTGGTGTTATCAGCGCTGTTCCCAGGCTGAAAGTCGAAAACACAGTGCTGCACCAGCTACCAAGAAGGAGAAAAATGACTGCTGCTGCTGAACCCATGACATAGTTTTATCCTTATTTTATATTAAGCGTGATTAATCTCTATCAAGAAACAGAATAGAATAAAAACAATCCAGCGCTGTTTGCTCTCTACTTCATAGGCATATATATAATTAAGTTATGCTGCTCCTAAAATTCAAAAAGCTTAATCTTTTTCTGTTCTTAAATTAAACTCCCTGTGCTCTACAATGACCAAAACAAATAATCTATGACCTACAAACAAGACACTTGCATTCCCTAAAGATTTACTTCATCTTCTCCTCTAGGTTATACATCTTTGAACCTCTCTCTTCTGTAACGACCTTCTGGTGTTCATTAGCATGCTGATTACCATTAACACAGCTATAATGCAGCAATTTGCTTGGTGCATGTCGAGGAAAAATGCTCATCTGAATGCAGTCAAGGGACAAAATTAACTGCATAAATCTACAGCACAAACTGGATCTCATCCAACTTTACATGAGTCTTCCTCCCTCTGCTAGGTGTGACATCATCATCTTGCTCCCTGCTGATGGCTTAATAAGTATCCCCAGGTTCCACACTATTTAATTTTCCCCTTCTCTAAATTTAACAGTTCCAGTGATAGCTGACCACCTTGCTGTGTTTTCTTGCAATATGTATTTGCCTTTATTTTTCCTTCTGTCTCTCTTAATTAGTCCTCAAGTTACATATACATTATTTAAACAAAGGTTATACAAATGTATGTGTATTTATGTATATATCTATGTGCCACTACTTTCATATTTGGGGAAATAATTTACAGGGCAATAGAGTAGGATATTTTGTAGCAAAGAATACATTTAAAGAATTAAGATTCTGGCTGAGATATGCATGCTCTGGTTATAAAATAGTTACACCATAAAAGTTACACCATTTAAGAGGTGGTAAATACCAGCTTAAATGTTTCTTACTTTGAGAGAAAAATTTTTCCCAGGAAAAAGCCAGAACAGCTTAATAACTTGTTTCAAAATGACACAAACAAATACGAAGTCTGATAATTTTGTCACAGGGTGGTGTGGTGGACCATGGTGGACTGCAGAAGGAAAAGGATTCATACAATGAAACTTAATTCAATCAAAGGCATAGTTTTTTTTCTAATTATTGTAATAAAAGTAAAATTCCACAGTTCTCCATATATACATAGATCTTTAATCCAGTTATCCTGAACTAGTCTAATTTGGAATGTGGAGATTTAGTTCTGAGAGAGAAAACATGAAACTAAGAAACAAACTAGTTTTGGATATAAGATGATGTTCAAAGATGGGGGAAAGGGCAAGAAAAACAATAACTGGCAAATGAGGGGGTAACTGAGAAGGACAGGAAGAAGTAGTGACTTAGGGTAAACACCTGGAAGAATGCAAATCGTATGGGAAAGAGGAGAGAACAAGAAAAATTGAATCCCACTGAAGGGTACCATGGTCCTGGCAACAGTTGTGTTTAGAGAGAGGAGCCTGTTGGGATACTCAGGTTTTTTTATTGACCTTACACTCAGGCTTCCTGGGGCAGATAAGAAAAAGTGAATAAAGCAGTGAATAAGGGACTTGATTGGAGAATGCGTCCAGGTCTGGGAAATGGATAGTTTCCCAAGCATCATGATTAAGTTACGGCTCAAGTGAATAGTGAGGAAGAAAGAAATTACCAAGGAAGTGTATCTGTAACACACCTAAGAGTCTTGTCCCCTTCTGTGCCCTGTGCAGGGCACATCTCTCCTCTCCAATCCCACACTCTGCACTGCATTCCCATGGTGTATTGGGGAAAGAGAGGAGCCGGGTAGAAGACAAGGACGAAAAAGCAAGGCACAGGTTGAATAAAGCAAAGCAGAACTTCAGCAATGCAGTAGTGTCACCTCCTGATAAGCCTCCATTGCCTTCTGCTGTGTGTCTTTTGCATCATAACACTCTTGTGGTATTAATATAACTTCTGTGAGTGGGGACCATAATTCATGCAAGTTTAATAGACTCCTCAGGGCAGGATCAGTTACAAGTGCACCGATCCTGGCAGAGGTTTGTCCAACCTGTTCTTAAAAATTTCCACTGATGGAGCTCTTACAGCCTCCCTAGGCAACTTAATCTACCACTTCACTGCCAGAAACGTTTCCCAGATGTCTAACTGGAATCTCATTAATTTAAGGCCATTAATCCTGACCTCTTTCAACATCTTTTATATAGTTTAAAAAAATTACTACGTGTCTCCTCGTTTGTCTCTCTACTTCACATTTCAGTTTTTCCAGTCAATGTTGCTACTTGTCTACCTAAAATATCAACAGCGAAGGGAAACTACAGGCAAGAAATTAAAAAATATTTTAAAAAGTAATAGTGAGTAAAAGAGACACCACTGGAATTTTATGGGATGAATCTGTCCTGTAGAAGCATAAACTGGCCTGCGTGCCAAAGGTAAAACAGAGGAGTGGATATCTTCAAAAAGGTCAGAGAAGTATCCCAAATGAGAAATAGAGGTACAGTGGATGGTCATGCTCTTTTGCTAGGCAAACTCTGAGCATCACTCATTGCAGTTTCAGTTTGGAAATCTTTACTTTTATAGCAGTGCTTTCTGGGGAGTGAGGACAATCCCAAAATAAAGAATGATAACGATTATTAGCTGCTTGAGAATCCAAATGTCTTTCAGACCATTGTTCTTTGCCAAATTATGTTGAAACACAACACAGACCAGCTTTTTCACTAGCTAACATAACATTTTCTGTTTGCCTGTTCCTCTTTTGCTTACTGAAGTGATGATTTCAGGGTTTCCTTAGAATAGGAAGTCCATAGCAGTTTCTTTGTTAATTTGATGTAAATTCTTCAGATTAGAAAGAGCTCATTTGCTGTAAAAAGAAGAGTTACAATGAAGATGCAGTAATAAAAAGGGTGGGGCTTTTGGGAAAATATATAACAGAAAGAAAAACAGAAATAAATAGAACATTTTTGCCAAATATTGTTAACGTGTCATGCTTAACCAAAAGTGTGAATAAGTTATTTTCTCTGCCTGATGACTGACAGTAATAAATTCCCTTGTTGCTAATAACACAAATGACCAGCAGTTTAGTAAGCAATATGAAAAATCAGAGATCAATATCATATTAAGTCACCTAAAAATTAAAGGCCTTTAAGCATTTTCTAAACACAGAATAGGTCAACAGGAGGATGATTTGGGTTAATTGCTGAGGTGAGTAGCTCGAGAGAGGCCGCCTTCAACACCTGAGGGGGGGAAGCTCAGCGTCCAAGAGCCTTAACTCGGAGCAGCGAGAGGCTCCGGAGGAGCCCCAAGTCCTCGACAGGATTTGCCCAGGAGCCGCAGGTCAGCGGACGCGCAGAGCTGACTCAGAGGGGGCGGCGCCAGGAGGAGCGGCACCAGCCCTGAGTGGGTAAAAACCTGCCCCAGGGAGCGCGGGTGATCAGGGACGTGGCGCAGTAGTTCGGGCGGGGTTGTGAGCACTCACTTTATGACCAGGGCCCGGCCTGGCAGCTCTGCTCTGGCTGCCCCGGCAGTGGCCAGTGTAGGCACCCAGACAGAGCCGATGAGAGGGGAGGCTGCAGTGCAGAGCTCGGGGTGTAGAGAGCGCCTGCACTGCTCTCCTGAGGGGAGGGTGCACAATGGGCAGGGCTGCACTCTGTGCTCCCTGGTGGAGGTCCTCCTGCAGCAGGGGCTGAGCTGCGGGACGCTGTCAATAGGCTGAAAGGTGTCAGGGAAGCTGAGAGGAAGCGGCACTGCTTGCTCCAGGACCAGACTGTGCAGGGGCCTCAAGCGTCCACTGTAGCTCACGCAGGAAAGGAGGCCGCTAACCCAGGAAGCTGGGAAATGGTAACAAAAAAAGCAAACAAACAAACAAAAAAAAAAAGGCGGAAGAGGACAATTAAAAGCAAGGGGCTTCCTCCTAAATCTGTTGTCCCCACCCAGAACGACTTTGCTGCCCTGCAGGGGGCTGATGAGGAACCACACTCCCACCAGGAACAACCGGCTGATACACTGGTAAAGAAGGTCACTACTGGTGCTGCCAAGAAGAAGCGGCAGGTCGTAGTAGTAGGGGGCTCCGCTTTGAAAGGAACAGAGGCACCCATCTGTCAGCCTGACCCGGTCTCAAGGAGGTGTGTTGCCTACCAGGGGCACGGATCAGGGATGTTGCAGAGTGGCTGCCTGCTCTAGTAATGCCCACTGACTATTACCCACTTCTCGTGATCCATGTGGGTGCTACTGATATAGATAGCAGTAGTCCGGAGAACATAAAGAAGGACTACAGAACCCTGAGAGAGGTGGTCAGGGGCTCTGGAGCGCAGACTGTCTTTTCGTCAATTCTCCAGGATACAGGGCAGGACCTCAAAAAGGCTAGGAGGATTGGCCAGGTTCATAAATGGTTAAAAGGGTGGTACTATAGTCAGGGGTTTGGGTACCTTGAACATGGGACTCAATTTAGTAGGCCAGGTCTACTGGGGGCTGGTGGAGCTGGTCTGACAAAGAAAGGGAAGAGTGGATTTGGGAGAAGGCTTGCCAGACTGGTCAAGGATGCTTTAAACTAGATGTGTTGGGGGAGGAGGGCATCATTCCATCCCAACACACCCAGTCACTTGCCAGCACCTATCATAAACGTTCAGAGCAATGTAGAGATATTCCAGCCTCTCCAGCCAATGAGCCGGCTTCAGTTGGAGCTCAGCCCAGATGCCCCTATCCAAACACCTGTAGTATGGGGAACAAACAAGAGGAATTAGAGATGTGTGCACGTCTACAGGGGTATGATATAATAGGCATCACAGAACCATGGTGGGATGGCTTCTATGACTGGACTGTTGGAATAGAAAGTTACAGGCTGTTTAGAAAAGACAGGCCCAGCAGACAGGGAGTGGGAGTTGCTATTTCTGTTAGGGATAGGCTGGAGAGTATGGAACTCTGCCTGGGAACAGGTGAGCAGTAAATAGTTTGTGGGTCAGGGTTAAAGAGAGAACAGTGATGGGAGACATTACTGTGGGGATCTGTTACAGACTGCCTGATCAAGAGGACTCTGTGGATGAAGCACTCTATAGACAGATAGGAACAGCCTCACGCTTGCAGGCCCTTGTTCTCATGGGGGACTTCAACCACCCTGGTATCTGTTGGAGGGACGGTATGGCCCAGCACAAGCAATCCAGGAGGTTCCTCGATTGTGTGGAAGACAACTTCCTCAACTTCCTTCTGCAAGTAATAGAGGAGCCGACAAGGAGAAGTGCCATGCTTGACCTCATCCTCACCAGCAGGGAAGGGCTGGTTGGAAATATGACGCTCCAGGGCAGCCTTGGTTGCAACAGTCGTGAGATGGTTGAATTTGAGATCCCCAGGACAGTGAGAAAAGCATGCAGCAAGCCCACTGCCCTGGACTTCAAGAGAGCAGACTTTGGCCTCTTCAAGAACCTGCTTAGTAAGGTTCTATGGGAAATAACCCTAGAGGGCAGGGGGGCCCAAGACTGTTGGTTGATATTCAAGGATCACCTGCTGCAAGCTCAGGAGTGTTGCTTCCCAACGAGAAGGAAGTGCTGTAGGAGGGCCAGGAGACCTCCTTGGATGGATAAGGAGCTGCTAAGGAAACTGAAAGAAACAAAAGACTTATAAAAGGTGGAAGCAAGGACAGGCAGCCTGGGAAGAATACAGGGATGTTTTCTGGGAAGCTAGGGACCAGGTTAGGAAAGCTAAGGCCCACTTAGAATTAAACTTGGCTAGGGATGTTAAGGATAAAACAAAGGGATTCTATAGTGCATTGCAAATAAAAGACAGACTAGGGACAACATGGGCCCTCTCCAGAAGCTATCAGGAGAACTGGCTACCCTGGATTTGGAGAAGGCTGAGGTTCTTAATGACTTCTTTGCCCCAGTCTTCACTGGCAAATGCTTTGAAAACACCACCCAAGTCTTTGAAGGCAGATGCAGGGACTGTGAGAATGAAAGGCCCACTGTAGGAGAGGATCTGGTTCGAGACCATCTTAGGAACCTGAAGGTGCACAAGTCATAGAATCATAGAATAGTTTGGGTTGGAAAGGACCTTAAGATCATCCAGTTCCAAACCCCCTGCCATGGGCAGGGACACTTCCCACTAAACCATGTCACGCAAGGCTATGTCCAGCACAGCCTTGAACACCACCAGCGATGGAGCATTCACAACTTCCCTGGGCAACCCATTCCAGTGCCTCACCACCCTTACAGTAAAGAATTTCTTCCTCATATCTAATCTAAACTTCCCCTGTTTAAGTTTGAACACATTAGCCCTTCTCCTATCACTACAGTCCCTAATGAATAGCCCCTCCCCAGCATGGGACCTGTTGAAATCCATCCACGGGGCTGAAGAAGCTGGCAAATGAAGTTGCTAAGCCACTGTCCATCATATCGGAAAAATCATGGCAATCAGGTGAAGTTCCTGACGACTGGAAAAAGGGAAATATATCCCCCATTTTCAAGAAGGGGAAAATGGATGAGCTGGGGAACTACAGACCAGTCAGCCTCACCCCTGTGCCTGGCAAAATCTTGGAGCAAATTCTGCTGGAAGGTATGCTAAGGCACATGAAAAACAGCAAGGTGCTTGGTGACAGCCAGCATGGCTTCACTAAGGGGAAATCCTGCCTGACAAATATGGTGGCCTTCTATGATGGGGCTATGGAACTGATCGACAGGGGTAGAGCAGTTGATGTCATCTACCTGGACTTGTGCAAAGAGTTCAACACTGTCCCACACGACATTCTTGTCTCTAAATTGGAGAGACATCAATTTGATAGGTGGACTACTGGGTGGATAAAGAACTGGCTGGATGGCTGCACGCAAAGAGTAATGCTCAATGGCTCAATATCCAGCTGGAGACCAGTAACGAGTGGTGTCCCTCAGGGATTGGTGTTGGGACCGGTCTTGTTCAACATCTTTGTTGTTGGTGACACAGACAGTGGGATTGAGTGTGCCCTCAGCAAATTTGCCAATGACACCAAGCACTGTGGTTTGGTTGATACGTTGGAGGGAAGGAATGCCATCCAGAGGGACCTTGACACGCTTGTGAGGTGGGCTGATGCCAACCTGATGAAGTTTAACCATGCCAAGTTCAAGGTCCTCCACCTGGGTCGGAGCAATCCCAGGCACAGCTACAGGTTGGGCAGAGAAGAGATTCAGAGCAGCCCTGCAGAGAAGGGCTTGGGGGTGTTGATGGTTGATGAGAAACTTAACACGAGCCAGCAGTGTGCGCTTGCAGCCCAGAAAGCCAACTGTATCCTGGGCTGCATCAAAAAGAGCGTGACTAGCAGGTCGAAGGAGGTGATCCTGCCCCTCTACTCTGCTTTCATGAGACCTCACTTGGACTATTGTGTGCAGTTCTGGTGTCCTCAACATCAAAAGGACATGGAAGTGTTGGAACAAGTCCAGAGGAGGGCCACGAGGATGATCAGGGGACTGGAGCACCTCCTGTATGAAGATTGGATGAGAAAGTTGGGGCTGTTCAGCCTGGAGAAGAGAAGGCTGCGTGGAGACCTCATAGCAGCCTTCCAATATCTGAAGGGGGCCTATAGGGATGCTGGGGAGGGATTCTTCATTAGGGACTGTAGTGAGAGGACAAGTGGTAATGGGTTCAAACTTAAACAGGGGAAGTTTAGATTGGATATGAGGAAGAAATTCTTTCCTGTAAGGGTGGTGAGGCACTGGAATGGGTTGCCCAGGGAAGTTGTGAATGCTCCATCGCTGGTGGTGTTCAAGGCTGGGTTGGACATAGCCTTGGGTGGCATGGTTTAGTGGGAAGTGTCCCTGCCCATGGCAGGGGGGTTGGAACTTGATGATCTTAAGGTCCTTTCCAACCGTAACTATTTTATGATTCTAGGATTCAGCAAAAGACTTGGGTGCCTGATTCCAGACGTGGAGGGTGATCCAGAAAAGCCCACAGAAATCACAGAAATGTCTGAGACGCTAAGCATGCTTGTGATTTGGCCATTTATTTGGGGGACTAAAGTCTGTCACCTGGGCATGGCTGTGCATCCAGGCACCATTCAGACTTCACTAGATGAGTTTCCTTTGCTGAAGTCCCTTGCTGGGCTTGTCATTTTTGACGCTGGGTCACGTGCAACACACAGTAGTAGCACTGAAAACTGCTGGCACAACCACTCTCTTTCATAAATAAATTCACTACATTTCCTATAATAAAATAATTATTACAGTGTTAAACTGGGAGATCTCAGTTTAATCTGAGTTTGGCTTTATGGTTTGCAGCCTCCTATCCTGTATGCATGGGACATACAGGGAAGGGAGAGCACAGGTCTTCATCAGGTGAGCTGATGAAACTCTCCTGCTCTTCAGAAAAGTTTTCGGTCTTTTGTAGAAAAGATATAAAGGGGAAGAAGAAAAGAGCAACAGTTAGAACATGAAGCTGTTGCCTAAGCGCTCCTCATGGAAGTATGATAGATTATTTCATCCTCCCGGAGCAAGGGCTTCCCATGAGATGCAATGTATACTCCCTTTATCCCAGTTAGAATAAGCAAGAGGTAGATATCAGGCTGGGCAAACTGGACCAGTTCTGACATGAGTAACTTCTTGTCTGTGAGCTGATTTCTCATTTTAGCTTGATATTATTAATAGAAGTTTTTATTAGGGGGATTACCACTGTTGAAGAAATAAATCACTTTCAGAGGTAGATAAATAAAATGTAACCAAGGGTCCTTGCTTCTCTATCTCTTTATTGATATCTGGAACATGGCATCATGAGAATGACAGCAGCTGCCCTGAGCAGTACTGGGGTGCAGCTGGATTGTGATGTAGAAGAAAATGTTCTTCAGTCTCTAGGACAGAGCTCATTCATCTGTGCTAGCCCTCCCCAAGCTGCATCTCAGCTTGCCCAGTCCCATCTCCAGACTATCATTCCAGGTACTCATTCATTCCAAAATAAATGGATCCCTGAAGTGCTGCCTTTAGTGGTTTTGTTTCCCTAAGCTCAATGCAGACCTCACCAAGTGAGGACTTCTGTGTCCTGTTGAACTGTCAACATCAAGTAGCACCAAGTCGGCATTTCCTCTGAGGAGCATCAGTATTGTGCATTGATCTTGTACGTATACATCCTACAAAATATGTTGTCTCTCTCCCTTTTTCTGCTCAGCAAAACCAAGTCTTAGCCTTTTTTCTTATTATTCTGATAAAAACGTACACATTTAAGATCTCATAATTTATTAATCAGTTGTTTAATTTCCTTCAAATCTAGTGGGAAAGTCTACCTCAGATGCAGACCTCATACACTATGAAGCAGATATATAGATATATATAACATAAATATATTTTACTGGCATTTGAAGATGAGGACCAAAATCAGACACACACTCCATAAGTGTCTTACAATTTTAAATATGGATAAGCCACATTTTCTCTATAATCTCATGTATGTTTACCAGTATCAAAACATTAGGTGCTTGTGAGATATATGTGCTGTAAATAAAGATTGTACATGTATGTAACACAAATTAAAAAAAGTTGATATGAACTGAATATACATGAAGATGAACTGAATATACATGAAGATGTAACTGAAGGAGATTGATAAGGGAAGCAAAAGAACATAATGAAAATCTGTGACAAGTAGAATTCAAGATAATAGAAAGAAATTTTTGAAGTGAATCAACAAAAGAAATTCTAACAAAAGTAGTTACATGGTACTATACAATGTGAGTAGTAACTCAGAAAAGGTAGAACCTTTCAATTAGCAAGTCTTTTCATAGATGAGAAAAAGCCACATAATACAGTCTCTTTAGAGGATGATGAAACACTTCCCAGTCCAAAACCAATTCACTTAACACACAGATACCAGAATTAATCAACAATAACTCAACACATGACTTGCATGCAAGAAATTTAGTTAATTTCTAAAAGAGAGCCTCCCTGGACCATAAGTGCTATCTTCTCAATAGCTCTTAAACTACTTCGAAGCTCAAAATTCATAGAGGAAAACCTAAAGCAATTGGCTAAGATAATAACAGACGTATTGTCCCGTGCAAAATAACAGCCTATATGGAAATCCATTATCAAAGAATTACAGTACAATAATATAATTAATGCTAATCAATGAGCGCTCTTGAAATTTGGTCTTGATGCTGTAATGTGATTAGAAGTTTAGTTACTAAAGGTAATTATGTGAATATAATACACTAAAACTCCTGTGAGGCATTTAACTTGGTGACTCGTGACATTTTGATTATGAAATTAGAACAATATATTATATAGGACCAATTAAATAGATTAAAACCAGGCTAATTGATAGCTCTCCAGACATAATTATAAATCACTAATCATTGTTGACTGGGTACATTTCCACCTAAGTTCCAGTGGGTTTACTTCTATTTAACATTTTTATAAACAACAATGAATAAAATATAAAATCATCACTAATAAAGTTTTCAGGTGACATAAAGATGGACGGAGCAGCCAATAATGAAGAGAAAAGATCATTGATGCAGAGTGATATGAATCCCTTCTGCTCTCAGTCTAAATGCAAAAAAAAAAGGGTGTGTTTTTGAGCACAAACATACAGAAAAATTGGCCAAATTTGAGTTAGCACAATGGAGTTTCCTAATGACTGGAACATGTTTTGTGGCTCATGTAATATGGAAGGAAAACATTTAGTATGACCCTGTTAAAAAAAGCAGGTACCAAGCAGCAGGCAAGCTGAGCTGAGCATGAAAGACAGGAGTCTCCATAACCTTTGATAAGGCATCAGGAAATTTTGTTCTGACAGTGACGAATAGACATAACCACCAGTGGTGGAACCCGGTCCTTCCCCATCATGAACAAGAAGCAGTGTTTATTTATTTTATATGATTACGTATGTGATACTGAAATGAACATTCTCCTAAAACGCATAAATTCTGTGATTTATCTGAGGTTAAAAAGGATGGACAGAGAAGCCGATCTTCTCAGTTAACATGCTTACTAGGTCAACATATGGGAGTTACTTTGATCTTAGTTTATGCAAGATATCAGGAAAAAGAAGCCTCTTATTAAAATTTCATGCCTTATAATTAATGATCCCTTTCATAAAATTGCCTGTAATATCTTTGAATCTCAGACAGACTGAGTCTACCTGCAGGGAGAATTTTCTTTGCGGAGATGCATGGAAGATCATAAATTGCCCTGTTTTAGTAATTTATTGGGTCTTCGAGGGGCTAAAGCTTCCTTTTTCTAAAGAGCAGAATTCAAAAGAAATTTCCTGCTGTAATGAAATTAAGTATGGAAATGTTAAAGATCTACAACAGAATCAAGTATTTTATGTACAGTATCTAATGAAATTTGTTGTAAGACTTATTGTGTGGGATGAAGAAGAAAAAAAAATAAAAAGAGAGATACATCTTTCAGTGTATCATAATGTCCTGCTTAAGTTCAAACCTGAAATAGCAGCTGACTACCCAAAAATTATCCAGACAGTGGTTATGAGAAGAAATTAAGTAGCATGTGCAGTATATAGACACAATAAAACAAAAAGGAGTGCCTTTACAAACAAGTTAAAGCTGCAAAGCAACTTGAAATGAGCAGCTAGGAAAACCCCTCTCTGAAACTGTACCTGAGAAATGTGCTGTGAAACTCAGAGCACCCAGTGATGAACAGGCAGGAATATGGCACAGGATGGGGCCACCCCAAGCAGACCTCTGAGATATTAGGAGCTGGGCAGAACCATCTGAAGGTCAAAGACAAGTTTCCTATGCTGACAGTAAAGCAGGGGCTTGGATACAGCACGTCAGATAAGCACTCAGGATCTTTCACCACAGGCTGTCTGAGACAATTACCTTTGTGCCTTTATCTGTAGAATATATAATAATTGTTGAATCCCTCTCTAAAATCAAGGACTAGCCTTCAGAGACAGATCTGCTTCATTTACATATATTACGTACCTAGGTTTCTCAACCAATTATAATGTTGCTTAAGCAATTGTGCTAATGACTTCGATTTGCTAAACATGAAGTTTTGTGTAGAAATCAGATCTCCATTGGAGGTTGCCTGGGTCCTCCTTGCAGTCACAAGTCTGAAATCACTTCCTGCTAATACACTCTGCTACTGGCTCTCATATTTATAAAAGCTCTTCAGAAATCTCAGAAGCGTCTAGTTTGGGGGCATACCTACAGTGAAGTATTTATGACAAGTTAAAGCCTATAATTCTTTTATTTGTCTGTTTGTTTTTTTTTTTGTTGTTGTTGTTGTTTTGCTTTGTTTTGTTTTAATGAGATTAAATAATTATTAACTCTAAGCCTGTTGCAGCTACAGGTAAAGTTCAATCTTTCCACTATTGACTCACTGGCCAAATTACCCTAATACTGGTTTTCATTTCTGGTTATTTAGAAGCTAGAGACCAAAATTCTTTTTTCTTTCTTTTCTTTCCAGCTTTATGTAGTCTATCCACTGGTTCTATCAGATTCAAGGAGACGTTCCACTGTTACCCCTCGGAGGCAGTCAGAATTATTATTCCAGTTTTTTTATCATATTCCCATAGAGCAAAGCCTTAGAACTTTTTCTTGTGCTTCTAAACATACAATAAGTTGTGAAGAATTTATTCAGCTTAGATAAGGCTGGGTGCATCCTAAAAATTATTGTTTTTATTTATACACTGTTTTGCATTGTGTAATTGAATTTGGTGCTTGTGAAAGCCTTGGAGATTGAAATGTTTTGCTTATGTATTCAGGAAATGAGTGTTGGAAGTACAAGTTTGCCCAGCTAGCCTCTATGGTGGCCCTCAGGAGAGGCCTGCTGCAGGACTCAGAAGAGACTGTAGTCTTCAGATCCACAAATTCCTGCATTTTGTGGGATTAAGTGCAGAAATCAGAGTCAGAAGCACAAATGAATTCTTTCCAGAGTTAAGGGTCTAATTTAGAGACATAGCTCTTCTTGTTAGCTCACACAGTTATGGGAGGGGATGATAGACAATTGCAGGAGGTCATAGGCAGAGTCTCTGTTGACCATGCAGGTCATCTGCACATCTCACAAGACTAACATATCTTCTACCCTCTATGCACCAGAACCCCCTTCTGGGTTGTTGTGAGGAACAACCTTCAGATGTTACCAGGTCTCAGCTGCTGCTGAGATGGGCAAAAGACACTATAACCCACTATTAGTCCCCTGAGCCATCTGGTCCCCAAGAGTTAGTTTAAGCTCCATGCTGACCTTTTCGTTCAGATTATAAGTTTCTCAGAGGTGTATCAAAGCTGGTAGCTGAAGTGGCAAACTAATCACTTCCATGTAGTGCATACTGCTGCAGGCACTGGGTGATAAATCGTCCAATTTTACTAAGCAAGGTTGCTCGGGTAAAAGAGACTCACAATACCAGTATGTGCAGTTGTCTTTGTTATGGACCAAACAATAATATGCATGGTTCTCATGCTTTTTTGACTTTATTTTTAATTGTCAGAATATTTCTCAAAAAAAGGAAAACACCTTCAGTGAAAGGATTTTAAAAGCTGTAATTTGCATCAGTATTTTAGACCGTTTTTGAAGTAACAGCTGTCATGAAAGGCTGTATTTCCATTTGTTTACGAAAATAGGAAATCATTACCATTTTGATGTCCCCTGAGAGTTGAAAAATACATATATAAACACAGAGCAGATTAACACAAAGAACAAGTGTATGTCCTTGTATTCACAATGATTGAGCTGCCCCCACTGCAGCTGTGAGACGTAAGTTTATACTTTTGCATTGGCCTCCATAATAATCTCACTTTCATGTTTTAATTATTTAGTATTTTAATTTTCTTTTAAAGCAATAGGTGGAGCTGTACGTTCCTTTCTGACCTACAACTATGTTCCCTCACATTCAGGTGTTCAGAATATTTGCAGAGAATCTCATAGTTTCTCCATTTTTTTAAATTTATTTACTCTACATGTTAAAATGCTTTTCACGCATGCAAAACATACACATGGTATAGTTTAGCTTAGTTTTAATAACACAACAAAATTACCTGTGCTGAAGCCCCAGATATGTATTACTGACCATTACAAAACATGCTATCATATGCAGTATCAAACTTATGTGAGCATCCTCTCATAAAAGTTGCAGACAGAGTAGACCAGATTCATTTCAGGTTTATCCAAGATCCGGATTTTCATTCAAAACAGTACATGAAACTGAGTAAAATTTATTTTGCCTCTTTTACAGCCATGTAAAAATTACATGAGTTGTCTAACTAGACATTACGTCTACTTTTAAATTCATTGTGGATAAAGAGTTACCCATTGAAAACTATTTCTACCATCTTTCTCCACTTATCAGCTACTGTCAGACTAATTCATTTCCAGAGAAGATGGTATCAGAAAGATGGTACAAGGCCAATACAATCTTTTGTATGTTTTGGTTCTAGAAAATCTTTTGTGTTTAACTGAAACAAAAGATTATGCAGATGTAATCTTAGCCATACGCACATTCCATTTGAGCCCCAGGGAGAAGTTTGCAGCATCAGTGAAGTTTTTAGGTCTGTCTCAGCTGCTGATGCTCTTGCCATATTGATGGACCCTGGCGGCTAGCTTACTTATGATGGTACTGCAACCAGAAATTTACATCCCAGCCTTGTGCCTATACTTGTATGAATACGTGAGCTGGTGCAATTATAGTGATGACTGAAGAAGCACAGAGCTCAGGACAACCTGAACTTGCCCAAGATTGATTTGGACTCCTTTCTGCCATAATTACACGACTCCTGGCAAAAGAGCCAGCTGTCCCAAGGCCAGCTCATGTTGCCCCTACAGCAACTTCGGTTGTATTTCTTGTGGTATAGACGTGCCTTAGGTGTCATTTAAAGCATCATAGGTAACAAATATCCCTTGTGGTAACAAGGATTTGATTCATGGCATCTGAATCTGTAGGAGTAACTATCATGCCATGTGTTCAGAGTAGAGCAGACTGGATGTCTGTCTGCCCTCACTGCAGCTGAGAGACATATGTTTATACTTCTGCATTGGTCTCCAGCATAATCTTACTTTCGTATTTCAATGTCATGACACTCAACAATGCCGTGGTTACTTTTCATATGCCAGCCCCTGCGTAATACTCACAAAACCAAGTTATGCTCCCAAGTTTTTTCTGAATGGGATTGGTGACAGTGTCTCAGATTAGGACCTACAACAGAAGCATATTAGAAAGGTAAGTGGAAAAAAGGAGAAAGAGTTCAATGGCTAAAATAGGCAAGGCAAAGCATGAAAGGGAAAGAAATATTTGAAATCCTTCCCTTTCTTGGAGTTAGGCGCCTACACCAAGAAGTGATTGAGGGCATCTAGGACCAATGTCGTCCGTCTTATCCTGAATTGCATAGGTTCCTTAAGGCAACAATAGCTGCCTAGCTTCTTTCTTCTAAGAGCAAACTGGAAGAACCTTCCACCTATGACGGCTGGGGCACTCAGCCCAGGCAAGTTCTGTGACCTATTCAGCTCCTGGCCAGCTCTTAGCTCCTACAGAACGTGTTCCTCATTGTAGACAAATGTGCAGGATTCTTAAACATTTAAAATGGATACCAGTCTGAGCTCAGATGTGAGGCAGCATAAATATGTCACCAGTGATAACAACATCAAAGTGAAATTGGGGTTGAAGATTACATTCCTCTAGGCTGCTATGCCTGCAGCCGTTTATACAATGACTCTTGACGTATAACACATAAACAGTTACTGGGCAACAGAGGTCTATTTTGTTTGCTCCCTTTCTAAAGCTGATACCTCAACAAAAGAGAAAAATAGAGAAGACGTTCTCCTGGTCACAGAGGAAAGGAAAACCTGAGACACACAACTGAAGTTTAAATAGCTCCCTCTGTTGCTTAGACTGGTTTGGAGCAACGTGATATGGAAACATCAAACAAAGAGCCAAGATCAGCAAAAATTTAAGACACATATCATGCATAGCAGCGTATAGAACAACTGAAAGTGTTCACTGAACTACTGATAGAATCCAGGCACAAGGCTTTTACCTGCAATCTTAATGTTTATGATTCTATTAAAAGTTGCTCACTGACTCCACTGAAGTTGCTGTGGTTTTGGGCAGTGTAGGCAGAAAGAGGGAACTGATACCGCAAACATAACAGAAGGTTGAGAGGTAAAATGAATTAATCTGGAGAAATTCATTGAGATAATTTGAGGAGGTAAATGGCAGAATAAAATGCTAATGTGTTAAGGAAGAAAGCCGCTGTTCTGCAGGGAAGGAGATCAGAAGGGATGGAAGTGTAAGCTGGTGGCTAATGACCAAAGTGAATGAGGCATTTGTTCATGATAAAGTGTGACTTACAGGCTGGAGTGGTAGTCTGGGATGCTCTGGCTAGGAATGTATGCAACTTCATAGGATTTTTTTGCCATATGTCTCCAGACCAGTGTGGCTTAATCTTTCAGGCTGAAAGATCTACTTTGAGCATGAGTAGAGACTGAGATTTTGCCCTGAGTTTCTTTTGGCACCTTAATCCTCTTCACAGCAGTGTAGAACTGAGGCTGAAGTCTCTTGCTTTAAACACTGAAATCTCATAAAACAAGAGAATCTGTTTTGATATTGAAATCACATCCCAAGCACAGATTCCTGTGAAGGAACACTTCTCTGTGAGAAGGGTTCCAGATAACATAGTTGTACACAACTAACATTGAGGATTAGTGCTTATCCAGATTGCACTTTCTTTCTAATTAAAAAAAAAACCTAAACCATTTGTTTCAGAACTTTTTTAAAAAGGGCAGATTCTCGTAAACAAACAAACAAACTGGACATTGTCCCACATTTAAATATCTTAGATGAAAAGACTGGAATGGTTTTCAGTTCAGAAGTTTCAGATTTTCTTGGAAACTGGTATAAAATATAACAAGAATGCTTTTTACTCCTGCATTAGTCTGCAGGGTAATTTAAGCATAAAAAATGTGGCAATACTGCCAAGCTTCTTCAAGTGGTTTAAATAAGCCTAATTCATACATGTTTGAAAAAGCATATGATCTCTACACATAAATAAAAATTGAAAGGGTACATTATTCACAGACAGGAGGCCTGAAGAAAGCATGTCTAAACTTGGTCAATAGTCTTTCAATCTATATTGACTTTGTAGTATTGGTGCATCTCATTTATAGTTTCTATTAGAGAAATAAAAATAATTCTATGGTGCTGATAACATGGAAGGAAACAAATAATTGGATGATGTGATGTTGTAGCCTGCCTATATTTGCAACTATTCTCCCCACAAATGAAAGCATTGAAATATCATTTTATTGAAATTCTATACTGTAAACAACACTGTAAATGTGGCCCTGGTGCTTAAGATATAGACTGAGTCTGCTGCATGCACTATTTTAAGGAAAATGCATTTCAATAGATTGGGAAAGACTCTGGTCACATTTACACTGTAGTAAATCCATAGTGTGTTTGGGAAAGGGGCATACTAATATATATATTGAAGAAAACCCAACTTCATTTTAAAAAAATAAATATTTCAGGTGAGCAGTTTAAAATGATAGCAAGAAAACACAATCTGATGTAACCTGGAATCTGGTGTAACCTGGCATATATAATGTACATTCAATTAGAAAATATTAGGAAATTAACACACAGGAACGTGCTGATTTAGCATATATTAGGATACTGGACAAGTTAAAATTTCTTGTGTCCTGACAGGTTTTGCTATGATAAAGGGTTGGCAGGGCTGGTAGGAAAAACTTCTTTGCACATTGTATATAAACAGCACAACCTTTGCTGTATCAACTTTATGCTCCAATAAACAAGACAATAATGACAAATTATCAAAGCAGTCCTCAGATGTGACCCTCAATTGGAAGAGCAGCAATTTAATGAAGACAAAAGCTAGGTGAAAGCTGCTAATATCATTTACTGATAAACAGATTTTCTCAAGAGGCTCCTAGCTCAATCCCCTGAGGCCCTATAAACCTGCATAATTCCATTTAAAATATTGTGCAATTCACTAAATTAGTCTTTGAACATCCTTACTATCCAATTACGAAGCCCCAGCATGGACAGAATAATGAAATTTTTCAAACTGTGGAATGCATGTGGTCTTAACAAACTTATGACAAACACCGAAATTAGCTTTCAGTTTTGAAGCCAATGTAGACTATTGCTAATGCTTCAAGTCAGAGATAAAACAATAAAACACTCTTGCAGTGGTTAAGCAGGATGTAAAAAATAATAAATCTTTGACTTATACAGAATTCTCTACACAGGTTACCTTCAGGAAGAAAAAAAATCATAAGAACTTGAATAATGATTTTGCATTTGCAAGCTATTTGGCCTGCCTAAGTTCTGGTAAAAGCTTTACTGAATAAAGGGTACAAAATACCTCCTGGACGGTTTTATCTTCCAGGCAGGCAGAATAAGGCGAGAGTTTCAGAAGTGAAATTTATTTCTGTTCCAGCATTGCAAGCTGTATTATTAAAGTCATTTGTCATGGTTTGAATATTTCTGCCTGATTCACCGTTAAATTGGCCTTCTAATTACCAACTTTGTCATGAAAAGCAGTTGGGCTGCTTCATTCACCAGAAAACTTCAATCCCTTAATAATAACTTGGTTCAAATAGTGGGGGAATACTGTTACACTTAAAATTTAAAATAGATAGAACAGACATTTTAAAAAAAGAAAAGTCAAAAGTGAAACAGAATCCATTAATGATGGTTTCAAATGTTACCCAGAGAATATTTAGAATTTACTTTTCATGAAAGATTAATTAATTTGGATGGTAAATATTTTACCATTTAAAATTGCTAATTCTTTTATTTTGAATGTATATATAAATTTGAAATAAATCTGTGTAACTTGTGGCTGTGAATAGTCACCTACACAAAAAAAATGCACCTTCTCAATCCCTACTGTTATAGACGCTCAGGAAAACGTCTAGAAATTATTGTGCAATTCTTTGTCAAATTTGTGCATCTATTAAGAATGATCGTGCATACTGATGTAACTGCTCTTATAAATGACTAGGCAGATGTCAAACTGACTTCACACATCAAATATACTCATGAAACTGTGATAGTGAGGTTGTGTATGTAATTTTGATGACTGTTTTTGATAGCTGTGTCATGCCAGGTGCTTCCCCTTGAGGTTCTGTAAAGTGAGCCCTCAGACCCACTGGCATTCAGTTTGTATGCCAAATCATGTTTAAAGAGTTTTTTAAAGGTAAATGTAGACTTCATGATATAAATTTTGCTATATGATAAAAATTTTGTCTTTATGACAAGCATGTGAATAATCACATCAGTCAGGCCATATGTGCATATAATATATAGCCTACATATTTACATGCAGTCGATATCTATATCTACCAATTTCTTTTAAAATTTTAGCTCTTGCTAATCTATATCAAAGAATTAGGAAGGTAAGGATTAATGCCTTTTTTCAGTAAAACAGATACTGATCCTTACTTTAATTTGCAGAATAAGTCTGGAAGCCTTGTTAGTATTGGCTTTTAGTCAAGACTTGGTATCATTCTACTCTCCTTAGGCCCTTCTTTCCCTAGCATAAAAAGAAAGATTTGCCATACTCAGTTATGGCAGTAATTCCATTAGTTCAAATAGTTCCCTTTCAATATTTCACAAAATATCAGGTTAAAAACCTTCCCAATATACCCAAACAGAGATGTAAAACTTCGTTAGCTATATCTATACCCAGGCTGAGTTATTGTTTTGACCTTGTGTTCTGAGGTAAAGGTGACCTTTGCTTAAAACAACCATGTTTTAGCAGGAGTTGAAATGACTTTGGTCCTTAAAAATCAGACCCACCTATTAGATTGCTTAGATTTTTACTGCTGTATCTTTCATTGACAGGTGAGGAAGTTTGCCAAGCAAGTCAAAAAAACACACCTAACATGGGTATAGTCATTAGAAAAGGTTACGGGATGAGGAAACTCCAAGGATTTTCTGTCTTTATTACTCAGGTCTGTTACTGACTGTCTAGTGCCCTGGTGTGCTACAACAAACCTTAGACCCTAGATCCTTTTGCAGACTGTCTCAAAAGCCTGTAGGATAAAACGTTTTACTTTGACTACAGCTTTACAGGATCCTGAAATCTGGGTATCTCTTCACCTACATACTGTGAATCCAAATGATCCATGACAAAAATGTTATTGATAACAATGGCTTCTGCAAAATCCTCTGTTTCAATAAGAAACGTATTTAACTCAGGGAGCTTTCACAGAGTATGTTCTCATTGACTGTTGTACATGACCCAGGGGATTATGTGCAGGAAATTGGTGCAGATTACAAGAAATTACATATAAATGAATGAGAAATTTGAAGTGCTAGCATGAGAAAGAATGGATAGAGATACGGTCGCAACAAGCCTTCAGAAGATGACAGTGAGATACACACAGAAAAGAAAGGATAAATAGACAAGGACCCTACGTGTCTGAGAACAGACGAAGGATTCAATCTCTTGGATGTCTATCTATCCTTGCCTAGTCCAATCCTCCTTCATAGTCATAGAATCATAGAATAGTTAGGGTTGGAAGGGACCTTAAGATCATATAGTTCCAACCCCCCTGACAGGGGCAGGGACACCTCCCACTAAACCATGTCACCCAAGGCTCTGTCCAACCCAGCCTTGAGCACAGCTAGCGATGGACCATTCACAACTTCCCTGGGCAGCCCATTCCAGCGCCTCACCACCCTTACAGTAAAGAATTTCTTCCTCATATCCAATCTAAACTTCCCCTGTTTCAGTTTAACACATTACCCCTTGTCCTATCACTACAGTCCCTAATGAAGAATCCCTCTCTAGCATCTCTGGAGGCCCCCTTCAGATACTGGAAGGCTGCTATGAGTTCTCCACACAGCCTTCTCTTCTCCAGGCTGAACAGCCCCAACTTTCTCAGCCTATCTTCATATGGGAGCTGCTCCAGTCCCCTGATCATCCTCGTGGCCCTCCCCTGGACTTGTTCCAACAGTTCCATGTCATTTTATGTGGAGGACACCAGAACTGCACACAGTACTCCAAGTGAGGTCTCAGGAGAGCAGAATAGAGGGGCAGGATCACCTCCTTCAACCTGCTGGTCACGCTCCTTTTGATGCAGCCCAGGATACAGTTGGCTTTCTAGGCTGTGAGCGCACGCTGAAGCCGGCTCATGTTCTTTTTCTCATCAACCAGCACCCCCAAGTCCTTCTCTGCAGGGCTGCTCTGAATCTCTTCTCTGCCCAACCTGTAGCTGTGCCTGGGATTGCTCCGACCCAGGTGGAGGACCTTGAACTTGGCATGGTTAAACTTCATCAGGTTGGCATCAGCCCACCTCACAAGCATGTGAAGGTCCCTCTGGATGGCATTCCTTCCCTCCAACATATCAACTGAACCACACAGCTTGGTGTCATCAGCAAACTTGCTGAGGGCACACTCAATCCCACTGTCCATGTCACTGACAAAGATATTGAACAAGACCGGTCCCAACACCAGTCCCTGAGGGACACCACTCGTTACTGGTCTCCAGCTGGGCATTGAGCCATTGACCACAAATCCTTTTCCCCTGTCCCACTGCGTGCCTCAATGAAATGTAACAGGATTTGTAATTTGGTAACTTTTCAGAGTAAAGTAGCTCAAGCTAAGCTGGTTCTCCTGGATTGTCTATGTGACTGTGTTTGAATGTAAGTCATTTGCCAGCTTGTATTTCAGCATCTTTGCTTAGGAGGCAGTTGGTCTGCTAAAGACTACGATCAGCACCAGAATCAATTTGGGGGCGACAACTGGGTATTTTGAGCTACAGTGTAACTTTGAGACCTCGGCTGATACTGCAGCCTGGACCGAGACACCACTATATCTGCCAGCAGAGCATAGATGGAGAATGTAACTGTGAAACACAGCTTCCTGCAGGCAGGGTGCTAACAAATCTGACCAGGTGGCTAAATTTTAGTATCTGAAATACAGGGATCTGGAGAAAATCATAGACTGCGTCATCCTGCAGAAAATTTCTTCATACCTGTTGGGTTTTGTTTTTCTGGTTTTTTTTTTTTTGGTTTTTTTTTCTGTTGTGGCAAAAGTATTATATCAGCATCCTGGAGGAGTTGTGCTTGTGGTCTATACTATAGAGAAAAGGGGAAGATCAAGGGAAGAAAGAAACTTAGAAGAAAAAAGGAAAGAGACACAAAGATCTTCCTGGTAGGAATGCTGTCTTAGTACAAGGTCAGCACAACGGTGTCCTGACTATTATCTAGATATCAGCCTAATACAAATGATAAATTAAAATTATAACTAATAAGAAGACAATGGTAGAAGGAAGACATGCTCAGAAATAAAGGATATTGCCATGATTGTAAAAGATTAACATTTTTCTTATTAAATGATGAGCTTGCTTTTTAATATCAGCATTATAATAGACTATACTATGAATCTCTTTATCATACCTAAAGCACTGTTAATTCATCTTTCATGAATACATTAGAAGAGAGGGTTTTCCCACAGGCAAACGCATCATACATATTTGCAAATGTCTTACATAATGATGCAAACACTATGCATGGAGAGTAGCTGTATTATGGTGAAAGGGAGAAACAGCACATGCACAAAAAAGACTTTCATGCAATTTCATTAAATACTTAAGCTGACAAAATAAAGTCCAATTTGCTGTATATAAATCTTGCAAGGAAGGAAAAGGCTGCTGCTTAAATTTATTCTTCAGTTTAAATTCAGCTATTCATAAGGAGTTAGCAACTGTAGATAGAACAAATGATTTGTTAACACGTCAATTGCATTTGTTCTTAAAATAAAACACTGCCCATTTTGCAGTTATATCTACTAGCAAATTCCTAAATCTTTTCTTATTTGGGAAACAGTGCAGGCACCATACTCTGCTTTAAAAAATTTTTATTGACATACTACAGTATGGAAATGAAATTGGAAATCACAGCCACAGCCACAAAATAAATAGTAGTAATTTTATTTAGCTTGCTATCATCTAGTCTAGTCCAAGAATATTACCTTAACATCAGACTCTGAATTCATGAAGAGTTACATATGAGCCCTGTTGTCAAACATAAAACCAACTTATTTAGTGCCTGTTTTGCTTCTACACAGGAAGTTTTCTTTCATTATCCACCATCCCCTAGATCTTATTGTAGCCATTGTTTAATCTGTGCTCTGTTTTACAAAAGACACTTGTACAGGCCTCATGGGGCTGCTGATGAAAGTGTGGCTGTCTCCTCCCCTTGTGTCAATTCTTTTGTGAACCTTTATAATTAGCCACTTAACAAACTGAGGAAAATGAATCTCTGGTTGTGAAGCACTCACTGGTGCTAAGTCAACCATGTGACAGTCCAAGCTGATACCTGAAAAGCCATGGCACTCAGCTGCCCAAAGGGTTAACAAAACCTCATTATGGTAGGTTATTAAACAGAAATGAGGTATGTGATCACCAAGAGAACCTAATAAAGTTAGAACCATTTCCTTTGGTTGAAATACGTATGATTCCTTCAAAATGAAGGACTTTCTAGGAGGAAGTTACCAAATTATACAACAGCGAGTCACATATCCTGGCTTAAAGCCTATGCTGGCCAGCTCCCAGTGTTCTATCTGTAGGTCTTTACAGGCAGAACATCAACTCAGCAGTTGTTTCTTGCGGAGAAAAATGTGTTCCAGCTTTTAGCATGTCACATTTCCTGTGTTACCACAGCATACACCACATCGACACCACATCTAATTTTCTGATATTAGCTTGAATAAGTGATATTTCTAACAAAAATATAGTAGTCATACACACTTTTCCTCTACAAAATATTCTTTTGCTTACTTTTGCAAAATATTTCAGTCTTTTTTGTCTTGTCAACTGAAAAACAATACCTTGTTTCTGTTTTTAGGAATCAAAACCTTTTTCTTTTTTTTTCTTCTTTTTTTTTTTTTTTTTTTTTTTTGTGTGCAAACATAATTTCTTTCAAAAAACAAGTGGAATTTTTTTGGTCAAAAGTGTTTTTCACTAGGATTCTTTAAATTGGATTATTTCCCACTGGTTCTATTGTCTATGTAGGAAAAGGATCTCCGGGTGTTAATTTCATATGCACACATACACTTATATGTGTTTATGTGTAGCTGTATCCGCCCAGAGTTCACTATGCTTACAGCCATTAATGTACTTAAAGGTGTGAAAACTTATTCACATGAAGTCCATTTTACTTACTGCAGAAGCAACCTTTGAACCAGGAGTAGGAATTAGAATCTTCCTCATTCTCAGGTGAGTAATTTAACTACTGAGCCCAATTAGTCATGACATCTTCTTCTTGTGTAGTGGGAGGATACCAGTAAGGGAAGTGGAGCAAGCTTCACATGCTGAAGATGTGAAACCAAGGAGAAGCCAAGGTGAGCAAAATACTACCAGTGGGTGTAGAGAACAGCTTGCTCTGGACATTTGAGAATGGGTGCCAAAGTGCAGAATCTGAGGTGTAAAATGAAAGATGAAAAATAAGACCCGCCTGCCCCGTCAGCAGCGGTACATATACACACTAGTGAGCTATGTGAAGTACAGCAGGTCCCTGTCTTATCAAAAATCCTGCCTTACAGTCCCCTTCTATAACACAGTCTTTATTTTAAGTGCTCCCCACTTCTTTTATCTTCTGAGTCATAAAATCCTCTGAGGCTAATGAGGGAGATAGCAGTACTATTTTCTCCGAATGCGGTATGTACCTACATTTTCTAGCTTGATATTATTCCACCTGACTACAGAGAAATAAATCAAAGAGGCTGCTAGGGAAAAACCAAGTTAGAAATGAAATAATGACAGAGATGAGCTATCTCCAGAGAAACGCCAAGCGACAGGGAAGAAGGCAGGGAGCTATTAACTGTGAGAGAGGCACCTGCTTGTCTCCAGTCAGGCTAACAGGTGTATTTTCCCTGACCAAAGCCTCAGAGAAAAAGAAAATTAAATTGTTCAGAAAAGAAATAAATCCCTGGCTAAAGAAGGGTGGTGTGGGGAGTATTTAGCTGTAAGAAAATCCTACAAGGAAGCAGTGAAAAGCACGGGAAGCAGCAACTGTGTGGATCTCCAGGCTAGGAAGGGGATGTCCACTCCAAAAAATGAAAACAAGAAAGTTAACAAAACTCACAGGAATAAGCAAGATTCAGAAATAGATCTTCTGCTTTTTCATCTCCATTCTCCAAATCCTGTGTACTTTGCAATGAATAAATAATGCTTTGTTTTGAAGAAACGGCCTTACAGGCGCCAAGTAGGGCTGGATTTGCTGCTTTTGCACAGGTGAAAAACAGAGGGCTGTAACCCAGTGATCTAATCTAGGGACTGTGCAAGTATATCTGAAGAAAGGCTTTGAAACCTCTCACTAGTGGGATGCCTTTGGGACAGATGAAAAAAGCCTAAAATACAGTTCACTATAATAGTGATAGACATAGTTGGGGCTGCTGGAAGTTGTACTCTTTTGCTTCTCTCAAATTCTGTAGTGGACCTGACAGAAATAGATGCCACATATGCTGGGTGTGGAAGGATCTTCTATGCCTTTGTAAGTGTGCAAATTGCCAGAAAGCATGAGTATCTTAAAAGGAGAGAAGCAGCAAAAATAATGGCTTGGTATCCCACCTGCTTTGGAAATAACTGAAAAACTCACCCTGGAGACCTGCAGTGATCCGGGGCTCTGGAAGACGAAAGATATTTTAATAAGAGTTCACTAGGGCTGTGAATGTTCATTGACCTGATAAGCACTTTCACTTCTAAATTATTATTGAAATCCACTGTAAATCTATAATAACCAAAAGTGGCTGCTGACTTAGTGCCATCTATAGCCTAGAAGATACATGTACATTATAGGGGGCCATTTCTACACTTATATATTGGGAGTCTCAGCAATGAAACTATGATTAAAGGAGAAGAATAATAACATATGATTTTAAAATATATTCTCAGTACAGAAGAAGCAAGGTGTTTCAAAAGGATGACACACTGAAGTTTCTTCTGCTACAAAATGCATCACACTTATTCTGTGACTAGAGAATATTTATTCCAGTGATTTTCAAGCTGGCAGTTCACATAAACACTAAATTCCTGTCTAAAATATATATATACACACATAAAATGACTACACACAAATGTATAGACACACACACACCCTCCCTTAACTGTAAAGTTTTCCTTTCCCCATTTAATTGTTGCATTATTGAGCCATATTGACTTCTATCTCTTCTAAGCATGCATCATACAAGTAACTTACAATTTACTTTGTGTTATTAATTTCCCTTGGCAAGTTAAAATTTTAAATGAAATGGCCAGAATATATGATCATGATGAATTAAAACAAATTAGATGTATTACTCTAGGTAGGAGGCAGTATTGGCCTATTCTAAAATACATTATTGGACCAATTCTAAAGCAGAGGAATCACAGCAATTGATTAGCAGCTGTTGGAATGCATCTTACATCAATACATAACTGTATTTTGAACAGTTTTCAGTGTGTTATTACTAGAACTCATCTGCAGCCTGAATTTTGCTCCCCCCTCCCCCATCTAGCTTTAATATGTTTATCTGCTAGTACTGAGGTGTGAAGGGGCAAATTCTCTGGACTTGATCCTACTGTCAGTGCTGCTGGTGTAAATCACTTAGAAAGAAAGGGGATTATTCAGGGTTCACACTGGCTAATCAAGAGATGACAATTGTCCTTTGTGGTTCCTTTCAGAAGGAACTCTGCTGTATTGCATAAGATTCCCTTGCAGTGATATCCTTTAGAAATAACTTCCAAAGGTCAAGCAAAAGCAGGAGGGAACTTGAGCTTTTTCTCACTGTCCAGCTACATGGGATCTGCAATCTTTGCTATTTGTGGAGCTACTCACATTAGAAAGAAACTCTTTGAAAATCTTCAGGCCACAAAACTCAAAATGGGACAAATAATCAAAATCAAAATTTAGGAGTGGTTTTCTTTTCCCAGTATCAGGAATGAAATCATTTAGGATAGTCTTTATTAAAATCCATGATACCAACCATCACTGCTCACGAATCACTTTATGCAGTTAAATGAATGTACTATAGTTTCTAATAAACACACACTGATTTTTATCAGTTTCTATCTAATTTATCTCAAAGGTTGCTTGATCATAACGATAAAATAGAATTAAATTCTTTGGTAAAAAATTAAAAAACATCTGTGCTAGAACAGCACAAATAAAGGCATAACATTTAAATACACTGGATTCAATTTTGTTTTGCAGCTTTTTACACACAAATAAAATCTCTGTGTGTGTACATACTCCTTTTAAATATGCAATAAAAGGCATTTTTCACCTAGAATGTATTGTATTTGTCATTTGGTACAAAGCCCCTTTCAGAGAAATTGTTGATTTTTCACACAGGCTCCTATACTTCTCATTCCTTTTGTATTATTTCAATCAGCAATGGATATACATCTTTGTTAGCCTAATTTGGGGACCTACAGAGCAGGAAGAAGGAAAGCACAAAGGAACACACTTGACATATTGGTCTATTTGCTACCTCTTTTAAGCTCAATGCATGCTAATGAAAGTGATCCAAACTATTCTTCCCCACTCCTCACTTAACAAGCATAATAATAAATGAATATTTAAACTAGCTGCAAATATATTAAGTGGAAACAAATAGGTTTCATTTGTAACAACTGCACACAGGTTAATTAACAAGAAGGAGCTTTTGTGTTGAAACAAGGCTCCCTGATGCTGTACATGCAGGTGCCGTTAAGGGCCAATTGAGCTCTATAGGATAATTATGAAGTACCATTGTGCTCTACCATTTGTTAACAAAGTGCTGCCTGCAATTTGCCTAAACCTATAAACCATCATCTGTGATCCTCAGCAGCAATTAAGTGACAAACATCTTCTCATCGGAGACTAGGGAAAACAAAAGAGACATGATAGCATTTAAGGAGCCAGATGGATATTTCAGAATGTCAACTCTGACAGCCTCCCTTTCAACAACAAAATATAAACCAGGAGCCTGCTTGGTACCATGCTGAGGGAGAAAAGTCACATCCAAATTATTAAGAGGAGGGCAGCATTAATAATCATAAGAATGTTCATTTGAACAGCTCTTAGTGGGAAAGCCTTGGACTAGCAAACAAGAGAAAGATAAAACCCTTTTCCCTCCCAAACCAGCTCTATCCGCAGCTTTGTTGAGTCTGGGTTGGTTTTGATTCTAGTTTGTTTGCTGGTTTGTTTTTTTTTTTCTTTTAATTCTTCCTTCTGATGTGTTATCTTCACAGAAGGTGAGTTTCTTCCTAAGAATGAAATTGTAAAAAATTTTTTTCTGTGAAGAGGACAAACCAACAGACAGAATTTTCTCCAGGGCATAAGTTACTAATTAGTTCTTCAAAAATAGCCTATATTAGGAAAAATTATGGATCAGCACAAAGAGGCTTTTTAAAACAAGAGATCTACTCCTGCTATAAAATAATTGATCTCGAAGTTTTGAGGATGTAATCTTTAAAATGGTTCTGTAAGATCAGCAATAATTCCAGAAGCTATAAAATTTATAAAGGCTTAGATGAATTAGTTCACTTAATTGCTTGGTTGGGAGACCCTCCAAAACTAGAGTGGAATCTCTTGTTTTGATAGATAAGGATCTTCTGGGCATTTTGTTGCCTACATTAAATGATGCCATCTAACTGATCTGTGTAATTGGTAAAGCTAAAAGGCTATTCAGTAATATGAAAAAATAAAAAAAATCATAAAAAATCACTAGCTAATCTACTTTTTTTTTCCCTATTGCCTAAACAACAGCATTTACAAATGTTTTCAGGTTTTCAGTAACCATTTTGAAGCTACAGCTGAGTGTGTTTTAATATACCATCAGGTCAACAGCTCTCTTGAAAGAAAAAAATCAACCCAGGGCCAAACAGTCAGACAGGCCTAATTAAGTACTTCAGGAGTAGGAGAAGCGCTCAGATAACTACAGCTGACTTGACCCTTTTCTTTGTACTTCACTGGGTTCCTGTATACCTTTGCCACTTTCCTCTGGATTTATGTTTTTTATGAATTATTTAAAAACCGCGACTTCAGATCTACAATTAGTTTTCAAGGAAACAGATGTTATAAAATAATCACAATTTAAACAGCTTAAAAATGGCTCTGATCTTGACGAATGCAAAATGCCAGGTTTCTAGGCCTGCAGAATTCATCACTTGGCAAAAAGTGTCATTAATCCCTGTGTGCTTTCTGGCCTTTCTTTATGGTGCTCTGTCAAATGTCATGGATCACCTGGAAATCTAAAAATCATGACAGAGTATTTTTATCTTTAATGTAGAAAGAATAAAAAACCCCCAAAATACCCCACAACCAACCAAACAAAGTAATTATTTTAGTTTTAAGAAAGAAAGATTAGCTAAACCAGGGATAATCCATGTAGGCTTGCCTTAGCTTTGTATATCATTGCACTGTGTTAGCTCACTTATGATGGAAAACTGATGATAAAGTATTTTATCATGCTGGGGATTTTATAATTGCATATCTTTTTAATTGTAACAAACACAAGATCGAGTTTTTTTGCTACCTCCAGTGGCATCCCTAGTGACCCAAGATTCATGAGTTGATTCCTTCTTTCCCTCCTGAAAAATGTTCTCTTTTAGCTTAGAAGTCCTGCACAATGCTTGAAGATGCATTCTGCAACTTTCTTTTAGGTAGATTGATAAAGACCTGCTCCCAGCATCGTGGACATCGCTGGGTAGCCTTTCATTAGTTCCTGTAAGGATGCACCACCATCTAACTCGCTTAGCACAATAAGGCTTTGAAGTTTCATTTAGGGACACTTGGACCTCAAAGTATGTGTTCAGAAAAAAGCCAATTCCATGTACAAAGAGAGATGTGTCAATGGAAGTGAAAGATGAAGCCACCAGCACCACCCTGAAAGTCATGCAGTGTCTGAGACCTTGTGATCTGGGGACAGCAGAAATTAAATCCTTGAAAAAAATTATTTAACTTCCAGGTAACCAGCAATAAAGCACTTCAGGGCAAGTTTGCAAAGCTTGATGCAAAATCATTAAAGATGTGTATTTGTTGGGAAGTTCTGGCTTTCATTGTGATTTTTCATTTTAAATGACCTTGAAGACTAGCTCTTTGTTTCAAGCAAATTCTAGGCAGATCTGGCTTTGTGTTAATGCAAGGCTGAACTCTAAATAAGATTTAGGATTGCATACAACTATGCAACAATCTCCACCTTACCTCAGCAAGCTTCTCTGCCTTGGGTAAGGATGCACAAAAATGCATAACACTGAGTTATCATCATTCATATATAATCTGCTCTGTTATCAAACTGTTTGCAATTTACTATCTTCTCTACCAGATTCATTTTTTTTTCCTGAGCAGAAACATCTTTTTGTGTGCAAATTTCACCTAAATTATGATAAGAGCTAGAATTATTTCTTCATCAATTGATTTTCTGGACCAGTGTCTGAAAGAATCATTCATGACTATGTGATTCAGTAAGAACAATTTTAAAAGTCTAATGAAAGTGATAAATGTGTTATTTAAACATCTTTTCAGTATTTAGTTTGCTACTCTACTCAAATAATTCATTAATTGCTAGTTAAGCAAATTCTATTTTGTACTTACAGGATTTTTTCCACTGAAAAGAAATTTAAAAAATACCTACTATTATTGTTTTATTCTCCGTTGGCTAGACCTTTTGGAATATCATATCCTGTTAATTTAGAAGCACATGGATCTTCACAGCCTATAAAATAACTTTTCAAACACTGTGAAAGAAAAATACTGCTTACAACTAGAGGCTTTTAACCTAATTAACATAACCAAGCATAAAATATAAATGATCGCAGACTGTAATGTGAAAAATAATTGAAAACAATGGCTATGTTTTAGAACTATACAAGTCAGACCAATGGTTTGTCTTACATTATTAAGGTCCAAAGAAGAAGGATGGTAAATAAATGGGAAATAAGTATTGTAAAGATGTGTTTTGGGAACTTACACTGAGAATATGAAATCCAAATTACCCAAGTGGATTTAAATATTTGAGTTTTATTTAGATCTGCTGCCTGTATTGGCTAGGAGGAGAGTTAATAACAATCTATTCACGCAGTCCTTGCCCATAAGAGTAGAAGGCTGAAGGCAGCAGTTCTAGAAAGCAATGTGGAAGTCAATTAGTGGTAACATGCATAGGTACAGTGTTTCCCTGGGGGGTCCTAACTTACCTCAAAAAGCAGCAATGATAGCAGAAAAGGTGATCAAGACTGACAGAGGAACTTTTTTAAACTGGCTGGTTGATATAAACATATGAACAGATAGAATTTGGGGAGCCTGGCAGCGTGGAAAAAAAGGAATTCAAGAGAAAGCAAGATCCATCGGGTTTTTCATTGTAGGTCTGATCTGACTCCTATTTGAAAGGACACATAAAGAATCTCTCCTGCCATATAATCCACTGGACTGAAATTGACAGAAGGAGTATTTGTCCCTCTGAAGTTTTTCAAATCAGCCTTAGAATTTCTGCTCTGGGAATTAAATCTGTACAACAGTCTACAGGGTCTTACGGTTACTTAGCAAAATACATAATTCAAACTGATGTGATTTTTTAAGGTAATTTGCCTTAGCAAAAAAAACAACCCCAAAGCAAAACCCAAAAGCAACCAAAACTAAACAAAAAAAAAAAAAAAAAAAAAAAAAGCCACCAAACAAAAAAAAAACCAAAATCAACCCACACCAAACAAACAAACAAAAAAAAAAAAAAAAAAAAACCAAAAAAACCCCACCAAACAAACAAACAAAAACCCCAAAACCAACCCACATTTATTTTTGGGAGAAAAAAAGGAAAAAACCACACACAACAAACAAACAAAAAAAAAATCGCACAAAAATAACCTAGCATCTGTTGTTTCCTGCTGTTTCTACAAATACTTATTCCTTGACTTAGAGAATAGCTGTAGAAAATTATACAGGTAAAATGGAATTCACCTGGCTTGGAATGTAAGGAGAATTGTATATTTAATGTTTGCTCAGGGATTAGCAGAGCAGGATTGCTATGTTATTTAGAGTCATAGCAAGTTCTTCCAGTTTAGTCGACTTGCATATGAGAAAGAGATGCTAACCCAGTGTTCATCTTAGTATGCATCTCCAGTACAACAGTGGAACTAAGAAAAACCCCAACAAGCCAATAATAATAATCCCATTTCTGTCACCCTCTCAAGAAAAAAATGCCTTACATTGTACTATTGTCTGGCAGGAGTGATATAAGGCATTTGGTTGGCAGCAGTCACTAAAGGACCTTTATGAGAAGGAAAAAGGAAAAAGGGTAGCACTTTTCACGTCTTTTCATTCCCAGGAAGCAAGTTTTGCACAAACTGTGTTGATGAATGGATCGGTCTACAAACACAAGGAGCTGTCATCTATGTGACGACCAGAAGGTGGCATAATCTCTACGTTGATTGAGGCCTGTCAGCTCCGCTGCTGAGCGCAAAAAGCGGGCTTGCTTGCAAGCGGAGATGCTACCGGTGTTCTTCTGTTACAGATGATCAGAACTGCCGTTCATGCGGGTCACAGTTCTGCCTTTTCTGGTGGTTCCTTGTCACATCGCCAAGAAAGTCACTTGTTGGATTTATACAGCTTTAGCAGCATCATCTATTTAGGTTGCTTTATTAATGCTTGAATTCATTGTGTAATTTTTATCTTAGTTTCTTATACTTAGGTTAGTGATTTTTTTCCTCTCAGAGGACAATAATAAACATTGTCTTTTATTACTGAGTCATGCTGTCTTTTTGTCATTATGGACCTGATCCTGTATCTCTGAAATCAGCAGGAATTTGCATAACTCTCCTCTAAGTGGTTAGGTGCAGTCTTTGAGCTGTTTGCTCTAATTTACTCCACTTTGTGTACTTCAAATATGGGGATATACTGTGATGGAGATGCCAAGCTATCTTTTGTACACAGGCTATGTTATCCTGTTAAACTAAGAGTTCTCACCTCGGGGTAATAATACTGCTAGCTTCCTCAGGTCTCAAGTATTCCCAGAAAATTTCAGGACTGATTCATAAAATTCACCATCAGTTGCATTTGCCCTTTTCCCTGATCTATTCCTGCAGTGACTGGGATGTAAGAATCATAGAATAGTTAGGGCTGGAAAGGACCTTAAGATCATCAAGTTCCAACCCCCCTGCCATGGGCAGGGACACCTCCCACTAAACCATGCCACCCAAGGCTATGTCCAATCCAGCCTTGAACACCACCAGCGATGGAGCATTCACAACTTCCCTGGGCAAACCATTCCTGTGCCTCACCACTCTTACAGTAAAGAATTTCTTCCTCATATCCAATCTAAACTTCCACTGTTTAAGTTTGAACCCATTACCCCTTGTCTTCTCACTACAATTCCTCATTAAGAGTCCCTCCCCAGCATCCTTATAGGCCCCCTTCAGATATGGATTCCTATCTCTTTTATCTTTGGAAGTTCTGCAGGAAGGGTGCTGTTTAAAAAGAAATTGACTGCTCAATGACCTAGTTTATTTCCTATGGAAATAGAGATATTTTAATTTACTGTTAAATTGCCTTTCAATGAAATATTGGATTACCTTTATGTAAGAGAAGTTTAGTGCAGGGAATGTCTATTTCATTTTGTCTTTGAATTTGATTCTGTAACTCCATTTCTGTGATTTGATAAGCATGTGTGCTTTACAACAGCACTACTGAAAGGAATGAGAATGCAACACGATAATGCAGTTACAGAGTTAATCTTACAGCAAAGGGAGCTTGGATCATTCCTCCAGATTTTGTTTCTTTTTAATCCATTAGAAGGCTTAGAGTGATGCCTCTGAGTTTCAGCATTTTCTTTTTCCGAAATTATTATGTCTTCAGCTCAATAAGAGAAGTTTCTGTGCATTTCACTGGCACTTACGCTATCTGCCCTGGCCATTGGCATAGTACAGGTCTGCATGAAAGCAGGAAGATAGTCTTATGCAGATGGGGATAGAGAAAAGGCAGCATAAGGGGTGCAGCAGACAACAGAAGAAGCTCTGGGGCCCAGTACTGCTCTGTAAATTCTCTAGCTTTAATAAGGCTTGCACAGGTGCTGCTGGAGGGCTTCCCTGCACTGAATTCAGCACAGAGCTAAGTCTGGGATTGAAATGCCTTCAAATGTAGTAAAAAATGGTCATTTACTATTGCTGTTCATAGTAATGGGAGAAAGTTATCACAGTTTTAGAGGAATATGTGCTTTGCTTTTTGTCTATCCGGATAGCACATAGCAGAGGTAGTGGTTGCCAATATCGCTGTCATTACCTGTATAGACTAGACACAGACCTGACACATTGCTGTCACAAACACTAACCAAACAGAAAGTAGTTGATAGGGTTTATACTGGAAACTTGAAGCACGTTTCACCAGTTTTTGAGAATTTCCCAGTTTTGTTTAGAAATATAGGATACAAAAGTCTCCTCTTAAAAAAACCCAAACACAAACCATTTAACAGATGTCCCTAAAAGTTTTTAATATAGTTTCTTTCCTGCAGTTGTTTGTCTAAAGGCAAGAGAAAGAAGGGGGGAAGAAAAAGAATTAGTTTCTGTCAGCATAGTTTCATGTTGCTGATCTAAAACCACATGGCTTGATTTCAAATTTAAAAGTTGAAATAATAGTTAACATATCATTAATATATAACTAGGCAGTGCTGGGCTAATGGTTGAACTTGGTGATCTTAAAGGTCTTTTCCAACCTAAAGGATTCTATTATTCTATTCTATGATGATCAGGTGGAGATACTGATCAAAGGAATTTTAAAATTACCTTACAAAATTGTTCTGCACATTTATTTTCACGGCTACTGGATCTATCAGAGATCTAAAAAAAAGAAAAAAATAACTTGATTGTTATTATTGTATTATGATTGTAAATACGCCAAAATCAGTCTGAAATTTTTGTTTTGAAAGCTTAAAGCCTGCCATATGAGCCCTTTAGAAAAAAAAAACCAACCCACAAGAGCTTCTACATAATGTAAAAACCCAAGTTATGCACTTTCAGACCTCTGTCTCACTGAATTTGACAAAATCTTACATTCACACCTTGCAAAGTTTCTTCTCTCTACAGCCTGTTGAGAGGAACTGTTTAAAAGTATAAGGAAATAAGGCAGATATTCAAAAGTCCTTTATCTTCAGCTCTGCTTGGCTTAATTGGAGTAAAGTACCATTTTTTTCCCCTATAATCCCTCAAGCAACTCCATGTGGAAAACATCTCTTGTGCTTTGTGAATAAATCTTGAGGGTTCAAACTGTGAAGTGAAAGCAATTGGACAGTTTTATTTTAAAAAATAAAAGAGGGGGAAAAATAAAACCAGATAAAAAACCATATTAACTAAATGAAGCAGAGGAATGAACTGAACTGAGTCTTTTCTGTCTCTGTCCCTTGGAAAATTCAGGTTCTTTCTCCCCCTTTTGTTTCAGTACAAATTTCAAACTTCTGCTGAAAACCACCTTCACTGAAATTATGGACCAAAAATTTCTGTGAAATGTTTGGGCTTCAGCGTAACAGTTTTTAAAAATATTTCAATTAATAAATATCAGGGCTGATTGATAATGTCTTGCAGTAGCATCTCCAAATTCACTACAATCCCTGTTGAAAGCACTTAAGTATCATCTATCCAGATGTGTAACTCTGTACTCAATGGCAAACTTCTGGCTACATAGGTGATATTTTGTTTTTATTGCCAAATAATGAGCTAGATTTTTAATCTAATAAAATGTAAAATATTATTGACAGGCCTCCTCTCATTACCCTTCTTTTTATGTCAGACCTATAGCAAGAGAGGGGTGGAGATGACGTTCTGCTGAACATCTGATGCTGGATTAAGAATGCCAGAGAAGAATTAATTTTAAAAAATACTATTTTACCTTTTCTCTTTGTTTATGTTCAAGTAAGGCTCCCATGTGTTACAAAGTTAAACTAATTTAAGCTTCCTAGATGAGCAACTCCTCTTTCTGAGGTTGCCTCCTCAAAATTGTCTGGCCTTTTATTCAAGCTGTGCTATCCATTAGTTTTCTCACTGGAAATTTTATTTTTTATGGAGCTATGTCGTGGTTTAAGTCCAGTCAGCCACGCAGTTTTGCTCACCCACTCCCCCCTTTTTCTTGCCCCCGCTCCCGGAGGGATGGGAAGGAGAATAGAAAAGAATGCAACTCCCACAGGTTGAGATAAGAACAGTTTAGTAACTAAAGTATAACACAAATCACTACTGCTACCACCAATAATAATAATGACAAGGCAAATACAAGGAAAGAATACAATTCTCACCACCTAATACCAAGCCTGACCACGCAGTGCACCCCCCACCATTCTGGGTCTCTCCTCTCCGTCCTCCATCTTGGGCATGACGTGCTGTGGTATGGAATAACCTCTTTGGTCAGTTTGGGTCAGGTGTCCTGTCTCTGCTTCCTCCCGGCTCCCCTCCTCCCTGGCAGAGCATGAAACTCAGAAAGTCCTTGGCCCGACCAAAACATCACTAAGCAGTAACCGAAACACTGGTGTTATCAGCGCTGTTCCCAGGCCCAAAATCAAAAACACAGTGCTGCACCAGCTACCAAGGAGGAGAAAAATGACTGCTGCTGCTGAACCCATGACAAGCTATACACTGTGCAATTAGTATAATCTCATAATCTCCAGGTTAATTAACACAATTTAACATAATTAAATATAAAAACAATCAGTACAGAAAATAATTGCTCCTTACAAATGTATAGTTGTCAAACAACTTACTCCTAGAAATCTGGAATTAATCCATTATCCTAACAATGAAATTATTGAGCTATGCTTAGCCAAAGAAACAATGATCCTCATGCAACAGATGAAGTCTTGCACCTCTGAACCAGTCAAAACCCAGCTCTCAACAGAGACATGATTTGTTTTCCTCTTACAACCTTCTCTAAATCTAAACCTGAAGATTATTAGGATCATCTTTAACAAGTTGCTGCTGCTGGGCAAAGGATGCAGTTAGTCACTTGAATAACTCAGATGAAACCACCTAAAAATCCCCCAAATGTGGTACATGGCTTAGCAAGTGGATCACCACCTGCCACAGAAGCTGGCATTTCTGAGCAGTACTCAAGGGTGTCCCATATCAAGTGCATTCAGCAGTCAAATCAGGACGTACCAAAAGCACAGATCCTCTGGGACTGCTCATCAAGACAGGAAAGTTCCTATTATCTGGCTGCCTGGGGCAACCAAAACCACACTTAATTACCGCCCTTCAGACAAGGTGGAGACCTGCATTTAAAAAATGTGTGTGCATTGAGTGAGCAGCACATAAAGCTGAAATGGAAAACTGGCTCCCTGCCTCAGAGTTTCCAAGTGCATGTCCTTGAAGAGCGCAAAACTAGCAGGGGAAGCTGCCATTCTGCCTGCTATTTTCCTAGCTTTGTCTGTTCAGTGCAGACAGCCAGTCACCATTGAGACTCAATTTCAGAGAGTGGGGATATGTCTAGCTCCCCAAAATGTGAGTCATTCATATGTTCCTTTAGCTGAGAACGTATCTCTGGCCCATAATGTTTCTGAACAAGGTACAATACTTCTTTGTCCCCTAAGCCGCTATGATGTTATTTTGATGACTTGATCTCTTGGTAAAATACTCCAAGCTGGCACTAGGCAGTCTGTGCTCAACTTAGGTAAAGGAATTATAATATATCATGGCATGTTTTCAATCAATCAGAAATGCTAAGTTCTTTTCTGTACAACAACAGTATTATTTGCAATGAGACAATTTTGACATGTGCATGTACTTTATGCTCAATAGCACTAATGTCTTTTTCAACTAATAAAAAAATGCCAGTTGTCAAAACGTGGTTTAACACAATGAATGAAAAGCTCTTCTTTTGTCACTGCTGTAATATGTTGAACGGATTACTATAATTTCTGATATTGCTGCTCCTCCATAGATGTATGGATTAGGCAACAAAAAAAAGAAAACTCAGGATGATTCTAAGATGCTTGTCATGATATTTTCACTCACAGACCCCTCCACCTCCATTGCAAACTGGAGAAGCTATGGGTAGAGCCATTCAAGTTAATGGGTTAAGAACAGGCTCGCACACAGAGAGAAAATTCTCATATGCCAATGCTCTTCCTTATCCCTTTGTCTCTTTAGGAAGATAAACCCGTATTTGGATTCAGTGCTTGGCAATCTCCTCCATCCCTCCTTGACCCCTGCACTACTGGTTAAAACAGTATTAGTTTCCAAATGGCTGGGTGTGATCTGCATTGTACATTGGTGTCTCCAATTATCTAGTGTAATCTGACACAAATACTCTTCATCCTTAAAGCTGTAGCTGTGAGCCTTAACATCTTGCTCTGGGCATATGAGGCTATATGTAATGATGACAATTGGTAATTTTGAATTTTGAAACTTGAGTGACACGACAATGAATCTGAAAAAAAAAAAAAAAGAAAAGGGCATCCATCTAGGGACAGTATGGTTACATTGTCCACTTCTTTGTTAATCGAGAGACTGCCTTAAATTATTAAAGTTAACCTCTCCTTTCTCTTATGAAACAATGACTTTTGTGTAATACTGCTGACTTTCATATTAACATTTTTGACAGTTTGCAGTTGGTTTTAGGAGGAAAGACTGACTGAGACAAAATACAAGAAGATACTCATCAGGCAAAGCTGTCTTTGCCATGGAAGGGAAGCATTTAAACATATACAACAAACAGATATATAAAATAATTTCAGGGACAGAAATTATGATATACAATTTCTTCTGAGAAATTCAGGAAACACCATTATTATGTATGTGATGCAGACCTCCACACAAATATGAGAAGTGATGTTTTGGAAGAGATGTTTTGATGTATTATAAAGTGGGATTCACACTTTTACAACGCTTCCAACATCCAAGCCTTGCAAAACAGCTTTTCTTGGGCAATAAAAAACAAACATTCCCACCTCCTAAATAATTAGTGACATTTGAAACTGAAGATGAGTTGTCAAAACTGCTCTATTCTTTAAGAAGAGCATAGGAAGACATTTGTTTATCTCCCAACTACACAGTTGGTTTTCTGTGCAATTTAAGGTTGCAGTGATATTGCTTTAGTTATCCCCTACAAAGTAGCATTAATTATTCCTCACTCTTCTGATTTAACATTGCTTCTCCATGTGTACCACAAAGAGGACAAGCACAGCGGGATTTTACTCTGTCTCAGTTCTACCTCTGTAATACATGCATCTCCTCACTGCATGTGCCTACTCCTTGATTTAAATGCTTCTTTTCTTTGTTATGAAGCATAGGAACAAAAAGTCTAAGGTGGTTAGTGTTTTCTACTCAGCATGTCAGCAGCTGAAAGTACATGCTGTGGCCTCAATCCAGCAAAACACTGGGACAAATAAGCAGGACAAAGCCCGCAGGTTCACTGTGCATAAGGTTACTTCTATGTTTGACTTAAGCAGGCTCTCAAAGATTTTAGTAGAGTACAACTGTCAGCTGCAGAGAACATGTTAGATGTGTCAAAGTTTTTCATGTTGTAATGAACATAGCCTGTTATAAAAACAATGTCCTCATTTCTCATTATTTAAAGAGCATCTGCTACCATCATAGAATCACAGAATGGTTAGAGTTTGAAAAGGACCTTAAGATCAAGTATCCTCTTCTGATATCAAAGTAAATACCAAATAAGAAAAAGAGGGAGAGATCTGAAAAGAAAGACACCAACAGTACTTAGAAATCATTCTGCTAACAAGGAATAAGACAAGTGTCTCTGTGAAGAACCTATCTCACCTAATATCACAGAAGAGAAAAAAAAAAAAAGGCAACAGAAAAGAAATACTTCAAAATCTGTGTTAGGTTTTATGCAAGCAAAGAATATATAATAGTCTGACAAAATAAAGGTGATTTGTTGTATTTCCTTGAGTTATTGATAACTTTTAATTCATCAATAATGAGTGGGAGAAATAATGTATTCAGAGAATGACTCTATGTTCTGTTTATGCAACAGTGTTTGATGATGAATGTGTTACAAGGAGGAACGGCTGGGCATTCAGAGCTAGGGAAGTTTCTGTGAAGGACTTTGCGGTCACCAGCAGGGAATAATAACACCCTATACGTGGTTTTTAACCAAATCTCTTCCAACTGACGCTGGAACAGGCTGCTCAGGGAAATTGTGGGTGTCAAATGCCTGGAAATGTTCAAGGTCAGACTGGATGGGGCTTTGATGGTCTAGTGGAAGGTGTTCCTGCCCATGGCAGGGGGGTTAGAACTGGATGAGCTTTAAGGTCCTTTCCCACCAAAACCATTCTAGGAATCTGTGATTTTTTAATTTTTTTTTTCCTCTTGAGCAGGTGTCAGGTTTTTGGTTGCCAGTGAGCAACACGTAAACCCCACTTAAATTCTCTGAAACTGTAGAAATGCATCAGTATGAGAATAGTCCTGGGGTAAGTGATAATGTATTTAGCTTTGAAAAACACTTGTGTTCTGGTTCTGTACATTCATTTCTTTCTCTGTCCTGATCAATATAGTTAGAACTACCAAAGAGAAAAAGATCATCCCTGAGAGAAAAGTTTTCTATCATAAAGAACCGGATGGTTGAGGTAGAAAATCCTTAACCAATTTCCCCCACTCCTACAAAAAAAAACTTTCCTGCTGGTAAACAAATTAAAGCACTTGCTTGAATAGAGCAAAATCACTTAATTTTTATTTCTGCATTTTTTACTTTCAAATTATATATTTTCATGTAATTTCAGATACATTTTCCTGAGTGTCTGATTTCCTAGGAAATTATTTAAATTGCATTTATCTTTTCATTTGAGTTTGAAGGACGACTAAACTGAAATATGATAATTCTTTACAGGACAATTCTGAAATTTTGACTGTTACTAATGACTGGCAAGACTTTTTCTTAGGAAGTAGAACAGAAAACGGTTTAAGAGCAAGAAGAATTTCTAGTAAGGGATAGAAGTAGTAATAATAACATTACTTTTGAATGCAAATTTTAATTGGTGAGTAAATTATCATCATAAAATCATCTATTCCTGTTGATTTTAATGCTTGTTTCAACAGAACACTTTCATTTACACTTGGGATCCTCTTGAGAATTTTAAACGAACAATATGTACAATTCCTTAACTAAATTCCTTCCATCTAAAGTGTTGTCTTATATTGTGCCTAACTTAAGCACAGTATCTATAATTCCTATTGTAGAAATATCTAAAGAAAGAAAACAACTGACCTAGGAAAAAAAATAATAATGAAGTAATTTTAGAGGAAGAAGTGTAGGGGTATGGAAACAGTCCCATATGACAAGTTACCTTTAGAAAATTAAACTGTCAGCAGACAGAAGGAATCTATAACCCTATTCTCACAGCTGAGGTGCAACAGATTATTTCCTTCAGCTGTGTGTACTTCAAGTCAGCCAGTCTCTCGGAAGTGGAGAACTAGGTGGTTTGATTTCCTAAGGAGCTGAATACTTCTACTTCACCTAAGTACTATGCTTACAACCCATCATGAACAAGCCTGGGAAAGAACTGCACCCCAGGCACTGTTATTCATGAGGGAAAACCTGTCATTTTTCAGTTTTTAAAACTGTAACTATAGTTTATTTTTGCAACCTTTTGTGACTTGTAAAAGAGAGACAGTGAGGAAATATGTCACAGTTTTGAAAACGTATAAGCAGGCAGCTAAGAAATGAGGAGAGACAAAAATATCAAACATGCTTAATTTCTCCAACCTCCCTAAAAACTGAAAATCTCTTTTGTCTGAATTTTGAGAACCAGTGCTCTCTTTGCTTATTTCATCCAAACAATATCACACAGAATTAAAAATAAATGAAAAGCTAGAAAAAATCAGAGCCCTAAAATCACAATTATTATAAACCACTAAGGGATTACAATAATTTTCCCTTATTGTGGCTTGCAGCCTAGAAACAGGATATACAGTAAGTGCTACTACTCTTAGCTAATGGAGATTCTTCTTTAGCTCAAGCGGTAGCGCTGTTGCTTTGGGATAGGAAGGTTGTGATGTCTTGCCTAAAGGGATATAAGTGTTGCAATTCAGGTCCCCAATGAGAAAAATTCTTCACATTGGTGCCCAATTAGCGATCTGATTCCTGGTGTTAAATCTAATGCAATTTAGCATGCACCTGCTGAATAGCACGCATGCCAAATACCAACTACACTGCTTTGGCTCTTTGTCTTTGTTCACAGAGAGTTGAATGTTTTGTTGCAGGGTAGGGAGTAGAGCATAGGGGCAAGGGATATTTGTGAACATTTGCCCAAATAAATCTGCAGATTTGCTTCAGCAACATTTTGGAGCTGTTTATGTTTTCTCTGCAGCAAATGGATATGTATATTCACTGAGACCATACTCCAAGTATACAGAACTCATGCTAGCAATGGGGTATTAACCTTATTACCCCCACTGGTGATAGTCTGACTTATTGGCCTAAAAGAGACCGAAAAGGACAATTACTGCCTTGATTTTACAATTTGAAATATAGAGAAGATAGGGCCCCACAGATACTCTAGCCTAACTTATTTTATTCTTATGATTCTGGATTTCCTGTGGCCATTCTAGAAAAATGGAAAGGAGCTGTATGAGAACTGGATAAAGGCTTTTGCAACATGTAAACTTTCAGTGATCTGACACTGTTTGCTAAGGGTACCCACAATTGATTCATTTAGATTAAAATAATTAAAAAGATGCCTAACACTCTAGACTCCCTCACATAGCATTAATAATACAATAAAATCCCAGAAGAATGAAAATAATCATACCAGCAGGAACTCAGCCAAGCAGCATCCTACAGAGACTCCTTTCCAACCTTTTATCGTTGTGGGAAACATACCTTCAGCCCTGTTAAAGAATGCTATTAAACAGGTGTTGTTTGGAGACAACTGTATAGAACTATTTTGTGCCAAAAAGGGGGCTGAAGCTTTGGAGTTTCAGGAACACCCAGAAAACACACAATTACACCTCCATTTTGGAATGAGAACTCAACTTGGACACCAACTGCTGGCCAGAGATGGCAATCCTAGTACACACAATTTAAAAAAAAAAAACAAAACCAACCAATATTTAATTCACATTCTAGCTAGTTTTGGTTCTAGAGGCCTGGCAAACATGTTAAGCTACAAAGGTCAGTGCAAGATCATGAAACTCCAGGATTCCAGTATGATTTTTAGTGAGAAGCCCTACCCAGAAAGCTGCTATATTTTGTCTCTGAAGCTGTCCTAAAGTTAGTCTTCACATGGTGTTAAAGTGTAACATGGTGTAAGTCAACAAAAGCCTCCCAGCATATCCAGAGCACAGCTAATGATCTCAAGAGTATCAGTCAAATGAAAAAGTTGCAGTCTCTTAGCTGGACGCAGCTGACAAAAAGTACTGACTGGCAAGTTTGCTGTACACTCTGACTGCCAAAACTGGTGGAGAATCCAACCACTCACTTAAAATTGGATCTTAAATGGAAGGAAGGACACACCATGCTCTCATAAGGATTCTAACTGCTCCTTGCCCCTTCTCAAGTGCACTGTCTTTATCTGCATCTTATCTGATTTGGCAAGATTTTGTCAGCAGCTCCTTTTCTTCCAAGCCACCATTCTAGATGTTTGCTCACATAATACAAGTTAGGCAAAAAAGCAATCAAGTATCATGTGTTTCTAAATGAAATAGTGGAGGAAAGCAGAATAGCCAAATGACTTGTGAGATGTGCAGCAGTTTAAAATTAGCAATAATGACCTTATAAAAGCATATCTGGGTTACAATTATAGCATATACTTCATCAAGTAAAGCATGCGCATAGTGTTTTAGGAGATGCGTGTAAGAGTTTAAACCTCCTCCAACTCAAATTTGTGGTCCAGCAGAAGGAATTCCAGGTTGGAAATTGAAGGCTCTAAAGTGCTGGCTCTGGTCCAGCACCCCGGTTTTGTTGGCAGTTTTCTCCTTTTCTGCAGTAGGGCCAGAATGTCATCTTTAAAGTTGCAGGTTCCTCTCTCAGAAGACAAATGCACTCCTGTTAATAGCCTAAATAGAAACAAAACTCTCAGAGCTCCCTGTAGCTCTTGCCATTCCACAATGAGGCGCAACGTCTGGAGTTGGCAGTTCAAAGTGGAGTAAGATTAGTGTCTTTAACAGTACCTACTTTAGCAAATTGTTAAGGGAATTATGAAATTATGGAACAACATAAGCCTTCATTGCCTCCTGCAAGATATGTTTAATCAAAGTTACTGGTCTGAAATTTGGATGTGCAGGATGAAATACAGCAGGCTGGGCCATGCAGGAATTCAAAGTAGATGATTTTAGTTATTTGAATGATTTTTTTGTGATATTTAAATCCATGAAAAATGGACAATCTAATAATCTAATAAGTTAAATCATAAGTAACTTTAACACAATATTGTCACATGGGCAGATGCAACATACGCTTGTGTATTAACTTTTAAACATCATTCTCTGGAACTCAGAACTTATGAAAACATTAACTCTTCATGCTACAGCTGAGAACTTATCTTCTTCTGTGGCTTCATAAGTAAAGCAAATAAAATCTGTAGTTCACCCTCTGCAATACAGCTAACACAAACAGTTTTGCTGTTGCTTTTGCTGTTCACTGGTTTACATAATAAACAGAAAAAAGTCTATGTTGCTTTGGTTGCACAAAATCCAACATGGTAACTCTGAGAAAAAGCAACTTCTTCTTTTAATTTCTGGACATCTTTTGATGAGCCACCCAGTACTGACTCAGCGGTGCTGGACCTTCACTTGGGGCCCAGAACTCTGCAGCTGCTCTAGCTCTGCATTTGCCTAGAGCAATGTACCAGCTGTCTCTGACTGTATTACACCACAGTAATGCGAACAACTGGAAGCAATAATGTGTCTCCCCATTTGCCTAACAATACCAACATGAACAATAATTCAGAAGACTGAAGATTTGTGCTGTAATTTAATAAACCCCATGTACATTTCTGCAATTGAGTATCACATCTGTGCAATGGATCCTAGAAGTGTAATATTCTTTTATAAGGGACCATTAACCAATCTTAAGTTTATAGGTTTCCTTAAATCTTTTTCATCAGCTGTTAAACTACAGTAAAGAGAAAATTGCCTCTTATGAGACAAGGGATAGTAAAATACAAAGACTGTGATTAAACGTCAATCAATTAAGGATTATAATATAATAAAAATGCTGACTGATGATTAAAATGAGTACTTTCTGGCAGAGTTTTATGAGCAATATTAGGAATTGTTTTTAAAAGTCAATAGAATAAACCCAACTTACATCTTATTACATATCAGGGACACTGTCTTAGGTCTATTTAGAGGAGAAAAAAGAATTGTTATTTTGACAAAAATATCTAAGAAAGTTTATTGTTGATCTCGACATTAAATAGGATACCTTTCTTTCTGTCATTTATTTTATTATACCCTTGACTCCTCCATTTTAAATCCATTTCTGAATGGAGTAAATAATGCCATATATTTTAGTTTCAGCTGCCATTTAGCAAGTTCATGCAACAAGGATATATTTCATGAAAGCAGGTAACAGATCATGCAGTAAACTGTATACATAAGTGACACACAAAATGCTATTTCATGTAGCAGACCTAAGATGGTAGCCCAGCTGAGGGCAGGAGAGCAGTAAATGCAGCATTTGCCTGTGTTTCTTTGCTGAAGATGCTTTAGTGAACTTTTATGGAAAAATCCTGTGGAATTTAGGATTAGACTACGTTGATTTTACAGAAAATCTCACATAGTAAGAACACTAGTAGCAAATAATAAGCTCTTCATAGTTCATACGAAACATCCAGCAAAATACTGTGGCAGGAATATAATTTTCTATTAAATTCTACAGTCTGTTTCAAGAGAGCAATAGGAATGTTCTCCTTTTCATAAGGGAAACTCCATTATAATGTACGTCTTGACTAATACTCACTTCCTGTGCTCCTGCTCCCACACTGCTGAGTGGCTGTGGATAAAAATCACATTACCATGTAGTCTTTTAACTTAACATTTTTGGATTTCTCCTTCTGATTCACCATCGTTGAAAGCAGGCTGTATTTATTTTTCTATCCTACTTGAACTGTGCCATGTGTTTGTCAAAGATGATCTCTAATTTACAAAACAGTCTATCATTTCTACGTGGGTCGTGCTAACTCTTTTAGAAAACATCAGTGTTTTGTCACATTTTCTGTCTTCTTCATCTCCCACTTTACTGCTTTTTCCTGGTTCCTCTCTCTTTAACAGCAGGGCAATTTTTTCCTACTTGTTTTCTTCTTTTAACCTCTTTATAGTCCTTAAAGCTACTCTTCATCTTCTCCTCTCTACTTTCAGCCTTTTCTAAACTATTTTTTTTAAGTGGATCTTGTCCTGTGATAAGAATCTCTTAAGCTCCACATCTAAGAATTAGAGGCTGTGTAAACACCAAAGTGAAGAACATGTTTCTTATTAATTTGAATCTTGAGCTTGAAAGGATATTCAAGAAAACAGTCTTCAATATAAACTTTTATTAAAAATCATCAAAATTGTTTGGTAGCAGAGAAAGGCAAAGACACACACGGGGTGGTCATCTACTATCCTTGAAAATTAGGCTGAAAACTACTCTTGTATTCTTTTATCTCTCCAGCTACCACAGATGTCATGTGTTCATGTATTTTAGTTTTTAATGGAATCTGCTACACTAATAATGATCAGGTCAGTTGTTACACACTGTATTTTTCAGCTCTGGAAAGATTTTCTTCTATAAAATCACATCTGCTGCACATATGGACTTTAGAGTTGACACCTTTTATTTGAAAGGGGCTCCTGCTGTTAAAAGTAGTGCAAAATCAGGTCCCTGTATGTATAAGTTAACTATGTTTGATCAAGGAGTTATGGACACCTGGTTTAGAGAGGCACTATTATGTCAAAAATGCAATTACATTGATGTAAGATTTTACCATTCCATACCCCAAGTCTTCCATAGTGGCAGAGTAGAAACAACTCTGACCCTAACCTGGACAAAAAGCTTCTCTAGCTGACCTTTTATGTGCCTTTCCAGTTTCAGCATCTCATGACAGTAATGATCTGAAAATTATCTCCATCTCCAGCCACTTCTTGACAAGCATACAAAAACATCTCCCAAGAGATGTTGTCAGTCACTGAAGAATAATAGCAGTAATGATGATGTAATAAGGGAAAACCATTTAGGTCACCACTGTATGTATATAATTGTGTCCTGGCAGGAGTGAAAGCTATCTGAATGTCTGTCCTAAACCAGCAAAAGATCTATTCTTGCATTTCTCTTGTATCCAAAACAGACCTCAATATAAATTTTGGTTGCGTGAGATCAACCAAAATAGTGTATTAGAATACACTTATTTTAAAACATGGGCATGTTCCCTGTTTCAGCAATCACTCCTCACTGACAAAGCATCGGAATTTGTTGTGCCTGCTTTGTGTCTCTGAAGCCAACCGCAGAATATGTGTCAGTCGTGTGGTATGTTTTTGATGAATGGAAATGGAGGGGTTAAAAAACCCTCCCTAAAGAAAATAAAATTCCCCTTATGTTTCAGTCTAAGTGATCACACACACCACAGTAATAATGGTAACTGTAGGTAAAAATAATATGAACTATTTATATAAATAAAAATAATATAACTTATTTTTATTATAAATTAAAATACCTTTTATGTGAGTGTTTTATTAAGAAGGCTAATTATATGTGGGATATTCTTTCTGAAATGTAGTAAAAGTTTGTCATTAAATTCCCTCTTCCATGTAACAGGTATAATAAAAAAGGTGGGTTTTTTTCCACTTTGTACAGTGTCTCAATAACAGCATTCTTCACAGTTGTATTCACTTTATTATTGGACCAGCATTCTTCACAGTTTTATTCACTTAATTATTGGACTAAACTGAGTTTAAAACTAAGGTAAAGTTAATCAGAAACTGAAAAAAAACTCTCAGGTTACAGACTGAATGATTCTCTTCATCCTTACCATGTGTCATTTTTGCTGATGCAAGACATGTTTTACCCAGCTATCACAGTCTTTTTCTTCTAAAGATTGATGACTGAAAATGCTGCACTACTAGTTATCCATCACGTATGCCTGTGGATGACCACGGCCTTGTGATCCGTTCTTATACCAATTAAGCTTGGATCTCTGCCAGCTACAGAGCCTTGTTACACCACTCAGAAAGAATCGAGGAACCTGAATGATTTCCTGATTATTATAGATTATTGAACCTCTTCCAGCCCACTTGTGCTGAAGGCCAGACCTGAAAAAGACAATTCAGAAGCCAAAGAAAAGAAGATACTGTAGGATCTGTTCTTTATAGCGCTGTGCAATTCTACTTAGAGCCATCAATGATGTTTTGATTAGGAACTGAGAGGCTGTGGAGCTGGTTCAAGAAATCACCTTTAGAGAAGCTAATAGTGATAATGTAAAAGTGTCCTTTCCTGATATTTCTATAAAATCCATTCTTCAGCCCTGCAAACCAATACTTTTAGGACGCATGCAACTCAAATTTCAAATATTCCGAAGTCTTTGGCCAGGTTGTGGGTGGTAATAGTACACTATTGAGACACAAAACGATTTTTTTTTCAGTTGCCTCAGTTTACTGTTCCTTATGCATTGTTATTTGCAATCAACCATTTATCAAATGCATCAAATATAATTGTTCATCCTAGGAAAAAAATCCACGCATTTTTGTGGCCCAAATTTAGAAGTAGCATGTACTAACTAGTTTGAATTGCTCTTCCTTACACCACCATTCTCTCTTTAGAAAAACTTAGGCATATGTACTTGTGAGAATAAGAAAACATTGATGTGATCTATTTGCATGTCAAAGCGTAGGAAGGAAGTTTAAGCATGACCAAAAGGATCGAACAAATTCTACCTTTACAGTTTTAATTTTCTGTGGCAGATGCTGTGCTTGTTACATTTCTGTATCCTGAGCATCTGAGGAGAATTATGCTAGCTTAGTCTCATCCATATGCAGTTACTAGAGTGCACCAGACTGGGAGTTCATGAGCAAGGTTGAGTTCAGATTTTTTTATATTGGTCCTACTGTCACTTAGACATAAAAGCATGATTTGATTTGGTGCCTTACTTCCAATAAGTTGACACTATTCTTTATTTTAGATTTGGTTGCCATCTACATCACCTTGACTGTGCAAAAGGATCTAGGCAAAAGTGAAACCCAGGCCTGGTTTGGAACTTCAGATGAAGTGGAATCTAGATACCTATGCAAAAGAGATAGATTAAAGAACTGAGGTAGTACTAAAAGCCTGGAGAAAGCAATGGAATATACATTGCAGAGTGAAATGATTTTTAGCCAACATGAATGTTAGGATATCCTGAACAGGTTTTCCAGAAACCTCTTGCCCCCAACTAGTTATTCCAGGGAACATGATTCGTGATACCATGGATCTGATTGATGTTCCATTATGAATTGTAAAGGGTTTTTTCCTATTGAAACAAACTAGTAAGGAATCTGTTTGCAACAAAACTAATGTGCATATATTGTGTATTTGTATCTGTCTTATCTCTGATTTTGATAACTTTGCACAAATTTTTATCAGTTTGGCAGGAGGATAGAGGATTCAGATTTCTGTAAGCTTTGGCAGCTGAGCAGAGGGGAGAAAGCCCAAAGCAAAGGGCTGACACACAAGAGCACATTGTAAAGACATTGATCGTTAAAAACCACTATTTTATCACATTTCTTACAACTTCAGGAAGGTGGAATCCAGAAAATGGCAATAACTTCTTCCCAGACTAATATTAGATACCTTAAAATATAAACTTTTAGCCATTTGCAGGCCGTGAAAGATTGAAAGAGCTAATTTCCAGAAGAAAGATATTTTGAGAAAAGGGACACTTAAGGTCTGATGTACTTTACAAAATGAGAACGAAAATGTAAATGTTTATATCTAGGTGTGCATATGAGCAGAGATTTCAACTCAGCTGCCCAAACACAGACGTAACATTAGTATTATCTGAAACAACCACCTGGAGTTGGCAGATATTGAACAGGACCTACAGGAGGAAAACGTTCCAGAAAATCATCCAGTGGCCAAGAGAGACATACTAGTGCATCTGTAAATGTAGTTGACACCTATATTTTAGCAATTTAATGGCCTTACTGAGCTGTTCAACTGATTTTGCTGAAGTTTACATTGAGTGAGCCAAAGAGCTTCTTTAAGTCCATCAACTGTATTGACTAAATTGCCATTGAGTACAGTGGGAACTGACACACCTAGACAGACACATAGACATCTACATTCTAAACCTTAATTTAGGTGTTTTAATCTATGAGCTGGATCCTATCCCTCAATCATCTCTGTTTCCAACTTTAAACAGAAGCCAGTGAAGTGATTAGCAATGAAGTAAAGGCTGTCTACCTAAGTGGCAGTTTACCCACACTGCATGTATTAAATGCTTGAGAGGTTGTGGGCAGAATTTTTAAGAACTTTTTGAAGAAATTTGAATTAATGAATTTTTGACCTCCTACTTAAAATCTGTCTCTCATGGCTAATAGTCACTTAACAGCCCATCTAGTTGTTGTGACCACTTCTTGCATGTGCAACCCCTGCTTAATGCTTTATCCAGACTGGAAGTGGAAACAGAATAAAATGAGGACATCTTGTCTTCTAGCTTTCTCTTCCCACCACTATCTCCTCTTCCATCCCACGGTCCTAGGCTCAACCTGCAATGTTTTGCTGCATAACTACAAGACACAACAGGCATAAAGAGGCAGGAAGGAAGGAAGAAAGAAAAAGGCAATATTGCTAAAGCAAATATTAGTATTTTAGTTGTTGTTTCATATTTTCTTATTTCTGTCTTGAGTTTTCACAATGAAAATACTTTTTAAATATATGTGCATGTAATCCTTGTTTTCCTATAAAAGTATATTTTGAAAACACTATATATTGCTATTCTTAATTAATAAAGATAGTATAATAAATTCTTTTTTCCCTCCCTTTGAAAATAAGATCTAGGTAAGACAATTTTCTTTACAAACCCTACATCTTAAGTAGGGTAACACCTAAAGCACTGGAGATTTTTTTTTAGATTACAAAGAAAAACCCTACTTTCCTGGTTCCCACTTTTGCTGAGGTTAACTAAGGCACTTTAATGCATCTTTTCACTTGATTGTTATAGGTAACTGTACTTTTCTGCTATTTCCCATGCGCTACTAATCTCTAAGACTGAGGCAAAACTCACTGATGCTCTTTCTGGTTAAATCAAGTTATAATGAAATAGTTTCCTGGTGAATTGGAAAAGTCTCAAAGGAAAGCACAGTAAAGGAAATGCCAGGTGTGTGTCCTTCAACTTTTTCTTTCCTGAAACCTCGTAGTCTACCCTGAGACAGCACTACCCGTAGAGTGGGACCCTTAAATAAAACAGCACAACTGTTTAAAACTGAAAGCTGTGTGCAGGGAGGGGACAGAACCCTATTAAGAACCAATACAATAAGACATCCAACAATCTTACCATTGTTCTGATTTTTTAAACATATTTTGAAAGGTCTTCTCTGTCTTGTTTTGGAATGGTAGATTGCATTGTTGTAAAACGCACATGGGTGGATGGCTGAAACTGTGGGCTGCATACACTAGGTGAAATGTATCTATTGACTTACAAGCTGGCTGCATGTGTCAAAATGCAATCTGGTATTTTTGTAATAATAGCTAGCAGTCATAGTTGTAAATTATTTATGGAGACTGTTCAGTGCAAACAGGTTAGTGCACACATCCTCTTCGGCTTGACTGCCCTGGTTTTAGATCACTCAGACATTCAACTCCTTAGAGATCTGCTCTTATCATTGCAAACCCTAAAAAGGTACCAAAACTGCAGTCATTTCAGCAACTCAAAGCAGCTCAGCCATTTGCTAAAGTTCTACCTCAAGGTTCAGTGAATAAACACCATTTCTGCCCACCTCTTTCACACCCACCCTGGCCCTGGCGATGTAAGTTAATACCAGACATGAAGAGAAATCGATCTCTAGAGCTAAGACTCCAGTGTCCTTCGCTATCTTTTGTGCAGAAACGTGGAAGAATGTACATAGCAAAGGCCACCGATGATCTTAACACAAAGTGACATTTCATTAATGCTGTGTTGCAGAAGGCAGGAAAATGACAGCTATCCAATGAGTACTTCTGGTTAGATTTAAATGAGTACAGCACCCTATTGCAATGCAGCACACTGATTTTCCTATGCATACAACTATTGAATCTCATGAGAATTTTGCCCTCACCAGTTCATTTCAAGCAGCTGCACCCACCCTACAGTCAGAAGATTGGTGTTACAGAATGTTATGTTTGAAAAACACAGCGGCAGACAGAACTAATCTGTCATGTACAGAAAAATCCTAGGACTTGACTGCTCTGATAGTATGTCAAAATACTTACTGGGCATGAATCTCTCTCTAGGACAAGTTCAGCTAGCAACAGCTTCATAGGGGATGCTTTTGCGAGAAGATACTCATAATTCTGAACACAAAATAGTGGTTCAATTTAGTTCTGATGGATCATTCTTTTGCAAATAAATTAGAAGTTTAAAATACATTAACAACGCTAACCTCTACCAGTTATGGGTGGATTTTCTTGTGGATAATTTTGGCATCCACCATCTTCTGCCCCAGTCTCAGGGATTTGGATTTTGGCCTTTATTATTTGTGACATTGGGCAAAGAGAAAATTCTTGCAGTCAAGGTTGTATGATGACAAAAAAGGGATAGAAAACCTGTCCAGAGAGAACAGACATTGTTTCCCCTCAGTTCTTCAGCCTCTTTGCTTGGCTCTTGTACAGCTTATACTATCACCAATTGCTCTAGCATGGTCCCCCTTTGGGTTAGGAAGAAAGTCCCTGTCCACATATAAGCAGCTGCTTACATGCCAGCCAAAAGTAACTCCAAGGCACATTCTCAATGTGAAACCTGCCTGCGGCAGAGGAGATTAAGCAGCTGAAATCAGCTCTTCATACTCACATCTCAGAGCTCTTCCTGTCACACAGCTAGAGTCTCAGGGGAAGAATACGGGGCTGCTTATGCTCATTCTCCCTGTGGAATTTGGCCCCAAATCTGACATAATTTCCAATGCAGATAGAAAAAAAGGAAAAAAGTTACTTTGCCAAAGACATAGCTTGCACCTATGAAGGGTGGAAGTGTGCCCAACTAAATATGCACAGCACGGCTTAACAACAGAGGGTAAACACGCAGCAGAGAGTCTGAAGAGAGAGAAGAATAAACACAACACAATGCAGAATGCATGTGACATGCAGCACTGATGGTAAAATTGTGATATTAAGTTACTAACTCCTGTGGTGTGATAATGGTGCTGGGTTTCAAATGGACCCCAGGACAGGAGGTTAAATCCTGTGCATGCCAGATGCTATCATCACATTCATTTTTCTCCCCTTTTTTCCTCTTCTTTTCCTGGTCCTGACAACAAAACTAGATCACTGAGAATATCAACCAGAATGTCTGGCTGGGAATGTACACAGTTGACGAGTGCCCACATCATAGGGTTAAAAAACAAACACCTCTCTCTGCCTTTCATCTGTATTACACCTTTAATATAGATGGGACAAGGAAGAAGACCCAAAAGCAAAACAGGAAAAGGGCATACAAATGAACACACAAAAATAAAATCTTATATTTTAAATTTATAATTATAATTTTTAACTGAAATAGAATTATATAATTCTTCAGTTAAAGAGAGCTGAAAAAAGAAAAGCAAACCCAATGCCCTGGATATATTTTTGCAGGAGTCTGGGAGGGATACCACAAATCATAGGAATTTTCTGGGGCAGCTTTCAGGCATAATTACTGTAGTTGCTCAATATTTAAAAACTGGAACAAGCAACAAACATCAGAAACAAAATACAAGGTGGTTTTTCCTCATTCATACACTCTTCTGGTTTTCATTACCACACCAAACAGCCTGAATCTGTATTCCCAATGAACCACACAATTCCCACTGCCTCTGTTCATTGGTCTGTGTCAGGCCCAAAGCACCTCAGCATGGGAAAAAGTTCAGTACAGGAGGGTGTGAATTCAGAGCATACTGCAGAAACCCTTATTGTGAATACATCCACCTCATGGGTATAAGTGCTAAATTATCTGTAATCCTTTTTTAGAAAATGGAGAGACACCACTATCTTCTCAGGGAGATTTATCCCACCTGAGATAGCAGCAGAAATTCATTTCCTTCTGCATGTGTCAGAGGGCGATTCAGCCCACATATTATCTTGAATTGCCTTTGGAGCTGTCCACATTTCTCTGTTCCCCACAGAAGGAGATTCAGTGACAAACATAAACTGGAATTGTTAAAGGCTGAAGTTAAATGAGAACATGTCAACCTAGTGATTTAGTGTGCATGAATGAAAATACTATATTTTAAGAGAGGTGGACCATTTTGTTCTTGTACTACTTTTGAATTTATTTCACTTACTTTTATTTTAAAGAGGATTTATTTCCAATTACAAAATTAAAGGCAATTAAACTGGAAGACTAACTTTAGCCTTCATATGGGATTCTTAATCAATAACACTGGCATTAAAAGCCATTTTGTAGTTTCTTTTGACATCTTTGTTGTATTTTATTATTTTTTAATTTTTACATGAAGCATGATACTGAAATAAGGTATAACTTTGTAAGTGAATGCCAGTATCATCAAACAGAGCAATTTCCTGCAAAAATAAATGGCCTGCTCTTGCTTATACCTGGCATTGAGTAGCAACAAATGTAGACACCCAAGTTATTTGCTTACACTGAACTGGCTCTAAACTGTAGAATACACTGAACAGTTGTGAGGCAGAAACCTGGCAATGTTTAAAACTGGTGTCATAAAAAGAAAGAGTTCATCATGTGAGATTTTGAAAATTAGATAGCTGGTAAACTTAAGTAATGTTAAGAAGGTTCATTAGCACTCTCACAATGAATTGTAATATTCAGAGATGTCCTGTTTTGGGGCTGGGATAGAGTTAATTTTCTTCCTGATAGTAGGTGCAGTGCTGTGGTTTGGTTTTAGTCTGAGAATAATGCTGATAACACACCAATGTTTTAGCTGTTGCTTACCCTGATCAAGGACTTCTCGGTCTCTCATGCTCTGCAGTGAGGAGAGACACAAGAAGCCGGGAGGAAGCAGAGACAGGACACCAGACCCAAACTAGCCAAAAGGGTGTTCCATACCACAGCACATCATGCCTGGGGGGAATTGGCCTGGAGGGGTCAATCACTGCTGAGGGATGGACTGGTTATCAGTCAATGAGCGATGAACAATTTTATTGTGTATCACTTGGATTTCTTGGGGTTTATTCCCCTCTGTCTCTCTCCTTTTCATGACTTCTGTTATTATTGTTATTATTACTATTATATTTTACTGTGCTTCATTTATTAAACAGTTCTTAGCCCATGTGTTTTACCTTTTTCCATTTCTGCTCCCCATCCCACCAGGGGGTGGGGTAGTGAGCAAGCATCTGTGTGGTATTTAGCTTCCACCTGGGGTTAAACCACGAGAAAAGACCATTTTAAGGAAAAGGAAAAAAACAATCCCAAACCAAATGGAAAATATGGAAAATCTAAGACAAAAGAAATGTCTCCATACGCTAAAGTAAGTCTTTCAGTCCAAGCAAATCAAGCTGTAACATTCAAAATCATTTTCTTGATACAGTATGCATGTATACATGTACACCCATACTCGTGTATGAAAGTCTAGGCATATATATGACAATTCATTTTTTGGTTGAATTTCTCTGTAGCAATCTGTATTTCATTGAAGCAAGACCTTAAAGCAACACTAATACAGAAATCTAAAAAGGTTAATATCATCACTAGACAGTATCATTTCATCAATAAGAGAACTATTCAATGACCCCATATTGGAGTGAACTCAGCATAATCAATTAGCTTTGTCAAGTAAACAGATCTGTCCCTTTGGCTGCTGCGTAACTTGATATTTCTTCCTGTTCTTACTGACTCTGTGAATGGAGAAATAAAATACCCTGAAATTGTACCAGCTCTGACTGAGGAAAGAGAGCTATTTAAAAAACTGCTTCACTGAAAGTGTCTGCCATTCTTAATCAGGGGCTTTTGTCTTCCAGCAGAGAAGGACAGTAGGACAGGGCTCGGAACAGCACTAAAGAATGCTTAAACAAAAACAATACTTTCCATGTTTAGTGAATTAGATGTAAATCAGTTGGCAAGCAAAATAAAATTACTGATGTGTCTTGCACCACTTGACATAACTGGCTTGAGTAATTGCCTTCACAATGTGCCATCCTTTGCTTGCTTTATCATTTTTCTTTTTCTTGTTTTTGTTTTGGCTTTTTAAAAAATAACAATGTAATTGCTATAGCACTAATTTGAATGTAATGATTTTTATACACATTAGCAGGCTCTGAGACACAATCTATGATAGGTCATGAGATACTGGTCTCAGACTGGCCTCATGTAGTTTGCATTACGAAAAAAAGCATGGGAAGGAGAGATCATTACTCTGCATAATTAGCAGGCTTAATTAAAAAATGGCCCAAGATATCAGCTGTAGCACCAGCAATCCCCCTAGGGCTTGTTCATAGATTCTGTTGCACTCTGATTATACCAGTATGAATCTAGAAATAGCCACCTGGAATCACTCTCTCAGATGGGCATTTGCTAAGTGCTAGTACACTGTTTTTAAATCAGTTTGTTTGGCACAATTTTGTAAAAGGATACAGGCTTTTAGACCTTTAGCAGTGTGAAAAGAAAACATGGCCAGCAAGGTAGAGTAATCCACTCTATGAGGTTTACAGCATTCCATCTTTCCAATAAACAAGAGCCTTAAGAAATATATTTGTACAATTTTCTCAAGTCCTATAAACCCTAATCAGTTTGGGTTTGTCAAATAAAGCCCCTCCATGAAAGCTTTAAAAAAATTAAATCACCTCAGGTTTGAATATCTATATTTCAAATAAAAGTAGGCTGCAATTTGAATCTCTTTACATACCTCAGATTTGTGATACTCATATAAAATCATATTTAAACTTTAATACCTCTCTTCTTCTAATTTTAATTTTATTCATGCTGAACAATACCTAATGCTTCCTTCAGAGGCATGTCAAAACCTTTCCTGCACACTACTGACCATATAAGCAGGCCATGCGTTCTATAAATGCAACTTTTTTTTGAGGAATATACCTAGAGACAAATAACAGCTAGGAACATAACTGGACATGTTAGGGAGTGAAAATTTTCCTCTGTTATTAAAGCAGAGATAGGTTTGATCCAGTCAGAATATAATTGTCCAAAGTGGAACACCACAAGGATATTGAAGCTGGCAATGATGATTAAAAGAGAAGTCACTTTTGATAGGTACATATTTGACATGTACCAGCAGTTAAAAGGCAAAGTTGGGATCACACCAAAGAGGCAGACAACTACTGTACTTTTTCAAAGGGCTTTTGTAGCCTGATTGATGGGGCACATTTTTACCATTATAACTGCTATTTTTACCAGTTCAATAAAACTTATTACTGCAAGGAGGAAAACAGAGATTGGTTAATAGTGAAGACATGACTTTATGTTCATCCCTCCAGAACGTCTGGGGCTGTGAAGATCCCTCACAGGTTCAAATTCCTGAGGCCCAGCCCATGACAGCCAGGCATACTGCAGCACTCCACTGGAAATGGGGTGACCTCCATCTCCCTGAGGCAAGTTGAGCACATCAATTTTCTGAGGGGCTGCCTGTGAGCACTGAAGGTAGGGCACTTTCATTGACATTGCTCTCATGCACTGAGAACCTGTCCTCTCCAAAGACCCATTTAAGTACAAATCCTATTAAGATATTTAGATAATACAGCAAGATGCTTCTTTTTATGCTGAGCTCTTGCAGCTGATTAGACAGGGAAATCCTTGCTGTCTAGTCAAGAAGCTTTCCGGCATGTTTAACATCTTGGGAGCATATTTTTGTGTTTCTTTAGGTTAAAGATATCCTCCTAGGAACTAATCTATCAGAGGAAGGAGCAACTGAGGAATATATCTGTCTGTGGAGAACAGAAAAAAGTTTCTGTTCCATGGGAGAATCCTGAACTAACAAAGTCCTGGAAGGGAATGAAATATCTCATGCAATGTATTCTCTACTGTCAAGTACAAATAGTGTGTTTTTCAGCAAGAATGACAGAGTTTCCTTCTTCCTAAATAAAAGGGATGAAGGAAAAGTAGAAATCACCAAGAAAAATGACTGACAGATAAATCAATATGAGGTGAAAGGTCAACAAGGGGCCTGTGTTAGTCTGCCAAAAAGTATTTAATATGTTCATTTGATATTATTCATATTCTTTAAAAAATGATGTGGGAGAAAGATAGACACGCAGCAATACAGCCTTTTTGTCTTGAGGACAGAAAAGGCTTTGCTGAGAAACATACACTGATCTAAGAGTAGTGTTTATACCTAGAGCTTCAACACCCCTTGAGGGTTAGACATTATTGCAAATGCAATGACAATCTTTCAATACAGACAAATTAGCTATTTTCTAGAGAGCTAATTCAGTTCTTTGTTACATTAATTCATCACAGTTTAATTACCCTTAAAATTATACTAATTCATATTAGAGGTGGCAGTTGTGTAGCACATGCTATTTGATACCTCGTGTGAATTCTTGAAAAATAATGTTTGTTCTGTTAGGTCAGGACCCAGCGATTTCCAGCTACAAGGTTGCACGCATCTTATAAAGATTTTTAACAGCTCCTAGCTGAGACAGCTTCTGTAGATTTCTCTTTCCAACCCCCTATTCTTAGTTGTTCATACGCTGCAGTTTAGCCTTTTCTCTGGCATTGAGAATGTTTCTTGGCATTTGTAAGACTTGTATTTAAAACTGGTACAGCTCTCTTCAATTAAAATATTGCTGTAATTACAAGAAAAAGAAATAACAAGGAAAATTAATAGAACTAAGAATACTACAAAACATGCTTCCATATTCAAATACATCTGTATGCCCCAAATAAGAGAGGATCAATATTCTAAAAATAAAAGGTTAAATTAAAAAAAAAATGCAATTGCAAAGAAGAAAAGCATGGAAACTGACCATAAAATGCCAGGAGGTTAAACAGCTGACACATATGTAAGCTCAGCTGAGAGGGATGTATGAAATAGATAGGAGAGGAAGAGACCTCCTGGGTCAGCACAGATACTTGTGTGATATGAGCCTTTTGATAAATGGATCAGATTGCTATTTTAAAACCACTGAGGATTTTCCCACCAGCATTTCTGCTGAAAAGCTGTGCCAGTGTCCTGTTTTAATGTGTGAACTTTCTTCTGATTTCCAATCAGTCTCAGCTTCAGTCTCAGCAAGTATAAATGCACGTTTATTGCCAAACACTTTCTCCTTTGCACTGAACAGATCTCCCTTGCCCAAAATATCAGCCCTCCAGATATACCAAAACCAACACTTTGCTCTTTCACCTTCCTACACTTTGATCACATTTCCTTTCTTTATTCCCCTGATATAACAAACTCTTTTGCACCTGTATCTGGTTGGATTCTTCTTTCTTAAATCTGGGATAACCAGAATTGCATTTAATATTTCTTTTCTGTCACGAGTACATTGCTCAGATGCCCCATTAGTTCTTTTCCCTGGTGGGGAATCTCTCTGCCATGTACTTGCTTGGCTCTGCCCCAGCTAGGGCCAGCTGGTGACACACAGACATGGAGCGATCAGTCAGCAGCACACATCGATCTTTATTCCCAGATTCTCACACACAGTGTACTCACAGCTTGTAGTTGAAGTTCTTATCGGTCCCCCCCCCTTGCATCACTGTTTTGCTGCATTGAACTGAAGAACTCTGAAACTTAAATGCAACATTTCAAATCTGTGTGTCTTAGGATAGGCATTAAAATCCACATTTAATAAAGAATTCTGTGGGAACTCGTAGGAACTTATCTGATCTAAGGCCTGCCAATTTTTAGGTATTCAGATACTGGCTTTCATAATGAGAAATAACAAATATCTTTACTCTTCAAGTCATAATTTAGAATTCTATCCTCTAAATGCAAGCACCGTGTTACACACAGCCTTTTTTTACACCTTTTTTTACACCATTTGGAACATTGCTGTCTTCTTTATTTCTTCAGATGTCTAATTTTAATTAAGAAATTGTTTAATTGTTCCAGAGCATGCTTTTGTTTAGAAAATCTGTCTGAGAAGAGCTGACCTGCATACCCTCTCAATGCTACAGTATGTCCAAAGATGACTGCAATTTGCAGATCTACAATATATTATATATAATTATATTCCAGAGGGACCTTGACACGCTTATGAGGTGGACTGATGCCAACCTGATGAAGTTTAACCATGCCAAGTGCAAGGTCTTACACCTGAGTCAGAACAATCCCAGGCACAGCTACAGGTTGGGCAGGGAAGAGATTCAGAGCAGCCCTGCAGAGAAGGACTTGGGGGTGTTGGTTGATGAGAAAATGAACATGAGCCGGCATTCATGCACTCGCAGCCCAGAAAGCCAACCGTATCCTGGGCTGCATCAAAAGGAGCTTGACCAGCAGGTCGAGGGAGGTGATCCTGCCCCTCTACTCTGCTCTCCTGAGAACTCACTTGGAGTATTGTGTGCAGTTCTGGTGTCCTCAACATAAAATGACATAGAACTGTTGGAACAAGTCCAGAGGAGGGCCACGAGGATGATCAGGGGACTGGAACACCTCCCATATGAAGATAAACTGAGAAAGTTGGGACTGTTCAGCCTGAAGAAGAGAAGGCTGCATGGAGACCTCATAGCATCCTTCCAGTATCTGAAGGGAGCCTACAGGGATGCTGGGGATAGACTCTTCATGAGGAACTGTAGAGATAGGACAAGGGGTAATGGTTCAAACTTAAACAGGGAAGTTTAGATTGGATATAAGGAAGAAATTCTTTCCTGTAAGGGTGGTGAGGCGCTGGAATGGGTTGCCCAGGGAAGCTGTGAATGCTCCATCACTGGCAGTGTTGAAGGCCAGGTTGGACAGAGCCTTGGGTGACATGGTTTAGTGGGAGGTGTCCCTGCCCCTGGCAGGGGGGTTGGACCTAGATGATCTTAAGGTCCTTTCCAACCCTAACTATTCTATGTTTCTATGATTCTAATATAAAGAGAAATTAGTGAAAACACTGAGGAAGAAATTCTGCTGTTGTTTAGTTTGTGATTTTTTTATTTCTTATGTATCTTCTTCCAAACACAGCACAAATATCTTGTGTGATTCATCTCATCTAACTTTAACCAGTTAAAACCTGTTCATGCTATCCTAGATGGGTTTCTATGCTTCCCCTATAAGCAATGGAAAGAGACTTCTTAGTGTTTCCAGCCTAAAATAAATGTTTAAGATAGCTAGTATTTAATGTTTCATGATTCATTCTCTCTATCTTTAGATTGTCTAGAAGTTCATGTCTTTCTTCACTGACAATAAAAGGAGTGTGTTCAATTAGTTTAGACCTTCATGAGTAACTTGGGGACAGACAAGATAGACAAAATGAACCTCAGTCTTTCACCTAATACACTATTTGAAATAGAAATGGTAATTAAGGTCCATGATGGTGCTTTTGAAAAATCCAACCTTTTAATGAAGCAAAATCACTCGAAACGAAACAAAGGAAAATGAACTAAAATACCAGACTCTTCAAATGGTCAAGAAAGAGACACTGACTTTAGGTCAGCCCTAAACAAGAAAAACAAATCTATAAATTAGGCACTCAGAGATTTCAGTGAGTGTGAACATACTTACAAAAAGAGTGTGAACAACTTGAAAGTCGGAGCTTCCCTTAGTGAGAAAAATCATCAGGACATAAACTCAAAAAAGCTCTGTAGGATCTGGGGGGCTCAAAGTGAGGCTTAGATCTATTATGTATTGAGTAGAAAGCCTAGGACATTTCTCTAAGACAAAGTGTAAGAGGAATTTGGTACATCGAGGCTACATTTTGTCAGTGAGCAAAACCTGTGAGTCCATGGAAACTACATATGCTGGCTCAGAAGAGGTGTAGTCATAGGGGCAAAAGCTGTCACAGTAGTATTCATCTTGACCTATATTTAGCCCTCCAGAAATCATCAATTTTAGGCTAAACTGTGTCTACTATCATCCCAGAGAGGGAGAAAGAGAGAATCATTTGCAGATAAACTTCACTTAAAGATTTGGGGAGGTAAATCACTCATGGTTACATGTGTAAGACTCAAACACAACTGATTTTGTCTCCATCCACTGACTCCCATTAAATGTAAGAAGCATCTGAGCACTTTTAAGCACAGGAACCATAGCTCCTAACTCACTGCTGCAGGCACCATGCAAGATCATAAGCCACTGAGGAACTTCAGAAAAAAATTATTACTTCAATTTTAGAAACCCTATCGACAGTGATCATAAATTACTTTTTTTAAAAGAATCCTTTTTAAAAGGTTCTTTTCAGAGTTTACTTTCCCTTGTGCCATCTATTTTGAGAAGTTCTATTAGAGGATAAAATTATTTATCTTAAACAAAACAAGCTTTCTGATTATGATGATGATGATGATTTTTATTAATAATAATAGTCTCAATAAACAGAATGGAGGTGGATATAGCAATATTAGTGTCTGATTTCAGCTACAGCAGAGGGTTAAATACATTGGCAACCTTCCTACTGCAGAACAAAAGAAGACCCGTTGAGAAAATATCACAAGATTTTACACTCAGCTCCTTCTGATTTGACTCTCACAGTACAGCCCCATCTGGCAAAGAAGAAATATGTTTCACAGGCTGAGTACTCACCTCTGAATCCTGCAACCTCATTCTGATGTTGCTGCATCTTCAGCATTCCCCCTTGCCTCTACACAGTATCAAGTTACCAGACGAGGCATCAAGGGGCACACTCTGGAGCTCCATATGCCACAATTAGGAAAATCTATTTCACTCTCCAAAAAGCAGAGCCACCACTGCACAAGGTCACTGAACACTAATAATGGCAACTTCATGCCACTGGAATTTATAAGGTAGAAACTTCTTCAGAAATACTTGGATGCAAAACAGTAGCTTGTATTTTATTAATACCCATGGATAATGTAAAGTTGCTAAATGAATAGTATTTACAAGAGTGGTCTTTTTTTGTTAGCTATAATATGTTCATGTATGAAAATCATGAGGCAAAAATGAATGCTGAATAGATAATTTTTATTACTAATACCTCTCCTGTGAAAATGCTGATGAATCAGATTCTCAAGTACACATAAAAGGGTATGAGGTACTTCATTTCATGGTCTATCTCTGACTAGTTTTCAGTTCCCTGTTAAAATGAGTGGCATTTTTCCCCTTCAGGAACCCAGGATTTGCAATACAAAATTAGTCCACAGGCCTATTGTATCCTGCAGTCTTCCCACAGCAAAGCTGTTACAAGAAACAGAGATTTCCATAACATGCACCAAGCTCATTACACAATGCTTACACAATGCTGGTTAGCTTAAAAGAAAAAAAAACACCTTATGATTTTCTCAGACAAAATTTGTCTTTTAGCATGAGAAATACTCTTTATTTTGAAGACCTTTTGATTTGTTCTCTTCATTTTTGCAATACTTATTTATTACTCTGTCATACTGAGAACATATGCCATGTTCCTAACTATGATTGCCTTGGTATCTTGGTGATCTTTTAGACGTCACAAGTATCTCTTATGTGTAATTATTTCTTCATTCCTTTCCTCAGTGGACAAAATATTGCAATTTATTTATATATAGCTGTGTCAATTGTGCTGTTGAACTTCAAAACACAGCAGCAGAAAAGGAGTCTTTGTAGGGACAGGCACCTCCACTGACTATTTCATATTTTCAGAAAGTGAAAGAAATTAACTTAATTCTTGCTGTTGACCCAGTTAGCATAGGTATATAAATTGTTCTTATGATAATAATTCACTTTTCTCCTACACATCAGCTCTCAAGAAGTAAAAAAACTAGCAATGGCAAGTTGCTCTTAACATCTGAGATCCACAAAAGGACCAAATCAGTTTTGAAAAGATGACCTAGTAGAATTTGGATCTTTTGATGGACAATGTTTGGATGCCCAATCTAAGCACACAGGAAAAAGGGAACAGTACAAAATGTTAAGATTTTAGATGATTAGGAGTTTTAAAAAGCATGCTGTGAAACTATGCCCTAGGGTGCAACTGCCTTCACAAACTAAAGTGATGAGCACATCCGCTAAGGTTTACGTCGTGGGTTTTGATGCTCTGTAGAAGTCCAGCTGAATAAGCTCCATGGTGTCTAGCAGAGAAGTCACTGTACAGGAATTACCCCTTGCAAAAGAAATTAGATCAATCTTTCTAACCACAACTTTCTAAGATTAATAGATATTTTTTAGCACAAGTAGAAATGGCAGATAAGTGTATCATGCACTTCCACTGCAGCACTTCTCAAATTCCACTCCACTAATATTTTAATTGAAAAAACATCACCTCAGCCTGAAAAATACCAGCACCTACAACTGTGGAGGGTAAGAAAAAATTCTTATTTTTAAAATAAATTCATGCTCTGCCAGATATCCTTCCCCATCTACCAAAACCCAAACTATTCCATTATCTTCCACTAGTTGAAAGCAAAATCAAAAGATTAAAGGGCACGTTTTGAGTTCTGAGGCAAATAATTTATAATCTTAGCAATGAAAATTACAAAAACTAGAATATTAGGTTGCAGATTATAACCTACAACTGTATAAACTCAATGGTAACTTGAAAGTTACCATGAAAAGTAAATTAAAAAGAGAGAATGAGTATTAATTTCTGGTGATCCTAGACAGATATTATTCCTTCTAAAAGTAAAGAGAAGTTATTTTTGGCAGCCAGATGTGTATACTTAATCTGGAATCTGCAAGTTAAACTATGATCCTTGGGATTTGGAATCTGAACTGCTAACACAGAGAGAGGAAATAAAGCCATTTAAACTATTTTTATTCAGTGAATTACACAAATACATCTCTGAGACTACACAGACTGCAAAACTCTACTGAATATGCCTATGCAGGTAATTTCAAGAACTATAGCAAATAGCGAAAAATCTTAATATTCTCACCATGCCTCACACCTTCAAAATTCACCTGAGGACATTCTATGCCTGAGTCCCTGCCTGTGCTTTAAGATTTGTTAAAATATAGGAAAGGAAAAAAATCACACATACACAGTCTAATTCCAAGATCTTCCTTCTCAAAATACTGTCAAATTACAACTTGTCCATTATTCCTGTGTAACTAATATTTTCCTGCCTAACTTTCTGGAAAGAAAAAAAATTAACCAAACTGAAAGCAACTGCATTTTTACTTGGGTCTTCAGTTCTAATTGACTAGCACTCCAAATCTTTTATCCAGAACATGAATTCTCTTAACAGAGAGATTTACGATAACTCGTGGAACTAAATCTCAAATAGTATATTAAAAAAAAATAAAAACTTAATTTTCCAACATACAAAAGCCATTTACTGCACATATGCAAGAAAAACAGGTGTTTGATGAAACTACAGTTAGCAAATAAAGAACCTGGAAATATACCAATGATAATGGAACAAGGGGCAAAACTGGTTGGAGTTTTTATCCTATATAACTGGCTTCTTTTCAACCTTGTTGAAAACCCATGCTTGCTTTGAATTTTCACTGGATCCTCTTTGGTGTATCACTAACATCTGCAGAGGGACATACACCCGACTTCAAAGAGGAGAATGATAAACAAAATTGTGATTGAACAGGAAATGTGCAATTTAATAATCATCCTTTCACTAAATTTTAGGCCAGAAATAATTGTTAGAACATTCTTTCAGACCTAGGTAACTTGGCTTAATATCTGTGGCATTTTCACCGTGGTAATCTTGATTTAAATGCAATATGGAAGAGGAACTGGATCATATTCCAGTGATAATTCCAGTGAAGTTTTAAGTGCTAATAGTGGGATTTGGCAAACTCAACCTAGGCATCTTGGAGGTCACTGTCAAAGTCAAGCTTGTCATCCTAGCTAGTGAAGTGATGTAAGTTCTTCCAAGGAACAATTTAGGTGATCATTAAACCGGCCTGCAAGATAGCTGAAAAGAGTGTGCCACTGGCTACAGAGCTATCGGCAGTGTGGAGATAGTGCAAACCTTCTGAGTTCAAATGTGAAGTGGACAGTGGCGCCGTACAGCCCACCAGGGGGCTGATGCAAGCAGTGGTGTGAGCTGCGCAGCCGGAGATTGCCCTGATGTACTGAACATACCCATCTGCAAGCAGCATGGGCAGCAAACTACAGGAAAGAAACAAATGTTTAAAAGAGCAAGAATGATATCTCTCAGACTTTATTTTTCATGTTTTTACATGATGACAGCAAAAACCATATGGCTGCAACCTGAAGGACAAAATATTGCCGCTAAGAGCTTACTGGTTTGCTAAAAGCTATTAAGAAAATGGAAGCTATTAGCATCATGCCAAATAATGGTTCAGTAATAGCAGCCTAATGTGAAATTGAGATACTTTGTATCGCTCTAAAATGATCATCCAAATAATGAACTGCAAACGCTTCAGCAGAAGATGCTGTTTTTCCACGCATGCGCACAGCTATGCCATCAAAATTCAACAGTTCACATAGCTAATTTTATGTGGCAGATTTTCTGTGGTAGCAACCTGTGAGTTGTGCACCTACATTGTATGAGCAAAGGCCCTATCCTATACTACTTATTCAAGGAAACATCCTACTGAGTATCAGTAAGGAACAATAATTGGAAAACCCCTAAAATCTTCAACCCATCAACTCTCAGGAAAAGTCTGCCTTGTACAAAACTCAATGCCTTTCATTAGCAAGTGAACAATAAGCTTTGAAATCTCAAATACAGGTTCCATAATCTGTTTTTAAAGTATTCTTCATTATATTATATTGGCAAAACATGTTATTTATCATATAAATAATGTGTACATATTTTTAGTAATAAGCATAATAATGCTACAATAAATATATAGAACATATTTTGCATTTTACTATAGACTATGAATATAGTATTTTAGACATCTATAAAAACTCTAGCAGCAAAACATTTAAAAAAAATACTCTGTAATAGAACTGCAGCTGTCTACCAAAAGATATTTTTGAACCAGGGTATAATTTGCATGTTGTTAAACGGCTGACTAGAAATAATCACGAGAGACACCATAGGTCAGACTTCATAGGTCTTCATAAGGTGCTGTCAGTTGATGAGACTGTTATGATCAACCTTGCACAGCTGAAAACACTAGCAGTTTTACTGGAGAGCTCTTTTGACAGGTCAAATTTTAACAGTCTGTGTCCCCATTCCCACCTAGAGTATTAAGAAAAGGAGACAAAGAGACAAAATTGGAGACACCCACAGAGAAAAAATCCATCTGATATTATTATTCTGTGGGTTCAAGGCACTGAAATTCTGCCCCATTATTCTAATAAGTGCCAGTATAAAACATATTATGTCCTCCCCACCTTTCTGTGAAAGAAAAGTCCGTGATATAAGAGAAAGACTTGTAGAAACATATTTACCTGAAATGCATCAACTGAGAAGCTGCAAACTCTAATTTCAATTTCTTTGCTCTCTTCCTGGCCTAAAACATCTAAACTTCTCAAGATAAAAAAACCCTAACCTCAAAACAGTATATATAATTCTTGCTGGACTATCTTTTGCTAATTGTTCATTTTAGTCTCTCCAAGGTAGAAAGGAATTAGAGTGCTTTGATGAGAAATAATGGTCAAATATATTGATCTGCACTGCAAGATCTGCAAGAGTCCAAAATGAAATTATCACAATTTAAAATCATATAAAGAAAGCACTGACTGTCTGCAAACTAATTCAGATATGTCCTAATACAGAACGATGGCAGCTAGTAGCACTGGAATTGGGCTAGTAGTCTGACAAATTATTTGGATGCATCCTATTATTAGACAATTATTCAACAGAAATAGAACAGAACAATCTGGTTAATACTGATGTCTGAACAGCGTGGTTATGACTGTTTTAACATAATGAGTTACACACTGTTACTCCTTTTGCAATATGGTGATGCTCTTTGAGGTCATAAATGCTTTCATATGCTTTGTGTGCTATATATGTCCACATATGGATGTAAAAATGTTCTTACACATATACATTATAGATAGAGAAATTGATTGGTATTTGCATACTTGTACAGTACACATGCAATGCATTTAATCAGAGCTGTGAACAGCGTACAGCCAGAGCAGATTGATTAAGAGGATTTTTACAGGTTCACCGGAAACCCTCAATAGCACTTGACAATAATCAAAGCTTTAAATACAATAGCAGGGATTGAGTAGGAATTGAACTGGCACCAGTGAGGCTAACTCTGCGCATCAATACTTTAAAATGAGAGCTGTTGTGTGAAAAAAGAGTGCTAAACTGGAGAAGTGCCAGCTGTTGAAAGCTTACATTTAAGTGCCTCAGAACTAACAGTGTTTCCAAATAAAGACTAGAAGAGCAGTGGATGAGTCTGAAAAAGCAGCGTCCACCCACAGTGGATGGTGCTCAAGACTGGCAATCCAGTACCTATACTCCACTGCCTACTGTATCAGCCTGGGCTTAATTTCCTTGCTTCTCCATTGATCCAACCAAGAAGGATTCTTCCCTTTCTTACAAGATGTTGCATAACTGTGCATGAAAATATGACAGAACAGATCAACCCATTTGCAGAGCTGTGCTAAGGAATCACAACAATTTTTAATACCTGACCTGCCCTGGTAATTGCCAAGGCCCTGATCCTGTGAAGAACGATATGCGTGCTCAAATTTACATGCTGTAATTAAACCCAAGGAGACTACTTTCAAAGCCTAGAGTTAAACAAGGAAAACTTTGTAATGAGAAGTCATATCTTTCATTAGTTCTCCAGATATAATTGGAGAAAAAACAGACTTTCTTGCATACAAGTCCTGTTTCATGTCTTCAGGTCCTGGCAAAGAGCCAGGTACTAGCAGGATTGAAGCCTAAATGTCGTTAGCAGCATTTCGCTAGGTATAAATGCTGTTGTAAAAGGAGCTTATTAAAAGCTTGAGTTTCTTTGCTTAGAATCCTCCCCAAAACAACCAAAAAATATGGCTTGTTCTCAAACTGACTTCTTGGATTAGTAAGAGCAACATGAACTCAGTTTGATCATTTTTTGTAAAATGTTTTGTTTTGTTTAAAAAATAATTAAAATTTAATTGAGCCAAAGCATGAGGGAGGAATTGACTCTGTAACCCAGCATTTACAGAACTCATTTGGGATATGGGAGACCAGCATTGAAGCCCCTGCTTTAGCAAACAGTTCATTATTTTTACAAAGCAGAACAACTTTATCAAAGGAGATTAGCAAGTCTTATTTTAGAAAAGCCAAAATCCTGGTGATAAGGATTCCTTCAATTGATTCCTTGGGATACAGAATTTATACCCCCTTCCTAAAGTTGGGAGGTGCTTTGGTTACTTCTGCGCTGTTAAATCACACACTCTGTGGGCATTTCTGTCTGCAAGAATAACTGGCTCCTTTTTGAAACTCATTGGTCCATGAGAAATATATACACTGGTTTTAAAAAACTTTCAGATACTATGAAAGCTGTTCATTTTTGGAGTGAATTCAGTACTTTCTAGTTTTTGCCTCTGATTCTTACCAGTAATTTCCAGCTCTAGTGAATTCAATCTATCTCTGCCTTCATATATATGATCACAGCTGTTTCTCAACTTGAAAAGATGCCATGTATATTAACAGATGACAGCTTCAAAGGTTGAACACAAAGCTAGGCAAAGTTATTAAGTTATTTTCATCCACTCCATTGAGCTTTGGGTCACCCCCACAAGTGTCGATTAAAGAAGGTCCTGAAAGGAGTGAGATTGGGTCTGTTTCTCAAAACATGATGGTGGAGATGGTAATGCCTTTGACCAAGTCCAGGTCCCAGGGAAATAACTGTGCACAGGAGATGTAGTATGCTCCAGACAGCCATCTGATTTTGATGAATGGTGAATCAGGACCACCAGTTTCACCACAAAGTGTATAATATTTCTCTTAATTTAAACACAGATTGGGTTTTGTAGTCAAGGTTTTGACAGTGAGCACAGTCTCTTGAACTTGGGTAGAGAGCAAGTTAATCATGTGACCAAACTACTTTCAGGTCCAGTTTTCATGAGCAACCTGAACTGCAGCTTGCTGAAGGCTGAAATCACATTCCTTCTAAAATGTAGGTACTTGATTACGCGGTTTGGATGCTCTGCCCTAAGCATCATAATTGGGAACCAGAAAGTGGACAATATGGACTTCTATCTCATCTGATCCTGGCATTTTCTAGTCTTTATATTCTTGCCTGGAACCACCTGATGACTTTTGTATAACATGTAACATATGTGTAACATATATATAACATATAACATATATATAACATATAACATATATATAACATATAACATATAGAATTATAGAATATTTAGGGTTGGAAAGGACCTTAAGATCATCTAGTTCCAAACCCCCTGCCAGGGGCAGGGACACCTCCCACTAAACCATGCCACCCAAGGCTATGTCCAATCTGGCCTTGGACACCACCAGCGATGGAGCATTCACAACTTCCCTGGACAACCCATTCCAGTGCCTCACCACTCTTACAATAAAGAATTTCTTCCTCATTCCCAATCTAAACTTCTCGTTTAAGTTTGAATCCATTATTCCCTGTCCTATCTCTACAGTCCCTAATGAAGAGTCCCTCCCCAGCATCCCTGTAGGCCCCCTTCAGATAACATATGTATAATATATAACATATATGTATAACGTATAATATATAACATATATGTATAACATATAATATATAACCTATATGTTGTATAACATATAACATATAAAAGTATGTATATATATGCATATACATATGTGTATATATACATATACAAGTATGGATGTATAACAAATACAAATATATTATATGGTTTTATTGTTTATTTTATAGCTTCAATGATATCCACCACCTGCCCAGACAACATGGGAAGTAGTACCCAGTGAATGAAAGACATGACTGGCACCACCAAGCCTGTGTCTAGTGGGGCTCTTGGCACCTGGCTTTGAAGACTGGGTAAATGAGCAGGAGGAGGCGTGCCTGGCTAGCCAAAGGCTCCCTTTCTTTTGCCAGGGTTTAAACCAACTCCATGCCACACTCTGTCAGCTAAACAGTAAAACCAGGAATACTTAAGAGGAACTATGAAATTTAAAGCTTGCAAAAGAATAAAAACTGTCATTCCCATGTAAGAGTTGCCATCTTAAACAGCACATACTACCATGAGAAGTCATGTCAAATTTTGATTTTTGAAAAGTGATGCTGACTCCATCTTTGCTGCGTCAGTTCACCTTGACAAAACATTGACATAACTGAATCCCTAAGTTTAGTTAATTTTTGTCACACTCTCCAAAGCCAGTAGTCTCATGAAACACTAAGGCACTTTTGTTGCTCCTTTTCCTTAGAAATTAGCTCAAAGCACACAGCCATACTCTGACTTCTGCTCTGTCTTTCACCCCTGTGAAAATTCTTCATATTGACTGGCTGAAAAAGTCAATAAGTAAACGATAAAAGATAAATCATTAAATACACATGTAAAAAAAGCTTTTTTCCATGTTTTTTATCTCAAACCATAAGTTTCAATACAAATTTTCTACCTTCTATTTTCAGCCACCAATGTGTTACATCTGCTTTAGGCCTGGATGGAAGTAAAAGAATTCTAGGCCTCAGTTCTTTACAAGACAACCAAACAAGGGAGTCTGTATATTTTTTTAAGATTTGCATTTGAGATCTTATCAACAAGAACTACCAGCTTTGCACACCTGATTCACTTTTAGCACACAGCAGTAGAAAGCCATGGTTCACCTCTACCACAAACATGCATAAGATTGCTGCAGAAGCAGATACTTAGTACAACTATAGTACAGCCATATCCTGAATTGCATTTGCATTTACATTTACTGTAATCATGGTCATTATGTTCTGGAAAACTACCAATGCAAATATCGCCCCTTAATTACTGCTAAAATTCATGGGTTGAGAAAACAAGTCAGTTTGTACAAACAGCAATAACTTATTTCTTAAAAGGAAATGGAAAGAAAAAAGTGAGGGAGATATTAAAAATTGAGTTTTGGGGTCAGATATTCAGTTATTTAGTCTTTCAATGTATATTCTTTTTCTGCATCACTGATATGACATTGGTATCAATTAATACTTTCTAATATCTGTAAACACTTCACATTTTTCCAATTTACTAATTGAGCCTAGATATTCATGAGAGAATGAGAGACAGAAGGAGAGAGATTATTTTCCCTGTGAAGATTCATTCATTCTTTCATTTGTTTGGAACTAATTTGCCAGCCCTTGATCACCTACTGAAAAGCGCTGAATCACTCAGCCATAAAGGATCGTGTCCCAAAGTTCTTATTCAGACTTTTTCAAGGAAAACACACTTCATTCAGTAAGAACTTAATCTAGAATAGAATGTAAACATTGGAATTTTTCCCAGGGGTTATCTTGTACAGGGATTATCTTGTAATCAGGCATTATTAAGGTTTTGCTAACAATGCTGTAAATGTAAAATTTCTTTTTTTCTATTGTAGTTATCATGCTTTAATATTATCTTTATATATTCGATATACAATAAAGGCTTTGTCCGTGTGGTAAAGGATAAACTACTGAAATATAAGAAATAAAGCTAACTCTTAAATAGGTAACACCTGTTAAGCAAAGTCTGTATGGTTGAGCTACCAAAGACTAATTCAATTTATCTGTCAGTAAGATTGCTTCTTGTCAGCTACCTCTGACAAATCAATAAATAAATCTATATGCAAATAAATAGTAAAGTAACTAGTATTTTTGCCTTGTTCAGTAAATGCAGATGAATGAAAACTGACCGAGAGAGGAAGGTTCAGAGGTCACTGTGGCAGATATAGCTATCATGTAAATGGTGTTGGTAGCTGGTCAAAAGGGCATTTAAATAGTATAACTTCTGTAGATTTGGCAATAAGTGTAAACTGGAGAAGTAAATTGTGTCCCATTACTTCAGCTCATGGTGGAGAGCAAGTTACAGCCCTTGCATAATCTGGAATTGCTTCCACTGAAGTTAATACCACTTATTCCTGCTTCACTCAAAGGCAAAATTGGTCTGCAGCAAAGATTGGAAAGCCATGCTCACCAATGGCTGTGCTAATGTTTGCTGCTCCCCTTCATCAGTGCTGACAGAACTTACGCATTGGCTCATAGGACAGTTTGGGGTTTCTTCCAAACGTAAGAGAAAAATCTAGAAAATACTGAAATCCTGACATTTAGGTCTGAACTGACTTCTGTGATTATGTCCCACTACATCTAAGCCTCTGCTTCCCTCAAAAGACATGGTTCCTTGAAGTGAGGTCTCCACAGCAACTTCAGACAACCATAATTAGAGTGCAGTTAATTCTCCCTAGCATCAGAGGAAATGCTTCTTGCAGAGCTGAAAGTGTGATATAAATGGATTTTTTTTCTCTGCTGGAATGAAAAGACATCTATTTTATTTCTTTGTAGTGTTTTCATCAATGAGATTTATTTACTCAAATTATTAATCCAAATCCATTATGCGGGAGTTTGCTCAAAGTCCTCACAGAGCTGATCGAATACTAGTAAATATATTTAAAGAATGTATATGTTAAGGAGTAAAAAATAATTACCATAGTTATTTGATAGTAGATGAATTAAAAAACGTATTCACATACAATTTATTCAAGACAAAATGCTTCTCAACTACATTTTTTACAACAAAATATTTAATTATCCTTAGCGAAAAACTTTTCCCTTGCTTCAGAGATGGGCTCTACTGGTTTATTTATATGACTTTAACAATCTTAGTGTTTTTATAATTGTTAGGATGAGAACAAGTAAAAAAAAGTAGAGGAAATTTTAAAGAAATAGAGGTTTCTGTCCAACTTTTGGGATTTTTATACTTTATCCAACAATGATATAATTTAAAATACAGCAATCTGATAGAACTGACAAGATATTCAGACAGTTCCTGCCAGAAATTTGACTTCAGAGCCAGATTCTGTTCTAACATACTTCAACGCTCTTAAGTTAAAAATCCCAGGAAAAGAAGTCTAAGTTGTCTCCATAACAGTAGCAGCATGAATATCTAAAAAATATTCTTTTGCTTCAAGGGCAATTGTCCTCTGGTTGAGAGATCTGGTTGAGAACCTGACAAACCAAAAACATTTCCAGCCTTGTAATAAAACTAATGCTCAGGTGTCATTTCAGAAATTAGGTGCTACAGAAACCCTTAGATTTGACATCTTACATGAAATTTGGGTCTGAATCTAAGTTTAGAACTCAGGACCTTTGAATACTAAAAACATTCCCAAGCACTTGGAAAACCTGAGAATCCATTTTTTTTATGATGACTCAGGTATGGTCAGCATTGGCTTGTTCTTTAATTCCATGATGCTGAAAACCACTCTATTTAGGCTGGTTCTTAATTTTACTCTTTAGTTAGAATCATAGAATCACAGAAGAGTTTCAGTTGGAAGAACCTTCAGCCGTCATCTAGTCCAAATCCCTACAATAATAAGGGACATCTTCAACTAGATCCTGTTACTCAGAGCCCTACCCAACCTGACCTTGATGTTTCCAGGGATGGGGCATCTACTATTTCTCTGGATGATCTGTTCCAGTGTCTCACAACCTTCATCATAAGAGATGTCTTCCTTATATGTAGTCTGAATCTCCCCTCTTTTAGTTTAAAACCTTTACCCTTGTCTTGCTGCAATAAGTCCTGCTAAAAGTCTTCACCCATCTTTCTTACAGGCCTTTCCTAAGGACTGAAAGGCTGCAGTAAGGTCTCCACAGAGCCTTCTCTTCTCCAGCCTTTCCTCATAGGAGGGGTGCCACCCCTGTGATCATTCTCTTGGCCTTCCTCTAGACCTGCTTCAACAGGTCCATGTCTTTTCTTTACTGATGGCTCCAGATCTGAACACAGTTCTCCAGGTAGGGTCTCATGAGAACAAAGTAAAGTGGGAAAATCACCTCCTTTGACCTACTGGTCAGGCTCCTTTTGATGAAGCCCAGGGTATGGTCAATTTTCTGGGCTGCGAGCTCACATAGTTTGCTCATGTCCAGCTTTTCATCCACCATCACCAACAAGTACTTCTCTGCAGGGCTGCTCTCAATCTCTTCAGCCTCCAGCCTGTATAAGCCCCTGGGGGTTGCCTGATGCCTTCTAGGCCATCTCATTATCAAAAACCCCAAAAGTGTGGCAGTCACAGCAGCCACGGAGTGCATATTAACAGACCATGGGAGTCTGTGAGTCTACTTCTTCCAATGTCACTGCCAGCAACTGGAAAGAGTGGAAAAAATGATCTGTGCTCCAGATTCTCTTACTATCTGTCCCAAGGCCCTGAAGTCACTTTTGAGCACCCTTGGACTACACATTCCAGTTTCATTGCCACTCACATGGAAGAGCAGTAATGGGTAATAGTCTGAGGGCTCTACCAGGCTAGGTAGCCTCTTACTGATGTTTCCTAGTTTCCTAGTTGTAAACTTCCAAAAAATATCTCCTACTTCTGCAAGTGCTTTATCAAAACAATTAAATTTGAAGCATTTCCAGAGACCTAGTGCTGACTTTTTTGCCTGAATAACATCCGCTCTCTGAAAAGAAAGCATTCAGTTGTCTACAAATGGAACATCATATTATTTTTCAAGGAGGCTTTTTGCCAGCAGTCTTCAGAAAAAGTAGATCAACACATTCTCTAATTATAGTTAGCATAACAACCTTATTTAAAATGTAAATGGTTATAGTTATTCTTTAATGTCACTTGTAATAAATCTACACTGCATTAATTCCCCAAGTAAGGGTGCATTATTTGGTACATAAATTTAAAAAAAGTCTTCTAAAAATGTTTACTGTTTACCAATAATGGTAAATACAGATTCAGAGCTAAGCTGCAAAACAGGAAGTTTTTTCTGGCTTGGTTAAAAGGCTACATTTTTATTTTGGTGATTTCAAACTTTCTTTGAGCAAAAAAAAGTGTTTTAGTTTTTCCCTTTTTTAAAGAAACCACATCAAAGACCTAAGACCAGACAGACATAGTCACGTCACAGAACCTCTCCTCTTTATATGCATTTAGCAGGTGAAAATGTCAACGAATTCAATGCACATGTAATTTCATTAGAAAGCAAAACACAATGCTCTGTCCCCTAGGTACTTGTAGAGGGGTCGCATAATATTAAATGTCTCTAAAGCAAAAAACTTCCTAAAAGAGTGCTAGAATACTTTGGCTGCTTCCTCAAAACCTTTGGAAAGACAGCATCACTGAGGAACAAAAGCTATCTTACAATAATAATGTGCTCTATTCTCTTGTTTTGGGAGAGTACTTTTCATTTTTTTAAGCTTTCCTAAATAAGCATTTTGCTACAATGGATTATTCTTATTATATTCCTTGTATAAGAGGGTGTTGCAAATTCTTTCTAAGACTGCAGATTCCCTTAAGAACCTCAATGCAATTTTTGAGGTCAAATTCTACCCCATCATGGATGAAATCTAAATAGACTTATCTTACTGATTACCAGTAGGATCCCTTCTGCAAGGATTAAATTGCCATTATTAGAGCACCTTCATTTTACAGAGCCCATGGGACTGTTTCACAGCACCCTTCAAATTTCAAATGCAATCCAAGCAGTTCTGAGTTCTCTCTCTCCCCCCTCCCACCACCACTACCATAACCCATCAAGATGGGTTATACACATAAACCCATCAAGATATTTTTCCTGAAAATGTGAACAAACACATTAGGGAAGTGAATTCAGCTGGTGATCACACAGTCCTGTTGATGACTTCTTACCCCTGACTATGTGCAGCCTTCTCTTTCTCATACAGTTAGTAAAAAAAACACAGTACCTCACAAAGAAGTAGGCAGGTAAAATAAAAAGTTGGAATAAATCCAACTTCATTTGGATTAGACCAGAATTACAGTTTTATAAAGTCCCCTTTTAAAACCTGAAGTGTGGAAAAATCATGGCCTTTGTGATACGTATCTCCTATGACTTGTTGGTACCATAAAAAGCATAGCTCTCACCTACATGTATATCAGATTCAGGTGTGAAACATCTTGCCATCAAGAGTAGTACTGGCCAGAATGAGACAGCCATTATACACGTGTGTGTTAGAAAACTGACACTATACATATGAACACGTGTGAAAAATCAGATTGTGCCTCGCTTTCATTTTAACATTCGGTTTTTAGCAACACATAAGGAATGGGCAAACTGCATCCATGTTCAAAATAAAAAATAAGCAAAAAAAGAAATAAACAAGAGAAAAAAAATATCTCCCTATGGTTTATCCCACTTAAAGCAATCTAACATAAGAACAGAGATCACTTGCTCTTCTTCCGCATCAAAAAAAATGCCACATGTCCACAGTCACACCCGCTTCCCCTCCTTTCCTCTTCCAAACACCAGCCCTCTATCACTTTGGGTATGCCTTTGTCGCTGCATCACAATATTTATTATTATATTTGCTTATGTTTTCACATTTAATCTGGTTTGTTTAACGATTCTCCCCTGTTGTTTTCTCATTCTTATGCAAATATTCAGCTCTGAGTTCAGTCAGTCTGAAAGCAAAAAGCACTGGAAATATCATTTCAGATATTTCACATAATTCTGAACATTTTCAGTTTGAGCTGCCACCAGAACATGGAATATGTTTTTGACAAAATAAAGTTTGACAGACTAGTGGCACTTGGTTCATAGTTTGTTTTTTAATTCCTATTCTGCTCGTTTCTGAATGTTTACACCTTCCTGAAATGAGCACTGTTCCTCCATTTCTGGAAAGGAAAGCAGGATAACTTGTGACAAAATTGTGCCGCAGGTTTCTCAGTCCAGCATTTCTCTCAAAATAAAATGAAGAGCCTTTCTTAGACTCGAGGAGAAATAGAATGTGCACACAAATTAATGGAAGCAGCTTGTGTTCTCTTTTTGTCTTCTCTTGCAAAGCTCCAGTGAGAAAGATTTAGAAGAACTGGCATTTCTTTGGACAAACCTGTAGCTCAAAAGAGTTGACAGGAATGTTTTGTAGGAAAAAAAAAAAAAAATTAAAAAGGAAAGCAAGGAAATCCACTTCATTTTAAAAGGCTTCCTCCTGACAATATTCTGCCTGAAATGCTAGAAGGTCTTTGCGATACTAGCTGGAGCTGCTGTGAGGTAATTATATGTAGCTACATAAAGCATCCTTATGCTAGCCCAGCAAATTGTCTAAAAGAAGGGAATGTATTCCTTGTTAAATGTTTTGTCATGATGACCATGCCTTTTATTTATCTCTAACACAACATGATTATTCTGCCCCATCTACTGTTTTCACCCTGCAAATTTATGAGGCTCTATTAATCTTCTGCCCTGCTGACTCTCTCTGTTGCAAAGTGTCAGCAGACTTTTGTACCTTGCTAATGTACAAAGTGCTTCTTATGAGTAATATCAGCATTTTGCCTTTTAATTGCACATATAATTTTTAGGTCTTACAGCTAATAAGGGAATTGAGACCACAGTTCATCATTGTCTCGAATGGTACTCCAGGGGTGTAGGGACTGTAGAAGCTCAGAGAAGAATATACTTGTCCTCGTTCCAAGCAATAGTTTCTCTCATTATAGCAGCCACATTCACACCAGTACAGTTACAGGTCTGCCAGCATTTCCATGATAAACCCAGATTTTCAGGGTTTCAAAACTGTTGCAAAAATTCATAAAGCATAGCATATATTCTTTCAGGTTAGCTTTCCACACCAATTATTATTATACATTATTGTTTCTTCATTTTCATTGTTATTATTGTTATCATTATTATTGTTGTTATTGTTATTATAACTTTCTATAAAAGTTTATTTTACTGTGTTAAAGATCTCATTACTTGCAAAGGTAAAAATGTTGCTTTGCAGTCCTGCTGGAAACCGGTATTCCTCATAATCGACCTAGGTCATTAGTTTGTGCATTGTCTGTTCCATCTTTTCCATCCCAAACCAAACTTAAAAAGAGATAACATGGTGTTAACCTGGAACAATGCACAATAATTTTATATTAGCAACCTTTAACAAGTGTTTTCCCCACATCTTGAAATTCCTGTTACTGAGGAGTATTCTTATTGTTCAATCAGTTGGAAGGAAAAATATAAGTTTGCCTTCCTTTTTATTATGGTAGTCAATTCAAGAAAGATCTTCTGTTTCATATGCTGGAGGGTTTGAAGAACATGTGCCAAATCGTGCAATTAAATGCTTCTCTCCTAAGTATGCAAAGCAATAAAAAGTAAACAGATTGACTACTGGAATATCATGCCATGGGAGCTGCTTGTAAGCAAATGACAGGCTGTTCTTAACTGTTGGGCATTTATTGTGCAAAAGTCCACATAAGAATCAGAGGACTGGCATATTTTCAGATCCTCCCAGGGGATGGTGCAAATCAAGGAACCACTTTGAGTTCCTGGTTGTAATGCAGCGACTGTTGGGCTAAAAAGAGACTGTCACTATATGGTCTTGAAGACACTTTTCTATCAGAAAATGAGATGTTTCTGTGTGGTCTCAGAAGGTTCATGCCATGAAGATCAGTTGCTTATTTTCATTTCCCCTATTCCTGGGCACCTGTGATGTTTGGGTGAGATAACACTTCAGAACATCTCACACCCTCCCTCAGGTTTCATCACTTTTGCCCCACAGTTTGCCAACATCTGCATCATATTGGCTAATCATCTGAAGGTTTTTAACATTTGGTTGTTATATCATCTCCAGTTCCAGTATTGTTGTTATAAAGTGATGTATTATTCATGCAATCCAGGGCCCAATTTTCAAACTTGTGGACTTCATACTATATTACCATCATAAATACTGATTTCAAGGCACCCACAAGCATTTTTAGTCCTTCATTGAAAACAGAAAAAAAGACATCTGTACTGTGTGGAGCATAAAATCAAAGACTGTATACACATAGCACCATGGGATGCCAATCTAGAGATCCCAAATAGAAGTCCAGGCACACAGTGGGCATTTCTGCAGATATGTGCCTGTGCCCACAAGCTGTGTAGCTGCATCTCCACATATTTGGAGGCTTATACTAAGCAACTGTGACTCTTTTAATGAATTTGGACCCTTCACTGCATTGATACATATACACTGCTTTCTCTTCTGAGGTCAACTCACTGAATGGTGGCAGCATGCTGGCAGATGGCTTTGATTGACAAATCAGATTATAATAATACCAAAAAAAGAGAGGAACAAAGGCCATAGTTTATATAATCCTGGCACTAATTTTGAGCATTCAGGTGGCTTTATTCTCTTATGAAAGCCCATTCTTTTTCGCTTATTTGTGGGAAAAAAATGATGAGATGAACCGTAAAACTTGCATTTACTGTATGCAAGGTGAGAAAGGCAAGAAGGGTTCAAACAAGCTCTGTGTGAGAGTTAGCAAAATTCCTCATTAACTGAATCCTCACTCCAGCTTCCTGACTCCTTGTTTGCTTTGGTGGAAAGATTATCTGAATTTCAACTGAGCCTTACTGTTACCACTGTTACTGTATTTCTGAGAAAAAGATTCCAATAATACTCTTTAGAGCCAACTTTCTTAGCTGAGTTAAAAATGAGACTGATGTTGCACTATATAGTAATTACACCAGTAGTGTCTGGAAAACCACTGCAAAACTGTCTTAACAGAATTATTCCTGTGTGTATATAAATATAAGATCATTGAAGGGTTTGGATTGGAAGGGACCTTAAAGATCATCTACTTCCAGACCTCTCTGCCACGGGCAGCGGCACCTTCCACTAGATCAGGTTGCTCAAAGCTCAGTCCAGCCTGGCCTTCAGGGATAGAGCATCCACAACTTCTTGGGACAACCTCTTCCAGTGTCTCACCACCCTCACAGAAAAGAACTTCTTTATATCTAATCTTAATCTACCTTCTTTCAGTTTGAAGCCATTCCCCTTGTTCTATCATTTGGACATTGAGCCAATTCCTCCTCCAGTATGTGGTACATCCATGAAATCCATGTCTCTCCAGTTTAGAGACAAGGATGTTTAGAGACAAGGACATTTAGAGACAAGGACACTATCAAAACACACAGGCCTCCTGGCATTTTTGCCCGGCTTCATCGTTGTCAGAATGTATCACTCCTGAGCTTACGGGAGGTGATCCTTGAGTATTCATCAGCTTTCTTGGGCCACTCTCCCCTCCAGGGCTTTATTCCATGGTACTCTACCAAGCAGATCCCTGAAGAGGCCAAAGTCTGCTCTCCTGCAGTGTAGGTTAGAAGGCTTAGAGTGTGCCCTCCCCTCTGCCTTAAGGAGCTTTAATTCCACAATTCTGTGGTCACTGCAGCCAAGGCTGGCTTCAAGCTTCACATTCCTCACCACTTGTTAGCAAGAACAAGGTCCAGCATAGCACTTTTCCTCATTGGCTTGGAGATGGAAGTTGTCATCAATGCATTCCAGAAATCTGCTTGATTGCTTATACCCTGCTGTGTTTTCTCCCCAACAGAGATCAGGGTGGTTGATATCCCCCATGAGGACGAGCTTTTGTGTATACGAGGCTGCTCCTATCTGTCTGTACAGGGCCTGAACTGCTCCATCTTCTTGGTCTGGCAACCTGCAGTAGACCTCCACTATAATGTCCCCCGTGCCTGCTCTCCCTTTAATCCTGACCCATATGGCCTCAGACAGCTCCTCATCCATCCCCAGGCAGAGCTCTCTGCACTCCAGATCATCATTGACATATATGAGAGGGTAACACCCCCTCCTCATTTGCACATCCTGTCCTTACTAAAGAGCCTGTACAACCTCCATTCCAATGCTCCAGTCTTAGGAGCCACCCCGCCGCATCTCTGTGATGCCACTAAGATCATAGCCCTGCAGGAGTGCACACATCTCTAACTCCTAACATACATATATACATATATGTATACATATATATAACAAAATATACATACGAGTACATATATATGTAGAAATAAGGGGGTGTATGTGTATATATGTATGCATATATGTATCTACTAAAAGGACAAAGTCCTTTTAAAAGAGCCATATAATAAAGATAAGATCTATATATTAGAGAAAAGCAAGGTTCACTATACAAGCCCTAGGTCCATCTCAGCAGTAAAATAAACCCCCAACCCTTTCTCCAGTATTCACAACATCTCCTGAACTACAAGACAGAATTACAGGCCTTACACTTTCCATTATTTCCTATCTACGTTACTTAGTTTAAAACTAGAATACTTCATTCAAAACAGTACTATAACAATTTCTACTAACATAGCTGTTACTGATAGCAAGATTAAACCTAGAAATATGCATTTGGTAGATTTCAATAAAAAAAAAAGTTCCACAGAGGTTTCTAAAAAGATTTTTAGGCAAAAAGTAGCTGTCATAAAGACATAACTAATATAAAGACATAACAATATAAAATGCTGATGAAATACAGACATTTCCATTAGCATTTTTAAAAAGGTTAACCAAATGTTCAGTACTGTATTTTCTTTCATTTAAATTGCCTTTATAATCTCCTGTCTTATTATTTTATTGTTAAACAGTTTGAAATATTTTTTTTCTTACTTCTCACAAAAATGCCTTTCCTTCAGTTCTCCTTCATAGATGCCACTACTGTGTCTCCCCTTAACAAAGACTTATATTCCAAAGGAAAGTATTAACCTTAAATTACCTTTCTTGTTAAAAATAGAATTAATTCTAAGCTTCTGAAGCTTATATTCCTTCAGTTCTTGAAATATATTTGAAAAAAAAGTGATTTCTTTCCTACACTGACTGCATGAACTTGGCTTCTTGATTTCATTTTCTGGCTCCTCTTCTTAAACTGGAAGTAAGCATTGCACATAGTAGATCATCAAATGCACTTAAAACAAAGCAAGACTACATTAATTAATGTTGTATGTGCACTTGAAGTGGGTAATATAGTTCATCCTCTGGCACTCAGCTCATTAATTTCAAAATGTATGTTACTAAACCTCTTATCTTGGTTTTATCTAATTAAATTACTAAGATGAAACTTAATAAAATCAGAGGTTTTTAAATGTCATTCAAGGCACAACTACAATTAAGAGATCAAATATTCATAGTTTTAGAAGACTCAACCCAGTATGACCACTTTTTGTCTATGATCAGTTTTGTGCTGATTTCTTTCCAAACTGAACTGTTTTTATTTCAATAATGTTAGGTTTTTCAGAGATAGAAAGGAAATTAGTACATACCACTCTGAACAGACAGTTTAATTAAGGTTCAGTCTCATACTGATATGTACTATTATAAATAATATGAACTCATAGAGTAACATGGACTCACAAAGAACATTGCAACTAGTCAAAATGACAAGAATCACAGGCCCATTCAGATTGGAAGGGACCTCAGGAGGATTTTATTTCAACCTCCTGCTCAAAGCAGGAGCAACTCTGAGGTCAGACCAGGTTGCTCAGGGCTATCTCTAGTCATGTATTGAAAATCTCCAAGGACAAAGACAGCACAGCCTCTCTGGGAAAACTGCATCACCGCCCAGCTGTCCTCATGGGAAGCAAGCTTTTCCTTAAATGAAGTCTGAGAAGCTCTTTTTTTCAAATCATGCCCATTGCATTTTGACCTCTCCTTCATCATGCAACACCATGAAGAGCTTTGCACTTTCTTCTTCACGGCATTCTTGGTTTCGACATTCAAGACACAACATATAGTTATAGTTGCTGGATCTGTCAGAGTTTTAGCTCCCTCACCTGACCCAATTGGTACTGGAAAGAGTCTTCACAGGATTCAAACAGGGCTACAGTCTGTGCTTTTGACTGAACACAGAAAATATGAGAGCTTCAAAGGTAGCTGTTGTGGACACATAGCAGAAAATTATTGACTTGATGCAGCTACCCATGCTGCAGTGGTAGAAGGATAGGGAAAGATAAGTCACATTAACGTTATTTTCATAGAATCATAGAATAATTAGGGTTGGAAAGGACCTTAAGATCATCCAGTTCCACCCCCTCTGCCATGGGCAGGGACACCTCCTACTAAACCATGCTTCCCAGGGCTATGTCCAACCTGGCCTTGAACACCACCAGCGATGGAGCATTCACACCTTCCATGGGCAACCCATTCCAGTGCCTCACCACCCTTACAGGAAAGAATTTCTTCCTCATATCCAATCTAAACTTCCCCTGTTTAAGTTTGAACCCATTACCCCTTGTCCTCTCACTACAGTCCCTAATGAAGAGTCCTTCCCCAGCATCCCTATAGGCCCCCTTCAGATATTGGAAGGCTGCTATGAGGTCTCCACGCAGCCTTCTCTTCTCCAGGCTGAACAGCCCCAACTTTCTCATCCTATTTTGGTACATACAAAGTCAGAAACTACAGGTACTCCAAACATGACATATTCTAACACAATTGGTTATACATATCTGGACTGGAGAAACCACCCCACAGAAGATGAAGAGAAAGAGTCACAGCTCATGTTGCCTATACAGCAATTATTACTATTCATTGACAATATTGATAGCTAGTCTGCTTGATCTGATTCTCTAACTGACCCCTGCAACAGTGGCATAAGTGTTAAGTGTCCATGAGAGGTGGCCTCACCTGCAGAGGCTATTTAGAAGTAACTGTAAGTCAAGTTATGTGGGTACATTCCAGTTTGTTAGCACAAATATTTCAGAGAAAAACCTCTAGCCTCTACAGAAAGTAAGTTTGAGACAACCGTACAACAGATGTAGCAACAAGGACAATGTAAACATCACAACAGCGGGATGTATCTTCACTGGCTTGCTGTATTTTGATCTTTGTAGCTGTTGCTGCAAGTCCTGTTCAGCATAAATAATGTCTTGTACAGGAGAAACAACAAAATGCTTTCTATTTTGGAATGAGCAACCAGAATAAGACAGACAGGCCTGAAAGGCTGATAAAGGAAAAACTTGAAGGACATAACTATAAATTAAGATCCCATTTTAGCAAGATAAGTCAGCACATTCGTGATACAGGGCAGGGCATTGCCTCTGCTGAAGTGCACAGAATTGGCCACATATTAAAATACTCTGTTGGTTCAGGATGAGAAAAAAGGTATTAATTCAGTCAAATTGAAAGTGTCTCATCTATCTGCCAAATCTATCCATGCACATCCAGAAATAAGTGTGGCTGCTCTCACAAGAATGATATTTATTATTAGCAACAAAAATATTTAAATTAAAATATTGTCTGATAATTTTTTCTTTAAAGAAAGATGTCTTTGCAGCAGCCAAGATGTCTGTCCTGCTTTGTCTACTTTTATATTCTGAGGCTGCTTAAGTAAACAACCCCAATCTTCATAAGGACAGACCAGCTCAGTGAGTAAGGTTGGTGTGCTATAAACGACTCATTGTCTGTATTCATTTTAGATTGTACCTACAGAGGATTTATAGAAACAATACCTAGGTGGCACTGAGGAGGCTATCAGTGCTATTTACAGACAATTTAAAGGAATAAACCTGCAGTTACGCCTGTGTTTGCTTTCCCTTGTGGTCTCCCTGCAACGCTTTCTAATCCTATTGTGACTTGATTGTTTCACAGCAAAGTGCTCCACAGAGGCCAGTAATTGGCACACAGGTTCAAATTAGATTGCTGTGTGTTTAGGAAAGCAGGGGTCATTTCCCATCAGCACCACTCATTAAGAAGCAGAGTGCTAAGTTTTCTATTACAGAAAATACTGGTAAGTAAGTGTGTGCCTGTTTGGGAGGGGGATTTTATATATAACCTTTAGCAGAATGAGCCTGTGATCAACAATATGCAAAACAACTTTGATAGAGGAATACATTAGCAATAAATTAACAATAAGGTTTTCCTGAATTCTGCATCTATCTGACCATCATGTACAAATTCCTTTTCACTTATTAAATATGAAGTCAAACATGTGGGTGAATCCAGAAACTGGCTTGGAGGCAGTTGAAAAGTTGGCCTTGTGTGCCCCTGGCTCTTGTGAATTTTAATCAGGCTCTCAGCATTAATTGCACATCAGCCAAGTTTGAGTTCTGGTATACTCGAAGCTCCAGTCAGCTCCTGCACATTTGCTCTGTAAAGGAAAGATGGAGTTCAGAAATGATGCAGTTGGGCCCCAAATTAACTGAATGAAGAGAGAAAACATCAATATATACCAGAAAGAAGGGTGAAGGACAGGTATAATTAAGAAAAAGAGAAAGAAAAAAATCTGTCAAGAGGAGCAAATACCTTATGCCACAAGCTTAATTGGTCCTGGCAATAATCAACTAATCATTTGCTCATGTTTAAACAGATGAGAGGAGTTTGGGTAATTCTTGCCCCACCTGAGATAACCTGGGCACCTGACTTTCCTCTAGGATGACTGAGGGAGGTAACTATCCATGTCCTGGCTGTGACTCCTTCAGAACTAGAAAGCAGGCACTGCAGCATGGGCCTCCAGGGAAATCTCACTTGCTAGACTTGCATCAGCCATTTTTAACTCACACAGTATCATTACTGTGGTATGGCCCCTATTCTGCATAATAGCCTAGTGGTTAGAGGTCTCCTGCTAGAAAGAAGACACCCAGGGTGCAGCTTGAGGCGGCTGCAATCCTATCCCATGCTGCTGTAGAGGAGTCCTGTGGGCACAGAGTGCTAGACTATTTCTAGGGAGAGTATTTTCTACTCTTTAATGAACTGTGGAGAGAAGAGAGGGAAGGTCACTGCATGGAAATGGCACAAGGCTGAATGGAAAGCAAGTGGATAAGTATGAAGTGCTCTGGCTTGGTGGCACCATGTTCGCTTTAGACAGAGTGGCCCTGAAATGTTGATCCATGCCCTGAGGAGTGGATACGTATTTCACATGATGCATTGGAATTAACCCCTGGAGGTCTCCCCATCCCTCCTGGTCACTTAATTTCGGGAGCCTGTTTCAAGTTTCAAATCCCAGTTTCACAGAAGTGTCACACAGGAGACAGATGGGGTCTAGCATGTGTTCCTCTTGCTATTGCCTGCTCTACCTCTAGTGCGTCTTTATCAAGTGGATCCCCATTAACATCTTCCTGAACTCTTCCCCCATTCACTGGGTGCAGAGCTGATATGCTAAGGTCAGTCTTGCAAATTCTGCTCCTAAGGCACCATTTGGAAGGTGACCCTGTCCTTACAACTACTTTGTTCTTCCTTTTATGTGGCTACTATTTAAAACGTTTCTTGAAATCTTCCCCAAGTACTGAAGTTTCCCATGGTGGTGACAGAATCTCATGAAGGGTCTGAATGGGCCAGCCCAGGGCCACATCCTGTAACTTGTGGACACTACATTTTTGGACTCCAGGAGTGTTCAAAAATGCATGCCTAAGAAAGATTATAAGGACAAAGTATGAGAACATACAGGGTCTTTTCCCTAGTCCTCACCTGGTCTCCAGCTTCTTCCAGCTATGGGACTTGATGAAATTTTCTGGGGATCTCTGTCTCGAGTAAAAATCACAGAATCATAGAATGGTTTGGGTTGGAAGGGACTTTAAAGATCTTCTAGTTCCAACCCCCTACGCCATGGGCAGGGACACCCTTAATTAGACCAGCTTGCTCAAAGCCCCATCCAACCTGACCTTGAACACTGCCAGGGATGTGTTTCTTTTTCAAGGTACTTGTCCAGTGTTCTTTAAACCTTCTCTTCTTAAACTCTTCTCTTTCCAGGGAAACTCTTACTCTGCTAAAAAAAAATACCTGGAGGTCTTTAAGTAAACTGACTCATGCTTCCTTTTCCCTTTCCTCTTGCCAGTGAGGTGTATTTCTTACATGTAAGAATGAAAAAAAAATCTGCTATGTATGTGAAATGCAGATAGCAATCTTCATTTTCACTTACTCCCTCTGACATGAGCCTTAAAGGTACACTATAATGATGTAACATGTCATGGACAGCAATATCAAAACTAAGATGATGATATAAAATAAGTAAAAAATGATACCTAAATGTGGAGTTTTGCTGCGCAATTGGAGTGAAATTTCAGTCAGTGCCAGCATTTCTCCTCCCCCATCTCTAGTTGCTATCACCCAGTGTTGTGCATTATGATTTTTCATCTGCATTAGTTTTATATCCAACATGGCAAGTCACAGCCTTACAGAGATCCTTTAGATTTGGACTGCATTCCTCTGTCTTCTTATCACACATCTGTTGAAATGTTTTGAAATCCGCAGTCATCTCTGTATTGAAGATGTGTTAGTATGTAAAGTATTAAACAGTTGTTACTTCAATTCTGCTGAGATTTACCTTCGTCTCCCTGGGATTTTATCTCATATTCACTAACATGCAGAGAATACATCTTTTTTTCCTGGTATGGCAACAGAAACACTGCTGCTCTCTGAAATCCCATTCATTGTAGTTGGACTCTCATGACTATAGACATGTGGGAAAAAAGCCTGTTTGTCTGCTTTTTTCCTAAAGACAAACCATGAGAAACCAGCATGATATATTCAGAAATACATAAATCCAGGTAGTATCACACCAAAATGAAAGGCATAGATGCACATCCAAGAAACTGGGAGAAGAGGGGAAGGTACAAGGAAGCAATAAAAAAAAAAAAAAAGGAAAAGAAATTTGAAAAGTTATTAAAAAAAATTAAAAACAGTTTTGTAAGGTTTGGGTTGGTTTTTTTTTTTGTGACACAGATCATCATAAAAATAGAACTACCCTATCAACTGGATCAAAGTCCCAATTAGCCCAGTATCTTTCCTCCAAAAATTTTCTCTCTTCTGTTAGAAATGATAAACATATTTCTTTTCTTCATATCACTATCGTAACCTTTACGAGATCTATTTTCTAAGTGTAAGGACTTCTAGGCTAAATAGAATGGGTAAACTGAAAGAGGGTCGATTTACATTAGAAATTAGGAAGAATTTCTTTACTATGAGGGTGGTGAGACACTGGAACTGGTTGTCCCAGGAAGCTGTGGATGCCCCATCCCTGGCAGTGTTCAAGACCAAGTTGGATGGGGCTTTGAGAAACCTGGTTAATGGAAGGTGTCCCTGCCCGTGGCAGAGAGGTTGGAACTAGATGAGCTTTAAGTTCCCTTCCAACACAAACACTTCTATGATTCTATGATTCTGTGATCTTTTATTGGTACTAGTAGTGCTAGTGAACTTCCTCCCCTCCCCCCCAAGCTCTCCAATTTATAATTAATTTTATTTCATATTTCATATGGAACACTAATAAAGGAAAAGTTGTTTGGCTTTTTGTTGTTTGTTGGTTTTGGGTTTTTTTACCAAAACTGATAGTTACTAAAGAAAGGTGATTTATTGACTAGCTCCAACTGTATCCTACCATTTGGGATCCTAGTCAGTTAAACACCTGGTGGGGCTGGAAATGGCCTGTTGGGCCAAGCACAGGCTGCTTAGCTGCATGTCAGCCCCATATGTGGCCAGGCATGTGAGCCTTAGCCACCACCCAGCAGAGCAGACACAACTACTGCTACCATGGTGATGGTAACAGTCATGCCTGGTCCCCAAACTGCAGAGTCTGGAGGAGGATGTTTAGGATAAGCATGTAAATATGTTGCATTTTGGTGAGAAACTGAGGGAAGGCTGGTTTGTTCTTCCCTCCTGGGTTCACAGGCTGTAGGTACCTGTGGTTTGAGGGGTCCCAGCAGCCATGTCCTTCTTCACTTAGGGACCATTAAGTTCACTAAATCACATAGGAAAGATTATCTTGAGCTGGTGAAGTTTTGCTGCACGCTGGAGATAAATGATGTGATTTTTTTCCCAGTGAGCTTCTGTATTCTGAGCTGCAGTTGCACATTACTGCATCTGGCAAATAGAAACCTTCTGCTTCACTTATGTCCTATAATCACAAACCTGATGGACTGACCCCTGACTGAGACTTTAGGTCTTTCCAGATGGAGCAAAATCAGCAACAAACTGCTTACTGAAAATACTTTTTAGGAGACATGTTTTCATTGACTGAAAAGCACCACAAGGTAGAATGAAACAACTTTGCATGTACAAACCTACTCAATCTATTTATTTCCACACACTTCTGGCTAATCAACTTTATTGAGACACCACAATCAGCAAAACAGCCACCAGTTGCACAGGTCAGAGAATTTAACTCGAAGTACAATCCCTGCTGAAGTCATTGCATTTCATCATATAACACATACTTGTTATATTCAGAGTGAAGTGAGTCTATAATACAACTCCTGCGATGTATATTGCTCAGAAGTAACATAACTTTTCAGTGGTTCAAAATATGGTCCAAATTCTGTTGGTTCCCCTATTTTCTATCAAGGTGGGTGTTTTTTTTCTCATTCATACTGGTTTAGTTTATCTTCTCTCTTTTTAATTTATTCTATAGCTACAGTGAAATCAAAAGCATAGAGAAATCCATTCAAAGAGTTAAATACAATCATTTTATCATTAGAAATGACAGAATGTAACTATGAGGCCAAACAGCCTAACTTAGGTTAAATGACAGGTCAAAGAAAGTTCATTCCTAATAATGCAAATCACAAATCAGTGTCTCAGGAACAGCATATATGAAATGGTGTCTGAAACATCAATAACAAGTTTTTCCCCTTATAATTATTATTAGCTTGGTAATAGTCATTAGTGACCTATCTCCTTCTGCTGATTTAGTAAAGTGCACCTAATAACAAGCAGGGGTCAAATGTACAAACCAAATGACACTGCATTCCCTAGGTACATACTGTAGTTTCTAATGATGTAATAAATGCCTTGCAGTGTTTTTGTCTCACCCACCAAAATTAAGCCTATTAGGGTAAAATATGCCAATTGAAAACATTATAAATCTTGCCTGGAATATAAAACAAATCTCTATAAAGAGTGCTAAAATGACAAACTACCTTGTATGTTAGAGAGGCTGAATCTCTAAAGTAGCTTTTCTTTCAGTTCATAGTTAAAAAAATCAAGCCTTCAGAAATGGTGTATATTTATTATTTAATTAAAGCAAAAGAGGGAAAGCAGTATTCTATTATGGTCTCTTTTTTTTGAGGAATTAATTATGATTTCAACAGAAAGGATCCATCTTCTTTCATGAGAAGGAGAAAGTATTGTCTCGTAATTTTAGACTTCATATGGATATTTAAGCACAAAAGAGACAAAAGAGACATTCTCTTAGACAAAGAGAGTTAGTTCACAGTTGAGAGGAAAAATAAGTGCTTATATTCATTTCTGTGTTAAGAATACCCATAAAATCAGTATCCATAAAAATTAGCTAGGGTCTTACTTATCTGTGCTGGAACCCACTCAAGCCATTGAGTTTAAAACTGCAGAATTATTAGTCTTTGATGTCTACAGCTTAGCAGCACAAAGCTGGTCTCCAAGCACTTACTCTCTATAAAGAAACACAAATGTTTGGCCTTTGGGCTGTAAATATTGTGTCACCATTGATTTTTAACATATAAAGTGTATTTTCCTGAATGTCAAGTATTCTCAAAGTACAGGGACTCCCATGAGCACGGAGTGTCAGGAATTAAAAACAGTTTAAAAGCAGGAGCTACAAGCAAGGGAAAAAGAAAGTAATAGCAAGAAACAAGAAAAAGAAATGAAAGAATAATTAATATGAACTTAGCTGAATATTACATTATCATTTATCTCCCAGATGAACATGTCACCTGGGGAGCATAATATCCTATTATCAGTAAAAAGAAGTCTGAACTGTGATACTATCAATAAACCTTTTCTTCTTATGTAAGATAGTGTTCTTGAAGGATTTGCATGTCTCATGCACTAGAGGAGATTTTTCCCAGCTAAATAATAAGATTAATTTCGGGATTAGTCACACTAGTGGCTCACAAACACTGAAAGTGTCAGTTGCTGAAGGGAATTATAGAATCGTATAATAGAATCACAGGATGGTTTGGGTTGGAAGAGATGTTAAAGATCACCTAGTCCCAACCCCCTGCAGGGACACCTCCCACTAGACCAGGTTGCTCAAAGCCCCATCCAACCGGGTCTTGAACACTGCCAGGGATGGGGCAGCCACAACTTCTCTGGGAAACCTGTGCCAGTGCTTCACCACCCTCACAATAAAGAACTTCCTTATATTTAGTCTAAGTTTCCCCCTTTTCAGTTCAAAGCCATTCCTCCTTGTCCTGTCACTAAAGGTCCTTATAAAAGTCCCTCACCAGATTTCTTATAGGCTCTCTTTAGGTACTGGCAGGCTGCTATAAGGTCTCTCTGGAGCCTTCTCTTCTCCAGGCTGAACAAGCCCAACTCTCACAGTCTGTTTTCATGAAGAGGTGCTCCAGCCCTCTGATCATCTTTGTGGCTCTTTTCTGGACTCACTCAAGCAAATCTAAGTCTCTCTTGTATTGGGGACCCCAGAGCTGAACACAGTACTTCAAGTGGGGTCTCAAGAGAGCTGAGGGAGAGAGAATGGAAATGTGGCTCTCATAATTTGCTATTACTGCGTTATAGCAGTTCAGTATTTGTTACTCTGTTGTATCAGGTGCTTTGGTGCTACTTGGCCAAACTGATCCCCTTTAGAAGGTGATTCAGAGCAGGACTTAGCTTAGCTGAGGCAGATAGGATTAGGAGCAAGTCATCCTATTCTCCTGGGACAGAGACAAGCTCTGCATCACCTCATGATGTCTGCTTCCTGCCATGGAGTACAGACGGATGGCTGGAGATTGACACAGTTTCCCCCCTCAATTACCTGGGATGAATCCAGGGTGGGATAGCACCTTGCTCACATGGCTAGGAAAGCTGAGAGGGATGCAGCCTGCTGGGTGCAATGTCTTTTACAGGGTAGCCTTGGGCAGCACAACTTTGCAATCTCCTTTACATAGGCTGGCAATAAACCACCAGTTATCCAAAGATGAGTAAAAGGAACACTCCTTCTGGGCAATTATTCAGATCAGACCCATCTTTATAGCTTATTTCTATAGCTATAGTTATTTCTATAAGCTATAGTTATTTCCATAGTGCAGACTGCCAAAGTTCCTGAGAGCCTAAGTATCTTAGGTCAGCCTGTCCTCTGACTCTTACACTTCTCCCATGAACTTGTGTGAATACTTCCCTAAGCAAGAGCTTTAAATAACAAATTCAGTCCAGACTGGAGAAGAGATATTGCCTTTCCTCTCTGAAAAATATATTCAAACAGATATACTGTAAAAGTTGTGGGGGCTAAAACCCTCTTAGCTTTTATCCTTCTGCTGCTATCAGAGTAATCATTTGAAGGATATTACACATCAGACTCAGAGATTCCTTTGAACTATTTTCTCATTTATTGTGTTTACTAGATGTTTCTTTCAGAACTTCAAAAAAAGTCTGGCATCCATCTCAATTTTATCTTCCTAAGAACAGTCAGGTTGCCATCAGACATTATCTAAGACATTTGTATAAATATTGACTACTTAATGCAAAACATTCTCTAAATACAGGCACATATGCCAGCTCCTCTTAAGAAGGTTGAAGAACTCTGAGTTCTGAAACATTTAAGAAACATTAGAGGTATCTTTTTTATAAAGGCTACCTCTTGAGAGACAGTGAGAATTTCCAACTCCCAGCGTTAAAGCACTCATCTTGTCTCAGCAGCAGGCATTGAGGGCCTGGAAAACCTGCCCTAGAGACCAAAGACACTCTATCTATTTAGTTTATCAAGGTGAAGCTTAAGAAGTTATTTGACATGTAAAAAAGTGCAAGCACAGGGAAAAGACTTCTCGTAGCAGGTTCTTTCTATCTATGTAAACAAAAGTGTACCAGTTTCCCAGAGCTAGAGGTAGGTATATTCAGGAATAGAAGCAGGATCTGATCTATTGTCTCTGCTCATTGCAGGGAGGTTAGGACTAGATGACTTTTGAAGGTCCCTTCCAACCCAAACTATCCCATAATTCTATGATTCTATCTTATCAACTAGAATCCAGGAATTACATGTATAGTATTTTGAGATATCTAGTAAACTGATCCTCCTAAAGGAAACTCATCCTGCCTGATAGATCCTGCTTCAAAAAAAAAAGAAAAATCCTATCCATCTAATTATAGCTAATTAAGGTGATTTTAAATCTAAATAAAGTGATTACTTTTTAGGAACTATTTGAAGACACCTTCAGATTTTCTGAGAAACATTAGTCTTTTGTGTGTGTGTGTGTCTATGTAAGAATTTAATTTAAGAAGGCTTCTTTATTAAACACCAAAACGTTTAAGGAAAAATTAGGTAGACAAGATCTCCCCCAAAACATTTATTTTTATCAGTTGGATGTTGGATTAATTCCTGGATAACAGCTACAGATAACAGTTTTGTTAGTCATTGGAAAAATGAACTGAGAACTGCATTCTTTGGCTAGAAGTGACTTTAAGACATTTAACCTCAGCTATAAAGTGTAATGGAAGAATCTCAAGGTGAAATTCCATGTCCATGGTGATTAGAAGATGACACAAGATGCATCTTCACTTGTATGTAAAAAATTTGGGAAGAAAAATGAAGCAAGTGCTGATCTACCTGCTAAGGTGTGTATCTTGTTAAGTCACACAGTATCAGCTCTTAAGTGCTGCCAATCTATTTCAGAGTAAAATTTAAGGTGTATTTGAAGCACCCAATAAGACCAATTTGCTTGAGATGCTTGTTCACATGACTGACTCCAAAACTGAAACTCAGTCCTCTCTGTATTAAAAGCTACATGTAGACACCAAGATCTCCAAATGGAACCTACATCCCCGCAGGATCAGACCTCCTGCAGCTGTGGGTGAGGAGCCTTTGTCTGGATTTTGCATGAGGGATGGTGGCTGCCTATATGTTCATCTGTATTTGTGGCTTGTGGCTTACGGCTTCTATCCCTGGAAGTGTTAAAAAAGCATGTAGATGAGGCCTCCAGTGATACGGTTTAGTGGTGGTCTTAGCAGTCTTGGGGTAATGGTTGGACTTAATCTCAAAGGTCTTTTCCAACCTAGCTGATTCTATGATTCTATGATCAGTACAGATGGTTTTAAAATAGGTACTGTGGATTAACCCAAGAGAAAATAAATCCTATCAATTTGTCCAAAAGGATTTATTGTGACTTTCAGTTGCACTCCCCCCAGCCCCCCCAAAAAAAGGAGAATTAAGTTTTTTAAATAAATGAAAACATTATGAGCAACATCCACATACTGCCTCTAAAATAGCCTGGGATCTAGTAAAGGACACAAAGGTTGCAGGTACAGTTACGCAATTCCAGAAATTTTTTTAACTTTATATCTTAGTAGTAAATATACCTTTCTGCCTCTCTCACACACTTTGAAAGATGATACCATTGTTTTATTGTACACTGGGAAATATAACGATACTTTATGTAGTGCAGGAATAGTTTTGAAAATCTAAAATACAGCTATTGATTGTCTCGAACTATTCAATCTTCAATTAGACATTGAACTTTAGAACTGGCAGAATATATAAGATTTTTCTATCCTTGAATACCAGTTCATCCTTGTCTATGAATAATGCATCTTGATACAGTACTGCAGTCAGATACTGGTATAATTAGATACATTTCTGAGGTCTGCCTATGGTTCATGCATCAAACACTGATCCTTCAGGCTGCCTTGTATAGGTCTATAGGCTTGGGACACTGAAGAAATGAACACAGCCATGCTAACAGTGCCCTCACTCCAGTTACAGATGTAAGATGACAGTGACTGCTCCAAGGCATACTAATTACAAAGTATTTAGCAGTCAGTCTCCAGAACACACCTGCCAGAAGCAGAGATGGGGGAAATGTGATATCCCTGTTTCTTATGTTACACAGACCCCAGCTGGAAGTTAAGTTCTTAAGAGGCCAATGACTGTACAAACCATATGTTATCACAGTTCAATCATGCCCATAGCTTTCGCCATTTTAATGTATATTTGGGCTTTCTAGATAATGTGACAACTTCAGACTAATCAGGTGAGTATCTCAGCCACTGGGAATATTAAAGTAATGCAGTGCTACAGAAACATTCACTGTGTTATGTTAGGTTTGCACTTGCGTTTCTGCATAAAGGCTTCATCTCCTAACCTGTTCTGTCTATAAACTTTGCCAGGAGGTGGCCCATTTAATCTAGACACAGATTTTGTTATTTCAGCTTATGCATACTGTGGATTTTAACATTTTGGGTCCAAATAGCTTCTAGAAAAAATAAACCAGCTCTGCCTGAGTGCCAATTTTGCTGCAGAGATCTACATGTAGCTAATAGAAACAATACATAAATTAATTAGAAAAAACAGGATAAATTACACCTGTCCAACATTTTTGTTGTTTTTAATAACTAAAGACAGAATAACACCTTTAAAAATTATACGTCTTAATTTTTTGTAAAGAAAATAGAGAAAAGGACCAGAAGGTAAAAAAGAAGAGCACACCTGCTTATGGATGCTCTGCAATGTGATTACGGAAAAAGGGAAATAAAACAGAAGTTTTGCAGCACAGCATTTCACTGCTGCTGATTAAATTCTCTGTCTAAAAGCTGTTTCAAGGAAGCCAAGCACTCTAAAACTGGGTAAAAAATGAAATTTTTTCTTCTACCATTGGTGAGGAAGAAATTGCCTTTATCAGAATCAGGGAAAAGTTTTGCCTTTCACATCATAGTATTCTCTTACATTTGCTGAACCCAGTGTTTTTCTACAACAGTATTTTCACCTGACTGCTTAGATCCCTGGCTAACACTGCCCAACATCGGTCCATGGCACAGTCAGGATTTGAACCCATAGACCCTGATTACACGTTGGAGGCTTAGACCTATGGCTCACAGGAGCTACGTTAATACAAACCCATACAATTACAGAGCTGAAGGAAAGAAACACAGAGCAGTCTACTAACCAAAGAGAAAGACTGAGAAGCAGATAAGCAGCAAACCACATCTGCGTGCTTTTGTGGGCTTAGGAAAACCTCTTTTTATATACGTTGGGTGCATGATTAGGACAGAAGAGCAGCAGGGAAAAAAACCCAATCCCTCATGCTTTGACTGCACGTTTTCTATTTCAGTCTTCAGACCTTTGGGAAGATGCCTTACCGTGTACATGGAAAACCTTCTGCTAGTAAATAAAAGATGAAAATTGCTTTCAGCTGAAAATTTGGGGAGAATATTTTTGATTAACAAAGTAACTGCAAAACATTTTATGCTTTTGTTCTCATTCTCTCCTCATCGTTGCAATCTCATCACTTTTTTCTTGCTTTTTCTTTTTGCCAATGACAAAAAGGAATAAAGAGAAAAATAAAATAAAAACACAAAATCTATTTATGACCAAGAACCTAAAGCTCTTGTATATAACTTCCATTTAACAAAAAAGTTTATGTTCATTTTTTTGTTTCAGCTAGAAAAATAAAAGTCATTTTGCACATCATTCCCTTATGAAACCCAGCTGTTTGCCTTACCATGAGAGAGATTTACAGCTCTTTCAGTCCACTTGTTCTGTTTATATGTCATATTTAACTCATTAAAAGGGAAAGAGAGAAGTGACCTAGCTTTACTATTCCTACTGTTCTCATCACCCTCATCTTGCTCAAACAAAACAACCTTGATCACCAAATGTAATTCAGAACTCAGTGAAATCTCTTGATGACTTGTATGCTGTTGTTTTTGAGAAAGGACTGAATAAATGTTTTGGGATTTCATCAATTGTTTGACTTTAACTTGTTGTCTAAAGTATATTTTTCAGTAATTTAAATATATGTATCCTTCTGTGTAGTTGGCATTGAACTTAGGACTTCTCTAACACAGTACCTCCCACTCTTCTGTCCTTTAGGTACAGATAACTGTAGCGAAAGAAGAGCTAAACCAGACAGGTGGAAAACAGAAAAGTTGAGAAAAGAATAGTCATGTATCAAAAAGTTACCACATTGTCCAAGGAAGAACTCAACAGAACCCACATTATCATTTCAGAAATTGCAATTCTACTACAAAATCTGTGTACTCATCCAAATGCCATCATTTAGACTAACATTTCCGTTTGCAGACCTCCACTGTGGATGTCTGCATTGCTGGAAAATGCCTTTGTTCTCATTAGCAAAAGTATCATCAGAGTACTGTGTGCTGTGTTGTCACACAAGACAAATATAGACCTAAGTACAGCTTGGGCGTACGGCTCCTCTCTGTGGGGTTTGCTTCCTATTGAGGGAAAGGCAAATTCTTCAACCTTTCCTTCTGAATGGTCGACATTTTGCATTTAACTGCGCCTGCCTAGGACTCAGCAAGCCACAGGTTTGCTGGAATACAGTATCAGGGGTAATTCCAGTGTATGACAGTTGGCAGAGTGGAGTTCAGCAATGGTCCTTAAAAGCAGGACTTGAGCTGCCTAAAGGACTGAGCAATTTCTCAACCAAATGGTCTACTAAAGATCTGGACTTCTTAAATTACTTTCTCCTTTTCCAAATAGTGCCCTTGCTTTGAAACTACTTTATAAATGGAGCAAGAAGAGCAACAAGAAGATGTATTAGGTTACCACTAGATATTCTCTCTTCTTATATGGATTTAAGTCTGTTATTCACAGTGCATTTAATTCAGGCCAAATTCTAATTAAATACTAGATTGTGCATTACATTTCACTGCTTTGTATGAAGAATCTCATTCGCTTACATGCTGCATCGAATAGACATATAAATGTGTACTTACTTACTGACAATATTTTATATAAATCTACAGTTATAAAAAAAAAACCCACCATTAATGAGGTTTTGTGATCGTGCTACACACAAAACACAACAGAACAGAGCAATATAAGCAATGTTAATGCCTTCTCTCACTACTTAAGGATCGGAAAGATAGGAAAGATGAGAGTTACATGTGTATTAACTACCTGCCTGTTGAGCCATCCGAGTGACTGCTAACAAGAAGCAATTGTTTCAGCATCTGAGCTCTTCTTGTGACACCACAAGGAAAAGGCCCTAAAATAGCCAGAGGCAGTCAGATCTACTCCATCACCTTTCACCTTAGCCGCTTCCCTAGATGTCTTTGGTTATGACAGCCAGTTACCCAAATCTTATTAGTCATCTTAATTAATAATAAAGCACAGGTAAATGCTGCTGAATTGCTAGAGCTCAAGTTGAGAATGCCTACAAAGGTGAACCATGAATTGAAAATGGTTTCAATTTTTGTTTGCAGTTACTAAAGCAAAACAATCCTTTCATACTTTAAACAATATTAGGGGCTCTTTTTTCCTAAACCTGATATTTGTTATGAATGTTTTTTGAGTATACACTGGTGTGTTTTATTGTTATAAAATAAAAGATCAGGCTGTGCTTCACATTTATTATTAATGCAAGATACACCAGTCTGTCTTAAAATTGTTGTATCAGGTGATATTTGCAGGTGCAATTGTTTTGTTTAGCAGATGCTATTTCAAAAAGGGGAGAAAGCTAATGCTTCCCTCACAGTCCACAGGTTGGTATCTCAATAGGGAGCTGGATGCATACCTGTATTTCATAATTTGTGATCATCTATAGACTCCGTTCCATAGCATCCTGCCTCCAGTGCCACAAAACCACATTCACATGCGTATTTCAGCTTCGTGGTTTTCTACGTGCAAACCACATCATACACATCCCTATTATGGGAACGTCTGAGGGGAATAATCTTTACTTGCAATCACAGGTCAGGAAACACACTGGAGTGTGCTTTTGAAGACTGGATATATGCACTGCTGGTGCTGGTATAGCACATCTGGAAGGAAAGGGAGTGTGGTGGAGCTGGGACACTATGCTTCCTACGGAACAAAGAAGTGCTGACCTCTTTACAAGATCTGTCTAGTGAAATGTAAGTGATAAAACAGGAGACAATCGCTGCTGAAAAAAACCCACACTGAAAAGGATATGCATTTCTGAATTGTGGCCCCAACTACAGGGATATTTGGGAATCAAAGCCAGTGAATTTGAATTGCCCCTGGATGTGTTATGAAACGTGTTTGGACACCTTGGGTTGCTTTGTTTGGTTTTTTTTCTTTCTTTCTTAGTTAACTGCTTTTGGTTTGAGGGGTTTATTTCTGCAGAATCGTGCGCTGCTTACACTTGTCACAAGCATTTGAGATAGAACCTCTTTAAGTAAAGCAGGAATGGGCTTGCTGGGAAGATCATCTGAAAGGGCTATAAACCTCACACTTAGTACCTAGGAATACTTACTCCTCCTATGTACGAATAGACAAAAATAAGCACTTCCAGAGGATCATTCACCCGTTACGCTGCATGTCTCTCTGCACTTACCATACAGGTGATTACAGGTAATCCAAGTGCTTCACTGGAAAGTTCACAGGTAGTTGGGCTGAGTCTGAATCAAACAACAGCTCTACTGCCATTTGAAATATGTACTAGTAGAGCTCTGTAAGAAATAGAACAACTGAAGAAATCAATAGTTACTGGGTGATGTACAGAGAAATAGAAGATATTTCTTTTTATTGCCTGGTTATTCATAGGAGCTATAGCTGCCTTGTGTATCTAATTCTTTAAAGAATATTTTTATTTTTAATGGTAAATACCTGCTAACGTGTTTTGGCAGATGTGTCTTGCTTTTTGGATCTAAAAGTAAATATTCAAGTCTCATATGACAAAATCTTTATGCTTGTATTTCATTATGGTTATATCTCAACACATCTTGACACAGTTAAATTTTCTCTATATTTCAAAATACTAACATTTAACCCTTATGTTAGAAAAGTTAAATGAAAGAAATCATACACAAGGAGTTGCTGCTTATCTCTTAGATTGATCACCAAACAAAAACCCAAACAAAACAGAAATGACTGAACTTGCGTCCTATGTTTAATGGATGTAGAGGCTAATGCAAAAGCTGCTATAAATACTCATTCATGAAATCCTTCTCTAAGGTCAGAGGCAATGCAGTCTGTCATGTCTTGAAAGAGAAGTTAAGTATTCCTCCCGATGGTTCAGACATTGAACTGATGACAGGGATTCATAAGAACAGAATATAAAACTCATTTAAATCAGTGGGTACTTTGCCTGTATCTGAGCAGCAGGATTGAGAGAACAAAAAAAAAAAAAAAATGCAATAAGAAAGAGAGAATTGTTCAAGGAAAGCCAATGTTAGAAAATACTGACACTCTGCTATTAGCTGCTAATTTGAAAAGGGGCTTTTAAACTGAAATATCGCTGTGTGGAAGAGTTTTCTAATAGCCATGTTCAAACTCCAATGGGTAGGCAGCTAATTTTCCATGTAATATTATCTGAGATGTGGAGGATCCTGACATGACACAGAAGCACAAAACACAGCACATGACTGCAGTATTAGTTTCAGTAAGTTCAGTCCCATCTACAGACAACACATTAAGTAATGAGTTCTAGCAGTCCTGTCAAACTGCTTGTGCCATTTCCCTGCCTAAATGTTTTATATATTAAAGTATCACTATGACCCAAACAGTGAAATTATAACTAGATAGTATGGGTTTCTGTTTAGTGCCTAACACTTCATTGGCTGGAGCTTGTAGCATAAAAAAAGGGAGGACTAGGCAGAGTTAATTATAAAATATATTTTTATCTTGTGTTCCTTGATTTTTGTCACCAAACCAAGTATGTAGCAGAGCCATGTGACTTCCTGGATATGCCTAACAGCCTCTATAGATTTCCTAGCAATATTCCACATGAAAAATCCAAGAAACACATTTTCTAGTTACAATACCTAGAGATAAACTAACACTCTCTACTTAAAGTCAGAGAGGAAAATGTATTTTGTTAAAATTTGTGCTATCAATATCATTAAGAGGTGCTTATAAATAACAATGGGGATCTGAAAAGACTGCCTCCTATCTCAGGATGTTTTTAAGGCAGTAGATTCTAAATGTTAAGGAAAGAAATGCAAGTAGAGAAAAAGAACTTTATAAATGACAAATTATGTTAATTTAATGATAAAAGTTTCAAAAAGAAGCCAGAACAAACAGGATGAAGATTTTATTTTTATATGTGCTCCAAGCTTGTTTTTAATACTAAAGAACATATGGGGCACAGTGTGCAACTGTATAGACAACTTCGTCACATACTACTGTAATCCTTTTAAATGGAAGAACACAAATAACACAACAATGTTTGTTTACCTTTGTTCTCTGCTTTCAAATCATCTGAAATATTCCTAAGGAATCAATCTAGCTGCTTGGGCCAGTTTGAGCGAAAAATAATTTAAGACTTCTGAAAATGTTAATAAAGCTGCTAAAATTTATTTTGTTAATTGCTGGAATAATCAATAACTAATTTTCATTCTAAACTAGGTCATTCATGTGTCTTAAATAACCCAATGGAAGATCATTTACATCTCAATAACAACCCTTAGCAATGTCATGTCATCAAAATCCAAACTAAATCTCAATAATGTAGGTTAGTGACCAGTAAAGAACTTATTACCTGGGTCAAGTCCTTCGGGGCAGTTGTGGGCCAACTGGTGAAAGCCTTGTTTGTGTGTGGCTTTTGCTCCAAAATATGAGCATAGCATCCCATAGGAATGATCCCATTATTTGGTGCTATGTCATTTTCTAAATGGTTATACATTACACCTATTTCAGAAGCCTGTAGGAGATTGATAATATGAAGGTCAACCAAGCATAACAAAGCAACAATCAAAAAAAAAAAAGCCAAAACAGACATCAGAGTAATATGTAGTATAGAGCTTTAAAAATAAACAAATAAATATGGTTTGAAAGCTTACTTGTAGTTTCACCTTGCTTTCATTAAAATGTTTCTGTGTATGATGGTAATTAGCAGAAATGGGAAGCAGAAGTATATTAGCCTTACGTACTAGCTAGGAATAGAGAAGGGCATAACTATTTTAAGATGTATTTTTAACAATGCTTTTGTGATACCAACACACTTGCTGATGATATTGAAATTTTTATGTTAATTAAACAACCCCTAACCACTCAGTACATCTCAGATATATACACTTTTTAATTACCTCCATTATTGAAATAGCTAGTTTGATTTATCCTTGCCACAGTAACATTCTAGCTTCTGTTATTTTTGTCTTTAGAAAAACATAGGTCCCACTGAGGGAATATAAAACTATTACTGTAAATTAAATATTAAAGCTAACTTATTTTTGCATAAGAACGCTGTCAAATAATGGTGATAACTGCTCCTAAGAAATGAACTTTTTTTTGCCTTTTTTGGAACACAAATTAAAATCTAATTTTCAGTTCTTTTGTAAATTTCATATAGCTAGCATGTATAGTTTTACTGATGGCAGTAGCTTAACAGGGAGCTATTATAGTCTTAGCTTAGAGATTAAGAAATACAACATTTGTTGAAGAGCTAGGCCTTTTAGTCTAGAATGGATTATCACTTGATCCTTCCTTAAGCATTTTTATACAGGAGTGCATTATCCTTGGAGCCACCCTGGGCTCCATGCCTCATTAACCTGGGTGTTAGATAAATCAAAGGCAGCCTCAGAGACAAAGATAAGCAAACTGCAGGCCAGCAAGACGATGATGTATGGATCCAGGAGGCTAATAGGAAAGTATTGACAGGAAAATGGTGTGCTTATCCTGCAATCACTGCATATTGCAATGAGAGCTCCCAAAAGCAGATGGGATACACTTCAGGGAATGCAGGAGTAGGAGATTGTTAGGCAGAAATGGATCCTCACATCTTAAATTCTAACAAGAACTTTCTTTGCGACTGCACTTCAAGTGCAGCAGAGAGGTTAGTACCTAGGCAATGGCAAACTCTAAAAAGTGAATTCATGGTAGGGGTAAACATTATTATTATTTTAAGATTGTAATATAACCACCAAAGATGAGTTTTGCATATGTCAACCATTAAAATAAACACACTTTGCAGAGACAATACACAGAACAACAATTTTGTCTGCTCAGAAAAAGCGTTTAGCACTAAGAATACCCTATAAAGCCTTCTGCAGAAAATAGTGTCAGCTGTTACTACCTTTCCAATAAGGAAGGCTGTGTCATCAACAAGTCTTGCAAAATGGGGTACATTTTGTGATTTCCCCTTGTCCTTGTTTTCTCTTCAGTTCCAAGTGTAGCATTTTCCAGAGGATGTAAGTCTTAGCCACAAATCACCTCTTAGGTTCAGTAGGTGATCCACTTCCACTATTTGGAAACAATGAAAAGTGCTCCAAGTATCGCAAGACCTGCTGATGGTTTTCTGGGGCCTCTTTTCCAAAACTCAGTTTACTAGATTGATTTTAGAAGGATTTATTTATTTGTTTGTTTGAAGCACAGATTAATAAAATAGCTAAATTAAGGGAAAGATTCTCATAAAATTTTGAATCCATCTCAGTGTGATTGTACAGCTCCAAGAAGGTAGAGCTGGGTTTGACATGATTCATTCTCCCCTTTACTTCTATTGACCATGGTGTTTTGTAAGACCTTTCTTTTAAATAACTACTCTTTCAAAATAGTAACTGTCCTCCTAAGTCATTACCCCATCTTAAAATCATAATTTACTGTGTTGTCTTTTTCCTTCTGTATTTTGAATATCAGCCTACTAGTTTTAAATTAATATTCCCATTGACTCCACTGGGAGCAAGATCAAACCCCAAGACTACACATTGAACACAGTTGGTCTTATTTTTCCCAGTATTGTGACTTACTGGAGAAAAAAGCCAGGATTAAGAGCACTCAGAAGTATTCTGAGAACAGTAAACAGCCTAAAATTTGAGTTAACGTACATCTGATAAACAAAATCTAAGACCATTGTACGTACCCTCATCTGGTGAGCCAGACTTCTCAATGCCCAACAACAGCTAGTGTTCAAAAAACATGAATGTGCTATGAAGGAAGGTGCTGTTTGCAGAGATCTTGTCTGCCTCGGTGCAGAAGTGGGAAGGGATATACACATGAAATGGATAAGTTGAGGGTAAGAAGGGATTCTTGATATCACAGTTGGTACTGATGAGCAGCACACCAGAAGGAGGGTTCTATCTCCACTTCTACCATGGAGATGCTGACCATATCTCAGAACATATTCCCTCTGCGATTCTTGCTTTTTCAGTAGGCATCTTGAACAGAAGCATGGTCACTGTAGGTGAACAGGTGGGGAGATGAGCATCTCTGAGATTACCAATTCCTTGTTTCAGGTTGCTCGCCTCAACATGTATGGGGCTTCATGCACTGAGGCGCTTAACAAATGGAAATTTAGCAGGTGAGTGGGCCTATTAATTCAGTATGATCTATATATAATACCATCATCATGTGTGAATTCAGGTTTGCACTTCGCACTCCTAGGTGGAACCTCAGGGTTATGGAACCTCATATATTTCTCCGTTGGTATGCTGCAATAGTTTCCCTTCCTCTATATTCATCCTTTGTTTTTCTGCCTTCCCATATCCTATATCCAGGACCTCTTCTAAAATCCTACCTGGCTCCATAGACTAGTACCTCCTCCTCAGTCATAACCTAAGATAAACTATTCCTTCCTCTTTTCATGCAATCACTAAGGAAGAGGATTGGAACAAATGTGAGCAAGCTTCTCCATGTTTGCTTAGATGGCACCATGGACAGAGAGATAAAGTAGAAAAGCTTTATTAATGGGCTCAGAGTGCTCTGTAGAAACAAAGCTTGTCTGTGTGCCTGTGTGCCTATAAGACCTAGAGCCCCTATAGACCTACAGAGAGCCCTTAGCACTGACCTCAAACATCTGTCTCATTGTTCAGCAATTCTGTCATGTCCAACATATCTCTACTAAGCAAGTATAAAGAAAGAAACCCACGGGCTTATAATTTGTCTGACTGAGGGGAGGTTTGAATAGGGATGGTGAAAAAGCCTTATCCATGTTTTCAGCAACATCTGTCTTTTCTGAGATGCTAGACCTTTTAAGTAAAAGGTTGTACAAATATAATTTCTAGTGAAATATTATATATTTATCATCTAACTTAGTCCTGAAAATGCTGAACAGTCTTTGCTGATTATTTTTTTTCTAAAACTATTTTGTTTCAGGCAAAAACATAGCATATAAAATTACAGGCAAATAGTCAAAGAGCAACAGAGTTAAAATCAGCTAAGAAAAGACTCTTACAAAAGAAAATAGCACAGAACTTAACCTGTGTGTTCATGAGAGCTCCACCTTGAACTATTGTAAGTACTCTGCTTTGAAAGAACTATAGAGCTTTTAAAAATACTTTCTTTTTACTTGGCTATTCTGAAATAATAGTTAAAGGAAATATATATGAGCGCAGAGTAGCTCTGAGCCACAACATTAAAAAAATAAATTATTTTGCAATTCTTAAACTCTAAGGAGTACCATTCAAGTACTACGTAATTTTTACTTTTTCAGGTTCATCTTCCATCTGCTCTCTCATTCCCACTTCTCTCCCACAGAATGCATAACTGATAGATTGGTGATGCGCACCAAACCCTGACAGTTTTGGGATTTCCTCCTCCATTCCAAAAATCCCTTTGAAATTTTCATCCAGAGGAATACCAGATGTGGTTTCTGCTACATAATGCAGCTGCATTTTCTGTGTGACAAAGTGTTGTATAGTGCCTTCTATTAAGTTCGGACATTGCCAAATTGGACAAATCAAATTTTACAGAAATAGAGTATTGCAGATACAGTTACAAATATAGACACAGTAATAATTATGACTAGATATTAAAGGAGCTCAGGACACCACAGCTCCTATTGCTTTTCTCAGAACCACTGGCTTCTAATCAGTTTTGGAAACCCGACCAATATCTATTAAGCTGATTAAGAAGTTATGTTGTTTAGAAAATCAGGCTTCGATGTGGATTGTAGTTATACATTTTTGAAAATACATTTCTTGAGCTTTGTGTTACAAATCATTATTATCCTAAGAATTAACATGATAACAAAATGTAATTTCCTAAAATACAGTTAATGATACTGTTACATTAGGCAGTGCAATACTACAAATGCCCTCCTCTGGAGGGACACAGGGACCATTTGTCTGTTAGATACATTTAGAAACTGAGCTGACCTTCAAATTTACCCAAGATGTTAAACACACTTTATCATGTAAGCTCTAGAAAACCTCCAGTCAAGCCTTTACACTAGTGATAGCAATGCAAATCACACCACTTTCAAAGGAACATACTTAATAAATTAAAATAGTCTTATTTACCTACTTACTTCTCAGTCAGCACGAGTCAATTCCCTGACAGATTCACTAAAATACCACTTACTTTTTTGTTGTCATCACTGACAGCAAAAAGCTGACAAGTGTATTTTGCTGCTCACCTGGTAACTAGACAATTTTACAAGGCTTGATTATACATACATTACGTATATGAATGCATGGATGTATATGTGTTTCGAACAGTAAGTCCCAGTGTGAACAGGGCGTTCTGAACATCTGAATAATAAACCAAAATAAAATAACCTAAGCACATCCAGAATGCTGTGCCTTTTCCAGCCACCTCCCTGCTTTTGATTTGTTTGTGCCGCTTTATCTGGTCTCCTATGTTATCCCAATGAACAGCTTGATTAATGCCCACTCTAAGCAGTACAAGGAGCGGTCACAGGTAGGTAGTTGTTCAGAAGAGGTGCAGGTACTCAGCTTGCTGCCCAGTTTTCATGGCGCCTTTAACATCTCTCTTGGGGTCTGCCTGTTATCTGCCTGTCCCTGCAGCCGGCAGCTGTGCTTCCCGATGGCCTGATGGACTGGCTCATGTACCTGGGGACATAGGCAGGGTGCATCCATTACTCATTTGTGACAATAACCAATCGAGGAAGATGTAGAACTCAATTCCGGCAGAAAGACCTATAATGTTGGAGTCAGGAGGTTATCGCTGTGGGACCTGCACCTTGCTCCTTACCCCTCTTATCAAGAGCTTTACAGCCTCTGCTGGAGCAGCATCTTGTAAAGCTGAGGGCTGCAGATCTGGGGCCCAGATTAGCATGCATCTTACTAAATGCTACAACATTTAATTAAAAAGTAGATGTTTGTTAGTCAAATTGTTACTGGCTGAGAAGATGCTTTTGGTAAACAGGAGGCAAAAGCTAAAGACATGATATAAGGAAATTGTTTGCCACAGAAGGAGGTGGCAAACAATTTCCTTATATCATGTCTTTGTAGAAAACAATGTGCTCCTCTCTTTTCTCATTTCACAGTGAAACCTTATACAAGGGACAAATTGCCAGCACAATCCCACATCTAAGCTGTATGCCTGTTACTATAGGTGAGAATCTATGATTCAGGACAGCATAGAGGCTTTAGCATTTGAAAAATGACAAGGAAAATAGCTTTTGGTAAAGCACAGATATTGATTCATAGCTGTATAGTCATATTTAAATGTTCTGGTAAAGATTCTGAGAAGTTAGGTAGAAAAACTCAGGAAAGATCATTAGGATATGTAGAATGTAAGAAATAGAAAACTCACTTGATGATTTAGAGCCTTTTCTCTAAATATCTTGATCCTATGAACATTCAGGTAGACTTTTTAAGTGCCTTGTTTAAAACAACTCAAACTTATAAAAGACCTGATAGAAATAGTACTCATTTATCATTAATGCCTTAAATTATATTTAGGAAGCTCATTTAATCAGTCATACAGACCAGAGATTCTGGCAGCGTGTTAGCAAACTGTGCCTGAACTGAAAATGGGAAGAAATAGATTTAAAAATGGTATTATCAAAGACAGAAAGTGCCATCTTAGCTGTGTAAAACTATTAATTACAAAAATGCTGGTAAATGATGTCACTATTCACATCACCAAAATACAGTATAAGAATTTAATTTTTTTCCTACAGAAGCATATAATCCTATTCACTTAGGGATAAATCATTAAATTGAATAAAAGCAGCATTCAAAAATAATCTGTAATAGTCTGTATTCTTTTGTACACCTTCTTAGAAAACTTATAGCTCATTTTTAAACTGGGATAACTCAGAAGGTTCAATCGCAGAAATTCAGGCATAAAACTGGCAATCTATTTTATGCCTCTATCTCCATTTATATCTACTTCCTTTAGGAGAGTATTCCATGATATATGAATAGCATTTTAGCATATAATACTTAATAATATTACTTAAGTATTCCTTGTTCTGCATTTTTCCCAGGTTTATTAACATATTTTAACCTTTTTTCAGCATTTCCAATGTGGACTTTAGTAAATATTAATAATTCAACAGCAGCAAAAGCTCTGTAAATGTAGCATAAGAATGGCGAGAGCAGTAAAGAGCCTTCCACTTTGCAATCTTAGAATAAAATCAGCCAAAGCAAAATTATACTGCCTCAAAAAAACAAAATCAGGAGAAGCAAGGCTTTGAGAAAGATTTAGGGAAGGGGGGAATAAAAACATCCCTGAGATGGTGAAAGCCAAAGAGGAAGAGACAAATAAATTAAAGACTGGAAATTAGCAGACCCAAACAAGAGCTCTGGGTACTGAAAACCAGTATTTGTATGAACAGAGAGAAGCTTGAAAAAGAAAGAAAGATGAGAAAAGGAGGTGGTTCCACAGCTATTGAGTGAACATTGCTACAGCTGGACTATTTTGAGCAGCCTTGAAGAGCCAAGGCACCATGACACTAAAACAGAAGAGAGACAAGACCTGCTAGCTGGCCAACAACCAGAGCATTGTCTTCCTCTCTGAAAGCTCCATGCCAACCACTCTAACATACTGATGGTTTGAGGAACCAGGAGAGTTCTTCTGCAGGTTGCACTTAACTTAAAGAAGGAACATGGAGGAAGGAAATCAATCATTCCTGTTTTCAGCTGAGAAATCAAACTCTATTAGAGCATCAGGGATGAGCATAGCTAAAACAGCTACAGCTTGGCTGAGGATCTGAGGACTTAAGTGGGCAACCTGTCTTGTGGAAGAAGATTAAGGACACTTCCACCTTAATCTCTCTTGTGAAACATTTAGACCTTCAAAATTTTGGGAAATTCTAAGTTACTGGAAAAACAACAGAGCCTATGGGCCTACCTGGGAAACAATGGATCCTATATACCATAAAACTGTCTGGGTCATTGTCTCAAGCACAGGTACTGTACAAATGTTGTGCTCCATGGCATGGTTATTGTGTGCGCCCACCACTGCAATGCCTGGACATAATTCAGGGAACAGCACCGGCCAAAGACTTCTCTCTTTACCTTGTGTCAGTCAGGCGTGTGGGGGAAACTAATTATGCCATGCCACTTGGTCAGAAGATCAGAGAATAGTCCCTGGGCCACTGAGCTTACTAATGTGGATGCAGACTCTGAGCGCCTCATCTCTAAAGCTGCTGTAATCTAAAAGACAACATGCACACACAGTATAGAGCAAAGATCACAGAACCATAGAATTGTTTAGGTTGCAAAAGACCTTTAAAATCACCAAATCCAACTGTTAGCCTAATACTGCAAAACCTACCACCACTACACCATGTACCTAAGAGTCACATCTACACATCTTTTAAATACTTCCAGGGATGGGGAGTCAACCACTTCCTTGGGAAGCCTCTTCCAATGCTTGATAAACTTTTCATTAGAGAAATATTTCCTAATATCAAATCTAAACCTCCCCTGGCACAACTTGAGGGTGTTTCCTATCATTCTATCAATTGTTACCCTGGAGGAGAGACTGATACCCAACTTGCTAAAATGTCCTTTCAGGTAGCCCTAGAGAGCAATAAGATCTCACCTGTGCCTTTTGTCCAACCTAAACAGCCCCAGTTCCCTCAGCCGCTTCTCATCAGACTTGAACTCTTGACACTTCACCAACTTCGTTGCCCTTCTTTGGTCATTGTCCAGCATCTCAACGTCTTTCTTATAGCGAGGGGGCCAAAAGTGAATTATATGACACTCTGCGCATTTATATCTATATGTACATGTATATGTAGTTGTGAACATGACATGTACAGTAAAAGTATTTCTAAACTTTTTAGGCAGGATTAATCTGCCGTCTGTTTAGATGTCTGCAAGTTGAACATTTAAGTCTGAGCCAGCGATGTATGGTACTTTAGAGTCATCAGGGAAAGATTAATCCACTTCTTAAACAGATCAGTTTTGCCACTAAGGATGAATTTAATACTTATCTGAAGGTGTTGTTTCTCCTTATTTGCAATCTATAAATCCCAGAGTGATGAGATCAGCCTTAGATATTACCAAGTTGAGACAGCTTAAGTTAAGCTATAGTGAATTCTACCTCTGCAACTATTTGGCTGTTCAGGCACTGCAGCTGTAACCGTGCATATTGAAAAGCCTAACAGAACCCTGGTCTTCTTGTCTCACATACTGACATCCTACTTTGTTCTCCCTAACAGTGAAATTTGGTTCAACAGGCACAAACCAAATTCCCTTTTCCCAACTCACCCTGCTTTAAAAGCAGCAAATCCAAGAGATGTTTGTGAGTGTCAGAAACAACATTGAAAGGGGAGACAGCAGGGTGAAAGAATATCCACCACTTTGGGCATAGGACTACCAGCTGACTGGCATTCCCAGGGGCATCTGGGAGCAATACTCAAAATGTAGTTGGAAGTTTATCTTAAAGAACAGCATTCATATCTTTGGTGTTACCTGGACGGGAACATCTCAAAATATGATGTAGCTTAATTAACTTCAACTAGGATAACACCACACTTTTCTGAATTAGTTTTCAACCCTCTAAACAAGGGTGAATGTGTAATAATGTCTTTAATGTAGTTTTTAGGTCAGCTGTGGATTTCATTAGGTAAGCATATAAACCTCAATTTAGAGATGAGGCAAACAAGTTCAGACCCATGTGGTTAGATCCAGTCAGCTCACCCTGTTTTTTAATTGAATGCATCATAAACATTTTAAATAATTATACAATAAATTCACATTGCCTTGTTTTCCACCCTATCTACCATAACCTGTTTAGAATCAGTCATGACCCATGACCAGAATATTCATGAATGTAAAAAGATCTACCCAGTTCAGCAGCCCAGCTCTAATCAGCAACATTACCCCAGTGAAAAGGATGCCTGCAATGAGACTGCTTATTGTTGGTTCTAGCATTAAGCTTGTGACTATCCCTTTTCATCAACTGTAAATGAAATCATGATCATAAATGCTCTTTGTAGCTCTGAAATAAAATGGCTCACTTGTCATGACTGTAAGTGATGAACCTTCAAAGGTACAACTGGATAGTGCCTTGTACATGCATCATAAGTACACTGCTTTGAAATAACAGGAGCCTACTTAACTACAGACCAATGATAACATGCTTAAACATATCAGCTGTAGCAATACCTGACCTTTCCATGATGTTCTACCATTTGAGGTCTTTTTCTTTTCCAGATTTTGAGGCTACTCATATTCTCTAATATTTTTCCCTTCATTTGGAAGATGAGGAGAATTGAACTGCTTCACCGCTGAATAACATCTTCAAAACTTCAAATGAAAGAAGCAAGATATGTGCTTAATGTTAATCTTGCAAGGAACTCACTAAAAGCTGCAAGCCTAATATTTTGTGGCATAGTGTGCCTTTGGAAACAACGCATTTCCACCAAAAAAAGAATTATTACCTATCTATCAATACCATATAGGATATATCTGCTGGAAACCTGCTGGCAGAAAAAGGACCTGGATATCCTCATGGACAGCAGGTTGAACATGAGCCAGCAATATGCCCTTGCTGCAAAGAAGGTAAATGATATCCTTGGCTGAATTAGAAAAAGTATTACCAGCAGATACTGCCCCTTTATTCAGCACTGGTGGGACCGTACCTGGGGTGTTGCGTCCAGTTCTGGGCTCCTCAGTAGAGGAGAGGCATACTGGAGAGAATTCAGTAGGGGGCCAACAGGCATGATGAAGAGACTGGAATATCTCACATATGAGAGCAGGCTGGGACTGTTCAGCCCAGAGCAGGGAAGGCTCATGGGATACATAAACACCTGAAGGGAAGGTGCAAAGAGGACAGAGCCAGGCTCTTTTCAGTGGTGTCCAGTGACAGAAGCAGAGACAATGGGCACAAACTGAAACACAGGAGGTTCCCTCTGAACATCAGGGAACACCTTTTTTTACTGTGAGGATGACTGACCACTGGCACAGGCTTTCCAGGCAGGTTGTGGAGTCTCCATCATGGGAGATACTCAAAAGCTGTCTGGACAGGGTCCTGGGCACCCAGCTTGAGCAGCAGGTGTTGGACCAGATGAACTCCAGAGGTCCCTTCAAACCTCAGCAATTATTTGATTCTGTGAATCTGGGATTTTTTTATTAAAAAGCAAAAATTTGCAAACAAGGAGAAATCGTTGAACTTAATTCAGTAGAAACTGATAAAAACATACAAAAGTTTTCAAATATCCATCACCTTTAAATGGGTTATACCAACAAAATATCCAGTAGTACAGAAAATAAAATTCACCTTAGCTTCCTCAATAGGAAGGGTTACGCTTAAAACAAGAAGTCATAGTTTGAACGGATGGTGGAAGTTTGCGTAGACTTAGACTCTGTTACCACCAAAGAAAAAGTGAAGGCAAAGTCAAAAGAATATATAAATAAGAAGAGCTATTTATTATGTCTCAGACAGCTGAAGAAATGGTCAGAAATCTTAGCACTTTTTCTGTCTCCTCTTCCGTGGTAGATGACACTGTCTAGGTGGATTGACATCATATCTCAGATAAAAATATACCTGATTGAAACTCTGAACTTTAAATTTAAAAGTTTAAACTTATCTTAAGTTGAACTAAACTTAAACTTAGCAGTTTAAAAATAAAGTTTCAAATCAGAAGATTGAGATTTGATTTTCCCAGGAATTTCCACTATGAGAGGGGTGGAAAACTGTACAAGTTTTGTCAGCTTATGTTTTGCAAAGCATAATAAAATCATCATTTTATATAATTTATTATTTAAAAACAAGTGCAAAAGCAAAGGAAAATATAAAGATGTCATATAAAATAACAATAAAATATAAAATGCAACATCTTTTAAAACAAATATTAATTTTGAAAATTAACAAAAAATAAAGACTATATTTCAGAAAAAAACCTAGATTTTGCTTACTTTTTTTTTAAGTTAAATAATTCCTACTATTTTTCAAAACATTATTGGAATCAATACACTTTTACTGTTTCATGACTCCTGAACTTTTTCAGCAAGCTTATTCTCTCCTACAGTTCTTTGATGGGAGTCATACTGTTGATGTTTTGGGTATTGCCTGAGTTTTATTACATAATTAAGCCAATGTCCAAGACTTTTCTCATGCAGAATTTCTACTGAAGCTAGCAGGAGCTCTATTAAAATTGAGGCAAGAAGCCTGATCCAACATACTGAAGTTTTAATGATACACCAGACTTTGCAAAAGGGTCCTAACAAAACCTAACTAAAACCCCACAAATTGTTAGTTGGTTTGTTGCTGTTAAGTGTCATCATAATACTTCAGAGGTGGAGAAGCTGTTCAGTTTGAAAGGAAGCACTTTTTAGAAAGAATAAAGCTGAGGGAACTTAGCAAAATGCCAGTAAGCTAAATGACTACTATATTTGTAAAATAAATCTCTGCAAATCTCCAGTCTTCCCTTTGTAGATGAGTACACAGCATGCACTTTTGCCACATTTAACCCTGTTCATACTCAGCTCAAAGTGATCTGCCCTAGCAAAATGTGAATCTGTATGGAGGAAAAAAATATATATAATTAAATGCTTTTTTTCCTATATTTTCTTCGTAACGTGTTTGCCTGCCAGTGTTTTTCCCTCCCTTTCTTTCCATCATATCACTTGTAACAAAGATGAAGCAGCCTTGGTTTCCAGTGAAATGGAAGGATAGCAGCAGGTCCACAGGAAGATTTCAGGATGCTTGCCATAAACCATCTACTACATACAGCAAACCAGGACTTTTTCCAGGATTATTCAGAGCCAATGCAAGCCTGCAACAACATTTGTCTTGAACACCCTATGGTGATTTTAATGGAGGAACAGCCATTCACAAGTACATGGAAATCCCTCTCTTTTTCATTTTTTTTTTTCATTTAAAAAAAAAAACCAACAAAACATTTTCTCAGTTATATTTTGGGATCTTAACTTGTGAAAAAATTCTGGATTATTCACTTTAAAAGTGCCTCCATCACTGTCTGTTTTACGGAAAATTTTGACAAGATTTAAGCCTACAAACCATTTCTAATTAAACCACACTCTGTATATCTTGTATGATTTCAGTTTCAAAAGCACAATCTCAACATTCATGTAGAGTTTGTCCAAAATTTCAGAGACATCTCACATGTAATGAAATATAACCCTCATGTTTTAACTGGTTTGATTTGTGGATTTGGGAACTCACATATTTTACTTTGTATAAAAACATTTTTTAATTGTAAAAACCCCCATAAATTAATGTGAAAAAATATTAAATATAATTTATTTTTACCATTAAATAAGTTAACAGTAAAGCATAATATACTTTCAAAAAAAAACTTGCATTTGTGTAAACAAATCTCTAGACTCTTGAAGACTAAATACTTCTTTCTGAGTCTTGGTGACACTTGGGGAAAAGACAGGAAATGCTGCTAAATATTGTGCTAAAAGTTCTTCCCACATAAACGTAAAATCCAACATGCAAAAATCCAGCATTTTTCCCTCTGCTAAATATTTATTCTAAAAAAAATCTGTGGGGTAGATTTGGTCATTCTTTCTTTTACAGACCTGAATATGTAAATTATTTAATTAATATTTAAAAACACAATCACAAAAACCCCAGATTTTTCTCTATTGAAGAGCAAACCATTTGTTTTCATACAGTAACATTGCGTTACTGACAATCTATTGACAATCTTATTTAGCACATATGATCCTTGATCCTACACAAAATTACAGCTAGATTAACATTTAAGCAGAGAAAATCATTCATTGAGATCAAAAGTACAACACAGGCTGAAATTCTCACCACTCTGTAGCTTAATAAAACCTCTGGGTATGGGATTTGTTTCTCCCAAATGTGTGTATTCCTTATGCTTTTTATCTAAGACAATGCATGCGCCTGAATGTGCAGGCAATCTCAAAAAACACCAAGAATCAGCATGCTCCAGCCATTTTGGCAGGCTGTTGTGGGCCAATGAACTACCCTTTCCTCCCCCTTACTCAGCTGTGTATGTAGCATGAGCCAAGCAGAAGCAGAGAGAAAAGACCAGGGCCTATCCATGACTTTACTTGTTGGGCTGCAAAAGATGCAACCAACTTCCTGGATAGTCTCCTACTACAAATTTTTTATCATCTTGAGATGTGCAGAATGGACACCCCAAGCTATTTTAGTGGAGACGACCTGAAGCCATGACTAAAACCTCACATCACACTATATCCAAAGCCTCAGATTTCCTCCCTTTGAGTTGGAGCATTGCAAACATGCACAAATGAAGTGCTAAACAAATGCTTGCACCAAGATAGGGGAGGCATTTTAGGCAGAAAAGAGAAATATAGATGCATACCATGTGCCAGCAGCCTCTGCAGAGACTTACTGTGGTGCAGGATTCAAAATTCTCTGCATACAAACAGTTAATCACCACAACCATTTAAAATGTCAATGGAAAAAGAAATGGTTTCCAAGAGCATATAGCTGCCCAGACAGCTTTCATCAGCCCAGCCACATGAAAGGCCCAGAGGCAACTGCAAAGCCACCATCAATACAAGTGCCTGTGGAGTCCTCTCTGGTGCCAGATCCCGCTGCTTTGGCTATAAACAACATCTCCTATAGCGTTACATCTAGGATCTCTGGCTGCCAATCAAGCAGGAAGAGGAGAAGGAAGAACTGTCTAATGCACTTGAGTAAATGTACTATCTCCATTAAGTGCTATATTTTATACCTTTGCGGAGTAAGTGGTTTTGCAAGAGGACAAACCTCCAAAATGTTAAAAACTCTTTGCAGAGAAAATGTAGTGGCAGCTTTGATCCTTAATTTTTATGAATATGAATATCTTTATAAACTTCGGTCTCCCCACAAAATGTTAGGCTAATGGACATCAGGCAATTGTTTTTAAGTAACTTTATGGTCATTCTTGCATGTTTGTGTCAATCTGGGTGATGTTCCTAGCGAGCAACAAACAGCAGAACGCGTTTGCAACATGAATCCGTTTTCCTCATTGGTCCTGACAAAAGTGCTCCCATTGAGAGCAGGGCTTATATGCTGAAAATAGTCAGGGGAAGCTGTGGTTTCAGGCTGCACACACTGCTCTTGCCCATAGCAGTGTCATAATTTTGCACCTGTGTCTGAAGTAGTTAATTTTCTTTCTCTGTGAACAAGTCTGAAAACGATGCCCAAAGTGGGAACATCTGCTTTTGGTGCCCAATGACTGGTTCCTGGTCTGTCTATCAGATTAGACTAATGTAATGACTCAAATTTTCATGACTCAACCCAGCCACTGTATTTGTGTTTATTGTCAACTCAGGACATAATCAATTGCAATAGAGCAAACTAGTGCTAAAGCTCCAGTCTGAAAACAGCAACTGTCTAGTTTTTATTAAGGTGCATGCTTACCACAGTAGTGTGATGACACTTCCACAAGTCAAGTTGGATAAGAAAGGTGTGACAGATTGCAGTCCTGGATATCTAGTCTATAATTATTCTGTATTTATTTACACATGTCAGCCACAGAATTTGCATCGGGGCTAATTGTCCCTTCAGTTTTATGCTAGTAATTCACTGCAAGCCCAGAAGTGCAGTCAAAAGGAAAAAAAAAAAAAATAGAAACACAAAAAATATTAAAAAACCTACTGAAAGCTAAATACAAAACTTGTCTCTGATAGCTTTGGCATGACTTAGATAAAAGAGAAGCTATGGATAATTATTGCTCTGAAACATCTATTAATGGAAAAAAAAAAGTCTATTAGAAACATATTCAATAATTGCAGACTGGCTGAAATCACAGTTTAACCATGTCATGCTTTCTCTTGTGAGCTGTAAGCTTTTCGTCCAAATCAAACTAATTTCTCTTTTATAGTTAGCTGTTAATATTTTAGGCAAACAACTGCCCTGTATTGGCAGTGCTGAATTTGTCACACATTATAGAAAGACTCAGACAACATTGGCAGTACTCAATTAAGCAGCAAGTTGGTACCTTTTCTTTCTCTTTTTTTACTTTCCTTGAAGTTATTGACGCATCAAAACATTTGGAACTTTTTTGTAAATTCTTCAGTAGGACAGCTGAATGGAGAAATGAATGCCTCAGTGAGAATATGCACGGATTCTCCTAAAAATCTCGTTAAAATTATAAATACATACTTATCATTTATGGTACTAAATATAGGAAATACATATGAGTAAATTATACCAGCAATGAGTTGGTTCATCTCTGAATTCCAAGGCACCATCAGTTCTCTACAGAGGTGACATTATTGAAGGAAAGAAATTTACTTTAGAATTATAAGTGAGATTAAATTCAGATTCAGTATGTACCTTGTTATTTCTGTATTGGATAGATATTGCACAGTTCAAAAACAAGTGCAATATAATACTAAAACAGCATGGGTGATTAATACTGGAGACTTGTTAATGCAAAAAAAACATTAGCTCTGCCTAAAGAAGATTATACTGTGAGACATTTGTTTTATTTTTATCAATTAGCTTAATCTTTGATTTGAATTCTACACCCTCTGGCATCAAGAAGATGCTTGCTTTTTTTTTTCTTTTTCTTTAAACAAAGGATTATTCTTCCTCGAAAGGGGATTGTCTAGTTCTTTTATTGTTTTATATCACACAGGGGAAAAATGCTTTTGAGGCATTACCTCTGAATTTAGCAGGGACGAGAGTTTACTGCTATATAATCATTAGTCAATGCAGTAGCTGAAACCTTAAACAAAAGAAAACAAACTACAAACAGACAAGCATCCCCTAAAGGCACATCAGAACACCAGAGAGAGGAAGCATGGATTTCAAACACGGCTGCCCAAGCATGTGCTAAATATTGCTGCTCCTGACTTTAAACAGCACACCAAGGAATACAACATCACCTTCTAGTCTTTGAAACAATACTGGGAAGCAAGAGAAAAAGAATTGAAAGGGTTTACCAAATGCACTTTACTTCTACCCTTTTTTATTTTGAGACTTCATGAAAATTATATTTCCAACATAATAAAATCCTTCAGCATAAAGGAACTCTATCATGAAGCTATTAGAAAGATACCATTAAACCTCAAAAGTCTTCTTTCATGATGCGTGCTTCACCAATAACAAGCAAACTGCCTGATCCCTGTGAACTATCTCAGACAATTACTGTTCATACTGTGGCTGTGAGCCACGAAAAAGCTCCATAAAGATTTTTACCATGGCTGTCCAATTGCATGTACAAACAATCGCCAGGGTCACATTTGCTTTAATATGGGTGATCACCAGCCTGGGGTAACTGTAACCACTTGGAAGAAGCTAATTAGAGCACTGTATTTCATCCTGATATATGGCCAAATGCTATACAAATAATGCATACAGTGAAAAGCATGTAATTTATGCTACATGTAAAAAAAAGGAAGGTGATGTATCTACCACAAATGAGAAACATTAAATATATTCTATTTTCTTAATTTCTTTCTACTGGCATGTTAACTATGAATTCAGAATATATTGTTGGTATTCAAGACAATGACTGCTTCATTAATTTAAGTATTTGTCAACTCAGAATAAATTGCAGGTCAGTGATTTGAATAAAATCTGCATCGGTAATGATCTGAGGCTTGATCCAGCCCCCTCTGCAGAATCATTTTTGCATCTGTAGGATTTCAAGCAGGAGTCTAAAATACACCATCGGATAATAGTTCAGTGATCTATATGGCATGAGTTCCTCCATAAATATGGTTGTCCAGCACACAAAACCTTTAATCTGAAAGCAATTGACTGAAAAAACGACCCTGCCACACTCCATCTATCCAAGAGAACTGCCCATCCATTGAAGGATGCTGGTGTGGAGAGATGCTTTCCGTTATCCGTTATTTATACTTTTTGAGGACAAGACTCCAGAACTGCTGCTTTGGTTTGCAACAATGAAATTAACCAATTATTTATCCACAATGACAAAACAGTTTGCAGGACTCACTGGGAAAACAGAGAAGACAGGCAACACTTACAGGAGTTTATAGGAGTCAGATACAGAACAGTAAACTGATTCCAAGAAAAACAATGGATAAAAGATGTTGAGAAAGAAAATGTCCCAGAAAAGTACAGTTTCAAAAAGAAGAAGTATCAGTCATGTATTTTGCAAGAGATTTCCTGCATTTGGTCTTCAGCTGCTTTTGAGAAAACATGGAAGGGCAATTAGAAGCTGGATGAGGTTTTCTACAGGGACAGCTCCATAAGACAAGATAGAGTTAAAGAAGACAAGCTACTGAGAATTTTGCTAGATTTTATTTGCCAGATTGATTTTTCCTGAAGAAAGGATGAGCTCGTGGAATGATCTCTCGACTCACTTCGAAATCTCAGGGCCACATAAAATCAACAGAAAGCAGAAGACTCTTCCCTCAGAGAAGGACATTTTGCCCAGTGTCACAGCAGTGTGACTGGGTGGGAGCTTCCATGCCAGGACTGTTTTTCCTACAATGCTGCTGGAGCCCCCTTCAAGCCAAACATGTCCTGTACTTGCAACAGCTTCATAGTTTCTGTAAGGCAACACAGCTTCAGAGGGGCAGCAGAGCAAAAGGCAAAGAACAGCGGTCTCCTTAGTACTTGGAAGACATGGGACTGTGAGAGATGTCTTCATTAGGTAATAAAACAAAGGGTCTACTCAACCTGTGAGATAGCTGACACACCTCCCAGCACAATGAAGAGCAAGTGCTTCCTTCTATGGTCAGATTTCACTATAAGGTTACAGTCTAAGCTGGTTGTTATTAAAAACACAATCCTTGAAACATGCACTTTTTAAAGATATCTTGAAAGTCTTTCATTTCCTGGAAATGTCCAAAAGATGATACAAACCACATGCTACCATACATGGAAAATGGACTTTTTATTGGCTAATGATGTGGGATGAGAGATATTTCATCTTTTATACATTTATTTGACAATGATGAATTTAATTCATTCTATCACATTGACTGATACATTTATATTCTGTATGTAGTTTAAAATTTCATAAATTATTAAAGTCCTTGCCGTTTTAATTATAATATGAAGAGAGCAGCTAGAACTTATTTGCAGAGAATAATGTGCAAGTCAATAAATTTGGTGAGTACTCCTGACAACATATAAATGATAACTTTAGTTGCCTGACTACCTGCAGAAGACAGCTAGATAACAAGAGTCCTTGTGTTTCTTTTCCAGCAGAGTGAAGCTGGAGTCCGTTCATATCCAAATTGCAACCATCTCGTTTCAGCAACTGGTAGCAAACACTCTTCAGAGCTTTAAAAGGTGCTTCGTATATCCTGCGCTAATGGAAAAGGTCAGCTTGCCAAGCAGATGGCTGAAGACAGCTAACATCCACCACATGATGAACTGTAATTTACCTTACCCATGTAAAGAAGAAGATTCTTCACCCTGGGAGAATCAATAAGGGCTCTGAATAAACAAAACAAGCCGCTTTTGGCCTAGTCTGGCACTACACAGGCAACAGTTAGCTTTCCTCATGCTCACCCCCCATCTCTTTGAATCACAAAAGCCTAATGGAAAGATTTAATTGACTCCTTTCAGCTTTGCATGAGACCCATGTGCATCAGCCACTACACGGGGACTACCTAAGCATCCAGTAGTGACATGAGTACCTGTTCACAAGCAATTGAACCAATGCCAGTAGCACACAAGTCAGACATAAATCATAGGTCTATTATTTTCTCTTTGCTGCACTTTGGCTGAGGCATTGAAAAGGTATCAGACAAAACTTTGAATAAACTCACACAACTGAACATACCTGGCCTGTGTCAGCAATAGTGTGGCCAGCAGGTCCAGGGAAGTGATCATCCCCCTCTACTCAGCACTGGTGAGTCTGCACCTTGAATCTTGCTTTCAGTTCTGGGCTCCCCACTACAAGAGAGACATTGAGGCGCTGGAGTGGGTCCAGAGAAGAGCGATGAAGCTGATGGAGTGTCTAGAGCACAGGTCTTAAGAGGAATGGCTGAGGCAACTGGGGTTGTTTAGTCTGGAGAAGCCCCAGGGGGGACATTATGGTTTCTACAGCTACCTGAAAAGAGGCTATAGTGAGGTGGGCATTTGTCTCTTCTCACAGGTAACAAGCAATAGGACAAGAGGTAACAGCCTCAAGCTGTGCCAGTGGAGGTTTGGATTGGATGTTAGGAACAGTTTCTTCACTGAAAGGGTACTCAGGCATTGGAACAGGTTGCCAAACGAAGTGGTGGAATCATCACCCCTGGAAGTGTTCAAAAACTGTGTAGATGAGGCACTAAGTGACATGGTTTAGTGGTGGTCTTGGCAGTCCTGGGGTAAAGGTTAGACTTAGTGATCTAAAAGGTCTTTTCCAATCTTGTTGATTCTATGACTCTATGATTCTACGACTCTATGATTCTACCCTCCTCTGGTCCATAAAGAGCCATTGAAGAAAAAAAAAATAATTGCAATACTGACTTTCACTCAATTTCCTTCCTGCTGCTCACAATGTGGAATACAATTTATTCTATTTATGTTCTTTTTTGACCTAATAAGCTTGTATAAATCATGATACTCAAAGTGTTTATTTTAACATAAAATTATTCATAACATTTTCAAGCTGGAAGCAGTATAAAAACTAAGCAAAATGCTATTTTTTTCTAATTGTAAAAAAAAAATCACAAGTAAAGCAATTTTGATCAAATTTTGTTGGAAGAGACAAAATAAAATGCCTCCAGGCTGAGGAGTCATATGCCAAGGTATAGCCCAAAGCAGGCTAAACCAAAAGAATCAGAAAGTCTTCTGGAAGAGGAGGGCATATAATGGAAGCAATGACAGACCTTTAACTGTAGTAGTGCTGCTGGGTGCCACTATAATGAACTGAAACCTACAGTCTCCTAGGGTTAATAAGACACCTGTCTTGAAACTAGCAGTCATATTGGTTTTCCAAGCCTGCCACAATACTTAAAGTCTTGATGAAGTTCTTATTGTGCCAAAAGAACTTACTAACAAAGCCACTGAGTCAATTTAACCTAGTGAAACTGGACCCTGTAGACTGGGTTATCAGAGTTTTGTGTTGAGATAATTACAGCACTAAAGAGAGCATATGGGCTGTCAAGGCTGGCACATGGCCTGTGCCAGCTGTTACCTGGGTGCTTTGGAAAATCTACTGAACAGCATTTTGGACACAGAACAGCTATATGTGAGTTTTCCAAGATATCTAGTGGGAGAGCCTCATAATAAATTTATTTTTTATACTGGGAGGATTACACCCAGTAACATGAATGCAAGAAGTACAACCTCAAACTTTAAAAGGAAAATACCAGAGGAAAACTATCTTGCATGGAAGCAAAATGTAGCAACGGCAAGCCTCGCCTGTTATAAAAAGCAAACTACCCAGCAAACTAGCTATTGTATAGCCCAACTTGAAAACAGTACTTAAATACACCTATCTAAAAGCTTTTCTGGAAACATGTCCCTGAGTCAATGGGATTTATCCTTTTATTCCTGGTATTGCTGCTCCATGAAAAATGTCTTCCAAATGCAATGTCATAGCTAATCAATAATCATTACTAACAACAATTATTATTGATCAGCTGTGATGCTCTTACAGGGCCTGCCTTTATGAGGTAATATTATCAAGGAAAACATTTCAAATGGGATGCATCCAATGAGTTAGGGAGAAAACATACGAGAGGAATCAAACAGAAACATGCCCTTACAGAGCGCAACAACTGTAAGAACATATACCAAAATTTTATATCATGTGAGGACTGAAAATTATGATTACTGTGTCCACGTTGATTATAGTAACTGATATTAATTACTTAGATAAGTAGATTTAATTATTCAAACTGAACTTCCTAAGATACAAGGTCATTCTAACTAAGTCTGCAGCATCTGCAATGTCCGCGACCTGAGAGGATAACTTGGAGACACAAAAATTGATAAATCATGGGGGAACCAGTGCTTGAGGTCCAAAAGCCAACCAGATGCATCAGAGTTTTGGGAGCAAATGTGCTTGCCACAACTACAGCTGGGATTAGTGTCACTGACACAGCTCTGAAATCCACCTGTAAGGTCCCGACTCTTAGTTTCTCAAACCAAGTTAAACTTAGAAAGCTGAAGTAATGAAGCCCCAGCTTCAGTTTTGACTCAACATATCATGTGAAAACGCATTCCTCTGACACCATTACCTTCACATACCTAATACAAACATATTATTATTTGTTTCACATAATTCAATTTCATGTCTTCATGAATCTCGTGAGAAATTAATGAATGGAAAATTTAAGACTTACTATCTCTCTGAATATGTAATTTCAGTAGGAACATAGCTAACCCATCATTCCTTCTTTCCTGACACAAAACCACATTGACATCATTGCTTGTAAAGAACGGTTTGTAATAAGTTGGTTCAATTAATTTTCTGCATGCTGAAATTCTTAACTTACCTTCGTTGATCTGCATGTATCTGAAAGCATTAGTAATGCATTGAAAAGCTCAAGGACTAAAAACCTTAGTATCATACTATTTTCAAAGCAAAATCTGCTTTTATTTTTAGCTCTAAACCCCCAATTGGATTGAAAAGTAATGTATTTTTGAGTTGAAAAATTCAGTTATTAGATTTAAATTTTTAAAACTCTATCACTTAAAAACATTTAGGAAATCCAGTTGTACTACATCAAAGTAAGTGCATTACCACATTATATTTTGCAAGCTTTAGCAAATAAAAAAAAATTCCCCAGAAGAATCTTAATTCTTATCTATGGAAATCATTAAACTGCTAAGCGCTAACAACTGGAATTAGTCCTTAAATCTCTAATGAGAATAATAAAACATGAGTGCAGTTTGTGCTGTAACTTGATAAGGCCTGAATTTACTTGCTGTTAGTAAAAGTTCCTGATCCAGCAGTATGGCGTTTTACTCCCTGAGGTACAGGAAACAATATCTGTCCTTTAGGAGCATCCTCTCTGGTAAGCACTTCTTATCAGGGCTATCAAAGGACTAAGATAGCAGTGTAATATCTAGTAACAGCAGCTTTATGAGCAGATCCATTACTGATTTAAATCAATCTAAAGCAGGTAGTTCTGTTTAACCCATTCAGAACTAAGCTGACTTCCTCACAAAATTATTTCTGCTGAAAGAAACACAAACTATTGCTGTGCTATTGGATGTGATACACATTGAATCTGAGCAGCAGCAGCAGCAGAAACTGAGATGGAAACACCACAGTGTTGTAAACCAAAAAAAAAACCAAAACAAAACCAAAGCAAAAAAAATGTTCTTTCTATTAAAAGCTTGTTACACTGCAAAGACACAACACTTTGAAATACTAAAATTTAATAATCCTGAAAATACTGATTTCAACTAAACTAGGACACTACATGCAGAAGGAATTTAACTGATCCTGTCTAAAATCAGCCTGCTGTCATTTTGTCTGAAAATCTATTTTTGCCAAAAAGGCAGTATCTAAATACTGAAATTTTCTGGCAAAACACTTATTGAAAGACAGTCTTCAGATTTTATTTACTTATGAAAATGTTTTTGTTCTTTGCAGTGGAAAATGTAACTGTCCTTGAACTTCCAAAAGATGAAAATATTAGGTTTTCAATCAGGAGTTTAGAAAGCCACAGCTACTTAGATTTTTTAGTGCTTTCTATTACTTTATATCTATGGAGAGACCCTTCCAAGTTTAAATAAAAAAATCATTAAACAAATTATTTATATTATTTCGTATGAAATAGGAAATAAAGGGTTCAAATACAGTTCTTAAACATTTCAAATGTAATTTATTTAAATGCCAATTTGCTAATTTTGCCAGTAATTAGATAACAGAGGTCTCTAAGCATTACTTTTTGATTAGTGTTTAGAAAGACAACAAAACCTACTGCACTCAGTTTGATGCAGCTGTGAAACGTCAATCGGCTCCCAGCCAGGAGAGGCCCACCAGATAAACACGGCACTTCCAGACATTAGAAGAGCACATCAGCAATATACACTGACGACACCCTCTCACTACTAACTTCACCTCAAGCATTTGTATACTAAATGGTCACCTTCATAATTATCTTGGGCCTGATGCTGCTCTTTCCAAAGTCAGTTCGAGCTAAATTATTGATTGTAACAGTCAGTCCCTCGTGTCTTAGGAGTTAATGGGATCGAAGTGACATAAAATCAGCATGCGTAATTTGAGGATCTCGAACTTCTTGGATTCCCTCGTGACTTACTTTGGAGATATTGCCTTTATTTCTGGACTATTCCTCTGAATAATAATAAGAAAAAAGAAAATCAGATTCTCGTACATAAGCAGCTTGTTTCTCATCCTCAATTCCTCAGAGCTCGTTTACAGCCTGACCCTATAATCCTTCCATCACCCTTCCCTGGTGACCCTAACTATGCACGTACTTTTCCACCTTCAGTCTAAATCCATTCCCTTTCCAGAAGCCAAGAAAAAATTTGGATAGGTTAAACAAATGCAAAAAGTCAACATTTCTGTTTCTGTCTTCATTAGAAAGGTTCACAGACCAAATGAAAATTCTTACACATTTGAACTATTTTAATTAGTGCAGTTTAGTATTCTCCCGAAATGCAAAAGGTTACACTTTTACTGATTCTTTGATTCAAACATTTCCTATTAAACTGTGTAATTTTAGTTCAGTAAGTGCTTTCACAGTACTTTATGCAAACGTGAACTCTCTGAGATAACAAAATCAGCATGAATTTTGTATTAGAAATATATTGCAACATTAATAAAACAAAACAGTGTATTTTCTTATGATAATATAGTTTAAAGAAATGGGTTTATTTTCAAGGTTCATCCCATGCAGGTTACAACCTATTTATTTACTCCTGCCTTTATTGGTAGCTACGTATTTGTTACTAGATAATAAATTTGAATCTCCAAACTATTTTGCTTGAGTATCAGAAAATATCCAAGTGCTAAAAGGAGATATGTCACATAAAAATATGCTACTGAACATCTCTCTCTTGATGAAACTGGAAGCTGCTCCTAAACTTGATCAATTTCTTATATCTACAAAATTTTGCTTTTTAAGGCTTCTATGGGTGAGAAATATCAAAACACGCAGAGATATTTTCAGTTCTTCAGAAAAATATAAAACTAAAAAGCTTTACCTTCAGTACCATTAAAAAAAAAAACAAAACAAACAAAACAAAAAAAGGAAAAATTCTTTTTTTCTTCTGTCTGATTCAAGAATAGAATTTATGTTCTTTGTATCATATATGGCTTTAACACTTAGCAAAGTTGCCATCAAAATGAAAGCTAAAACCAGGCCCAGAGCAATGAAGTATAGTTTTTAAAGGCATGTCAAATTATCTTCAATAGTCATTTTTTAAATAAAATATGAAATCTTGAAGCAGACAGCAAAGAATCATATTGAGGATAAAACCTTTCATTTAGGCATAAATTTTAATAACCTACATCCCCGAATCTTAAAAAAAACACACAGGAATATTGTTTTCTAATTACCATGGAGTGCATATGCCAGTAGTATAAATGACTTTCACATGTCAGTTTTAAGAAAAGTTCCTCTAAATTTATTTCTTTAAACACACTGTCACTCGTTAGGTCTGCAGACGTACAGGAACAGACGAGCAGTAGTGTTCGTTTTCTTTTTGTTCCAAGCTAGAAATGTAATCCTACATTTCAAGGTTACCAGGAGGGAAGAAGGCATTATCATTTTTTCAGTCTGATTGTCCCATTTAGGTGATGTACATACTCTGAGCAAATTAATTGCTTTGCATTTTGTTTGTATTTATTAACTGAGATTAGGAAAGGCAGTAAAATACTATATCAAAGCATTATAGAGAAAACAACTGCAATCAATCTTTCTCGTTTGTCGCAGACAGCACTCATTTAAATCTAAAACATGTTCTTGCTGTCCTTGGTCTATTCTGGTAGATAATAGCCTGTACCAAATATAGGACTACAGATTCCTCTCTTCTTTTTGAACATAAAACCCAGAAATGTCAAAAAAAGGCATATCAAACTTCTATTAATAGAAGAAAAAAAAAAACAAAACAAAACAATACACCACCAAAAACCCTTCAGTCTGATAGACCTCTGCTTCTTGAACTAACAAGATTTTATTTCTGTTTTTAAAGATTGTGAGTATATTATTTCTGCAGGGATACTGGCAGAATTTAATCAGTATGCCCCATCAGTCAGACATGCATTTGGGTGCAAATCCCGCAATAACAACAAATTCAGAAGGGCCTTGTAAAGAGGGAAATTAAAAATCGTTAAGTAATACAGTGCATTATGACTCTGTAAAGAAGGCAGCTGCACATCACACTTCTAATTCAGACAATTGTACAAGAAAAACATCACTCGACTATCATTTTTAGACTCAGAACTGAGTTTAAAATAGACATGCCTGCATGTATCCAATGCTGTTTCAGTCTCCCCAGTTTTTGAAAGTTTAGTATCTGAAACTCTGCAACCCCATCACCTGCTCATTACTGTTTTTTAAACAAAGTATTTGTTTAAAAAACTGAATCTCCCACATAGGAAGGATGATAAGTAACAATATAGTGCAGGCTCCAAGTTAAATCTGGTTCAGACAGCGTAATAATGATGTCATTAAGGCTCCGAGCTGAATGGGAATCAGACAGTACTGTATCTGGTACAGCTGCAGACATAAATCTGAAAGAACTTTTTTGGCTACATTCTCAGACTTACCTTGGAAGATATTTAGGAGCTCCAGCAATGTGAGTTGAAAGAAATGTTCTCAAAGGGAGGTTTGCAGACTGAAGAACCTGTGTAGGCCTTATAGGCACTTTCTTCTGTGGCACAGGAAGAAACATTTTGTTAAACGAATAAACTAAGAGAAATCATTTCAGAAGAAGTGCAAACCAGAAAACAAATAAACCTTAATACTACCACAAATAAATGAGACTAAGGCAATTGTGGGACTGCTCAAAGCCTTTTTGCCTTGCTGAATGAAAGCAATCCCTAAGACTGAATGGGTAATGAGATCCTGGCTCCTGAGATTTTAGCTTTCTTAATCATGTTCATAATTAATTCAAGAACATTGATAATTTCATTACATTCTTTTTGTCTTATCAATAAATGATGTGCCTGCACTTTTGGTCCTGTGTACAGGGAGAAAGAAGATGCTTTGGGTAATATTGCACCAGGAATCGTGTATGTATATATGTATATATACACATATATAGTATCTATATGACCCAAAATAGGGATGTGGTAGTTATTATCCTTAACCAGGCCTCTATTATTGTAATATGATGACAAGCAGTTACAAATAATTAATAAGCTTTTTATGCAGAAATGCAAAACCCTTTAAAGAAAAATATGCTGCGAACAGAATTCCTGTCCGAAAGATACGTACCTAGAATAAAATATATCTTAAGAGCTATATAAGAATGGAATTTACATGAGCTCAAACTACACACATATTTTTAATGCACCTCTAGATTCTGTTTTAAAAATATCGTTTAAAAAAAAACCCTCAACTTCAGCTCATTTTTCTATTTGAAGAGATGTGCCCTTCTGTTTGTCCTTCCAAACACATTTCCAGTATCAGCTTACATCTAACACCAAGCTGTATTCACCCACTCAGTTGAAACTGTCTGGGGCTTTTTACATTTTCTTTTTTTTTTTTTTTTTCTTTTTAATGAAGACTGAAAGCTCTCTCTTTATCTATCAATCAGTCAAAGGGGAAGCATCCCTTCAGGGTTTACTACTTGTTGTGTTATCTTCAGCAAAGCAACAAATCTCTTTTGCTCCCCTTTTTGTTGTTATTGTTGTTGTTGATTTAGAGGTATCATTGGTTTTAGACAGCAGAACCTGTAGAATCAAAAGTTTCTGACCAGAGCCAAATAGTGCTGTGTTGGCTTTCACTTGCACCTTATTTCATTCTGACATCAATGAAATCATCCATGGAGAAAGTGACCCTGAGCAAAAGAAAGCACCATAAATGGGTCTCAAACAGTGTAATAATAACCTTCAGAACACAAGCTACACTAGGAAAATGTCTATCACACTGTGGCAATCACTGCTTTAAAAAGACAATTCTTTTAAAAATAAAAAAAAACAGACATTTCCTTCTTATGAGCAGCTAAAATGCCATCTTAAGGACAAATATATTCTCTACTAAATGTTCTCTGTTTCCTTGCTGATGATACCAGCTTCCTGGGGATGCTACTCTGCTGAAGGTCTACATGGTTCAACTAGGTGGCTTTTAGCCAGCACAGCATATGTGAGGTCAGCAACATGCTAAATGTCCCTCAGTAAAGAAAGATCATTGGTGAAAGCATTGATAAAGGCTTTCCATTCCCAACATACTTAGCAGGGCTGGGCAGGGGAAAGCCTGAATTTCTTGTACATGTAATGTTGTATGTTCACAAGTAACTAAGTGTATATTGTTTATACTGCTAAAAAAATGAGGCCAAGGAGCAACCTTTAGTCCAAGCTCAAATGGCACCAATTGATCACAGACGCTATTGCTCAGAGATAGTGCCTTCAAAGGAGATGTCTGGGGAGACCTCAACCCCGGGAGCCCAAAATACATCTAAGGAACATGCTGGCAATTCAGTATGATGGACAAGTGGGGCACTGCACTCAGCCTGCTCTCCTACCTTTCACTTACATTTTATGGTTCTGAATGTAAAGATACCCATAGGTACCAAAATGCCTGGCATCAAAGATGTAAGGTAACCCTAAGATTTAGGCACCTGAGGAGAACTGTCAAGAGTTCCTCAAGGGATGGGGAATGCAGCCTAAAAGAGCTACTATAGAATAAAAGTAAATATTTCCCTCTTCAAGTTGTAAGAAATACTATATGAGAATAGCAAGAGGCAAACTCAGGTAAACACAGCACAGGTTAATTAGTACGCTTGATGTGTTTAATCAAAAAGATTCGTGGTCTGAACCATGCTTTGTACCATCCCTCCTAGATTACCAGCACTGTCCCTTGGGGGTGTAAAAACAAATCCAAATTGATTTAGGCAATACAGATACAGAGGCATTTATCCCAGTGCTCCACAGCCATAAACCAGGACTAAACCCATACTCAGATCATCTGAATCGACTCCTGGAGGGGCTCATCTCCCCAGTGACAGTATAAAAAGCCTCTGAATACACTCACAGTTCAGGCATTTTAAGGGAACACCTTAAATTAGGTGGAATACAGACAAATTACCAATCCTGGATTCAATGAATTAAGAACACTGAATGCATTCAATTAACTAGAAAACACTCTCCCTTCACGCTTGCTGTTTTCAGAGCACAGAATTCAAGAAAAGTAGGCTCAGATCTTGGATTTTGATTAGGTTGTTCTTGCTGTAGGTCAATGTAGTGCCTTCAGGTGTTATGAATCCCAGCCTTATTGCTGAGATCAGCAACTGTAATCCCTCTCAAATTTAGGGCAACATTTCTTTGAAGCAATTCTGAACTATAAATTATCTGAAAATCTCTATGAACCTGATCATAACTTTGGCTGCAAGAGCTACTAACAAGATGGCAAGCATCTCTAGCTAGTGCATGTTGTTTTTCAAGAGGGTAGTCTCAAAACTGGAGCAGTTTATGTGTTCAAAATCCCTGGCCCTTTTTTATTTAGCAGTTTAGCTACAGTCTTAGATTATCCATGCTTTATTCCTAACCTTTAAGATCTAAGTAGTGTCCCTTGACTTTGGAAATGTCTTATCAGAGCATAAACGTTAAAAGGTCCTAAGGGATTCAGAGGACCATCCTGAAATACATGAGAATCCACAGCACAGTAACTAACAGTTATCAACATTTTTTCAATGATAAGCCACAAAGACAACCATTGTGTTCAGTTTTATAGAATTACATTTTTAAACTAAATCCACTCATATAAGCTTGGGCAAAATTATGTGGATTTTGTAGGATAAACTTACTACAGGAGAAAAGTCCAAAAAAGAGCAACACAGAAACACTTAGCAAGGCAAGCTGTTGCCTGTGACAGTGATGTATGAGACATGGGTGATATATATACTGCGTGGTTTTATCAGTAAATCATTGAGTTATTTACTTCCCTGAGGAACTGGACCTGTCCCTGGAAGAGACCGCACTGTGAGATGCACCAGGGGGGAATTAATATTGGCAAAAGAGTCAATTTTGATTTGTTCACACCAAAGAATCATAAAATATAATTTAATAATACACTACAGATGTACTTCCTCTTCTAACTACTAGTGGTTTTAAAATGGTAGAATCTGGATATTCTTGTTGTTCGCCTCCTTAACTTTAAAGAAACACTTCCCATAAAATGTGTTAGTTTTAGGCGAAGTATTTGTCCAAAACATCCCTGGGAGTGTGCGAACAGTTGTACACTGAAGAACAGAAAAAATCCCAAAACAGAGTATGAAGCACTGTAACTGAAAAGATACAATACCACCTTTTTTTTTTAATACATTGCTTATTAAAGGTAGAAAAGAATCTCCACAATCTGCAAGGAACCACAGTGTTTTGTTCTGGTTTTGTTTCTTAGGGTTTTTTTTTTCTTGGTATTAACAAATCTGTAGCTAAAACCATTTAGACTGAAAAACTAAAAAGTATGTACATGGTCAAACTGCAAAATAAAGAACAAATCCATTATTGATACAAACCCTTTAAATATTGCTACTTACTTTATCAAAAATAAACAAGAAAACTCAAATGCTGTAAACAGCTGCTTTGCAGAACACAGCTCAACATTACAGAGTGTTTTAGGAAGTGCTCCCGCTAATATTAACACCATTTTCAGAAAAGCTTTGCACAAAAAAAAGAAAAATCAGGCACCAATTTTCAGTGTAATAAAAGCAGCGACAACTTTATCATTGCTAATGTGTAGAAAATGACAGCTGTGATGCATAGCATATTATGGCAGAAATGCAAACAAAATACGTTTTCCTCTTTAATCCCTCCACAACATGGCCATTCATTGGAATTATACCACATCTCAAGCACCATACAGTGAATTGGCTTTATTCTAATTTAGGGCTACTATTCATATACCTTTTATTTGTTTGTTATTAAGTGAGAGCCTTGGAGAATCCCAGCCTAAAGCCTATACATTCCTAATGCTATACGCTAATATTTCACATCACAGATGTGAAGTACACTGGATATGATACTCACCTAGGTCATGGAAATATGACTAGATATTAAAGTGTGGCCAGACTCAAAGAGAAGAGTAGTGAGCAGCAGTACAACATCCAAGAGGTATCTAGTCATATACAGCATTCCTTAAGACACAATAACATCTTGATTAGCATCACATACAATGAGGTGGAACACATCCTCAGCAAGTTCATTAATTACCTCAGAACAGGAGGCACTGTCAACATGCTGGAGGTCAGCCATTCAGAGGGACCTCAACAAGCTAAAAAAGGGGGCTGAAAGAAATCTCGCAAAGTTCAGTAAATAACATTGCAAAGTCATGTACCTGTGACCAAATAACTCCATGGATCTGTATATAGGGGTGACAAGATAGAAAGCTATTTGGAAAAGGTGACCTAATGATTCTGGTAGACAGTAAGTTGAGCATTTGTCAGCACCATGGTCTTGCAGAGATGATTACCGACTTTATACTCGGCTGTGTTGGTAAAATTGTAGCCAGCACGTCAAAGAACATAAGTATTCCTCAGTGTAGACATGTCTGCGCCTGCATCTGGAATAATGTTCAGTTTTGGACTCCCTAGTAAAAGAAAGATATTGACATACTGTACCAAGTCCAGAGAGGAGCCAGCAAGATTACTGAGGTCTTGGAGTTGACAATAGAAAGAGGAGGCTGGGACAGTTCATTCAGGCTGAGTGGACACAGCCCCAAGCAGCCTGCTGTAGCTGAACCATGTTTAGTGGGAAGTTAGATGAAAGCATCCCCTCCAACTTGGATTACGCTTCTGTTCTGTGAGCGGAAAGGAGTTAAAGTATGTAATTATATATTCCAGACCTAAGATCATCGTAAGTAACCATGACCTGTACAGTCCCATGTTTTAAACTCCAGAAAGAGGTGGTGAATTGGTGTCATCAGTTCTTTACAGTACTGCCCACAAAACTGACATTTTTTCATTAATCGTTTTGAACTTCTTTTTGAGAAAAAAATTACATCAAAGCTTAAAAACAACTGATAAATTTCCTCTCTGCTTATATAGACTATCTTAATGGATGCTAAACCAATTGTTCCAACATAAGATATTAAACAGCTACATGCAGTAGTTCTGTTCTACTTGCTCTGACCTACACAAGCAACATTTTCTCAAGGTATTTTTAATATCAAAGATGATAAATAATTTCCAAGTCACAGGAATCATAGTCATCAAAGCCTTCCAGAAATGAAAAAGTTTTGAAGAAGACACTCTTTACATAATATTTCTTTTATAAAGGGTTAAATATCATAAAAATGTAGCCTAATCCCAAACATCTGTGTTCAGCTCCTCACCATTTGTTACTCTCCCAGTTTCAGTTCTTTTTAGGTATCAGAACTCCCTCTAGTTCTAGTAACAGTAGGAATATTGTGCATGTAATTCTACTTTTTCACAGTGCATACAGTGAAAGTCCAGTCGTACTCATCATATATAGATCTTCATATGAAACAATTGTCACGGTTAAAGCCGTAAATCACGCAGCCCATTCACTAACTTCCCCCTCCTTCTTCCCCCACTCTGAGGGGGGGGGGGGGGAATGGGAAGAAGAATCGAAAGAACGCAACTCCCATGGGTTGAGATAAAAACAGTCCAGTAACTAAGATATAACACAAACCACCGCTGCCACCACCACCACCAACAATGACCAGGGAAATACAAAGAAAGAGGATACAATTGCTCACCACTCGACGACCGAGCTGTGAACTGAACTCTTCCAGGTTCCTGCCCCCGGTTTTACATCCTGGGCATGACGTGCTGTGGCATGGAATAGCTCTTTGGTCAGTTTGGGTCAGGTATCCTGTTTCTGCTTCATCCTGGCTTCCCCTCCTCCTTGGCAGAGCATGAGACTCAGAAAGTCCTTGGTCAGGCCAAAACATTCTAAGCCATAACTATAAACATCGGTGTTATCAGCGCTGTTCCCAAACCGAAAGTTGAAAACACAGGACTGCACCAGCTACTAAGGAGAAAAATGGCTGCTACTGCTAAACCCATGACACAATAGAAAAAGGATGCCTACAAGTCCCATAAACATAAGCCAGAGAGATGTAATAGATAAGGAACTTTTACAATAAAGCTTTTTATGCTGAGGAAATATTTAAGCAGGCAAGAAGGCATGTCATTGTAACCATTTCAAGGAGCAGGTAGATAAGTATGTGCGTTGATAGGGACACAAAAGATAGAAGGTAAGATTGGTCAACAGTGAGAAAAAGCATGTGAGAGCTGAAGAGGATAAAAATAAAATAAAGTCATGGAGATTACCAGAAGGATAATTAGAACCATAAGAGAGAAAAATGCAGTTGTTGCGGAAATAGCAGAAACCAGAACAGAAAAGAACTTGATTTAAATGTCATAATCACAAAAGACACTAAGCATCTGCATAAAAAAAAAAAAAAAAAGGAAAAGAGAAACCTTCTCATGTAGCCAGAACAGTAGTCTTCCTTACATAGTTACAAACTCCTGAGCCTGGAAGCTGCATTTACAGTCATTTACATTTTAAAACGAAAAAAGCCCCAACAAAAGCAACCATAAAAGGTCATAGAAAAAAAAATAAATTCCAAATGCAGTTTCATAACTTTGTACAAAATAATAAAGCGAGTTGCATTTGATTGAATTTGAATTGACAGCAAAAAATTCTCATTTACTGTTATGTGACACTTCATTGAGTGACTTGTGGTTCGTTACCAGCTTTCTCAATTGATATATCACTCTGCAGCCAAATAATGGACAAGTGACACATCCTATGAAATATGCATTTCACTAAGAAACTGCTTTCCACATCTTGAAAACCCTTGGTAGTATTTATGCTTGAAATTAAACCAAACACTAAGCATTGATTTTAATATGTTTAGATGAAATCAAATTGCCCTAACTGTGTTAACACTGTGGAACATGCAGTAATCCATGTATTTTATGTGCTGATAAATCTGAAACTACAGTAAATGCATAATTATGCCATCAGTGATATCTGTTTCTGGTGCCTATTACTCAGATATTGTGCTATCTTCAGCTTTCTGCATAAAAGCACCACCGAGGAAGTAATTCATTTTTCGCACAAGTTACTAAATCAGTTAAAATCAAAAATTGCCAGCATTAATCAACTGCATTTGTAATTTCAGGGAACAGCCTTTTGCTTCCTTGCCTACAGAGCACTGACTGACCTGGGGGGAGCTCCCAGAACTAAATATTTAGAAAACTGGGAGTTTATTGAATCCCTGCACATTTCAGTTCCTAATGTTGACAACAGTGCTGTTCTCCCCATGCATATCAGCATGATCATCCCAAGTCTCTTCCCATGTTAGCCAGAGAAGCCTTGTTTTGATAATTCTTCCTCCAGGACAGAAAGAAAAAAAAAGAAAAAAAGAAATGCTCAGGTAAGAATTCAGACTGGATATTGCTCAGCTACAAATTGGTTCTAATACCTACAGGCAATGTTCACATAAAAAAGAGAGTTAGAAAGGAAGGGGGTAATGGGGTAAAGGTTTGGAAATGGGAAGAAAGGAGGGCAACAGGGGGGAAAGGGAGAAAGGACAAAGTGAGCCACCAAACCATCATTTCCAGATGATGCTACATTGGCAATTGTGGGGTCTGCATTTTCTTTTTCCTTCTGATGCTGGAATGAAGAAATTTTGCTTCACTGTCAAAAGAGTGGAAAGAATTATTTGGAAATTTTGTCAAAAAAAAAAAAAAAAAAAAAAAAACACCAAACAAACAAAAAAACAATAATCACTCTGTCATGTGAACCTCTTCTTTAATAAAAGCAAATAGATTTAAAAATTACTCTGACAAGTTTTTTATTATTCTCAAAATGGAGAGTTGGTCTGGAACATGAGACCCAGAGCACCACCAAGGGAGGCAGCAGCTTCTGGGCTCTGTTTTACGATCTTCTAGATCTTGGAATTTATCTGAAATCACTGGGGATTCCTGAGAACCCTTCAAGAAGCATCAGGGTGCTGGTTCTGCCCTGTAAGGATAACTACAGAAGACTGTGACTTCCAGGAAGCAATAGATCTGAGACATCACGGAGATACCTCCAAGGCTTATCTGTCCCTTGGACCATTACAGTCCAAAAGCGTAGGAGCTCAGGTGTTTTTTTGCCTCTTTCCTTCCAGTGAGGGTGAAGCGCTGGAGAAGGAGTGAATGGATTTTGCAAATCAACAACTTATTGCACAACTGGTATTCACAACATGGGATTCTGCTTTTATGACCGTGGGACCTCCTCTGAGGACCAAGGAACTGAGTCTGAGAATCTCTAGTAAGGGAGGAGATCCACCTGAACAAGCAGGTCAAAAGCTTCTTTGCCAGTATGCTGGCCAGCCTGGTGAGATCTCTAAGCTAGGAACAATGCAGATGGGAGATGACTACTAACAAACAAGTGAGAAAATGGTGGACTGGGATGGCAAGCAAAGGGTGTAATATGGGCAGAAGAAACCTCACAATCATCAAAACAGGACTGAAGTGTGGCCATCTTAACCATAGGCACATAAATAAGGGAGTGATACAGGACAGTATCTCAGAAGTTCTTATGCTTTTTCTGAGAAATCAGTGTAGCTGGGTGTTCCTGAAGTACACACAGACAGTATGCACAGCATGGGGAACAAGAGGCATGTGTGCAGTTGTAGGCTGATATACAGTGGCTGTAGGATAGCATGTACAGCTGGAGTACTGCAATGGATGGAAAAAACTTCTTTAGGAACGACTGGCCAGGGTGGTAAGGAAAAATGGAATTAGAAGAGCCAAAGCCCATCTGGAACGAAAGCTGGAAAGTGATATGAAAGGCAGCAAGAAGGGATTCTTTGGGTATATTAGTTGCAAAAGAAACACCAGGAAAAATATGGGCCCACTGCTGAATGGGACCAGGGAGCTGACGGCAAAGGATGTGGAAAACGGTGAGGTATTTCTTTTGAACTAAGCTGGTGAAACAGAATTTTAGCTGAGTTATACCTATCAGGAGACTCTTTATACTAATGGGGTTCAGGGTCTTTGAATATAGAATAAGCCATACTGTCATAAAAACTGCTATATAACTGTAGCTGCTTGAAGGGGTTTTGCCATCACTTCACTAGCTCACCATAATTCAAGCTGCAAAACTTGAACACTGACAACATTCAAATACACCAATACAGATGAAATGTCATTCTAGAATTGGTGATGAGATAAAACTATATAAACTCAGTGATTTATAACATGGTTTGATATGAGCCTGCTCTGAGAAGGAGAGAGGTCATGATACTTTTGATTCGCAGATTTCAGTTTGGCATGGAGTAAAAGAACAAGTTCATATTTACCTTCCAAAGACCATGGACATCTTTCATTATCTAAAAGCCTAGATGCTGTTGGTTCCTACCATTTCCTGCTGTCTGCAGAGGAAGCAAAGTATGATGCTTCTATCCTAAGTGTCCACCAAGGCTGCTGAAGGAATGCAGTTGTCAGTCCAGGAAAATCTTCTTCAGGCACCATAAAGCTCCTAACCAGGTGGGATTCCAAACACCTAGAATTAACAGCCACTCTTCATTTTTCAGGCACGGAGTATATGGTGGTTCAGAGGACACAAGTTACAGGATGAATGTTTGACAGTCACTGTTGTAATTTTTTGAAACTGGGACTAAGGTGGCTAAGTACTTTTAAAAGTTAATAAGAGGTTTCATGCCAAATTGCATTGTGACTGTGCCTACAATTGCCAGCTATTAATCAAGCTGTTATTATGTTCAATGCAGTAAAAGATAACATAAGATAGTCTTGATTCTCTTTTTACAAAAGCCAGCAGTGTGGCTCTTACAATTACTTACAGAAATTTATGCTTGGATCAAATTAAATAGTTCTTCCCTTTCTTTTGCTTATAGCCATCAATGCATAATTTCATGCTGTGCTGTTCTTGATTCTAAAACAAAAACAAATATATGAAGAACAGTTCCACAAGGAATGCTACTGTAATTCTCCATCGCTGAAATTAACAAGATTTTTTTTAAGGAACGAACTTCTTTCAAGTAAAACTGCTACTAAAATAAAAATATAAATAATTACTGCAAATATATAGTCACAAAAAAGAACATTAAATTTTTCTCTTAAACAGGTTTATTATTTCACTACATATTTGAATAAAGATTTGTCTTCTATACCTTTGGCACCACAACAGATTTATTTAGTTTGTAGGAACAATTATTTTTTTCTCCACCAGCTACCTAGAATGGAATTGTTTAGGGGATATGTTTTGTCAAATGTTATTCTGACAAAAATAATCTGTTCAGGTATATTCAGGTCTTTTAATAAATATATAGGCTTCAGTATTGTTTATGGCTTGTTCACAAAAGCTTCTAATTTATCAAACCTTTTTATTGTGGATCACTGGAAGCAAATGCAAGAGAGAGAGACCTCACCTACATTAATATTGCTGCTCTCTTCTTATGTTAGCTATGGAAGATTCAATAGTCTTAGCATTACTGACATAGCCAATACAGTGAAATACATGCAAACTTCTCACCAAACTTTTAAGGAATGCCACTGCCCAGGCCTGTCAGAAGTTTTAGGAACAAAAGACACTCTTCAAGTTTGGCCATCCTGCATTGGAAGAAGGGTAGTTACCAGTCTTGATATTGGTGTGATGCTTCACTTTCCTTTCCAAAGCATTTTCTTCCTAAGGCATCACTATGTCAGCGTCACTCAGAAAAGTTCAGCAGCCTGGGAATGCAAGAATTTCACAAGTGTGTGGTCATCATCCTTCCTATTATAATTTTTGCCATTAAAAATCAATTTGCCTAGGTGTTACTACAGAATGGGATTGAAAACTGAAACACATCTATAAGTTATTTGTAGCATATGGAAAGCAATAGGTATTTAAGAGGATTATTCTACCTTGTGCACCTACCTCTGTAGGATTTACTGAGAAAGCTGGCTGTATAATTCATGGACAAAGCATGTTAAGTAACAGCCAACAGGATTTGACCAAGCTGCCCTGGGAGCAAAATCTCCTATCAGCTTCACAAGGCTGCAGGTGAGAACAGCCTTTATTTGCGTTCTTGCACACCTGATGGCAGTAAAATTAAGCTCCTTTTTATGCTTTCCTTTCAAAATGTTTAAGAACCAGCTGAGGAAATGGCTGTTAACACAACTGCCAGCACATTTAGCAACCTTAGTTTCTAATTCCTAGCTCTCAATTTGTTTAATACAAAGTTTACCAGAAGTGAGAGTGCTTGGGTTAAATAGCTCCTGCACTGGAGAAACTCCCCTCCCTACTATTGCTTAGTAAGCACAGGGGATGAAAAAATTTCTCTTTGGCAGCTAGTTCTTTCAGCCTGCCAGCCAATCATTGAGTGATTAGCAGTGCACTGCAGAAAAGAAACTGGTAACTGCACCAGCGGTGCAGTAGCTATATCATCCATAATGACCCTTTCCTTAAATTTCTTAGCAAGCTTCATGCTTCATACATTTATTGTAGTTAGAATGTATAGAGAATTCCAGAATAACTTCTGACTGAAGTATTCTGACTTTCCCACAGGTTCAGCAGATCCATGCCACTTCATTTACAGCTCTTTAATGTACCTCTCTTTTTTTCTTCTTGAAGTCAGTCCCTCTGACTTTGCATTCCATACCATCATAACTATTACCTTTTTTCTGCTTTCCATTCCAAAACTATTCTGTGAGCATTCATCACCTCCAAAATCAATTAACATAATTATATACTCATTTGGTTTTTCTCACTAAATTATTATTGTCTGTTTTCTTGCTTTTACTCTATTTACTCTATGAATCTTTTGCTTGTTTTTCTCCTTCCCCCCTCTTCTTTCAGCAACTTTTTCTGTAACAAGCTTTATCATCTCTCATTTCTCCTGCTCTATTACCTTTCCAGTCTTTCTGCCATGCTTCAACACTCATTTCTTTTTATTTTGCTTCATGATTTCTGAAATGCTGCTATTCTGCCTGATTGTCTTGTTATTCAGACAGACATTTGACACACAAAATATAAAATAGTTCAGCAGCTCACTTCTCCACACATCCTTTCTAATGGAAATTGACATAGTTAAGGGATTTCAAAAATCATTTTCTATAGCTTATTGACCTAACCATAAATGTTTTTACAGGCATGACTTTCTTATTCCAGATAATAACTTGCCCTTTGGGTAATGTGACTGGCATATCTACAAAACATTGCAGTGTGAGTCTGTTCACATTCTATGACATATATTTTATTACAAACAGAAAGAAAAAAAAATCCCACCTGTTATCATCACCTTCTTGAGGAAGAAAAAAAATGTTTTGCTATGGAAGACTCTAAAATATTCAGACTGTACACAGAAGGCAGAAGAATTGTACCTACATCTGAAGATCTCATCTTGCCCTTTAAAGATAACCCAAAATCTATATAAAGCTTGGATTAATTTCTAGCATGTCATTCAGTCAAAGTGTAGATGGATGGCTTCCAATTTTTTGTTGCAAAGAAGATTCCTAGGCTAGGTAGTTTGCTCTTCTTTAAACAAAATAACAAGTGTTTCAAATGCTTCTTGAATGATGCACTTTCCTTGCACCGTGTCTTGAATGGGAGAGTAACTCAGTCTTGCAAGACAATTGAACCCATTAACCACTATGTGGGTACCAGTCTTCTATTTCCTTGTCTTATACTACAGCCCCTCGCTTTGACAAAAATTTTTAGAGTGCCCTTCTTCCAAAAATTTTTGTACAGACAGTCAATCTCTCAATGTTATTTAATTGCATTATTTCCAAGAAGACAACTGCCACCGTGTTGTCCACCTCTCCCTTTTGAGGCATGGTATCAGAAGGGTGGGGATAGTCACTGCTAACCCCAGTCTAGTACTGGACAGCAGGATTAGCTGAGGTTGTATCTACTCCAGAAAATTAAGTGAGCCAGTGCCTGTTTTCTGGCTGTGATTGAAATGGCAGGGCGCAGTGGATAGCTGTGTACCAAAACTCATCTTTTTCCTTCTTCTTCCAAAACACCTACTAAGAACCATTCCTGATAGTCTGTATCCTGAACAACACTCAGCCATCATCTGTTTGCACAGCTCCAAAATTACATGTATTCTGAACAACATCACTACACAGAAGAGAAGCACAGCTGGAACTATTGGAGGATCCCCTGCAACAGAAAGGGAAAGAGTGGTCTTCCAGCTGCCGGGGGAGTGAATAAGAGGTAGAACTTTTCTCCTTAGAGCTCACTCCTCTCTAAAGATAGGCAGAGTGAGAGTATTAGAATGACTGTGAGTAATGGGCTATTAATTCTCATTTGCAAAATGAGGCAATATGATACCATTTTTTACAGTGATTATCAAATGGAAAAATTAATTATTACTTTGCCAGTTAGAAAGTAGCTTATGGCACAGACAAATGAGTTTGAAATGCTCTCTGTATAGGCAAGTGTGCACAAACAGTATGGCTAGACAAAGCAGAAATTAGGTAAGGCTGTTTCACAGAATCATAGAATCATAAAATGGTTTGGGTTGGAAAGGATCTTAAGATCATCTAGTTCCAACCCCCTTGCCACCGGCAGGGACACCTTCCACTAGACCAGGTTGCCTAAGGCTCTGTCCAGCCTGGCCTTGAACACTGCCAGGGATGGAGCATTCACCACTTCTTTAGCAGCCTGGTCCAGTGCCTCTCAACTCTCACAGTGAAGAACTTCTTCCTTATATCTAACCTAACTAAGCTGTTCTCTGGAAGTCCCCATTAAGCCTTTTATTTCTGTCTTAAAATTATCCACACACACTATTTTTTTATATTTAGGATCAGAGTACTTTCTGATGCATGGGACAAGAAAACTCTGCAGTAACCAATTTGCAACTCCATGCCTTGATTTCAAATACAGGTAATGGTTAACTGCTTGCTTCTTATTTCTTCTGCTGTTTCACCATAAAAATATAAGTAAATATGGTTTTTGACCTCCCCTCTTTTCTTACACAACCATCTGCCAATGAAGACATACTACAGCATAAATAACTAATGCTGCCATCTTAATTCCTAGGCTGCTACCAAGAAGCATGGCCTTTTAAGTTTTCATTCTGTTTCCTCAGTCATTGCTGCATCCAGAATGAAGTGCAATATGAAGATAATGTTAAAGCTGCAAATTTAAACACATGGATGTTTACACTCTCACAATAATGATAGGTGAGCAGAGCTAAATATGTCCACTATTTCTAACACTTTGCATATGTAAGGCATTGCAAAAAAAATCACCTAGTTAGCAGGAGAAGGAACTTGACTCCATACAGTATGAAGACTCCCTCACTATCCATTATAGATTCTATGTCTGTTTCTGATTTCTGTAGTATTCCTGGCAGCTGCACTGTGAAAGTTGCTTCCCAGGTTGCCTTCAAGACCCCCAAGCCTGAGAAGCAGGAAACACAAAAATTCACTTTCTTCTGCAATTATAAGGTAGGTTGATATCATGCAGTTTCAGATTTTTCCCAGAAGAAACAAGTTAATGATGGGCACCTTTTATAAAGCATCATTAGCTCAGATCCAGCATCAGTAAAATTGTGTTAAAGACTAAGTCAGAATCTTTAATAAGACCTGTTCTCTGATAGATTTTGTTTTCTAAACAAGTGCTTTACTCAAACATGATCCACAGCCTCACAGAGGAGTTGTAGTATTGTTCTACCACACAATTGTGTTGTTTAGGTTGCAAATTGTGAAGTAAGAGATGTTGCCTGTAAGACTGAATGCAGATGTCAGAGTCATTGCTGCTGGCACAAGCACAGCATGAAAGGGAATATGGGGATGGCACTTACTATCACAATTAGAATCACCTACAGGAAACCTAAATCTATAATCTGGTTTATTGCATATCAGAGAAAAGTAACTTGAAGAACCAGTAAGCCACAATACTGGCACTCTCAGAATTTCAGAAAGTACTTCTGTTTGTTTAGGACTTCATGTGATGGCCAGCTATCAGTTTACATTATTAAAATGGAGATGTTCCCTTTGGTTTAATTCAGTTACATTCCACTGACATCTAAAGCCATTAGAGATGCACTAAGGCATCCTACCTGCACTTCTGCTACTACTACAGAAGGTCACCCATAACTCCTGAGTTTTATCTACCAGCTCCATGTACATGTTTGAGATAATTTATGTAATTTGCAATAGCTGAAGGCACCTGTCTATGGATGACCAACTTGAGCTCTTAGTAATAGACTAGAATTAATAATACCTGAAACAGGCATTTAGTTTTAAATTGTTTTTCCAGACTCTGGTCAGTTATCAGTGGAGAAATACAGGCACCTTCAAAGGATATTCATCCCTTACTAAAGTAGATATCCAAGGTGACTGAGATAAACTGTATTTGGAAATTCACCTTTACCTAGATGAGCAAAATTTATAGGTATACAAAATTTATAGTAAATAACTCTTCATTGATTTATCTACTAATGCAGTTTCAAGTATTTTCCTATGGGTAAGTGTGTTAGAATTAGCATATATTTTATCCCAAATATTATTTAAAATAAGGCAGCTGGAATGTAGAAGTTCCTAAAGTCTCCAAACACAGTATTTTGATTTCTATTTTATTTAGTACCTTGTAAAGTTTTCAACTTTCAACAGAACAAAGCACTTTTTTCCCTTAATGTTCAAACTATTGTTTTCGCAATGTGGAAACAAGTGAAATTTACACTTATGAGAAGGGGTATCATGAGGCCTACCCTTGAGTTATATCTCCCAATTCCAATTTAGCAGTGCACACAGATGGGCCTGTCTTTAATTTAAAGATTAATTTCTAGAGAATGTGGTTTTCTAAGGCAGCAGTTCCCAGCCTTTTTACCACACTGAAAATCCGTCATATGTATTCCAGCAGAGACTCCAATCTGTATACAACAAATTTAAGCAAATTACCAACAGCAGCATTTTCTTGTTTAATTTAGTATGTCTTCATATTTGTTAGTGAAATCCTTAATATAAACTACTGGTTGAAGAAGATAAGCTACTAGCATCTACTTTCAAAATGTAGAAGCATAACATCAGCTTCTAGATCTACATTTTAAACATAATTGATCAAATAAACCAGCATAAACAAACAGGAAAATTACCAACCTCTTCACTGGGGACTTGAAGGCAAGAAGTGTGAAGCCACATCCTACCAGAAGGCAACACCTATTAAATGGGTTAGAGTTGCTGCTTGGTTATTTTCTCCTAAATTGATGTTTCTTAAAGATCTGAATAAGATTTTTAAGGTGTTTTTTTTCCTTTAATCAGATGAGATGAACCCTAGCTGCCCTTTTTGTCTGAATAGCTATGTATATAAAAAAGCTGGAAATCCCATCACAATATCCAGAAATACACCAGAAATACTGCTAATAATTTTAACTGCATAACACACCTTAGATTACTCCATTTTTTTGCCTTCAGATACATAAAAGAGCATCTCAAATCTATTAATTATCATTATTCTAAAGGAGTAAGGCTGTGAATCATATGAGAAGAAAGTGACCAATGTTTTCTTAGAGAGACCTTCACAAAATTTGAGAACAAAAGAAGCAGATTTCAGAGGAAAAGCCTACCTAACAATGGAAGAAGTTTCTTCCTGGAAGTGCTTACTAACCTCCTAATGAAAACTATACATGGGAGAGTGACTTTTGAGTTTTCCATTACCTTTTTTTGAGTGGAAAAGAATTTGGAAATGAAAATAAAAATAAATTTACAAAAAGCTAATGCAGACAGGAAAGATAATCCTCTCCAGAGCAAATGGCTCTGCCAGAACTGCCCATTATTCATTGACTCCTGCGCAGCCTTAATGAACTGATGAATGCAAAACATAATGGCTCACATAAGTTAGATACAGTGTTCCTTCAAATTTTGATGATGATGACATCTCAACATCTGCTGTTGAAGCTTGTGTGTGCCACCAGCTTCTCATATGCTAATAAGTTAAATACCTCTAATTTCATAGAAGATTAAGAGGTCAGAGGCACAGTCGTTCCATGGCACTTCAGCTCGAAAAGAATAAAAACATCACAGGAAAAAAAAACCTTATTCCCTATCAAAATCTGGAGAATGTAAGGACAACAGTACAATACAAAACTAACACCCACATGTTATTTAAAGTCATAGAATAAAAGAAAGGAACTGAGGCTAAACCATTCTCCCCCTGTAAAAAAAAAAAAAAAAGACTACTGAAAGGAAGACTTATCTGTGTTCATGTATGCAAGACAACTGGAGCTCAAACATGTGACAATAACAATGAAACTTCTTGACATTTATGTCACTCATTTTTAGGACAATGTCTGACACACCTGTTGTAACACTCACCCTTCACTATGCAGGCAAGCTACAGTGTATTATGATGATTCTTTCCCATTACACCAGGCTGGTGTGGCTTGGTTTCTTCTAAAGACAAAGGGATTCAAGGGAGAAGGTGGTTTTAACAAATACTGATCATGAACTGGACACCACTAGGAGAAAGGGATACATATGCTTTAGTGCCAAGTGAACTTCTCCAGAGAACTCACCAAGCTTTGTCTCTGAGCCAAATACATGAAACAAGGATCCCATCCACCTGAAGAGAATAAGGTTTCACCACTTTAATTCTGGATAGAGATACCAATCAGTACTTTGGTATTATGCAAAGGGATTTCTCATTTTATATTGGTTAAGTCCTGACACTTTGACAAAGTGAAGAGTTACACACCAATTAAATTCTGAATATGTTTAAATCAAGGGGTCTGTGGAAATTTACAGAATCTTCACTCCCCAATGTAGTTTAATATAATCCTTAGAGTAATTATCTCCATTTTACCTTTTCAGCGTAATCCTCGACAATATCAAAGTCCCTTGTATTACATCCAGCAAGCATTCTTCATAATCATTTGGTAATTTACTCAGAAATGCTTGCTTCTCTCAGGCCATGCATTGCATGTGTGCAATTGTTGTCTATCACCCATATCATGAAGAGGAAAAAAAATCCATTTAAAGTATGCTTAAGGGTGTATTTTTGAACGTACAAATTCACAGATTTCTGGCTTTCACTCTTTCACTAGGAAAGCTCAAAACCAATCATAACAAAAGGGAGAAAAACAAGATTGAAGAGCACTTTTTCCATATACCCTTCCACCTATTAAACTGATAATTTGCTTTTCAAGAGAAAGTAAAGATATCAACTTTCCTCCAAATTAGCTAAAACACTACAAGTCACAGTGGCTACTATTGGTCGCATAAAGAATTCCTTGGTTTCAGTTGATAAGAGCTGAACAGTCTGTGACCATAAATTTTTAAGAAGGGTAGAAATCCCCAGCACTGGATCTTGCTGGAGCTGTAAGAGAATATAGACAAAACACTGTAGCTAGGATGAAGTAAAAGCCACAGGTGCAAAAGCTCCATATACCAGGGAAAACTCCAAAATGAATAGCAGAGGTGATGTTAGGAGGGTTGGTATCAGCTCCAGACAAAATAAAGGTATCTGTAAGGAGTATCTCTAAGGGGCAGGATTTAATTGCTACAGCATACATACATACGGCCATTTGAGGCACCAGCACAGGGCTGTCCCAGCATGACACTAGACTTCTGAGATCTCAGTTCTCTTATTTAGGCCAAGTAGGATACTCTAGAATATCTCACCTGACCATTGTATCCTACCCTATGCTTTAACCCTTGCATTATAAACATGGACATAGACCCACTGTGACATGTCGTGTTTCAGCAGGACGAAGGAAAGTTCACCCTCAAAAAAATCAAAACAATACCAAAGTACAGTTTTGGGAAAAACTGTGCCTTAAGAATTTTATTGCCATAAATGCATTCTGTTAGTACATGGATATCTTACTTATTAGCCTTATTTTACTTTGCTAAGGCCGCTGGTAAACAGAAAGTTCCCAGAGCCACCAGCTGGCAAGACCAAATCCATCTCAGGAGCCAAGTACTTCTCATTTGTTAAGAAAAGAAACCTGATGTGTCATTTACCAGTGTCACCTGCTGATACATTTCATATCAAGGCAGTGTAGCTGGTGTGGGGATTCACACAGTATCACTGCTTGGAAGATTCCTTCTGCTAGTCTCTCATTTGCTGTCACAATTTCACAGGAGAAAATGCTGGAGTATTACAGCATACCTACACAGACAGATAACTGACCTCCGCCACCCCCTAAAGGGTCCTGAGTCTGAGCACCTACACTATAAAAATGCTACTTTGCTATTTTTTCGGAACTAACCAGCTAACACCCTTCAAAACAGAAATCAAGTGAAGTCCAGGGGGTATTTCATTGTGAGGAACACTGCTAAAAGACAGTACAGAGCAGACTGAGCCAAAGTTGACTCCCTCAACCCAGCACTGCCCTGCTACACTGAAAAATATGAACAAGTAAGTGCATCACTTTTCCCATGGGCTAAGGATCATTCCCTAAGGCAGATTCAACAGGCAGTGTAGATTTAGCCTTAGACACTAGCCCCAAGAGAGAAACACAGAATTTCTTCAATTCTTCGTTCCACTGGGATTCTTTATTGCAGACAAGACAGGAATATGCCAGATAGATTGGATTGTCTTTCTAAATGTCACACTTTACCCATGTGTGACAAACGCAGAAAAATTCTGTGCTAGGAATATTAGTCAAACTGTGCATGCTGGGTTGCAAAATGCAGTCCATCATTAGCGATGCTGAAAGCAAGAACTATTGAAATCAGCTGAGGAACCTCAAGAATATGGGGCAAAACTACCTGACAGCAGGATAATGATAAAAATAGAGAATGCTACAATTTGAAGGGGCAATCCACCTCAAACAAGGAGCTATCATAATTCAGAAAGATAAGAGCCCATACGTGGTGCCTGGAAGCAGGAATTCAGGGTAGGAAAAGTAAAGAAAGTAGGAAGGTAGCTTAGGCTTGGGAGTCTTCTGACTTTCAGGAGAAGCAAAGAGAAAATGTGTCACAGCACTGGCTTTTGCATCTCAGAAAACAACACCCTTTATTCTTACTGTTTCCTTTTCACCTCACCCTGCAGCATGCAACCTTGCATCAAATGCTGGGAGATACAATTCTTCATGTCAGCCCAGGAGTAGCAAACCTCTGGCTTCACAGAGACACCTGAAACCAACTCACTGCTATTCTGGGGCTCTTTTGCCTTTTAAAGGGTGGCTTCTCTAATGCTGCTTTAGACCACAGAGGACAGATGGAATGAAAAAACATCATCAGTGAGACTTTACAAGGCAATACAGTGCACGAAATACAGTTCTTATGTTGTTTTCTTTAGTAACCTCTTCTATTACTACAGTTGAAAATGATAGCTTAAAATCCACCATATGGCATAGATGAATCCTGCTTTAACTTACAACAATTGCCACCAGATTGCAAACTGTTTCCCTATAGTAAATGTTTATTATAAAATCACTAAGAGTTGGAAGAGACACCAAATAATGTTTAAGAAAAAACAGTGGTCATCATCCTGGAATACATTAGCGAAGTCTGAGCTAAATTAGAGAGCTGATAAATATACGAGCACAGCACCAAACGTGCATAATGAAATATTTTAAGTAGCATGAGGAACAGGAATAAAGTTATTAAAAATAAATGTCTTTTTCTACAATGGTACATGCAAGGGGTCTCCGCTGTATTAAAGCACATAAAAATAATGGAGAAGAAAATTGAGTTGTGAGCATTGAGACTTTCTACATTTGCTTATATTTAATGTGGAATTCAAGCAGGTGTCTAAGGCAATATGCTACAGTTTCATGTATAAATGAAGTAGTAAGTTTCAGTAACTTGAAATTAATTTAGATTAAAATTGATGTTTAGCTCCAAATGGAATTGAGTCGTGAAATAGTCCTGTCAAAAATAAATGTAGATCTACATTTAAAATGACTGTTGGCTAACAGAATAGTGGAATATTGGTTAAAGACTGCGATTAAGTCCATGCTTACTAAAAAGCAGATAAAACCAAGTCTTTAAGAAGTATCTGGTCCATGTAAGCCATCATTTCAACTTGTTACCAAGTTGCTAATATTTACATTCCTTCTTAGTTTTATAGATATAAAATCACCTCTAAAATGCCACCATAAAAATCTTAATCTGACTTTTATGCTAATGTTTCCAAAAAAGGTAAGAAAGAAAAAAAGAAATATTTCCTTATATGCTGCTAATGCTCTTAAGCCATATTTGTTCTTTATTTAAAAACAAGAAAGCAAAAAACCCCTTGGTTTCCTTATAACAGTACTCACCAAATCATCTGGCTACTTTATTAAAATATACATCAATAAGAAATGTTAAAAATCAGAAGTGACATTATTTTGGAGGGTGAATTGCTAATAAAGCAACACAGATTTTCATCCTGTGTGAAACAGCTGGACCATGACGAGATCACATTAGCACTAATTAAAATGATATTTTTTTTGTGCAGTTTTTGCTAATCCAGCTTCATTGGACTCAAAAGGATTTTTGAAATCTGTAATAAAAGCTATTATGTAATCTTACTCCTGTTCTCTTACATCAGGTTACTGTGTGAAATTTCCATATAATAAACCATATTTTCTTAAAACTCTCACTCAATAAAATCAATATTAACTTTTTTACTATTATAGCTGCTTTTCCCCAATATATGATCCTCATTTAATTAAAAAAAATTAAAGCTTTAATTTATTTTTGTTTGATGAACAAGAAAAATATCATATTAAAGGCAACATTTTGCCATGTTTCTCTTTCTCCCTCACTTTCCCAGGTCCCTGTTGTTCCCAATGTATAATTTGCAAAACATATTGCTTCAATACTTACAATGAGAGAGGCGGCCCAGCTGTGGGAGGGAAAGGACAGCAGTCTCCAATATTACCATAATAATCTGCCTAAGGTCCCATGAGCCCTCAGGAGTATACAATTCTCTATACTGCAGGCCCCAGCTGGAGAATGTTCTCTTGACATGTATGCCAACCTTTGCCTGCAGGCAAAATAAAAAAAGGCAGAGAAGTAATCATGAAAATAAAAAATCTTGTCAACTGTCGTAGGATGCAGTTTCCATGTTTTTTTGCTCACGTAGGCAGTCATTGTGCTAACAAAATGATAGGAGACTTTAAAAGACTGCAGCTGGTATGTGTTTGGCTGGAGAGGGGAAACCATCATATGCCATGCTAATTCTGCAATTCTAACTTTGGGGGGAAAAAAATGAGCAGTGATATTGTATTACTGTCAATATGCATGACAGCTTTATTTACCTCCTCTTCCAACGGCTGCTCATTACAGGATTTAAGCAGGAAAGTGAAACCCTGACAGTGTTGAGCTAATTGCAAAGGGCCAGATTGTGATCCTCACTGTTTTGTGTTGGGTGGCTGGGTTTTTTTTCACCATGATGGCAAATAGTCTTGCTGCCTCAGCAGGACTAATTGAGAAGTAAACGCCCATCACTGTGAAAGCTATGCAATTGGCTCAGTGAACTTTCCAAGGACTTTAGATCAAATAATGCAGTAAACAGAAAGGGGTCGTTGGAAGACACGTGTCTAAGAGCAAAGACCAAATATATGCTTTTGTCCTTCAGTTTCAAACTCAATTTGAAACCAATAACCCAAGGTCTTTCTTTTGATTTCAGTCAGACAGATGTAAGTAAGAGGAACACCAGCAGCACAGAGCTCAAAACAAGACCCACGTTGCTACAGATTTCTGAAAAAATAAAAGCGGTCTTCTGTAAAGAAAGGAAAATTGCATGTGTACCAGTCATGGGTCAGAGGCTGTATTTTCAAAACAGTGTGTTGGAAGAAGGACGAATTTTAACCCTAATAAACACTAAAACAAGATTTCCTTTTTATTTTCCTTTGCTACTAGAAGACATATTTCCTCTCAAATGCATGGTATTTCATGTGGATTTTATCCATTTATCATGGATTTTACAGGTGTACTCAAGGTGGAAGAACTTTGGTACTAAACCAGTACCCAAACTGAAAAATTCAACCCTCCTATCTGAATGAGTTCAGGATATACCATCCATCAATGAGTCATATATTTCTTAAACAAATGTAATTTGGATAGAGCAGATTTTTGTAACTGCAAACCCATATGCAAGCAGCATGAAAATGGCTGTGGAAAGCTAACAGATCAGAAGAGAGCTGCCTCAGGCTCAGAGGACACTGGCGTGGGAGAGACCCGAAACAGGCTGACTCCAGAAGGGGAAGTTTCAATGCAGTCACCATTTTAATTCTCCCTTACTACTTCCCAGTAATCCACTCAGAGGGATTTTTTTTTTATGTAATTAATAAAAACAAGCCTATTAATTTAAAAATACTTTTCACTTGTCTCTGTGTGTGTGTGTAGAAATATGTATTTTTGCATTCTCCAATATCTGTTTTAATCTCCTTTGCTTTCTTTATTCAAGCCACCTAGAAGGAGCAAGAACATGTTTAGCTTAGTAATTGCTCTTGAAGGATATGTACAGTAGCAAGTTAAAGGGTTCGATTTGTTGTCTGAAAGTGGAAGTCATTACTTATACTGGGTGGACCTGGGAGAGACCCTGTCTGTTTGGCACATGAATGAGATAATTCTTTAAGTCTGCAAGCCAAGTGGAGCTTAATTGAAGACGCTGGAGAATTTAAAATGAGGAGAAAATGAAAACAAAATAAAATATATATTGGAACTCCTGGGCCAAGATTAAACAGTGTAGAGAATATTCCACATGGATGTAAGAGAAAGGAATCACGGCCAAAACCTATCTAGATAGACTTGAACAATGTCCCCTCACAAAACTAATGGAACTGAAGAATGTGATTCTCCGAAAAGAAGAGGCTTTTGGAGTCCAAGGCACTAATCCTTAGGAGAAGTTTTCATGGAGTGCAGCTTTGGATATAAACATCTAAACTGTTTCTCTGCATTTTATAATGTATAATAGGACATTACAGTCAACATGAACAAGTAAATCCCACTTCTTACCACTGAATGAGCTGGAAGCCTAGTCACTATCACTGTGGTTGAGTTAGGTATATAACCTTGTTATCATGTACTTCTATGTTCTTACAAGAATTAATATAGGTCTGGGGAGGAATTCCTTCTCTGTTTTCTTGCTTGTATTAACTACTAACAAGACTTGTGTTAATTACTTGCTGCTCTGAAGCCACAGCTCTGTCAGTAACTCAAACATTCCCTAGTGCGCTCCCTGGCACCATGGTCAACCTGCACCACACAGCCCAGATGAGCGCAATTAAACCCAAACCCTCCTATTGCTTTCTGCAACAGTGTAGCCTTATCCAAGCTGCTCACTGGGAATCAGCAGTGCCCTTCAAAAACCCCCAGATCATCCCCAGGAGCAACTTGGGAAGGCATTACTCAGCATGAGCCAAAACCATGGGCATAAAGATTTCCCATGCTATTCACCAGTACAAATGAGGCATGAATATATTTTGTTTGTATTTGAAATAAATTTAATGGAAATTTTTCAGGTTAGCGAGACCACCATAAATGCATAAAAATAGTTACCATGCAGCAGAGCTACTGTAAGTAGTTCAAAAAAAGTAGTCTATAACTACATTACAGATCTCTGTGGAACATTTATATTTTATTTGCTGTTTCAATCACCTAAGAATAAATAATGTTTGATACATGTCATTGTGACATAAAAATAACCCAACAATGACTTTTCACAAAATGTAACAGGAGTATTTGCTAGCTTAAGAAAACGTGGCTGGTTTATGTCTGAAATAATTTAATGAATCCAACACAGAAAGAACACATAACTTGGACTTACCTAAACTGGCATTTTCCTTCTACTAGATGTACTCATTGATAATAGGCATGGCAGCAAGTACTGGTTGATAAGCAATACAAGTAGTACAGCAGGACAGAATCATTAGCAACAAAAAAACACTGCCTAGCAGAAAATGTATTTTAACAAGTGTACCTCTTCTATAATCTCTGAATTTCACAATTACATGATTCCATGGTTTTATCTTGATGGCAGGAATACAAGTAGGATTTTTTTTTAATTGATTTTCCCTTACTTCACCCAGTGGGATGAAAGAGACTAAAGAGTCTGGTCTAACTTTAGCTTTTTACCTTAGGTATCTGTTTTTGCATGGAATGCAGTCTGGAAGTTCTTATGTCTCTGCAGAGAAGAGTCTAGTCAGCTAGCTGATTAGACAGCCAAAGTTAGGTAAAACGAATGGCCTGTTTCTGTTACTTCAAGTTGATTTGGAAAATCCCTTTAGGCATGAGATGTGCCAAGTGCCTTTAAAAATCCAGCTCCAGATCCCTGCAAAATCCCAACCACCTGTGTTATGTGCTCAGTTTGCAAGTACTTTCCTGCACTTTCCAAACTCCCTTGGCTCATGTCAGCAGAAAATATTTGCCACCAACCCAAATGGTTCCAACTGCAGATGCTGCTGAGAAGCTGGCTCATCCCTGCAGGAGGAGGACAGGAGTCAGCACAGTACTGCAGGCACTGACAAAAGCAAAACCAAAGTAAACCACATATGTATGAAGCCAAAAGTTACCCAACAGCTCTGTGACTAAAGGAACCTGCCGCTCAAGCCTCCTATACACATGGGATTGAAAGCCATAGCTCTGATGCTGAAGAAGTTCATGGTGGGCGTCTGCCTAAAGAAAGCATAGGGGTTCAGAGCATTCACCCAAACAGAGAGACAAAATGAAAACAAGCATTTCTGAGAGTGGGAGTAAGCACTTCTATCCTCCAGTGAGTGAGAAAGAATTGGCAATGTTACTTTTCTCACTGCAATGGACCTTCAGCACCTAAGGTCAGACACGCAACATAACTGTCCAACAAATCCAGTTACTACTCTGGAGATAGCCAGCTTCCCACATTTCCTTAGGATGGAAGTAATTGACAACTACTTGTCAAACAACTTGTCAAATAACTACATATTCATCGTGGAAAGATAGAAGCTATGTTCCCTATCTTATTTTGGACAGAGATCAGGACCAATCACTGAGTGCTTGGCAGATTAAAAATATATATATATGAGTAATGTCTTCAGTCTCTGCACTATCAAATATTCTCCTGTTCTCTCACAAACCTTTGGATGATTCTGAAAACCCTCCAAATCTCTATTATGACACTTATCCCAGAGCCTGAGAACTGCTAGCCCATCACAGAAGTATTTGCTGAACACAACACACCATTCAGTGACATGAATAGGAAAATAGCATTCATGAGTTGCTATGAAGGAACCATTGAAATCCTGACTGCAAAAAAACCCCAAAGTATTTTCCTATGAAAAAAACAGAGATTTCAAATAAATGGAAAAGAGAAGGTCTTATACAAGAAAATTGTAAAGCAACATCTGAAATACTGAATACAGCATAAACTGGGTGTACCTGTTTTCATTATATGTCACACCTCTGTCAAGGGTATGAAATAAAGGGAGAAAGAGGGAAGAGTAAAAACTGTCAGACTACTGTTCACTGAAAGTCTGATCCAAAACCCAACAGAATAATTGTATTTTAATGAGCTTTGATTCAGTTATGACAATTTATTTTGTGTGTGAACATGAGTTTTGGAAGCAAGCAGTATCATTTATAATGTCATAAGGAAAAAATGTCTATAAATGGTCAAACTGGATTTTTCTAAAAGTGTTATGAGGCATGATAAGCAATAGAATGGGCTTTAAAATTAATAAATGGGCTTAAAAATGAAGTTCTTCTTTTCCAGTTAGAATGTTAGTGACAGAAACTTTAAAAAAAACCCTCCACAAAATGGAAAATAAGTATAAATTGCTAGGGAAAACTGACATAGCAGAGACACTCAAAAGATGCACAGATTTTTGTTTGGAAAAAAAAAGAGAACTTAGGAGCATTGAAGGAAAGCAGGATTATGATGTTAATAACTAAGAGAAAAGACAGTGTCAGGTCTTGGATTCTTTTCAGCTTCTGAATTGTCATGCGTCAGTTAATTTTATTCTCTCTCCTTCCCTAGGCTTCCTAGTGCTGTCACCGTGTTAGGCTCAATCCACCTCCGGTTCAAGAAGGAGATCACAATGTGGTGACCAAGCTGGTTACAAAAAGAAAACTGGGATTTATATACAGACATCAGTTTTGGCAAGCTGTTAACACAGATGCAAGTCTCTACAGAGGCTCAGCTCTCCTTTCTGCTTCCCTTTCTGAATCCCCAGCTCCCAGTAGAAGTGAAAGGGACAGTGCCAGGGCAGGTAATTTTTCTTAGTTGCTTTCCTAGACATCCACTTACAAACATAAAAGCATATTTATTCACTATTTGTTTTGCTGTCATAAATAAAGCCTTCCATCAGATACAAAAACCTTACATCAAAATACATCAGAAGATTACCTCTGTCTCAGAAAGCTCTCATGGGCAAGTCTAATTTACTTCTGTAGAGGGAGGGAGAGGAGGGAAGGGAGAAGATAGTGATAGAAATGGCATTCACTGGAGGGCCAAAACTAAAAACATTGCACAGAAATAAAAATCTACATCTCCCCAAACAGGAAACATGAGAATGCAACTCATACAATCATAATTCAAACAGAAAATTCTCAGATTTGGAAGGGGGACAGTAAGGGGGCAACTTACTTATCATAGAATCATAGAATAGTTAGGGTTGGAAAGGACCTTAAGATCATCTAGTTCCAACCCCCCTGCCATGGGCAGGGACACCTCCCACTAAACCATGTCACCCAAGGCTCTGTCCAACCTGGACTTGAACACTGCCAGGGATGGAGCATTCACAACTTCCCTGGGCAACCCATTCCAGTGCCTCACCACCCTTACAGGAAAGAATTTCTTCCTCATATCCAATCCAAACTTCCACTGTTTAAGTTTGAACCCACTACCCCTTGTCCTCTCACTACAGTCCCTAATGAAGAGTCCTTCCCCAGCATCCCTATAGGCCCCCTTCAGATATTGGAAGGCTGCTATGAGGTCTCCATGCAGCCTTCTCTTCTCCAGGCTGAACAGCCCCAATTCTCACATCCTATCTTCATATGGGAGGTGCTCCAGTCCCCTGATCATCCTCGTGGCCCTCCTCCAGACTTGTTCCAACACTTCCATGTCCTTTTTATGTTGAGGACACCAGAACTGCACACAATACTCCAAGTGAGATCTCACAAGAGCAGAATAGGGGGGCAGGATCATCTCCCTCAACCTGCTGGTCACGCTCCTTTTGATGCAGCCCAGGATACGGTTGGCTTTCTGGGCTGCGACCGCACACTGCCAGCTCATGTTCATTTTTTCATTGACCAACACACCCAAGTCCTTCTGCGCAGGGCTGCTCTAAATCTCTTCTCTGCCAAACCTGTGGCTGTGCCTGGGATTGCTCTGACCCAGGTGTAGGACCTTGCACTTGGCATGGTTAAACTTCATCAGGTTGGCATCAGCGCACCTTACAAGCGTGTCAAGGTCCCTCTGGATGGCATTCCTTCCCTCCAACGTACCAACTGAACCACACAGCTTGGTGCCATCGGCAAACTTGCTGAGGGCACACTCAATCCCACTGTCCATGTCACTGACAAAGATGTGGAACAAGACCGGTCCCAACACTGATCCCTGAGGGACACCACTCGTTACTGGTCTCCAGCTGGTCACCGAGCCATTGAGCACTAGTCCTTGTGTGCGGCCATCCAGCCAGTTCTTTATCCACCCAGTGGTCCACCTATCAAATTGATGTCTCTCCAACTTGGAGACAAGTTTGTCATGTGAGATAGTGTCAAACGCTTTGCACAAGTCCAGGTAGATGACGTCAACTGCTCTACCCCTGTCGATCAGTTCCGTAGCACCATCATAGAAGGCCACTTTCTTCCTTGTCTGAGAGATACGAGAACAGTGGCTTCTCCTAGGCAAGTCATTTAAAAAAAAAACAAACTTCTAGTGCACAGAAGGATGATACAAACATCTGAAATTACAGAAGCCATGAACTCAAACCCAGGGTGTTCTCTTGGTGGATATAACAGGGCTCCTACTTTGGAGCAAAGGTTAAGGAATAATGGCTACAGAGTCACATTCAGAAATTCTTGGGCAACAAACCATCGGTCAACCTAGACAGAATTTAAAATCCATGATACAAGGCCCATTTATTCGGAAGTCCAAAATTCAAAGCCTAGACTTAATGGCTGAAGCACCTGTTCTAAAATACGTGCAAAGTTCTACTACTGGAAAAATGCCAGATCGGAAAGAGAGCCACTGGGATTCATGAATTACATGAGAAAGCGCAAGTGCTGTGTGGTTTTCAATTTCAATTTCCATGCTTGAGAACCCCTTACAAAGCAGTGTGCAAAGACAGCAAGTAGCATAAGGGAGTTGGTGTCACAGAAAATAGCATGCTCAGTATCAATAGTAGCATTACACATTATTAAGGTCCAGGGACATATTCTAGCCATATCTCAGCTACACACTGGCAGCACTAGGCTACTGCATGCAGCAGCCTCGTACTTTTTTATGCTGCTATTATTAGTTTGAGTTCAATACAAGGAAACCCAGACTGCTGCATGGGCAGGCTGCAGTTGGATGCAAAATAAAACCATAGAATCACAGAATCATTTATGTTGGAAAAGACAGTCATGATCATCAAGTCCAACTGTGAACACTGCCAAGTCCACCATTAAACCATGTACTTAAGTGCCACATTTGCACGTTTTTTAAATACCTCCAGGAATGGGGACTCCACCACTTCCCTGGGCAGCCTGTTCCAGTGTTTGACATTTCAGTGAAGAAATTTTACCTGATATCCAGTCTAAACATCCTCTAGTGCAACTTGAGGCCATTTCCTCTTGTCTTACCAGTTGTTACCAACACCCACCTCACTACAGCCTCCTTTCAGGCAGTTACAGAGAACAGTAACGTCTGCCCTCGGACACCTTTTCTCCAGGCTAAATAACACCAGTTCTGTCAGCTGCTCCTCATCAGCCACAGCATCACCAGCACCAAGTAAAGGGGAACAATCACTTCCCTGGTTCTGCTGGCCACACTGTTTCCGATACAGGCCGGGATGCTCTTGGCCTTATTGACTGCCTGGGCACAAGCTGTCTCATGTTCAGGGGCTGTCAATCAGGTCCTTTTCCGCTGAGCAGCTTTTCAGCCACTCTTCCCCAAGCCTGTAGCGTTCAAAGGGGGTGTTGTGGACCAAATGCAGGACCTTTGCCTCATTGAATCTCATACCATCAGCCACAGACCATCAATCCAGCCTGTCCAGATCCCTCTGCAGGGACTACCTATCCTTTAGCTGATCAACACTCCCACCCAACCTGGTGTCATCTGAAAAGTTATTGAGACATTATCCCCTTGTCCAGAAATTGATAAAGATCTTAAACAGAATTGAATCATAGAATAAAATCATAGAATAGTTAGGGTTGGAAAGGACCTCAAGATAGTTCCAACCCCCTGCCATGGGCAGGGACAACTCACACTAAACCATGCCACCCAAGGCTATGTCCAATCCAGCCTTGAACACCACCAGCGATGGAGCATTCACAACTTCCCTGGGCAACCCATTCCAGTGCCTCACCACCCTTACAATAAAGAACTTCTTCCTTATATCCAATCTAAACTTCCCCTGTTTAAGTTTGAGCCCGTCACCCCTTGTTCTCTCACTACAGTCCCTCATGAAGAGTCCCTCCCCAGCATCCTTATAAGCCCCCTTCAGATACTGGAAGGCTGCTATGAGATCTCCATGCAGCCTTCTCTTCTCCAGGCTGAATAGCCCCAACTTTCTCAGCCTATCTTCATACAGGAGGTGCTCCAGTCCCCTGATCATCCTCATGGCAAATTCAGTCCTACACTGAGCCCTGACCACCACTTGTGTCTGACCACCAGCTGGATTTAGCTCCATTCACCACAACCCTTGGCACTCAACCATCCAGCCAGTTTTTTACCCATGGAACAGTACATCAGTCTAAGCCATAAGCAGCCAGTTTCTCCAGGAGAATGTTGTGGGAAATGGTGTCAAAGGCTTTACTAAAGTCTAGGTAGACTACAAACACAGCCTTTCCCCTATCCATTGCCAAAGGCTTTACTAAAGTCTAGGTAGAATACATCCACAGCCTTTCTGTCATCCATTAAGTGGGTCACCTTGTCATACAAGCAGATCAGGTTAGTCAAGCAGGACCTGCCCTTGCTGCCATGCCATGCCCTGCTTGCCCACCCTGTTGCTGGCGCTTCCTAAGGTCTTCTATAACACCTAGAGGGGATTGGCCACCATGGCTCCTCTCCCCCAGGACTCATCAGCCAGTGGCACCATGCTAAAGTGCTCTGCTAGACCGCTCCCTGATCTGCATGATCAGAAGATGAAATTTCCCACGTACACTGAGGTGATGCTGGTAAGAGAGCACCAAGTCCAATGTACAACAATTACTGTAATCTTAAGAGGCCAAGGCTCCTGTCATATTCTTCCCACCCCTCCACATTTGTTTTTTTTTGGAAAAGAAGTTTTAGGACCAGACATGTCAAGTAAGGGGAATTTGCCACTGCAACTCTTCCTCCTCTCGTTATCCATCCTCTTATTCTTCTTTAACATCTGGTCATCCTCTCTCTTGGCTTGAGAAGAATCATCAGCATTTTCAGGTTTTTCCTGGGACAGATATTTGTGAGTGGGTAAGCAGTGATGCCACTGTCAATGCTGAGCAGGAAAGTATGCACTGTAATGGCTAATGAAAATTTCTGCAGTTATTTTTTATATGCTATCCATATGTTCATATTCTTTATTGGACACAAGAGACCATGGAGTATCTGCTTTCTTTAAAGACTTGTTTGGAGGTAAAAAAAAACAACAAAACAAAAAATTGTCTTTTCCAACAGATTTGTGTTCCATGCATTTGCTTACCTACACTTTAGCATCATGAATAATCAATAAATGCAATAAATCTAAATATATAAATTAATAAAAATTGTAAGTGTTGCTGTGAGAATGTTTCCAGCAGCTGTGATACAAGGTTGGTTATATATCACAGATTACACATTAGCTCAGCGTATAGCATTTTAAGATCCCAGATACAACAACAGCAACAACAAAAGCCCCACAACATGACTGCACTACTTATTCAATATGGTCTATACCACATGCTGCATTTGCAATAAAGATTATCATATACTGAGTACACAAATTCATAGAACGAAAAGGTAGGTGAGGTGTGTTAGAATATCTCTCATCTCACTGCCAACATAGCATCATTTCTTGCTGGGTATTTTTAGAGCTTTGCCCAGTCTGGATTAAAATGGAACTCAGTAGTTTGGCTTCTTTTGAGAACTCTTCCTGATAGATCTCAGCCAGTGCTATCTGATACTAGATATCTATTTTTTCATCTCTCCACTGTACCAAATTACCCTTAACTACTTTTTTTTTTTTCCAGAAAACTTCAGGCATTAGATATCCTAAGGTTGCGACCCAGCAAGAAATCAGCTTGACTATACTCTTCAAACTTCCTTTCATAGTCATGAGCAAGAGATATTTGCATACCCTATGCTACATATATGGCATAATTAACTTGCACAACCATCTGATAACTAGGTTTTTATGAATATTTGTATTCAACCAATAGCCATATGACTAAGTGTAATATTCCAAATAGGCAATAGTCAGTCATGTCAAATTTGCCTTTAAAAATATTTGTTCTTACCAGAAGTGGAGTTCTACCCACAAATGCAAATGTCCATGAGTCAAGTGTGCAAAATTCATCTTAAAGTGGTAACATTTTTGGACATGAAAATGTTAGGTCTCTAAGCATCATTTGCCAATGTGCATGTGCTAGAAATGGGTATTTTAAGAGCAGAACCTTGGCTTTCCAAGAGAACATTTCACATGTTTTCCACCCTGCAGTCTGATAAGGTAACATACTTCAAAAACACACAATAACATATACTCACAGAAGAGCTATCCAAGGTGGCTTCAAAAGGGGAGAATTTTCAGACATACTGCAAGTAACATTGCTTACACTCTCTAAGATAGTGAGCTCCCTTAAAATATCTTAACTTAAACTCTTTTCAGGGCTGCTTGGTATGGTCCAAACCTGTCATTGGAATTCATTTGCAGATGACCTGTATAGCTTATTTCAGGTTTTGCTACCTGCTGTTCTCTTCACCTCACATGCTAAGAACACTTCCCACCAGAACATCCTACAGTTCTTATAGATAAGGGCTGACACAAGAACTTCCTTCAGGACTGGTGTAGTAGTTGACTCCATCCGCAGGTCCTGAAGGAGCTGGCAAATGAAGTTGCTAAGCCACTGTCCACCATATCTGAAAAATCATGGCAGTCAGGTGAACTTCCCAACGACTGGAAAAAGGGAAAAATAACCCCCATATTCAAGAAGGGAAAAATGGATGAGCCGGGGAACTACAGACCAGTCAGTCTCACCTCTGTGCCTGCCAAAATCTTGGAGCGGATTCTCCTGGAAGGCATGCTGAGGCACATGAAAAACAACAAGGTGCTTGGTGACAGCCAGCATGGCTTCACTAAGGGGAAATCCTGCCTGACCAATCTGGTGGCCTTCTATGATGGGGCTACGGAACTCATGGACAGGGGTAGAGCAGTTGACGTCATCTACCTGGACTTGTGCAAAGCATTTGACACTATCTCACATGACAAACTTGTCTCTAAGTTGGAGAGACATCAATTTGATAGGTGGACCACTGGGTGGATAAAGAACTGGCTGGATGGCTGCACACAAGGACTAGTGCTCAATGGCTCAATGACCAGCTGGAGACCAGTAACGAGTGGTGTCCCTCAGGGATCAGTGTTGGGACCAGTCTTGTTCCACATCTTTGTCAGTGACATGGACAGTGGGATTGAGTGTGCCCTCAGCAAGTTTGCCAATGACACCAAGCTGTGTGGTTCAGTTGATACGTTGGAGGGAAGGAATGCCATCCAGAGGGACCTTGACACGCTTGTAAGGTGCGCTGATGCCAACCTGATGAAATTTAACCATGCCAAGTGCAAGGTCCTACACCTGGGTCAGAGCAATCCCAGGCACAGCCACAGGTTGGGCAGAGAAGAGATTTAGAGCAGCCCTGCGCAGAAGGACTTGGGAGTGTTGGTCAATATAAAAATGAACATGAGCTGGCAGTGTGCACTTACAGCCCAGAAAGCCAACCGTATCCTGGGCTGCATCAAAAGGAGCGTGACCAGCAGGTCAAGGGTGGTGATCCTGCCCCTCTATTCTGCTCTTGTGAGACCTCACTTGGAGTACTGTGTGCAGTTCTGGTGTCCTCAACATAAAAAGGACACGGAAGTGCTGGAACAAGTCCAGAGGAGGGCCACGAGGATGATCAGGGGACTGGAGCACCTCCCATATGAAGATAGGATGTGAGAATTGGGGCTGTTCAGCCTGGAGAAGAGAAGGCTGCATGGAGACCTCATAGCAGCCTTCCAATATCTGAAGGGGACTTATAGGGATGCTGGGGAGGAACTCTTCATTAGGGACTGTAGTGAGAGGACAAGGGGTAACGGGTTCAAACTTAAACAGTGGAAGTTTGGATTGGATATGAGGAAGAAATTCTTTCCTGTAAGGGTGGTGAGGCGCTGGAATGGGTTGCCCAAGGAAGCTGTGAGAGCTCCATCGCTGGTGGTGTTCAAGGCTGGGTTGGACAGAGCCTTGGGTGGCATGGTTGAGTGGGAGGTGTCCCTGCCCCTGGCAGGGGGGTTGGAACTAGATGATCTTAAGGTCCTTTCCAACCCTATCTATTCTATGATTCTGATTCTATGATTCCTCACCTGTGACACATTTGCTCACCATCAACAGCTTTACACTGTAATGACACATTATTTCAATAGTTCACTCCAGTTAAAGAAAAATGGAACATCAGCAATGAAAGGATGTTTTAAGCCTTGAGCACTGTTCTCTAAAATAGATACACTGAGGCACTAAAAAGTTCTAAACACTATAGACAGCCTACATGAATGGCATCAGTTCCTACTTTTATACTTACTGGATTATTTATGCAGAGAAAGTTATTGGTTTTCTTTTACTGAATATCATCTTCTAAAAAACACCTGAGTGCAGCATGCTACTTGCCCCTAATTAAAAAAAAAAAAAACAAAAACAAACAAAAAAAAAAAACCCAACCAAACTAGTCTCAGTGATACTCAGTGGATTTCAGGCTTTTTTCTATAATTTCTAAGGTCTCAACAGAAATGTTTCAAGTAATATACATGACATCTGCATTAGAGACCTGGGCCCCAAGCTAAACACTTATTTTTCCTAAAAACAAATTAATGGGCCTTGCCTGACTGAAGTGCTATAGAAATAGAATAATCATGTCTTTATTCTTCAGACTGAGCATCTCCTGGCTCCATTTAGCTCATTGTAAGTGTAACTTATTTATAAGGGGAAATTTTGGCATTTGATTATTTTTTTCAAATTATTTCCCTGTTACAATAATATGAAAAAATTCCTCTAATTAAAAAGTTAGGTACATATGTTGAAAATATATAACTATATGAAATATAAGCTGTGAAAAACTTGAAAACTGAAGTTTTGTGCCTTCAGTGGAACAGTCAGTCAGCCAAATTTGGGATTGCTGTCTCAGCTCACCAACCCATATGGATTGTCATATCCAAATGACTCTGTGGAAATACAGCCAACTCTAAACATTTCAAAGTACTTGGGTATATTCAGCTGTGCACACACGATTTTAAAAACATGTTAATTTTAAAATATTTAAATTAGTAACAACATGTAGATACATAGAATCATAGAATGTTTTTGGTTGGAAGGGACCATAAAGATCACATATTTCCAACACCCCTGCCATGGGCAGGGACACCTTCCGCTTGACCAGGTTGCTCACGGCTCCATCCAGCCTGGCCTTGGACACTGCCAGGGATGGGGCAGCTACAACTGACATATTTCTATTCAGGTTCACACCACTATTTAGTTTTGATGAGCACCGCATGCATTCCACATCCAAGTGACATAAATAAGACAAAGTAATTTTACAGCAGTTTCTCAATTTAATCAATCTATATTAGGTTCCAATATGGATATAAAGACAAGATTTGTTACTTTGATTGCTATCTCTGAAACACAATTAAAGCCTCATCTATTGAAAAGCACTTTAAGGTACACATACAATCCAGGATCTAATGGGCATGCAGTTAAATAAATTAGACCTTCAGAATAGTAGAATAACTCCAAATATTAAGAAATGGATTAAACATAAAAACAACCTTCCAGAAAAAATCAAACTATGTGCAGTTTGGAAAACTATGATTTTCAAACTCAGAAAGAACATTTAATTTACAATGTAACAGTACAGTATGTATTATGGCATATCATGGTATCTGTATCCAACGGCAGATAGGTAAGCAGATATGGAAAGGCATTTCAACAAATAGGTATGGTCTCATAACATGACTATTAATATATGGTAACCTTGGCAGCAGAAGTGGTCATTTAATGAAGCCTATTGTAGGCTGTGCATGCAACTTATGCTTTAACTTTTGTAAATAGCACCTAGTTGCTATGGCTTGAGGCTCTGTATAAATCATCAAACAAATATATTCAACAATTTATACAAAGTCAAGAAGCAGGGAATCTCCATTTCCATATTTAAATCTGCCTGCATGTACATCATTATTTTATTAACTTGCCAATGTATGCACCCCATCTGCATATTGTATTGAAGACAGTTGGCTTTCCTGTAACCCATACTTATAGATTTTTTTATGGAGATGAATTAAAATAAGTTGTAGTGATGGTTTGCAACCTTTCTTTAAGTACCCAAGTCAAGAAAGGTCCATAGTCAGACTAGTAAAATTGCTGCTCATAAAGAAATGAGCTATGGCTGCAAATCACAATCAAATTGGGACTTAGAGAGCCGATCACAGTGATCTCTTCCAAGACCGTATCAGGATTCTTCCAGAAATTGAAAAAGCCAGTCCTACAAAGGCTCAAGCACAGGCTTTAAACTTAATGTGAGTAATCACATTAGCATCAGTTGAACTTCTCTTGTGCTTAAACACATGTATGTCTTTGTAGGATTAGCACCTAAATTCATATGGTTAGACTTTTATAGAATACAGAAACTGCAAAGTGCATAACTCTATGAAAAAAATGTACTTTCATTGTCGATTTTACTTTCCCAAGTAGTTCAGAGTTCTAATAAAAGGCACACAGAATAATAGCTTAAAATTATTCTTATCCCTTATTCTCAGTAGCATCAGTCAATGAGAAGAAAAGGCTATAGCCTATCCATATTTAATTATAAAGAAGGTTTCTCTCTGATTAATTGAATCATTAACCATGCACAGATACATTTAAAGGTATTAAATATTAGTTACCTTCCAGTATATTAAGAAGTAAAAATCAGAGTGGATTAAATGGGAAGAATCATTCTTAGTGTACATCTTGCCGGGCATACAACCCCTCACTTGTTTCCCAGGAAACGAAAAGGAAGCACAGACACTCAACACAGAAAGAAAATGTGCATCGGCTGCAGAACAACTGGCAAAAAATCTTGGCCTCTCTTTAATTTATTTATGTTTTAGCTACTGTGCCATTTATTCTAGTCTTTACAAAAGAACAATTTCAGAACTACTCATATTCTGATACTTGCAGTTGGTGTTTCTATTAAAAATACAATAAAATCACTACTTCAGGCATTAGGAGATCTGGAAAAACATGACCAACCAAAATATCTGCACACATGTTCATAATAAGGAAAGATTTATCAAAATAGTTTTATTTGAGAATCCCTGTATTTTAAGCAGCAAGTAACTGCATTAGTAAATGCTGTGCCTCAGTTCACAGGTTTTTATATACATATACACACAATTTATATCCTGATCACTCATTTCTATCCAATAACTTCATTAAAAGAGAGTGTAATGGTGAAAATTTAAAAAAAAAAAAAGAAAAAAAAAAGGAAATCAGGTGTCACTCAAAGAAATGACAAGGCTGACAGACTAGTTTGGAGAGGAGGTTTTAAGCTGCCATGCTGTGCCTTTCACAGCTGCCTACACTTCATGTCATTAATAACCAGTAAATAAGATCTGCAGGTGGGCATATAGGGCACCCTGAGCCAAGAAGCTGTAGCTAGGGCTTCTGTCTCTAAGATGGGTGGCCAGGCTCATTTGCACAAGGCTGCTTATGTTTCCATACAGAAGTGCAACCCTACTTAGCATAGCTTCAGGGAAGCTGCTACAATACAGAGAATGCTAATTACTGTAACCAACTGGCAATGATGCATCCAAAATTAAATGGTCTGTGACTGAGCAGATGAACAATTTTTATAGCCCTAAGTTCAGGGAACATGGATATTCTGTCAGATTAACAGACAGCCTATTTGGTCTACTATGAAAACTGAAGTCTTTTAAAAGACATTTAGATGTGCTATTCAGTTGTCAGCATGAATACAGTTCTCCTTCCAGTTTAAAGGTCTCCAATTTGAATCTAAAATACCTGCAGCCTACTACAGGAGGAGAACCAAAAAAAACCCATAACACACATCAAAAAAAAAACAACAACCGCCCCCCCCCCCAAAAAAAAAACCAAAGAAACAAAAAAACAAACAAAACAACATCTTCAGGTGAAGCTGCAATGTGGCCTCTGCTCCTACTCTAGGTTCCTGTTCATCTTTTTCTACTCAGGCAAAATGGCCAGTGAAGTCAGTAGCAGCTCTGAGCACAGAGACCTTCAGGCACAGACACTGCAGGCTGCCTCCTCGGTCTTCAATTTCAGTGAAATTTGGGGCTTTTTGGGGAGAACATAGTAAGAAAGAAATTTTTACTTGACTTTCTACAAGGACCTTAAACAAATAAATCAAAGCCAAGGCCAGACATATATTGATTTTCCTGGTATGAATTACCCATATATTTCAGCATGGATGATAACAGAATCCAGCTTTCCTACAAGTGCTCTCAACAAATATATGCATTCGTCAACTGACTTTATTATCCTCTTTAGTGACCAAAACTCTTTTTCTGATTAACAGAAAATACTTGAGAAGATTGGGGGGGGTGGGGGGGGGGGGGAAGGCAAATAAATTGTGTAGAAAAAAGTTCCAAATGACAAATTTCATTGCTAGAGTACAACCTTTTTCAAAGGATGTTTTGTAGCAAGTGAGACTCACACGGAAAGCTATTGGTGCAATATATCTGGCAGAATGGTTCATTTATAGATTTAGCAGTAAGCAAGACTCTTGCTGTTTTCAGGGAAAACAGCGCTATAAGCAATCTGGCTAAGTGTCCCCCCAGATGATAAACAGCTGGATCTAAAACCCACTGCACTTATGATATGGTTGCAGAGATGTGACTAAAATCAAGGTCTTTAGTTACTTGTCAGAATTCCCTTTATTGCTGACCACATTGAATTGAAACACCAATGTTTCTTCATCCCAGCTTTCCAATACAAAATATGGGATTGACCCCAGCAATTTTAAAACACATCTGCAATGTCTGTCCCTCTCACACTGGACTCCCTTTTTAGGCATTGGAGAAAAACTCGGCACTTCTAGAAACAATTAATCAAACTTATTTAGGATATTCATCTGAAGATATGATGCATCATATCCTAGAAAGCTCTGCTGCTCTGCAGTGACTCCCAGATGTGTTTGGTGAGATTTGCTCGTATATAGATACTACATCTTTTGGTTGGGTGAGGAGGAATCAGCAAAAAAATTCTCACTGGCTTTTCAGACACCCAAGATGAAAGCTGCATACCCTGCACACCCCTCAAAGGGCTCTTTATGGGTTTCTTGAAGAGTCCATGCACGCTGGGAGAGCCCCTTTTCCTGGCCACCAGTACTCAAGCAGGGCCTCCTGCTCCTTCATCCCCATGAGTGTAGAGGGGTGGGGGCAGCTGCAGAGACAAGCTCACCAAGGAGCAAAGCTGGCAGAACAGCTGCAGCCACTGTTCAAGCCAGAATTGATGGACATTGATAAGATCATCAGAGTATCTCTGCAGTTTTCACATTGGCCCCTCTCTCCACTTATTGACTGTTTGCTCCAATTGCTTCTATCTGTGCTTTCCCGTTTCTCCATTTCCCTCCTAACATAACCCCCTCTGGATAGATTTAAAAAACAATAACGCAAAGCTTATAAAACTCCAGCAGTTCCTGGATATATGTTACATCCTTCCCTCCCTCCCTCTCTTGTCAATTTAAGATCTCTGTACAGCAGTCTATTTCTTAACTGGGTTGTTTTTTTTTTTTTTTGAAACTAGCCTCAGAGGCTAAGTCTACATTTACCTGAGCTGTGGCATCCCAGGAGCACTCTGAAGTCTCTGAAGTCATGTCTGACAAGCCAGCATCAGCTATTAAAACCCAGGTGGGGTGTTTCTGTTTCAATCTGGCAACACAAAACAAGAGAAATTATTTAAATACTGATTACAATAACCTTTGCTAAACGTTATTGTAATGAAGAGACAGAGAAACCAGGACTACAGATTTCATAGGAGAATCAAGAATAAAAGACCTGGAAACAATTTGGATCTGCAGCATCTTATATATCTTGCTGGTGAATGCCTGGTCTTGCAAGGAGCTGTATATAATACCCTGGTTACCACTGTACTCCAGAGGTCTCTGATTTTGAGCCAAGGGTAAACATATGCATTAATAAAATGCAAAACAATGCTTTATTACCTTTTTAATAAGAAATCCATTAGAAAGCCTTTCAAAGATCAGCTGATCTTATTAAATCAACTCAGTCCAATTAATGCAAAATTTAGAGAGACAAGGTATCTACCGTATAAACTCATGGGAAAGGCATAATTTTTCTCTTACATTATTATGAAGTTAAGACAATTTCATTACAATACACAGCTTTGCATATTCTGAACTAAAATAACTCTGTGTGTTTAGGAAGAGATTGAATCTATTTTTTAAAAAAGAAAGATGCATTTCCATAAACTAGTAGCTCATATTCAGCGATCGGATCCATTCTCAGACGTGCTGAAGTTGTTGAACAGTGAGTTAGTAGCACAATACTTCAGTAGGAAAATTCCAATTGGGCCATTTTGCAGGTGTCTGCAGCAAAAAGCCAGGAAGAGTCGGGGCACTGTTACAGACATCTCTCTCTATTGCTTTGCAGCTTTTCCTTTTCTTCTTTTCTGCCAGGAAAGACCGTCCAGGATTACTGAGCTCAGTGCAAAACTTAACACACCGCTCACATTCACACTAGCATCTGTCAAATCACTGGATAAACAGACAGCTGGTTCCTACTGCCACATCGTTGCAAAGAAATGCTCAGAGGGTAATATATTTGCCATTCTCCTTAGCATCCCTCCCATTTGAAGATGTCAGCTGCAACTGGACTCAGAATCCACTTCTAATTACACAACATACTGCAGACAGACATCTTTTCAAGGATATAACTGGAGCAACTTAACACATACCTCATTATGTACACATGCTAGGACTTCTCTGCTGGAAATGGCTGTCCCTGTAGCAGACAATACCCTTCTTGATATGCCACAGTACAAAACAAATTATGTCCAGCACCTTGACAGCCCATGGACAATGAAAGCAAAAAATGAGTTCCACTTTGTAGCAAACAGATAAGAACAGGAGTAACAAACAGCTCAGGCAGTAAGATCTTGAACCACCACAGCTATTTGTAAAACAAATGGATTATTTGGGTGCCCTCGGCACAGGTTGCCTCTGACATGATCCTTAAACGATGACTTTTCTTAAAGGGCAGAAAAGCACTGTGTGTGACAGAGATTCAAAGGAAGGGGTCTGAGAATTTGCTGTAGTGTGATTTCACTTTTACAGGAAAAATAGTGTTGTGGATATGCCAAATGTGTGTGATCATGTTACATTTTAGCAGAATATATGCTAAATGAGTAGCGTACATTGACTGGGGAATAGGACTCTGAAAATTGAAACTTTTTATTCAATCTTAGATACATGGATAATCATAAAAACGATCCATTCTCCATATTATATACATCTAAAGTCAGGAAAAATAAGGAATGCTGACAGCAGTTTGCATGAATCCATAGTGATGCTCAGGAGCACACCAGGATGCCCTGTTGCCCATGATTTGAAACTGTATTTCAGAGTCTCTCAGAAAAGCTGGGACAGAATACACATGGTTTTGGAATGACAACAGTGGGAAAACAGGTTTGATTTCAAGTGTTAAAGATGAGGCATGAGATTTTTCAGAGACGTAAAAGATAACGGCTTCTAAATGATGCCAGCATGATTTTAGGGAACAGTGACTTATCTTAACATGATTTTTTACCAGAGAATTGGACAAAGAACCCAAACGTACTGCAGAAGCTGTAGCAGCTCTGACATTCAGATCTTCCTGGCCTGAAGAAATTTATCATTCTCAGTGTGAAACACAGCATTCAAAGTAAAACACAAAGTACAGGGTGGGAAAGGATTCATCCCTCTCAGTGAATGCTTCAGATCACTCTTCAGCTGTATGCTCTTACCCCTAATACGTCCGTATCTCCTAAACTGCAACAGCATGCATAAATCCCAAAAAAAAGAGATTTAATGGTCAAGATGCAGATTATTACCTGGAACTTGACCAGGACTGTTAATGAACATTGCTTATGTTGCCTCAGTACTTCTTCAGATATGGTGAACATGCTATCAGGACTGTGTCCACCCCAGACGCTTTGGACCAAAGACCTTAGGCCTTTCCTTACAGCACCTCTCTCTAAAAATCCCTAGAGTTTCCATTTACAAATCCATCTCCTGTGAAAGCAAGTACTGGGTTTACTCCCAGGCATGAAAGATGCAGTAGCAGGCCCTACAAGAGCACTCCCCAGTACTCTGACTATCCTGAGATGGGTCATCACCTCACGTATGACCTCCATGACAGGGATTACAGCAGGGCTGGGGATATTCAGAGAAGCTCTGCGGAGAAGGACTTGGGGGTGTTGGTCGATGACAAAATGAACATGAGCCGGCTTCAGTGTGCACTTGCAGCCCAGAAAGCCAACCGTATCCTGGGCTGCATCAAAAGGAGCGTGACCAGCAGGTTGAGGGAGGTGATCCTGCCCCTCTACTCTGCTCTCGTGAGACCTCACTTGGAGTATTGTGTGCAGTTCTGGTGTCCTCAACATAAAAATGACATGGAACTGTTGGAACAAGTCCAGAGGAGGGCCACGAGGATGATCAGGGGACTGGAGCACCTCCCGTATGAAGACAAGATGTGAGAATTGGGGCTGTTCATCCTGGAGAAGAGAAGGCTGCGTGGAGACCTCATAGCAGCCTTCCAATATCTGAAGGGGACTTATAGGGATGCTGGGGAGGAACTCTTCATTAGGGACTGTAGTGAGAGGACAAGTGGTAATAGGTTAAAACATAAACAGGGAATGTTTAGATTGGATATAAGGAAGAAGTTCTCTACTGTAAGGGTGGTGAGGCACTGGAATGGGTTGCCCAGGGAAGTTGTGAATGCTCCATCGCTGGTGGTGTTCAAGGCTGGGTTGGACAGAGCCTTGGGTGGCATGGTTGAGTGGGAGGTGTCCCTGCCCATGGCAGGAGGGTTGGAACTAGATGATCTTAAGGTCCTTTCCAACCCTAACTATTCTATGATTCTATGATTCAACATATGTACCTACAAACACACCCCTTCACATGGCTTGTCTGATGCTTGGGAGGGGCCAAAGAGCAGCCAGAGCGCTATATGGCCATCAGGAAGCACATTATCTATGATGGACTATCAGGAATCAAGACACAGCTGCAGAAGGTCAGATGGGAAACACCAGGGCCCTCTTTTCTCCCATCAGAAAATCCACCTTTATTCCCAAATTACTCCTTCTGCCTGGGATGACAGTGGCCTGCAGCTTCCAGCTAAGCAAGTTTTATAGGTGACAGATGCCAATCAGCGAGCCGTGTGTTGTGAGCTGTGGGAGCTCAGGACATTTCAGGGGGAGGTGATAAACCTGCCAAAAGGTGGCACAATGTGCAGTGGCTGCGCTGCTGGCTGGCTGCTCCAATTAAATTTTAATAGAACTCTTAAAAATAATTTCAGCGTAAACCACAATGTATGTAAGGGAGCCTAAATTAATAAAAAACTATCTTTCAAGAATGAAGAATAAATGTAATCTGAGATCAATATTTATGAAGCTGTGATTAATTGACTGATGACCAAATGATTACAAACTTCTGTCTGAGGCAGCTACTCAAACGTATTAGCTTTGACAAAAAAAAATAAAAAAAAAAGACAAACTGGGTCAATGAAAAAATGCATTCCTAATCAATTTTTAATAGCACTTAAGATTTTATGATTTTTTAAACTTTCCTTTTAATAATTAATCAGAAAAATGAATCTAATTTAAACAAGGTGGCGTAAGGTGTTCTGTATCTGTTTGATGGTGTTCTTAATGATGAAATTCAATTAGGGCTGACTTTTCATTATAAATCTCTGGTTTCAAGGTACGTCCTGATTGGCTAGTAAACATTTGAGGCTGGGAGAATAACAGAGGTGAACTGCACTGCTCAGCACAATCTACTCATTAAGATTTTACACTGTTCATCCCAGTCTCCCCTCAGTTCCAACAAAAAAAAAAAAAAAGAAGGAAAAAAAAAGTCCATGATATCTGTAATCTCTATAACTTTTTCACACTTCTCTGGTGTGTAGCAGCACTTTGGATTGTTCCTTGCTACATCTCAGGGGACAGATCCTCAGCTGGTGGTAGACACCATAGGCTGCACTGAAAGTCTGTCATAATTACGGCTTAAATCAAGGCCTGTTGCACCCATGTGTATATTTTGACAGTAACATGCTCCATGGTTCAAACTCTGGTGTAAAGAAGAACATTAGAGGTTAAACAGCAGCCAAAATTTGCAGAATAACGGCCCAGACTGACAGATGTTGTCTGCAAGGCTAGATAGAATCACCATTTTCCTGAAGTCAGTTAAATTTTGGAAGATGGAAGGCTTAGAGAGAGATCTTCTATGCATAAAAACTAGCTAAAATGGACCCCCTCCCTTTCTGTTACATTGCCTGTTTCACAAAGGCTCTCTATATACTAGCAAATAAGCAAGAATACAAAGCACAGCCTGTTTATCCATACCTCTTGATGATCTGTGAATCATTGTATCCAGTCTTTTCTCAGACAGTCTCTTGCAAAGCTCATGGAGAGATGCTTAGGCTGAGACAATAACAATACAGGTGGGTTAGAATGGGCCTGCACAGCATAATACTTTTGGAGCTTCCTCCTGCCCGCAGATGTTGTTCTAGTATAATTCCATTTGTTTGGATAAAATATTAATCTGAAAAAAGGTCTGGCAGGAAATCAATCTCTTGCATGTCCCTCAAAAAGAAAAACGGGTGTAGCCTAACATCCTAGGTATGGAAGCTGCACTGATTTCAGCTGTAACCCACCATTTCTACTTACTTGTTTAGCTCCTTGCTGCCACATAGCAAGAAAAATTGAAAGTATCAGAAGGGCAAGATCAAAAAAAATTTTTAAAGGCCATAAAAAATTGGGGTTGTTCTCACTGAACTTTGGGCACATAAAAGTAAGACATCTAGGTCTGAGGCAGTCACTTTGAATTCCTTTGTGGACCATGGAGCCTGAGAGCAGGTATATTCTACTTTAGAAGGAGATAAAGTTATAGCAAAACTCAAATGGGAAACTGTGTCTCTAAAAGCGACTTGTCATCATTTACTATTTTGTGCGAAGACTAACTGCACCAAGCTTACACAAGATTTTCAGTCTCAAACATTTAATAGCCAAGGCTATGTTCTTCTCTGCCCCCAGTTCACCTATCCTTCAGCCAGAGATTTACCTTCTGCCCTCCAGCATTCATTTTATCTCATTTCTGGTGGTACAATATTTTTTCCACTGCCAAAAGCCAAATCACTGTTTTAAAGAGAGAGATGAAATTTGCCTTTGTTTTAAAATGAAAGCCCCATGGGAAATCCCAAAGAGCAAGTAGCAACAGTAGCCTGCAAGATGCTCAGGCAGTATAGACAGGGGGTACCTGGGAGCTACGCATTTTCACTGAATGGCCTCTGAAGGGCATCAAGAAGAAGGGATTAGGCAGTCAGTGAATCCCTGAGCTGGCAGCTCACAACAGGAGTCAGCAAGGCCATCACTCTGCATGGCTCATCAACAGTAAAAACCTGAGCAGCGGAGACCTGTTTTCACCCTTCCTGAAAGTAGCATGTTTTAAGACCATGGGTTTGAAGTTAATCACCCAGAATCCCATACTTCTTTACTCTCAGTTTTAAGCAACTTTCACTCTGTATTCTCTCTGTATTAAATCATGTAAAATCACCTAGGAAATCCTTCTTAAAGCTAAAGATCCAGCCTTGTTTCTCAAAGAGGAAACTCTTCAAGGCAAACCAGAACAGACTCCACTGCTTGCGGAAGTGGATGCTGAGAGTGGACAGTCTGGCCGGGCACCACCTAGCAGCTTCCACTCATTTCTACCTCAACAGAATAAGAAAAGGAAAAATGAAACAAAACAGTAATATGTATCTATTTTTGCAGGTGTAAAAAATTACTTTTAAGTCAGGTTTTAATGGAACAAAACCACACATCCAAACATACCCAAACTGTTAGAAACAATACAACTGTATTAGCTACTTATCACTTGTCAGCTGGGCTAATTAGCCAAAAAGACATGGATTTCACTGTTCACACCCTCACCTGCTCCTTGCTTTTTCTGCACAAGGTGCTGCTGTGAAACGCACACAGATCCAAAATAAAGGCAACTTACGCACTTTAAGCCAAAAATACAGTAATTTTATTCAGCTCTATGAATCCAACAATGTAAATCTCACGTTGAAAAACTTAATTCACTCAGTTTAGTACTCCTACCAGCTTACGTTGTCTTACAACAGTTCCTGTCTAGATTTCATCAAAGAAATGTTTATATTCATGGTCAATAATATTTTATATTTTCACTATTAATCATTAGAAGGCTGCATGGAGAACTCATAGCAGTCTTCCAATATCTGAAAGGGGCCTACAGGGGTGCTGGGGAGGGACTCTTCATTAGGGACTGTAGTGATAGGGCAAGGGATAATGGGTTAAAACTTAAACAGGGAAAGTTTAGATTGGATATAAGGAAGAAGTTCTCTACTGTAAGGGTGGTGAGGCACTGGAATGGGTTGCCCAGGGAAGTTGTGAATGCTCCATCCCTGGCAGTGTTCAAGTCCAGGTTGGACATAGCCTTGGGTGACATGGTTTAGTGGGAGGTGTCCCTGCCCATGGCAGGGGGGTTGGAACTAGATGATCTTAAGGTCCTTTCCAACCCTAACTATTCTATGATTCTATGATCTCAAGGTTTCTGGAATTTCAAGAACAGGTAGTGAAGTGGCTGAAGCATTTCACAAATAAACCCCTAATCCTAGGAGTTCATTGAAGGTTAGGTTCTCGACTTCTAACCCGCCCTTTTAAACATCCTTTCTCTGTATATTTACTAACAGCAGTGGCCAGACACCATCTCCTGCCTGCTGTTTGATCCTTATGCCCCAATGCCTCCACAGAGGCATACCAGGCATTCCAGGAAGATTTTTATCTGTTTCATCCTGTCTCCAGCCCTTCTGCAAAAGCAGCCTCCATTCTACAGAGACTACTGTGTTAGATAGCTTAGACCTTTTAAACATCTGTTACTTCCTGCAGTCACATTTTATTTCTCAGCCTCCCTTAGCTGCAGCAGACTGTTACCCCTCCAGCTCCTTTCTCCTCATGCTCTGCAGTCTCACTCTCTCTCTCTTCCCCTTCTCAGCACTATGGAATTAAACATTTTCCATGCCTGAAGAGTTCATAACATCATCCCATAAATTTCAACTAAACCCCAGGCACTACTAGATCACAAATAATTTTTGAAGTACTTGTTCACTGACTTAGGCATCCAACTTCAACAGAAATCTGCTAAACAAATAAGTTTAACCTCCTTACACAGAAAACATATTCCTTTTAGAAGCTTATTCAGAAAAATAAGCTCCTTTATAAGCTACTTTTGGTTGTGAGAAAATATATTCATCCCAACAGAGCTTGTTCTTTAACAGGTCACTTTCCAGTTATATACACTTTTTTGAAGCAGCGCAAGTCATCCCTTTGAAAAGGTTCTGGCTTAATCCCAGATTCATTTAAAAGAGTTTCACATGTCAGCTGTTAGATGCATTTTCTTGCTTTTGATTTCTCTTTCATGCGTTTACCCTTTATGCTCTTTGTATTGTCTATTCACATTTTCTCAATGAAAATCAATATAAAGCTAAGAAAGATAAATAACAGGGATTCGCTGCATTCTTGCACAGTTCGCTAGCTGCATGATAAACTCACTCAATGAATTTCAGGCTCCAGTGGTTCTCTTTAAAGCTCAAAACCCAATAAGTTTATATCTCTCATGTGAAAATTCTCTAAGCACCCTCCTACCTAAGAAGCAGGTCAATGGTATCAGGACTAAAAGTATCTCCTGGCAGTGGATGTCCACTCACTCCAGCTTGTGATAATTAACGGTATGTCCATTATGTTGCTAATTGGTTCTTTTTTTTTATTTGACATTAAATCATTTTTTCTGAAGCTTACTAAAAAGTGTCGTGTTTTAACATGTGAATACTCCATCTTTATCAAGTGCACCTTATTAAAACCTGTCCTTTCCCACCAAAGGATATGTTACCATTGAAGCCACCAGGCCTTGTCTACGCTGGAATGTCACCAGGGATTAGTTTGCTCGCTTTATTTGCTGAGGCTTACTTATATCAAATTTAAATGCACCCGTGCAACTCTGCTGTGTCGGCCTAAGACACTTTCCTTGTTAATCATTGCATCCACAACTTTACGCTTGTTTGAATTAGCTGCTCAGCATTCTGAGCATTTATCATGCAGCGCAATGTTAAATCACTCAGGTCTGTAATTGTCAGCATGCTGCGGCACGTTTACAAGAAACTACAGGAATCCTGGGACTGAGGTCAAGCGAGCAGATTCCTGGGAGCCTCCCGTCCCACCAGCACTGCTTCCCAGCTGCTCTCTGGCAACCCCGTAAAGCACAGCACCAAGGCTCCACAATTTGGAGAGCTGCTGGTGCAAGCTGGGCACCAGGCACACGCTTTCATCTGTGGATTTGACCCCTCAGTTTCCATGCATCAGGACAAGACCTCCCATCAGGCATCATTAGGCGAGTGCCCCCACACATGGCACTCAAAGGGCTTGGTGGCTTATCCCTGTCCTCTTTCCCTTGTCACCCTCAAAGCTACAGCCACATGGGCTGTGAACATCCCACCTGATCCAATAGGCAATACTTTGGGCCAGAAGTGAGGGATTTGTCTAGCCACCTGCACAGCAGGAGGACAGCATGGGAGCCAAAGGGCAATGCCAGGCATCAAACCGCTACTGGGTACCTGCTGCTGCAGCCTGATGGACTCGAGGCAGTGGGCAAGGGGGGAGGAGTTTTCTCTGGAACACGTTCCCATTTGTTGTACCGTATTAGGGAGTACAACACAAAAAGGGACGTGGAGAACAGCACAGAGGAAGGCTCGGAAGAATTAACATGACTAAACCGGTTGCTTTATTTAATTCAGCACAGCCAAACCTGAACAAGGGATAGGTTTATAAGGGGAAAAGAGAGCCCTTGTAACCGCGTCAGCCTCTTCCTGCAAGGGCACCGTGTTTCCCCTCAGGAAGGCCGTGCGGAAGCCAAAACTTCCGCGGGACCCCCAGGCCTCCCAGCATTATCCATGGCCGGGCCGTTGGCAGCCGCTGCCGGCAGAGCCGTGAGGGGGTCGCGGCTCCCGCCCGCCCTCCAGGGGAGCGCTGCAAAAGCGCGCACCGCCCTCCCTGTGCCGGGCGGCGGCTTGGCCTCGCCGGCTTGCCGTAGCGGGGCTGGCGGGGGCCCGCTGCTGCTGCTGCTGCTGCTGCCGCCGCCGCCGCCGCCGCCGCCTGCGGTACTTCCGTGCTGGCGGGGCCGGGCCGGGCCGCCGCGATGGCACAGCACGGGCCGAGTGTCACGCTGTCCCTCACGCTGCCCATCACCTGCCACATCTGCCTGGGGAAGGTAACGGCGGCGCCGCTGCCCTTCCCCCTCAGCCCCAGCCTCCGGGCGGCCTGTTGGTGGATAAGGGAAGGGGGGAGCGCACGGCCGCCGGCTGCTCGGGGCGCCCCGCCGTGGGGCGCGCGGCCCTGACTTCACTGGGTTTATGTCTTCTGAGAGCCTGCGGCTCTGTGTTGGGAGGAATTGGGGTGTGGAGACCCTTCTCCAAGGAGGGGTCTCCTCGGGTGGTGAGGGTCCCAGCCTCGGGAAGGAGGGAATCCCGCCTACCGGGGACGGCCGTTCCTGGCTGCGGGCGAGGTTTATTGCCAGCGTTGGGATAGTTGGAAGCGCGTCCCCCCTTTCCTAGCGGCTGTTAGAAGGGGCTGGGGACCCCGAAGTCCCGTCCGTGCAGAAACGTGGGTGCGTGGCTCCAGGGTGGAGGTTTTGGGCTTGTTCTTTTCAGGTCCGGTATCGGCAGGATAATTTCTTAAAATGCTAGGTGGGTTTGTATTTGAGCGTGGGGCCGTGTGGTAGAGGACAAGTGGAACAAAGAGGAGATGTGTGACAAAGGGGATTTAAAAAGTATTGAGCAAAACTGCAAGAATTTGGAGGAAAAGTTTCCGTTTCCTCTTTCTGACCCTTTCTCGGCCCCTTCTCTTCTCCCTTGGGAAGTGGAGAGCTCTTATTAGTCTGTGAGTCTCTAAAAGCCCCAGAGCTAATTTCGTAGCTGTCATGAATTGCTTCTCAAATTCTTTGCTCATTCCCCAGTACTTGGGTTTTTTCTTCTTTTTCTTCCTTGTTTCCTTGCTCTCCAGAACAGAATAAACCTCTTAAACCACAACAATGATTACAAGGGAAGAAATAGCCTTTTATGTTTGTACTCTGGCATTTACTGTCCACTCAGTTTCTACCTCACGTGGCCTTTAGTCCCACACTTTTTCTGCTGGAGATAACAAAAGAATGGACGCATTTGCTATAGAAAGTATGTGTAGTGCTGGTAGTGAAAGTTATTGGACATCTCCTTTTTCTCAACTATCTTAACTCTGAGAAAGAGTTACCATATTTAGTCATTTTGTGGCTTTTCTGTGGCAGCCGAGCAAGACTTCCTGGCTGTGGTCCTGTTACCTCTCCTATTTATCTGTTTAATGAAAAAGGGAGGAGAACACAAATTTACTGTGTCAAGAGTGGATGCTCTTGAAAAAGAGGAGAGCAAAATCATACTAACAATGCATTTGCTATTTGAATCTGATCCTGGTAACTTTCTAATCTAAACACTTGGTAGATTCGTTAGGTATTCACTCATATTTGGCTATAAAGCCACTGGGTTATTTCAAGCCACTATTTCACACTTCCACTTATCTTCTGGAGTTGGCCAGGAATAGATGTTCCTGACTTTGTACTGGAAGAGATTTCCATGCTCTACTCGCTTGTCATTTTGTACTAAGGTAATATATTAACATTATGTAAGTGAGTCTGCTGGTGATATCTGTGATTAAGTGTTTGAATACTTTCCTTTTTAGATGGATTAAGTTGTTTAAATTTCACCAAATTTGACAGCTCTGGCTGTTGGGGTTTTTTTAAAATGTATCTTTGTCTCTAGTTTGGAACTTCATTGAAAAACTTTACCAGAGAAAGCTGTTCTCAAGAGTAAGGTTAGAGGAAAAAAATTTTTATTTTTTTATTTAAAAAATTAAGGGAAAAAGCTTGCTGGTTTTGCCCTGTCTTGTAGGGGACAGCAGAAAGTGTTGTGAAGGGTTGACAGGTTCTAATATTTGTGTGGTTTGTAGCAGAGACTTCAAATTGAGTAGGAGGCCCACCCTAGGTCATAGAATTATAGAATATTTAGGGTTGGAAAGGTTGGGCAGGCACACCTCACACTAGACCGTGTTGCCCAAGACCTCAGCCAACCTGGCCTTGAACACCACCAGGGTTAGAGCATTTACCACTTCTTTGAGCAGCCTGTTCCAGTGCCTCACCGCCCTCACCGTAAAGAACTTCTTCCTTATATCTAACCTAATCTTTCCCTGTTTAAGTTTAAAACCAATTCTCCCCTGTCCTATTGCTGCAGTCCCTGATGAAGAGTCAAAATGTACTTCTTGCTGTCTTTGCAAAATTTGCAAAGAACTGACTGCAAAATTGGAACTATTCACTGTTCTTAATGGTAAGGGAATAAACAGAGAGATTGAAGAGAAACTGATTCAATAATGCCAACCACTCATTGTTTTTAATGAAGCAGAAATCTTGGGGGGGGGGGGGGGGAGGAGGAGAGGAGGAGTATTAGCCCATTTTGTTAGTGTGAGCAGTGTTGTGAAGTATATTGCAAACAACCATTTATAATCAGAGTTAATTGCCTGGATAAATTTCATGTTTCTTACCTGAATATTCTTTTAACACAGTCTGTGTTTATAATATCTGTGTTCATAATTAGCAATCAGATCAGAAGCCACCTGCATCAGGCTTGTTAGGTTCACTCATCCTAGGATGGCTGAAGGTCTCTCCGTTGGTTTTGGTGTTGACAGTTTGCTTGGGCTTCACCACGCAATTTCGTGTGTGTTGAAATCCCTTAGGACGTCTGCAGATGCATTCAGTGATACTAGTGTGCCAGCTTGAACATGCGCCTGCTCCTCCATTAATGCTGCTTGAAAGTCCAGAAGTGCCTTCAAAGCAGCATACATGTGTATAGGATTTGATTTTGATCTGCGTAGGAATTGAGTGGTGGAGTTGGGGAATTAGGCAACAGCTCAGAACCAGCTAGCTGATCAAGCCTTCTCAAGTAAGCCGTAGTCTTTCTGGACATTGTGGTTGATAAAGGAACTCAAACTGTGCTGTAATTCAAGTGAAATGCTTTTTTAGTAATGAGTATGTCCTGATCTTCCACCCCTGGGGCTTGTCACAGTCGGTGGCTCAGGGACTGAGTGAAGGGCAGCAGCACCCCCAGCCATTGTGTGACATTTCAATAGCAGCTTTCCGCTGTTGTGCGATTTGCTTTGTGTGGGTCCCAAGACAACAAAAGTATAAACCTCAGCCCTGAAATGAAGCTTGTAAAGGTGTGTAAATCAGAAGCACTGTACCCTGGAGAGTAATAAATGTGACTTACTGTTTTGCTAGAGATATGGAGTAATCATTTACTTGCAAGAAGTGTGCTTCCGTGTCAGTTTTGGGGTAACTGAGGGTCTCTTGCTCCCCATGGGGGAGACCTGCACTGCTGAAATGTCTTTTCCTGTTTGGATTATTTTACATTATTCTGCTCTGTGTCTTTTTGCCATCCATATAACTGTTCTCGGGCTGCTTCTGAGTCAGAAGGAAGTTTAGCTAGAGAAAAAGTTAGGGCTTTTTTTTCCTCTAGCTGTTGGTGGGAAAGCTAGAGAATGCTCTTTTCTGGCAAAGAAAAGCAGTAAATAGCTAGATTTTATGTATGTAATCGAAATTGTAATACTTAAACTTTCCCAAACATTGGTGTGCTAATGCTTGCATTAATCACAAAAAAAAAAAAAAAAAAAAAAAAAACAGCCTCCTTAATTAGAGGTGAAATTGTGCAGACGCTTGAAGAAATTGCTTAGTCTCTCTCTATTCACACCTTCAGTAACTTGAGTTTCTGTTTGTGTATAGATAAGTCCTTTGGCTCCCAGGACTGTTATATGGGAGGTTTTAAAAACACTGTGAATCATGTAATGAGACAGAGGCATAAATAGTAAATTGGAGAGCAGGCTGGTAGATCTGGGCCTTGATTCAGATACATGTGTATTTCGGTGGTAAAATGGATGGGTTTTAACTCGTGCAACCCTGATGATATGGGTATGATTACTACAGGACATATCTAATCTATTTTCCCAAGTGATTATTGGCTGTCATTTCCAGTTGCTTGCTTCTTCCCGCCAACATTTTATTTTTCCTTTTTAGTTTGACTGCATTACCAATAGAATGAAAGAGGAAGATCTTAGATATGATGAGGACTTTTAAAGTTGAAAGGATTCCCTTGAACTTGGGCTTTAAGTGCAACACAGTAGAATCTAAAGTAATAAATACTGATACTTCTGTGTCTCACAACACATTTCTTATGCACATTTCTTAGGGGTGGAGAAAAACCAAATAATTGTTTCTAAGACCCTGAACATAGATACTTTTAAGTCTTAAGAGATTTGAGAGTGCTTATTACAGTAAGCTGTAACAGAAGCTTTAGCAAAGCATAGAAAGTCGTTTTATCTCTGTATCATATTTAGTCCCTGTATGCATACTTACTTTCAAACAGGGCTTATAGTTAGATGACAAGAGAGAATAATGCATTGTCATTAATATTTTCTAGAAGTTTGTTTACCCTTCTGTTTTGGAAGGGAAGGGGAGGGAAAGCTTCTTGAAAGGTTCTGTGTCTGATTGGAATATTTAATCCTTCAGTTAGCTGCCCTGTTCTCGGGTAATGACTTATTTAGTAGCAATGCATATCTAGCAGGAGGCTTGAATTACTGATTGCTGGTTCATGTTTCTGCTCTGTGGTTTTGGCCCTTACCCTCTTTAAAGCTGATTTCCATGAAGCTGATTATGTGCAGGCTAATCTGTAACACTATCTGTTTCAGTGACACCTCTTCCAAGGCAAAAGCGCTGGTTGTTGCAGGAGCAATCCCTCTTTGCCTCACTTTTGGAAATTGGTTAATGGATGTCTTTTGGTCTCCTTCAACCTGGGAGGCAAATGCATTTCACTAGAGTGATTGGCTGCATTTCCTGGAGGTTGTGGAGGGAAGGGAGGGTGCCTGCCATACTGTGTATTAGTGAGCTCTTGGAATCAAGATGTTAGTTTTACAAAAACTGTTATACCTTTGGTGCCTTCAGTACTAGGGAAGTTTGGTGTTGTGAGTCAGGAGGTCACAACTATCTAGCCCTGTGAAACAAGTTTCTTTTTCCTACAAGACCGGACTTTCACTGAGTGATGAAATAGTATATTTTCATATGCTGTTACCTGAAAGAGTTTTAAAGTATTCATAGTGTCTTTCTGTTTGTTTTTTTTTTTTTTTCCCCCTTAATACTAAAAGGTACGTCACCCAGTCATCTGTGTCAACAGCCATGTATTCTGTTCTGTTTGTATTGAAGTGTGGCTGAAGAACAATAATCAGTGCCCAGCTTGCAGGATTCCCATCACGCCTGAAAATCCTTGCAAGGAAATTATAGGTAAGGAAGACTCTAGGCTTTGAAATAACTTTCTGGTATTTACTGCCGGAGGAGATTCTTTTGAGTCCAAAGAGATCTGGGTATTTTTTTCCCTCTGTGTGTTTTTTACCAGCATCTCCTGACTTGAAATCTTTCCAGAAGCATACATAATAGCTACGAGGTAAAAATTCCAAAGATGACGTGTATATTAATGTCTAGATTATTCAAAGGCAGCAAGTGCCCCATGGCTTTGATGATTGCTTTTTAAATCTTGGTTGGACAGTAAAAAAAAAAACTCCACACCTCATGCTTGAAGTATGCTCTACATATGCTTTGCAACCTGTCAACCTAAGAGGATAGCATTTAGCTGAGAAATAGTGTATTTAAATCCAGAATCTTGAGAATATCGTCTTTCCCCCCCCCCCCTTTTTTTTGTTTTGTTTTGTTCAGCATTTCTTCTCTTGTGCTTTATTTTTAAGAAAATGTCTTTTAGCACAGAAGTAAGACAAAGCTGCAACACCTGAGTGAGGACTCCAACTTCCCCAGAGCTGGGAAATATCGTGATCTTTATTTGGCATAAAATGTCAGCTCTTTTATTTGGTTCTGAGAGAAAAATATATCTGAACAGCCTCACTTTAGAAACTCACCCTGTCTTGTACTAATCAAATATATGCTTGATTTCCCCAACCCACTCCTCCCTCTTAGCTCTGTTTTAATAGATGGTCTTTAATAAGACAGGATTTTGTCAAGGAAAATACAAAGTTAAAAAATTCAAAAGTTGTCTGCTGTGCGGCAGGATTTTGACTTCCAAACATCACTAGTAGATACTCCCATTTAACCTGTTCTGAAAATGAAATGGCTTTAAATCTTCTGTGGTCATAGATTATAGAATCATAGAATAGTTAGGATTGGAAAGGACCTTAAGATCATCTAGTTCCAACCCCCCTGCCATGGGCAGGGACACCTCCCACTAAACCAGGTCACCCAAGGCTCTGTCCAGCCTGGCCTTCAACACCACCAGGGATGGAGCATTCGCAGCTTCCTTGGGCTACCCATTCCTGTGCCTCACCACCCTTACAGGAAAGAATTTCTTCCTTATATCCAATCTAAACTTTCCCTGTTGAAGTTTGAACCTATTACCACTTATCCTATTACTACAGTCCCTAATGAAGAGTCCCTCCCCAGCATCCTTATAAGCCGCCTTCAGCTACTGGAAGGCTGCTATGAGTTCTCCACGCAGCCTTCTCTTCTCCAGGCTGAAAAGCCCCAACTTCTCAGCCTATCTTCATACGGGAGGTGCTCCAGTCCCCTGATCATCCTCGTGGCCCTCCTCTGGACTTGTTCCAACACTTCCATGTCCTTTTGATGTTGACACCAGAACTGCGCACAATACTCCAAGTGAGATCTCACAAGAGCAGAATAGAGGGGCAGGATCACCTCCCTCAACCTGCTGGTCACACTCCTTTTGATGCAGCCCAGGATATGGCTGGCTTTCTGGGCTGCAAGTGCACACTGCCAGCTCATGTTCATTTTTTCGTTGACCAACACCCCCAAGTCCTTCTCTGCAGGGTTGCTCTGAATCTCTTCTCTGCCCAACCTGTAGCTGTGCCTGGGATTGCTCTGACCCAGGTGTAGGACCTTGCACTTGGCATGGTTAAACTTCATCAGGTTGGCATCAGCCCACCTTACGAGTGTGTCAAGGTCCCTCTGGATGGCATTCCTTCCTTCCAGTGTATCAACCAAACCACAGAGCTTGGTGTCATCGGCAAACTTGCTGAGGGCGCACTCAATCCCACTGTCCATGTCACTGACAAAGATGTTGGACAAGACCGGTCCCAACACCGATCCCTGAGGGACACCACTCATTAGTGGTCTCCAACTGGATATTGAGCCATTGACCACAGTTATTGGTCCAGTGTTACCTGTATTTGTAGTTTATAGTATGAAAGCGCTATAAAGTCTATGCCTAGTATTGAATTGACTGAAAAATAAACATTACTAGTGTTTCTTTCATCCTGTACTTCTTTAGGAGGAACAAGTGAAAGTGATCCTATCTTTAGCCCGACAGTCAGAAAACACCTACGTAAAACAAGGCTTGAATTGCTCCACAAGGAATATGAGGTAAGGACATGGGGAGTGTTGTGACTTTCCAGATGAATTACAGCTGTTAAATTACTGCGTGCAACTGGTCCTTTTGCACTGAGTCCTGTTGCTTTTAATTTGAGTAAAAGTTTATACTGGAATTACATGAAATTCAGCTGTGTTAAAATCTTGGCTTCTAGCTAAGATTATGAGGGAGCATTTGCTGGTGTTTGAAGCGGTCTTCCTAAAGACATGATGTTATTCTTTATATGCTATAAGTAGCCAGGCACAGACAATGATATAGTTTTGTGGGAATTCCACCCCCAGGTGGTATGGGACAGTTTTCTTTATGCAGATTGGGCATTGGGGGCTTTTTGTTCTGTCTTTGATACAAATGCAAACATTTCCTGAAGTAATTCTCTGTTGCTCAGGGATACTAAATTCATTCTTAAAGAATATTGTCTACTGTAACCTTTCTGGCATAGGTTAATTTTTATCATTGTTGCTCTTTTGTTTCCTGAAAGTAAGTGCTTGGAAGTTTATCTCTACTTTCCTGCTGGAAAAAAACATTCACTTAGGAACAAGGTGAAAAGGTGTTAATAAGGAATATGTTTAGTTTGTTTTCTCATCTGTTGTTTCCTTAGTAGCAACAGTGTGAAGACATCCCATATTTTATAAGGAAACCTGTCTCAGGGAGGAGAATGGAAGAAAGGAAACGGACACTGTATATATCCTTAACACTGGGGAAGTAAGGGCTGTCTTTTATGATGAGAATGCCTATAGCTCAACTTCTTTCATCCTCTATGAAAGGAGGAGTCAGGAAAAGGAGTTTTCCTGCTTTTCTATTGAATCAACTCCAAAATCACACAGATAGGCATAGAATAACATAAATCTCTTCAAAAACCCTAGATTTAGAATTATTATTCTCCTGCTGGTGGTAATGGTGGTGGGGAAGCCTGGTTATTCTTGCAAATATACCTGGGATTTATGTAAATGCTGTATATGCCCTCCTTTAGTAATCTGACCTTCCCCAACTCACGTATTTAAGTTGGTGAACAGTGTAGAAGACATGTTTTCAGGATAAATTTTATCTTTTATCCCTTTAACAAGAGGCTTTTGAAGGTTTGTGCTTTTCTGTGGCTTTAGAACGATATGGCTAAGAGCTTTGTTCTTTGCATTTTGAGAGTCTTTCCCAAGGTGATACTACTTTAGCATAGCTGGAGCAGCCTCTTCCAGATAGTGTTCTGTTCATTTTGAATTTTGAGTCTTTCAGCACCCGCACATGTGATGTTTCAGAATGATACGAGAAACATTCTCAAATAACAGCAAATGAGTCAACAGAAGATGACCTTAAGAACACTCTTAATACAGGAAATCCTCCCACAGAGTGCCCTAATAATAGATTCATGTTGCTGAATGCTTTGAAGCTTTTGGTCTGCCATGGTTTGTTCAGGGTCCTTTATGTAGTCAAGGGATTCCTTTTACTAAAACCTTCACTATGCTTGAGTGTGCAGGTTGATTAAAATCCTGCCTAGAGCACAATACATAAACATACTTAGATATATGTGTAAGTGAAGGCATACATCTGGGCTTGCCAGAACCATGCTTCTGAAGTGCTGTGGGAACTTGCCAGTATTATTTAATTAATCTCACACATTATTTTAATTCCTCTGAATTTCTGACACCTTTAGGATGAAATAGAATCCCTGCAAAAAGAAGTGGAAGATCTGAGAGGTAAAAATCTCAGTTTACAGACACAGCTGAAATCTCTTCTGGATCCTACAGCATCAGCTTTGTCTTGCCAAAATGGGGAAACTAGCCAGTCAGCAAATGAAGCAACTACCAGTGGCCCAGAAACCCCAGAGGAATGGAGCAAAAAGCTGAAAGCTGCCAATTATATGTATGAAAAAGTGATGGATAACATGGAAAAGCTAAAGGAGGTGATAAATACATTTCTTCAGCTACCTTGTATAACTGTTTTATGTTAGTTAAATGGGAGTGCGAACTAGTATGACCTTTGGGTACTTCATAGATCCAGAAGAAAGAGTTAAAAATTGAATTCCAGTGATTGTTGGTGTATCATAGTATTTCCATAAAGCCTTCACAAGTGTCAGATGTTATTGCTTGTTCTAGTGAGTCTTGTATGTGACTCTTCTTCAACTTCTCTGTCACTCTGTGGCTGGGTAATTGAATTATAGTAGCACTTGTCACCAGTATTGATGACCAGATTTTTCAGGCTTGCAATAATCTATAGAATATATCTATTTTACAACTTTCAGTAGCCAAACACAGTACAGTTGGCTGAGGTAGATTTTGCACTATTGCCCTCCCTGCTAGCCAATATTTTTGGTGCAATTTGCTGAGACAGAGTAACTTGACCCTTTGACTGAAAATAGACAAGCTTCAGCATTTTATGACCAGAAGATCCTTTACTGGAAATCTGCAGCTTTTTTATACTTCTTGGATTTAATACAGGAGAAAACCTGATACTGCAGTAGGCTTGATGGTCATGTAAAAATACATCTAAACAAAAATAACTTGCAAAATCTACCTGCAGTCACAAGAAGGATCACCTCAAACATTGAAGAAGAGTGACATTTCAAGACTAATTTGAAAAGCAAGGTGGAAAGAACTGGACTTGCATTTATTCAAAATGCTGCCTTTATTTCTTCTATTAACAATCCTGAGTTGCCTCCTGCAAAACCAAAGCATTATGTGTTGGAGGACTCAGTTTGTTTGTTTGAAAAGCAAGAGCTGTTCAGTCACAACAGCGAGACCTCTTTCCCCTATGCACTCAACCTGGAACAAGGAGCCTTATCCCCTAAAGTACCTGACCCAGGAGCTTCAACCACCCATATCTTCCCAGTGAGACAGGGTCTAAAACCAGACTGAGTCAAGAAATAGCAGTCACCTTTATCATTTAATGTCCTAGAGCAGAGATTCCCAAAGTAGGCATTATTACTTGAGTGGAGTTGTAACAAGTACAGAAGTGGTGATAGGAGCCCAGTAGTAGAAATACTAGACAAAGTACACTCATAAATAATGCAGTTACGTGAACTCGTTGGTCTAGATGTTGTGCTGCAAGTGGGGATCCCTTGCAGGTTGCAAGTTTGGAGAGTAGAGCACTCTCAGGAAGAAGGACACCAAAGAGGTTCAGTCCTGCCTTGCCATGTGCCAGATGGAGGATGCCCTACCCACCAGCTCTATGCAAGTCATGCAATTTTCTATTAGATTGTGAGGCTGGGGAAACTGTTTCTCCAGAAAGAGAGCAAGGTCTTGTCCATGCTGTCAAATCGTTTCATGCTCCTTTGGTACTGAGGTATCCTGGATTCTTACTCATTGCTTTCAGGACAGCTTTTTGTGCTTTTATTTTTTAAATACCAAATGGTTGACTTGTCACCCAGGCACCCAAGTCCTGGGCTCACCCTTCCCATTCCTTCTTTATCAGAACTCTCTATTTACTCTTTCTGCCCCTGGGAATATTGTGGTATTGAGGGTGGTGGTGTTTTGGTTTTGGTTTGGTTTTACTGCTCCATTCTCTTTACCCTCCCTACTCTCTTCGCCTCACCTGGAGAGGTTGGTGGGATTATCTGTATAAGCATTTAAGGTTTTCTGCCTCTTTTCTTGCACTGTTTGATCCTTCTGAAAAAGTACATTTCACTCCTGAGCCCAGTTGCATGGTTCCTTCTTTGTAGCTAATTCCAGATCATACTTTCACTATGCAGTAGAAGCAGCATCTAATTGAGGCTGTGAATTACAAGTTCTGCACTGGTGATGCTGTTTTCAGCATATAGAGATTGAGCCGACTATGAATTGCAGAGTATTTTCTACTTGTTAGGGTAGTGACACTGATTATTCTGAAACACAGAGGCAAGAAAACTTGGTTTTTTATGAAGTGTCTTGTTAAGGGTGTCTGCTGAACTGAGAAGAAGGAATTGACCTCAATTCAAGGAGTAAGAAGGGTTGTGTATCAGGAGTCTTAATCACAACATCCAGGAATAAAGTGAAGAAGGACTGCAAATAGCTTGTCGTAATGGATTTACATCCACAGGATAACTATGCTTTAAAAACAAGTCAAAAAACACAAAGTAATCTTACTCTAATTTGGAGTGGGGGAAGCTGTTCAGCATTAGTTTTGCTGATACCTGCACATTGTAATGTTAATGTACTTAACGTATTTAGTCACGTGGAAAAAACAACATGGAATTGCCATTAGTACATCTCCTTAATGACTTTCTGTGCTAACTAACATAGCTGTGTTTATTTCCCTAGATAGGACACTTGTGATGTATTTTGGGAATATAAATAAAAAATGCCTGTTCACTATTCAGTTTTGCAAGCCATTTCCCATGATGGTTTTTAAGTGGTGTCCCTGTCTGAAGGCCGTTTCCTGCCTTCACATTTCTAGTTCTGTCTCTTTAAAAAGGAGAAACAGCTTGTCCTATAAATATTAGAAGTAATTTCTGGTTTACTCTATACTTATTTTCTTTCCTTTTCTTTTCCTTAGGCAAATAAGAAACTGAGCATGGAAAACAGTAGCCTTTTAAGAGAGAATTTGCGACTAAAAGCTGAAGTTGATAATAGATCACCCCAAAAGTATGTGAATATTTTAAAAGCTACCGCATTTTATTTATAGACTGTTTAACTGTTGTAGGGCTTTAACCTAAAACTGTGGTGGTGTACATGGTGTTACATATGTGGATTTTGGAATTTTTACCCTCATAGACTTGGGTGACAAATGTCACTTACAGAATAGCAGCAAGTGAGTGACAAATGCAATTTACAGAGTAGCAGCAAGTCTACAGTGAAGGAGTATGACATGACTACAAGTGTTATTCCTTGCGTTATCCGGCCAATATTGAAGGACTGGATTCATTAGTTGAATTCTACAGTTAACTTATTTTTGGGTTTTGGTTATTTCTAAGTGTAGTATAAGATCAAAGTAGGTCTGTTAACTAACTGCAGGTGATCTGGCTGTTTGTATTTGGTTTTGGTTTGTTCTTCCTTGTGCTGTCTTCAGAGTTTGTTATGTGGACTTAAGCTCCCTGTTCAAGGGAATTCCCTGGTAGCTTTGTGTCTGGGCAGGATATGTAGAATCAAGCTTCTGCAGCATGAGACCATCATTCTCAGAATGGACACCTGTGTTTAATACTCTTAAAACAGTTAAAACATCAGTGACAACAACCTCAAAAAGCAAACACTTTGCTGTGCTTTGGAAGTGAAGCAACGTGTTCATGTTTTTAAGTTGTGTTCCTTTCTTTCTTTGTTTTTTTCTACCTTTTTTTTTTCTCTCATTGGTTTAGAACTTAGGAAGCTAAGAGCAGCATTGGCTAGAGGTTTATATGGTGCTTTTGAGGAAGAGGATTGGGGGCACCTGTGTGATGTCAGAAGAGAGCTCTCTATATTTTGTTCTAGTTCACAACTCACTTGCTGGAGGATGAAATTCATCCTTATAGAGAGCTTCCGTGCCATATTGCTTGTCATTTGAGACCACAGGGAGGAAGATGCATGATCCTTGTGCTATGTTGTTGAAGGCATAGAAGTGCATTCTGCCCTGAAGTACTCTAATAAGGGAGACAGAGCCCTGTTTAAGGACTTGGCAATGGAGAGGGCTTTAATGGCATGGAATGTGTTTTTGCATAAGATTCAAGAGTGAGTTGGCAAAGATGGCTAACTTGAAAAGTAAATAGATGTAACTAAATACATCCTAGAAAAGAAGAAGTGACCGGGTAATCTAACTTGATTTGTACTTTACTGATGTCAGGTAAATTACCCAATGGAGAGAATTTTGTTTCTTCTAGATTTACTACCCTGTTGTTCAGAAAAATTAGATATCAGAGGGGAGGGGATGTGAAGAGCTAGTCTTAGTTGCAAGCTGATTATTTTGCCGTCTTTTACCAGTGTGGCCTAAAATGCTAGCCAGCCACTTCATTCTTTAGGAGCACAGATATAGCAAATGTTAGAAATTGGACAGTTTTGATGCACATGTGTCATGGGTTCAGCAGCAGCAGTCATTTTTCTCCTTCTTGGTAGCTGGTGCAGCACTGTGTTTTTGATTTTGGGCCTGGGAACAGTGCTGATAACACTAGTGTTTCGGTTACTGCTTAGTGATGTTTTGGTCTGATCAAGGACTTTTTGAGTCTCAGGCTATGCCAGGGAGGAGGGGAAGCCGGGAGGAAGCAGAGACAGGACACCTGACCCAAACTGACCAAAGAGGTTATTCCATACCACAGCACGTCACAGCCCAGGATGGAAGAGCAGAGAGCAGAGACCCAGAAGGGTGGGGGTGCACTGCTGGCTTGGGCTTGGTATGGGGCTGGGTGAGCAATTGTATTCTTTCCTTGTGTTTGCCTTGTCATTATTATTATTGGTGGTAGCAGTAGTGGTCTTGTGTTATACTTTAGTTACTAAACTGTTCTTATCTCAACCTGTGGGAGTTGCATTCTTTTCGATTCTCCTTCCCATCCCTCTGGGAGCGGGGGGAAGAAAGAGGGGGAAGTGAGTGAGAGAGAGACTGCATGAGTTAGAGAGGCTAAAACCACGACAACATTTCAAACTTAAAACAGTCACATCCATCAGGTGGTAGGAAGTCTCTGCCATCTTAGTGTTATTAGCAGATTTTATAAATTAACTTTTACCCTTGTAGTCGTTAGTCCAGCCAGTATCTAGACCAGACCTAATATCAAGGCATTTTTTTAAATGTTCTTCCAGTTCTGATGGCACACTTTGATAATACCTAAAAGGTCTTTCAAGTAGGTTTCATACGCTGAACAGGTGTTGCACTAAATGTTTTCTTACCTTGCTTATGAAATAAAAATTGAAGGCATAAACATCAGAACGTGACAGTGTCACTATAATTAAGCTTTTCTGTGCAAGTACACTGATTTGCCAGTACAGTTGTTTCAGTGTACTTTATTCAGAATTGCTCAGAAGGTAATTTTGGGGAAAATGTTTCTTAATTGCTCTCTTGTGCAGTTTTAAATAGCTACTGAATTTGATCTTTGTAATTTAGTGTCACTACTATTGTTTCATTTGTCATATGTTTCTCAGCTTTGGATTTTCAGGTATAGATTCATGCTTAACTGGTTGGGTAACTAAAACTTGTATCAGATTATTTTAGAAAGGTTTTGTCAGTATTCAATTCTCTTACCCCAGATATAGTTCATTTTGGCATAATGACACTGAAGCCAAGTATCACAATCTAAATTATTTTAGTAGGCTTTGCTTTACAGCAAAGGAAATGCTAATGGCAGGTGAATGATCCCTTTGTAACACAGACTTTACTTCTGACCTCCTAGGAAAAAATTTAATTGCCCTTCTTCAGTGGTTCAATAAAAAAATTTCCTTTTGTCATAGTCTTGAGTTATTTTTCTTTGTTCATATCCATTAAAACCTGCTGAAAAATGTCATGTATGTCAATAAAATTGACCTTGCAGCTGTGTAGGGGATTTTTACGCAATTTTTTAATTGATGATGCTGATTGATTAGATTTTTTTTTTCCTCTTCTTTCTGAAACATTTTTAAGAGTAGACCTTCACCAGAATACCATACCATTGTATAGTTGGACATAGGTCTGAAAAGCAAATAGGGGTAAGTTTCTTGCTCTGATTCTTACCAATGACCTGAATTAGTTTCCCATTTCTCCAGAAAATAGATTGATTAGAGGTTATTGGTTATTCTTTGTTTGCCCTTTCTCCTGAGAAATTTTTAATGACTTCTGTTTTCCTGATGCAGAACAGGAAAACTTCTAAAACTTAAGTTTTAGAGGATGATATAGCCCTATTACTTCCAGCTCTACTTAAAATAGAAAACTCTTAGCTCTATTGGCAAGGCACAATGGATCTAAAAGCACAGATCTAAAAGCATTTTTGGCAAAGGGATGTTTGCTTTTACCTGAAGGAAAATAACTAACACGTCCATCTACTCCAGGGTATAGTGTATTTTATGAATGGTTAGATTCAAATTAGCTTGAACCAGACTTCTAGGCTTCCTAGGAGTCATTTCCCTAAATATTTAATTTCTTCTGCCAGTTAAAATCCCAGTATGAAAAACTATCTGTAACATGCAGAAAATAGTTCTCTTATCTCTTTTCTCTAATTTTATGAGTGGTTTTTGTTGTTGTTTTGAGGGTGGTTTGGGTTTTTTTTCCCCTTCTTCAGATTTACTGTTTATCTTTGTGACTTCAGGTGTCTGCACACTGAAATCTAAGGCTGCTGACTTTTCAGGTCATTCTGTACAGTATTCAATTTTTATCTAATTAGAATATTTCCACTCATGCCAGACTATTTGATTCAATCTGCATTTCAGTGAGTCTGAAAATAGACTTCTGGTAACCACTCTCCTGGGTGCAGGGGATAAGAATGCTGCTGTCTTCCTTGATAGAAACCTGGGCTACTTTCTCACCTCCTCACAAGCTTGCTATCCCAGAGGACCAACCATTTTCAAAGACCCAGCTGCACTGTGGCCTTAAAAGTGAATAGGAGAAAATGCTGTATAGTAGCCTTCAAAACAGCTCTAGGTTCTTGAGTCATAGCATTAAATCCTGGGGAAGCACCCATTCCAGACACAAGAGCTAAATCTTAAGCAGGTGGAGAAGAACATTCAGGTTACACTCCTTGGTTTTGTGGGTTTTCTGGTGGTTTGGTTTGTTTGTTTTGGTGGGGTTTTTTCTTAGTAATTCTGAAGTAATCCTTTCTGTCCTATACTATTCACCAATCTTGGATATATATAATCTGGCTTTCTTATGTGGAAGACCAGTGCAGCTTCACTGAAAGATATTAAAAAGCTTTGAGAAGCTTTGCATGTTTGTCTGAATTCACCCAATTCTCTAAGTGAAAGGAAATGCTCCTACAAAGAATGTACCTGACTTGTCTATTCTATTCAAATCCTGCTGCTCTGCAGTTATCCAACAAACAGTAAAACTTAGTCTTACTCATGTGATTTGAAGGAATTAGATTTCCCTGAAGGCTATGCATCTTCAGATTAGTTTGTACTCTGTGGACTGTGTGATAAAAGGGATTTACTGGCTAGCATTTGCTTGTATTGAAAATAATCTGTTCTTTTACAAGCTTAAAAAAATAGCTGTATCAAGTAACTTGTTGTTTTACAAGCTTAAAAGATTAGCTATAGCAAGTGTTTCTATTACCTTCTTCAAGAAGAAGCCACTGCGCACTTCTTCTGCCAGGCAACTTAGTCTGCCAACTTAGGATGGAAAGCAGTAGTTGGCTACACCCAGAACCACTTTTTCAGTGGAACCAAATTCCATTATAGAGTGATAGCTGGAGGCCAGCAGTCATGTAAAGGTCCTTAGGCTATCTGAAATATCACTAGGTGTTTGTGTTGAAGGACCAAATCCCACCTGAAATGTATTTCTATTCACTTATGAGCGACTACTACTTTCTGTGGAAAAGCTTTCAGTTTTCTATGGAAAAGATGTACTTGAAACAAGTGCAGTGAGATACAAACTCATTAAGTGATACAACTAAAGAACAAGACCCCTAACCCTCAAAAGACATTATCCAAGCATGAGGATATGAAAAGTGCTTTTTACCACCTGTATACTGAATACCTTAACTTCTCCTTAAGAATGTATCAATTTGTTACTGTGTGTGAAGTGGTACATATCCTTTGGGGAAAGATAGTTTATCTGGAGTGTGAGGTCAAACTTTATTTTCATGTAACTGTACTGCATTGTATTATTACTGCCATCAGAGCATAACTTTTTTAGCTATGACACAGCTCCCTGTACACCTGAGGGTAAAAGAAGAGGAAATCTCTTAGAACAGTGGTTTAGTCTGGGGAGATGGAGAAGATTCTGGCTTCTTTAACCAAAATATATATGTCTCTTAAGCTCTCTGCTGACCTGCCAGATCAGTAAAACACCTATGTCATCCTCTGGTCTGCAGTAATTGGTTTAAATATGTGCATTGTAATATGGCTGTCGTAAGTATCCATGTGCTTGAAAATTTGGGAAATAAATGCATGCAAGTCTCAATGCAGAAGCACGAAGTCACTACTGTTCTGGTGCTTAACTACAGAGGTTACTGTTTGTAGGCAGTATGTCATATGCTCCATTTCTGAAAACCAAAATTCCCAAGCATATCCCTCTGCAACAGTTAACATATTAGTGATGCTGTTTGGCTTTGAACAACATACTGTATTTTTATAACCTGAGGACACTTGTTATAAAAGTTGCACTTGAGAATACAGTGCTTCTTCCTCATAAGCAAATCTCAGTCTGTCACTAGTGCTGTTTGCATTAAATAAACATATTACACCATTCTTCCATTAAAAAGGAATTGCCAGGTATGCATATAAATGTAAACATGTTTAATTTTTATGTCAGAGTGTCTGTTAGAGCAGGCTCCAGAAAATCTTGCTTATTTTACGTAAGCATTTTTCCCCATCTCTCACTTGGTTATTAAGCTAAATTGTATTTTTGTATCACCTTTATATCCTTTATTAAGCATTGTGGGGTTTGTTCCTGTAAGGTTGTGTGAACAAGTCTGTTAGAGAAATACTTACAGATTACCCTAGGAAGCAGGAACTTTTTTGCTTGTGCCCTGCCATTCTACAGAGGCTCCTTCAGTATCTTAAACCAAAACCTGAGTTCCTTTTGCTGAAGGAGGGAATAAGCCAAAATGTGTTGTATATGAGGATGCTTATTCCATTGTAACTCGCTTCCCCTGAAAATATAATTGCATTCACGAGCTGTGATTCTGCTTTTGTCTATGTTCATGGGGAAGAGGGAGAAGTCCTGTGCACTTTTTCTCCCATTTCCCTCTTGCATGCAACCAGAAATGGAGAAACTGCTATAATCAATGGAGAAAACTTACCCATAGAGTGAGCAAATGAAAAAAGGTTTGTATTCATTTTATGAAGACAAAAGTAATTGGGTGGAGGTAATGCAGAGGTGGGGGGATCCTTGCCTTGACAGAGTTCCAATCCAGCTAGCTTCTTTTAGGGGAAAAAGAATCTTACGGAGTGAACATTTCTAAATACAAAACTTGTACCTTGACATTCCATGTCTCCAAAGCAGTGAGTGGCACACACCAAACTGTGTGAAGCTTATGCTGGTCTGATTTAAAAAGTGGTCTAATAGCAGTGCTGTGAAAGAACTGACTTAGACTGTTGTGTGACTCTTACCCACCACTGAACCATCTACACCAAAATCTCCAAAGTCCTTTCAATATGCAGAAGCAATTGAATGGTGAAATATGTCACATGTGCCCAGTTTGTTTGGGGCTTGTGATACCCTCTATTCCTTTCCCTGACTGCCTCCTTAATTGTATCGTAATTGTTAGCATAGAGCAGTTTCGTACTGCTTTGGGCTCAGAAGCAAACAAAATACAGAAACAAAATACGGTTTTATTCCTTGCTAGAAATGCCTGCATAGTTTCATGGATATTTTGTCAGCATAGTCGTAGGCCACAGATACACCACCTTCAGACATCACTGCAGGACAGGTTTAAGGGTTGCAGTGAGAGCATTTTGTGAAAAGGTGAGGGGAATGGGATGGGGCAAATGGAATGGGAGTTCCCTGTGACTCTGAAGGAGGGGTAGACAGACAAAGAAATAGTGGAAATACCAGGCAGTGTTTGTGCTGGAAGAATGAATATAAACTTATGCTGTAATGTGGAGGTTAGTGTAAGCCCACATGAAGAATTGTCACTTCTTTTCTTTGTGATGTAAAACTTTACGTGTCAGAGTTGTAGGGTGGCTGCAGGTCCTTCCCTCCTTCCTAATAATACCAGAACTTTAATTGTTTTTTCTCTCAGTAAATTGAAAGCCTCGGATGGAGCAGGAAATTCCCTGGTGCCCACCTGTCAGTGACAGGTTAGAATTAGTCAGGGCATATAGCTGAAACCTTCACCTGCCCTCTGGGGAAGGTCACTCTTGAAAGCTGGTGAAGGATGGGGGGAAGGCAAGTCCGTGTCTTAGCAGCTGAAGCTGGAAGCATCACGAACTCGCAAGTTTCACAAAACACAAATGGCAGGTTTTTCGTATTGGAGTCAAGAAATTAGGTTGTTGCAGTTGTAAAGCTCCAAAAACAAGTAGCTCTGAATCAGGTGGAAGTACCATCCACATGATGGCTGAGGAAAAGCTGTATATCTAACAGGAATATAATTGAAATGGTCTACAGAAGTTTTTAAACCACCTCAAAGGACTGTTGCAGTTTCTGAATTTCATATTGGCATTTTATATTTGACAAGGTGACATTGTGTAAGAAATGTATTGTAAAACACGGCTGTACTGTAGGAAAATGATTGAATGTAAATATTTCAAGATGTGGACCACTGTTCAAATGTTATCATAAATCTTTGCCATTGTTTTAGGGGATAATTCTTCATGCATATTTGAATTGAATTGATAGAACCAGCCCCTTGAAGGGTAATGTGCTTGTTATTGCCTTACTACCGCTAATAGTTTAATTTTGTCTTTTTGGGTATTCATCTCCATCTGTACATTATATATGATGATTTTATTATTTTTTTCTTCATAACTAGCAGAGAAAAGTTTTGACTTTTGTTTTTTAATTAACACAGTGTTTAATAGCTTTGTTCTTTCTTGAAATGAGCTTGCAAAGGACCATGAGGATGTCTTTTTCTATCTTAATATTTTCTTTCTTTTTTATTTCTTGCAGGTATGGTAGGTTTACAGTAGCTGCACTTCAGTCCAAAATAGAACAAAGTGAACGTGAAATGAACCGTCTAAAAAAGGCACTAGAAAGAAGTGATAAATACATAGAAGAAATTGAGTGTCAGCTTTTACAGCTGCAAAATGCAGCCAAAGAAACCCAGACAGTGAGCCCTGTTAGTGAGAGAGCGCTTTCCACAGATGCTAAAGGAGCTGAGATCAGTGAAGATGCAACATGTTTGGAAGCCCAAGTTGAGGAAAAAAAAGCTTTGACTACCAGTCAAAGTCCTGACGGTCTTGAACAGCTGACAAGTGGTGAAACTAGTTTAAGCTCTTCTAGTCAGGAGGGTTCAAATGGCTCAAATACCCAGTGTGCCTCAAAGAAAGAACTGTTTCCAGGATGTCATGGGGTTCTCCTGGATGAAAATACTACAAATATGGATGCCTGCTTAGAAGAGCAGTGGAATAAAATTGAGGAATGTACCCCGTATAAGGATGAAGAACTTTATGATCTTCCACCACCGTGCACTCCTTTTCTGTCTCTTAGTCGCCTTCAGTTGAACACTCCTGATGGGAAAGAAAATGCGAGAAAACCATCAGCGTTCCTGAGAAAACTGAAATTTGAAGAGTTTTGTGATACTTCAGATGATTGCAGCAAAGACTCTCCTGAACACAGCACAAGCAGCTGTAATAACGAAAAGAAGCTAAACTGTTTTACTACAGGAAAATCAGAGTTTTGGGGGACCTGTTCCACAGATTTTGCCGAGAACTTAGATTTTGACGAATCAGAGCAGAATACAGTAGCTAGTCAGTCAGATGAGATATCGGCAAAGTCCCGAGATAAAACAAGTTCTTGCTTACCTAAGAGGTTGCATACCCTCTGCTCTTCTGAAATGAATCGCACAAGAACCTCTAGCGAGGCATCTATGGATGCTGCCTACCTTGATAAAATTTCTGAGTTGGACTCAATGATGTCTGAGTCAGACAACAGCAAGAGTCCATGCTATAATTTCAAGTCCTCTGATCTTGATAATTCTTCAAAGTCAACAGAGTGCTCTAAGCTTCTGAATGGATCCGAGAAGAAACTGGAAGAAATGAATGAGGAACAGAGTATGAAGTGTCCAGAGACAAGCGATCCAGCAGTTGACAGAACTGGCTGGAAACCTGCTGTGTTTTCCATGCTCTCCCCATCTGAGCTGGATATGAATGACCACTTTCCGCTGTTTACAGGCCAAAACACAGTGGCTAATGATATCAAACCTCCAAACTGTTCATTTCAAAGAGACTTTTCTCAGAGTTCACTATTCAGTAACTCACAAAGGTTGTTTGAGGAACAAAAGTTTGGTTCCTGCTTTTTAAAGATGCCATCTGACCTGCACAATCAGCTTAATCCTCCTTGGGTGTCTTCCTTTATAGCTGAAAGGAAAAATAAAAATGTCAGTCAGTCAACCAAGAGGAAAATTCAAAGCAGCCTTTCCAGTGCTAGTCCATCAAAAACCACCAAAAACTGATTCTGCTTGGAAGTCGAATTTGACTCAAAGTCATCAACCTGCAAATGGTTAATATTTACAGGTGAACTTAATGTTTTCCGTGCAATCCAATGTATGTGAAATCTGAACAGTCCCTTCCCTGTTACAAGCTTTTTCCTAGGCAAGAACCATTTCAGATTCTTTTCTTTGTCTGGGCATTTTATTCGCTTGGGGGTGGGTTTTTGGATTTTAAGTTTTCACATTACATCATCTTCCAATTGTGGACACAGCTAATGGCTCCCTTGAGCAGGACGGTTGCAAGTGATCTTGTCAAATCATTTCTGTAAGAATTTGTTTTAAATGTTACGTTTCTCATTCCTAAAGATTGTCTTGTGCGTGTAAGGCAGCTACTGGCTATATATCCTATGGATTCATGGAATTGCTATAAAACAATGTCACTTTTGCCATAAAACTCGCCTCCCAGAGGAAATGTTGCTGCTTGGACTGTTTCATAGCACTGTCCTGTACTGAAACTCTTTGTTTTATGTGGGTGTAAGGTAGCAGCCTCTTTCTTTTCAGGGTTACAGCACTTCAGTTAAAAAACATCTCTTCATGAACACTGCAAACACAGCTTGTATCTTTTGAAGTTAAGCACAATTTTTAATTTAGTTCCCAAAAATCACTGTTATTCTAAATGTGCTCAGTATGCCTGTATAGACCATAAAAATGGGTTTGTATGCTAATGACTTGTTTACCTAATGTGCACTGAACATTTTACATTAATACTGTACCATTTTACATTAATACTGCATGCTTTTCTATGTGAATTGAATAAAACATGTTATAAGCACTGTAATCCTTGATGTCGCCTCAAATATTGAATTAGGAGAAAAAGAATGGGGAAACATTTTACTTTTTTTTTTTTTTTACTTTTTTTTTTTTTTTTTTTTTTTTTGTTATTTGGAAACTAGACATTCAAGTTTTGTAAAACACAAATGTAAGCTTATTCACAAGAAAAAATCAAATCTCCCTTCCTCCTCCTTGTTAGACATATTACCATTCCAGTGTCAGCATCAATACAGTTGATGGAAATGGCTTTCGGCCTCTTTGGAGGTGACTCTTCCATAAAGTATTGCATAGGTCAACATAATGTGATGGCCTACTACAGGCAGGAGACCTAATTAAGCAGCAGAGCAAAATTGGTTTCTTTGCATTATTGTGTTTTAAGTTTTTTTAAGGGCATATTTAATTGCAAGATGTGGGGTTTTCTTTCTAGATAGGCCTCTGATGGCATTTCTTAGAAACAGACATCCTTGCTTCATCAATACCTATGATATGAAAAATCCATGCGCTGCCTTGTGTCCCATGGAAAAGAGTGACAGCCACTTGGGAAACCTAAGCAGACTGGCTCATCTTTTGTAAAGTGAAGTCCTGTAAGCGATTTGAAGAAAACTACATTTCACCTTGTGCTGTGTGCATACATTTGTGTGATCGGTGTGTTCTTTCTAAGCTGGGACTTGTTTGAGAAAGCTTTACCAAAAAAATCACCATTCAGGGCATACATTCAAATACCTTTTTGTGATGATAGGAAGGGTGGCATTGTGCCTTCATGTACTGCCTTCAGTATACCACCTGCATTTTAATCTTTACAGAAAAATCTAGTTGTTCCCTATTAATGTACTTTTCAGAAATTAGGGACATAGCAGAACCATCCGGGCATGGACTGCTACTGGTTTTGGTTAACTTAAATTACTTCATTAGTTTTACTAATAAGTCAAAAGTCACAAGTCAAGAAATGATGCCTTGTTTGAACTCTGGGAGAAGAGGCAAGAGGTTCTCAAAATATATCTCTAATACTTTCTTAAAACGCCTTTGTTTTGCAAGGCAGTCACACATACACAGTAAATGAATGTTAAGGTTGCTTTGTTTCATTGTGAGGTTGGGGGTTCATTTATGGGCTTCATTTTATACTCCAATATACTTCTAATGAGCAAGTCATTTTCAGTGATGGAACCATGAATACAACTGGTATCTGAAATCAAACCAGAATAAAGGAGAACATTGGGGTTATTTCCATATTACTTTCCAGTCCTTCGGAATGGGCTTGCTCCTCAATATGAGTATTTTGACCTTAAGTGTCATGTGACTTGAATGGATAGAAGAACTGAGCTTAAGGTTAAAAGAAACTGAAGATCGAAGTCATAAATTTCCTATCTTATTTTCAAGTGGGGACAGAAGCGAAGTGTTCCAGGCCAGGTACAGGCTTTTCACTTGGACGGGTTGCGGGAGCAGAAATGTAACTTCCCTGTGGCAAGAACATTATCATAGTTACCTATAATTACTTGATTTCCAAGCTTTCTCGTACCCTCAGATCCCCGCTGCAGATACCATGAGCGGATTGTGATCACATCCAGTGCTGTTAAGTAGGAGCACTTTATGTTTCATGAGTTGTAAAGCTGAAGCAGATTGGAATTCTGGTATCTTGGTCTTGTTTTGTATGGCTGCAGTTTGGTTTTGGTCATTATTTTGGGGTTTGTTCTGGGGTTTTTTAATTGAGTGCCTTTAAAACAACTACCACAGTCAAAATTCCACATTTTACTTGATTAATGTACATTGTATTCCTTTTGGCTTAGAGTTTGACAAGGTGGTTGGTGTAATATCAACTTAAAAAATTCAAGCTGTATGTAACGAATAGGGTTTCTTCAGTTGCAAGTTTGTTGGCTCTAGGTGGGGTTTCGGTTCTCCAGGCTGTATTCTGTCAAAGCTGTGCATGCTTAATCTATTACTGCACTTACCATGCCCTCTGAATAAAAGCACCTGAGACAGGGTTCACTGCTGTTAATTTTTTATGATAGTTACCTGGTTCTGAAGTAATGTAGAACAGGAATGCGCAAGATCTAAAACTTAAGTGTTACAATTTTGATTAAGACAATAGGTGTTTCAAAGTGATGTACAGATCTATGATGTCTAATGATATTTAATGGCTCATAAAATTTTTACTTCGTCTAATAACACTGTACTAAGTACAAGGCAACCTTCAGGTTTCAGCGCAGGAGAATGCTCTTCAGGAGTGTAGGTGACACGAGAGGGAGATTGCTACCAGCTGCCGTTTTTTGCAGGTGAAATCTGTTGGGTTATACCCAAGAGCAAGAAGGCCAGGGTGAAGTTTTCACTTTGTTATTGTCACTTTTACCTACACACACTTGGGAAGCTGACCTGTTCCTCTGTGATGCCCTGAAGGCCCAGTGAGAGCCCAGTTCTGATCACTATTGCTTCCTCAGGTGAAAGGCTTCTGGAATGGCTCTACCCAGCACCACCAGGTGCTGACTTGGGCTATGTTTGGTTTTGAATGTGCCTCATTGTCTCTTTTTAAAGTATCTTCAAAAAGGGGACAAGGGGAACAATACATACCTTGTATATGCAATATAAGATGTGCTAACTTGCGTCTCACTTTCTTCCCCCTTCTTCATTTCACAACTGTTTCCCCCACCAAATGTTCAAATGCGGTTTAAACCAGCCAAGTCTGATCCTAATTCTTGCACAGTATCGAAGTCCTGTCTTTGACTCCCTCACCAACAGGCTTGAAAAAACAGTCTGTACACCTCTTCTGTACTGTGGTTATGCTAAACGTCTCACAAACTGTGAAGCTGACACTTCTTCCTTGCTGCTTTTGGCATGGTACCGTCCCATAGAAAGAGACTGAGGCTTCTCCCTTCTCCACTCACAGGTTTGGATGTGAGGAAAAGCAGCTCCAAGGTAACTTGATGTGGGGATTCACAGTTATTCCAGGGATCACACACAGAGATGATACACAATCCCCTCTTGCTTCTTATCCCAGTCTGGCCCTTCCTGCGCCTTGGTCCCTTGTAGCAATCCTCTGCTGCAGGCCTGGCCTAAAGGGGTGGCCTGTCTGTCCTGCCTTTGTGGCCCAACATCGAGTTATTGCCTCCATGTCCCTTATGTCTAACTGCAAAAGCCATCTTCATTAGCTGAAGAACGCAGGGAAAAGCGCAGCTGACATAGGGAAGAGCTTGCCTGTTCTTCGGCCGTCATGAATGCAGGAGGGGATGAAACGGGTGAAAAACAAATGAAGTTCAGCATTCTTGATGTTTTTCCAGCTTTTCTCAGTAGGAAGTGCTGTCTCCTCTCCAATGCTCTGACAGGCTGCCTGAGTGCTGTCTGCTCTCTTTCAAGGAAGACAGGTGGACAACGCCAAAATCCATCAGGCTGCTACTACATGGACCTGATATCATCTGGTCATTGGGTGCTAGTTTCAAGCAGGTGAAATGTGCCAGAGAAGCATGGGCACTGGGCAGGGATGAAAGAGGTCCCTGTCCCTCTCTCAGGCCATCCTCTCCTTGAAACCCAGGGACTGGCTGGGTGATCCAGACCTCACTGGAAATAGTACGAGGGATCGGGGGGGGGGGGGGGGGGGGGGTTTGGGGTTTTTTAGGGGACGGAAGTGTTCACGCTGGCTCGCAGCTATGGGGGCAGCACGGAGTCTTTATCCCCTGCTCGGAGTGTGGCGGAGGGGATGCGCCTGTCACCGTCCCCTCCCGCCTGGGGCTCCTCGGCACCCGCTTCCGCCCGCTCGGCTGGGATTAAGTTAATTAACCGGCCGAGGCACGGCGACCCGATCCCAGCTAGGGAAGAACAGGCGGTGGGAGGCCGAGGTTACGATCCCCCGTGGGAGCAGGCTCGGTCCAGCCGCCGGCTCTGCCCCCACCTCTGGCGCCCCCTCCCCACGCAGACCCTCGGGCGGGTTTCCTCCCCCCCACCCCACCTTCGCTGTTAACAAAACCTGGTGATTAAGAAGTGAAACTAACAAAGAGTTTTTCTTCCACCTTAACCTTGCACACAATCCTTTAACAAATTAATTAATCCTAATGAATTAACACTTCATTTATTTAAACGCGTTACAGTTCATGAATTAAATTTTCATGCAGTGATTAAAGGCTGTTGAAATATGCATGATTTCGTTAAAATTTTATAATAAATCAGAGCAATGTGTTACATGACAAGGCAACTACTTCCCAGCCCCTCGGAAGGTGCTTTGATTCGCGGAGCGGGGGAGGGGGCTTCGCTCCCGATTTCGGCAGCCAAGCGGATCCCGGAGGGCTGTGGGACTCGGCTGCCGAGCCCCCATGTCCCGGAGGGGATTAAGGCGCCGTGTTTCAGCCACTTCCCCCCGAAATGCGGCGTCCCGGGAGCGGGAGAGACCGCCGGCACGGGTAGAAGCCACAGCGGGTTTGCCCGCTGAGCCGGTGTGGAAAGTGAGCACCGTCCGGGAGGGGTTTTGCCGGCGGAGCTTCTCGCTGTGCGGTTTAATCCCTCCGCATCGCTGAAAGGAAAGAGCGAGGAACCTGACTAGCAAGAGACCTGCAGTATTTTCTCCCGGACGCCTGGCTCCGCCGGTCTCCGCACTTTCCCGAAACGGGACGTTGTGAACTACCGTGGGACCTCCATCACCATCAAGCGTTTCAATTTTTAATATGACAACATTCTACACTTTGGCTGCGAAAGCAGTTATTGCGGCTTGTACATCAGTAATTAGCAAGTCTTTGCTGATGTAAGGAAAGTCCTCATTAGGACATGGCAATACTTTTCTGTGCATTCACCCGAAGGTTGGGGGTTGTGTTGTGGGTGTTGGGGTTTTTTTCTTCTAAAGGATGATTTTATCATCTAAAGGGAAAATAACTTCTACACTAAATGGGATATCGACTTCCTGTGAACTCCACCAAACAACACCCGTACTGCAGGTTTTCTCTCAGCGCTCCCTCTGACACTCGGTGGTGGGACAAATACAGCGACTGAAAAATGGAAAGCTAAAGTTTGGAGAAATAAAAATACCCAGAAGGTTTAGAGCGAGTGGTTCTACAGGACACACGTTAACTTTTTATTTAAACTCGGGCTATATAGCAAACTATGATAAGACGTTAATTCTTTATATCCCAAGCTTCAGTATATTCATCTTTGGGGAATCCTAAAAGAGAAATCAAATACAATGGGTTACAGTAATTAATTTATAAACCGTTTCACTGTGGGTATAAGAGGTTATTTTATTACTTTCTCGAGATAGGCAGTTCAGTCAATTAAGGAAAACTGCCTATTTCTTTCTTGTATTTCGAGCTTGAGAAAACTACGAGAGACAAGTAAATGCGTTATATGTATATATATGCTTCCCTCGCTTTATCGAGCATCTTTGGCCATAAAAGTAAGGCTGCAGCATGGTCGTACCGCCAATGTACTCGCTCCTCAAAGCCTGTGAGTTTATTGCCATCAGTATTCATGAGGCTGGACGTACCCACGAGGAATAGAAATAGCAGCGAACATTAAGATAAAATCTATTACCAGGCCCGCGCTGTGCTGAGCCTGGCTCAAACCGTCTTCCCGGGGAGCTGGCTGTGTGTGAGGGAGTGAAAGGCTGCGGGGGGCTGGCGACAAGGGGAGCTGGTCCGCAGTGAGCCCCGGGCTGCGCTTTGTGGGGCGGGGGAGCTGAGGGGGCCGCGGGGCCGAGACTTGCCTCAGGGCAACATCGAGGAGGGGATGTAGCTTTAAGCGTTGCTCTAAAGTTAGCACTACCCCTCTTGCGATAGATAGATTAGACAGACAGACAGACAGATAGATAGATAGATAGATAGACAGACAGATAGATAGAAGTGTCCCAAGGACTGCAAGGGAAAGTTCTTTCCCTCGGGCTTGGTAAGCATAAGACCAAAATCCTTTCATCCTCCCCTCTTCTCTCCGCACCTCTGGAAGATCAGACAGAAGGAAAAGTTGGGTGATCGCGTCCCGGTGGATTTTAATGAAGGCGCAAGTAGCACCTGGCAGTGGGTGTCTCTCCAGCAGGCTGGACTACTTCACCCCCTATTTGAGAAATAGAGGAGTATCCAGTAGGATGCACATCACAAGCTGCTGAGACCTCCAGAAGACACCGGGGAGGTGGGACAGAAGGCCTGTAAAACCTCTGGAAGTCCTCACGTCCTCAGCCTATGGCTGGCACTGGGTTCAGAGGTGGGAGGGTGGCTGAATTTTCTACCTTTGTGGCCTAAAAAAAAAACAAAAACAAAAAGAAGGAAGCGAGCAGAAGGTGTCGTTCATAAGTACTGGAGGGGTTCTATGTTCCTCAGGCCAAGGCTCCCGCCCGAGCTGTCTGTCCCCGCTGCAGCTGGTGGTGCGGGAACAGCCGGGGCCGGGCTGCCTGCCCTCACTGCCCTGCCCTAGCCCCGCCAGCCCAGCGGGTAGGGACCCCAGCCTCAGAGGCACAACAAACCCGGCGGCATGTGGGAAGGAAGGCAGGTCACTACCCAGCCTGAAAATCCATTCACCCGTGGTCACCACTTGCACAATTCTCCCTGGCTCCCAGCGTTTTCCGTAGGGAAACCAGATGCACTTGGCCTGACAGCGTCCTAGAGAGCGACTGCCCGCGCATCCCATGCCTTCCTCCGCTGGACGAGGAGGTGAGCCTGGCCTTCTGCCTGCCTCCCCGCCGGCAGCAAGCAGAAGCTCCCTGGGAGGGCCATTGCCTGGCTTTCCGCCGCTGGTAGGAAAAGAAGGATGCCGGGGCCTTCCTCCGAGAGCTGGGCGCTTCACAGCAACTAACGTGGTGAAAAGAGGTGCTGTCTCCCACTTTCCTCCTCCTCCTCTCCATCGTTTTCCCAGGATGCTTTCTGGGAGCTTAGAAACAGCTAGAAGTCATATGGCTTAAATATATATATATATATATAAAGGGGAAGAAATCCACATAAAGTATGATTTAGCTATTCTGCTGCAATGATTTCTATAAATAAGGAGAGAACAACCCCTCTTCAGACCAGTGTCTTTCAGTCTCAAGTTCATCCCCCTCCCTCCCGAGATGAAGTTGCATTCCGCCACCCCAGGGGACGCGGTAATGGATGAAGACCTGGCTCCTTTTCGCACAAGTAATTGGCAGCCGTTCCCTCCTTCCTCCCGGCTGGATGGGGAGCTGGGAAAGGGCTTATGAAGACAAATGTGGACTTTACCTGGGGTTGTGGTGCGTGCTTGTGTGCTCTGTGTGTGTGTGCCTATGTGCCCTTTCGGCTGTGTTTATGCGCATAAATAAGAGGCATTCAGGAGAAACAGCAATTCCGATGCACTCCGAGGCTGTCACATCCCTGATCCAACCACCCCGCTGCTGCCCGCCTGCCTGCAGCCCTGCTGAAGCAAACAATGCAGCATCTGGTCGGTCACCGAGGGACAGCTTCGGCGTGCGCCAGGGGACAGGATTCACTGGGGGCTGTTCCCTGGGGATTCACACTAATCTACAGGCACAGCAATAGCAGATTCACTCCTTTGACAGTTTTGCCTCCAAATTCATAAGTAGCTAAAAAAAGAAAACAACAAAAAACCCTGTTCTAAAACGGAGCAGTAACCTCGAATCCCTCATAAAAAGAGCCGTGCGTTATTAATCTCAGTGTCACTGTCACTCCTTAACTGTTCCATTCAAATGCAAGAGTGTTCAAAGGATAAACCACAGAAAAGAGAGAGGAAAGAAAGACAGGAAGAAAGAAAGACAGGAAGAAAGAAAGACAGGAAGAAAGAAAGAAAGAAAGAAAGAAAGAAAGAAAGAAAGAAAGAGAGAAAGAAAAAGAAAGAAAGAAAGAAAGAAAGAAAGAAAGAAAGAAAGAAAGAAAGAAAGAAAGAAAGAAAGAAAGAAAGAAAGAAAGAAAGAAAGAAAGAAAGAAAGAAGGAAGGAAAGAAGAGAGGGAGGAAAGAAGGAAGGAAAGAAGGAAGGAAGGAAGGAAGAGAGAAATAAAGAAAGAGAGAAAGAAAGAGCAATTCCATATTACTTTTTAAAATTTTTTTTAGCTCGTATAATACAGAATCAACTCGTTTCTTGTATAAAAAGTACCTGAGTAGCAAGAGAAAAAGGAGGGAAAGACAGAAATGACAGAAAAATAGAAAGAAAAATAAAGAGAGGAGGAAGGGAAGAGAGGAAGGAGGACAGGGTCAGAGAGAGAGCGAAAGAAAGAAAGAGAGGGGAGGGAGAAAGGAAGAGTACGGGGGAAGGAGAGGGGAGAGAGGAGGTAAGAGAGAGAGAAGGAAAGAAAGAAAGAAAGACGGGAAGAAAGAGTGAAAGAGAAAACACGTTCTCTTTACAAGTGTTTTCCCCTACAGACCGCGCCAATGAAACTTGGGTTTCATAAGGAGCGCAGGCTGCCCGGGAAGCCTGGAGGACATGCCTAATTCCACCTCCGCGGCACTTCCCAGTGTGGGAAGCCCACGCTTCTCGTGGGCGAAGCGGCTGTCGCCGGCGGTGCCCGACACAACAGTCTTTGTAACAAAACAACACGGGGCGGTGGTGAAGGAATGAAACTATACGGAAATCGATAGCCCCGGAGTGCTTCAAACAAACTCTTGCCGCCGCGGCTCTTCCCTGACAGCCGAAGCGCAGCTCTTCCCCGTGCAGCGGCGGGGTGCGGCAGGAGGACGCCACTTCCTGCCGTGCGGGCCCTCAGCTGCGGCGGGGACCACACACCTTTGTGCGCGGGCGCCGAGGGCCGGGCCGGTTCCCACCGCCGCTCCGGGGACAAGGAAGGGACGCCGGCCCCGCCCCGGGGGCGCCCGCCGCCTCCGCGCCCCGCCGCCCATCCCCGCCCCGTCGGAGCGCCCCGGGGCCGCGCTGGCGGCCGCGCAGCGCGCACGTGTGGCAGCCGCAGGTGCCGCAGCCGGCCGGTGCTCGGCGTCGCTGGCTATAAGAGCGGCCCCGGTGCCGCCGCCCCGGCGAGACGGGAGAGGGCTGCGGGAGATGCAACAAGGCGCGGGGAGGCAGGGACCGGGGGAGGCGGCGGCTGGAGGAAAAGGAGGAGGAGGAGAAGAAGAAGGAGGAGGAAAGAGAGGGGGAGGAGGAGGAGGAGGAAGGGGGGGAGACAGCTGATGCCTGTCAAAGCCGAGGCCGCCACGCTCTCGCGAGAGCCCGCCCGGCGGTAGCCACGGGATGCGGGGCTCAGGTGCGGGCAGAGCGCAGCGCAGCGCGCCCGGCGCCGGGCAGCGGCAGGCAGAGAAGTGAGACGGCGGGGGCCGGAGGGAGCCTTGCCGCCCGCTCACCCGCCCAGCCCAGCCCCGGCCATCGCGGCGGCGGCGGGGGCAGGGTCTGCTGCGGCACCTCGCCACCGGCTCCGCAACCGCCGTCCGCCGCCGTCCGCGGCTTCCTACGGCGGGAGGAGAAGGAGAGAGCCCGGAGAACACTTTTCCCCCGACTTCAGGAGTGTTTGTGGATTTACATGCCAAGCCTTCAAGATGATGTCCATGAACAGCAAGCAGCCGCATTTTGCCATGCATCCCACCCTACCTGAGCACAAATACCCCTCTCTACACTCCAGCTCGGAAGCAATAAGAAGAGCATGTCTACCAACTCCACCGGTAAGGGACAGGCAGCTACAGCTCTCTTTATTTCTTTATTTTCTTCCTTTCTTTCTTTCCCTCTCTCTCTCTTACACACAGACAAGCACTCTTTCTTTCTCTCTCTCTCTTTTCTGTATACTGCATGTATGTGTATGTGCATTAATAAAAAAACCGCTGCGAGGCACATTTTGACAAGCGGCGCTTAATGTTTTTTTCATGTCTTCCTCTGCAATCATCTGAGCGCCTGTGATCTTTTTTGAAAGCGGTGTTCACACGAGCCTCCGACTTCATCCACTTTCTGTATTAATTTTTATGACTCGGCCTCTGAAAAGGAATGCGCTTTATGTGCTCTTGTGTTTGACACAATTCCCCAGCTGAGAGTTACAGATCCATTTCTTCTCCTCCTTTTTGTTCTTCTTTCGTGTTTTGTTGTTTTTTTTTTTAATTTAATTTAATTTAATTTAATTTAATTTATTTGTTCCCTTCACGCCCTCGTCCCCTCTTTTTTGGATCCGTCTCCCCGGCTTTCTGCCCTTTCTACTCTTTGCTTCTTCTTTTTCGCTTTTGCTCCCTTACTCACTATCTTCCCTATTATTCTACCCCATCCCCTCTTTCCCCTCCCCTCCCCGTGCTGCCCCCGGCTATACCCCGCTTCTATCATTCACTTGGCTTTTCCCCCCGCCCCGTACCCCTTCACATGGGCACGCGGCTGCCGACTCCCCTCCTCCTTGCCCCCAACTTTCTCTCTCCTCGCGGGATACCCTCTCTCGACTTTCCCTTCTGTTTCCCCACGGCACCCCCGCAAACCCACACTCTCGCTTCTGTCTCCATCCTTCTTTTCTCTTTGACCCCTTCCCGACGCCCCCCTGCCCTCCTCTCCCCGCACCCCGCTCTGTTTTGTGTCCCTTGCAGCTGCAGAGCAATATCTTCGCCAGCCTCGATGAGACCCTGCTGGCGCGGGCCGAGGCACTGGCCGCCGTCGACATTGCTGTCTCGCAGGGCAAGAGCCACCCCTTCAAGCCGGATGCCACCTACCACACCATGAACAGCGTGCCCTGCACCTCCACCTCCACCGTGCCGCTGGCGCACCACCACCACCATCACCACCACCACCACCAGGCGCTCGAGCCCGGCGACCTCCTCGACCACATCACCTCCCCCTCCCTCGCTCTTATGCCCGGCGGAGGCGGCGGCGGAGGCGGCGGCGGCGGCGGCCACGACGGGGCGGGCGGCGGCGGCGGAGGGGCCGGCGGTGGCGGGGCCGCCGGCGGCGGCGGCGGGGGAGGCGGCGGCCTCATCTCCACCTCGGCCCACCCGCACTCGCACATGCACGGCCTGGGCCACCTCTCGCACCCGGCCGCCATGAACATGCCGTCGGGGCTGCCGCACCCGGGGCTGGTGGCCGCGCACCACGGGGCCGCGGGGCAGGTGGCCTCGGCTGCGGCTGTGGTAGGGGCAGCTGGCTTGGCCTCCATCTGCGACTCGGACACGGACCCGCGGGAGCTGGAGGCCTTCGCCGAACGCTTCAAGCAGCGGCGCATCAAGCTGGGGGTGACCCAGGCCGATGTGGGCTCGGCTCTGGCCAACCTGAAGATCCCGGGGGTGGGCTCCCTCAGCCAGAGCACCATCTGCCGCTTCGAGTCCCTCACCCTCTCCCACAATAACATGATCGCCCTCAAACCCATCCTGCAGGCCTGGCTGGAGGAGGCCGAGGGCGCCCAGCGGGAAAAAATGAACAAGCCCGAGCTCTTCAATGGAGGGGAGAAGAAGCGCAAGCGGACTTCCATCGCCGCTCCGGAGAAGCGCTCCCTCGAGGCTTACTTCGCCGTTCAGCCCCGGCCCTCCTCCGAGAAGATCGCCGCCATCGCCGAGAAATTGGACCTCAAAAAGAACGTGGTGCGGGTTTGGTTTTGCAACCAGAGACAGAAGCAGAAACGGATGAAATTTTCCGCCACCTACTAGGGGCGGGCGGGAGGAGCGGCCCCGGGGGGGTCCGGGCCGGGTCTGGGTCCGGGGGCCGCACACCCACAGCTGCCCTAGCCCAAGATGCCTTGGGAAGCTCCTGGGGACCAAGGGACGATGTAGAAATTAAGCGCGAACTACTCGCTGAGAAGGGAAAGGGGGGCCTGCGGGGAGGGATGGGGGAGGAAGGGAGTGCGCTATCAATTATTAAAACAAAAAGACACCGGGACACCAACGAGAAGGAGGAGAGAGGAGGAGGTAAAAACTCTCTAGAAACCCGTGGGGGTCACTTCAACGGCCCCATCCCACTTTCTGCCCCCACCCCCCACCCCCCAACAGAAAGCGGGAAAAAGAGCAACTTAAAGCGTAAACACACACAGACAAACACCAATAAATACCGTGACAGCAACAACCACAAAACGAGCAACTTAAGTCACAACCTTCCGAAGGAAAACAAAACCGACCAACAAACCCGGAGGGCGAAACTGTCGGTGAAGATGCTATGTTTGGTTTGGGTCTCTTTTCATTGCTTTCTGGTTTTCTTTCTTTTCCTCTGGCTTGGTAATGAATGAGGCTGCCGGTGGTTTGGGGGGGACGGCCTTTTCGTTTGGGTTTTGTGTGTTTGGTTTCTGGGTTTTTCTTTTTTTCTTCTTCTTTTTTTTTTTTTTTTCCCTCCCCCCCCCTTTCTTTTCCTTTCTCTCCCACTGCTTTTCCCCAGAACACGTTTTTTCGCGAGGCTTTGGCGACGGGTCTTATCTGTGCCTGGGAGCTGTGCGAGCGGGCCGGGACAGCTGGAGCTTCCGATGCTTGGGAGCGGTTCCTTTCCCTCTGTGCTCTTGCCTCCCTAATCCTAACTAGCTCAAGGAAAAAAACCATAAGCCCTCCTCCCCCCCCCCCCAAAAAAAAAAAAAAAAGTTACTCCCCAGCCCCTTTGTTTCCCTTCCCTCGCTTTCATGGTTTGCGGTTCCATCCGTGTCTGAAGACAGGTCCCTGTCTCCGCAGAGATGTGTCTGGAGGCAGCTGCGAAACCTGCCCGAGCAGGGATGCTCTCCGAAAAGATGATGCTCAGATTCATTAAGGCTCGTGGTTAACTATGTCCTTTCCTCTCCTTTCCCCTCTCCTCCTTCCCTCTCCATCCCCCCCGGCATCCCTATCAAATTCTGCTGGATTTAGGTTAGCAAGGGACTGCGGTGAGGAAAAGGTCCCGCCTTGGTTTCCTCCGGGGGCCAGGGGTTGTTGCCCGCGGCAGGCAACAGAAATCACCAGTGCAGGTTTTGAAATGCCATTTGTTTCTGAAGGGTCTGCATGCTGGGAACAAACACGAAAAAAAAAATCCCATTTGGGCTTAAAAGTCGTTTATTCTAAAAAAATAAACGTTAGGCAGAGGATGGGTTTTGGGGGTTGGGGAGGGTTCAATTTGCACTATCACAGTCTCCCGGATTGAAAGTGATGATGTTGTTCCGTAATAGCGATGCTGGTACTACTAATAATCAAGGTGCATTAGATGTCTTGCGGATGGAAGAAAAAAGAAAAGAAAAGAAAAAGAAAAGAAATTAAAATTAAATTATCAGAGCTCGTTAGATAGCACCACCAGCTTCTTGCAGAAGTGGTTGCTGGCTCCGGCCGACACCGGGCGACTGTTTAAGGCTGTTAGCTAACAAGGAATCTCTGAAAAGAAAATACAGTTCCTTTTAAATCAAAACAAATACTCGACTGAAAGTACGCATGACTGAAAAAAAAAGAAAAAAAAAGAAAAAGGGGAAAAAAAAGGCATAGAAAGATCCGTGATAAAGTCTCGATACTATTTATTTATTTATCTATTTATTTTATTATTATTATTATTGATATTATTATTTTGTGTATCATTGTTTGCAGCGCAAACATTCTATGCATTTTGAAACTGAGCACTAAATAGACTAGCTTCTGGTAGAATCTTTTGTGGATGGTGTAATTTCACAGTTTAACTGCCTGTTTTCACCGGAAACACAAACGTTCTTGTCACGTTCTTGTATTTAGATTTAAAGGAGGGAAGGAAAAAAAAAAAAAAAAGAAAAAAAAAAAAAAGAAAAAGGAAGAAAGAGGATTGTAAATATTTTCTTTAATGCACAAGGAAAAAAAAAAAAAAAGGTTAGAAACTGCAACCACGTGTGGATCTTGAACTGTCTCACCGAATAATCTACCTGTCCATGTATGTTTGCTGAGCTTTCTCCTTGGTTGGGTCCTTATTACTTTTATTTCTACCAGAAATATTTCTGTAAGCCAAAATACAACAGGGAGATGCGTCCCAGCATACTTACAAATAAAACAAACGTGAAAACAGAATAGTTATTATTGGGTGCATTTAAAAAAAGGAGAAAAATAAATATTCCGAGACACGGCTGGTAAATTCAAGGGATGGCCGTTAGACGATAAGACTAATTCTACCAAAAAGAAAATAGTGAGAGATGTATTTTTCTGCTAAATCCAGAAATCATTACTTTGAGATAGCTCTTATGTGAAAATCGGTGCTCTGAATAAAATTAACTATATATTAGCTGCGTGTGTTTCTTGAAGTTTATTCTATAACTGCAGAATATAAATCAAAGTAAAATTTTAAGAGGACTTCTGAAGTATTTCTTTTCAGTTTGCTGGAAAGGATTATGCACCTACAAAATATGTATAAAGAAGAAAAGCTGGGGTGGTTTCAGGTTTATATGTTGTTTTGACTGGCCTAATTGCACTTGATTATGTAACGAGATACTGTATTTTTATTTTGGGTTAATAAATATGAAAATCCTAAACTGATCTCTCCTTATGATGTAAAGGCAATCGTTCATTAGGAACGTATAGGATGCCACCTACTGCTTCAAGTGATCAAAGAACTTCTTCCTATTTTCTGATGACCTGTGACTAGATCAGATGCCAAATGTAAAAAGTTACTTAATAGCTGGGATTATTTCTTCTGTAGACATATTTTAGCCAAATCTTTTTAATTTCGCCGGTAACTCTGTGAACCAAGACACGTGATGTTCAGAAAAGAATAATACGTTCAAAAAGCTGTGATTTTAAACAATTGTTGATGTTAGAAAAGAAGCACTAAAGGTATTTTTAAGAGAAACCATAGGTCTCATCCACCGGAAATCGACTTGTTTCTGTTGTTATTAACTTGAAATGTCATCAGAATTTTTAATAAATGCATTTTTAAAAATATTATTTTATAGAAAAGTATTAACGGATATCATTTTTGGAGGGTCAGGAATGAACAAATAAAAATAGTTACAAATGTTGGGTTTCCTTTCATCTGCCCCAAACGATTGGAATGTTACAAGCGACACCACGTTTGTATTATACGGTAATGACCGATGTATGTATTGAAAAGTTAAGGAGCTTGTTTTGTAATAAATACAACCCTTATCGAATACAAAGAAAACAAAATTACTATGTTAATAAAACAGATGATGAAAATAAAAGCTTTGCAGAGTTTCCTATTTTTCATGGTAGGAAACTGTGCAAAACCAGAATGTCCTGCTTTCCGTCGGATGAATCAGAATAGTTCATAAACCCACCAAATCCTCATGAGGCCTTTTAAACAAATGTCTCGCTAAAAACATCAAAAGGAAGAAAGCAAGGGAGAAAGAAAGGCAGAAATGGAGAGAAAGAGAGAGAAAGACATGCAAGAAAAGAAAGAAGGAAAGAAAGGAAAGAAAGAAATGAAAGAAAGAAAACGAAACAGGTAAGAGAGAGAAGAAAGGGAGAAAATAGAGAGAGAAAGAAAGAAAGAAGAGAAAGAAAGAAAGAAAGAAAGAAAGAAAGAAAGAAAGAAAGAAAGAAAGAAAGAAAGAAAGAAAGAAAGAAAGAAAGAAAGAAAGAAGGAAAGAAAGAAAGAAAGAAAAAGAGATAACGACAGAGAGAAAGAAAGAGAGGAAGAAAGAGAAGAAGAGAGAAAGGAAGAGAGAAAGGAAGAGAGAAAAAGGGAGAAAGAAAGGGAGGAAGGAAGAAAGAGAGGAAGAAGGAAAGAAAGAAAGAAATAAAGGGAGGAAGGAAGAAAGAGAGGAAGAAGGAAAGAAAGAAAGAAATGAAGGAAGGAAGGAAAGAGAGAAATGAAGGAAGGAAGGAAGGAAAGAGAAATGAAGGAAGGAAGGAAAGAGAAATGAAGGAAGGAAGGAAGGAAAGAGAGAAATGAAGGAAGGAAGGAAGGAAAGAGAGAAATGAAGGAAGGAAGGAAAGAGAGAAATGAAGGAAGGAAGGACAGAGAGAAAGAAAGATGATGTTTCTATTTGTGTTTATAAGCTCTAACTTAGGGTCTATGAAAACTTTTGTATTCGAGAAAAAAAAAAAAAAAACAGAAAAAGAAAAGATGGCAAGGGTGAGGGTGCAGCACACAGATTCACATTTATTCCCCAACAGTGTGCAGCCTCCTGCATACAGACTTGCGATTTGTGACAAAAAAATGCAGATATCCCCACTCCCAGTGTGTGTGCAACGGGCCGCTGCCGCCGGGTCCCCACCGAGGTCCCTTCAGTACCGCTACACCTCGAACGGCCTTTTTTTACACACCTGAGGCATCTCTCCGCCTTCCCTATGTGACTTTCCAGTTCTCAGCCCGTCAGACCAGGGCTGGCTCCCGGAATTTCTGCTTAACACTTGCTCTCCGATTGCTTTCAACTTAGATTAGGCCATCATAAGTGAATAACAGACACCCACTGCCACGGCCGTATTGATTTTTACTCTCCGGTGATATTAAGACTAATTCGGTCCTGGTTCAACCAGTAAAAAGGCTTCCCAGAAGGAGAATGAAGTGTCCTACAGCACAGGTTTTATGGTTTATGTGCCTCCCTCCACGCCTCCCCTTGTCCCCCCTTCCCTCCAAAGAGAAATAGATTTGTCGACAGATAATTATTTTAACTCTGACGGACTCGAGCGCATAAAACTTGATTCCGCCGCTGCCGCTCTGTGTTATGCTAGAATTTCCCCAACGATTTTAAATCCCTCCAGTTATTTATGTCTCGCTTTTCAGCCGGCGCTATTTTTTATTTTAAAAAAGCTTTATTATATTTACCTGCTGATTCGGGGGGAGGTGGGGGGAGGAGGAGGGAGGGGAGGGCTGGGAGGGAAAGAGGGGAGGAAGGAGGGGAGAAGGCCTAATTGATTTTAAAATTCCAATCCGCTTGGGAACCAGTTTTCACCTGCCAGACGGGCGTCTGATTAAGGGTAATTATGTTATTTAAGAGTTGATAAGAGGTTGATAAGAGCTTGGAGGCCGCCGCTGCCTGGAACCTGGACCCTTCACCGGCCCCGGGCGAGAAGGAGACACGCACGGGGTCGAGCCGCGGAGTGGTGGGGCTGGGCTACAGCAGCCGTCAGCATCCCCATCCCGTGCGCCGCTGCAAACACAATTACGGAGCTGCCGTTAATAATTCATGGGCTGAGATTTGGAAAATTAATAAAATGAATTATAACAAGAAGCTAATTAAAAACTTTAGTAATTGTTGTCAAGGCAGCTTGATGGGAGGTGTGCTGCACGGACAGACATCCCCCCCCTTCCCGCTTTCCCTCCTTCTCCTTCAGCTTTTGGAAAGGTATTTCTTTTTTCCTCTTTTGCGACCCATTGGCACCTGAAGGAGGCTCAGTTTGGGAGAAAAGCAGTGGGCGGATATATAGGTCAGCTGAATAGATAGGTCCCAGTAGTGGGATCTACTAGACTTGAAGACAAGTCTTTTATCATGGCACGATCGGGCGGTGGGTGGCGTCACGGATGGATGGATGGATGGATGGATGGATGGATGGATGGATGGATGGATAGAAGGATGAAATCCAGGGATCAAAAGTTAATTTCAAATAAGATATCATATAGAAATCTTTGAAGAACCGGCCATAGCACAAAGAGGCGGCCGGCACCTGGACGGGCCAGCCCTGCTGCCGGGCAGACGAGGGGAAGGCAGCGGCAGGCAGGAAGAGACAGCGCACAGTGGGCAGAAGGGCTCCTTTTCCGCTTTTGCTCTGGCACAGCCGGTAACAGCGGCAGCCGGTGCTGGAGTTGCTTCCACGGGGAGCGGAGTGGCAGCAGGGTGCCCACCGCGGTGCCTCTGTCCTCCCACAGTTTCTTTAAGGTGCAAACCCTAAGGCGGACTCAGCGCGGTGTTTCCGCTGGCAAATGAGGTCCCGGAGCCCGCTTGTGCTGCAGTGGCGCGGATTTACGGCCGCGTCACCAGTCAAACCCAGCCTGAAGCTGACGGCCAAGGGGCAGCCGCCCAGGAAAAACCCGCTCCCCAAACTGGTCTCGGAACTTGCGAGGGGTCACAGCCCCTGTGGGAAAGCAGGAGCTGTCGTCTGAACTGCATCTTGACTCCTTCAGTCTGCTTACCTAAGTATGCTAGAGCATCTCTAACTCTGGGGAGAAGAGTTATTAAACACCTCTTACAGAAAAATAATATATATATAAGTATGGGAAGCGAGGAGGGGGAATGACTTAAAAAATTTGATGTCATAAGACACTGATCACTAAAGATTGAAGAATTTAGCAGGCTTTATAAAATAAATAAATAAATAATATAAACGCACACACTGTCCTGGTACGTTGAAGATCGATTGTTTGATTCTCATCAGCGAGTCCTAAAAGCCTCAAAACAGCCTCCCTCGGTGAGGACACCAACCGACCAATCACCCCCCGCTTGCAGAGGATGAAGCATCCGGCTGGTCCCAGTGCGAAGGCAAAATCAGCTCCAAGCCCGGTTGGGCAGCGGGAGCCCTCCCATACTCAGCGCTGCGGGCGCGCCGGGGGGCAGAGAGGGAGAAGGAGTGCGGGCGTCCCTCTCCCAGGCAAAGGGAAGTTGCTTAAAAGTGCAAGCCCGAGCTAAACTGTGTAAAAAACGTGGTTGTACAAGCTGTGGATCTGGGTTTGCTTTTGGGTTGTTTGGTTGTTTTCTTTTTTTTTCTTTTTCTTTTTCTTCTTTTTTTTTTCTTTTCCCTTCTCATTTTTATCTTTTCTCTCTCTCTCTTTCTTTTTTTTTTTTTTAATTTATTAAAAAAAGGTATTCTTTGACAAGAGGACGCCACGTCAACATGAATGCATCTTTTCGCAGGCTACGTGACAAGGCGCCTATATACATAACTTCGCCCTCCATGACGGTCATTATGTAAACCGAATTACTACCAAAAGTTTGTTCGGTGACTAATTACAGCTCACTAAACCTCTGCCTCTCTTCACTTCAGCATAATGTATACAAACTTCTGTACACGCTGATCAGAATAAAACAAAGTGTTGACAGCATCCAGCAGTGGAAATTCACTTACACAAGACTTTTTCACTGGAGTGTTGACAATAAACATTTAATGAAGGCAGAGACTTGGATGTCTCCAGACAGTGCCAGAATACTTTAAACAGACCATTAGCATGGCTTCTTCTACTTCAAACAGAGCACACTATACCATAACATTATAAAAATAAAAAGTATGAAACAAATAATCTGTTTATACAGATATTTTAAGCTGTTTTCACCAGCTCTGACATCCCCTGTATTTAGTAACAGAAACTTACTCATTTCAGATTACTCGCGCTTAAAAAATGTTAAATACAGTTAATGCAATATTAATCGCCCTTTGGTGATATAAAATGCAATATTTTCAGGCAGCTATCGAGCTTTTCTAGAGGAAGAGCTGATGAAAACAGTCACAGCTGAATAGTGGAGAGAAAAAAGCTCTGTATTTATTGCTTTTGTTTGGCTTTTGGCTACAGAGACAGGAACATTCTAATGGGGTAAGGACATTTATTTTATCTGCAATCTATTGCTGCTAGAGCAGGAGTGGCAGATGGGGTTTGGTGTTATATTCACAGAGTAATTTAGAGCAAATCCTAATAACTAATAATGATTTATGTTAATTTCAATCACTTATGTGACTTTATTAAAGCACTGCTGTAAGAGAAATGGAAAGCGGGGGGTGGACGGGAGACTGGGGAGAGGCAAGCTGTGTCTGTCTGAAACCAAACCGCATGCTAGAAAGATTGCTGTGGTGGGGGCTCCAGCGCAGTTTCTGACCTGAGGAAGCAGTGACAGGCACCAGCTACCCCTGATGCACGGTTTGCTTTTGAAGACTGGGCATCGCCGGTGCTCATGCCTTAAAACCAAAGCAACGTGTAGAAAGCCCGTCCGCCTACGAGGCGAACAAAACCAGAGAACAGGAGAAGAGAGAGGGTTGCGAGAGAGACTCGTGTTATGCAAAATGTATTGATTGTGTGCGAGGAATCTGCGATGCTGATGTGCTGGGCTCCCGAAAGAACAGAGGAGGCTGCTGGAGGCATAGCTAGAGAGACCCCAAATGCACAGGACGTGAAACTTTTGTTCTGGGCTGCTTCAGCGTGGTGGAGGTCTACAGTGCTCTGCTCACCTCGCATCGACTTTACTCCTCACTGCAAATCACAGAATCTTAGAATAGTTTGGGTTGGAAAGGACCTTAAAGATCATCTAGTTCCAACCCCTCTGCCACGGGCAGGGACACCTTCCGCTTTTCCCCAGAGATTTTGTATTCTCACTAGGGAAAAAGAAAATAAAATCTAAAGCTCCAGCTTTTGCAGTGAGGTTTTCGTATTTCCCTCTATCACCTTCAGATTCATTACCAGCTTATGGTACCGGAGTGCACACGCACCAACATATAGCCGTGTGGGCACTGAAAAGGGAGATGTTTGCAAAGCAGGGAAATCTCAAGCCAGCCAGCGCTGCTCTGCATAGGCTCGGTTTGATGTAGGAGAGAGGAGTACTTACAGGATTTTGAAAGGGAGGGTGCTCTTCGCTTCTGGCAATTTACTTTTCCAGCTACCTTTATGCGTTTTTCTGCCTTAAGGCATACAGTCTGAAAGTAAAACATCAAAGCTCCTTATTAACACTATTTTCCTGAAATCAGAAGATGAAGCTACCTGAAACGTTTAATCTGGTGTTAGCATTTATTTCCCAACAAAACAACCAGTACAAAGTTCAAAAGAGCTAGGGCAGTATCTGCAGGAGTCTAAAAGGTAAAGTGCAGGGAGTGATTTATGTTTCTGTCAGAACTCTCAAAATGGATTAAATAAACCCTAGGTTTTGCTGCATTCTCTACCATTATGTTTCGCAGTGTAATTCTCCCTTCCAAACTATACGGCTGGGAATAACCATCCCCCTCCTCCCCCCCCCCCCCCCCCATCCCTTCCACTGCCGGGTGCGAGTTTACTAACTTTTGGGTTATTTGCGGAAATCCGTCTTTTCCGCTCTACAAGCTGGCATAGCGTTTAAAATGAGACCGGTTTCTACACAGGGCAATCTTTGTGTTCTCTGTAGTGAAGATTTTTATACAGAGCAACATCTTGTTTTCCGAGATGAAAGAAAAAAGACACAAAACAAAACAAGAAGGAGGGAGAGAGCCGCCGATTTCATGGGGGATGTTGCCGCCTCTTCGCCTGAAAGAGGAGCAGGACTTCTAAACCCGCGGCTGTGTGCGCATTTGCTTTATGAACTCTCACAGCGGTGGAGACGGGCGCGCTGCGCGCAGGCGGAGCGGCCGCGGGCGGGGGGAGGAGGACGGCCCCCCCCCCCCCCCCCCCCAGCGGCGCTTCAGCACCGCGGAGAGCTCCGGCGGGGCTGCGCGGGGAGGCGGCCTGCCTGCCTGCCTGTCTGTCTCTCTGCCTCTCTGTCGGGCTGGCTGGCTGCACAGAAGCCTGTAATATGTTAATGGCCGCGGGGTATGCCCGAGGTACCATCTCAAGCTGCTTCGCACACCATATGTCAGGCCGTTAGCCACATGGATCTATTAATCAAAGGGGAAGAGAGAGGGAAGAGAAGCGGGGGGGGGGGGGGGGTGATGGGGTGGGGTGGGTGGGGATTGAGCTTTTAATATCCCACACTATTTTTCTGTGTACTTCCTCCTTTCATTTTCCTCAGATATAAAGACCCAGAGTACCTCGAACACACAGCCGTAATTCTCTTTTGATCCGCACTCTTATACCCTGGTGTAATGTAATCAGTTCGGGTCAGCCGATAGCGAGATTTGAGGGAGAGGGCTCTCTGTATTTCATGTTTCCCCCGGCAAAGGATTTGGTTTTCGAGTGCTGCTCAACTCCTGTGACAAAGGGGACGTCTACCCGCCCCTTCAGCCTCCTCCTTGCAGAAGGTGCCTCTAAGAGGAAGGGTTTTTCAAGCGAGCCAAGGGTCATCTCCCCTGCAGGCAGCCAGACCGCCCTTCCGGCTTTTACATGTGCCCCGTTACCTACTGCAGCACGTCATTTCTTCACGGGGGGTGGGGTGGGGGTGGGGTGTTGTCCCACGGTGACGAAACCCGTGAGCTCCACAAAATCACCGGGAGCAGGGGAAGAGGCGGTCTGTGTAGGAAAGTGGTGTAAAAGCCCTCTTGTAGGCGAATTTTTCATGCAGCCCTCGAACCTCGAACGAGCAGGCCCGCCTTAGCCTCTGCGGTTCAGGCAGTACTAACGCCAAGGCGAGGTGTGCGGGCTCCCGGGTCCGGCTTAAGCTCTTTGCCTGGGACATGAGGTGTTTTGGGGGGACTTTCTCTCCAGGGGTAGAATGAATATGCTCACAAGGGATTCTCCTGGACCCTGCTGGCCAGCCCGTAGACGCCACGGCGGGGCACAGCCCGGTCAATCAGCACTCCCAGCACAGTTCCGAGGCTGCTGTTTTGGTTTTGCTTTTCTTTCATGATGAAAGTGGGGGTGGGGAGCATTATAGAGGCTGACCTTTCGCTCAGGCACATGCCACATCAAGTTTTGAAATTCTAGATGTTTATAGAGCGCTAGAACAGCTCAAGAAAGTTATTGAGCAGTGGAGAACGGGGGACAGGACCACCTTGGTATGCCAGGACCTTGAGGAGGGTCCCTTTGTGGAGAGAGGGAGGGAGGATAGGGCAGAGCCCCTACCCCTGTTCTCAAGGCCGAGCTGCACGCACTGGAAATGATTGGGAAACACCCAGAGAAAGCGAAAGGACGTGGGCTAGACCCGGGACAAGGAACACCAGGATTAATTCTGCTTTTCACAAGTTTACGTAAGTAAGGTCAAGATCCTCCAGCTGGCTGGAATTTCCTCTGTTGGTAGACTGCATCACAAAGAGGCGAGTCAGAGGGAAGAAGGGCTGGAGACAATTTCTGCCATTACAGACACAAGATAGTAGTAACCTTATTGATTTTGCTCTATGGCACATTGCATAGCTAATGTTGAAGTCAGTCTTCAAAACAGACCTATTTTCTGATCCCTTTTCCCCTTTCGGTGGCTAGAAAAATCACGAATGCATCTGTGCTTAGATCCAAAGCTTCCAGAACCTTTGATTTAATAAAGATTGCATTTAACCTGAAAAAAAAAAAAAAAAAAAAAAAAAAAGATAGCCTTTCTAGGCAATACTTCACATCAAGACAGAGGTAAATGCACTGGCTGAGTGTTAGTTGATTCTACATTTCCACCCTCCAAGGAAAGGCTCTTATTACCTTTAAATTTTGGTGAACACACCACCCATCATTTTCTTCCTCTATTTAAAAGGTAACCCATATATCTGTCGTTTTAGGTTTCCAAAGACTCGTAACTTAATTCCTTCAGGCTATTCATCAGCACAGTAATTAAACTAGCAAATGGATGTAAATAAAGTGAAATTGGTTTCATGACAGATGAGCCGAAGAGGCCTCTGACATGAAACAAGCCAGGACAATAATTATTTCTGCATCGGGCTATATGAGGAACTCCATCTGGATTTATTAGGTGCTGCAAGTTATTTGCTGGGAGCAGGCAAGACAGGAGGACTCACTTTAATTTGACGGGATTTTTTTCTTCTTCTTTTTTGCATCCTAAGTAGGTTACAGAAATATAAATCTGGAATTAACTTTGGCAATACTCTGAGAAGCTTCTACCCATCTTAAAAACTCTGCAGTAAAAATAGGTAGCCGGAAAAGACTTATTAAACATTTTCTTCCCAAATGCTGAACAGGAGGGGAAATCTACATTAAAAACCCTGTTCTCGAGCTGTCCCCTATTAAAAAATAATCCAGATCATCGTGGAAGCCAGTGTCTGCTTCTCTTTTCTACGAATAGGCATGTGATATAGTGGAGGCAATAGAAAGAAGGCAAATTTGGAAACCTCGGGAATTCTGAAGAGCTTCTCTGAAAGGAAAACAAACAAAAAAAACCCAAACAAACAAAAAAAAACCCTACCAAAAACCCCACCAACCCCCCTTCCCCCCCCCCAAAAAAAAGAAAACCAAACCAAACCAAAAGAAAAGAAATCTAAGAAATCTCAGCTAAATAGTGTCTGGCAAGAGCCCCCCATTCACACTTGTCTTTCAAGGAAAAGTTTATACCTGCGGAGAGGAAGGGAGCAGAGAAAAGGGCTGTGAAAAGGAGGGTATGGATTCTACAAGGCACAACTGTAATTGGAGCCATCAGGTCCAGCTTGGAGTGGAAGTAATATACAGAATAAATAAAAAAAGGGCTCTCGCAGCAGGTGCAGAATAGTCCGTTTCCCCTGAAAAGATTAGAAACTGACTGCTTTATGCTTAAACGTACTCTCAATTATTTAAGCGCCCCTTCGTGATTAGCAAGTAAAAGTAACGCTCCAAAAGCGCTGAAGAAATGAAGCAAGAATAACATCACTTTCGCACAGCTCACGTCGGCTTTCCAGCACATACCCAGCTCCTGCCGGCCAACAGAGCCCAGGTCTGTTCCCAGAGGGGAACGCTCTTGTGGGCACGCACCTGGACGGTGGGCAGGGGAGGAGGAGAGAGGGAGGGGAGAAAGAGGGAGAGGGCAAGGGCAGCGTGAAAAAATCTCGCTGTGGAGACTATGCAGGCTGCAGCCCAATCTGGTTTCACAGGCGATTGGGGTCTGTGGGCAGATTTTCCCGAGGATGCTGGAACCTCAACGTCTCTTTCACTGGGAAAAAAACCCAAAAACAAACCAAACACACCACCCCAAAAACCACAAACCCTCCCCATCTGCCCCCCCCGCCCCCCCCCAAAAAAAAACCAACCCAGAAACCCAACCCAACCAACCAAAAATATAAACCCAAATCTTATATCACCCCAAAATCCCGAACAAAGACCCCAAACAGCCCTCTTGTAACGGGCTGGAAACGAAACGATGACGCCTGTGTGGTTTGGTGAAGGTTCAACTCTTTCTGCAATCCCTTCCTCACTGTGTGAAGGGACTGTGATAACTGCAAAGCCAGGGAGAGATCCTAAAGGGACTGAAATCCCCTTATGTCTGAGGCTTTCCCTTTTAACACACACCAGAGTAATTATTTAAAAGTTCTTGTAAAATTAGAAGACATAGCCCAGTCCTTTAATTAGAATACACTGTGAATAGGAATAGCATATGGAGGGAAATGTCAAGAAGAGGGTGCCAGGGGCAGATCCTAGGAAATCTGTATTCATTTCTGCCTCCTATTTGTTCAGTAATCTCTACTACCATAACTAAATCTTGGAGCACTGATGTAGTTCGAGTTGTTGTTGACTCAACGTCAAAATTCAATCACTGGGGGTTTTGCATCAGCCGGGCTACTTATTTGTCTAATAAATCCGTCATTTTGTAAGAAAAATATTTGAGCAGCCGTACTTGACCTCTTGGTATCCACAAGCCACATTTATTTCTACCAGTTTACAAATGCAAAATGGAGATGATCATCTTAATGCCTCGAGGTGCTGTGTTGATTTCTGATTGGATTTTAGATGGAAATGTCTATTTTAAATACCCCGTGATTAAATTGTACATATAATAGAATTCATGCCTCTCAAATCAAATCCTGATTTGCAAACCCCGGTTTTCTTTTTAAAGAAAGATTATTTAAGCATAAATTGTTTTCTTAAATGATTTGTTAACCCCCCGCTCTAAGATTTTATTATAGCCGGCATCTTTCTCACAGGAAAACTTATTTTGACCCTGGACCATCCTATTCTGATTGAAAGGTGTCAGACGAGGGTGGGATGGAAGTATGTTCCTGTGCCGGGGCATTTATTGACTCTGTTTTCACGCATAATTCTTTCTCAAAGGGGCCCACGCTGCACAAGTTTAATTGGAATGGGGAAAATCACTTCCATGAGGTTGTTGGGTTGTTGTTTTTTTTTTTTTTTTTTGGGGGGGGTGGGGGATGGGAAGGAATAAGGTCAGTGCCAGGGCGGGACTGGGAGGGCGGGAGGGGGGTGGGGGGATGTCTACTTTAGCCGCCGACACTGACCCTAGGGAACTGCGGCAGTCCCCCGCCCAGCCGGGGCTGCCCATCCCCTTCCTCTCCCGGCTGCTCCCCACCCCGAGCAGCGTGGGTCCCTCCGGGTTTGACGCCGGGGATGGGAGGGATGTCCGCATCCTCCCCGGCCAGCTGGGAGCTCCGGCGTCAGCTGCTTTTTGGGGACTTGTTTCCTTCAGTACCTCCCTGGCACCTTCCTTCCCTCTCCCCTTCGCTTTTTTGACTCCTATCCCCAGAGTTGCCGGGGTCTTTCTGTCTCCATGGAAATACAAAGGGCCGCTCTCAGCCCTGGTGGCGGTCATTATTCCCTCATTAAAGTCGGGCATCGACTCGTTCCCCCAGCACCCATTCACACCGGGACTAGTCGGCCGAGCTGGAGCCTGCCGGCTCCGGGGAAACTTGCCCGGCATCATCCCCTGGCAGCCAGCCCCTGTGACCTCCCTAAGGACGTGCTCGACGCAAGGAAGGGGGGGAAAAAAGAGAAATATCTCAGCATATTGAAAATATTAATGTTGGCTTGTAGGAATTAATGTAATGGGCTATAGTTATTAACAACTTATAAAGGCTTAAATCAATATAAATTAATTTAATTATGATTTCTAATTGCATTATGCATGATCAGTTTGAAACACTACATTAAAGATAATTAAAGCAGGGTGCTAGTCACTAATCACTTCCCTAATAGCTTAATGAAAAGGAATGCTGTGTATTACCTGTGGGGTGAATGCATGAAATCACATGAATCCTTACTCTCCAATTAAAAAATCTGTACATTTCCATAGACGTTTTAATCACTTCATTGTAAACAAGAAATGGATTTGAACTTTTTATGTATCCTTGTTCAAATTTTATTGGTGTTGGTGGAAGTGCTGAGGTATTGCGAGTCCATCTATTGATGGCTAGAAGGAAGACTAACTTTTATGTAAAAATATCATGCTGTCCTTAGAAGCTAGTGCCAAGAGGTCACAGTGGATGGAGGTCCTAGTTTAGCATAATGGGCTTAACATTTCCATGACATCATCAAGGAATCTGAAAAGGAGACTAAGGATAATCAGAGTGGTCATTCAGAGGCAGAGTAAATATTTTATGAGGATATATAGAAGACAGGAAAGAAGGTGGTCAGAAAGGTGAATCTCCACTTCTTCATGCTCTGTGAAGAAGATTTCTCACTTAGTACCAATTTTGATGGAAAACTTTTCTATTGTTAATATGAAAATAATATGAAAAAAGGCAGAGCATGACCCTTGGAGAGGTGAATCCCGCTTTGTTTTTAGCGGTGATCTAAATATATTTGTATTCCTTGCCACCTTTAAGGGTTACAGATTATTCTTCTCTTTATATGCATTTATATATATTTATATGCATTTATATACATTTGTATATATTTTGTACATATTTATATACATTTTATATATTTTTATACATATTTATATAATTTATATACATTTTTATATATTCATATATATTTATATATATATAAATAAATCCTTTCTTGATTCTTCATTCTCCCTACACATTGCCACTTACTCAGGGATCTGTTCCTACTTTAATAACAAAAGCTCATTTATGGTTAAAATTAAAAGCCACCAACATAAATGAACCACTTGTAAATGGATGGTGTGAGGCAGATTAATTGAAAAGCCTTTGCCTGTGATTAGCTTTATTTTCATATCTTTGCCTAATAACTGAAGCAGTGCTTGCAGCGTACATCTTGGTTAGACTCATTATATAATTCACAGTTTTCAGAGAAGTAGTGTGTAATTAGGGAAACCGAGATTTAAGGAGAACAGTAAAGAACAGCAGCACTTAATACCCGCATTTGTCACAGCAAGACCTGTTTGAAGAATTTTCCTTCTTTTAAGGCCTGATTGAGACCTAGAAGCTTTGGTACTCCTGAGGATAACACTGAATAAAAAGGAAGAGTGAAGGATAGAGCTTAAATGTCACATAAGGAGCATAGCCCTTTAAGGCTAAGTTATTAGAAACATACAGATTTTAGTACTGAACTATGGCTGTAGATGACTCTGCGGGCGGAATGATTCCCGGGATATACAGCTGCTCTTTTTTTTTAAAGAAAGGTTCCTGTTTAGCAGTGCACAGTAGAATAGCTATTTTTCTCCCACCATGTCCTGCAAAAGGAAGGTAGAAGCAGAAATAATCTTACTTTGCATAACAATTTCCAAGTATTCCTAAGTATTCCAGTAAAGTGGGACAAATTGCAGGATGAGCCTGGTCATTTTCTCTGTTGTTCACAGCTTGAAATGATGTGGCCTCATACTGCCAAGATCCAGTGACAAGATCTGAAAGTAATTCATGCAAAGGTTTTGAAAAGTGCAGTTACTCCAACCTCAAACTTGCTGGTTTTTTTCAAAAGAAATCCTCCACAGAAGCCCTCAGTTCCTGCAAGAAGAGGAATAGCAATATATATGTGGAGACCAACATCTTGAGCTAAGGATGGGATATCAATGCAGCTTAAAATATCCAGGTGACAAATGCCCTACAAATTCCAGCGGAGACACACTCTTGTGGCTCCTGTGTCACTTCAGCTATGGTAACTTCCAGCTGCTGTGACTTTCCTTCTATGTTGGTCCATTATCACATCCTGACCTCTGCCCTAAATGAAATGATTTCCATGACTACTGTTCAGTCTCTTGTCAGGAGTGAGGAGTCCCCCAGCATGACTTTTCCACAGCCAAAGAGCTTACAAGGAGAAAAAGAGTCCACTGGATTTCATAGGTGGGCTCAAGAACTGAAGCCTGTATGTAAACTCATCTTGTGATACACTTCAATTTTCTCTTGCATGAATAAATGTTGCACCAGTCTAAGTTTTTCTTTCTGCACTGGAGCTCAGGAAATTTTATCTACAAACAGGTGCAAGTGGGGTATTAGCTAATACAACTGCTTTTGAGAATATTGATTTCGCCTTTTTTTTTTAAGTCTGCACAAAGCAAATCCTTCTTTGTGCAGGGGACCCTAGGTTATAAAAGCCTCACCTATACACTGTTTGAGTGGTTAGATTGAGAACCACATGGAGTCTATGTTTTGTGCTATTCTTTCGTATAGCAATTGATTTCAGATAGCACTGAACCAAGGACTGTTCGCATGAGTGCTGTTTATATATGCCAGGGAAAGAAAGAAATGAAAAGAGTTACTTGAGACACAGTGATAACTGAAACATATAGCTTTGTAGCTACAGAACTATCCCATACTCCTCTCTCTAAACTAAATCCAGTAGTTAATAAAACAAACTGCATTGTAATTTGAACCTATCTTTCCGTCCTTTTGAGGGAGCCTCTGAATGATAGGCATGTTTGCAACAGTAGCAATTTACCAGAGCCTTAGGAACCATTTGTATAAAATTTTCCCAAGTTTTTTTGATGAATATAAAGCTGATTTTCCTCCTCACCTAAAATTAAATGGAAGGAAAATTTTAATTTATTTAAATATTTTATTAAAAAAACCCCAAAACTTTTGCTGTCCGACATCTCAAGGCTTCCCCTTTTCTGATTGACTGATTTTTTGCACAATCCACTGACAGCTGGAGACAAATATGTTAGCGGAAACTTTAATCAAGTCTTCATTTTTAAAGCTTCAAAACCAAACCTGGCAGTTTTGATTTTCAGTAATGGAACTAAGCACATTTTGATTGGTGTCTACTTTAGTGGTAGGCAGGTAGCATAACTGTGTCTGCCCAAGTTGTCGTGATAACCTTGGCAGTTAGCTGCCATGCTCAGTGCGGATATGTTGGGTTACAATGATGTATTTTTTTTACGTTTAAATTGCTCAAAGACTGTGCCACAATATCAGCTAATTGGACATGGGGTATCATGATTCTTTGAAAATGCACAGAGTTGTGGAGAGAAGTGTCCTGGTTTCAGGACACTTAAACCACAACAAGAAGTTTTAAAGTAATATGAGTCAAGGGAAGGACTTTTCAGCATCCGTGGGAGACTAAAGAGGATGATGCTCTTAGTATGTAATAAAATATTAATAATGGGTAGAGGTTGGACTTATTTTTATTCTCTAAAACATTGTTAATAGGTCTCAGTCTGGCATTGAAAACATTAGGCACGTTGCTCTGCCTCTCACCTTTTTAACCCGGTTTGCATGTTTAAGTAAACACATCTTGATGTCTTTTGTGCCTGTGATTCGTGACAAAAACAATCCGTATGTTAAATCAATGCAAGGCTCAGAAGAGGAGCATATTCTGGTTCCGATTCATCCCATTGCAAACTGATTAAATCATGATAGCCATCAGCTATTCTACCTGTCAGATATTGAACCACATATGGTTTGGTTCTCCAAAATAAAGCACAAGAATGTGGAGCTTATACTTATCCATGAAAAAATAGTAGAAATATTAAAAAAAATAAATTGGATTAGGAGACAGACCAATATAATGACCTTCCTTACTCTCAATCATATGCTGCCAGCTAAGTGTTTGAGTCTGAAAAATTGCACTAATGAAGCTATTTGAAGGCTTTTGTGGACAACTGCTTCCTCTTTGAAGATTAAATGAATGATGTTGATGTGATTAATCTTAGTACAGGGAGCGATGCAGCAGCCAGAAAATACCTTGGTGATTTTCATAATTAAACTGAATCAACATTTCAAAGAAATGCCAGTGTTATCACTTGTATATTAGAATTACACTCATTAGACAGAAGAAACAAATAATTTGAGCAAACAAGATTTTCCTTTTGGTGTACTGAGACTTCTGTCATGTCTCAGAATATCTTACTATAAACCATCATTACTGTTTAATTTCAACTTTGCTTTTTCAGTTACATGTTTTCTATTTATTTTTTCTTAGCAATCCTAATGATTCATGGTTACAGGCTTCCTGACTACTGATTTCAGTATTAAATAGCCTTTCCCAGTTTTCCAGTTAAAATTGCCTGCCCAGTATAGGATTTCAAACCATTGTCACTGAAAAAAAATGTGAAAAGTTGCTGGTTTATGTGACAACAGCCTCTGCATAAGACTGAGAACACAAATAGTAGTTGAGAACACAAATAGTAGTTCAGAACACAAATAGTAGTTCAGAACACAAATAGTATGTCACAGTAGTCTGTGTAAATACCTGTTTGGATCAGATTCTGCATGTTTAACGCATTCCCTGAGAGTCTTACAGATTTTGGTAGGAGTGGCCAAAGTTTTTAACAGCTGCTCAAGTGACAGAATCTGGATTCACATAATTGAGCAATGCTAAGTGGTCTTTAATGGTGCATATTTAAAATATTTGAATAATATATGTACACTATTTTGTAACATAAGGAAATCAAAGGATTAAATGTTTCCTGACATACATTCTTAAACACATAGATGAACACACATATGCAGGTGTATACTTGTAGACAGTAAACTTGCCTACCTGCCAAACAGTTCAGGTGAGGTAAAAATAAAGAACATCACAAAAATACAGTCAGCTGCTTCTTTAATGCAAATGAAAATGAAGGTGTAAGGTTAATGATTGTTGCATCAAGATGAATTCACAGTATTACTCTTTCTATCACCACTTCAGATTATTTGAAAGGTTTCTCTGTGACTTTTGGTAACCCTGATATTTACAGTGCAGTCCTAGTCATTGCACAATCTTTCCTTTCACACTTGCTTAATAGGAAAAAAAGAAATTGCTTCTTTATGTAGTGGATAAAAAACCTAGCTTTTCACCTTGAGGACCTCAGTTTTAGTTTGTTCCATAATCTGAAGTGAAATGGGCTTGGTGGTCTCTACACAATCTCTAATGATCAATAATCAACACCACCAAGCAGAAGTGCTGGTTTTCCTCTGTATTCAGTTTAAAGGCAGCACATAGACTTGGAATGCCTACTGAACCCAAGAAAAAGGTTTTTGTGATACTATCTAGATGTGATATAAAGAAAATATCTCCCTCACCTTGTCTGACCTTCAGTTCCTTCACCTAACTTTGTGTTTCCGCATAGTTTACTCCATCGATCTCAGCTCTTTCTTCCTATCCCACCTCTCACTTTTTTACAGAGGGAACATTGTATTTGCTGTCATCCCATATATCCTTTTATCTATATCTTGTACTGTTCTTCTTTATCCTGTGTCCCTTAGGTTGGGCCCTACCCTGCACAGTGCTTTGCGTATGACTCAGTAAGTGCTTCTTATTATCAGAATAAATGTGATCACCACCACTACTAAGGCATCTACAAGAGTGAGACTCCAAGGTACATGTTGTAATTAATGGCCCAAATGTGAATCCAATGGTATTCATGTGTTGACTGACTTCATATACACATCTGTCAGCTGGTTGGCAGCTTCTTATTTATCAGTCAGTACAGAGTGTACCTTGTGCCCAAAGAAAATAATCAATGAACTGTACATTCGTCTCACCTACTTTTAACCATAAAAAGACAAATTGCCTAGTCTAAGCTAACAGTTAGACTTCTGCTATTGTTCATGAATACAGAGGTAGGCATTTCTGAATGGAGATTTATTTCATCTGAAGACAACTGACTGTGATAGCAAAGCTGAATAGCCCTTTGGAGGTGCCTATCTACTGGCTTTAGCACAGACAGAAAGCCTCAGATTGGTAAGAAGCCTTGGAGAGCTATACATCCTCACCTCATCCTTTGTGGTCCAGGTCTACTGGGCTTTCAGGTACATCTCAAAAGTGCTCAGGAATATAGGGAGTGTGTTCATTCAGGAATTTGTTTTCTGTGTAGATATGTGAACATGAGAATAACTTTATAGTCATTCATGTGAAAGGAACAACAGCAGATTGGTAGGTTGGGCTTGATGTGCTAGAGCTTTTTGTTTCCTTAGCTACAGCTTGATTTCTTTGCCTTGAGTGGGAGGTGAAAGAGGAGAAGAGAGGAAAGCTGGATAAAAAGGGGAAGTATATGGTTTCTCCTGCAGTCAATAACAATATGTATTTTGTAAGATTATATCTTTAGCTGTTTGTCTTGGGATCAGCAGTAACAGCCATTTTTCTCCTTCTTAGTAGTCGGTGCAGCGCTGTGGTTTTGACTTTCAGCTTGGGAACAGTGCTGATAACACCAATGTTTTTAGTCGTTGCTCAGTAATGTTTACTCTGACCAAGGACTTTCTGAGTCTCATGCTCTGCCAGGGAGGAGGGGAAGCCAGGATGAAGCAGAGACAAGGCACCTGACCGAAACTTACCAAAGAGGTATTCTATACCACAGCACGTCATGCCAGGTATATAAACCAGGGGCAGTTACCCAGAAGGGCTAGATCATTGCTCAGGTCGGGCTGGGTATCGGTCGGCGGGTGGTGAGTGATTGTATTCTCTTCCCTTGTTATTTCCCTTGTCATTATTATTATTGGTGGTAGCAGTAGTGGTCTGTGTTATACCTTAGTTACTGGACTGTTCTTATCTCAACCTGTGGGAGTTACATTCTTTTGATTCTTCTCCCCATCCCTCTGGGAGCGGGGGGAGGAAGGCGGGGGAGTGAGTGAGTGGCTGAGTGGTTCTGGCTTGCCAGCTGGGCTTAAAACACAACAGTTCTTTTTGGTGCCCAACGTGCGGCACAAAGGGTTGAGATAATGACAGATCTGACCAGAGTGTGTCTAATCGTATTTGTGATACGCATTCATTGTTTCAGATTAATAGTCACTCATCACAATGCTGATTTATTGGCTCTCAAAGTTGTTGCTCTTGATCTCACAGTTTCAGCATGTTGCACCTCACTTACAGTTGGTATTTGCTGTGTTAGTGTTTATTGTCTTGGGGAGTTGGGGTAAGGTTCTTTTTCATTGTACTTTATGGTAATGACTTGTAATACAATAGAATCATTGACCATGAAACTGATCCGGCTTGCGTTTCCAGTGTGGTCACCACCTCTATACTTGGGAGGTATATAATAGAAGTGTTAGCAATTACACATCTTTTTTCCGCTCCTCGGGTCGTCATCCTGTGAAGGAGACATTCCCTTACGCTCCCAGCCTGCACCCCAGACCGTTTACAGCATCATTTGAGAATTTTGAAGGTTCTGAATGGCCTTTAGATACCCTTGAGACCTGCCTGCTGGTTGTGATGGGGATCACAATGTTGGCGTGCATACCAAGTGTGTTTTGCCCACACCCGTTTCTTCATCTAGTCCCAAGAGTTATGCAGAGTTGGGTTTGGGCCTTGTGTAGGGTTAGACAATGATATAGGAGGACCAAGAGATTTTCCCCAAGGCTGGACAGTCATGAGTGGCAAGGTGTGTGGGATAGAATGGGCAAGTATCTAAGCCAGTGGGCCCCTCCAGTGCTTTGGAACTTCACCACTGAACAAGTGCAAAATCCAGAAAAATTCATAAAATATTTAAATGAGGTGCGTTGTCATCCCAGTCATACCAGAGAGGGACAAATCATGGCAACATGCTGGGGCTTGGCCTATGCTTACGGAGCCCTGTTCAACACCATCCAGTACCTTCAAAGGGAAAAAAATGTCTTTGGATCTGATGGCAAAGCAACCGACAGCGCAGCTACTCTAACTCCAAATACAGCAGCTACACCAACCCTGGTGACAAGTACAGCAGCTACTCAAACTCTGACTGCAACAGACAGTGCAGCTACTCCAGCTCCAAACACAGCAGCTACACCAGCCCCAGTGACAAGTACAGCAGCTACCCAAACCCTGACAAGAGATACTGCAGCCACTCTGACCACAGTGATAATGACTGCAGCTAAACCAGAGGACCAATTCATGCCAATATTGGTTGCCACTGTACACAAGGGGAAAAGCAAAAAAGGCAAGAAAGATGAAGCAAGATGAAGAAACAATGTACTCACCACCTGGGACAGCATCTGGTCAGGAGTTATATATTCATTAGTATATGAATCAGAGGAAGAAGTGGAAGAAGAGGTGACTTCTTGTTCCCAGACCTCAACTGAGCTACAGAATATGCAAAAAGATTTTACCCGTCAACCAGGGGAGCTCATCATCACCTGGTTGCTCCGATGCTGGGACAATGGGGCTGATGGTCATGAACTAGAAGGTAGAGAAGCCAAGCAGCTGGGATCACTTGCTAGGGAAGGGGGAATTGACAAAAAAATTGCAAAAGACAAAGAAGCCTCTCAGCCTTTGGAAGCAGCACTTGGCAGCTGTGAAAGAAAGGTTTCCAAACAAGGACGATGTTATGAGTCATTCAGCCAAGTGAACTACTCTAGAGAAAGGCATCCAGTCTCTGAGGGAATCAGCCACTGTAGAGTTGATCTATTGCAAGCAGGATGCCAGGAAAGGACCTGTAGATCCACATGAAGTTGAATGTACACTTCCTATATTGCGGAAATTTACACAGAATGCACTGTTGTCATACACGCACTCATTGGCAGCAATAACCTGGAATGATATAGCACCACTAACAGTGGAGGAAATGATTCGTCAACTCTGAGAGTTTGAAGACAATCTCACCCCTTCCATCATTTCAGCTGTGGAAAAACTGTCTCAGGAGTTTAAACAATTGAGAGATGATCTGCCTGAGCTATCCAGCTCCTCATGTGTACCAACCCATGTCTCAACTATTAACAAAAGGCATCCTACTGCTCGAAAGAGAAGATATAGGACGTATATGCCACTGGCCACCCTATGGTTTTACCTGCGGGATCACGGAGAAGACATGAGGAAGTGGGATGGAAAACCTACCTCAGCTTTGGAGGAGCGGGTGAGTAAATTGAAGAGGAGAGCAAGGGTCAAGGGTGATCATCCCATGGAAGATGAGGCTTCAGTATCTGGTGAGCAGGTTCCCAGGTGGAGTGGAAGAGCTGATTTTACTCCAGCTCCTGTGATAAAGACTAATCCCTGTCAACAAGATGTAAGTGACCAATGTGATGACTATTAGAGCGGACCTGCCTTCAGCCAGGTGGAGGTAGGGAACAATCAAGTTTACTAGACTGTGTAGATCAGATGGCCTGGCACATCAGCCCCACGGAAGTATAAGACTCTAGTAGATACTAGTGCACAGTGTATCCTGGTGCCATCAAACTGTCAAGGGGTGGAAGCATTTATATTTCTGGAGTGACAGGAGGATCCCAAGAGTTGACTGTACTGGAGGCTGAAATCAGCCTGACTGGGAGGGAATGGCAAAAACACCCTATTGTGACTGGTCCAAAGGCTCCATGCATCCTCGGCATAGACTACCTCAGGAGAGGGTATTTCAAAGACCGATGGGCTTTTGGTATTGCTGCTTTGGAGACAGAGGAAATTGAGCAGCTGTCCACCTTGCCTAATCTCTCAGAGGGTCCTTCTCTCATGGGATTGCTGAAGGTCGAAGAACAAGCGTCAATCGCGACCACAACAGTGCACCTGTGGCAATATCGCACCAACCGAGACTCTCTGATTCCCATCCATAAGCTGATCCGTAGACTGGAAAGCCAAGGAGTGATCAGTAGGACCCACTCACCCTTTAATAGCTCCATATGGCCAGTGTGAAAATCTAATGGAGAGTGGAGACTAACAGTAGACTGTCATGGCCTGAATGAAGTCATACCACCCTTGAGTGCTGCTGTACTGGACTTGCGAGAACTTCAGTATGAACTGGAGTCAAAGGCAGCCAAGTGGTATGCCACGACTGATATTGCCAATGCATTTTTCTCAATTCCTTTGGCAGCAGTGTGCAGGCCACAGTTCACTTTTACTTGAAGGTGCATCCAGTGCACTTGGAACCGACTGCCCCAGGGTCCTACCATCTACCATGGACCGATCCAGACTGCACTGGAACAGGGGCAAGCTCCAGAACACCTACAATACATTGATGACATTATCGTGTGGGGTGATACAGCAGAAGATATCTTTGAGAAAGGGAGGAAAATAATCCAAATCCTACTGAAAGCCGGTTTTGCCATAAAACGGAGTGAGGTCAAGGGGCCTGCACAGGAGATTCAATTTTTGGGAATAAAATGACAAGGTGGATGTTGCCAGATCCCCACAGATGTGACCAACAAGATAACAGCAATGTCCCCATCAACTAATGAGAACGAAACACAAGCTTTCTTGGGTGTTGTGGGGCTCTGGAGGATGCATATCCCAAAATTACAATTTGATTGTAAGCCCTCTCTATCATGTAACCCAGAAGAAAAATGATTTTAAATGGGGCCCTGAGCAACAACAAACCTTTGAGCAAATTAAAAGAGAGAAAGTTCATGCAGTAGCCCTCAGGCCAGTCCGGACTGGGCCAGATGTAAAAAATATACTGTACACCGCTGCCAGGGAGAATGGTCCTACCTGGAGCTTCTGTCAGAACGCTCCCTGGGAGACTCGAGGTCGACCCCTTGACTTTTGGAGTCGGGAATACAGAGGATCTGAGGCCAGCTATACCCCAACTAAAAAAGAGATGCTGGCAGCCTATGAAGGGGTTTGAGCTGCTTTGGAAGTGATTGGCACTGAAGCACAGCTCCTCCTGTCACCCGTTGCCCATGCTGGGCTGGATGTTCAAAGGCAGGGTCTCCTCTACACATCATGCAACCAATGCTACATGGAGTAAGTGGGCTACAGTAATTACACAACGAGCTCGAATAGGAAATCCCAGTCGTCCAGGAATTCCAGAAGTCATCATGGATGGGCCAGAGGGCAAAGATTTTGGAATGTCACCAGAGGAGGAGGTGATGTGTGCTAAAGAGACCCCACCATATAATGAACTGTCAGAAAGTGAAAAGCAGCATGCCTTGTTTACTGATGGGTCCTGTCCTATTGTGGGAATACATCGTAGGTGGAAGGCAGGCGTATGGAGTCCCTGACAACAAGTTGCAGAAACTGCTGAAGGAGAGAGTGAATTGAGTCAGTTTGCAGAGGTGAAAGCCATCCAGCTGGCCTTGGACATTGCTGACCGAGAAAAGTGGCCAATACTTTTATCGCTATACTGACTCATGGATGGTGGCAAATGCTCTGTGGGGGTGGTTGCAGCAATGGAAGCAGAGGAACAGGCAATGCAGAGGTAAACCCATCTGGGCTCTTGCACTGTGGCAAGATATCGCTGCCCGAGTGAAGAACCTGGTGGTGAAGGTACACCATGTAGATGCTCATGTACCCAAGAGTCGGGCCAGTGAGGAACACCAGAACAACCAACAAGTAGATAAAGCTGCTAAGATTGAAGTGGCCCAGATGGACTTAGATTGGCAATATAAGGGTGAATTATTTTTGGCCCCGGTGGGCCCATGACACCTCAGGCAATCAGAGCAGAGATGCAACATACAGATGGGCTCGTGATCGAGGGGTGGACTTAACAATGGACAGTATCGCCCAGGTTATTCACGAGTGTGAAACATGTGCTGCTGCAATTGAGCAAGCTAAACAGTTAAAACCTCTTTGGTATGGAGGACAATGGCTGAAGTACAAATATGGGGAGGCCTGGCAGACTGATTATATCACACTCCCACCAGCCCGCCAACGCAAGTGCCATGTGCTTACCATGGTGGAAGCAATCTCCGGATGGCTGGAAACATACACTGTGCCCCACACCTCTGCCCGGAACACTATCCTGGGTCTTGAAAAACAGATTTTGTGGCGACACAGCACCCCAGAGAGAGCTGAGTCAGACAATGGGACTCATTTCCAGAACAACCTTATAGACATTTGGGCCAAAGAGCATGGCATTGAGTGGGTATATCACATACCCAACCATGCAACAGCCTCTGGGAAAATCGAACGGTACAATGGGCTATTAAAAACTACACTGAGAGCAATGGGTGGTGGGACTTTCAAACATTGAGATACACATTTACCAAAGGCCACCTGGTTGGTCAACAGCAGAGGATCTGCCAACAGGGCTGGTCCAGCCCAGTCAGAACCTTTACATACTGTAGAAGTGGATAAAGTTCCTGTGGTACACATAAAGAATTTGCTGGGGAAGACTGGGTTATTCCTGCTTCAGCTAACGGCAAAACCACTCGTGGGATTGCTTTTGCTCAGGGACCCGCATATACTTTCTGGGTAATGCAGGAAGTTGGGGAAGTCCAATGTGTACCTCAAGGGGATTTGATTTTAGAGGAAAACAGCCAATAAACTCAACTGTATGCTGTTGCCTGCTATGTAGCACTTTTATAGCCCACTAACTAGATGTCTTCAGGTCACCAATGACTGGCTCTGACTTCCCTCTGACCATCATCCCAACAGAGAGTGAACTTTGATGAAACCAGACAAGTTCTGCAGTAAATGAATGATCAGCATCAGCAGGCAAAAGATATAACGTTGCACACAGCCTCACCTGCTCTGAAAGACTGTTACAAGAGATGGAGCCTGACATCATGGACGGGATGGACTCAGCAGCTTTATAGGGATTGGTCCATGCACTAAGGAATGATATCTCTCTCTCTCTCTGTGTCTGTGGATGTGTTTGTGTACATATATATATATATAAGATAAGAGTGATGGTATATAGACAATGTAGGATCTGAGTGGTAGCAACAGTGGTTTGTGTTATACCTTAGTTACTGGACTGCTCTTATCTCAACCCATGGGAGTTACATGCTTTTGATTCTCCCCCCCATCCCTCTGGGAGCAGGGGGAGGAAGGGGGGGAGGAGTGAGCAAACAGCTGTGTAGTTTCTGGGTTGCTGGCAGGACTTAAACCACGACACTGTTTTTCAGTTTTTGTTACTTACATCTGCTCTTAAAAATTACTCCAGTGAGAGCACATTGTGTTATTTATCTGTTGTTTTAAACAAGTCTGCCTTCCCTTTCTCTCTCCTTTCTCACTCCAGAACTTGACTTAAGGGTCCATGAACCACAGCTGAAGGCCTTGGTAAGGTCAGGTGCCAAATGTTATGCAGTGTGCACACTGCCAATGTGAGGACAGTCACAGTCCTGGTCAAGATGGTGCTGTACCATTGGGTCTGAGAGTTAGAGGTGATATCCTGGCATGGATGTGTTTCGAAAAGTAAAAGTAGCTGAGATAGCTAGCAGCAATAGGTAGCTCTTACAGAAAGGTAGTGAGGAAGCAAGAATAGCCAGTGGATGTGAAGGCAGTATTTATCTCCAAAATCATACTACATTAGCTACATGGATGTCATAAATTAATTTTGTGTAGATACAATTATTCTGGCATCTTCCTTTGGACCAGAACAATTAAGTAGGGTGGAATTCCCTTCAACTGACTTAAGACATTAAAAAAGTAGACATTGAACCTGATCTGGTTGTTCAAGGTGTCTTTGGAGACAGTGTAAAGAGATAAATATCTCACGGTAAATCAGTCCACCTCTGAAAAAGTATCTCATGTAGGATAGATGAATCAATCCTTGGAGGCACCTATTTCTCTTCTTTAGAGAGTTACAGCAAGGGAGAATTAATCCTTTCCTTCCTTCAAAATATTCATGTAATTTACATAGTCATCTGACCATAAAAAACGAAGGCAGGAGTATGTTGTACAGCACATACCATACTCTATGCATATACCAGTACACATAGATGTGCATTCATACGGCTCCAGGAGCCAGAAGCAGTAGAGGGTCTTAAACAGGTTTGTTTGGGAGAGGAATAATATCAAAACAGCTTCAGTGGAGAAAATTTAAAGGCAACTTTTGCTTCCTCTGTTGGAGAAGATTTCTAGTTTAGTATCCCTGTTAGAAGCTAGGAACCCTACATCTTCAGACTTTAACAGCGGACAGATTGGAGAGGGTGGAAGTTATAGTTGAACATTTATTAGCCCCCAACAGATTGCTGTTGCAAACAAGAATTGTTATGACTATTGGTTGAATTGTACTATTTGTAAAAAATATTTAATATATGTGGATAGAAAGGACATGAAAAGTTTTAACAAGAAAACAATAAAAATATCTTCAGAAACAAGCACTTTAAAAAGGAGTTGAAGTTTCAGAACAAGAACATGTTCCTACTTATCACAGTATTTATAAACAATGCTCTTAAAAAGAAGGAAAGGAGTAATAAGGGATATCTTTCATCTTACTTTGCCCATATAATTTGTATTCATATTAAATGAGAAAGGTACCACATATAAACCTTAACTTTGAACTATATATGTTCTTCTATGTATCACTTTTATATATGACATATTTTTTTATTTCTACCTATTTTGAAAAGTATAAGGAAATAATATACCCAGAAAGATATTGTTTTATAACCAGTTTGTGCTAAAATATTTATAGTAGTTGTTTATTCATAATAATGCTGTATATTTAACACAAAGATAAAAAAATGTACAACATTGTTGGCTTAAGGTGAAACTATGTGTTTTTTGGGTTTACATTTCATTATTAATATTTAATGAGTATACAGATGATTTTGTTTCCCTTTTTAAAGCGCTTTCTAAGATATATTTTAAAATTACTAAAGAACTAGATTTTAAATGTTTAGCTGTAAAATTGTTTATGATGAAATACAGATGGCTTTACTGTTTTTATAAGAATGATCCTTCCTCAGTCACTCTAAGTGGTACTGCTAAAAATTTCTCTACTCCAGGTCTTCAAACACCTCTCACAAGCAGTGATGTGGAAGTCTGAGACAAAATAGTGACAGGTGATTCTATCATTGGATTAGGAGACTCAAAGAGCTTGGTTACTTTTCTTACAGAGGTTCCAAGCAACACTGGAGAGGTGGTAGGGCAACCAAGATATCTATATTGTGTGTTGAACTGGCAGATACAAAACTGGACCTATTTATTTGACTTACCAAATAACACCTGATGCTAGGCATGATATCTTGTTATATCTGGAATGGTACTAGACACTATATTTCGGAAAAGGAGTCCCTTACTGATCTATTTTAGACATTGATGACTTGCACATTTGAAGTTGCCTTTGTCAACGACAAAGGAAATCTACAGTGACTGGCTTAGTCATGGACATTTAAGCTGTAGAACTAAAGTTAGGTGAGCTGAATTTTACCTTTGAGACCCAATACCAAAACCTAACTAAATTAAGATTTAGGATCATAAACTGATAGATCTCCAGCTCCACAGACAACAGTATTTTGATGCTATACCATCTAAACAGGGAGGCTCATTGACTTACAGATGTGAAGTACGCCTGTTAAAACACAATTGGAGTTGATCCTGGTGTTTTCTCTAAGAAAACCTTATCATGAGAATAACTGTTTAAGATTTGGGTTCAGTACCTGCTGCAGCTTGAAGGATGAGCCTCATCTGGTGACTTGTTGTCTTCAAGTGCTATCCTCAAACACTTTAGTTTACTTAAGATGAGGGCTCTTGAATATGGTACAGATCCAAAGGGATACCCATGTCTCATGTAGAGATCACATCCATGATCAACACTCACTTAGACAACTACCTTACAGGTGTACACATACATACAGACTCCTGAATTTACATTGCTTCGGTCTGGTGTTGAATATTTTACTCAAGGTTTCATTCAGTTGTCCATGCATAAGCCCCTCAGGCTATTTCAAACACCTTAGATTTGTCTGTCTTTAGAGCTGGTAGACATGAGACAGGATCTGAGACCTTCATTGCTCTGAAGTGTCAGCTAAAGGACAGCTGGAAGGCCACACTACACTATGTCATACAGCTTTAGGTGCTTATGTATGGGCAACTAGATTAAGCTCATAACGTCAGTGCTTAAGCTTCAGAGGGAGACAGTGATAAAATGATTCTGTGGCTAATGTTACATAACAGCTATCTTTAAGTGAGTCTGCTCCCAGCAGGTAAACTCTCTCAACTGCTTTTTGGTGCCTATCTCTCTCCACTAATCAATTAGGAAGCCTAAGCACCCAATTTAGGCAGGCTGTGACTGCCTAATTAATGTCCTTAATTTTCCTAACTACTAAAAGGGAATTAGGAGATGATATACTTCCTTGAGTCTGTGCCCAAGCAGCCAGTGTTTCATTATTAAAATTATCCAAGAGTCTAAAATCTGCTTCTAGACAATCTGATAATTGCTTAAATCCTGATCCACTAGATGTGTAATACATACCTTTGCAGTCTTTGGATTTTAAGTTATTTTCCCAACACATTTATTGTATATGCAATATGATAGGAATAGGTTTAACTCCTGATATACCTTGCAGAGTTCTGTGGCTCTGTGGATGAATGGGGGATGTCAAGTCCTTCAGGATTTGTTGTATAAAAGTAGAATACAGCATATGCTTTAAGTTAAGTCTGAACTTGTTTTCATTTAAAACAGAAAATTCTGATTCAATTCATTCTATTTTGTTAGGGATTTGAAACTGCATCTCTTACCAAAATGTTCTAAGCATCAGCCTAGTAGATTTTTCTGGGGTTGGCTGCTCACAGCCTCTCCTTGCAAGATGTGATGTTCTACTTCACAGGGAGTGATTAAATATTCATTAAGCTAGTGAAAGAACAAGCTTCTCAGAAGACAGAAAGAGTCTGGTACTTAAGGCAGTCACCTGGGAAAAAAGGAGATCTGGATTCCAGTCACTGCTGTAATGATTACTTAGTATTAAATACATACACTGGTTCACGAACTGGAACCCAGCTTCTTCTTTCTTGGGGGGGGGGGGAGGGGGGGAGGGGTGTTGACTACCAAGTACTTCTCACTTTCTGTCTGTTGCAGTGATTACTTAATTATCCAGGAAAGCTTTGGCTGGGGAGAACTAGCACTCCTCTGGGAGGTGGGAGATTGTAGTTCCATGTGGCAAAGAAAACCAGACGTGCATTTCGCAGAGCCTTTATTATTCAAAAGCTACAAAAGGAAACCACTTTCATTAGGAAGGGGTTGTAATTCGGGGCTTTAGAAACATGAATCTCACCCAGAAGAAGAGATCTCCTTTAATCCAAGAATAAGTTGCAGGATAAGGAGAAGGTTTAAGTCATATGCTTAATTTCAACATTTCCTGAAGTGCTTCCTCGCTCAGCATGTCTTTATGGATTCTACCTTTCCCGTACAGCTTGTAAGGAAACAGAACTAACTCAGGACTGCAGATTTTACTGCAAAAGTACACCTTTTGGGTAGATGTGACATTTAACTAAAATGCCTTGCAGATCTGTCATTTCAGGTAAAATTCTCAAAGACATTTTGTGTTGCTTCAACAACTCCTCTTGAGTACAGGGTAGATTTTTACCTTGGATTTAAGAAGAGGCGGAGCTATACCTGAGGAGATGTCTTTTACACCCCACTTTCCCATGCAGATTCAAAAAGAAAAATATTACAGCATATATTCTGTTAAATAAATCTTTCCAAGAGCATTCTTGGTACAAAGCTGGTGGATATATTTATTTATTTTTTACATATATATATAAATAATAAATATATAAAAATGTATATTTTTAACAAGTATGCTTCTATGCTGCAAATACAAAATTATGGATATTAATGCAAATAATTTGAACTGGTATGCCTCATGGAGATGTGTGGCTCTGATTCAGCAGTGGATGACCTAGGAATTTTCAGAGGCTTGCTACATGGGGTGAATCTGAGCATATACAATCAGTTAAGTCGATTAAGTTGCTGACACAGGACCTGAATTACCTGTATCTGCTGAAAAAAAGGCCTGCTGGATGTTGAAAACCTCTGGCATTAGTCAGTGAGAGGAAGAAAAGCAAAATAAATGCTGACTTGCTTACAGAACACATTAAAAAAGAATTTTAAAAGACCATCCAGAAATATCTATTCAATGTCTATATGGAATAGACATTGTCAATGTCTATGGAATATAGACATTGAACAATATGGGCTAGAACTGGAAAGAACTTTTGCCTGGATAGATGAATAACCTTTTTCTTGCCTCAGAAAGAAGCTGGAAATACTGGTTTAGGAAAAAGAAGGGACTAGATTTATTTTTGTATGAAGATAAAGACATGAAATGCCTCCTTTTTCATGCTTTGTTTTTTCATTTCTTTCTTTGTTTCATTCTTTCTCTCTCTTTGTTTTATTTTCTTTCCTTCTTTCTTTCCTTCTTTCTTTCTTTCTTTTTCTTTCTTTCTTTCTTTCTTTCTTTCTTTCTTTCTTTCTTTCTTTCTTTCTTTCTTTCTTTCTTTCTTTCTTTCTTTCTTTCTTTCTTTCTTTCTTTCTTCTTTCTTTCTCCCTTTCTCTTTCTCTCTCTCTTTCTCTCTCTCTCTTTCTCTTTCTCTCTCTCTCTTTCTTTTTCTCTCTTTTTCTCCTTCCTTCCTCCTGTTAATTCTTTACTGTTGCCTTTTCTCTTTGATTCTTTCCCTCTTTCCCGTCTTCTCTCTTTTCTTCCTTCATGTACTATTTTCCCACTATCCATCCACAGCCATTCTGGACTCACTTGCATAAAACCATCATAAAAATCATCCTTAAATGAGGGATGTAGTTGTAATCTCACCCATAGCTACTTCTTATGTCCCAGTAGTGCAAAATGCTTCTCTGGAAAGCCATGATAAGAAAGCTAGGATTCTCTGTCTCTGAAAACAGCCTTTGAACTTTTCAGCCAGAGGAAGTTTTCTGTTGGCTATCACTTATGAAAAACATGTTGGCTTTGTTCATTTTTGTTCTCATTCACTGAAATCCAACAACCTAAAAGAAATATCTAGGCCTTGATCCTTAAATCTAGTAAAAGCACAAAGGAGAAAGACAGTGAACTAGAAAGGAAAACTACTAGGCTGTGGTGAGCTACTGTGTGCTCTTCCAGGCTGAAAGAGAGCAAAATTAAAGATGAGATGTGGATAGGATGGGGCAAGAGATACAGAAATTCTCCCTAAAATCTCTGTACTTCTCTGCTTCTAATGACATTTTTAACTTCAACATGCCAGCACCTTTCAGAAATACCTGCCTTTCTGAAAAATAAAAGCATAGAAGACATTTGAAACAATTCAAAATTTAGCCATGTTAAGAAAAGAGAGAGAAATGTGAAGAAATAAGGAACCAGCAAGCAAGCTGATTCCTTGGTGTGGGCGAGGAGCACTGAAGCAGATTGCTCACACTGAGGGGGCAGTTGGCAATTTTTTGGCTGGCTTTCTGCTCCTGCCCTGGCATCTGAGATTCTTGTTCCAATTAACCCCTAAAGAGGGAACTACTCAGGGTTGCTGCTAGGTCACATTTTAATTAAAATTCAGAAGATTCTTGGAACACATGGGGAAGCTCATGAAAGAATTTTGCTCTTAACTATTTTACTTTTATCCTCATTCTTTTTTCCTCCCTAAGCCTTCCTCCTCCAATCAAGTAACCAAAGAGGTCTCCAACCTGGCAATGCAAAGTCAGGTCCACACCACATGACATGCTGCTGTTCACTTTAAAGAAGTGACTCTAAAGTAGTCTATGAATGCCAGATTGTTCCTGAATGTTCATGGCCAAGGCAATTTTATGGAAGGAAAATACACCGAGAGCTTTAAAACACAAGAGATATTACTTTTACTCCTTCATTTCTGTTTCAGTTTTTGGTAGTCAGACTACCTGAAATATTCTCTCCACATCTGAAAGGTGTGGTTCCATAAGAGGCAGAAGTACCAAAAGAGGAGTTACTGATCATCTGCAGTGTCACTAAGACAGACAGTCAATAAAGACTCTTGAGTGTTAGGAGGCTAGGTTAGGTGTCGTGCTCTGGCATGAAGAGTAGCCAAAGAAAGATAATTAGATACTTATTTAGGCATCCGTGAGAGGCTATATACTGATTTCTATGACATCAGTGGCAACCAGTAGGAAAGGGGCAACAAGCCCTCTCAGTCTGAGGGAAAGAACTTATAAATATGCGTGCTCTAATTGTGCCCTTCAGACCAACTTCAGAAGGAAAAATGTGAACAAACACACACACACACACACACACACACACACACACTGAGTATACTCCTACAGAGAGAAGGATCTTCTCAGGGTGATACCACAGGATGAGGTGCACCAAGAGCCTGGCTGCTTCACCCTTGGTTGGATACTTTAAGACAAAACTATTATAAAATCTGGTTAAGTGCTTCAACCATTAGACTAGTGTGTAATAGTTGGGAGTCACAGTGGAGTGATGGGAATAATAGTGATAGTATGGGAGTCACATCATACTTTGCAGAGGCCAAATGGATACAGGACAGCCTGAAAAGGTCTAGAAAATCAGGTTATTTTGGGAACTTCTCTTTCTCACTAGCATTTTGAAGTGCTGGCAGACACAAATCTGCAGTCTAAAAAGTTGACCCAATCAAAAAAACAAAAAAGGCAAAAAAAAAAAAAAAAAGAATAAAAAAGAATGTGATTTAAACATAATACACTCAGCAGCAGAACCTTAAGAAAAAATACTTTCTGAATCTTTCATTTCCATGAAATGCAAACACTTTGCCTGCAAACTATTCCATACTGATGTAGTCAAAGGAGAAGCTGGCATCAAAATATTACAGTAATACAAAAAGGAGGAACAATTGCTAAATTACAGAAAAAGACAGAGTCTCAGTAACAACTTCCATGGTCCTCAGCCCTGCAGCAGAAGGCAGCAGAAACCAGTATGTGGCAATTTTGCAGCAGTGAGCAAAAATGTTAATAGGTAAATCAGAACATGGAGCTGATATTGCAAGAGAGGTTTTGGTAGGTGGAATATACGTACTCAAGTTAGAATTCAATCCAGATCATGCTGGAACATTTAAATACTATATCTTTACATGCATATTTGAAATGTACAAGTAGCCTGTTATAATATGTAAGCATCTTAAAAAAAAAAGAAGACACTTTTACCATTTGCTGTTAAATCTAAACAATAGTTAAGTGAAATCTATGAACAGTTTATCTTGGGGGCCTCATGGAATTTATTCTTCTTCTGGTAGTTTGCTTAATAGCATTTTCAGGCATTAGTCACTATAGCCTAGTCAGAGCTCCTGATACTCTGAAGACGCTCCTGATACTCTGAATACACTCCTGAAAGACTGAAAAATTGCAGGCAGGTTTTAAGTCAAAAAACCCAAAAGGTTTGTATAAGGGAGAAGATAAAGAAAACTGTAATTTGATAAGGCATCTTAAACAAAAAGAAGTTTCCAGGACACAAAAGTTTTGACATGCTTCTGCCAGGCAGACACTGCTTCTGGGTGCCTTTAAAGCCACTGGTTTGGAGAAAAGAGGAGCATTTCCTGAAAAGACTTCATCTAAACCCTGCAACTCAGAATCTTTTCAGAATTCAGCCTGCAAGTACTGCTTAGAATTAATGAAAACCAGCAGTGAAATTAACAGCAAATTACTTAATTTCTAAGATGTGAGAAAAATCACAGCCTACGTTAATGAAGCTCTTGGTTTGGAGAGTCAAAACCAAGTCCTGTAGTTCATCATGATAAAGAAATTGAAATTATGAATGCTATAAAGGCAGCCAGGCAGTTGTATTTGGGAAGTATTAGGCTGTGTACTGTCACAGTACTGTCCAGTCACTTAACATGTGTTTATTATATTTGCAAGTGAAAGGAAAAAAAGCAAATTCAGGCTAGAATTAAGAGACGTCATTTCAATATATACTTGTTATTTGTGTGCACACTTACATGATTAACTGCATTGACCATTTAAATACTGTAAGGAGAAATGGAGCCAGAAGGAAAAATTAGGAACTACTGCTGTTTTCCAGAGTCTCAAGAAAATCTAAACCTGCTGATGTAGATCTTCAGTTTTTTTTTCTCTCTCTTTTTTTAATTTATACTTTTCCTGACCCAAATGCATTTGCACTGGACTTCAAGATTCAACACATTTGTCTGTTACTTTTTTTGCTAGGAGCCTCCAGAGCCCTTTCTCAGCTTCTTCATTTATCAACCACAACAGAAGCCACATACAAGTTCAGCTTTGTTGCAGATCATCTCACTGCCAACAACAGCTTTCCTTAACTCTCATTACCACCATCCTCCTGGCACAGATGTTAAGTCCACATCCATTGGATTCAACGTCAGAGAGACTGTTGTCCTGACACACAACAGGTGGCTCAATGTGACATGTTTTAACAAACCAGTGTGTAAAGCTATGCTTTAATTGCAAGTTCTGAGTAGCAGACACTTCTTTGTTTTCATTTTCTGTAATGGGTTTATACCCAAAAGAAAATACCCACCAGTTTTCAAGATTGTAGACACTAAATGGACAAAATGTATTCATGTTATACAGATCAGGTTTAAGGCAGCTCATTCCTGTTTAAATATTTTGGGAATTATGATGGTCAATGGAAATGGAAATATTTATATCTTTAGTTAGGATGGGATTAGCACTGCATGATTCTATCAGCCAGAGCTAATTGCTTAGACTTCTTTTGCAGGCAACAAACAACAACAAAAATTTGTCTTCTGAAAGTAGATGTCTAAATATGTCAGATGAATTGAGGTCTAAGAATTTCTGGTGCTCTTCATTGCCTAAATATCTAGACATCTAATTAATATGTAAATATCACCATAAAAAACATCTCAGGTTGGCCAAGAGGAGCCTCACCCGTATTTAGTTCCTCCAGGTACAGATTCAGGAAGTGTCCATTCTGGAAAATCACTTAACTGCACATCTAAAATGTACAGAAGTACTTCAGCACTCTCATCAGATGAACCTTCTGCTTCAAAGCTCATATACCCAGGTTTGTTAACCTTACGCATCCACTGCTGAGACCCTCTAGAGCAAATTACATTTTGAAGGAGATGATTGGAGTGGTTCAAAATAAAGCAGGGGAGTGAGTTAGTTGTTAAGTATCATGGCACTGACCTATTCTGCTGCCACGGGGATGACTGGTATACTAGTTGTACAGCACTACATGACCAATTACACAGTAAATAAATACTTTTTGGAAGAAACGGTCTTAAGAGAAACTTATTTTTATGTGGTCCTTTGGATTTTAGTGCACAGTATTTGCTTACACTGAGCAAATAGAAAGCAAAGTTTTCAAGAAAACAGCCAAATTAGAAGAAAAGTGAACACAAACAATTCAGGCTTTTTCCCTTGGTTTCACATGAAACCTTCAGAAATATTGAAGTGATAGTGTATCTCTGACTACATCTACCCCATGGCTTAGGGGGTGCAGTTTATTTGAAGGAACCCGTCTTTGCTTGCTCACTGCATTGTTCTCTTGATTTTGTTTGTCACCCTCTTCTTTTTTCATTCTCTTCTGACTAACTGGAAATTGATTTCTTTCTGAGTAGGATGGTTATTTCTGTGCTGTTTAGATAAGTATTTCATTTGATATCAGATTTCAAAAAATTCCTTCTGCTGGCTTCTCTTTAGTGTGTAGTGCTTTAATGATTCTTGGTAGGCTTCCTATGCATTGATTAATTCAAATAAATAAAATGTCAGTATTTATGGTAAGAAGGAATACACATATATATTTCCTGTATATTAGCAATCTGACTCTTTCGTTCTCTTTCTCCCTCTAAATGCAATTGCATCACAAAATTGATTTTCCTCCTTTCTAATGCAGAGCTATTGTGAAACAAAAAAGTCTACAATTAATGAGAATCCTAATTATTTCTTACAAGTGAGAAACAGTTTATTTTTTAACATTTGGAAAGGAAAATTATTTTTTTTTCAGTTTGTGCAGCATTAATATTTTATCACAAATATCATAGGATAGCTCTTTTTGTTACCTGTAATCCAACCAAATAATTATTCGTGACAGTCTGAAAAAATGCTTAAAACCATTACTTAGAGGAAAATATGAGAAAATATTTTCTCATTTTATTTGGGAAAACTGTTTTACTGCTCTGAGTATAAAATAGATATATATAATAAAGAGCAACAGGACACTGTCTTATCAAATGAAGTGAAAAATCTCATCTGTCTAATCACACACTCTTATTATATTTTCATTATACCAAAGTGCATCAGTTCATCTGATGTAAGACTGTGGGAAGGGATATAAAAATAGGTGATGAAAAAGGAAATGTTTTTTATTTAACTCCCATACCAGGCTAGGTTTCAAGATGTCATCCACCATAGGCTGTGAGAATGGGAAGACTGCGGAGCCAACTACAGGAGGGGTAGAAGTGTATATCTTTATCTCTATGATGGGTTATCTCCTGAGGACACTAAACGTCCTACTGCCATCCAGAATAAACTTTCTGGAAGACTGCATGTTAGACCATAATCAAGACCAAAGAGGCTTCTCAGCTAGCTGATAAGTAGCTGTCTTTGCAGACCACTACATCAGGACACAATATTTCCTTTGCAGGTATTTGCATCATTATTGACAATTCAGACAAATTTGTGACTATTCAGGGACTTCTGTGTTGAGACCTGCCAGCAGCTTTCCTCAGTATCACAAAATAACTAGCAATAGCTGTGACTGCAAGCAGCGCTATCTTTTTCTGCTACCTTTACTTTGGGTTCTCTGCTGTAAAATATCCAGGAGCACTTAGTGGTGCTGGTTTGACCTGCCAAGATGCCTTTTTCCTTGAGTAAAAATATCTACCCTAACATAGAGTTAATCAAGTAACTACATAAGTCAGAGTGGTGGAGAAAAGGTATGGAAAGAAGAGGGTAAGAAAACAGGAACAAATGTTCATAAGGAAATTGCAATTAATGAGTGTTTGGAGTCAGAGAGTAGGAGTTCATTGGAAAAAACAGTTGCTTTTTTTTAATACCAAAAAAAAAGTCAGTTAGTAGAACTGGTTAGAAAATGAAGCCTCCATTTCACAGGAGTATTCACATTTCAGAATGTGCTTGTCTTCAGAATGTGTGAAATGCTGGAATCTCAAATTATTTCCTGTCATAGAAAACCTGAAATATTTTTTATTCAGTAACTTCAAATAATCTCATTACAAATAATTACTTTGATAGAGCCAAAATGTTTTATTTATAAAAAGCATAGTATTATCATCTGAAATAAATATAACAATATTCAAAACTCTGTTTTGGTTTTGATCTATTCAGAATCTTCTTGGGGGCAGCAGAAGAAATTTTCCAATGACATAACTCAGAACAGTTGCCTTGGAAATGTTTATATCGTCTCTTAACTGACACTGTATACACAGCAATCGAACAAGGAAAGAGTGCTTCCTAGATACGATAGCATGCATTCACAACTTCAATTATGAATTGCATGTTTCAGATATCCCTCCATGGCAATACTCACAATCCAGCAGTGCTAGCAATATAAATCACAGGGCATAATGTAACGGAAATTCAACTTGATGGAAAAACATCCTGCAATTTTAGCAAACAGCATGTGCACAGCTTTGGTTTATGGCATGGAGGTTGTTTGGTAAATGCTGATTAACTTCTTATACAAGCTGCAGAAACCTACTGAGTTTGATACGACATTTCTCCACATCTGCAAGTGCAAATTCAGAGGACTTCTGAGGCAAGAACACCTCCCGTATGAGGCTGAGAATGTTGAGGCTGTTCAGCCTAGAGAAGAGAAGGCTGCATGGAGATCTCATAGCAGCCTTCCAGTATCTTAAGGGGGCCTATAGAGATGCTGGGGAGAGACACTTCGTGAGGGGCTGTAGTGATAGGACAAGGAGAATGAGTTTAAACTTAAACCCATAGATATAAGGAAGAAGCTCTTTACTGTGAGGGTGGTGAGGCACTGGAACAGGTTGCCCAAAGAAGTGGTAAATGCTCCATCCCTGACAGTGTTCAAGGCCAGGTTGGATGGAGTCTTGGGCAACATGGTTTAGTGTGAGGTGTCCCTGCCCATGGTCATTTCCATGGTATTAAGGTCATTTCCAACCCAAACCATTCTGTGATTCTATGATTCTATGAAAAGGACTTGCTGAAATTCATGGGTGTGTCCATTCTTTTTGAATGCTAGTGATAAATTGGAAATATAAAGTTATTCCTGCCACAGACCCTGCTTGGAATGGTTAACAAGTGTTTGTGACCAGCTTCAGTCCTTATATATTTAATAAACATTACTGAAAATCTTCATAGCCAGATTTGAGTAAAGTCAGTCCTCAATGGGCATAATAACTATTGTGCATTCAATCTGAATATGCTTCAGTCACTGCTCAGAGTTGTCCTTTACATGGATACTGCTTCCAGTTTCCTTTTCTAGTAGCTATAGATTTTTTTTGCAGTGCCTGGAAACATGATCTCTTAGGCAGCTTCAAAGTAAATAACCTTTTCTCTGTCAGCTGCTCTGCCCAATTTAGTTCCCCAGTCAACTCTACAATTTTTTAGTATGAATTTTATTAATGCTGCTTTATCTGAAAAGATTATCTTGCCCCCCAAAAGCTTTCCAGCTTTATTTTGCTTCACTTTTGTTTTCAAACCAGTCATTTGTAGGATGATTTGCATTTTGTAGGATGTGTCTTGACACCTCTTTCTGATAGATTTTTCCTCAAACATGAGAGTTCTCATGGAAATGACACTTGGCTTTATGCACTTTCCATTTCTTATCCCTGACAGTCTATACAACTCATACAAGCTGGCACGTTCTCGATCTGTGGCGCCCAGCTGAGATTATCATCTTTGTACAACTTGTTAATGTCAGTGGCATTTAGAAGTCTCTGCACTGAGCTATGAAATAATTCAGAGACAGAGAGAATCCTCAAAATAGACCTTTGAAAAGAGTGCCTGCAGACAAAAAATGTTAGCCATCCACTATCATGAATCATCCCATTTAAAGAAGAACAAACAGATCTGATGCTCCTGGAATAAGAGTAGGGGAATTGGCCAGCTGTCTTGGGATGGCTGGGTTTGTTACAGTGGCATAATGCTTCCAGCGTGATGTTGGTTCTTAGATCCAGATGCTTTACCTGAGACCACAAAAACCCAGTTTCACCCCTCCCTTCCCATACCTTTTAAAAAATGTGTATTGATCATGTTGATTCTTCAGCTTTTTACTTCCTGCACTTGATGTGATGTACTGCCATTTATCCTTTGGCCTTGTTCTATCCTACTGGTGCTCTAAAAGCTATCCATTTGTTGTAAAACAGGCTTTAAGGAAAAAGGAGGCTTTGGCTCTGTTCCACTTTACCCCTTTTATGATACTCTAGTGGTGAACAGGCAGAAGAGATCCATAGGATACGGTTTGCCTTTCATAGTTTGCTCAAGAAAAGGCAACTGAAGTTTCATATTTTTTAAAATATATTTTTCCTTTTTCATCGCTTGTGTTTAATCATACTGGAGAATCTGTTTTCATTCAGCTTTTTACTTTAAGCCTGGACTGTACATTAAAGCACAAACTTCACCAAATTTTGAAGAGCATACAGCAGTGTTTGAAACTGGAGGATGATATTTTAACTCCACAGCTGCTTTAAACATGTAAGGGGAAATGTATGCTAACACGTGTACAAAATATCTTACAATTTTGGAGCTGATTTCTTATAAAATTTAGGATCTTACTTCAGGTATTCTCTCACCCCAAATAGTGGGTGTTTGATGACTGTAGATGTCCGCCCACCCCAAAGATATTTTAGGGTGTTTGTTGACCTGAATGTCTCCTCTGGTAGGTATGTAGCTTTAGTGTTATACTCAGCACCATCTGTGATGAACAACAATATAAAATCAAAATTGGCTTTTCTATACAATTTGAATTTTTCTATACAATTTTTCTATACAATTTGAATGCTAGGCACCTTCTGAAGAATTTTTGTTAAAATACTGACTAACTGATATTTTTGTTTAAACAAAGTTATAAAAATAACATTGATACTGCCTAATATCAGAAAGCCCCAAACAAGTCTTGACATTTCTTGAAGCATTTCTGCATTAGGAAATCATATTTATCTGACTGCCACTAATTGCAGCTGTTACTGATAAGTGATGCAGTACCATGCAGAACAAATACAAGCTTTAGTCCTGGAAACAATATACCCATAGTAAAGCACTATGGCACTTTAAACAAGAAATCTTCCTTCTTTGCAGGGCTAATTAGTTTAGTTCAGCATTGTGTTCCTGTGATCATATTGTTTCATGTCACAGGGTTATCAAGCCTTTTCTTCTGTATTGGTCTCTATATTGTAAACATAAGCAGTCAATAACTAGGCTATTACTTACTAACAAGGTATAGAATACTAACTTCAAGGAGATTTCCTGTCAGGTTCAGCTCTCTTTTTGGGTTCTTTGTTGTTGTAAGCACCTTTCAATTGATCACTTGAGTTTTTACTGCTTAGACTGTGTTTTAGTGGAGTGTTGGAGTATGTTGTGAGCTAAGGTCTCTGCTGCTGGTAAGTCCTGTCCTTCTTTTCACTGCTACCTGTGCAGTACTGCTGCTCACCTTATGCCACTGCAGATGCTCACTGTGTCTTCAGTGAGCTGACTAATCTAATCAGTCCTCTGAAAACTATCCTGTCATAACACAGCAATGACATCAACAAGCAGTTAGCTTCTGGTAGGTCTCCAAACTGAATCAATCTGACAACTGCCAGCTTTAGTGCAAAGAAGAGAGAAGAAGCATGTAGTTGTTACCAGGGAAGAAGAAGTGTAGAAACAGGAAGGAATGACTTGGAGCATCTCCCCACTTTTTGGGGGGGAACTGATAGATGAGACTGATTGCTTGAGAAGCCACGACCTAAGCAGGCAAGTCAAGTGAACCCCAGGCAAAAAAACTTCCATAACTCTTCACAAAGCCTACGTGTGCAAAAGCCATGGTTCCGTGTTACTGTTCTCTCTTTGTGCTGGTCAGAGGCAAATTCATTTTAGCAAGGTCCTGGAAATCATACCTCGTGAGCTATAAGTCACCTTGTCCTCTCCCCATATTTTTAAATAAACAGACAAAATTTTCCATACCGTATGAGCAACTGAAAAATAGTAACTGTGTGGGAAATGCTTTCCACCATGGGGAGAAAAGGAAAGGGATGAGATGGACTGAGCACAAAGTCAGCAAGCCAAGTCTGGAGATACAGCTACAGATAATTTTTCTAATATAAGAAGCATAGGAGGGCATTTTTGTGATGAGAACTGAATATATGGGGAATTTAACGAAGACTAAAACCAATACAATAAATGGTGGCCTTGTAGAAAAGAGGTATTTTTATCTCTGACTATGAATAACTGTAGTATTTAATGTACATAAATATTTGATGATTAACTTTGGTTAAGAGCTATGCTATCTCTGTTCATATAATAAATTCAAGCTCTGAAGCAATAGCTTGGACAAAACACTAAGGACTCGATTGTGCCTTGAAGGCATGGTGCCACAATAGGGATAATGCAGAAGCGCATCACCTCAGCAGGAGCTCCAGGAAGGGTTGTGCCTCAGGCATGCACTCTGCCTCCTGGAGCTCCTGGGGAATGCATCTAATGCATTCCACTTACATTGGGTGCAGCATGTATGCCTCTCCAAATGCAGGCAGCAATCCTGGCCTCAGAAAACCCACCTGAAGCAGAGATCCTTCAGACTCATGAGCCTGCCTCACTTTCTGTGAAACAACTACACCACCAAAGGCCATGGCAGCACTTTCGAAGGATCCACCATGAAGTCAAATGGTTGCCCCTCCTCCGTACTTGGTTTACGAGAGTGTTGACTATGTCAACCTTTTAGCAATTCAGCTGTCAGAGTGCAGCGGGGAAATTTCAGTTTACCTTGTCTTTTAGGGCATCTCAAGAGCACATTTGTGTACTACTGGAGTAGCTTCACCACCCTGTACCTCACGTGACAACTATCCTGCCCGGTAAAAACACAGGCATTTCTCTGCAGGCAGCCCAAAAGAGAAAATTTTGATGATATGTCTTAAAATTGCCCTGGTCCACATGATGGTGTCCCAGGACTTCTTCTCAGGTGCAATGTAGATGCTGATGGAAAAATCACCCACCAAGAGGAATACAAAGACTGTATTGAAGTCTGCATCTCACCAGGAAGGTGGTGAGCAGACAGGTTCATGCTCTTCCCTTCTGCAGGACTGAACACGGCCTCACCTTAAGTCCCTGGAAATAGCTTGCAATGCTTACATACTTGAAATGTTTATAGATTTGTTATGCAGAGGTGACTTGCAAAATCTTTTTTTGAGGGAATAGAAGTTTGTACATGGGGAGGACTTCATTATTTTGAGTAGGACATTGGTAAATGCGAGAATGGGTATGCTTGACAGGTAAAATTGAAACTCATTATTTTCTTGCTGCTTAAAATGTGCCAAGGATGTCAGACACTCCATTTTTTGGTCTGTTCATAGTGTGATTCCTTTTAGTCCTTCTTCTGTGAGCTTTTTATACACCTGAGGCTTGATGCTGCTTCTATTTTCTGTGGCTGTGAGGGTGATTTGGTTGTTGGTAGAAGAATTTGGTGGATTACTGTGGTTATAGTGTCCTGCCAGATAATTGCGTAGCTCATTTTTAAATCCATTTCTCCTTAAGCTATCTATTCTACAGTTTATTATCCTCACTGTTAGAAAGCACCTAATGACTAACTTGAACCTTATGGTAACAACCTAAACCCACTCCTTTTTCTATTTTCTGGTATGGACAAGCAGAATGGATTATTTTCTCTCTTTCAGATCATTTTGGTTTTTGTGAAAATACAGAAAAAGTCAGTCCACTGCCTCTTAGGACTTTTCTAGACTGAGCAACCTGATTGTGTCAACCTTTTCTTGTAGTCTCTGTTTTCTTGCACTCTGATCATCTCTGTGCTTTGAACTCCTTCCAGATGTGCACATTCACTGGAGCGCACTGACCACCGTAATGCAGCTGAAAAGCTACAAATGCTGAATAAAATTAATCGATCTGGGCTGTATGTAGACAATCATCACACTTCCCTTTATTATGGTTTTCATCACATCACCTTGTCAAAGATTTGGTGTTGTAGATAAGGCTGTAGAAAGAATAGCTTTCTTAGGTAGGAGCCCAGTTAACTGGGTAAAGCTTATTGAAAATCTGATGGCGGAATACAACTTCAGGTGTTGTAGGAATCACAAGTTCATCATACTGAGAATGGGAGGGAGTGAGAACAGCAGAGTAGGCATAATGGACTTCAAAAAAGCACTCTTCAACAGCTGAGGAACTGGTAAGTAGGGTCCCTTGGGAAGATGGTATAAAGGATGAAGGAATTCAGGAGACCTGGCAGTTATTGAAAGAGACTAATAAAGGCACAAAGCAAAGCATTCTGATGTTAAGGAGAGCTTGGAAACATAGCAAGAGACAATGTGGCTGAATCAGGAACTCTTTAAGGACTAAAGAATGAAAAAAGAGGCGATATATTAAAAGTGGAAACAAGGAGAGCTGGATAAGGATGTGTGTAGAGGATAATAGCACAAGCATGTGGGGATGAAGTCAGGAAAGCTAAAATGCAAAATTACTTACAACTAGCAAGGGACATGAAAGGCAAACAGAAAAGGCTCTAGAAATACATTAGGGAGGGAATAGAGGGAAAGCAAGAAAAAATATCAGTTCAGTACTGAAGAGGGAAGGAAAGTAAATAACAAGGCACAGAGAAAATACATTATACTGGTTTTTTTTCCTGCTTCCAAATTAAAAAAACTAAATTAAAAGGAGTTAACCTAACGCATCAGCAGAGCATGATAAAACACAACCTCAAATTCATAGGGTGTTAGCTGAAGGAGCTGCTGAGCTATCATTTTTGGGAGTTAATGGAAGCTAAGTGAGATTGGAAGAAGGACACTCTGACTATGTCTAAATCAGCAAGTAGTGCAGCACAGTAGAGGCAGAATTGGTGTGGAAGACCCTAAGTCCACACAATGTCTTTCTTCAAGCTGACTTTCTCTAATCACATGCTACGCATGTGGTGGACTTTGGATGGATGTTTTCCAGTTTAGTTTAATCCGGAAAGAACTCAGGAAACTCAATGTGAACTAAAAGCATGAGGGCCATCAGAAGATTTACTTCAGAGGTATACCTTTGATTTGAACTGAAATGGTAATGTAATGTAGGTGCACTCATTGAGTTTAGGGGAACTAAACGGGGGGAAAAATGGGGAAATACAGACAAGCCTGCCTGTCTTCAACAACAAGCCACTCTAATCTCATTTTTAATAAGTAAGTAAGTAAGTAAATAAATAAATAAATAAGAAAATAACCCCTGTGTCTGATGTAATGGTAAGTTCTAAGTATGTGATATAATTTAACTTTGGACCAGTCTAAACATTCTTATGTAGGACTGTCATGAGCAAATTGGAGGAATAGTTGAATGAAATCACTGTACACTTGTATGTGAGAGGTTGAAAACTTTGCCCAAAATAATTATGAACTGCATTGTGAGGAGAACATTTCAAAACAGATCCTGCAGACATCTGTACTGAGCAGGATTTGGATTAATAACTTGGATGGTGGCAGAGAAACTACATTTGTACATTTTGTTCATGACATTAAACTTAGGACTTCTATAAGTGAGAAGGGAGACAGGATCTAATTGTATTAGATCAGAATTCAAAATGTTCTTTCTATATTAAAAATATATTTGGCCTCAAATCAACACAATTGAATTGAGTAAGAATATCCAAGAAGAGTTTTAGAGCATAAAAGCATCTCGGGAAATACCTAGTCAGACAGCAGCACTGCAGAAATGAAGAAGAATGGCAATCAACTCTGGTGAAAAAAAGACAAATGTCATTCTCAGATGTGTTAACAGGGGTATCATATGTAAGATATAGAGTTAACTCTTTTGTATTGCAGGTGAGGCCTCAGGGGAAGTCTGTGCTTGGTTTGGGGCTCAACACTGAAAGATGTTGATGAAGTGCAAGAGTCTGCTGAGCAGCAGAATGATATGACATTTACGAAACTTAAGATCTAAAGAAAGGCTGAATAAATCAATAATGTTTAGGTGAAAAAAGAAAGAGAAGTACGTGAAAACATGGATGTTTCCCAAGTTTAAATTGCCTTTTCACTGAGGTCTAACCAGAAAAAACACAGAACAGTGGGAATAAATGGGAACGTCCCTGTTTTGCCAGATAATGGGTAATGCCAGACCAACAATGGCAGCTTGAGTCAAGCTAAAGATATTTTGGTAAGGAATCTAAACAGGAAACCCAATTTTATTCTAGCAACATAAAAGGTTACAAAAGTACAAAGTTAGAACTATCTGCCAGCCTTACATGGATGTCTTGGAATACTCTCAAACATCTCAAACAGGCACATAGAGTAGGCTGTCTACATACAGCCAGTCCCTATTTTTAGGATAACTCTTGTTTTTTACTGCTACAGTACAACATCCTCTTCAAGCACCTCGAAGGAAAATCCCTCCTTCAAATAATTTGCATTTCAAATAGAGGGAAAGAAAACCAAAAGTAACAGGTAACTTAGACATAATTGCCCACACAAGCCACAAAATTCACTTTGGATTTTGGATTTCTATTTCAGATTACTTCCTTCCCTTAAAGAATCAGTAGAATGCACAACCAATGTCCTCCACACTAAGTTTAATTGCTTAATAACATTTCATTTATTCTTTATATATTGATGACACACAGTGTTCATGTCTCTTTCTGTGTATACTTGAAGACCATACGTTATTTTCCATATATTTTTAGTGCTATAAATTTTGAAGGTAAAACCATCCAGTGTAACCTCCAGAGAGTGAAACCATGTCTTTAATACATTTCAAAAGTTACTCTGTTTTTATTTTGTAAGGCCTCTTGAGCAGGACATTTATCCTGCTGCTTGTTATGACTTTCCCTTCCCATTTGTTTCCTTGCCAGTCTGGCTTGGATCTTGTGTGCCAACTGGTTTACCTGCTTGGGTTGCACTTTGCTGTATGGCTTTCCCCTTTGGAGTTATTGCTGCTAATCACAGCAGTGAATTCCCCCCGTTGTAAGCAGCTCATGCCTGCCACTAAGCCTTACCACCTACATGTGTCTTCTAGCCAGGGTCCTCTTCATCTCCTAGAGCCAGAAGATGTGAGAAGGCAGGTAGTGGTGTCCAGAAATGGAGGTACAATGGCTTCATTTCTCTCACTCTGAACACTAGAGTGAAGGGAGAAGGTTGTTTTGATTATTTTTATTTTCAGTCTGATCCATCAGGAGATAAATCCCCCACAGCGAAGAGTTACTTATAAACCCTGAGCCAAACTGTTTCCACACCTCTAGTGGTACTACTGTACCTACAGCTCAGTGCCAATAGTCACCCTAAATGGGGTCCCTCACTGTTACCTGAGATATTCACGCATTTGAGCCTCTATGTCCAAAATCCATTCCAAACACAATTGCAAAAAAAAGAAAAAAAAAAAAAAGGAAAAAAATGTATAATCCACTTGGTTCACTATGGGCACATTTTTAGGGGCATGAGGCCCAGAGCACTGCAAGAATGGAAGATTTAATGTGAGAGAATGTGAAAAAACTGAAGAAATTCTGTGAAACTGCATTATTGTTTTTTAAAAACCAGGATGTAAGAGGAAGCAATAAGACATATTGGATCTGATTATCAGGCATATTACTAGAATGGTTGTAAGACTTTATTCATAAATGTCATTTTAAAATTATTTCAGATGAGTATAATTGCTGTTTTCACTTAGTCTCCTTCAGTATTAATAAAAGAGAATATTAACATAAGAAAAATGTGATAGTTCTCAGAGTAGTAACAGAAGTTTGGTAATGTACCAACTTTTCAGTAAATGACATAGATAATTAAAAGTCTAGTGTTGCTTACCTTAATGTACTTCTACATATTTTATGTGAAGTTTTACCAAGAAATCAGCTTCACATGAAGCAGAAAAAAACCTTGGTCTCCATATTGAAACCTACTTGTGTCATTTCCTCAATGAAATATATCAGACCTGAAAGTCAGCTTCCACTAATGTGCTCGCTGCAACATTATCAGTGATAATATACTTAATTAGTGAATTTTATATAAGATTTATTTTATTCATAGTAGCTTGGTCTGATAAAATCCTTCATTCCAATTAATTTAATAGGTATACTATAGAAACTACATGAATATTACATCCATGAGCAAAGAGATTACCCCACAGTTAACGATTCCCTTGGGTTGCCCTTTTTTGACAAAGGCTCGGAATCAAAAAGTTCTACTTTTTCCCTTCCCTCTGAAATAACGAAACATTGCTTTGTAAGAAATGAAGTGCAGTGTTCATTTTGTAACATTTGGATTCTGGACAAATGAGAAGCAACAAAATTAAACTAATCCCTGAAACAAATGTGCTTGTATTGACAAAAATCTCGTTTAGAGTACAAAAAAAAACCCCAAACTTAAACAAACCCAAACCAAAGGACTCCAAAGGCTGTTGATATGTCTACTAAATGACTCATAAACCATCTAGAATTGATTGGGGTCAGAGGAAAAATTAAGCTTAAAGGATGATGCAAGGAAAGTTTTTAAGTCAAACAGTGGTGTCTCTTGGTGTATTGCTTGTGCACATGAAAAGCTTGACAGTTGCACACCAATGTTTTGATAGTTTCCACAACTTGTGGTTCTGCAGATCTTATACTAGTTTGTTTTATTGTCTGTAACTCAATGGTATTCCAGAAAGGCTTGAAGTATACATTTACCAACCACATTATTTTGGGGAGGGAGATAAACATTGCTGAATGCAGCAGAAGATTTCAGAAGAAAAGAAGAAGTGGGAACTATACTGATCTTGGGCATTTGCCTACTTTTAGAGATTTCAATACACACAGAGACTTATGCTGTAACAGGAGCTAAACCAGCACTTTGGCCATCAGAAGACAATTCATCCCAGTCTAAGATGTCTAGATAGATGAGATGAATTGCTCTCTGCAAGTACCCACCATCATCCACTCTCTGTAGAGGCATCTTAAAGAAAATGTCTACTTTTAAAAAGAAACAAGAAATCCTGACCTCAAAGTCAAAGTATGCATTTTTGTCCTGACAGGAAACATGTTTTAAAAACATTTAACATTCAGGCTCTTTGAATGTCTTTTACTTGTTCTCCAGTTCCTGGATTTGCCAGAAGTACATTTTTATTCTCCTTGGCTGGCCTTATTCTTATAAATCCAACTGGGCCCAGGCTCAGACTACTGAGAGGTGTTGATTAGTGCCTATCAGCCATGCTAGTAGACTTGGTACGGACATGGCTTGTGCTGACCCTTCCATCTTTGATAATGCTTGGGCAAGGTTTGGGGTCATGAGCAGAAGCCTATCCCCAGCATGGTACCCTGGTTGGATGTCTGGATGCAAGCTGTGCCATGCCAAGGCCAGACAATGGGTTTGCCTTGGTTTTAGTTAATTTTATACATACAGTTTCTGAATGGCATTTGCTTCCAACTCACTGGAATGGACACTAAAAGAAACTTAAACTTTTTCTACAGAAAAAAACCCCCAACATTATCTTTTTTTTATTATTATTTCACTATGTTTCATATTTTATCTCATTGAATCATACTAAAAATCCCTATTGTTTTACAATAGACATAATAAGTGGCTTTTGCAATTGATTAAGTAAGTACCTCAGCTTCCCTCACATGTTAATCAATTGCAGCATATGGTCATTGCTTCATAAAAGGCTCCAGTAGAGTAGATCACTTGCTATAGAAAAACTTCAACCCAATTGGTTCTAGACATCAACTACTTTTATGGTTGTATTTTCCAAGACTGTGGAACAAGAATCATAACATGTTTTGTGACCATGGGAATACAGTAAATAGGAGTGAAATGAATAGTGACCTACTTTTATGAAAATAATTGGAGCATATCACATATGTTTGTAACATAGAAAGCATATTAATATTTATGAAGACGTATCTTTACTTTTGAGATAAATTTTAAAAAATATTTTAATATTTTGGCTTTTTTTTTTTTTTTTCATTAACCAGGTCTCTGATTTAAAACTGAATCACGTAAAATCTAATTAAACAAATTCTAGTTAAAAAAATTGCTTCAGATTAACTGTAATATGCTTAAGAGAGAGGAATAGTTTAATCTAATTTCTTCCATGATATCTTGATGAAAAACAAAATAATAAAGAAACCTGAAACTATCAAAAATTGTATTTTTCATAATTTTTCAGTTTAATGCCTTTAAAACCTTTAAAATAGTGATGATTTGAGTTCCATAGTCAAAACATTTCTTTTGTAAAGAAGCATGAATCAAAATATAATTTTTAAGTTTAGCCATGTTTATATGCATGAGTGATTATTGTATAAGGAGATTAATAATAAATCACAGAGAGATTTATAAATAAGTTATCCATGGGAAACTGAGCTAGTGCTGCCAATTTATTCCTTTACTTTGTACATACTGGATTGTCATTAAACTATTTAGTTATAAGCTATCTAGTGTTTAATCCCATATATCACCATTTTATGAATTTAGATAATAGATGTGGTGAGCTGCATAACTACTACTCACTGACCTGCATGGCAATAGCTTTAGTTAAGAGACCCACTGGAGCTATCCACCTGAGCAGAGATGTATACATATAGATATACATATATATATGTGTGTGTGTGTGTATATGTGTAATCTCTGTGTGCTTACTGTCAATCAGATTTTTGCCTTGCCTTCAGCTGAAGTTGCTTCAAACCTCAAGTCAGTAGCTATACACTGCTTAGTACTACCATTTGTCAGCTACTATCAACAACTTCATTAGATTTCTGCACTGAAAAAATAACACTTTTTCACTATAAATTGAATGTGAGGTCCCATGATTTTGAGAAAGGATATGAAGGGAATTACTAGGGCCATCAGATGTGGTATCTAGCTAAAGACATTATCCCTCAGCATTAGGTCTAAATCTACATAATATTTCTACCTGTTTCTACTAGTGTTTGTTAGCCAAATGTTCACGTTGCTCACTTCATTGAAGGTATATGATATTAGGAAAGTTTAAAACCAGAAAAAAGTAAAATGAAGAAATAGAGTGTGATGTAAATCATATCACACAGCTGTTTTATGATCCTATCAGTTTGAGAAAAGGGTAAAGACAGGAAGGCTCTTTGAGTCTAACCTTACATTGTCCATCTGCTGTAGCATATGACAAGGAGTCAAGCTTCTGAACTTTTAGGAGCCATTATGGATCCTTGGCATGGATCTGGCTCTCATCATACAGCCAGTGTTGATACTTCCACTGATTGCACTGATTGACTGTTGTGTCATACTATCCTTGGCCTTTCCGACTCACTCACTTCGGGGGATATCAACACTAGTAATCATCAGGCAGAGCTCAATTGATTATCTTCAGAATTTTCTCTGGCTATTGACCATAATGGAAAAAAATTGTGCTTCTGAATTATTCAGAATGAAAACATACACAGAAGAAATCAATAAGGCACATCTGATATTAAAGACAAATTAAAGCAGGCAGCATAACATGTCTTGGGGCACCTGCTACATGCAAAGAAGAAAGCGTTTTAGAGGCAGACTATTTTCTTTCTTTCCTTTCATTCTTTTGTATTATATTTTAGCTGTCAAAATTAACATCTTTATGAATTAGGACTTTAAAAGTTTCTTTTCACCTTGTTCTTTGTAAATGTTAGAATTTAACTTCAGACTCTAGCACAAGAGTTCCTTCTTTGCATCCCCACAGTCTTTTTAGCTTAAATGTAACATGCCATGCTGGAGGGATAAAATTACAGAAAAATGTTCAGGTCAGAAAAATCACATTAACAAATATCTAGAGCTAGGCACTGAGCCTCTGAAGACTTTGAAAGTGTTAGAGATTAAACTAGTGAAGAAAAATGTGTCTCTCTCAGAAATATGTTAGCAGTTGGGAAATGTCTTCTATATGAATCACAGATGTGATTTTTCAAGATCTGTGAAAGAGGGATGGCTTGGTTTTTTTTTGGTCAGTATTACTGAAGAGTCATGTTAGTTTTACTCTGAGTTTCTGATTCAAGACAAACTACATAGGGAATGTTGATTGAGTGAATGTCATGTAGTAACCCTGCTTTTCCACTGCTAAGATTCAAGATTTGGTGTCCTTAGAACATTCTCTGCTTGCAAATCTGCTATGAACGTGCTAAATTTCTCATCAAGAACTGCAGAAAGATGTGCCATGCTTGTGGTTTGAAACAATCAAAAGAACACAACACAACACTCATGGCAATGGGCAGCATTGAATCCCAAGCTGAACATTTTCAGCACTCACATGGAAATCTGTAGTGGGAGCTGATTCCTTGCTCCCTCACCTCATGGAATAATACCATTTCTCCCCCCCCCCCCCCAATATTATTCCACTGTCTTTTTCCCACTGAATTTTTGTTTACATGGGATTGAGAGGCACAGTAAAAATCCAAAAAATATACAAAGGAAATGCAAGTAATATAAAAATGTCTTCTAATATATCAGACCCCTTTCCTCAAATTATGAAAGAAGGGTAACTGCTGCTGTAGTAATTAATGCTCACAGGAAAGAGAGTCATAACCAGGATGATACACCAACCCCAGAAATAACAGCATTGATGGCTGAGTGGTCTTCCAAAGAACTTGTACAAATGGAATTTGTTTCCACTCTTCATTGAAATTCATATGGGCTGTTGAACGCTATAAAACTAAATGGGTTTTTATTCAGGCTTTTGGGGGATGGCTTAAAATATAAAAGGATCTGAAGATGGTGTATAAAAGGAGAAACCTGAATGATTTCTGCTGTTAGTTTGTCTTTTACTGGGAAATGTGAATAGGCTTAAGCTGTTAATACCAGTACATTTTTACTGCAAGAGGTAGGATTTTAAAAATATAAATTATTGAGAGATTCAAATAAAATATTTAAAGCTACTTAATGTGTTAGGTGCCCAAGTTCTCTTGATCTCAATGGAAAATAGGAACCTAGGCTGTTTAGCTGTTTAGAAAAATCATTCTGGAATCCCATCCTCCCCTGTAAACACCTAAATACTTTTAAAAGTATGGCTAGAAATGCACAATGAGCAGTGGGGGGACTGTACACCATGGCTGAGAATCTTTCTGTCTAATTTTACACACTAGTCAGTAATGTAGGACAGTTTTAAAAACAGAAGTTTTTAGCGCCATCAGATGTTAAAGGATATGTGGGTCAACTCCATAGGATTGCCAGATGTGACACAGGACCTGAAGAAAACTTATGCCTTCCTGGAACTACAGGTTGAGAGTAGAAGGGAGAGCCCAGGTTATTTCAAATAGTACCAGATGTGTATATTCAGGCAGCTGGGCCCCATGCAAAGGCATCTTGCATAACTTAATCCATATGGCTGTGCTCACATTTTCAGATCAGAGAGTATTTCTGAGGCCCTGATTCTGTCAAGGTTTGAGAAGGAAACCTGTGACCACTAGTTGAACTGGAACTGTGGAGAACTACCACAAGTAAGACTGAGCATGGCCCAGGACACCCGCCTAAATCTCTTCACTGGCAGGACCCGAGACAGTCAGCTGAGACTGCTAAACATGAGAAACATGAGAAATGAATATACCTTGTAAAGGTAGAGTGAGTTTCAAACTTAAGTTGCAAAGGTTCAATTTGCACTAATTTGGTGCATATGAAGCCACAAATTGTAATAGTGGCTGATGCTAAACCATATCTAAACCAATGTTTTCTGTTTGGGTAGAAAATGGCACTCCATATCAGCAAAGACTGGCTGCCAGTTTCCTCTTCATGTTGCTTGAAGCTGCCTTTTTTGCTTATTTCTTTGTCAGAAATGTAATCATGTGTCATGATATCCTATGGCATCCCTGTGACAAATTGCTTCTAAAATCTATGCTAATGTTTAACGTACACACAAAAAAGTAAGTGTTTCTGTTTTCAGCTTTACCCATAATTTTTAATGCTATTTTTCAATCCTGCTTAAACTTTTTCCTCCTGAAATGGAGGCAAAAATTTCACATCATACTGACTTGACCCAGTGGCAGGGGATTACTAAAATTCTTGTTGCTGTAAATGAGAATTCTGACTACTGAACCAAGGAAAATATGGTCAGTTTTATAGAGGCTATTAAACTAGTGGGAACTGCTTTGCAAAACTTCTTTTGAAAAGATTTAATGCAATTTCACACAATAGAAATCTTTTTTTTTCTGTTAAATTCTACTGAAGTCTTTATGTTGGTCAACTGGATCCACATTAGCACAATCAGGATGCATCTTCAGCAAAGATGAAGCTCTAGGTATTGTCCCAGTGATTACTGCCACATTATTAACTGTAGGAATACCAGTTCCAACATTTAGCTTATGTGACTGGTATGAAGGCTTTTTGCATCACAAACCCAGTGCACATGTGTGCAAAATGTGCCTGCATTCTCTGTATCAAACCTTGCTATTGCATACAATACAACTTAATATTTCTTCTTTGTGCAGATGAAGAGTTTTTTTCTCAATGTATTATTCCTCTCAGGAGACATGTTCCTATGTGAACAGTAAGACATGAATAAAGTTACAGCAATATTTATAGAGAATTGCAAACATTGGGAAAATGAAATGACTGTGAAAAAAATCAAAAAAGTAGTAATTATGTAGTAAAATATGTAGGCATGGCCCTGAGTAAAAGAGCTAAAGGTCTAGATGTTTGGCTACTCACAATTCCGATTTGCACTGTTGTCAGAGCACAGAGGTGTTGAAGAGGTGCTCTTTGATCTATGGTAGAAGGACGTGAAAACAAAGTGAGAACAGGTCGAAGCAGAAAGAGAATATGGAAGGAGCAATCTCAGCAGTTTTGAAATGCTTCCTATGCTGTCAAATAAGTGAGCGCCATCTCAGTTTGCTCCTGACATTTCTTTCAGAGTGGTCAATTAGGCCTTGATGAAACAAGCCCTAAAAGTCATACTGGAGATGGCTAACTTTGGCTGACAATATAGAAAAGGCTATATGCAGATTTGGTTCCCTCTGTCCTACGCAGTCCTCCAACACTATGCAAGGCATTCTGCATCCTCAGGTAACAAAAGCCCTATCTGAAGTATGTGACAGATACTTCCATGTTATGCTGTGAAAACATCACCTTGCTGGGTTGAGACATACTGTTTTGGACAGTCTGAGATAAAAAAAGAAACAGCCCAAAAGCATAATTATTATGTTCAGGAGTCACAAAGGCAGCACACGGAGCCCAGGCAGCTGCAGGACCAAACATCTTGCACTGTGAAGGTGGCCAGTTGGCCTTATTCCTTAGCAGAATGGCTGCAAGCCGGTCTATACCATGTAGCCTAAGGGATGAGATGATTCCTGGGAGCAGCTATACTGAGCAATGCATGTGTAACATATGTTGTCTACATTTGTACAGAGGAGGTGGCAAGAACCGCTCAAGTCTTGATAATACTGTACATACAAAACATCTATCTCATACTTGAACCTCAACAAATTTCATATACTCCTCAATCTGTTTTGCTTATATTATCTGGCCAATAGGTCTCCCCATATGTTTATGGTGTTTAAATCCCATGAGAAAGGCCTGGATCCTCATATCCTATTTCCCAATTAAGGATTACCTTATACAGTGTAAAAAGAGTTAACGCCTCTCCTGTTTCCTTCAGAATGAAAAAACCTAACTCTAACTAGAAACCTGTATTTGGAGATGGCTTCAGAATTATAAATGCCATATGGATACAATCATAGAATCATAGAACTGTTTAAGTTGGAAATGACCTTTAAGATCATCAAATCCATCCTGACGCGTTTTCCTTCTAGTCTGAATATATGCACTTAATATATAAGCTTAAAGTCATCTCCCTCTTCATGGCATTTCTTACTCAATGACTTCAGTGGCCTGTTGCTCATGTGCACATTTCACATGTTTTTAGGTAAGGTACTGTTTCTTCCCATATGATGAATAAGCAGTAAGATTGATGGAAGTTACAACTGCAATGCTGATGTTATACCCCATTTGTGATTTTAGCCTGTAACTTTGCTATGAAACTATTTTGAATAATGTGAGGCTCATAAATTTTAGATTGCAAAAATAGATTAGATAATAGGCTTAGTTTCCATTTTTGTGGCATATCTGAGTTAGAGAAAACAAAATAGAAACTGTGCTAAGAAGTGTCAGGTGAAGAACAGCATTCACCCTGTAGACTTCTGAAAGCTGAGAGAGGAAGCTCATGGAAGTGCATCTTTACTTCTGTTCACCTGAGCAGTCGCTGGTGGCAACTGTCAGAAGCAAAATAGGTGGGTAGTATGTCTGAAGTAAAGCAGCTGTTTTAAATGCTCCTAATTGAATTGTGGAACTGTAAGACTGGGAAGTGTCAAAATAATCTGGTAGACGGCTGTTGGTGGAAGAGAAGATGGTGGAGAGTGCTAATGTAAGAAGTATAGTTTTCATGTTTTCAGTCTGAATATTCTCCTTGACCCTCTTTAGTGTATAAAGTGGGTTTAGGTAGTCAGCAAAATAAAGAAACATGGCTGATGTTAGATAACAATTCTAAGCAAAGCTTCTGCTAAATCTCATCTGCTGCCTAGACAGCGAAAATATTTTTGGCTTCTTTTTTATGTTGGGTGTTTTCAAAGTGACCATAGTACTCATGCTGTTTGAATCCCACTTCAGCAAAAACTCGGGGATATAAAATATAAGCTTCAATATAATTCCACATATCAAGACATGCTAAACACTGATTACAAGAGAAGTCTGAGCTGTGTGTCTTATTGTGTTTTACCAAGTTAAAAGGTCATTCTATTCATTTCAGTATAAGTCCATTGCCAGTGATTTCTTTTTTAAAGAAATTCATTCAAAATTATTTCAGAACTGACTGAAATGCCCTGGAGAGTTGTTGGATTATTGATAGGGAGAGATTTTCCTGTTACAGTGGAAGTGATATCAGGTGACTGCTTTAGTATGGTACTGCAGACAACATCTAGCTACAAAGCAGTAGTAATGGTCTACACCAAGGATGTAAACTGCATGTTGCAAGCCTAAATGTAAGGTGCTTGAAGATGAAAGTGAACTCGAGACCTGCATGGTGTTTCCATGAAACCTTTACACCTGCTTCTATGAAGGATGTTGTCAGCTTTATGCAGTTTTACATTTTCAAAAGAAGAACAACATATTAAAAAAATAGGTGCCAGCAGAATAAATCATATTAAAGATATTCTCCTCTATGACTTACAACAGGATTCTCGGGAAGTTAGAAATAGTCATATTATTTTATGAGGTCATAGAGTGCTGGTGCCTACAGAAAATTTTAAAAGGAAATTTGTTAATTAAACATAATGATTTCTTCAGAAAAGAAACATTGCATTGGGAATATTTTGTTATTATTTACTATTTAGCAGTTCAGGAAAATTCCATTTAGCAATATGTAATTGCTAAAAAGTAGTTTGAGAAAAAATGAACTAAACTGAGTAAACATAAATGACTCTTCTGTCTTTAACAGACAGCCTGAGCAATGCAGAGTGAAGGGAACTTCCTATCCCCAACTGGTTTCACAGATATATTGGTTAAGTGCCAAAAGCAGATGAGAAATAAAATTGACCTTGGAAAGAAACCAAAGGATAACATCACTGGTTTAGTGATTCCAACGTACAGTCTAAATTTGAAATAGTAAAAAGAATTATCCAAACACAAAAGTGGTCATAAGAGAAATAAATAATTAAGGAGAAGTTTCCTGAATTTGAAATGCTTTAACTTCATATGCTGTTAGTTTTGCTTATGACCTTTTCTGAAATAAGAGAAAATGAAGGAAGTCTTGTGCCTGTGCCTTATTCTTCTTCATTTCGATCTTCTCATACCTCTGTATACAGGAATTCATTATTGCTAGGTTCCACAGCTCCTTTAAAAAATTAAACTAGGCAATGCATCTACTAATTAAAAAAATCAGTTTACAAAAATTATTAGTTTTAAATGAATATTATGCTTTTGTGGCTTTTCATGACATCCATCAAAGCTGCATATAAAAGTTTATGTTATGAACTAACTACTCTCTGTCCTGTGATTAAAGGGCACACGATGACCTCATGAACCACCCTTTAGACTTCCAGTGCTTCTGGCTTTAATATTCTGTGCTAGATTCACAGAGCTCTTCTACAGATGCTAAGTGTTCAATCCTGAAGGCTCCACTTCATCATCAGGTAATTAGTATTTTCATTAACTTGGTTATTGTCAAGGAAAATGAGCCTTGATCATCTAATTTTTCCTCAATGAGTTGAATATTGTAATATATCTATAATTAATGTGTTTTATGCCACAAACGTGTAATGGAGTGGAAATCTGAGCCTGCTCCCAGCAGTCACTGTCAGTAAATGTTTGATGAATAAACAGAGACTTTCTAATGGGAAATGGTGGCGACTTTTATAAGCAGACACAATAAAGACTTTATTAACATACTTAAGAAGCATTCTGGGAAATAGAATTGAATGCATTATTACTGTAGGCTCCTTTTGTGAAAAGTAAATTTTACTGTCCCCATAACAAATGTTTGCTTGTTTGATGTAACTTGTAGTGTCATTCTTTTATGGAGCATCTTTCAGTGTAAATCTGTGAAGCATTTTAAATTAGCTATATATTCCTCATAGGTTTATGATCTAAAAAAGAAAAGAAAAATCCCCCTGAAATTTGTATAAACTAATCACTTATACACCTGGAAAAAGAAATAGAAAGGAAAAAACTAATACCTAGCAGATATCTGAAAAGTCAAATTAAAGTGAAAATCTTGTCAAAATGAAAATGTATTGTAGGTGTTCAGAGAGTGAAGAGAAGCTGGGGTGGAATGGCAGCTCATTTGCAATACCACATCTGCTATAACTAAGACTAAATATGTCTTTAATATGTATTAATAAACAGGTCCAGATATAATATCGACACGCAATAATAAAGAACCAGGAGCATCTCTGAGCTAGTCAGGAATGTATTAGCCTCCAGACCTGTTCCAGAGTGGAAACTAAAACTGTACTGGCTCAGTTTTGAGATGTGTGTCATGTACACAGCTCATGCTGCAGTCAGTGATAGGTACAGACTGTAAAAAACACAGCCTTCAGAGAAAAAAAAAAAAAGCCTTTCCTTTTTAAATTTTTCCCCCCTCTTCATTTTTTTTTTTTTTTTTTTAGCTGACATGGTGTTTGCCTTTCCAGAACACACTGTATCTCTGTATCTGGGGATCAACAACTTACCTAAGCAGGAAAGACACTTGAATAGCATCTACTGCTGTTATGCAGCTAACTGCAAGTTCTGCGCCCTCATTTGCATGCAGTTCAGAAGCATTCTGTGGCATTGATGTAATGTGATAGAGAAGGCAGAAATAAAAAGAGTAGAGGAGAAAGGATAGATAGTAGGAAGCAAAAGGAAGTTTGCCCTCAAAGAAAATTAGAAAGGACAATTGTGAGAGTAAGCAGGCTTGCCTGTGGTTGCTGCTTCTCCCCACATCTCTGTCATGGGACCTGCAAATACTCCCTGCTCTGAGCCACCAGCATCAACAACCAATACTTCCAGTGAGCGACTTTGATACTCAGAGTCCCTGCCTGAGTACTAGAGAGGCACAAGTCCAGAAACAGTAGGCAAGGTCAAACTTGAGAGCATGCTCTGGATCAGGAGTTGTAGACACTGGGGAGCTGGGTTTGTCTCACACATCAGAATGGAAACTTGTCAGCTATAGCTTGTGGAGAGGACTCTGCATGCCAAGGGTGTGATACATCTGACCTATTTTAGATGTCTACCTCAATATTTCTGAATGAAACTGCAATGAATTATTTCAACATCTTTCTTTGATTTTGAAGGCAAAAGTTTTTAATTATATGCCGTATTCAGGTATTTTTAATATTATGTTAAAATGTTATATTATTTAGAGAAAAAATATAATGGATCACATGTTATTATGAAAGAACTTTAATTCCATAAGGAAAGTCAGTGCTTTTGCTTTTAATTCCAGTTTGGTGGAACAGATGTTAAAATTGTCTTTGGACAATTTTTTATTATTTCTTTTGTTTCTATTTAGCTGTGGTAGAAAAAAAAGCATAAAAATTAAGTTCTGATAAAAGTAAATCCCAAGATGGAAATATTTTGTGGATTCATCCAGAATTCCGAAAAGGATTGCTCATTCTTGTGTGTTTTAGCTGACCAAATGTAGTTGTCTATTATGCCAGCATTTAAAGTAGCTCTTAAATTCCCAGAGCAATCTATGAAGAGGTACTGTTACCTACAGATTGTGATGTATCTCATCCAAATGTAGATCTCTGGAATGAGGCAGATGAATCTCTGTCTAAAAGTGTGCATTTCTCATCATCTCTTCACTAACTTTAAGGAGAATAGAAGGTGACTCACTCAGATATTGAAGTCTATACAATAGAAGCTTAGACTTAACATAGATAAACTTCCCTTTAAAACAAACTGCTCAAAACATTAGTAATCTGGCTGTAGAGAATAATTTAGAATGTCAGAGGATGAAGTTGAGAGAATGAAATTGATTTTTCTTTTTAATGATGGTGGAGGTCAGTCATGATCTTGACTTATTACATACAGCACCAGAAATTTCATTGAAGATGTTCAGTAGAAGCAAGACTGAAGAGAACTTATGTGAGGAATTTTAACTTTGGCTTACAAGGATTTTCCAGTAGGCAGTGTCTCCATCTCTCCTAAAAGGGATTTACTCAAATCAACTTGTGCAAAATAATGTTAAGAAAATTAAGTAATAGGACTGAGAGCTCTGTTCATTCCACCTAAATTTAGAAACCTAGATGGGGATCCAAAATGGCACGTATAGTCAACATAACTTTGTCTGCGCAAAGACTAGCATGTTCATACCCAGTCCTCTTATGCTGTGTATTTGCCTCAGCTCTTACAATCTGCAACTGGGAATGAAATTATCCTGAGCTCTGACAAATGTAATTTAGATATAAAGCTCAAAAGAGAAATATTACGTTGTCTGAAACTTGCAGGTTTAAATTTAAGGTGGTTTTTTTTTTTTTGAGGTATAAATTAATATCAGAATAACTATTTCTATTTTTTAAATTCACCGTCTGTTGCAATTATTGAGATGGATAAGGTGCTTTAAAACAGACAGAAAGAAGAATACCAAAATCTTAAAATCAAAACACCAATAAATCAATATATAAGATATATTTTAGTGTTTTATGGTATAATGAAAAAGCCCAGCTAATTTAAACAGTGGTCCAATTTTCAGAATGTTGAAGGAAAGATATGTACTTTTCTGATGCAAGAAAACAAGCTAAGTAGAATGTTGTGTCATTTCTGTTTTCAAGTGAGTGTTAGGTGCAACCTGGATTAGTTTGAAAGTACAGGAATTTTTGGCAGGGTTTTTCACTGCAGGCAGGGTGGTATTTGTTTTCTTCAGTTTTGGAATGTGGCAGCATAGAATTTACCCAGAGGTTCCCTTATCTACAAGCTTATTATTTCATATCTGAAAGGCAAAATGAGAAGAAAGTATTTTGCAGGCCGGAATTAAATATTATTACAACAGATAAAATTCAGGTTCATCCTCTTTTTCCCTACTAGAACTACTCTAGTAGAGGACAGCAGACCACTGAACATCAGCAGCACAGCCTTGAAGCACAATGCTGTTCTCTGTTATGCTGCTATTGATCTAAATATCTGCACCTTTTTTTCTAGTTTCTACACTGTCATTACTGAAACTAATATTTGATCCAGTCTTCTAGCATGAGGTACACATATTTCTACAGAATTCATTGATCTTATATATTTTTCTAGAATGACCTGATATTTGGTAAGATATTTGTCTTTGAAAAACATACTTGAATTTTTACAAAAATAAATTATTGAAAGTATATGCTAATGACTTTTATGAAAAATCTTAATTAAAAATAAATGAAACAAACATGGCAATGAAAAAACAAAGTAATATTCTGTTTTCTATTTCACTGCAAAAAGACAGAGAAGAAAAAGTTTGGCAAAATAATGCATATAAAGGCCAGATATCTGTGTCCTGAGGCCATCAGGCACTTCCCTAATGGACTACAGAATGTGCAAAATAATTAATCATGTGGAGTAGGTATTACCAGGGTTAGAGATGGGGTCTTCAGCTTTTAATGGAAATGCTCTATGATTGAGCTGGGAAAAAAAAAACCTTCTGTAGTTTGAAGAGAAGGGCATCTGTCATACTTAACTCATAATAGTTTGGGAGCACAATAAAATACCAGGCATGGTTCGGCACTTCTATTTTGTGGGGTATTAAAACTATATATAATACAGGAAAAGTACAAATACACAGGGAACTGCTTTCCATGGTAGTGTTCAAAAATTTCAGTAGGAGGAATGCTTAAAAGGTTAAACTCAGGCACTCTGGGGTCAGATTTGTTCTCTGACTAGCAATACATCTCTCTGACTAATCTTTCTGTATATACCTTTAAAAAAATATGGTGTTGTTTCTACCTGCCTGTTTGACAGCTTGCTGAGAGACAGTGAAAATTGATCAATTTATTCTTTGTTACAGACCTGAACACAATGAGCATCTCTTAAAAAAAATAAAATTAATATTAACATTTAATTTAATTAACATTTAACATTTCACAGGCAAAGAACAGTATTGAGACTGAAGAACTTCAAAGAGAAACACGATTAACACAATATGCATAAGTAATATGAAATCTGTCCCTCTGGTGGAGACACATTATGGTACAGTCTTCAATAATATGATCCATAACCTGTCTTTTCCCTCATGATACTTTCATCATTTATTGCACAGGATAGGCAGTTTTCATTATTTCAGCAGTGCCTTTAGATTTTCTGTATCTCCATGGGTCAACAAGTGAATCTAACCCTTATTTCTTCTGTGCTCTTCTAACCCTTATTTCTTCTTCTTCTATTTCCATCACTCATCTAACAGCTTGGGTGTTCAAATGGATGTGGCTAACATTTCTTGAAAGCTTAAACATTATGAGGTATGCAGGGACGATACTCAGTACTTCCACAGGTTGAACTGAGAAGCTTCCAAGTGGATGCTCATAAAGTAAGAGTACAATCCACTGAAAAATCATACAGTTTGAAAGTATTAGTCTACAAAAGAATAATTACTAGCCAATAAGCCTGAAAAAGCAAGATATATTTAGCTGTGCAGGAGATTTGTTAAAGGCACCATAGAAAACACTTAAAGGTTTTCATGTGAAATATTGTGTACAAGTCAAACTACACACAGGAAAAAAAATGAGTCCAAACTGTAATAGAAAGAATGAGTTAGTTACACACTTTCACTTGTCTTTGTACTTTCTGAGTCTGTTTAGAATCAGAAATACAAGGGTTGAAATATGCCCAAAAAGGAATTATTTTTGGGTCATAGTCAATTGACTAATAGTCAAATGAATATTTAAAGAGAATCTAAACTTGTGAGATTTCCAGTTCAATATAATTACACTTTAAAGAATCTAAATTATATCAGTATTCATAATTTTCGAGGGTTTTTATTGAAGCATTAGCAGCTTGATCCCGCTCAGGACAAGTAAGTTCTAAATTAGCCAGTTAAGGAGAAAAGCAATTAACTGGAAAAACATGTCAACATAGTGGCAATATGTGTATGAAACAGAGGAAGAAACATTCCCATGCAGCCAAATTTAGGATCATATTGAGAGTTTGGGTGCATTGGTCAGACCAAAAGAATGTATGAGAAAGACTGGTAGCAGAACACAAAGTTATTAACATTGCATTCCAGCTTGGGCAAGAAGTTCACCCCATTCAGTGCTATCATCTGAGTAGAGCTGCAGGGGTATCAATCCTATACAGCAACTTGCATCACTTTATGAACAAGACTCTTGCAAACGTAGTCTCTGTATGGAAAGAAGGGACTGGCTGCCAAGAAGGAGGCATCTGGAAGGTACTAGGAGCATTGCGCTGGAAGGAAGAGGAGGTGAAAAATTAAAGGTTGCATTTCTGAAGGGGATTGAACTCTAATAGAAAGTAAAAAGGGCTGGACTTCTGCCCACATGAGTTAATGGTAGTTTTGACATTCATTTCAAGAGCTGCAGTGTCAGGCCCCTGTGAATTAACAAGTGCTGGAGAATGGGAGAGAAGTAAATAGGCTGCTGCCCCCAGGAGTAAATCTGTTTGTGCTCAAGGGTATGGCTGAGCTATGATTTGGCATGTGTATACATATTCACACTAGCTTTAACCCAGATTGGATGGACACTACTTAGGGTGTCCAGGGTTGTGACAACATATTCATCAGCACTGGCTGAACAAGCCTACAGAACACCAGTACACTTTCTCAAGCAGCTGCCATCTCCTGAAGAGTGTGCTGCTGCAGCTTTACTCAGATACAGCTGTATCCGCTCCAAGTATCATTCCCCAAACCACTGGAGGCATGATGTAATTATTTGGAAGCTCTGGGCTTTACATGAGGGGTGTTTCAACATCTCTAGCATATGGCTGCAGAGAAGGTAGCTAATGCTCAGTTTTCATAGCATGAAGCCTGTGCCATGATGCTCAATTTCCAATACACTGATGATACAACTAAACAATTATGTTGTAACAAAACACTCATGCATGAGTGTGCATGTAACTGTATTTGCTTGAATTCTTAACAAAATAGATATATAAAGAAGAGACTAAAGGTACAAACAAAAACTGATGGACTTTTAAGTGCAATGGGTTAAGCTGGTGCAAGGGGAAAGGAGGCTGAGTGTCTGAACATCACAGCTGTGGCCCAGTGACAGGCAGGCTGGGGAGGTGGAGGAGAGAAGAATGGTCATATGATGGTAGTTGAAGTGTCAAGGGGGTACAATTTATTGAAAAGCAGATCACAAAGGAGAAAATCCTTCCTGCATATTATTAGTGCTATTGATTGATTTATATAGTGCATTTCTTAAGCAAAGCTCTTTATAGAATTACAAACTATTAAAGCTGAGTGAATAACTCACAATGAATAATTTATCCCATGAATTTAACCTCTCTTTCTGCTCATGAAATAGCCACAAAGAGATCACTATTTCCTTAATTATTCAGTGAATTTTTTAGTGAACTTTAAAAATACTATGAACTGATCACCAAGAGTGTTCTGTTAATACAAGATAACCAAGGTTTCTTTGCATCCTGATTGTTTAGAGACAGCCAAACTTGTGACTAACAAAAGCATGTGCGCTGTCCTATGCAAATTTGATGGCTTGTGGTTCATGTTTACTACATAGTGCAGTGCTTTGCAGAGATAGCTCTACTATCCCTCAATAGGCACAGTTTTAGGAGAGAAAGCTTGAGCTGTGTCAGCGCGGAGCTCTCACCCTGCTATCCATCGCTGTCTTTGCAAAAGACTTAATTGTACTACTTGAGGATGCTAAGAAGTTGGAAGCATGGAGTTGCAGGACCTTGTGGAGATGTGGGAGCCTCTCTGGAGCCCCTACTCAGTGTTGTGCAGCTCAAGAGTACTTAGAGATACTCCCTGTATACGTCAATCCAGATGGTTCTGCACCTGGGTGCCGTTTTTTAAATCAAAGACTGAATTCATTGTGATTCAGCATAAAGCGCAAGGTTGTGTGTCTGGCTTTCTTTGTTCCCTGACAGGAAGAATATGTAAAACTCTGAATTTCAAAGATGTGCTACTCTAAAATTCCTTTTCCATAAATTTTCAGGTAAGTAGCATGCAAATCTATTATTTGACATATTTTTGCCAAGATAGCTTAGTTCCATAAATGTTGGCAGAACATGAACACGAAAAAACAGAGGACTGAAAACTGTGACAAAACAGCTGAAGACATGCACTGTGCACTGTGCGCTTGACAGAAACCAGCTATCCCTTAGAATTCTTCTACTGAATTTGTATGATGACCTCAGTCATCCCTGAGGAAAAAGAGTACTAAGCAGTAACACAAACAGCAGAATCCCTGTCCAGTTATTTGGGGAGAAGGCTGTCTTCTGAAAAGGAGTGGGAACTGAAGTTTCATTAGGAAATATAAGAAGGACTAGGTAGCAGCTCATTTCAACCTATCATCTACAATACAACCATAATTTTTGGAGGTTAGGGGTAGGTTTTACAATTATATGTAAATGCTTACCATCCTACATTTTAGCTCATTTCCTTTCAGGTTTTGTCTCAGGACTTTGAAAAACTGTCACAATTTTTACGCTGCATAGATGGAGAAAAAAATTAACTTCTAGCACAGTTCTGCATTCTGCAACGGACAGTTCTTTTTCAATTTCAGAACAAACTGAGATTTTTCCATTACTGCTGTGCTCTAATGTAGTGGTAAACAAGATTGAGGAGTAATGTATTTTGAAGCCGCTACTGAGTGTGTTTGTTACCACTTCCCAGTGTTAACACCCTGAGTATGGCAGCAGATTAATAATTCACCTGTAACAACACAGTGCAGTCTTTCAATAGAGTAATTTAAAACCAGATATTAATAATATCTGTAGTTGGGTTTTTTAAAGAACTTGATTTGGTATAAGGAAATGCAAAATCCTACTGTCAGATCTCTACTGAGCTTCCAGATGGAGAGGAGCCTGAGTCTTTATTTGTCTTCATTGACAATTTTTTGGACTTGGGAGGATAATTTTACTGAAAAATGGTGTTGATTGCTCTGAGACCTGGTTTCTGTCAGCCATTTTGGCAGACTCAGGGGGGCAATCTCCCAGTGGTTGGGTCTGTATCTCAAAGATGCAGTGCACATATCATATTTCTTCTGGATGGAAGAAAACCAGAGGAGCTCTTGCACTGCTCCTGGATTTCCACATCCCAGTGCCAAGCTAGAGCAGGTCAAACGTAACCACTTCCCCCAGGGTGAGTATGAAGTGGATTTCAAGTTCTCAGCAAGAACTGTTTTGATCTCTAAATTCATTCCTTTTTGTCCACACCTATTAATAAGATAGATATAGGCTCAGTCAAGGAAAAGGCCAATAACCTAACTTAATTTCAGTTTGAGGCAGGCTGGATGTCCAAATCGAAAATATTATGCAGAGGTAAAACACTGTTCTGACTTTCTGATGAAATTTAAACCTCTTACATTATTACCGTTTAAGAAAGTAGCTATGTTATACAATTTTCCTAGACCACATGCCAATTACAATAACATGTCATTCTCAGCAAGCTAAACAATCTCTCCACCTTCATAATTTTTAAATAGAGAATTAGGTCATTCTGGATAACTGATTATGTGCACTTGAAATGTTTAACAAATGTTATGAACGTAAGTGTGCATCTCAAATGTATATTTATATTGTTGTGCATAGAGTAATGTGTCTTCTGGGTCCTATTGTAAACAAGCTGTCAAGCTTAACTGGGTTAGCCTGCAAAAATATCTTTCCATAAATAAGTTGAAAAAAACCCCTAACAGTCAAGCAGCCTCTTCTAACGGGCTTGATTGGAAAATACAGGGGGAGTATTTAGTAATACAATAATGCAATCCTGCGCAGATTGCTTCTCAAAATGTCAGTATTTGTAACATTGGGATATAGTCAGCTTTTGGCTACTTTTCTTTGTTCTCTGCTTGGTGATGTGGAAATTTCCATATTCAATTATGTCCAGTCACACCCAGTTTGTTACTCATCTGTTCTAGTTCACTCATGTCCTGCCAACTTAGATGCAACTAAAATTATCCACAGAGAGATCAAGAGTGCATTTGCCTGCTACATGTTCAGCACTGCAGCAGCAGACCAGAAAAAAACCAGCATCAGACAGAAGTGACTTTTACAGACAGCCCAGTACCTGAGGAGGATTAGAAGTAGTACACAAGATCCAGAGATTATTCCTAGTGAAATTATAACAGTGTTAACAGAGATAAAATATAATTTATTTTGGCTCCTTTTCTGAGCATGAAATCTGTTGCTGTGGCTGTTTGTCTCTTCTCTGTCATCCTCTTTGATCTACTTTGTTTTCTCATACAAATACTGTATGTAATTATGACATTTATGCCAGCCTTTAAAGTAAAATCACTTTTGCTTTGAGGAGGGTTACGTACTGGTACTACCAGACTTCTCATAAACTCTAAATAAAATGCTCTGACATTCTAACAGATGAAAAAATAATTATCTAGAACTTATTTCAGAAGTTGCTAATTAAGATTATGAACTGCTTCCATTAAGAACTGCAGTTTAGCTTTCATTCTTTTAAAGAATGAAATGATCTGTTTTTTACTCATCAGGATGAAAATTCTTTCTTGTTTAATTCACAAAATATTTTGTTTCCTGGAAGCTGCTGGGAAGGAAGTTGGTGTAAAAGACAAGTATCTTATCTCCCTTTTCAAAAGGGGTTTAAAAGTGAGTAAATAATGATAAAAATTAAAAAGGCTTTCCACTGGAGGCAGCCTTCAATGAGGACTAGGTAAGTCCATCACTCACTAAAACTTGAAAACTTATAATGACACATTTCGAAGATTTTTCAGATTACTTTAATATATATTAGATAATGGAGAAACTGAAAAGTTTATGCTCCTATATCTCTCTTTAGTATGATTTTATACTGAGATGCAGTTTTTCACATTCAGTTGCAATCAGTGCTGGTTGCTTCATTGCCTTCATCTTGGGTAGCCACCAATGTTAACAAAAAAGGACGCAGCGTGCCACCATTATGACCCCATTGAAGGAAATATACATAAATTTGGGTGACTATAGAAAAGTGAAGAAAAATAGGGACTCAAATATTTTGGTAACATACAATGAACTCTAACAGAAAATATAAAATGAGAGCATGAGACTGAGGTTTTCACACACACCAGTGAATTCTTAACCAACTTGAATGCTAAAAACTGTTGTTTTATTTATAAGAATGAAGTTAATGAAGTAAAATCCTTCTTCCAAGTTCGTAGTATTATGGTTTGAAAGTTTTGTACAGGATAGGAGGCTTTAAGAAAAACACTCCTTCTGGCACTGATTGGGATTCAACACCAAATTTTACGAGTCATACTGAAAAAACCCTGTGATTTGGCCTGATGTTATCGACATCTTCTGAAAGATCCCTGCAAGTTGTCATCACTACAATTTTTGCCAATGTTTTTTTGCTGTGCATTGCTGTATAGTATTGAACTGTAGAATTAACTCTAAATAATTTTGTATTGTTTTTGTTGTCCAGCCTAGGAGCCCTATCCAAGGTTCTCCAAAAACTTATCAGCAATTAATAAATTCTTCCCCTCTGTTCTCTGCCCTCTGCATGAATATGTCTTTGAAACAAATTATGAATATCATGACTTTGCTAAATGCATTGAGGTTTATTTCCTTTTGATTCGATGAATGTAATTTTGTGTGCCAGAGCCACATATTAGTTAAGCCCTAATATGTTAATGTTATTTGACCTCTTTCCCTCTCCCCTGTTAATAGAGTCCTTCTCTGCAACCATCCTATCTCAGCCCTCACCTGCTGTAGTTCTGCTTCCTTTTCAAAATCCTACAGAACCTCCTGACTTCACCCACCGCCAATTTTACAGTGGATGTGTCATTATCCAGGTGACTTAACGCAGGAAGGCTGTAAAACTCTGCTGCTTTCTCTGGTTTTGGTACTGGTTTCTCAGTGCACATTTTGGAGGGTACGATGACACATACGTTCTTTCTGTTGTGCCCTGTCAATTTTGACACAAATGCCTATGTATTTTTCCACCCCACATACATCTCTCTGCCAACAATATATTGGTGATGCATGTGAATGCAAAAAGGGATTACCATTCTTATGAGGATAATAACCCTTCCTTATGGTTTCATTTTATCTTGTTGAAATTTGCAGCTTTTTACTGGCATTTCCATAATATATTTTAGCAGCATTTATGCCATTATTTCCTTTTGCTCTCTCTGCATCTTTTCTTCTTTCCTTGCCCTATGTTTATATCTAATAGAGCGCATACTGCTCCACATGGAATCTGCTGCTTTTGTTCCATGACACTGGGGACGTGACCTTAAAATTAAGCATAGAAATAGTGGAACAAGCTAAAACTGAAGTTAGAGGAGGAGGGTTCCAGACTATTATAGAGCAATTCATATCGAATAGCATTGGACCCATGCTGACATAGTAACAATAAAAAGGAATCATCTGTGGAAGCAAAGATGGTAAGTCACAGAGGGCATATATAAGTGCAGCCTCAGAGCTATAAAAGCCAGACTGACATTTATCACTCTGTGCATATTGGAGCTGTCATGTTGGTCCTCAGATGATCGTGTTACTACCTTCAAGACATTTTTTTAGATATGAAGCAAAGATTAGAGAGGGAATGAGAGAGAGGCTTGCTAATAAGTATTGGGTGAAAGCCACATAAAGGAATTAGCATTTATATTATTTATTGTCCCTTTTTCATCAGCCGTCCCCCCCCTTCTTTCTAATTTTTTCCCTCTCCTTGGATTTTTCTAACCTTGTGCTGAGAAGATCTTTGTACATTAAACTTAGTTCAGCTTCAGAATGGATTAAAATCAGTTTGACTAAATACTATGTTCAGTGAACAACAAATTGTACAGCTTCACACATTATTATTTGTGCTAAAAGATATTATGTAAATATATTGGCTTATATAAGCTTAAGTAGGATGACACAGGAATGCAAAGATAGGGCATACATACAGATCTACTGAGGAAATACTTTGTGAGCATATCCTCTAACAAAAAATTGCATATTCTCACTTAGGGCAGAAAAGAACCATATGTCTATTTTAGTGGTTATGTCCTGAAATGATGCACTTATTCCTTTTATAATATTTTGAAATAAATACATATGGGACTGGTCAGATGTCAACAGTGACACTGAAAGGAGTATGAATTAGTCACACTGGCACACAGGGCCCTGGAACAATGAACACTGCTCTGGAAGACCCTTGAATGCAAGCCTATTTGCCTCTTAATCCAAATGAATAATTAATGATAATTATCATGCTGCAGTTATTATCTGTGATAATAATATATCCGTAAGGTGAATAAATTCAATCTGCTACTATGCAGAAATGGCAACTCATAATATTCTTAAGAAATACAGATATAATTATCAGTATTAACAGTCAAGGAAAAAAGGAGATTTTTATATAAATAATTACAGCAAAAGGTCTAAAGTTTAGTAAGAATGAATTTGATTGCATTATGTTTATTCTTTAGCTGTCATTTCAATGGCACAAGTTTGCAATCTTTTCACAGTTTATTTTCCTAAGTCCCATTTAGCAAAGGCTGAAATGTGCATTTGTTCATTAGGATCTATCCATAACTTTTCCGTTAGTCCACTGCTAGAGAAAATTAGGCTCAGGATCTTACAAGCATCCATATGTAAATTGGTCTGCTGGTGTAGTTCACTATGCTGGCCATTTTTCCCCACTGCAAACACTTTAAAGTATTAAAGAAAAAATCTAAAAAATCCAAATAAAATATTAAAAGGCTAAATACATGTTTGAAACTCATGCAAGACCAGCCATAACATTTATTTTTGAAAGCACTATAGGCAAGCTGTCAGCTAGGCAGAAAGTAAGCAATCATATTTAATCTGATCTCCCTCATTGGGCTTGTTGTGACAAAGGAAAATGGCAGGGGGATGGGTGAATGGCAGCAAGAGGAATTAACTACCCTCCAATTCTTTTTGAAATTGTATTTCTATCTCTTTATTTTGACTATTGAGATTGTCAATCATAAATTAAAGACTTTAAAGTCTACTTAAGTTGAATTAAATTAATGACTGAGAAAAAAGCTTTGAAATTCAAAGTTCATGCAGACCTTTAACTCACACCAGGAAGGCTTGGTTTTTCCCTTCTCCTTTTCATCCTGTGATTTGAGAACTGAATTACTCAGGGGAATGGTAATGAAATGTAGAGTTTCTCACCTCTAGGTCATTGCTTTAAATCTGGCCCATGTTGGTAGGAACCAAAATTCATTATCATCTACTTATGGTTCAGTGGCCTATGTGAAATGGGTTGATGGTCTTTCAGCCTAGTTTTTGGTGGGCAAATGTCCACACAATAATAAGCATTAATTAATACCAGAATAGGGCTGAAAGTTGGATTCCTAACATAACATTTGGGGATTATTGTAAGAGTCCCTCAAAACTCCATCAACTTCTGGGACTACCTTCCAGGAGAGGAGGTTAATTCTTTCACTTTTTTTCCCCTATGATTCATCCTTTTTTTTTTTTTCTGAAGACTTAGACAAAAGAAATTTCACTCTCTTTTTCATCAGAAAACAACAGATTTCCCTCAAAGTGGATCCTGACAGGTGACAAGAATAATAACGTGTAAGAGTCAGTAAAAGGATGCATTATTAATCACCCTGGGTTTCATTTAAGCCGTAAGCTCAGTGGGTGAGCTCTGTAGAAGGAAGAGTGGAGATATTATCATTATTATTTACTTGTCCACCCAGGAGTCATGAACAAGGACATCATTGTATTAAGCAATGTGCAAACACAGAAGAGAGACCTAGTCCCTGCCCTAAAGAACATACAATTTTACTGTAACACAAGAAAAAGTGTATGCTTATAGGTAGGTGGACATAGAGGATTATTGAGAGATGATTATGCTATGCTTGTCAGCTTAGCGGTTTTTTTTAACAACAGCATGATATTTCTAGTAATAAAATGATAAAATTTGTTGTCAAGCTTTTTTTGTGGGCATCACAGTAAAGAGAGAACTTCTGGAATAGGGAATTAGTAGAAGGGAAGTTGTATTTGCAAATGTTAAGGCAATCATGAAGGGCAGCTTGGAGGTAAAAGCTTATTTGAAAACAGAACAAGAGGAAAACCAGTCCTGACACTGGCTGTGCATCAGAGTGCAATAATAAATTGAAAATTAAAAATAGTGAAGTATGGAAAGATTGAAGAGTATTTACAGGTTGCTATATATACTGCAGCAAGCAAGGAAAGAGACAAGAGGAGAACGAAAGGAAATATTATGAAGTCCCTGAACTGGGTGATGGTCTTTGCAACAGCAATCCAAGTGTGACATGACAGTGTTCATTAATGTTGAACAAAACAGTGTTGCAATAAGTTAGATACAAGGTGATGAAGAACTTGCTCTGTGTGCCTGTATGTGCGTATGAAGGGAATAACTGAGAGGATGCAGACAAATTAATCTTCAAAATATTTTTCTGAAAGTCTAAGAAAACATAGGAATCGTCTGATATGTTCTACAATACATATGCTATCAAAAAAAGGTACTTTTATAATATGCATCAGCTGCAAGAATGTGAAAGTATGATCCAGTAATCCAGGAGGGTGTTATTGGAGAGTATGTGTCAGAAGATAATTAAGGGCCTTCCTTGACCTCACTTGGAGTATTGTGTGCAGTTCTGGTGTCCTCAATATAAAAAGGACATGGAACTGTTGGAACAAGTCCAGAGGAGGGCCACGAGGATGATCAGGGGACTGGAGCACCTCCCGTATGAAGACAGGATGAGAAAGTTGGGGCTGTTCATCCTGGAGAACAGAAGGCTGCGTGGAGACCTCATAGCAGCCTTCCAGTATCTGAAGGGGACCTATAGGGATGCTGAGGAGGGACTCTTCATGAGGGCCTGTAGTGAGAGGGCAAGGGGTAATGGGTTCAAACTTAAACAGGGGAAGTTTAGATTGGATATGAGGAAGAAATTCTTTACTGTAAGGGTGGTGAGGCACTGGAATGGATTGCCCAGGGAAGTTGTGAATGCTCCATTGCTGGCAGTGTTCAAGTCCAGGTTGGACAGAGCCTTGGGTGACATGGTTTAGTGTGAGTTGCCCCTGCCCATGGCAGGGGGCTGGAACTAGATGATCCTCAGGTCTTTTCCAACCCTAACTATTCTATGATTCTATAATCATAGAACAGTTAAGGTTGGAAAGGACGTTAAGAATATCTAATTTCAGCCCCCTTGCCATGGGCAGGGACACCATACACTATTTAACTTGCAAAGAAGTATCCACAGACAGGTAGAAATCCACAAAGCAGACTTTCTTGCAGAATGAAAATGATGGTCTTGGTTAGAGAAGGTATACCTTTGAATATCTGCAGTTCATTTTCTTATATGAATAGTATAGATATAAAGGAAGAAGAGAAGAGACTTTTTGTAACTCCTACGTGCATGGGGAAGAAATCTGAGATGGACTTATAGAGGATATGACAAAAGCATGGACAGAAAGGAAGACTAGTAGAAGACAGTATTATGGAAAGGGAGTAGACAATCTTATGTAAAGAGAAGGATGGGAAGCTGCATAAAAGATATGTCAAAGACAATGAGAACAAGAATGGCAAGGAAAAAGTTTTTATAGTGTCTGGCAAGAACAGTTGCCATAGAGGGCAGGGGGCAAAAGCTGTGTTGGAGAGGGTATGTGTTGGAAAGAGAGAAGAAGAAGAATTACTGATTCTTGTTGTAAACAAGCTACCTGATAAACCTAAAACAAAATCGAGAAGGGAGTTGAAGCTGTACTTGGAGAGGAAAGAAAGGTCAAAGGCAATATTTTCTAAGACTGAAGCATCTAAAGGAAATTGTACCATGAGGGGACAGTCAAAGTGGAGCAGGAGGTTAAGGATAAGAGTAAGAGCGAGGCTGTGTGTGGGAAAAAAGGGCATGAGGAGTTGGAATAGAACAGGGTCACTGGAGCGTGTGGACAGGATTTGGAGGAGAGAGCAAAGGAGAAATGTCAGTGTCTGTGACAGAAAACAGTGCAAGATCTGCCAAAGGAGGGAGAAAATGGGGGTGAACGCCAAGTTGAGGAAGGAAGGTCATGGCTTGTGTTGCCTATGCTTTCTTGGCAAAAGAGCAAAATTCTAGCAGAAGCAGTAGTAAAGGCAAGAAATGGGAGAGATATGAGAAATAATTTAAAAGTGGTAAAAAATCATCTGAGACTGTGGTCCTGGGGTTCAGTTAAGCTAGAGCTGAGTATCTAGGAAGGCATTAAAGAGGAAAGGATGATTTTGCTGTGGAGCTCAACAGGAGAGATCGAATACAGTGAAAATGGATGGGTAATGTGTATGTTGGTGGTAAGCTAGGAAAAGAGAATGGATTAATGGAGCTTGAACTGGAAAAGAGGAGCCAAAGTCACCAAGATGGAGGAAAGCAACACAAAATGTGTGGAAGAAAGCCTGCATTTGGGCCTTTAATAATGTTTCAGCTTTACAAAGCAAGAGCAGCCATCTTGCTCAGTGTTGACTGATGGAAATACTGAAAGGTGGGTTTTGATTCTTTAAGCTTCAAAATTCATTTTGCAGATCATAGGCGAAAGACAGATGAAGAAAGCTCATTCGCCCTCTGTGATTACCTCTCAGCTGATACAAACTTCTGCACTGAAGGACACGTGCTTCCTGAGTACTAATGCAAACAAATCCCTTGTCAGTTCAGTTGCTGCACAAATGATAATACTAGCCCCAGACTGCAACGTAAACTGAACTGCTTTATTTGCTTAGTTATTCTGTATCACAAACTTCACAGTACAAACATTTTTATTTCCTTTCTTTAGAATTATTAAAATTTCTTTTACAAATGGTTATAAAACATAAGATATGAGATTTATCAGGATAGCAGCTCTGGACTTGTTAATCACTCTCTGGACATACATAATAAATTCAGCCTTAACATCTATTTACATTGAATATTTTTTCATACTAATCCTTTTCTTTTATATCCATCACAGTGTTAACCTGTTTTCCAGGTAAATCCTGAAGGATTTAAACCTTTAAAAATATTTATGCTTTTGCAGGATATTTACGTATTTATTATTTATTTATACCTAGAAGTACATCTCAGAACATTTGGAGTATGCTTTGTACCTTTTTTTTTGTAATGCCCTAACGTAATTTATGGTCAATGCAAATGATGTTACAATAGTTTGTGAGTCACTCTTCACATAACACCAAGTGAGGATGAAGCAACCAAGGTTGATGGACCTATGGATGTAGTAGGCAGGTGTCAGGGATTAATTACAGTGCACTAAAACTGAGTGGTGTCATGAATCTCATAATCAGGGTGAGTTCATCTCACTAAGTCGCCTAGGCAACTTTTCTAAATAGTCTTTGGTGAGACAGTATTTGTCTTTAACCACTGTCATGTTTATTCAAACTCTCTGGTGTCATGTCATGTCCAAATGAGCAATAAAAATTTCATTTTCACTGAAGTAACTAAAGAAATAAATAGTATCCATAAGTAGTTTTTTAATCTGATGTGTTTGAGTAAATATGGCAACCTAACAATTTTACATCCTACTAGCCTTCCAGACCTGGTAAGTTTTTTATCTTCTTTCTACTGCTGCTATGCAATTTATTGATTTAGTGATAGTTAACAAGCAGTAGTGACATATTCATAGGTGACTGCAAGAAGGAACAGGATCCATAGAGGAAAGAAAATCAAATCAAAGCCCTCTAAAGGAATAGCATCCGTTTGAATTCAGGGGTGATCTGCTCAGTGAGACTATCATTTGACCAGTCTGCACCACTGTCAACCAGCTACAGCACTGTGCTTGCCTTCTCCCTCAGTAAGAGTGTAGGGAAGAGCTGGAGATAGCACATTTGTGAGAGGACTGTGGTGACAGCCCAAGCTGCAAGCAGGAAAGCTAGGAAGGCATTTAAGGGGAAAGGATGATTTTGCAGTGAAGCTTGACAGGGGAGATTGAATACAGTGAAAAACTGAATTAGATTTAGCTACTAAGAGGAATCTGGGCAGAAATTATTTTAGTCATTTTTAGTCATTGCAGTCAGCGAGGTCAATAGTGGTACATTCATGTGATTTTCAATGGTTACCTCTGACCAGAGACTCTACAACAGGCATAGTGATCTCATACCACCTGCACTTTTCATTTTCCTACTGATATCCAGCTTCCTTCCTTAAAATGGTTAGAATCATCTAAACAGTTTTCTTCATTTTAGGACTGGCCTGTGTCCATCAAAACAGAAGAGTGATATGCAAAAGAACAGGGTCCAGAAAAATGTCAGTAACCTCAAAAATATTGAAATAAATTCAACTTTATGGTCTTACAAGACCACATTCATGACTGTACTTGTGCTGTAACATAATAATATGGCAGTTTGTGTTGTGATTACAGCAGAACTCTGCATACAGCAATTTATAAGTATTTTCAAAAGCAAATAAAACATGTTTTTTGTTTGAATTATAATGTCTGTCTGTAAGCAGAAACATTTGATATTACACATTTCAAAACAATCAGTTTTGTATTTGTGCTCATACAAGTGTCATTGATATCAATGATAATGAGCACCCAAAATTAGAGTTAGATGAATAACTAACATGAAACACTGTACAAATATTTTTAAATTAATACTGGTGTAGGACTTAACAGTGGTTTTTGTTGCCAAGGACGGAGTCAGACTGCACACCTGCATACCTTTAAAGAGAAGGAGGGAAACCACTCCTAACACTCTAGTTCCTTCCATGCCTTTAAAGATTCTGCCAGCATTACAAGGTTAATCTCACATGGCTAACCATTGCAACAAATGTGTGCATTTTGTCGAGCTATAAGTTGCTGTCACAAGAAAAACCCTGAATTGTGAAGACAGAGCATTTTCAATTAGTTTTGTGATTTTCATAATATGTTACTACCCCTCTGTCTAGTTTAACTTCTCGACTGTTTTCGTGACAACTTGCGCAGATGAGTAAATACACAAAGATTATATCCTGGGCCATCCCCAGGTATGTGCAATAGCGAATATAGATAAACTTCCTGCAAGGCTCAGAACAAATGAGCATCCATGATCCATTCGCATTCCCAGCATTTAATTTATTCCAGCTAAATGGCACTTCTGCACTCCCAGCAGTTTTGGTATCTAGAATATCTAGCAGATATGAATCCTTTAGTGGGAGAAAGTGTGTACCTTGATAAAGAACATTTGCAAATGAAATACTTCTGTTAAATTATACCATCAGAATAACATATCTTTGAATACAGAATCTGCCCTGGAATGTATGATTTAAAACTATTAGTAATTGCCATAACTCAGAGATAGCTCAGTGTTACAAAAAGTCTCTTTCAATAAACATAAATCTATCATCTTATATTCTCAGAGTATGATTCATCACACTGTATTAGCTGCCATAATGTAGACATTTAGTCTTAAGAAGGCTACACCTACAGTGAGTGGATTGAATTTAGAGTTTGCTAGAGGGTGACCTGATCCTTCCGCAGGTAGGTGTCAAGGGTAAACAGGATGAAGTACTAGACGCTGCCTCTCTCTGCTGATTACTGATGTACATTACAATATTAGCTTACACTAGACATCTGGTTTAGTAGTTTAAGTTAAAGAGAAATAATCCTACCCTACACATATGCATCTCAGACATCTCAATTATTTCACCAAAGAAGCTTCATGGAAGTCAAGCTTTAAACGTCCATGAGTAGTTATAGTCCCTTGTTGGAGGCTGAAATAAGATGTGTGTACTTGATGATGCAACTAAACATTGCTAACTGTTTGGTAAACCTTTCATAAATCATATGGTTCTTTAAAGAATTCTAACGGTGGCCTGAAATCTTATATTCTAGATGACATCTTGTGACCCAAATTCTTGGGTAGTCCTCAGATAAACTTGTTCAGATGTTTTTGAAAATGGAAGTGATTAGGGTAAGCAAGCAATCACATATATCTGTTAGAAAATAAACACTTGTGGCCCATTTCTTTAGAAGCTTCAACATTGCCATGGCTTTAGAACACAAGCTCAGTACAGCTCTACCAGGGAGAGGAGCTGGGCAGAATTTGAGTTACCGAAACTGACAGTTGTTAGTGCTAGCTAGATAATGAATCTGTAACCAAGAAATTGTGACAATTCACTTAAACTGAGAGAAAATTGCATAGACCTGACAAAGAGGTGGAAATAAAACAGACATTTTGTCCAGAAAATGGGACTGGAGCAAGAAGCTCAGGAGAGGAGAAAATTTGGTCCAAAGTAGGATGAACAAAAACAGAGTGAAAAGGAAAGGCTATCTGAATAATTAAGATTGGGGAGCTAGAATTACTTAAGGAGAGAGAATGGGATTGAAAAGGAGTGTTGGATTACAACTGTGATAGCCAGATGATATGACTATGGCTCACTGAACAACAAGATGAGGGCTGAGAAGTCAGAGGAAAGCAGCATGATATCTGGACAGAGATGGAAAAAGGCAAGAATAGCCTATAATAAACACACCTTTCAAAAACTCTGAACTGAATCCCCTTTTTCTCTACCAGGAAATATCTGCAAAACCAACCACAGAAAAAGGCACTTTGTACACTGACAGACTAGATATTAACTTTTACAACAGGAGGACAGCTCAGGGAGATCTGTTTGTCCAGCTGATCAAACAGACTGTTAAAAGAATCTGAAGCCAAATTCATATCCCAAGAACAATGTACATTTTTAATACTGAAAGTAAATATCTATTATAATTTATCAAGAGATATGGAAAATTTTCCTCAGGGGAACAACTTTCAAATACAAATATCAATATTTTTCAAGTTTCAAAATTAAATTGTTAGAGGAATTCCTATGCCCTGTTTTATGTAATGATTGCAGTGTTTCGTTCTCTTTTAGATGCCCTGTCCAGACATCATTTTAGTCCATATAGAAAAGAACAACTTCCCACCATTAATAATGAGTTATCTTTAGGTTTCAGCTGATCCTGATTGATCCTGGGGCTAAGAGTTATAAGGAAGATATTTCAGAAAAAATGTCTACAACAATTTAATGAAATTGCATCCACGCAGTGAGTTGAAACATGGCTTCTCAGTCATTAGCAGCAAACTCATTTTACTCACTGTCAAATTTCCTTACTAGTGCTTCAAAGTCATCTAATTCATGTTAGAAGTATAGATACATATTATACATTTATGTTCCACAAAGCATGGAAAAAGAAATTGCTCAGGCTGAGTAAGAATTAACAGTATTGATGAAAAAAATCTGCACTTTTCCCGTATTTCATACTATTTTCTTTGCAGTAATACCCACTTATTTTTATGTTGTGATTTATATTGATCTAAAAGCTTTTTAATAGATGGAGGAATAAAATTCTGGAATAACTAAACAAATTGTTCCCAGCGATAAAACCAAAAAGAAAATCCATATTTCACCTATTATCTTCAGCTCTAAATACTAGAAAGAAAGTAATTTGTTTAACCCAAATGAATTATGTATTAAGTGTTAATTATAAGGTTTGAAGTGTATTCAATATGTCTACATATATATAAGTAGGTAAGAATAACACATGCATATTCTGATAAATCAAAGGGATTCTATACACTTAAGTTTCATTCATAGAATGTTCTAAGGTGTCTGAAAAAATTATTAACATCTATTTTATTAATAAAATATCTATATACAGATAACACTTAAAGGCATTAGCTGATTTAAATTTGTCACAGCAATGTCTATTTGTAAATAAAATTTTTATCTTACAAAAAAAATTAATTATTTTTTCTACTTGTTAAGGTAATATTTCCAAGTACACAACAAATGTAAGAATGAAATATCGTCTCGAGATAATACGAAACAAATTTGTTGGATGTTGTGAACATCCTTGTTTAAATTATTGAAATAGAGAAGACTTCTTTACTTCTTTTATACTCTAAACAGTCTGAGTTCATTTTCTGGAGTTACCCATATCCAAAGTCTCTACTGAGGGAACAGAAGATATATTTTACCTAATTAAGGTTTTTCAGGAGGTTTCTAAAACCTGATGAGTTTGGGTCTAAATTCAGCACTTTGCAGAAACACTTCTAGATTACCTGTGGCAAAAGTTCATGCATTCCAACAAGAATATTTCAGCCAGATAAGAGATTTTTCTTGCTTTCCTTCTATCTAGTTTCTTATGACTTATATGGATTAAAAAGCTACTCTCTTCTTTTTTGACTGAAGCATATATTATAACCTATACAGCACCACTTGTTTTCAATAGGCCTTTCCTCTGAGTTCATTGTAATTCCCACCAGTGTCAACAGAAGTGATGTGAACATATGGTTAGAGAAGGACTGGGAGAGGGCAGCTATTCTCATGCCAAGTGAACAAGACTTTGCACCACATTTCAAGTGTTTTGTGGATTGGGTGTTGCCAGAAATGCTGCGTGAACAACACTGTTTGCAGTATTTTGACATTGCGTGAACATAACCTGGAAACAGAGTCAAGCAATTCAGCATTGCTGAAGGGTGAAACTTTGGAGGCTGAGCAAGTTTTCAGCAGAAGGATGAGCTTTAGCTAAACTAATGTTTTCATCATCTGATGATCTGTGGATCAGTTAATACACTGCAGGAAAGGAATGTCATCCAGAGGGACCTTGACACTCTTGTGAGATGGGCTGATGCCAACCTGATGAAGTTTAACCATGCCAAGTGCAAGGTCCTCCACCTGGGTCAGAGCAATGCCAGGCACAGCTACAGGCTGGGCAGAGAAGAGATTCAGAGCAGCCCTGCGGAGAAGGACGTGGGGGTGTTGGTTGATGACAAAATGAACATGAGCCACCTTCAGTGTGTGCTTGCAGCCCAGAAAGCCAACCGCATCCTGAGCTGCATCAAAACAAGCGTGACCAGCAGGTTGAAGGAGGTGATCCTGCCCCTCTACTCCACTCTGGTGTATTTGGAGTATTGTGTGCAGTTCTGGTGTCCTCAACATAAAAAGGACATGGAACTGTTGGAACAAGTCTGGAGGAGGGCCACGAGGATGATCAGGGGACTGGAGCACTTCCCATGTGAAGACAGGCTGAGAAAGTTGGGGCTGTTCAGCCTGGAGAAAAGAAGGCTGCATGGAGACCTCATGGCAGCCTTCCAGTATTTGAAGGGGGCTATAAGGATGCTTGAGGAGGGACTATTCATTAGCTGCTGTAGTGACAGGACACGGAATAATGGGTTCAAACTTAAACAGGGGAAGTTTAGACTGGATATAAGGAAGAATTTTTTTACTGTGGTGAGGGTGGTGAGGCGCTGGAATGGATTGCCCAAGGAAGTTGTGAATGCTCCATTGCTGGTGGTGTTCAAGGCCAGGTTGGACAGAGCCTTGGGTGACATGATTTAGTGTGAGCTGTTCCTGCCCCTGGCAGGGGGGTTGGAACTAGATGATCTTAAGATCCTTTCCAACCCTAACTATTCTATGATTCTATGATTCTATGATAGGCTTCTTGGACACATGACTGCTTCTCCAGCACTGGATGTTGGAGGAGGACTCTTCATGAAGCACTGTAGTGATAGGACAAGGGGGAATAGCTTTAAACTAAAATGGGGGAAGTTCAGGATAGTTATAAGAAAGAAATTCTTTACCGTGAGGGTGGTGAGGCACTGGAGCAGGTTGCCCAAAGAAATGGTAAATGCTCCATCCCTGGCAGTGTTCAAGGTCAGGCTGGACAGAGCCTTGGGCAACATGGTCTAGTGCGAAGCATCCCTGCCCACAACAGGAAGGTTGGAACTACATGATCTTAAGGTCTTTTCCGACCTTAACCATTCTGTTTCTATGATTCATTTGCCCATAGAAATCAGAATGTCTCTTTCTGTTAAGGTCTATTGGTACTACCAAGGTTAGAATGACTTTTGTCGAAATAAGAGCTGTGAATCTCCAGACTGAAAGTTGCAATTTTAAAAGGTCCTGGAGGCCTCCTTATTTCACTGCTTTCTGTTCTTGAAAGACAAATCACATATTTTTTTTTCTATGCAGCAGTATGTTCCCCTTAGTTAAGTCCTTTTTAGGGGAAAACAAATAGCCAAAATCCTTTGAAACCAGAAGTTGCTTGCTGTAGCTCTGCAATATCTCAGTTGGGTCATCAAGTATGTGGTTTTTTTTCAGACTGACTGAAAGTTCTCCAGGATTTTTAAATTTGCAGGATACAATGTATACTCTGTAATGCTAAAGACTTTTAGTTGTTAAACGCAAGTCAGGAGCACTTTGAATAGCCAGCAAGGGGTAGCTGGGACACTTGCTGTCCCTACTAGGCAGCCATTACTGAAGTGCAGAAACGCAGACCTACTATTCAGGCAGAAAAACCCTGGCACAAAAGCAATAAAATCTTGCTGTGGAGGAGAAGCATAAATGATAAATGAAGAATATATTTCAGAATTCAGGAGTTTACCCATAGCTGTCAGGTCATATCTATCTAAACCAAACTGCCAAGGTCTGTGGCTTACCCATCACAGACTAACTCTTTAGGCTGGAATACCATTTCCATCTAGGAATACCATTTTCTGTCAGGTCCACAGAAATGATCAGAGAAATGAAGCACCACATCTGAGGAAAGGCTGGGAGAGTTGGGGTTGTTCAACCTGGAAAAGAGAAGACTCCAGGAAGACCTTATTGCAGCCTTTCAGTACTTAAAAGGGGCCTATAAGAAAGATGAGGATAGTTTTTAGCAGGGCCTGTTGTGATAAGATAAGGGGTAATGGTTTTCAAGTAAAATAAGAGTGATTCAGGTTGGACATAAGGAAGAAATTCTTTACAATGAGGGTGTAAAATACTGGAACAGCTTTCCCAGAGAGGTGGTAGATGCCTCATTCCTGAAGACATTCAAGTCCAGACTGGATGATTTAGTTGAAGATGTTCCTGCTCATTGCTGGGGGACTGGACTATACTCAACATGAGTATAAAAACCCTTGAAGGTCCCTTTCAACCCAAACTATCTATTATTCTATAATATGGTGTTTATCCTTAAAGTTGAAGTCCTTTGAAAAGTTTATTCAAAGTGATGGTTAATCCAAGTATGACTGCCGCACAGATATATAAGAACTGAGTTTTTCAGTTAACAGTGCAAGACTCCACAATTTGAAATAAGTACTGTTTTCTTGAGGGATTGTGAAAGTAGTCTTTGTGCCAAATATTTGATCTGTTCTGCTGTCTTGCAAGATATATACTTTACATAAAACACTCTCTGAAATGGGGCCTGCTTGTCCAGATGAATATATTATTCCATTGTGTGGAGAAAGGCTGATCTAGAGGCAAATTACTGAGTGCAATTTATTCCGTATCCTTGCTGAAATAACTTGCACTCCTGAGCCTCCTCAGATGTGTAGTCAATAGGGAACTGTCTGGCTACATGAGGTTTCTTAATACATCTTTCAGCTAAATCAGAGATTCAAATGCAAAATCCAGCACTCTGGGAGATCATCTGAATCTGTGGTACTCCCTGGAGAACTGAAAGTCTATAAACCAATGAATGGACTACAATGAAATGTAAATTTAGTATTTCCAGCTCTGGGAGAAATGACGATACTCCAATATTTTTCAAGATGTACTTATCTTCCTCAGTCAAACAGTAGCACCTCGCAGCATTTATCAAGTCTGTAATGTACTTTGGAAGAAAGTTTAAATGTTGACTGTATTTAAAAATATAGCTTTTATATATTTTAAAACCTGTGTTGATATTGGGAACTGTCTCATAGTTCTAAATGCTTACAGTAATGTATTGAACACTGATATGCAGTTCGCTTTTTTTGTCTGTTACAAAGAAGTAGTTTTTAAAGATTCATTCTAGACTTAGTGAAATATCTAAAGTGAAAACTCAACAGGTAGAAAGGGGCTATTTAGTTCTTAATGGAGTCTATCATGAAAATACAGCAGAGGGCCACAGAGCCGAAGACACCTGCAGGTAGTTCAAGTGACTAGTTGGAGAAAAGAGCTGCTGAGATAAGGAACAGAAATCATTCACTTGCAGTCTAAGCTTGAGGGAGGAGTACTCTACTCATTCAATACTCTGTACATCTGTATATGATGTGCAATTTGAAATCTAATGATGTCTTCCTGCTGACTAAGTAGAGTAAACTAAGTCAAATTAGAAGAGACTTCTCCTCAGTCCAGGTTAACTGCTGAGAAACAGTAGCTGATCTTTCTCCTCATAGTTCTTGCCTGGTTTTTTATGCCAAAGTGGTGTGATAGAATCATAGAATAGTTAGGGTTGGAAAGGATCTTAAGATCATCTAGTTCCAACCCCCCTGCATGGGCAGGGACACATCCCACTAAATCATGCCACCCAAGGCTCTGTCCAACCTGGCCTTGAACGCCGCCAGCAATGGAGCATTCACAACTTCCCTGGCAACCCATTCCAGTGCCTCACCACCCTTACAGTAAAGAATTTCTTCCTCATATCCAGTCTAAACTTCCCCTATTTAAGTCTTAACTCGTTACCCCTTGTTCCCTCACTACAGTCCCTCATGATGAGTCCCTCCACAGCATCCCTATAGGCCTCCTTCAGATAGTTTCAGTTATCAGATTTATACTTGTCAGATCAACCCTTTTACTTCATACTTGTTTCATTCCTTCCAAAGACATTGTTCAGTTCTTCTTTTTGTCATTTCCAGACTCAGCAGCAGCACAGAGAAGCCCCTTGACTGCCCCTCATCACCATATGAAAGAGAACAGAAAGCATGTGTCTACCTTACTGATTGGTATCATGCACAGACAGAAGGACAGGAGCTCATTTTACTGCAGCGTGCCATAGTTCTTGGATCACAGAGCTATGCTGTCTCTCTCCTGGTGATGAAGTTCACACTAGCTGCAAGTGTAGTCATGCATCATGCAGGCACAAAGAACTAACTGTTGCAGAAACTTGCACCCATGTTATCAAAAGTGTGTATACATTCCCCTGGTACTCTGCTTCATCCATAGCTCCACCAAGAGAGTAACCAAGTCACTCAAATTCAGGCTAAGTGCATTTACTGCATAACTGCAAACACAGTTGCTACATTTCAAAGACTCTTAAGATGTTCTGTAAGCAGGGAAGCGATCGACATCCTGAAATTTCTAACTGACACATGTATGTGATGAAAATCTCAAAAATGAAATTAATTTCACTTTTGTGTTATGCCACTGATGATACTAACTTACAGACCAAGTTTTCATCTCAGGTACTCCAAAGAAGCTCTAGCTAACTACAGTGTGAGCACACGGTCTAGGATGTAGCCTTTATCTATTAAACTTTCTGGAGGTTGTTTGTAGGTTTTTTCCTTTTTACTATTGGGGGTAGTGAATTGAATTCTGATCTGGACTCTACAGTAAGGACTTTGGGCTGTGATACTGAGACAAAGCAAGAGTTATAGGGAAACAGAATTTAAAAGGTAGTGCTTTCAGTGAACTGAATCTCTCCGGTTATGTATTCACCCTGGCATCAATGAACAACACAGAAATTCTGTACATGAGTGTAAAGATGTCAGAATCAGTTGCTCTGTCTCAATGCAGCTTAAATATTACTTCTGGCTAAGTATTACATCTGAACCAAACACATGATTGGAGCTTACAGACAGGAGTTTGTTCCTGAGTTGATTCATGTCAGTTTTATACTCGTAAAGATCTTTTGATTTCAGTGGTGTTAATTCATACTTTCAATAACTCAATGAAAACAGAATATGGTGTGCAATCTTATAAAGTGTGTTTTCAGAACAGCCAGTGAACTCCCTCAGTACATGAAGAAAAATTGCTATTGTCAGTATCAGAGGAAAAACGGAAACCAGCCAGGATACAGGAGATATCTTCATTGAAAATAATAGAGATAAAATACACAGATCCTTGAATGAAATCATCTCCTTGAAAAAGTCAGTATTGTACAGTACATGGAGGCTGTTATTGCATTGCTGTTGTCACATACAATAAGGTGTATGAGATAAATATTGCATACAAGGGCCAAGACACTTATATTGTTAAGATTCTTTTATGTCCAATCAGAGAAGAGGGTGGATTTGAAAAAGAAGATGCAAATGCAAATTTCTAATATTTTCTCTCTCAAAAATTATCTGAGGTTAGGAGAAAGGAAGAAATAAGAATGGGAAGGTTGATGGAAGGTTTAAATATTCACAAAACAAACTTGATTTATTCAAGTCCCAAGAAACATGTTTAATGGGAGCTGAAAGACTTGAAAAGAAACCTTATTGTGGTGCACAGCAAAGTAATGTGAAAAAAAAAAACCCCACCATATTTCTTCAGCCTCTAGCTTAGCTCTCACTGTGGGGAATCTTGCTGTGAAAAGATTAATCACTGCTGCTTAATAGTATCTCTGCTGGTTGCTCCAGGATACCAACTAGCTACATAATGCAGTAGATGCATTCTTCTTTTAGTATGGCACCTAGTGTACTGTGAATGTGCCAGAGGGATTTCAAACTTACCGTGGTGTACAACTGACCAGCAGATGCTGGAAGCATGTTGCTTGGCTCTCCAGAGGGCACAGATTATGAAGAAAGATTAAATAGTCTCTTTTGTCACCCCTCCTTGCTTTTGTTTTATGGACAAAGCAAAGGAACTGCCTCCTACAAATCTAGCTAGGTACCAGACTACTTCCAGAACTAGGTCTGAAAGATCTTCCATCTTCTGAAGATAGCTCCTACACTGAAACTTCATTAGGGATTTTGACTTCTTATCTTAATCTCACTTTTTTTCACTGCCATTTGGAGGACTTGATTTCCTTAGGAACAGCATGGACATTCATGTTGATGCAGTAGTTACTGATAGTTGTCTATATCCTGCTCCTTAACAGTTCTGCTTAGGTCTTCTTCTTACTAGCACAAAAATGTCTAGTTCTTTTCAGTCTAAACTGAAAGAGACTAAACTCTGCAGACTATTTTCTTTTCTTGCATTATCTCTTACATTTGCAAATCTATCTATTTTTGTGTCATTTGTTTAATTTTCAATGAAGAAATTCCAACAAAGAAGTCTCAACAAACTAGCTCTTGTAGAAGATATCAAACAAGGACATTGATACAAGGACAACTACTTGGCCACAGTAGAACACAAAGGAAGGTTTTTAGGATGGCAAAATCAACCTGTTTTTGAGTTTCTTCTCTTGTTGCATTAAAACTTCAACAGCTTTACCTGGATGCTCTTCAGAGACTGTGGTTCAAAGGTTCCAGCATTAAAGGGATCACATTCTTTTCCTTTGGCAAAAAAAAATGGACAGGTTTATTTAAGCTAAATGCTTTTCAAAGATACTTTCACAGAAGCTTTCATCTCCTTTTGTCTTTTATTCGAATTTTCCTGAAAATAACTGCAGTGACACAAGTGCAAGTCTTTTTGATCGTTTCAGTGGTAGTGATGATGCAGCTTTGTGAGCTGCAAGGCATGTTGTCTGAAAAAGCTGTCTTCTACCACGTACAGCAGAAGAAACGGGATAGAGCAGCTGTCAGTCTTTCCTCTGTATCAGTCACCCATCACAGATCCTTCTCTAGCAGATGAGTAGAGGGCTGATAAACCCCTGTGTTCTGGGGGTTTCCACCATGGAAAGAATGGCTGTTGCATAGGCAGTATAGGTACTTATAGAAAAAACATGTTTAAATCCACAGTAAAACTGAACTTTAGGAATGGCTGCTGGATTTTGATTAGCAGAAAAGATGAACTGGTATCTCCAGATCCTTGTTTCAACAAAATAGTGTGAGAAGAGGATAGACCAACAAATGCTTAAACAGCAATAGTAAGCAAAGGGGAATATCAGCTTGATTCACTTAAAAGAGAAAAATACTTCAATGTAGCTGTCTGTATGTCATCTAGGTGTTTCAACTACTTTTATCTTCACTAAGGGTTCAATAGAGTTACCTAAAAATGAATGTATACTGCCACATGAGATTTTCTAGAGTACTTTGCCCTGCCTTTGGATGCCAGGGGGTTTTACATATGTCCTATGCTACGTCTGCTAGCCTTCTGTGGGAGTCTGAGATGCATTAGAGCATCTCAAATGAGGCTTGAAACCTGTGTTTAAGCAACTGAAATGACCCTGATGGTGTGGACCAGGTTTTATTGACCAGAATGGGTGTGTAGATAAATCCCTCATGTAAACACTTACATACAAGTTTTGTTGCACTGAATCTCTCCCCTGATGCTCTCGTGCTTTCTAGTGGAACAAAGTTGTTGCTTTCTTGTTGCTTTCTAGTGGCACAAAGTGCCTGGCATTTTGTGGCTGGGTGAAATCAAACAAAAGCCTAACCCTTGCTCCATACAGCAGACAGTCAGAGCTCAAGACGAAGCGCAATGGTAGAGATGCACAGGGTATATAGACATTGCGTGGAGAAAAAAAGAGAAGGCAAGTGAAGCCTGGTGATACACTAATTGCATCATTCCCAAGAGACGTTTGCAGCCAGAGAAAACTTCAAGAAGGGATTTAAAGGACTTTGGAGACTCAGTTCTGCAGAAGTGGGTAATCTAAGCAGCAACATGGAAAATTTGTGAAGCTGATAATTTGCCTCAGCATCTGGTACTTCATGTAAGGGATCTTCCTGGTGCAAAGAAGACACTCCAGAATTGATGCGACTGCAGAAATGTTCCTATGGAATAAGTCAAATGTGGTCTAAATGTCAAGTAGGTATGCTGTCTGCAGCAGGTGTATGAGTGGAGAAATGTCAACATTTGTCAGAGATAGAGATTAAAAAAATTGGAATAATTTAGAAATGAAGTGATAAAAGACTTCACTGTACAAATGGGCAGGAAAGGCTTTATCTTCTGCTGTTTGAAAATAAAATCTCAATTATATTAGTTTAGATGACAGTATGTAGGCAAAGATCCAAGTTGAAGACTTGTTTATGGGCTTGAACGGTAAGTAGGATGATGGTGTTTTCCACAGTAATCAAGTAAGAAGGTTGCAAGGTAGGTGTGGGAGAAGAAAGATTAGAGGAAAATGTAAAAAATCATTTTACCTGTCTATTTATTTAACATCTAGGCCTACTTTGTAGCTTCCTGAAGCCTCAGTGTGGCATTCAGTAGGTGACATTCAAAATGAGGGACCCGCCAACACTTAGTTAGAAATTTCAAGTATTCTGGTATGTATTTCTCCACTATAAATAACTTTCTGAAATTTCAGTGTCCTAATTTTGTGTTCAAGGTAAATAAAAAGGAAAAAAAAGAAAAAAGGAGAAAAGCTTCAACAAAAAGTTATGCGCTTTGGTTTAATGTGCAGGTATTTTGGAGATTAAAGCAGCTTAATGAAACACATGCAGAGACACAAAAGTTACCACCTCTTTTTTCGAATACATATGTATTGAGTTAAGTGTGCTTAATCTTTGTATATTAAAATGGATGTTCAATTACATTGCTCCAAATTAGTGTTTTACTCTAAAACCCTTGCATAGTACTTATCCTATCCCTAATAGAAGGACTTTAGAGATGGTAATTTTGCTGACATTTAAATGAATGACATGAGGGAAATGTGCTTGGTCCTTCTTGACTGTTCACAGGTGACAGCACAATTTGCGTAATCTTAATTTTGTTACATTTAATTAAGGATGAACTCAGAGGAAGTGTTATCGTTTATGGCTTGCATATTTTACCTGTGTATATGCAAAATAGTGTTTCATTTTTCTGGTACATAGCTGCTTGATTAAAAGAAACAAGTTACAGTGGTGACTGTAGACACTTTACCTTGTAAATTGTGTTTTAGAATAACTGCAACAAACAACATGTTTACAGCTAAGAGATACTTATAAAAAACCCTGAAACTTTGATCATGGGGGATTTTAATTTCACAGATACTTACTAGGATAACAAGTATGCAAAACCTGCAAGGTGGGAAGCATGTTTCCAGAGGCAATGCATAATTGCTTACTTACTGAAGTCAGTTTATTGACTGAACTTCATGATCAGACGTTCTTGGCATCCACAGCTAGGAAATTAGCCCATCTTGATAAACAGAGCAGAGCTGATTTAGGGATCACAAATTCACAATGCAGAAGAGGAAAAAAAAAAAAAAAAAGATGAAGCTACACAATTAGTTTTGGCTCAGCGGAAGTTTTGTAGAAATAAAAATACTGTAAGGCATGTTGAGGGAGATAACTATATAAATTAGGGTTGTTTTTTCTGAAAGATAAACAGGTTTTCATTATATGCCACAGAATGAATTACACCTTCACTTCAGTAGAAGGAATAGCTTGTGGTAACATAAACAACTGAATGATCTTGATGGAAACGATGCAAGATCCCACACATGACTGTGTGGGAAACCTGGTGCAGAAAAAATGCGAATCATTTAAGAAGCAGTTGGACACACTGCAGTTACAATCCATTCAGGCTAAGTCTCAACAGGGAGAATGTAACTCAGACAGTGTGCTTAAACAGAGTGACAATAACAACATTTTTAAATGTCTGTTAGGGGAAGGGGGAGATTGTTATTTACAATTATTTTTTTGAAATTGCAGAAGCAAAAAGATAATTAGAAGACCAAGAGGAGATACTGATTATCAGGCTACAAAAAATATTCCAAGTAGAATAAAGGGCTTTCTCAGAGGTGCTATATTTACAGCAGACAGCAAATGAAATGGAAGTGGTCACTAAAAAGTCGTAGCTGAGATTATCAGGCATAAAAGAATTACTGTGATTTATCAGGAAAAAACTACATTCCTCCTACTCTTGCAGCCCTTCACTGATGGAATACAGAGAAGAGTTGTCCTAAGATGTGTTTGTGGGTTTGGTTCATTTAGATAAGTTTGTAATTGATTTCAGTGTTGTTGCTTATGTGATTAAGTCATGTGAGGGCTGGCCTTTGGGGTGCACTATAGTGCCTATAATTGGCTGGATGGAGGAATATAGGAGGCGTGCTTTACAGCAGCATGACCACTCCATGTTTAAATGATAAGGGAGCAGGTTCTGCTTCTGAGGAGTATCTGCAGCTTCTTTAGATTTGTAGTAGAAGTTTATGTTTTTACAATCTACTTCTGAAAGCACAGAACTTGTTCATGCATCTTCACTGTCATGGAAGAATTAATGTTTTGCATTATTTATCTTACTTTTTTGAATACATCTGTATGTAGAAATAAGACTTTTGTGTCACACATGATGGCATGGAGCAAGCTATTTTTCAGGAGGCAGTCCTCCCTCTATGTATTCACTCTTCAGCTCTGAGGTTTTTTGGTCTCTGACAGGTTTTATTTTAGCTAAAGGTATGTATATTAGGGATGTGAATCTCTTTACAGTCTCTGGCAATTGAGGTGTAGGTAAAAATTACACTGGAAACAGAAGTTATTTAGTTTTCCACTGAAAATTCCTTGTAATTTCTTCTACTAGGATGTTGTTACCTGTAGAATATATTGTGGTTTGTCTGAAGAGCTGGTCTTTATCCTGTATGGGAACATTACATCTTAATTCATACACTTGTTATGCAATGTACATACAGGCAAAAGATAAGACTTTCTAGTATAAGATAACAAGCTTATATCTGCATTTCAAAATAAGAGATTGGAACAACAAGGGGGAATAATGCAATCCAAAGCACTCCAATGTGCAGAGTGTGTAAAGCCATCAAGTAAAAGACAGTGGTACACTCAGTGAAAGAGAATGCAAGAATGAGTCAGATAAAGCAGCACTTACAGCTCTGTATGATGCAGGTTAGACTATATGCAGACAGGTGAACTGGATTTTGATCCTCCCTACTTATAGAACTCTGAGAATTTATAGTATGGGTCAAGATGAACTTTCATTTAGCAGAACTTCATGCACAACAAAATATCGTAATGTCAGTGGGATGCTGCTGTGTGTAAAGGCAGGTGATAAATCTATTGCTTTTTTCTTTTACTTCTCCATTCTTAAGGACTATCTTTGGAAATTCATGTGTAATTGCTGTGTTTCATTAATCCCCCTCTAATTTTCACTTATCTATCAGTGCTTTTAAATGAAAAAAATAATGACACAAAAACATTTCAGTTGAGATACAGTAAACTGATTACCTGGATTCATTAAAATTGCTCACATATTCTGTGGCTGTGCTTATGCAAGAGATCAAAGTCAGTCATCATGACTGTTCCTTAAAATCAGTAAGGAGCACAGAGTGTCACTAAGGGCCAAATTTTCAAGCAATCTCACCACTATTTCCATTCCAGAATTGAAGCCCATCATTGACCTTTTCCTTCATCTGTTTTACCCAGAAATATTTTTATTTGCTAGTACAAAATTGATTACAACATGGTATAGTTATATTCTGGGCATGAGGAAATGTTCCTCTTAGATATGATATAATGCTGCAGATTTGTGTGTCCAGAAAATCCTGGTACTTAAAAATCCTCAAACAACCAAAGCCCCCAAAACCCCTTTTCTTATTGGCAGAGCATGAGAAACGGAAAAGTCCTTGATCAGGATAAGGGCTACATAGCAGCAACTAAAACATTGGTGTGTTACCAGCATTATTCTCAGACTAAAGCCAAAGCACATCGCTGCACCAGCTACTGGGAAGAAAATTAACTCTATCCCAGCTGAAACCAGGACAGTGAGAATGCTAGGCAACAATAAAGAATGTTAACATGTTCGTAAGAGAAAGAATAAGCTGACAAATTTGTTATTTTTACTGCAAAGATAACCTCACAAGGTCTATAGTTGCTCCTGTTTAATTTGATCCACTGGGATCCCTGGACAAATTTCTGTTCCCCTTGTGTGCTCAATTTCTTTTGTGAAGGTGTAAAGTTGAGTAATAAGGTATCATGAGAGGAGTCCACTGATTGAGTCTCAGCTATGTAAAAAAACGGGGTGCATGAAGCAACTGAACAAGGGTTCCATGAAGCAGTACATATACACAGAAATTCTCAAATTGAGCAGAAAGTGTGCTGGTCTTCAGAATAGAGATTAACTATTTTTTTTTCCTTTCTGTATGTATAAAAATGAAATTTTCTGCAAATATACAGTTTTATATTTTATTGTAAAATACAACTTACATTTTAGCTTTATATATTGCACACTAGCCTTTGTAAAAGAGTCCCCAATTTCTTCTACATACCTATCATGGTTATGACTGAGTGCTGTGAGAGTGATCAGTAGTCTTATCTAGGACCAACTCGTTTCATTTAGAAATCCACAAGTAGGTCTGTTTTCAGCTTTTGTCTTTGCTTTTAGTGGGTTAATGTAGTGACAAATGTTTGTAACAATAGAAAAAAAAGTTTTGTGAAACTATTTTACTCCGATAATTGTTAGCAGAATAGAATAGGTACTAACAACTTCATATAAAGCTGTCTCCAAAGGTATTTTTGCTTCTAACAGAGGATTAAGGTGCTTCCATGTGCCTTCCATTAAATTTCTCTTATGATATTAAGACTATGTTAGGGGCAAAATGGCAACCATCTTGCTGGCTCAGCCTGCTGGAGGGCCACCACTGGCTTTGAGTAAATTGCTTGCTGTCAAGAAAAGGGATGTACTAGACCCTGACAAAGAGGGAGAAATACAAGTATATGTATACCTAAGCAAATCTGACAATAGAGCAGAGCTATGTTAAGAGCCCAAGCCCAGTGAAACACAGTGATTTCATTCAGCTGGAAATCATGTCTGTTCCAATGTGTCTTCACTGCAGCAAAAGTGGCTTAGTAATATTTTTATGCTGTAAGGAAGCCTTCATAAATATGGGCCTTCTGCATTTTTACTTGGACTGCCACATAAGTGCGTGTTGTTGAAACATAACTTTAAATAGCTTATGAAGACATCCCTGTGAATTCAAAATTACTGTACTTGCAGAAAAAGCAACAATATCCATCTGTAAATCCTTTAATCATAAGCATTAAAGAGTAGTTCTTCAGAGAATCACAGGCTGCTGACTAAAGTTTACATTTTCTTGAGTTGCTTTTGGTGCTGCTAGCTATTTTTCTCATACACATGATGCTGATATGAAGTGACACTTGCACCTGTTGTCACCATCTTATGGTAATTAGCATAGTGCCCTAAGTAGTAACAGGGCCATCACATCCAAACAGAAGCCATTAACATATTGCAGCTGTCATCAGAAGGGAAAGCTAATGGAGTTAGTGGATTTGCACACTCCTGCATACCTTGGCTCAGCTAGCATAACTCCCCATATTGGGGTCATTGGGGATAAGAAAAAGAAATGTGGGATGTAGCCAGTCAGGAGTGAAAGAATACATTTTACTGCAGGTTTACTTTCATGTATTATGCATGTCCTTCAAGGTCACTGCATGATCATTTATAAGATTTTAATGAGATATCAAAGTGGAAAGGATGGAATGTAATTAATGTGATCATACAGAGAAGGTACAGGTATAAAATAACATGCATGAGGCAGTCAACAAAAAGTGGGAGCCGTGAAGGAAAAAGAAGGACTCTTTGGCCAGATTTCAGCCTGTGAAACATTAATCTTTTCTACCATATCTTCAGACACTTAACATCCTGCCAAATGGTTTTCTCCAACTAACAGTGAAATAATGGAGGGAATTAGAGAAAATGCATTCCACTGTCTCTCTTTGCATATAGGCTGCTTGTACTTTTCTTCTTTGGGGGGGAAATGGATGGCTTATATCTATAAATATGCTAGTCCTACAGTAACGTGATATCTGTAGGCATTATGTATTTTATTATTTTGATTCTTCTTACTGATGGGGTCTCTGACAAGCCTGGATGTCATGGTTTAAACTGAAATCAGGACACTGGACTAAACTGTGAATTCAAGATATACAAAGGATCATACGTTTAAGTACTTTTCTGGAATGTTTTCTTTGTGTAGGTACCTGAGAAGGTGCAGAGACTTAACCTCTCAGTAGGAAGAGGTTTCTCCTAAGATTATTGGTTGTCCCCAAGCCACTCCATTTCCCACCTGCTTCTTGCCACACAGACATTTCTGTATAAAAGTTCATCTCCATAGATGGACCTTCTTTTTTTGGGGTGGGGTTGAGAGGAGTACCACAAATCAGGCTGGTGGCAGTTGTGATTGATGCCCCCAGCACAACCAAGTATTCCATCAGTCCCCACTGTCTGTGCTAGGCTAGTGCTAGTGTTTCTGCATAAGAGCCAGCGTAAATGCTGATAGCAAAGCGGAGGAAGGACCACTCTCAGCAGCACAAAAGGAAACCCCATCTAGGTAACTAAATCAGAGACTAACCCTGCCTTGCAAGCTCATTTCACTTTGGCCTTTGGTAAACCACACAAGCCAACATTTTCAGATGTGGGTAAGTAGATATGCACTTAAGTCTTTAAGTAGAAGAGGACACCTATGCAGGAAAATACTTGTCTTCTATATCATTAAGAACTCTATTCACCCTTCAGTGTTTTCTGAAATGTGCGACACTTTGACTTTTTCTGGGAGGGCCTTTCTATAAAAATGTTTTTTTGGAAAACAGGTTTATCAAAACCCTATTTTAAGGCTGAAGAGATTTCAAGGACTCTTTCAGGATTTGTGATGTCAGTAGGATATGGACCCCTAAGTATGACTTTTGTTGTTGAATTCAAGTCCCCATAACCTGAATGCACCATTGGAAAAATCTGAGCATCTTCAGACTGTGTTACTAATGTTTACAGTCTGAGCCATTTGAAAAGTCAAATGCATGTAAAAATCCTCATTGCTCATAGAATCTTCAGTGTAATAGTAATTTTTTTAAGCAGTAGATATTTTCTTTCAACTTTTTTCATTTTAATTTATTTGAAAAGACCTTTCATAGTATTTTAAAAATACTTTTAAACCATTACTTGTTCTCACAGAATAAAGCAACTTATTTTTCCCCATCCTTCAAAAATGATGAAAAACCAAAAAAGCAACATTTTAACTCTAAAAAGAAATAAGAAGGTGAACTCAAGAAAATAAAGAAAAGGTTTTCTCAAAACAAGATCATTTCAGTGATTTACTAATATGCAGGTATATTTGCTGAGATGTTTCCATTTAACCATGTAATTTTTAATAATTACTTGACTGAACTTCCAAGTAAATACGTATATATGGCAGGTTACTTATTAGTTAGTTGGAGTGTGAGATTATAGAACTGTTTTATTTGCAAGGCAAGCAGCTGTCCAAGCTGACCTTCCAACATTTTTGTTCTGGGTATAATTGCTGGTGAATATAAGCATAGAATGCCACAAAAAATAGGAAGCAATGAACAGGAGCTCCTGACTGGGATTCTAGGGAGAAAAGTTGATCAGACCAAAACCTAAATATTTCTCTTTTATGTAAGTACTCTGTTTTTTAATTCCTTACCTCTTTTCCTGCTTCTTTTTTTTTCTTTGAGTTTTCCTTTCTTATCCCAGCTGCTCCCAGCTCTGCTATCTGCTCTTAACCTATCCCTAATCTTTCTTTCTTTCTCCACCACTTCATATATTGCCACTGAAATATCTGTCCAGAGCCACAGTCTTGCTAGAGGTGGTAGAAAAGAGAACAATGTGGATAGCATCTCTCTCCTTGTTGAAAGAACTCTTTGCATATGTGGAACCCCAGTTCAACCCACAACACTGCCCATGTAATAATGTTTGCAGAGTGATGCCTTGGAAAACTCATTGCACACAGGATAAATGTATAATGTGGTTCCTAAAGTAAAATCTGCTTATCCAGCAGCAGCTGGTAGTTCCAGCAGCTCCCTAATCTGTGACTCCCTCCAGCGGTTGGTTTACCATAGTTTACAAAACTAGGTTTACAAACATGTTTTTTTTTCCGTGAATCTTGCTGTGGGTAGGGGCTAGGCAAACAATGCTGCCAGGAAAACGTCAAATGGAAGCAGGAAGCAAATAAAAGCAAAAAACTTAATTTTTAACATCTGTTGTGACAGAGAATTAGGTCTGAGCAACTCCCTTATGATGCTCCCCTGAACATAACCCCTCAGTCAAGTACTGTGGGAGACAGGCCAGCCTGACATCCTTCTGCTGCTGCCAGAATCTTTTGCTGTTGCCCTGCACGAGGACGTCTCATATCCTAGTTTTGCAGTTATCTTTCTTTTTTTTCTACAAAAGAAGTTTGGATTGTTCATCTGCACAGTCTTGCTGATGGAAAATAATACAGAGAGCAGAGAAAGGTAATTTCTGAAGTTGGTACATGGCAAAAATTTGAAGACATGTCAGAAAACTTCCAGTTTCTATTTCTGAACCTATGTAAACAAAAGAGATTTTAAAAGAAGGGTCAATTTTGGATAGTCAAGATAATCTCAGGCCTAGAAAAATCAAACAGTTTAAAATTCATGAAGTTACCATCATTCTATTTATAAAAGGTTAAGTTCCCCTAAGCTATGAAAGAAAAACACCCTCTGAAGACCTGGGAAGGCAGTAAACACTGGTGGCAAGTGACAGGAATTGATCCTGCTTTTCCATGCCTGTCATGTCTCTAAATTTTATTTCCACTATTTCTAGGGTACTGTGATAAGAAGGGCAGGGACAGGAAAAAGGACTGAGCTGAGGAAAGACTATGGCCTCAGGGCGATGGTACCTGGGTCTCTGACTTTTTCTCAATTAGTAGGTCTCCCTGCCTGACTGTGAGATGTGCATCTAACTGGGGACTTAGACTTTTGCAAGGTATTGATTAGCCATAATGTGAAGTCAAATCTGAATAAAAAAGCATTGTGATCAAAAGCCTTTCATTGGAGACAGCATGCCCTCCAAGTCAAGGGTCTGCAGAATCTGATGAGCTCTGTTTCCTTTTTGTCTGAGAGAGATTTCCACGGTTTACTCATAAAGGCTCTCTTGATAGGAATGTCCAGTGGGCCCTCTGTCAAAAACCCTGATGTCTCAGATTTGACAGGTGCTTGTTAGTTTTTCATCCCAGATCACTCAATATGCACACAAAACTAGAAGAGATGACGGCTAATAATGCGACATTTCAAGTTGACTGCCTTGTCATTTTTGCTGGAAAATTCACTAATTCAATCACTAGCGTTAAATTGTCTGCATTAAAGGAAAACAAAACATAGCCAGCCATGAAATGTATTGGTTTTCCGACTGCTAGGACTTACACAGCTCAATACAATTTGTTGCATTGCCTTACTTGATAGAAACAGTTTATCCAGATCACATATAGAGCAAAATAAACTGCTGCTCCATTAAAAATGACAAAACAAAACAAAACAGAAAAACAACCTATAGCAGAGAAAATAGAGGGATCTATTTTAGTTCATTTTGTCTTTTCATAGAATTTACCTTTCTTCTCACTGAAAATGTTTGTAAATGAGGAAATGATACTCCACACCTTTACCTGCATAAGCAACATCATTTCAAAGAGTGCCAGTCAACTAGGATGACATATGAACCTAGATTTCTGCTCCATCATAGTTCCATCCTTTGTGAGCTGGGTTTGGTTTCTCTCAAAAGGAGGATAGAGGTTTATTTTTACAGGCTATTAACATGAAGAATTTACAAGCCAAGGGTCTAGGCCAACAGATTGGATATATTTTGGTAATTATATCTCTGGGCATTATTATAACAAACTCCACACTTTGTTGCTTCCTCTGGAGTTTACAATCTAAAGTCTGTGGCAGAGCAGTAGCTGTGCAGTGATGGTGGAATGTGGGACTCACTGGAGGTAACAAAGGCTCCTATTCATACTGGTGTATGAGGCCATTGGAAATGGACCAAAAAAGATCAAAATTTTCACTAAATAAAATGTTGCATTACCAATTCTTAGATATTTTTGAGTCAATTAGTAAAATGGGTGTTTGCACTGAGATCTTATGAGTGATATTTTTCTTGTACTTACAACACTTCTTGCTTCTAAGGAACTACTTGTCTTTTATGTAAGAAAAAAAATGACCCTAAAATCTCATTCTCCTTCCCCTTTGCAGCACTAATGATATCTCCTAGAGTCTCGTCCAGGCAGGCTGGGATTAGAGCTAAGTCCCTTTCTGTACCCAAAATGGTTTTTAATAGCACTGTCCCCCTCTCAAAGGAGCACCCTGACCATGGGCATATGAACTGCCAGTCCATCCCCCTGGAGCTTTTGCACATGTAAGCGTATCAACACAGGCAGTGTGCAGGTGCCTAGGGCAGTCCCCAGTCAGGGCAGACGCTGGGAGCATCTCATGCTTGTTATAGTGACTATCAAATGATTTACCTGATGAGAAAGAATAGAAACTGAACAACAGCAATGAGAAACCCCAAAGAGCAAAATTAATCAATTCAAGCTGGTTATGAAGCTGTTCCTGGCTCAAGTACTGACCTGCAAAAGCCCAGCTAAGGAGCTGTTTTGGTATTTACATTCTCAACTGTGCAATCCCTGGCAGACACATGCACAGACAAACACACACAAGACAAAGAGAGACAGAGGAAGCAGACTGCTAGTACAAAGCTTGGGATGAGGGGGAGCCTTAAAACACAAGCAACCAAAATGCCATTCGTGGTGCCTGGATGCATAGGGGCAGGAGCACAAGGACCTTGCAGTGGTCCCAGGGTGAAAACCCTGTGAAACATTCAAGCCAAGGCCCTGTTGCAAGCTGGTTTGCACTACTACCTTCCAGCAGAGTCAGGTTGGAAGAGATGGAATGTTTCTCCTTCCCCCAGTGGTGTTTTCTGACACACAAAGGCTGAGCCTGGGGTGGGTCTTTTCCATCTATATGCCAACAAATGGCAAAGGTGTGAGTTACTTCTCTAGGCCTTCATCCCTCATTCCTCAGAGCACTCTACTTTCAGCCCTTTCCAGCACAGCTCAAGGTTGTGAAAGCATAATGGAGCCCAAAATATTCCTTGTTGCAAAGCATTCGTTGTGGTAAATGTTGACTATAGCAATAAGGCACTGAAGGCTGTGCATTAGCAAGCTATTAGTGCATGCTGAGAGTGCTCTGGTTGCCTTCTAATGCACACTCTGCAATAGCCATTACAGAGTATGACTCATTATTTTTACATTTATTTCACATTTTTAAAAATCCTTTTCGAAACACTTTTGTACAATTTCAGGAGATGTTGGGTTTTTTTTCACAAGGAAAAAAAGGTCCTTATGAACTAAATGTGAAGAGGAAATAGTAGACAGAGATAGATAGTCTTCAGTACTTTGGAGTAAATCTGAAAGTCGCTGGTTTTTTTCTTACCTCACTCTCTTTTCCTGTGTTTTATTTTTACTATCATAGAATGATCTATCTCCTCCGAGTCATCCTTCTGCCTTTGCAGTTTCAGCATATGACTGTGCAGCCATTTTATTTGATTACAAATAGGACATGTCAGCTACATGACATTAGGTTCCTGCGTTTCACACCAGAAAAACGCAAAAGGTCCATAGAAGTCATACACTGATCCTGAAAAACAATGTGTACCTTCAGACAAGCCTTCAGATGTCACATGTTCTTTTCTTAAGCTTCTCCTTTCTGCCTCTGCCCCATAATTGTCTTTGCTTAATCCACGTTCCCATAAAATGTTGAAATTTTTACTCATCTGCCTTTTCCCTATTGCACACTGAATGCAGCAGTGTGACGGCCATGTACAAAAGGTAGTACTGACATAGCCAGGTTATAATTACAACTGCTTAGCCTGCTAAGAAAAATAAGGTTATGATCAATTTGGCTAGGATTAATTCTGCCAAACTTTAAACACCTGAGGTGTTTAAATTAGGACTATAGTTGCTCTAGGCTACCTTAGTAATGAAGTGAATGTTAGATGCTTCCAAAATGTGTTTCACCCAACCTAAGGGCTAAATTCTCTTATTTCACTGACAAGATTTTACATGACAGTGCTTCTAATTTTATCAGCTAAATGACATAGGCAATCGACTTCGGATAAATCTGGGCCCTGTTTTTTCCCCATCCCTGCTTCACTGCTTAATGGTTGGGTATCTACAATGTGAATATATGTTCTTAAAGCATCAGCTGTCTCCATAATACTGGAATGTCAAAATAATGGTGTATTTTACCATTGATATCTGAGTACCATGCTATGAGGGTCTTTGTGAAAATGCCCTGGAGAAAGGATGTTTAAAGAACAGATTGGAAAAAATATAGAAATTTACGAGGTATTTGGCAGGGGAGCATGTAAAGATCACAATTCTTTGCAAAACAATTGTGCATGCGAGTGGGGGAAGGTAGTACTGAAGTGCTGAAGCCAATTTTTTAAATATAAGACAATTTAAAAATATATGGAATCAGACACTCTGCTACTGAATAAAATTGACACTGAAGGAATATTCAATGTTATGTTACAGCCTCTGAAAACATAGCAAATGTCAGATATTCCTCTTTTAAAGAGTCCTCACTCTTGTTCAATAACTTCAACTGTCAGGGTATGGAGCTGTATCAAAAAGGGTTTCACAGAATCAAAAGGTTTGTTTCTTAGCAACTCTGTCAACAAATTTAAATTGCTGCATATCATGACTGTTCCATAATCATTTGCATGCAAGATTTGTAAACACAGATTTTCATTGTGCATCCTGTTGTCATGGCTGGTAGGGAGGCAAAAGGGGACAAATACTCCAGGGCAGAGGTAAACCAGGTGCCAAAGCAGAAGATGCAATACTAGATAAAAGGTTCAGTGTAACTCGTTCAAAATCTTCTCTAGTTCACTTTGCCCATGAAGCAGAAAATGCAGAGGCAGCAAACCCAGTCATAGATGTAGTAGTACTGCAGTTGTCCCCAGAATCAAAGACTGAATTTTCTTTTTTGCAATAAAAAACATTGAGGATTATGTTTGGACCCGTTTACACAGTAATCCTGAGGCCAGTCTGCACTGCAAACAGATGTGTAGACTAGCTTTAAATAAACTTGCTTAATGCTTTGTTATACCAACAATGTTATAGCTGAGGCAATATGTGACTCAGTTGTTGGACATTTGTCTAGGATCAGAGGAAGGCTTTTGCAACCTCAGTTCAAAATTCAAGGCTGTACTGATGCAACTGCTGTACTAGGTGCTTCAAAGCTTTTCAGATACGTCTCGATGAACTCCAATCATGTGTGCCTCAGGAATGCCAGGTTGATACACCATTGCCCTTTTTTTTGCCACTGTTATTAAAGACTGTTGAGAAGGTGATGAATATACTCCATTTTAATTTTTTGTCATTTCAATTGTATTTATTATTTGCTGAGTGCCTATAACGTGCACAGTACCAGACAACACACTTTCTTTAATGTAATGCATTTTAGATCCACTTTATATAAAAGGCTAAGCATATGTAATATATATATGTCTATATGTGCTCAGTATGATATTGTAGACTGAGGGGGTATGCACACTTTATATGTTTATGTTTTCAGATTTAATGAATTCATCTTATTCTACACATCTAGTGCCTCATATACAAAATCTCAGCTCATATCATAATACCTCTTTTATAGGTTTAATGTTATTTATTTGTATTGCAGTAACCCCAGATGCTCCTGCTCTACAAAAGCACTGTAAAAAACTGGAGCAAGAGACCACCTTGAAGAATTTGCAGTCTCTAAGAAAGAGGGAACATAGGCACAAACCGGCAGTGACACACCTGTCGTTGTCGAGACGGCCAAAAATCACACACACACATATTTTCGGTGACTTTGTAGGAAGAAAAAATAGGCAGGTAATTTATCACTACAAACCACTACTTATATACCTTTTCTAACACACACGTCTTTTAACCATTGGTTAATATTAGTTAGCAATGGTACATTATTGGATAACCCTTTACCCCATTACAACAAGTCCATTGTTTTGCCAAGTTCTTCCTTTGTTGCTAGTTGCTCCCCTTATCTGACTCTCTCCTCCAGATTCCTTTTACTTTCCCATTCAGATGCCTTCTATTTTCCCACTCGGATATCTTCTGTTTTCCCACTCATGCTTTTGGTACCTCATTTCACAAGGACACACTTTAACATCTTCGAGACTGAGGTTTAACTTCATGCCTTCAGTCAGGGAATCCACGGGCCTGCCGTAGCCCCCCACCACACATACCCAAGTTCATAGTCCAGGTATGTGATGGAGACAAGATGGGGGGTTGATTTCTCGTCCCTAACCAGTGGGTTAAGAAGCCCAACTTAGAGTCACATGGAGTGGCCTAACTCCAAAATTTATATTGCCATGTCCTGAGCTCTGCTTCTTTTTTACCAGGGACTCTAAAATTCCCTTTGCTGCATTTGTGTGTCCAAAACGTCTGCCTCATGACAAAAATGCTTGCTGGGTGGTGGGAGGGAGCATGCCTACCTGCCCTACCACATGACTGGAAGGGATATGTGTGTTTTGGACATCTTGCGGGAGTATTTCCAAATCCTGGATGCAAGAGTCAGAGTGTATGGGCTCAGATGGGTTTTGGAAGATCCTGCATTGCTCAGCAAAACCCATGATCATGTTATCTCTATATTTTACTCTATCCTTGATACACCTTTACTCCTTCCTTGTTCTACAGTTTACTCCTGCTTTAGGATCCATGTACTCGGTGTCTATGAAATGGATAACTCATGGTAGCACCAAAATAAAACAAGCCACAAACAAAACAACACAAAACAAAAAAAAAAAAAAAAAAAAAAAACACCAAAACAAAATCAAAAACCCACACCTGAAACATGAAGCAAACCTTAAAGACAGGAGTCCGAAATTTTCCAGAAGCATCAAATTCAGGTATACATCAATGTGCAAATTTACATTCTCCACAGATAAAAACCATCAGACTTGATAGCCTAGCAAGAGGACCTGTGCCTATTTTTAGCCTATCCCTAAATGATCTCAGCTGTTAAGAAAACGTTTCCCCTGCACCTTGTTGGAGGAGAAGAAATACAACAAAGCTTAGTGCATGCTATTGATAAGGTACCAGGCTACAGGAGAATCTGAAAAGAGCGATGTACAACAGATGGCAAATCAAGGTCCCAGCCCTGCCAGAGACTGATTTGCACAAAGAAAGGATAAAAGCCATCAAACCTCAGCATCTGACAGGCTCAGGCAGGAAACAACAAGAAGAGCTGGTCTCAACTGGAGGATAAATGCAGAACTGTACCAGAAGCTTTGCACAAATGCAGTCTTACTGTAACTCCTTACAGAAAGTGTTTACAGGTGTTAAATTAGTGTCTTCAGGAGTACTTAAACATTGTCAGTTTTTCTAGGCCTTAAATAAAGTGAACATCTGAGTGCCTGGTTACAACTGTTCAGAATGAAAGTATATCAGACGTTGTGATGGCTTCCATATCATTTACTTTCCTTGTGGTAATCTACTGAAGAACACTTCAATTTATTCTTTGTTTTATGGCTTAACAGACTAGAAAACAATGAAACAACTGTGATTGCTGATTGCTATCTAATTATGTGGGGAATTTGTTAAGATGCAACTTCAGGAAAGTGATTGGTTATGACATAATTCCCATGACAGCTGTGCCACTGTAAATCAAGAAAGAAATAGTTGTAAAGCAGGAGGAAAAGCACACTCTGTACTGTAGCTCTGGGTGTACATGTAAGACTGACTGTGCTGTTCCTCAACAACATCTCCAGGGCTTCAAGGAGAAGGTGCCTCATCAGCATCGACAAACATGTCTTGTTCCACCAGAGTTAGCAATGTTGATTGATTTTTTGATGATGTTGGCTGGTTTCTGATGATGCCTGTGAATCTCAGTGTTACAAACACCCACATTCTGTCTGTGACAGCAGAGCTTCATAGCTTTCTTTGGGAGCATACTATCAGAGGCTCTTCCTGAGAAGGAACTAACCTTTAGCTGCTATAGTGCCAACATTCATAGATGCAGGTAATGCCTTTAAAAAAAACACTTCCAAATAGAGTTTAAGAAATGAAGTGGTTTCTAGAATCAGTTATTTTCTTTACTGCTACTGCTTTCTATATTGACTTCTGCCTTCTGCTGCATCTAAATTTTGGTGAGAGACTTAAAAATACAAAAAGATTAGATTTTCTCATACTGTTGTAAGGACTACTGGTAAAGACAACATTTTAAGTACTACTGCTGAATTTTCTGGTCTTGGCAACCTTCCACCTCTGTCTGATAGACATTTTGTTGACTTCATTGTGTATCCTCAGGCTGGACACAGCCAGGGTGCGGAAGTGCTATATCCACAAAGCTCCAAGCTGTACTCCCATTCTCAGGAGCATTGTATTGCCCCCAAATTGGTAGTCACAGTAGTGTGGGAGCACTGTTACGCCATTCTTCATTAATTTCAAAAACGTGTGGTTTCATATGCAAGAAATGGTCACTGTGATTATTACGTCTGATCTGGTGTTCAACATGCACTGTAGGTTTCCTTTAAAATATTCCAGTTTGAATTAGGCAAAAATCTCAGGGAATAAAACCTAATATAAATCAGAAATTGCTTGCAATGAAAAAAAAAATGCTACCACCATCCTTCAGAAATTGTTCCAGTAGTTAGTTTGCTCAGTATTAAAGATCTGTGTATTCTGGATCAAATTTCCTACCTCCTCCTCTCAGGATTGTATTATTCATTGATTAAAGGGCAGAAGAACCTTCATTATCAGAATTCAGTTTTTCATATAGGTTCTTATTCGTTGAGGTCATGGTAGATTGGGCATTTCTTAAAATAGCTTTAGTTCAATAACTCTTTCATTACAGCAGGTGCTTTACAGAATTCTTATTGCTCTTTTCTAAACCTTCCTAATTTCTCTCAAGTCCTTTTTGAGATATATGCAGAATTTCAGTATCCATAAAAATGCTTCCAAGGAGGAGCAAGCAAAAATCATTTAAGCTCTCCAACTGATACTTGAGTTCTCTTTATACAAACAGCAGCAGTCGCCCTTTTCATAAAGAGTGGCATTGAAAACCAATTCCCTTACTTTGATATCTAAACCTTTTTCCAAAGTTACTGCTTTAAAGGATTTTCCTATCTTCTGATATAACCTGTAATCTATGTTTTCAAATGCACTGTGTGCAGCTGTATCTGTAATGCCTATTACTTGTTTGCATGAGTGCTTATTCCTTTATTCCACAGATCTTTGGTTGTCTTTGGTTCAGCTGCTTTTGCATCCAACGTGTTTGATTGTGATAGTGTCTACCTATGCAATGTGCTTACTGTCTCTCCACTAAATTTCTTACGAAGTGTAAAACAGTATGTCCAGGTGGTAATTACCTCATTTACTTCAAGAATTTGTTCCTTCTTTGCATCATCTTTCTTTTAAAAATCTTTTGTGTGGTTGAAGAAACCTTTGCAGCCCCACTTCTAAGGAGGGCTTTGATCAACAGAACTAGGATGACTTCCCTTGTCACAGGCAGCGTGTAAGTCACCTTCTCCCAGAAATGCAGCATGCATATGCCAGAATGAATTCAGAGCTCTCTTTGTTTGTACCCTATGAATCAAGACTCAGTCTAATAAACACACAATTTTTCCAAAGAGGGCAAGCATTTTCTTTACATTCAAACTGGGCTCTTGTTTAGCCTTCAGTCTGGTGTGAGTCTCCACATAATTCCTTGCCAAGACTCAATAAGCCAAGAGTCAAAACTTCTTCCTTCTGTTTTCTTTCCTTTTTTTCCAGTGAGATTTTTTAAACTGCATATTTTTGTTCACCTTTATAAGCAATAGCAAACCAGACTGCCTTTTTTGTGGGTGCAGATTGTGATCAAAATGCTAAAATGACTTTGAATCTGGAAATGTGGCTATGAAGCTTGTTTCTGGTTCATTTTTAGCTGCAGCATGCTTATCTTACTCTGGAGTTATTGTCCTCTTGTGAAGGCCAGATGTGTGGATCCTGATGTCTCTTACACTTGAATCATCTCTATTCACAATTGCAAGTGGCACAGAAATACCTTCTCCTGTTCGAAGGCTTATCATTTCAAGCTGTCCTAATTTCCCTGCTCAAGACAGAGTAACACTGTACCATCTGCAACCCTCTGGCAGCATGACAGCAAAACTGCTGGCTGAAATAATTTCCAGCTTCACACTGAATTTGTCACGGAAATACAAGCCTCATTTACGTGTCTTCTAATTTGCAGTATTAAAAGACTATAACCAAATGCTGGAACTTAAACTATGCTCCTGACTCTCTTGTTTTGAACATGGAACCTGTTTTCTACTCATCTCACATGAGACGGGCAGGTGTATTCCTGGTTTATGCCATCCATTTCTGCTGGGCACTTGGGATGGAATGCATCTTGGTTAATGGATCGTGAAGACATCTACACCTCAAACTCCCATTTCTTTCTGTATTGGCTGTAGGTGGGCTGGACTGTTTATCAGATTTTCCCACAGCATTTTGCAGTTTACAGTGGTGTTAGAGGAATTTAAATATTGTCCATTTAATATTTCTCTCTTCATTGTTACCTCAGGCCACAAACATCCACTTATCTTGACAATGCTTAATATTTTGCTGAAATAAAGCCCCAGTGAAGGAGTTTTGCTGCAAGGGTTGTGTGGGGATAGGAAACCATTAAACCCAAACCCCCAGCACTGTCTCCCTCTTCACTGGGCCACTGATCAGATTCAGGAGAATGACTGAAATTTGCTATACTGACTGTAATAAGCACCTTGGTAGAACCAAGCACAGCAGTAAGAGAAGAGAAATAATAAACTAATATGTAGGAATAAGAGCTCTTTACTTTTATTGCTCTCATATAATGATCTATGAACTTCCAGCTGCTTCTCTGTCCTCACCATCATCCTTGCAATGTGCTTCCAGGTCTTTTCTAGCAGAATGTCTCATGCTGCAAAGCACTTTCATTTTCAAACACTATAAATCCACTCATTATTACTAAATAAATCAACAAATAAAATACATCAGATGAAGTACTAAGACAGATTCTACTATGGCTATCTGCCTTGGTGGAGCTGACAGAAACTCTATATTCACTTTATTAATGAATCTACCTCCAGCCACAAATTTGTATGCAAACTGTCATGGGAACTCTGGCATTAGCCACATTTTCCTGCTCTTCATATTGTTACAGTCTACAGCTGCTATCTACAATACTTGCAGGAAAATATCATTTTGTGGAAGCATCTGCCACCCAGATGCTCCAGTGCTTGAGCTGCAAGCCTCTGTCCTTTCCATGCGATCCTGAATAACCCTCTTTTGTTTGCCAAAACTCAGCTGTAAATGGAAGCTGTACAAAAGAAGCACAGCTATGAAGACAGGCAAATTGGCCAATAGCTTCATCAGGAAGCTATTTCACCCCTGCTATTTCACCCCATCATCATGTGATGGTAGGGAAAGGTGTCACCAACCCCTATGCCCTGTGTGGTGGAGCTTGTTTGCAAGGACCATCTTGGGTCTTACTGTCTCCATAGCCTGACAGTACTTTTGCCTTCCCTTTGGTGGCAAAGGTTTTTCTGCAGTTTAATACAATCCCTCAGGTGAAAAAAGGTGAAATATCCTGCAGATGTGCAAGGGAATCCCACCGAAGGTTAGTCTGTAACAGCGCTTCCAGGGAGCATTTACAGTTTGGACTAAAGTAGCAACTGGACAGATTTCTCTCACAATTTTTCTGACCGGTTTGGTTGTGTGACTATTTCTGGCAAGACTGTTTCTTAGTTTATTTAAATTTTTTTCGGGGGGGGGGGGGGGGGGGGAGGAACAGTATCTTCATAGTGATCTGATGAAACAAGTGCTACTAACCTGTCTTCTTTATTCCATTTGCATATAATAATAAAAACACATAATAATAACAACTGATACATCCTCCCCGAATGAGGAAATAAATGTATATAAAACAGATGAGAAATGCCTGGAGAATCATCCTTACTCCTGTATCACCGATGAAGACAAGCATGCCGCTGTTGTTTATCTGATGTCTTTTTAGCCTTTCATCTAGTGATGAAACATTGAGAGGTCTGTTTGTTATGAAGAATATCAAACATCTGATTCTGATAATGTCTGGAACCTCTTTTAATAGCCATTGTCCACAGTAAATGTTGAACACAGAAATTTGACCCCCCCCAAACCTTTCCTAATAGTTGCAGTTAGTGTGGCCCTACAGTAATTATATCATAATTGACCCACTCAGTAACAGTGAAAGAAAATAATCCTCACTGTTACCTTAGCTGTCACTTAAGTGTACACATTAAACACTGCAAAATCATGTTTTTTTCAGCCAGATGGTGTTACCTAAAGGAAGGAAACATGAGAATCTCTTATATTCAATAGTCTTCTGCCCATTTTCTTTATGTTCCTGAATGAATGTTTGAGCTTGTTATACTAATAGAGGCCTGCCAAGTCTTTGGATTTATTGCTTTAAATCAGTGGAGTCATTGTCATTATTAGACCAGTTGCTAGTCAATACTAAAAAGCATTCGTTAGCTGCAAATGACAGAAATGGTACTACTCTATAGATTTTTTTTATTGTCCAGAATGTATACTTCCTCTTCAAGGGAATAATGAGGAAAGAATTAAATGAGAGGTCAGTAAGGATTTTACTGTTAAGGAGAGCAGTGTGATGGGAACCCATAAGTTATTGCATAGTTTTTTCTAATTTTCCTAATTTTTTTATATGCATAAGAATTTTAAGACAATGGGAGTATTTGTAGCGTCTGTGTGGGTGACTGGTACATATACCTTTGACAACAGCATGCACATTGTAATTTGAAATGAGTTTACGTCGGTGAAAATGTGAACATTAGTTGCTTTTCTGTACTCTTTCTTTTGCTTTCAGATGGTCTGCTTCATTTGGAGCCCAAGATCCATGTGCTGCTACTTAATTCCGGCATCTTTCAGGCTTGGGCCTTTTCTCAGCTGTGGATACATACTCTGATTTTGCATGTTACAAATTTTAAAAGTCCTGAGGCAGGCTTCTCAAAAGTGCTGGATTAATTCTTCCTCTTTTGAGGACCCTGAATAGGAATTGGGCACCTAAATCCTTCACATCACTGTGAAAACCTCAGCTGCAGTTCCTCCTAAAAAACATAACAAAGGTGACAGACTTCCAAAGGAGCTGGTGCCTAGTAGCTTCCTTTGTTTCAATGGGAGCTGCAGAGTAATACACCTCTATGAAAATTTTTCTGCTCAAGGTCAGGCTGGATGTGGCTCTGGGTAACCTGATCTAGTTGAATATATCCCTGCTCATTGCAGGGGGCGTTGAACTAGATGACTTTTGAAGGTTCATTCCAACCCAAACTATTTCATATTCCATGATTCTATTTCAGCTTCTAACTGGGAGCTGAGTTCTTCGGAAATGCTGGCCAACTACTATTACGTTAAGATGGTATGTTGGGACAACAGGTACTTTGACAGTACACAACAGTAAAATAAAAATTGCTGAATTCATGTTATATTTGAATGTAACAGCATTCAATGGGCTTTTCACCATTTATAGGGAGATGTTCCATTTTTCTACCCAGCGCCCTGACTGCTCTCCCCTACTTTTAGACTTAATTCTAAACAATTAAATGTTCAGATGAACATTTCTTCCAGTACAGCATTAACATGATGACACAATAACCAAAGTAATTATAGTCTTGGAACATTATTATCTTTTTAAGCAGTCTGAGTCTCCAAGAGAAGAGCCTGCTTAAATTGGATCTTCAAAGAGAAATGTATTGCCACCAAAATAACAATTGATATTAAAACCAAAACAAAACCCCAAAACAACAACCTGAAGGGATCTGAGCTTATTAGTGCAACATTAAGTTTTAAAGATCTAGGCAATTTCCAGAGATCTTATAATTAACAAAGGAAACACTTGGAATGCGCTGTATTTTCTAACTGTTAAAACTGTCATAATCCTATTAACAGCTTTAAAAAAGGAAAACATTAGAGAAAATATTGCCTCCTTGGAAATTTTCTTCCCTTCTTTTAATTAGTGCAGCATTAACTTTTGATAAAAGGCTCTACCTTGCATTTTTATGACTGACAAGGAAGGACGTTGTCCTGAAAATGTCTTCTTGTGCAGATACTTAACCATAAGTACTTGAGCTATAGGATTTTTTTCCTTATAACTTGGAGACTAATCCATTGAGTATCTCGTTATGTGAGCAATTTTTATTTATGGAGACAATAATATTGACTTCAACGAGTATAGGTCTGCAGACCAATCCTTAAAACAAAACTTGCTTAAAAAAATAGTAATTTAAAAATATGGACACATGGCCAGCTTTGGATAACTGATTTTAACTGCATAAAGCAGAAGAAAAATAACGAAGAAAAAATGCTAGAACTCTTAGTCAGTAAGAGCTCCTGTTTAAATAATTAAAGCAGATTGTGCCCAATGTATAAATTTCTCTGTAAGACACTTTTTTCCACGGAGAGTTGAAGTTTTGTTGAATCTCCTATTTCTTAAGTCAATTTGCAGGAGGTGGTGTGTAAAAGCACTTTAGTAAGGAAAAGCAGCAATCTCAATGCATCAAAGTTTGGTGGTAGCGGGGTTATCACTCCGTGAAAATCACATAAACATTCCACCTATGAAATATTATTCATCAGGGCAAAACCCTCCAAGGGTTTCAAAGATGACAATGGTGTCATGAAACCTTTTTTTGAAAAAGGAAAAATTTATTCCACTGCTGAGATTGATTCTGTTGCCATGTAGAAGGCAGTGTGACGAGGCAGGGAATGAACGTAATTGAGAAGAGGATTAACAAACCTTAAATATCTGCTGCTGCAATATCATTACTCATAAACTTGCCCTTTTTTCACCCTTTTTCCCCAAAGACTGACATCCCATAACTGCAGTGAAAAAGAATGAATTCTTTCGAACAGCTAAATCAACAAGGTCTCACATGAGTAGTGTTGAGTGGTGTGGTTGACTGATTTCATGAAAAAGTAATCAAGTATTCATCATTGAGATCAAACGCTTCCCTAGTAATTATTTTCAAAACCAATCTGATAAGACCTGAAGAAGCAGCATTGCTGATCTAATCAGTAGTAGAACAGAAATAGTTCTCACAGCTTTTGTAATGTTCAGGTATGAAAGCACAAAAATGTATTTTATAATTAAGAAAAAGAAAGCTGTCATGTCATAATCAATTATTTCAAATCAATCATGACAATTTTAGTTTTACTGGTTATTTATAAGAACACACATTTACAAATTCACTTTTTTGTGTATGGGTAATTTAAAACATGGAACAGAGATGCCTTGGAAAAAAAGTTGTAGTTTAAAGCTATTTCAGTTAAAAAAGAAAGAATAGGTGACTATAGTGACTAAAACAACTGGTAAGTCCATATTTGTAATTTTTTTTCCTATGGTAAGGATTTATTTTTTATATAAAAATTGAAATACAAAAGTTTGTGTTACAAGTAAAATGTATTTGCAATGATCTTCTATTTTTAACATACTTTTAATGATTAAAATTTTTAAGGGTAATTGATGAAATCTAGAAATTTAAAAGACTTTTACAGGTATTTAAAGCTACCAAAATGAAAATTGCTATGATCCAGTCAGTTCCCAGGAATTTATTTGTCTGGTCATTATCTTCACACAAGAGCCTAAATACATTTGAAAAGGTAAGCTACATCATATTACCATCATTGATTTTGATAATATAGTTTCAAATAGATCTTATTGGGAAAAAAATATCCTAATAGGATATTTTGCTTGATAATGCCAGGCTAGAATCCCTATGCCACTTACATAAATCTTAATTGGCCCTAATTTTAATGGCTTTATCAGTTTTAGCCTTAATGATATTTGATTTCTCAGAAAATATTTTTCCATGTCGATTACTACATCATGTCTGTGTGACAAAAATGCTTAAAATAGTGGACCTTCTTCAGACTCTCATTTCTCGAGTACGGAGCTTAAAACCCAAGTGATAGGTAAATTTCATAAATTATTTTGCTAACCTATGCACTATTATGGGTAGAATGCCAATATTTTAAAATAACTTGCTAATATGTAAATAAATTATGAATGAAAATAAAGTGTGCATCTTAAACCTAGGTTCATCCTTTTAATGGGCTTTTTGGTGGCTTATTCATACTGCAACAGTAGTCATGTAAATAAGACAATTTATGGAGTAGCTAATAATGACTAATCAGGATGGAGGAATCTGGTCCAGCCTGAAAGTTAGTAGTTCCTATTGGGGAACTACATTATTTTTATACTAATCTTTAAATTATAACAACAGCAACAATTGGATTCTAGGTAGATTAGTTAGTGGAAAAATTGTACATATTCAGCAGTCAGAAATTCCTGTTATTTATATTGTTCTCAAAGAGAATCCTTTTAGAAAATCCAAGCCTGTGGTTCAATTTTAATTTAAAAATTAATTTTTAAGACTATAAAATGAAAGAAATGACATTTTGTATTGTAAGTGAAAATTATGTCTTTTATTAAAGTGAAGTTACGTGTAAGTTAAATATTAGATATAATGAAGAAGTTCTTTACTGTGAGGGTGGTGAGGCACTGGAATGGATTGCCCAAGGAAGTTGTGAATGCTCCATCCCTGGCGGTATTCAAGGCCAGGTTGGACAGAGCCTTGGGTGACATGGTTTAGTGTGAGGTGTCCCTGCTCCTGGCAGGGGGTTGGAACTGGATGATCTTAAGGTCCTTTCCAGCCCTAACTATTCTACGATTCTATGGAGTTCTGTACAGATTTGCAAAAAAAGTGGGAAAGTTGTTTTACCACAGAAAATAGCATCTTCGAGTCACATTGTTTCTTCTGGTTGCCATTGACAAGCATCAAAGAATCAACCACTCAAAAGATAAATCTTGCCAGCCTTACTGTTGGCATGAGGGTTTTACACCCAGAAGATGCTCCAAATACAGGATGATGCCCTTTTGTTTCATACAACTGGCACAACTCTTTCTTACAGTCTGATCCAATAAAAAAACATTAAAGATTAGAAGCGCTACTCTCTACACTACTGTACAAAACCGACCTTTAGCTATCAAGCCTGTTTAAATACTGTGTAGTCATTTTAAGATTCCAAAGTATTTTTTATTCCATAGGCTGCCAAAACTGCCTTGACAGTATATGTACTCTGCAAGCCCTGTCCCTATAGTTTCAGCCTTAGATGATTTCCAGCTGCCAATTTAAGTATCTCTTCACCTTTAAGAGCAAGAACTGAGTATCTTGAAGACCATTTTTACTCTTAACACACAGGTTAATATTTGTCTTTGAAATTATAAAATATAATGAGAAAATATTAAAAAAAGTGAAACATAAACAGTAGGCCTGAATTCCCCAAACTTTATTCACAACTGGTAGCCTTTTATTTGTAGAAAATTGATCAAGTTATTTGATGATCAATGTTTTGATTGGTTATGAGTACAATAAGAGGAAATGACCCAACATTAGTCTCTTAAGATTGCTTATTCCATTCATAGCTGCACATTAAACATCTGCTATGTTTAAGACTTCTGCCATTAGTACACAAAAGAGAGCAAATTATTATTTTCCTTTCCTAGGCACATCTTTTTTAAACATCATGTTTGCATTGAAGTTCTTTCTCCCCTTAACTGTTGCAATACCTTTGCTATCATTATTTTTTTCCCGCATCAAGGTACATTGCAGGAATACAATTTTATGTTATTATATATGTACTGGGGTGACCATGTGCATGTAACAAATAGGCCCTATTGTGTCAGGCTTTACTTTCATGAAGGCTGTACTCAATACAAGATTGCTGCGCATGCATAACTTCAGTAAGAATATAAAGCAGCTCCACTGCTCTTTTCCAGCTTCTGTTCTGAGGTATTATGAAACCCCATGTCTTCACTGATCACATTTTTAGAAGTTTCGTAACCTCTCAGTACCTTGGATGATTACTGTTACTGTAAATTTGAATTGTTAAATCTATAATCTTTAGCTGTTTAAAGCATGAAAGGATGCTCATTCAATATGCTACATTATCCAGGATGGGATGGGTTAAAGATGTGGTGACATCATTTAGCTCAAAGGTATCACTTCATCTTAGCTAAGAGGTTATTGAAAATGTCTTTATTTAGTGCCCCTTCAGGTGGCCAATGTAAATTCAATGATCACTTCTTCATCATTGTGCACTGATATGGAGTTGATTTGAGTTTTAGCAACAGAAAGAGTCCCAGGAGATCATGATTCTTGAATTGACCCTCTAAACCTAGAAGCCCATCTAGATTTCAGTCTGAGCACCTTGCTTTCTCTAATGATCATATGTCCTGGATTCTGCTGTAACAGCTATTTTTCTCCTTTTTAGTAGTGGGTGCATTGCTCTGTTTTTAGCTTTAGTCTGAGAACAATGCTGTGGTACGGAATGCCTCTTTGGCTAGTTTGGATCAGGTGTCCTGTCCCGGCTTCCAGTGCCCCTCCTCACTGGCAGAGCAAGAGACTGAAAAAGTCCTTGATCAAAGTAAGTATTACTTAGCAACAACTAAAACATCGGTGTGTTATCAGCATTAATCTCAGACTCAAGCTGAAAACAGAGCACTGCACCAGCTACTAAGAAGGAGAAAAATAGCTGCTACAGGTTGTCATGGGTTCAGCAGTAGCAGTCATTTTTTCTCCTTGGTAGTTGGTGCAGCGCTGTGTTTTTACTTTCAGCCTGGGAACAGAGCTGATAACACCAGTGTTTTCAGTTACTGCTTGGTAATGTTTTGGTCTGGCCAAGGACTTTCTGAGTCTCATGCTCTGCCAGGGAGGAGGGGAAGCCAGGAGGAAGCAGAGACAGGACACCTGACCCAAACTGACCAAAGAGGTATTCCATGCCACAGCACGCCATGCCCAGGATGTAAAAATGGAGAGCAGAGACCCGGAAGGGTGGGGGTGCACTGTCTGGTCGGGCTGGGTATAGGTGGTGAGCAACTGAATTCTTTCCTTGTATTTGCCTTGTCATTATTATTATTGGTGGTAACAGCAGTGATTTGTGTTATACCTTAGTTACTAAACTGTTCTTATCTCAACCTGTGGGAGTTGCATTCTTTTCGATTCTCCTCCCCATCCACCCGGAGTGGGGGGAAGAAAGAGAGGGGAGTGAGTGAGAGAGTGACTGCGTGAGTTATAGACGCTTAAACCACGACACAGGTGAACCCAGGACACCATAGACGTAGTTGTAATATTTTAGTCAAGCTCACAGTGAAAAGCCACACTGTACTGTTCAACAAAGTCCTTTCAAATGTGTCTGTGACAGGGAGTCTTTATAAGCAGAAATAGAAAAGAAATCTTATATAGCATATGGCCCGAAAATAGAGCTCCAACTTAATACATCTGCTGTCCTCTGATATTTCTAGAAGCACACTCAAGAGCTTCCCCAGACTTACAACAGCATCTTTCTGTCTTGCCACAGTTAGAGCAGCCATCAGCTTGTTGCATTCAGGAAAGACAGGGCAATCCTCCCGTGTCTCAGCAAGGCTATTTCTAATCTGAAGTAATCAGAAAGGAGACTCGTTTTGAGCAGCACATTGTGTGTTACATGATATGTAAGGGTTGAAACCATAAGAAGTCCAAAAATCAAGTAGGACATCTAGGGGGTCATGCTTGTTTACAGATGCTTCTCTGTTTCTATTCAAAGCTTTCTGCCTGCAGGAAGGAGATCAGACCATTATTTGCTTTATCTGAGCAAAGACAATTTTCTAAATACCTGTGGAAATTCTAGGGGAATCTTCCAAGAGCTTGCTCAAAGCCACAGAGAGCAGTGGCAGAACTCCTATGGTGTTTAGCAAAAGTAGTGTTTGGAAAGAAAATAGCACATGGCCCTTCTGGCTGCTACACATCAAATTCCTATTAATTTTGTCTAATGTCTTCAGCCATAACAGAAGAGCTAGATGAGGTCTGGCAGAAAAGTCTCCGCAGTAAATTTTCTCTGCCAATTGCTGCCTCCGTGAAACTGCAAGTTATGTCAGTTGGCTGTCTGCTAATACCCTGCTGCTCCTGCTGAGGACAGAGCAACTGTTCCTGTCTCCTACTTTTGTTTGTCACATTTGCTTAGATATCCTTTCTTTAGAGCGCAAGGTATTTTTTCTTTGTGTTCATGTCCTTAGATTGATGTCAGATACAGTCATTTCTGGAAAGGCTGGAGGTAGATGTCTGAACTAAACACTCCAGATTACACTGACTCCATATAGTGCTGCTATAGACATGTTAGGGAGTTCTGGATAACCTGTTGGCCTGACAGCTATCAGATAGGACCTACAAGAGATCTTTACCTTTCTTGAGTAGCAGCTGGAGGTCAACTGAAATGCCCTATGTCATTTAAAATTACACTAGTTGCCTGTGTAGGGACAACAATGTCTAATTTGAGAACACTATTGACTACAATAGAGTGAAATGTGGCTTACATGCTGAGAACTACATGCAGATCTAAATACAGATGTCTGAATGTGGACCCAAATCTCACTGCTGGCCTGTCTTCAACAATCTGTGACTGATGTGGGATTGTGTCTCCAGTAAATCTGGTATTATAGTTGTCAGGTTCACGTAGAAGTCTTGGACACCATTGGACAATCTCAAAAGTCATATAATAATTAACTCTGAGAAATGGAATATACTTGTTTGTGTCATAGTCTGGACTTGTAATGTCAGCCATGGCATGCTGGGAAGTTCATTCCCTCAGAGGCCAGAACACTTGTTAGCCAAGATTCATCATCCGTTTTTGCTGCTGTTCACTTAGACTGTTGATGCACAATAGAAATACTGTCCAATCACTCTCTAAGGAAGACTATAATATGCTATTAGAGTAATTTTCTTCTTTTAAATGGGACTTTTACAGTAACCATATTATTTCCTGTAAATTATTGGCAGAGTCAAATGTCTTTAGGACACATACAAGGAAAAATCAGGATTAATGATTCCCTGGTTTAACGTAGTTCTTATCAACAACTGAAGCAAAAACACTAAAAAAAAATGTATTCTCCTTACAGATTAAAAGATTATTTCCTGAAATATATTAAAGTAGAAAGTCAATATAAGTCACCATGCCTGCTGGCTGCTTGTGAATAAAATAAAATGTTAACTTTCAGTCTTAGGCTCTAAGAGTATTTTTAAGCAAATATCTGTGTGAAGTCACTGAAATATCTGGATACAAAGAGAAAATCACACATCCGTATTCCTTGCCCTTGATCACAAACATGTGAAATAGCCCTCCTCAATGCTTCACTTCAGTCTTCTTAAATATGATACAGGTTCTGCTGCGCATGGGCCTTCAACTCCCTGCTATTGCCCTGAATGCTGCTTTTGACCTGCAATGCTTAAAAAAATCCCCTAGTTATGATAGAGTACCTGCATTTTCTTAACATAGCTTCCCAAACACTCCTTTTCTTTGCAGTCAGGCCACATTACTGAGAACATATGAGTTTGGTCTATAGGGAAGAACTACTAGAAGAGGAAAGCAAACAGTGCAGGAGAGATTTGTGACTGCATGATTTAAGCTTTGGGATGAGTAAGGAAGGTTCTGGAAGAAAATCATGAAAAAGGTGAAAAAGAAACAAAAGAACAGAAATTAACAGTACACCCTAAAGGAGGCAAATTGGAAAAAGAAATGTTTTGAAGGAAATGTAAAGAAAAGCAGTGAAGAGGCATGACTGCAAAGGACAGAGAAGATGCAGACAGGATCAAAAAAATTCCTCTGAGAGGAGTGTCAGTAGAGAGAAGGAGGAAGAAGAAAAAATGCATTTATATGAAACACTGCTCTGCATTTGAGTAAATAGAGGTGGTTATTGTTTTTCATAAACAAAAACATTTTTGTCAGCATTCTGGGCATTTTTTTTTTATTTGTTTCCTGAAAACATGAGACTTGAATGAAAGCTGTATGTAAATGACATGTGTATTTGAATCAAACCACGTTGTCTCGCATTATGAATATATCTCACTGTCCTAAAATACAGTTTCCAAAAGTGTTTTTTATTTTCAATTTATAATAAAACCAATTACTATCTGAAAATTACAGTTAACCCCCCAGTAAATGTACTGGTAAGAAGCAGCACAATAAGTTTAATTAACATCCCAATCTATAGAAGTGTTCAAGACCAGGTTGAACTGGGCTTGGAGCAACCTGGTCTAGTGGAAAGTGTCCCTGACTATGTCAAGGAAGTGGAACTAGATGATATTTTAGGTCTCTTCTAACCCAAACCATTCTATGATTCTATGATTCTTTGACATAGGTTTACTCTGAACTCAGTTAAATGGAAACAATTTTCACAAGGTTAATACATTTTATTTATTTATATTTTTTATACTTTCCTTCCAAAAATTATAGGTTATGCAGCCTACTACTCCCTAGCTCACAGAAATAGTGACCTTTGAATGGCTACCATCCCATATGTTTTCTATTACATTACAGAAGATACTGCTTTTCACCTTTTTTGGAGGGGAGGAAATATCTACAAGGCGGAAGGAACTGCTGTCTAATGGACTATCAATTTTCTCTAAAACATAAATGGGATAGATGGATAGTGAATCAATAAACAGACAGACTTGTCACCATCCCATGATTCCAAGAGCTCCTTAACTTCTGCACCCTTTTCAGAACACACCCTGGTTAGCCTAATGTTAGATTTGCTTCCACAGAGACTTGTTGTTTTGGGTCTCAGACAGTGCTTAAGTGGCCCATTTTTTCTTAAACAAAAGATACGTAAAGCTTGAGGACTTTAAGACTATATGGTTATAGAGGAAGAACATGTATGAACCACCATTTCCACCTTCTTTCTTGAAAATGAAAAACGGTGATTAAATGGTTAAGAAGAAGCCATGATATCTGTGTGTGAGATGTGAGGACAAATGTCAAATTTCCAGCAGAAATCTCGACCTTCAGAGTACACAATATGTGAGGAAGAGTTTTCTCAGAATGAGCCTTTTGTCAGCCAACATTTCAGGCATTATCCAAATACCTGGCCTCTGTTTTGGCTCTTGTGTAACACTGCTGTACCCATGAAGGTGAGACGTGTCAGGAGATAAGAGCCTGGACTACAAATGGTTGAAGGAGGTGATCCTGTCCTCTACTCTGCTCTCATAAGACCTCACTTGGACTATTGTGTACAGTTCTAGTGTCCTCAACATAAAAAGGACATGGAACTGTTGGAACAAGTCCAGAAGAGGACCACGAGAATGATCAGGGGACTGGAGCACATCCTGTATGAAGATAGGATGAGAAAGTTGGGGCTGCTCATCCTGGAGAAGAGAAGGCTGCGTGGAGACCTCATAGCATCCTTCCAATATCTGAAGGGGGCCTATAGGGATGCTGTGGAGGGACTATTCATTAGGGACTGTAGTGATAGGACAAGAGGTAGCAGGTTCAAACTTAAACCAGGGAAGTTTAGATTGGATATAAGGAAGAAGTTCTTTACCATGAGGGTAGTGAGGCACTGGAATGAGTTGCTCAAGGAAGCTGTGAATGCTCCATTGCTGGCATGTTGAAGGCCAGGCTGGGCAGAGCCTTGGGTGACATGGTTTAATGTGAGCTGTCCCTGTCCATGGCAGGAGAGTTAGATCTAGATGATCTTCAGGTCCTTTCCAACCCTAACTATTCTATGATTCTCTGATTCTATGACCCTGAGTGTCTGTCCCTGAGCCTGCAGGCAAGATACTTAAAATCACCAATAAATGCATTAAATGTCTTAGGTATATGGTCAATTTTAACTTGCTTTAGCCTGGCATTTAAACGTCTAAGACTAAGGTTATGGTCCAGAATGTATGAGAGTGTCAAGTTGTCTAGCTGCCCCAGCTTTCAATGCATTTTTCTAAGCACTGTGATGATCTGGGTATTGTAAGGAAAAGGCTGTGGAATCAGGCATCCCACACCAAGCAGTGGAAAGACAGACACTGCTGTTATGCTTTTCATATGTATTTTTATGCCAGCACCAATTTTTCTAAATATTAATTTGAAAAATGTAGTTTGAATGAATATGGAGAAAATAGATTTGTTTTTCTTATAGTATATTACAAAAACTCTGTGCTGCAGAGCTAACCGGCTCTGATGATTCTTTTATACATCTGTAACACTCTTAATAGCAAAATGAAGCCCCAGACTCACTCCTTTGTGGAAAGGAAATCAGTTGAGAACCTGTTCCTAGTGTAAGCCTGGTGCACTAATTGTGAATCATTTTGAGAAGCTGCTCACTGACAGCTTCATGCTGAGAAGTCTAAATGACTCTGTCCCACTTTTCTCAGGGAGAGAGAGTCATTTGTGTAGGTCTCACTACAGCATGAATCCCAGCCTTCACAAAACAAGGAAGCAGCATTTAGGAGCCTAATGAATGTGCATATACAAGTACGAAGACATACTTGTAAGCTGGCACTGGTAAGGAAGAGTACATTATTCTATGTATCCTCTTTGAAAAAAAAATCAATAAAATTCATATACAGTATGCTCATTGTAAAATGACATGTGCTGCATTTAATACTCACTGACGTGACACTTAACAAACAGTCTTGAACTCATCTCTATTTGCATTTGATTTCTGTCACAGCTTGACAAAAAAGTCTGTTGCTTTCATCTGCTTTTTCTTTTTAACACTTCTAACCAAAGATGCATAGGTGTACCTTGCAGGCAGAACAAAAAGCAAAGTGCCCTGTAAAGGGGTCTCAAACTCTTTTCCCTACACGTTTATAATGTACCCCAATGTTCAATCACTTTTCCAGCCCAGCAGAGTTAATAAAGAATGATTTTAAGAGCTATTGAATATTTTGTGAATTTTCATTAAAAATACATGGATAAAAGGGCAGGAAATGCAGAATTGTCCCAGTCTTGAGTGAGGGAACAGTCTTTTAGTAGAAGCCCTTGCCCGCATGAGATTGCTGCGAGGGTAAGAAAGGCTCATACAAGAATAGAAGAAAGTCTAAAAGACCCACAGAGCCAAGCTATATCAGATTTGAGGCAATCTGAACTCATGCTGTGACCAATCCTACACATCTCAAACATCAAAATAGTAAATTCTCCCACATAGTGATGCCTTTTACAGATGTGCAGCAGATCCATGACAGATTGAGTAAGGGGGTGCACTTCTAATATACTCTAACATGTCTGTAGAAATAACATCAAAGGTTTTGTAATTTATGTTTAAATTATGGGTGTTTCCATAACTCTGATAACTTATAATGTGAAATGGTTAATAGCACCTTTGTTAATTTCTTGCATGCCAAGATGCAGTCACAATAGTAGTATAATTGCATGGAAATTACATATGAGCAGGCAACGACTGGTTCAAACACTGGCAAGGTTTCGACAGCAGCTTCCTTTTGTATGAGGCTGCTGGTGCTGCAGCTACCACAGAGCTTTGATTCTTGCTGGTTTAACCCACCTCCTGGGCATTTCTCCATGTGCTGGCTTGTCAGAGCTCAGGCAAAACTACTCAGGGATCGCCAGGTATTGAAACTGGATCAGAAATCCTGCCTATTTTTCATAAGTGGATCTTAAGTGTCTCAGTACAAAAGTACCCGAAGGGCAATGTCTAACTTTTTACACATCAATTTATACATCATGAGAACCCAATTTATGTAGAAGCTTAATCTTCACCTGCTTAGCTTCCAGATGTACCATCACATTGGTTGATGTGCATGTCCTGATCTCTTTCTCTGTTTGCTGCGTAGCACCCTTGGCATTTTCTTGGGATGGGAACCCTTCAGGTGGTCTCTGAGGGCTCAGAACATGTGCTGATCAAACTTAATTCAGCTCCAAGCAAACTTCAAGAACACTTTAGTTGAATGCTCATCCAAAAGACAAGTGAGAGATAGCAGCCATGTCCTCTTTGTGACAACCACCTTCCTATGGCAGTTACTTAGAAACTGAAGTGCTGATCTCCAGATATTGCTCTTTTTGATGGGGTTTCCATTCATAGTTCCTAATGCCTAGAAAATAACTCCCATCATGCTATCCATGCACATAGGAGATGTTCAAAAGCTGCCCTCTACTCTGGGCTGCAGCATCAGGGTTTCTCAAACCTCCCGTCTCTCTGGTTAGGTGGGCAAGCATTTCCTCCTTTTCCAAATATCTTTCCTTGAGAACTATTTGGAAATATCTTTCCTTGAGATTTATTTGGAAATGCCACAGAAATGATTGACTGCAGCCCTGAGTCAGATGGTAAATTCCAAGACAGAAATAGATTTCCAGATTTCCAGAATAACTGGGACAGCACATACAGGATACCTCAGAGAACGGAAAGCTGTGAGTTCCAATTCTTTGTGGTGGCTCTCGGAACTTCCAATCTCTGAATTAACTTCCTGAACAAGTATGATAATCATAGAATCATAGAATATATAATCTGTCAGTTATTAAGAAAATTAACAGAAGGAGAGAGGCCTTTTCACCAAAAAAGGGGGCTGTGGGGGAACTTAATTACAGTATTCTAGTACTTAATTGGTGGCTAGAAAGTGGACAGAGGCTCTCTCTTCACAAGGAGCTACATGGAGAAGAGAAGGGGAAGAGGTTTCATCTTGACATAAAGAAGAAATGTTTTACGGTGAGACAAGTCAGTCACTGGAACAACCTCTACAGGGACATGATAGTGTCCCCATCACTGGAGGTTTTCAAGATGCAATGGGACAGAGTGCTTGATAATCTCATTTAAAATCCCTTTCCCATGAAAGCTTGGACTGGATGATTTTTGGAGGTCCCTTCTAATCTGGGCTGTTCCGTGATTTCATGGTTGTTTAGGTCTATTGTGGACATAGGAACATAGGATCATAGAATCATAGAATGGTTAGGGTTGGAAAGGACCTTAAGATCACATAGTTCCAACTCCCTTGACATGGGCAGGGTTGCCTCACACTAGACCATGTTGCCCAAGGCTCCATCCAACCTGACATGTTCTGAGCATGTCCACTGGGTTTAGTTACCCAGCTCCTGATTTGGATCATAATTGATAGGAACTGAGATTTTTCATTCTGAATAAGGCAATAACAGTCAGAAGATAAGGAGACTCTGGGAAGACCGGGAAAATGATTAGTAAGAAAAAAAAGGAATCTGGAAGATTGGTTGGCATCTGGCATTTTTGGACTGCAAATTTGACCTCACGTCCTTCTTTGAATGAGGTTTTGGCAATCTGAAAAACATAATTACCTTAAAATACCAGCCCTCTAGCTCCCCAGTTAAAATCTCTTAAATAGTATATGGTTGGTACTTCTCAGTCTCAATTCCTAGTGTTGCCAGTGGAAATGTTGCCAGAATAGATGCTGCAGAATCAGTCTGCTAACTTGAAGATGTAGAAAAGAGTATTAATTTTAACAGAAACCTGTTCCATTTGGTCACAGAAAATAGGACTCCATATGTACAGTAACTGAATTATTAAGTGGACAGATTATTTGCCTTAGGACATATTTATTTGGCCTAGAAAAAAAAATCTGTGCATTGCGCTGCAGTAAACGAGTTCTGGCTAATATAAAGGTACATGACATATATTCCCTACTTTTTATTTTAACTTGCATTTTGGTGTTTATTGCTCTGAATATAAGTGTTCAGAAAGAAAACTTCAGAAAAATGCTTTAGAGATTCATGAAAACACTTGGAAGGATTTTGCTGCCCAGTTTATCCTATTAAAGAATGGGGATCATGTTTGACATGCCTCCTGGGGTCTGGTTCACCCATAAATTGATGATTTTAAACATGTGGCTGTACCAGCTGGGGATAGTGGGACTGGTCATGGACATTAAACTGGGCACAGGTTTTAATCCATTGTGGAATTAAACCCACAGCTATCAGATGAGTCTTGCAAATTCTACAGCTTCCTGAATATACGTATTTTACCTTGCAAACACTCATGTAAAAAATCACTTTCTACAGCCCATGTTAATTTCAAATACTTACTATCAAAACCAGAAAAATGCCTCTGTAATTTATGTAATATTTATTTAAAACATTAAGTGAGAATCAGCTAACAGGGAGTAGGTGCTAACATATTACTACTCAAGGGTTCTCAGCAGAAATGAAGCCTTTTTCATAACAGAGTTATGTAAGAGGTTCAGAATCTGTAATCTACTGAGTTTTTAGTTTCAAATTTTTGCTGTTTCTATTATGTACAGATGTAGAAATTTACTTTTTCCCAGTTGAATTTATTTTTTTTTTTGGAAGGTTTCAGTGATAAAACTTTTGTCTGTTTCTTAATTAGCTTTAAGATTTCTCTTATTCTGTGTTTTCTCTATTGCAGAGAGGTAATTTTCATCCAACCTATTTCTTGTTTTTGTTTTCTTCAGTTTCTCATCTTGAACTTCCAAAGGCAGTGCTAAGATACTTATATTAATTTTATTTTATTTATCTGTCCCTTTAAAAAAAAAAAGAAAGAATAAAAGTTTGAAAAAGCTGCAAATGTAAAGACCATACTGAGAAATTATTTTTTAGAAACTTTGTCTGCATCAGTAACTTTGTAGTTAGATTTAATTAGATAAAAGTGCAGATTTCGAACAATACTATGTTCTCTTAAAGGACCTAAACCAATTAGCATGCACGAAGGGTAACCTGTCTGGGGGACACAAATACATCTAGGCATCTAGTTCATCTTTGGGAACTTACAATTGCGCAGATATCATGCAAATTCACACTTAGTGCAAACATAATCATTTTCAGATGGAGAGAACTTGAATGTATTCTGTTGACATTTTGCTATTTATCTGTCTAGTTGCTTGTGGCCAGCTGAGATAAGCTGTTATGTGTGTATATGTTTGTGTATATATATGTATGCATACACACATTACTGGGCATGTAGGCTGAAATATATCACTGATTCAGACTGGCGTGCAGATCCAACACCATCATGCTGTGAGCGCTCTTCAGCTCCCAGCTGGTGTTCATTCCTGCTGAGCCCTGACCATATGTCAGGGTAGTATCAAGGCATTCCCCTTCTTCTGCCCCTCTATGCCTCAGTTTCTGCAGGAGGGGGCCACTGCGGTCTCTGACACACCTCTCTGTCTGGATGGGGGCTGGGGGGTGGGACTCAGAGCCTGTGTGATGCTGGAGCTGGATGTCAGATATAGACACTGGGATACAGGGGTTGCATCTGTGCTGTTAAGTAGAAGAGGGCGAAGGAGCAAGCTCAAGGACAGGACCTCAGCCGCTGCTTAGTTTTAGTTTACTCCCTGTCTCTCCCTAGTCCTAAGGATAGAGACCATAAGCCAATCTGAATATACTTTGTCTCACATCCAAAGATCTGTGGCTAGCCTGCTCTTACTCAGCAGTGCAGTCATGCTTGCAGGTCTGCAAGCAGGATGGAGGACAGGAGCTCAGAAAGTTAGAAGTTACGGTGTTCACAAGACCCAGGGAGCTACAGATGAAGGCATGCAAGGGCTGTCTTGGAAATAGATGCAAATAGGTTTTGGGGTTATAGGAAAGGCATAAGCTCATGAAAAAGAAATTATAGTGTTAAGAAAGAAGAAGAGAAGAGGAGATCAGGAACATGCTACCGGGGTCATGGTTTGAGGAATGTAGGAAGTGAAAGGGGAAGAGAGAAAGGAGGGAACCTTGACTGCAGGAACATATGAAGTTAAAGGAGCTTGAAGGATCAAGTTTGGCTATTCCCTGCAATGAATATTTATTAAAAAAGAAAATTTTCAAAAGGGTTAGCGCTTATGAAAATATCTGCTGAAGCAACCTAAGGGTTGTTTTTAATAACAGGGCTGGAAGTGGCTGGAATAACTATAGTGTGTTGGATATCCAGTCTGAAAAGTGGACAACATGGTGAAACAAATAGTTCAGTCAAGATGTCAGCCAAGGAAAGTGTGCCAGAGTTCAGAACAAAAGCTGTTAGGGCCAGCCTCCAGCCTCACACATCTGTAATTAGCGAGTTGCCTTGAAGCCTTAAAATATAAACTGATGCAATGCCCCTGATTTTTTTCTTCCTTTATATGTCCTTCTTGTCAAGAGCAAACAGAATTACTATAACTGCCATCTCAAAACTGAATAGGCGAGCTAACCTTCTCTTTACTAATGAAGGCTGATGTTGTGGTTTAAGCTGTAAATCATGCAGCCCATTCACTCACTCCCCTCTCTTTCTTCCCCCCACTCTGAGGGGGGGGGAGAAATGGGGAGAAGAATCGAAAGAATGTAACTCCCATGGGTTGAGATAAGAACAGTCCAGTAACCAAGGTATAACACAAGACCACTACTGCTACCACCAGTAATAATAATGACCAGGGAAATACAAGGGAAGAGGATACAGTTGCTCACCACCTGAAGACCGAGCCATGAACTAAAATCTTCCGTGTTCCTGCCCCCAGTTTTACATCCTGGGCATAAAGTACTGTGGTATGGAATACCTCTTTGGTCAGTTTGGGTCAGGTATCCTGTTTCTGCTTCCTCCCGACTTCCCCTCCTTCCTGGCGGAGCATGAGACTCAGAAAGTCCTTGGTCAGACCAAAACATTCTAAGCCGTAACTATAAACATCGGCATTATCAGCGCTGTTCCCAGGCTGAAAGTCGAAAACACAGTGCTGCACCAGCTACTATGAAGGAGAAAAATGACTGCTGCTGCTGAACCCATGACAGCTGATATTAATAAAACAGCTGAATTAATAAAATGAGGGACTTCTATGCATATCTTGTTTTTGAAGAGAGACTTTGGTTAAAAAAAAAAAAAGCTTGTTCTGATTCCACTCTTACTGAAATTATTTTTTTGATTGTTTGAATTCTTTTTTTCTCTCACATTTTAATCAATAGTTTTTCAATGTTGGTGGAAATTTTCCAGTTTGCTTGCAATGTGGCTGAACAGGTTGGGGTTTCTGCACTTGAAATAGGAGTCTTCAGCGTTTTGAGTTGTACAGTGCTAAGTTCATACAAAAAATACCCCTAAATACTGTCTTTTGGCTAATGAATTCAGAAGAAGAAAAGCTTAAATAGAAAGGTAATTTTTTAAAAACATATTTGGAGAAAGCTGTTATTTGAATAAATCCTTAAATCCACAAGGGTTTTAATCAAGTCATGGCCTACTGATCTCAGCAGTCTTGGAAGATTTTTAGTGAGACAATGTCTCATTTTGATATTTAAAAACAAACCCAAATTTCTAAATAGTCTAAGACAAACGTGTAATAGTTCACTACAACCTGAGCGCCCTATAAATAGTTCTCCTTTGAGTAAGAGTCTGGACCATATATCACTTCCCTTCCAGCCTAAAATTTTCCTCGAGTTGATTAGTTCATCTACATATTTCACTCTTCTTTAAATGTAAAATACTGAGAAGTCATGTATTGGCAACAAAGGTGAAAGGTAAGAAAGAAAACTGACAGCTGATTGTGCAAAAGAAACCTGTTGAGTTTTTTTTTTCTCCATCTCCTGTCTTTTGGTGATGGGGAGGGATAACTTACACCTATATATTATTAAAAAGTCCTTATGTGGAGAAAATGAGCTCAAAATTAAAATCTATAATGTTGTGCATTTTATTAAGATGGTTGAATATTTAGACCGTAGTTTGCAGGGTATGTTTTTTGTTTAAAAGTATGGTCTGGAATATGTTTGTATGTGATTTCAAAGCAGCAATTGGTATGAACAGAATTAACTACTTCTTAAGCCAATAATCACTAAAATTTCCAAGAGAATTATAGCCTGTTCACAGATTTCATCCTATGTTAATACACATAAGATACATAGGCCGTATAGGGTACAAACATCTCTGGATTTTTCTTTTATTTTTACACCTATCTATATGGTCTAGTGTCTTGGGTGACGTAGTTTAGTGTGTGGTGTCCATGCCCGTAGCAGGGGATTGGAACTAGATGATCTTAAGGTCCTTTCCAACCTAAACCATTCTATGATTCTATGATTCTATATGACTATGTACATTATCTATATTCATATATGTGCCACCAGTCTTACTTTCCTCTAAATCTACTTATTTCATCATAGCTGGCTGATATGGGAACTACTATGACGCCATGAAATAATTTCGGGTAGAAGACATAAACTCTTAAGATACATGTGTATTCTCATGCAACTGTAACATTGTCATGTCACTAATGATAAAAATGAGAGAAGAAAAAACAGAAGCTACGTGACACCCAGACAATGTGTTTTTAACAAACGTTTTTCAAATTTTTCCAGAAGACATCAGTAACCTTTTAAGCAAATTGTTTTGTACAGAACTCCAATTGGAGCATTATAAAATGCCCCTCTTCAACCTACAAAAATTAAATTAATCATGTAACAGGGCTTGAATCTGTGCACATTCTTACTCAACAAGAATATCAGTCCCCATCAATTTCCTGCAAGAAAAGCTCCGTAAAAGAGATTTATACACAAACACCTACCCTGCAGTTGCTACTTGCCTCCAATTTCTCTCCTGAAGTGTAATATTTTATCTCATTTTCTTGAAAAAAAGAAATATCTCAGCAAATTAAAAACAAAACAAAAAAGTAAAAACACGTTTGCTATGAAAGTTATATAGGAAATTAAATAGCAAAATATTTGGTCCAATTATGTGGAAATTCCCCTGATATACTGATAAGTTTGTGTAATAAAGTTACAACTCTGAGATGGTTTAAGGTATCTGAAAAGTGATGGTGGGGTTTTTGTGTCTAACATATGTTCTGATATGATTTTTTTGTGTGTTTTATGTGCTTTGAATGAAAGTACAATATAATTAGAGGCATTAGGTCATCTGCAGTCTTCCTCTCAGAGTGACAAAATTAGTTCTTACAAGGTATCAAAACCAACACAGATATTCATTGGAATAAAAGGAAACAAACTGACAATCTCCCTTTCCTTTACACCTTACAGCTACTGGAAGCTGTGAGGCTCCCACACCCATAAAGAAGTCAGAAGTGGACCCATACCAGGTGAAGATATGCTGTGGTGGTGATTACAGCTCTTGCTGCTTTTCATTCTCACTATCTCCATTTCTCCGGCTCTCATACAGAATAACAAATAGCAGTTCCAAAGACATAAGGATTTGAACATTTTTTCAAAAGTATGGCGCTGCTCTCAGTTATGAGGAGGAAGCAGTCCTGGTTTTGTCACATATTTCCCAGGAGCAATATCTCTGTACTAGACCTTTATAGTAGCAGAGTAGGTTTTAACATATATGCCAAACTGAGCACATGCAGAGCTCAATGCATATAGGGTACTTTTACTTCTGGTCTAAGTAGCAGCTGTGTATGTAGGAAGGGGATTGCAATTGCAGTTTTTCACTTAGATATCTTAAGCCTGTCTATATCCATGTCTAGGTTTAGGTGCTTTATAAACTCTTGATATTAGAAGGAAATTTAACATCTCTTAAAATTGCTGTCAATATTTTAACCAATTAAACTGGGTTATAACAGCACCTTTCAAATGCAGTGGACTGGAAGGAGGAAGAGGCTTTGCATATTACAGTCTTGTACACTAACTGGCACAAATGTTTTTTATTCTGACTTTGAACTCTGAGCAGACTTGAATACAAATAATAATAACAGAGAAGTTAAGTGAGAATCATCAAATAATTCAATGATTGACTCAAACTTCTATGTTTATAATGCCTTGTATTGTATCTGTAAAACCAGGGTGGGCGAATCAATCTAGTATGTGACATTTAGTCTTACTGTGAGAACAAGGGATTATTTCTGAAATTATGCTATAGAAACACTATATAACCTCAGGAGAAGGTTTCATTGATAGTGCTTAGCATTATCAATCAGTGTTATCAACTTAAACTTCTTTAGTTGCAGAAATGACACAGTTAATCTCTTTTAATTTACATGAACTATGTGAGGAATATCTTGTTCTAAAAAATGCACTGAGCTGGTTTTGGATCTGCAGGGTAGATGTCTTCCCTCATTTTTCACTAGTCAATTCTATGATAACAGCTGAGGCAACCAGGAACTCTGTTACCTGACTAGCTCATATTGCCATTACTTACCCATTCTTCACATCTAATGAATCTGAATTACTGGAAGTGATTTGTTTTACATATTTTTGCAAGAATAAAACAGTCAGGTTTGGGATTGTTGACAGAGACAGAAACAGATAAATAAAGATATGTTAAGCCTAGAGGAGTTTAACTTTCAAAGCAGACTTGCATTGATTCCATACTCTAATAACTGGGTAAGTGCATAAATAGTATTTGCTTCTTTTATTTCCACTTACATGTCCTGTAGAATTTAATCTGGCAGGCACACTCTTTAAATACTTTGTAGATTGGACATCTTAAGAAACACAGACAGAAGACTGCTTGGTCTGTGAATTCTACCAGGCATAAAATGTGGAACTGGCACAAGAGTTTTGACTGATGCTACTCTGAACGCTGGTGGGGGAAAAAGGATTAGACAGTCCAGCAGAGCTTCAAAGTGAAAATCTTGTTCTCTAGAAGACCTGAAAGCTGGAAACTGGAGTGATGGTTCAGAGGGTCTAATCTTGGTGTGTCAAATTCTGTTGCTTATTTAGTACCTGTTTATTAGCAAAAATAGCAGGTTTATGATGTCATGTCAGTCTTTAGAATGCCGTGTTACATGTAAAAACTAGCACATAATTCTCAATGACATAACCTCAAGACTTTATATGATTTTTAGCCTAGTTAGTTAGTTTTCAGAATTCTCATACGTGTATTTGTTATTTGGGTCAAAATAATGGATCAAGATCCTGCTGAGTCTTTTGCTCTTGATTTGATGCTTCCTCGCCTATGCTTACCTGACAGAAGTCAATAAAAGAGGTTTGGTTATTTACCTTACAGCTGGAATTTCTTCACCTCTGCTTTTGAAATTTGGGTGAATCTGTAAAAGTATACATTCTAAAGAAGTAAAGTATAAACAGGGATTCCTGAACTTCTAGGCTGAGCTCATTTCATTCAAATTAGCTTTGTACCATGAACTAGTAATAACATATGCTTTATATACATGATATGGTATAATATGATACAATGAGAAATGCTTTTCTATGTCTCAAACTTCCATCATAGCCTTGGGTGGCATGGTTTAGTGGGAGGTGTCCCTGCCCATGGCAGGGGGGGTGGAACTAGATGATCTTAAGGTCCTTTCCAACCCTATTTTATGATTCTATGATTCTATCTCATTATTATAAAGATTAGTAGATCTGTATAATAAAACAAATAATCAATAGCATACAGAAATTTAAGGCTTAAGAACCTTAAATTAATATAGTCATTAATGATTAAAGTCTCTGTAAAATCAGAATGATATATGGGTGGGAGTTCTCTGCTGTCTTCTTGGGCAGAAGACCATGACCCACTAGCTGGAGGCTGGTTATAGGAAAACATAGACAGTAGTACATTAAAACTAATTTTAGAATGAGAAACAGTAAAAACTCTTGCTGGGAAAACAACACATTTCTCCCTTAACACTGCAAAATAGTCTTTAACGATTCCCTCTGAGCAAGAAACCAGTGATGCATTCTGGTTTCCCCATCATTTCTTTACTTATTGGGTAGATACATTTCTACTTGGAGTATGCGGTTGTTCTTTAATTTTTGCAGTAACTGTAATCTGAAATTTTGATTCTGGATGGAACTCTCTTGGTCAAATTACAATGCCATGTGTTCCATAAATTGCATTTGTAGCTGTTAGTCTCAGCAGTTTGCCTCTCAGCAGTCGTAGAACTGCATATTTTTAAGAATGTAATAAACACCATCCACACATACCAAACTCTAGATGATGTTTCCAGTAAAAGCATTTTCAGAGCACTCTGTCCCAGCTGTTGGATTTTACTGGAGTGAAATGTACTTTTACTCTTCTTACTAATGCTTTCTCCACTTGGCACATAAGATACTAAGATGTTTATAGTTACTCTTCTTCACTTCAATTGTTATTTCACTGTGTTATGAAAACAAATGAAGACCTTTGTGTGCACATATATATATATATATATGCACACACCCCTTTAGTCCTCAAGGCTTGCATAATCATAAATTCCCTCTATGAAAGCAGTGGGTTTTAGATGAAAAAATAAATAAATTGCTGAAACACTACATAGGGTATCAGAAATGTTTCATTGGAACTTCCTTCACCATGTTTGTGAAGATAGCCACCCCTTAAATTGTGTAATATTACACTTTCTGTATCACATAAAAAGCAAGTTATAAGAGAGTGTAGCAACTATGGATCTGCCTTACAGAGCTGTTTTCTCTAATCAACACATAACCACAAAGCAATGTGAGGGTCCATCTGGCATTTTCAAAGGCATAACCATTTGTTTTCCCTCCCAGTGGCCGCCAATGTCCTGACATGACTGTTAGTTTACTAGGACACTCCCTGATTTCCCAATAACATACTCCAGTATTTAATCAAAACTTTGTTATGCTTCATGAACACCATGGTATCATGCAGAAAGACCTGTTCTAATGAATTACTTTCCCTTTTAGGGAACTTATTAAAATATTTATAAATCCTCTGCTACAGAGGTGTCCACTGAGCCTTTGGACTCAACCCCAATGAAAAACTGTGAGTACCTAGCCATGACAATTGTCCCTATCTCCTGAGTGCCCATCAGTTTATCAGTCTCCTTTGTCCTGCTGGTTAGTTTTATCTTGGCCACTCCCTTTCTCATCCAGACTAAAGCAACTGTGCTAAATGGAAATCAGAGAGGGGCCATGTATAACTGCAAACTATCCTCTAGGGTCGCTTTAGCTTTTTATCAATCACCTTTAACTTCAGATAATCCAAATTCAGTTATATGATACCCTAAAACACCAGGAAAAGGAATTCATAAACAACAATATTGTCTCTGAAGGCCCAAGATACTTCCCACTGTTACTTACAAGCACATTTATTACTTAACAAATAAGAGTGTGTGATATTTTTGTATTGCTTCTTAATAACTGTATATTCATGTCAAAACTTTGATCAGACTTCTCCATGCTCCAAAAGCAGGTGAAAGAACTGATGAACTTTTGAAACCAGCTAGTGTGAAGTGCATTGGTTAATTTATGCACTGATAGCCACATCAAATGTAGCAAGACCAGGTATTCTCTCTTTCACAGACATAATTTTAAAGTGTTAATATTTGTACAATTCTCTTTCAAAGAGGCAAACTCCCTGAAAACCTCAGCTAAAAAAAATGCCACATCATGTTTTTGAGTGATATTAAGGATCTGCATAAAAGAAGCTTTTCTGAGTTTCTGCTTCTTTCCCTAGATTCTAAACCAGGAGTGTTGGAGGACTCCCACAGAGAACAGACCGAAAATCAGCACAAGACCTGGCAACACTGTGCTGCTGTGATCCCAGAGAAGAGGAAGGTAGGGAGCTGGGAGAGGAACACGTGCTTTAATCTTTCTAATGCATCTTTTCTTCTGTGAGCATGCGATGTTATACCACTGTTTAAAACTCAGGTTATCTAATAGCCCCTTAAATGACATTGGTATGCTGTTAAAGGGAGGATGAAGATTTCACCAGTGTCAGTTAATTAACTGGCACCTAATGCATTAATCTCCAGTGCCATTGTGCTTGCAGCAAAACTGCACCCAGTAAAATCACTAACTCGGCTTTTAAAAATTCTGGAAGGATTTTGTGTTTATAAATGTACTGAACTTAAAAGTGGCAGGTAGCCTGGTGTTTCTGAGGATAGTCCCTCCTTCAGAACTGAGTGATCTGTAGACTGCAGTCATTACAGACCTTGTATTCTACAGAACTGTGGTATTCCAGTGTTTTCTACTTATGAGAAGAACAGGAAACCATACACTTTTTATATGGCCTTTATTAGTTAATCTCAATGGGATTGCCCCTCTGTCTTTAATTTACCTTGCATGTCTTCTTCTTGGCTTTTTACTCATCTTTATCATGAACTTTGTAAATGGTTGAAAATCTCTTGATGTCTGGACAAATCAATGAAGATGGACCTTGCACTTGAATGCAGGTACAGAAATACGTACTTCTTTGCATACTTTCACTACTTGTTAAATAAACTTTCTGTTGTTACAGCTGGTAATGTGACATCGTTTGCGGGACAGAAGTTAGTAAATGACATTTTAAACTGAATGCCATGTTAAGCTTTTGCTGTCAATACTGTCTACATAATTTAATCCACATACTTATTCAGCTATTTTCTTTCAGCATAGACAGACCCATTTGCACTGTAAGCCATTTAAATATTTATTTATTTTATATTATTTGTACAGGATTCCTTCGGTGCTCTTTGATGGACTTGAACTCCTTTCTCGGCTGGTGAATAACAGGGGTTTCAAATGTACCTGTGTCATCTTGCATTTGGTGGTCAGGAAAGACTGACAGAAAGTGTCTCTGAAACAAGACAGTTTGCCTCCCCAACACAGATACTTCCTGCCTTCTCATTTGATCCATCAGTCATGCAGCTTAATCACACAGGTGTTTTTGAACTATATGTTAATGTGATCAGTTGGTAAAGTACTTCTCAGATAAGAGTGTTTTAGTCATTTAGAAGCTACTTCTGCCACCAGTAGTAGTACTTTTATCTTAGTTAAACCCATATCTGGTGACACCACAAGTCGCAGCAAAAGTCTAGGCCGAGAAGAAGACCAAAAATTCTTAACAGGGATTTAGTCTTACTAACCTATGCATACTCTATGCTTACAGTAAAAAAGTATGATACCAAATTAATATACAGTCATCTGTCACTGGAGGCATTGTTTGTGCACTCCTCAGCTTATTCAACCATTTGAATTATCTCAGATTCAAAAAAAGAAGAGCACTTCTTCCCTGCAGTAGCCAAAAACCTTCCATACACTGTAACTTTAGCAATTATGCATCCATTTAGTATGAAGAGATACTTGCAAGTCTTGGTCTTTCACAGGTAGAAGACAACCCAAAAAGAGATGACTCAACTTATATAAAAAAATGATGACTGTGTCTCCTCCCCCATACAGATAATGAGCTTTATTCAGCTAGCCTAAATGCAAGCACTTGAGTTAGATGTCTAAAAAGCCTAAACAATTTTTACAGACAAGAGAGATGGGGTCATTTCCAGATCATGATATAATTTTTGGTGAGTTGAATGGTATCTGTAATAGCCTTGTGGGAGTATGGCGAAACTGTGCTTCCACCTTGACTACCTCACAATGCCTAAAATCAAATAGGGCAGATACATGTCTAATAACCTCCAGTGAGATGGGCTGAATCTTCCTTGTGTGCATCAATCTCCATACAAAACTTTCAGAAAGTTATAGAAGGTTCAAGTAATACTTTTGGAGGTATTACTTTTTTTTGTCTGTTTTTGCTTTTTTTGGTACTCAACACACAAAAAACAAAATTCCTACAATGTGCAGCTCCCAGGCTTAAAAAGGAATGTAGCACAATACTTGGCTCACATCATATATTGAAAAATTGCATCTCATGCAACAAGCAAAACACTCTTGTCTAGTGTGTAACTTATGCTGTGGTTGCTAATGCTGTAGAAACCCCTGTAAATCAGGAATTCTCTGACTGATGTAGCTAGCCAGTCTTATGCTGATGGCTTCTTTTTGTTTCAGGATTTTAAATGTATTTAGATACATTAATAACTTTTGATTGTTCATGTAATTAACATTCCCTGAAATCAGCATTACCACTGCTGTGGGCAAGCAGTACAGTCTGTTCATGAACTTTCATTTTTGTACAGAAATTTGAGAAGCTCCATTACCTCAATATTGGACCACAAGGCACACGTTAAGACCTACACAGCTTAAGTGGACTGGAAACCCTCTATCTGCATTAGAGATGCCTCCTGCTCTTTATAACTCTGCTTTTTTTATTTTCCTTTACTTTTAATGTAACAGTCCAAATCCATCTCTGGTATAGCTGCTCTGAAGCCAGTGAAGTTACTTCAGAAATGAATTTGACCCATTTTATGCTTTTCAAGAACCTAAGTAACAATAAATGCCACATCTCTGCCACAGCTCCAGTGCTGTTCAGAGAACGAATGTACAATACATCTTTGTCTTCTTCCTGCTCATAATGAGCAGTGTAGGTCATCTGCATCATTAACATTTGCAGCTGATGCATTTGTGCAGTCTGTATACACTTCTTGGAACTGCACAGACCTTCCCATTGTTGTCGGAACCTTGATTTTTCTTAGCGTTATCATCATCCAAATGTATTTAAGGATGAAACTATTAGAAACACAATTGGTGAATTAATGTCATGAGGACTGCTGCTGGCAGCTCATCAATTTTTGATATGCCACTCAGACAAATGAAACATAAGCCACCCAGAACAAGGGGACCTTTTGACACTTCAAAGGAAACCCCTATGGGTGGTTTCCTCTTGAAGCTGCACTAAACTGGCTCAATCTCCTCAGCTGGAAGCTGCCAATGTCTCATTAACCCCTAAACAGGCCCTGCATGAGCTTTTCTTTTCAGCTATAATTATGCCATGCACTCCTGTTATGCTGTACTGAATTGCAACACTGTCACCAGCACATTATAAACATCCACCCTAATTGAAAAGCAGATTAGACTCTTGTTAATTAGTGAAAAAGCCCGCCCACTTGCATGCATTATGATTGCCTCTTAAATACTGAGGATGTTGAAATCCCTCAGAAAGACAAGGCAGACTTAATTGCAATAACCTGCAAATTAAGTTTAATTTACTTTAAATTTACCGGTTTAGCAGGCTCATTTGATGGTGTTAATGTTCTAGTAAATTAATTATCTAAATTAGTCATGCCTGGTGGAGTTTTGCAGCAGAATATATTGTACAGCAGCCTATTAATAACAGACAAACAGGACAGGATTAACCAGAAGATTAGGCTAAAGTTCTTTTTTTAAAAACAAGCATCTTTCATGAATTCAAATATAATCATCAAAGTGCAAATACAGACATGGAATATAAACAAACTGAAATTTATTACACTCTATGGCATGCCATCTAGGAGAAACAGTAAAACATTACCCATGAAATATTTGATAGAAAGAGGCTTCTTCTATGCACTCAAGTAGATCACTTCTCACAGCAAACCATTTCCCATTATCTTGTATCTCTCTATGAGACTTCAAATACATAAGTGCTTTTGAGAGTACTTGTACTACAGAGAGAGAGCTGATAAATAAATTAGAAATAACATCTCATACGTTAATTCCATAGTCCACTTTGTGGCTTATGAGGCAGTAGAATTGCTTTTTGTATTCTACTGCTAACCACTGTCTGCTCCAGTTAAAAAAAAAAAAAAGAAAAAAGAAAAGAAAAAAGAAAAAAAAAGGGCTCCACAGAGATACAGCTGCAAGTAAACTGCAAAAGCAGTGTAGTTGCTTGCTTCTGCTTCCTGTAAAAATACAGCAAATGGAAAAAAATCTCTTCCACCAGCCTTTGGAATAGCTCTCAAAATAAAGATATGATTGGCCTTGTAAACAATGTCCAGGTACAATCATTCACCCTGCCAAAAATGTTGGCTGACACCATGTGAGAAGTGAGATAGTACTGACAAATATTCTTTTTAGTAGTTCTTGACCACAAAAGTTTAGTCTGTTCATGTTCTAAGTGTTGCCTCCTCCATTAGAGTCTACAGCCATTGCAAATATAATGAGGTATATTCAATTCAATTTTGCCTTCCTGTGGAGGGCAGGAAAACCCTATGGGAGCACAAAAGATAATCCTTGATGAGTGTGAACTGAATGTGATCGAATATAAAATTCTGGATTATTGATTGGAACCTGTATGTCAGAGCCATCATTCCCTGAAAGTAGCTGTGTCTTGTGTTGGTTTCAAAGGGCTTTGAGGCTGATGTGCAGTGCCCGGTGAAAAAGCTTGAATTTACATCCTTCTTGCATATACTGTAATGTGTTGAAAATAAAAATGTCACTCCTTGAAAAGAAAGACTGAACGATGCATTCCTTAAAAACAGATTATCTCATTAAAGAAGGAAAGGTTTGGTAAGAGAAAAAAATATGCATATTTGCTTTATGGGACATATTTTAATTCTTGAAGAAAAAAACTAAAATAAAAAAATGGTTTCAATATGTTTTTTGTATTGTACTGATATATCATGTAGACCCTTTCTGCTTTCCTTATTATTTCTTCCTCTCAGATAAAATTACAGTTTGAAGCACTAAATGAAACTGGCACAAAAGCAGCCATTATTAAAACTGCACTGAAAAACGAAAAAGGAGAAAAAAAAGGGAAAGTAATTCTGCTTTAAAAAGCATGCACATGAAGAGCTGAGATGACTTTAGCAAGAACCCATAGGGAATAGGATCCACGCCATGAAGGAAATGGATTCCTGTGACACATAAACAAAAGGCAAATGACTAATATATTTACATATAACATGTGGTGTATTCATTGCACACCATGGTGACAGAATTGTTTATTTCATTTATAATTTATACAGGAAAACCTTACTATATGTGTAACTAATTTGCCTGATGATAATATGCAGTAGGAGATTAAGTTTCCTTTATATTCTGTCATTAAGAACAAAAGATTTTCGTTTGTTGGTTAATTTTTTGTCTTGGTTCTTATCCCACAGCACACACCCTATATATGAGTACATTTCTCTTAAATCATTATGATGCTGAGCTAAGTAGAAAGTAGCAAGGAACTTCTGAAAAGAAAACAAAACCCAATGTACAAAAGCCCTCACACATGAATCCTCTTTAAATACTCTTCACTTCTGGAATTTCTTATGATATCAGTAACGACAATACACAAAGAACCTGTTACAGGTGATATGCATGCACTAAAAAAAGAAATGTCAGAATAAATACAGGCTCCAGAAGAGCTTTGCTTTAAGAGGAAAAAAAAAAAAAAGAAAAAACGAATCAAACATTTTACCAGAAGCAGAATTAGAATATGTGACTAGACAGTTCATCTCAGACTACAGGGAGCGGGTGGGTGGGTAGGCAGTGATGAGGGAATTATCTTGATGCATTTTCCACTATGGCATACAAGACAGTGCAATTCTCTGAAAGGAATTGTTAGCACCAAGCCAGTAATTCCCCTCTGTGGTATTACAAAGCGTGTGCATTGCAAAGAGGGGAGGGAAGGGGAGGACTAACCTGCAAAGTGCTATATATGTTTCCAACACACAAGAGCATATGACCTTGAATAAATTCACATATGCTTGAAGACTGGGTCAGAAGCACACACAGGTGTACATATGTTGAACTTATGTTTTTGTTACCCTTCAGAAAACAAAAATCTCTAGCATATTTGTTAGGCTGTGTAGTTGCTTAACCCTTTGCAAGTCTGATTTGCATTGCATACTGAAATCAGCCTATTGTGGAAAAGGAAAGCTGAAAAGGAAAATGCTTTTACACAACAGGGGATATTTTTCTGTTTAACTCAGAGCTGTCAAGCACCTTCAAAACAGCAGGTCACATCAGTTCAGTCTACAAGTCTGTGTGGAAGTTGGATAGTTTCAAGAGAGTGTGCTAATACAAAAAACTTTGTATGGATAAAGTGACAGCTGGTGTTGGAGGTGTACATAAAACACTGAATCCTTTTACTACCTAAATTAATGTACTGCACAAATATGTCTTAGGCATACCCTATCAGATCCACAGTTTGTTGACCATGAGTGCTGACGAGCCCGAAAGTTCAGGGAGCAGGTGAGAAAGTGCATCTCAGCATGCAGATGGTGAGCAGGTAATTAACACTACCTGCTCCTGGGAGCAGTATTACTAGTTGAGTATACATCAACACAGTCTAGGAACCAACTGGCTGGGCAGCAGTTTTGCAGAGAAGGGCTGCAAAAAACTGAGAAGGTGGACACCAAGCCGACCATGAACCACCAATATACCCTTCAGGAAGGAAGGCCAGTGATCTCCTGTGCTGCATTAGGAAGAATGTTGCAGCAGGTCAAGATTCTTCCTTTCTACTCAGCCATGGTGAAGCATATCTGGACTGCTGGGTCTAACTCCCCCGTGCAAGGGAGGCGTGGACATACTGGAGTGAGTCCAGCAGTGGGCCACGAAGGTGATGAAGGGACAGGAGCAAATGTCATACTGGGAGAGGCTGATTGAACTGGGACTGTTCAGCCTGGAGAAGGAAAGACTTCAGGGTATCGAGTGAAATGGAGTAAAGAAGATGGAGTGAAGATTCTTTTCAGTGGTTTCCAGTGACAACACAAGAGGCAATGGCCTCAAAGTAAAACACAGGAATTTCCATTTAACCTTAGAGAAGGGAGATCAAACACTAAATCAAGTTGCCCAGGGTGGGATTTAGAGTCACCATTCTCTAAGATGTTAAAAACAAAAGCATGCTCCTGGGCAACCTTCTCTGTCTGTCCTTGCTTGAGCAGGTAGGATGGACTAGATGATTTCCAAGTGTCCCTTGTTACCTCAGTGATTCTGTGATTCTGTGATTTTGTGAGTCTGTCATTGTAAGAGCTGGAAAAGGTCTAAAGAGTAGCAAAAAAAACCACAGGCATGTTTCTTTTGCCAGAAAAATTGAATCTATGCAGCATTAAAGAAGAACTTGAGGGGTATTCACTGCACATCACATCTTGTTTAGGGTGCTATATTAGCAGCCTAGATTTCCTGCTTGGGTAATGGAAAGAACTAGGTTCTTCCAGGAGATGCTTCAGAGTGGCTAATGAAGGTCAAACACGCCTCAAGCTAAATACCTAAAGGCAACGTTAAAGTGCCATCTGCTATTTTAAATAGGACCATAAAAACTGTCTAAGAAGCAACATAAAACTACATACAGTCAGTTAAATTAGAATATTTTATCCACTGTTATCCTTTCTTTGCACTGTGTCAGAGAGGAAACCATGAGTTTTGTCAAAATTTATTTTCTCATATTTTAAATAAACTGAACATAAAATAATTTTGGTACCCTATCAATAGATGACTGAGGTTTCCCTTTTCCATTCAAGTGTATAAGAAAACACTAGTAATGTAAATGTTTCTCTGATTCAAGAGTCTTCTCCACACTTTTATTCACCTGCCCTAGGTGCCAGAAAAATGTACACTAGGAGAAAAGCCCCATCAAGACTGCAGTCTAGTCTGGAGCTATTTTACCTTGTGTGATTCAGGCTAATAACCACTTAAACTAAAAAGAGAATAGGGTTCAAAATGTGACAAATAAAATGGAAAAGAATGTGAAGCACTGCAGCAGACTGCTTGAATTAAGTCCATGTGGGAAAAGATTCTTCCCATGTAAATTTCTGGGCCTAACTCATAAGTTTTGTTTTAAGTGGTCTTAGGCCACTTAGGCACCCATTATAGTTGTTAAAAAAGAGACAGAGGCAGAAAATAGACATTCAAGTAGATTTTTTTGTGTACCTTGGTCAACTCAGGCAACTTAATGTCATCAGGAATTAATATAAAGTTTGATTATGTTTCTTTTCATGCCAGGACCATGCAGCAGTAGTTAATTTTCCTGCCCCCTGACATTCTTAGTTATCACTTTTAAACATCATGTGTACCAAAAGCGGCCAGGTTGGACAGAGCCTTGGGTGACATGTTTTAGTGGGAGGTGTCTCTGCCCATGTCGGGGGTGTTGGAACTAGATGATCTTAAGGTCCTTTCCAACCTAAACCATTCTATGATTCTATGATAGATAATCCTCTCAACACAGGTGTCTCTCAGGTGGTCTGACACAGATAAAAGAAGTCTCCATGCATTTTTTTCTTTTTTCTTTTTTTCTTTTTTTTTCTTTTTTTTTTTTTTAAATCAGTCTTTGAATATAAATCCTGTAAATAAAGATGGCTGTAGAAAGGTAGCCTTTTGATTACTTGCCTAATCAACAATCAGAAGAAAGTGAGCCTACTTAGCCCAAAACCTGACATTCAAACTTAGTGTTTCTTTTTTCTCCTGGCCTTTCTCCACCTAACATTTTTTTCCATACTATGAAGAAATTCAGTATCCCACTTCCTGTCCAGGGACCTAGTAGGGTTTAGCTGTCACTATTCAACTGTCTCTTCCTTGCAGATCCTTGAAGTGCTACTCCAACCAATGTGTGAAAAGTTCATGCACTCTTATCTTGGCAATAACTAAAACATGCTTTGTATTATGCACACATCCCAGCATTCCGATGGTTTAATTAATTTTACATCTGAAGTATGTGAACTGTACCCATGTAAATGCTGAGCTATAGATGGCAGTGTTTGAAGAATGAGACAAAAGAACATGAACAACTTTCTCTAGACTTTAGGATATTTGCATGGGCAAATCTTCCTTTTTTTGCCAAAAGTAATCCAGCTCCAAACTTCTCAGAAAATTTTAAACCACATAATCCCACAACTGGTTGGGTTTTTTTCTTCTTTAAAAAACAGAATAACTTTAAGGAAAACATTAATAAATTTTTTGACTCTAGTTTTGATTTGAGGTGGAGGTTTCTTAACATTAGCAAAATCGCTTTTTTCTACTAGATCCATAAGGAGTTTGAGATTTTTTATTGTGCTGTTACTTAGCTGTTCTTGTCTCCTGGGTTTGAATGAGGTTTCTTTCCTACCTAATACTGAAGGAACAAAGATTATATGTATTAAGGATGCCAGTAAGAGGTTGTTGTATGAGGGCATACAGGATCACTCAGTTATGCAGGACTTTTGCGTCAGGAAAAGGAGACAAGGAGAGGCAGGAAAAGATCTAAACAGAGATATATGTCCTGGATTGGTGAACCATTCTATCCCTCCCTGTAGAATACCAAATGGAGGTAAACAGCAGGGACCTGAACAAAACTTCCCCCACAAAATATTCCCTGCAGCGGAGATTAGGCCATTCTGCTGCAGGCAGTCTCTTCTTTCTATGATCTTTGTGGTTCCCCCATGGAGAAAGTTTTTGCAGTTCATCTGGCAGGACAGCTACACAAGAACACGACCAGGAAAACAGGTCTTGAAACAAATTACTGAAAACATAGGCAGATACAAACTATTTATTCACATGAGGAGAAGTACAACATTGGTACTAAAGAGTTGGTTATAAGCAGTTACATCCCAAAAAACTCAAAGTTATTAAATGCTTGGTTTAGCTTCTTTCATGCCTCCTTTCCTCCCCTCTTTGTAATTTCCGGAACTATATATGTATGAACTTAATTTCCAATGGTGTCATGGTATCATAGCAAAAAAGTTGCTCAAGGAGAGTTATGTATTTTTGTTCATTGAGTGCCTAAACTCCTTAGCTGTGGTAGATCAGCATAGCTCCGATGGCTACAATAGAGCACTGTTGCTTTGAATCAGTATATAATTTATCCATATAAAATCCACTCTGTATTCACTTAGTCCATGTTGGAAATGCTTAAAACAAACTATAAAAGAGATCCATTCTTCCGTCCATTGTCACTGATTTAGAAAGGATACACTCTGTGAGGTATTCTAATTTTTTAAACTGTAGTATGTGTTCTTATTGTGTTAATTCTGCAACCATGTAAAAACTGTCATACTCAGTGAAACTTCCAGCTAAAAGAAAAGAACCAAAAATACAAAATATTTGGCACTCAGAAACAACATCTTATTTGCACTGGGTGTAGGTGATGAGGTTTTGACAGTGGGCAGGCTGCCCTCTAAGATGAGAGGCTGGAAGTGCCCTATGCTTGACACAGCCAATTCCAATTGCTTCCAATGAATCCACCACAAGGTATGGCTGAGCCCAGCAGCCAAGACAGCGGTGCCTTACAGAAAATGTTTTTAAAGAAGGGCAAAAAATGTCACACAGGCAGAGAAAGAAAGGAAAAAAGTGAGAAACAGCAGTGCCAACACCAAAGTTGGGGAAGGAGGAGGTGCTCCAGATGCCAGAGTAAATATTTCCCTGCAACCCCTGGAGGACCCCATGTTGGAGCAGGTGGATATTTATTGAAGGAAGCGTGTGTGACCTGTGGAAGAGCCCCCACACTGAAACAGGTTTATCCTGAAGGACTGCAGCCCACGGAGAGCCCATGCTGGAACAGTTCTCAAAGGATTGCAGCCCACGGACAAAGCCATGGTGGAGTAGGGGAAAATTATAAAAAAGGAAGGAGCAACAGGGAGGAGTTCCATTCCCTATCTCCTGCAGCACCTGTGGAGGGGTAGAGAGCTAGGAATGGAGGAGTGAAATTAAGCATGAGAAAAATAAAGGAGAGAGGTCTTGGATTATATTCTATCTTTTTTCTTGCTGTCTAGATCTCTTTTAAGTGGCAATAAATTAATTTTCCACAAGTCAAGCCTCTTTTACCCATGCAGGTAATCAGCATGTAAAATGCTTGTATTTATCTCAACCCAAAAGTTTTTCATTCTAGTTTCTCCTTTTGTCCTTTGGAGGAGAGAGAGGAAATGAGCAGCTAGGTGGGGATTTGGCCCTAATCCAAGGTTAACTCACAATACTATTCTGCTGTTTATTTGCCAACTTGCTTTTCTGGTGTACGATCTCCATATCTCCCTAATCCAAAGATTTATGTTGAAATAACACTGCAGTATTTCTATTCATTTATTGATCTACTTACTTTTGATGGGGGATGTTGATCGAGCAAGCAGTGGGCGCTTGCAGCCCACAAAGCCAACCGTGTCCTGGGCTGCATCAAAAGGAGCGTGACCAGCAGGTCAAGGGAGGTGATCCTTTCCCTCTACTCTGCTCTTGTGAGACCTCACTTGGAGTACTGTGTGCAGTACTGGTGTCCTCAATATAAAAAGGACATGGAACTGTTGGAACAAGTCCAGAGGAGGGCCACGAGGATGATCAGGGGACTGGAGCACCTCCCATATGAAGATAGACTGAGAAAGTTGGGGCTGTTCAGCCTGGAGAAGAGAAGGCTACGTGGAGATCCCATAGCACCCTTCCAGTATCTGAAGGGGGCCTATAGGGATGCTGTGGAGGGACTCTTCATGAGGAACTGTAGTGAGAGGACAAGGGGTAATGAGTTGAAACTTAAACAGGGGAAGTTTAGACTGGATATAAGGAAGAAGTTCTTTCCTGTAAGGGTGGTGAGGCACTGGAATGGGTTGCCCTGGGAAGTTGTGAATGCTCCATCGCTGGTGGTGTTCCAGGCCAGGTTGGACATAGCCTTGGGTGACATGGTTTATTGTGAGGTGTCTCTGCCCCTGGCAGTGGTGTTGGAACTAGATGATCTTAAGGTCCTTTCCAACCCTAACTATTCTATAATTCTATGATTCTATGACAATTAATTTCTTTGAAAAATTCTCTTTGGAAAGAAATTGAAGTATTAAAAAATCTGTGTCAAGTTTGTGATTTCAGAAGAGAAAAAAGAATTATGTTTTGATAATATTAAAAAATATTATTTTGATATTTGAAAACAAATATTTGATTTTGTGTTTTGAAAATTTTCATTTTACTTATAAATTGACCTTTAATTTAGAGCAAGCAAGCAAATAGTTTTATTCTCTCCATCACTGCTGTATTTCCTAAAACGCCCCTCTTTGTTTATTCTGGACAATATATTTTGGTTTACTCCAAATTAATTTATGTATTTTTTCTTAGCTAAACCTGGAAATTTATACATTGCTTCTATTAGTGTGTTGTTATTTTGTTTGTTGTTTTGTTGTTTGTCCCCCCCAAAGAAACCACAAGCTAAACCAAGCCAAACGAAGACAAGAAACCCACAACAAAAAAACCAAACCCCTTTCAATACAGATATCAAACTAAAGTATCTTTCATCCATTTAGTTCTGGGACAATTCTCAAGTGTAGCATTGGTTGAAGATTCTTGCCATACTCCCATAGATGGTATTGTTAGCTCCTTGCACGTTTAATTTTATTTTTTTTTTGGTGAAATAATTAATTAGCAGATGTTCTTCTTCAAATTTCAAGTACTTGCTAAGGATAATATGTACTATTCTGGTACTATGGTCTTTGACTATTAATTGCAATCCGTAATCCTAATGTCCTACATCCTTGTATCAACATGAGAATTCAGTTTTCATTTAAAAAAAAAACCAAAACTCTATCAATCATATATATAAGGAACTTGAAGAAAATCTCAGAAACTAAAAGTAAATTAATTCTCTACCTTCCCCAAATTATTTTTTCAAATCTCAGCACTATAGATCATTCTTACTTTATTCTTTTTTTTTTTTTTTAAGTCACTGGTATAACAAGTATTATCGTGCTATGAATTTATGAAAATTCCATGAGTATAATAAGTTTATGGAAAAATATTATCTACTATTGTCTTCTCTTCAGCTTTATCTTCTTTTATATCAGCCTATTTACCAGCTGGCATGTAAATGACTAAATACCACAGAAGTCAGAGAAGTTTCCTGACACAGACATAATGTAACTAACTGAGAAAGTGGCAACATGCTTTTCTCAGGCTTACCTTCTACAGTCAGTCCATATGGCAATTTTGGCCCATGGTGAAACCACAACAGGCGAACCATGAACAGGAAATGTGTCCCATGAAGACGTACAGTGCAACCTAATCCAAAGATGTCATTTGTCTCAGTGGATGAACTCATGCACTGCTGCATGAATACATAAACTTTCTCTCTTCTGGCCAGATAAGGTTTTCCTGTCTCACTACAAGCTACGTACTGAAGCTCCATGTGAGTGATATAGGAGGAGGTGTAAATTGAATTCTTCTGTACCCATGATAAAGCAAGTTTTGGTACTTGTAACAACGCCAGGAGATCAGTCCGGACACAGCACTGACCTATTCTGTGAGCTCTGGTCTTTTCTGAAAGCTTTTTCCTCAGACTGAATCTGCTTCTTCCACCTTTTCTGCCTAATGAAGAGGAATACTCACAAACGCATAAATCCTGGCCCTTCCACGAAGTCGCATCAAGGATTTAATAGGCCAAATATTCACTTTTAAGTGACTCAGGCATTGGACATATGCGTATTTGGAGATATGTCAATAGCACTAAAATCTCTGTATGCTTCCCACTGTGCCAGAGTAGTGAGTGTGTTTTGGATGCAAATTTTTTTACTTTAAGTAAATAAGTGCAAATGATAGCTATTACAAAATCAGAAATGCAAAAGTGATGAAAAGAGAGGCAAATAAATATTCAGGCTGCATTATATGTAGGATTGCTTTATATATTGACAAGTGGATAAAAGAGGACTGACTGTCTTGTGGGTTGGTAATGAGATATGGGCTCCTTCACATTTAGGTCACCCTTGTGATTCCCAGCAAGGTTGGGAACTAACAAAATGAGGCCTGAATTTGTGATGGCAGCCCAGTCCCTTACTGCCAGATGTTCAGGTAATAAAAGTGACTACAGTGACTGGCACTACACTACAACCTCATCTGATAATCCAAATTAGCTTCCTCACCAGTTACTGAAAGGCCATGGAAAAATAGGCCCTCCCAAAGCTGGGCTGGCACACATTGTGAGGAAGCTCCCAGAATGGCTGCCCGTGCTGTATCCATTCTGCAGATGCACAAACAGCTCCCATTTCTACAGCTATCAAATCGACACTAAATTCATTTCCATTGCAGATTTAAAACAACAAGAACAAAACACAGTGTGTGCTAACATCTACCATGAAAGGGAATACGCACTTAATGTATCACTACTTTCACTCGGGATTTGTTGTTCATCATAATTCAACATGTAATGGTAAACCCACACCTCAGTATTCTGAGTTTATTTTCAGTGATGTTGCCTGAATATCTGAGGTTCCTTTCAGTGGACTAATCAGCCCTCTATTAGATGTGACTATATATTCATGATCCTATTGGGATAGATAGATTCTCTATAGTTTGATAATAAAAATATGTGCTAATAGGTCTTCTTGCTCTTGATTTCTAACATGTAGAAAAAGTGAGCATTATTTACCCACAGGTAAAGTAAAAACTATAAAGGTAAAAAGATTTTCTATGCAATATACCCCTCAAATGTAATAATCCCTGAGATGCTTATTTTAATAAATGAATCAGTCACACTGAGCCAAGGAAGGGAACCATCTATTACTGTGCTATAAACGTTAAAGACCCTATTTGGAGCCTTTATTTCTAGAAGAAACAAAGCAATTTTTGCTGATATTTGTACAACATCAATAATGATACCTCACTTAGTGAGTAGATGTTACAATTGTAGTTTGCCCAATTCTTTTTCACTGGTCATCGGGGAAATTCATCTAAAGCAACCAAAAAAACAGATATGTTTGCATCATATTAATAAGAAGAGAAAGCAAGATAGCTGCCAATTGGCAGCAGAGTATGTTTTGGTGGTTTGATAAGGATACTAAAGAGTTTATGATGTGACAGATGTTTCACTACACTATTGTGAAATGAATAGATTATGAGAAGTAATTAGATGTACATTGGAATCAATGCTGTTATCATCGAGGCCTTCGGGCGATGCAATAGATGAGAGTCATGGCAGCAGGTGGTCCAATGGCTCGGAGACAGGAAGACACACCGCAGGAGACTGAGTGACAGGTTTCACAGATCCAGGGGGTGAGAGATCTGAGCTATTGCCTGCATTTGTAATCTTTACTCATGTATAAATAATAACAACTACACTATTGACTTCATATGCTATGTCATAGCCTCTGCTACCCCCTACACATACACATACACACACGTATGCAAACACAACACACATTCTGCAACTTTTTCCTTCAGTTAAAGCTTATCTTTTACATTCATGTGAAAAAAAAATGCATTCATCTCTTTGATTCCAGTGCCAGCTCCATGTTTTCTGATTAAAATGCTTAAATAGGAAACCTGGCATCAGCTTTGAATACAGTGCAGTGCATTTTGTGCGCAGTGCAGAAATGTATATGCACTTTCCACAGAAGACGTAACAGAAAGTGAGATGCAAAAGGCACAGTTCTTATTATGCTGCTCTTCTTCAAGCTTTTCCCTATTTTACGTCTTTGTCCAGCACGTCCCAAACTTAAGGAAATTTCATTGTCATCCCTAAATTGCCTTTGTAAAGGAACTAGCAAGCTGAGTCATCAGAGTAAATAACATACAATATCTGCTGACTCTGAGAAGATTTGGGTCCTGACCCAGAAACCTCTGCTGTTATCTGTCCCTAGAGTTTCAGCCTGGAATTTCTGGGCTCTCCTGAAATGAGTGAGGGATAGCAACAACAGAGACCTAAAGTGAGTGTTATCAGCACTCTGCCTCTGACTCTGTGAGTAGGTTATAGTAACAGGAGGCAGCTCTGGAAAGCCCTTTGGTGCTGCTGCTTGTCAGTCCCTGCCTGCAGGTGTTTGCTGTGAAATCTTTTATTTTTGAAGAGAGTGACACTAGGATAAAAGGGAATATTGAAACATTAGAATGTATATTTCAACATTTTGAGTATAAACATAAACACCAAGATCTTTTTTTGAGTTATATGAATATCAACACAAATAGGTAGTCTTATATATGTGATGTGCATTTGGATACATCATGTGTTCTATATGAATACCTACTATGGAATGAGATCCATATAATTTAAGGTTGTGAAAGGCAATAAATCCAAAAGTATGGAAAAGAATGGTACTTAGCCACCAGCATAAAATGATGAGCTATGATGGGGCTTGAAAAAGGATATATGGTGGAAACCCCAAGTATATACATATATGTATAAGGCATGGCAACAAGCATGTTGGTCTAGTAGCGCAATTTATGGAAACTTGACTTATCTTGCAAAAAACGAGGATGTACATAACCTGTAAGAACATTTAATTAACTGTCTTTACAGTGATATTTATATTTAGATGGATTGGTCTGGGGAAAACACAGAGGTTGGGACATTGCACAAATGAAGATAATCCCTGAGATCAGAAGCATATGTTTTCCCTGTGTGAAACAGCATACAAACAATTATCCACTTATCAACAAATATCTCCTATTACTCATATCTCCCAGCACCATATAGAGCCATGCCAAGCTACTGCCACAGGTGTGAAGAAGCTTTCAAACCTGTTGAGCCAACTTTTAGTGAAGTGGTGCCTTAGTGGGACCAGCAGTGCCAAGGAACAAGCTGGAGATCAAACAGAGCTTGTCCAGAGTGATGTGACTGCAAATCCAAATTCCCTTCTGAAAACCTTGGTCATTGCATATATGTTACCTGCTAGACTAAGCTACTAATTTTTTAATGAGATATCAAGACACTCATGCACTGGGGTAGCCAATCTGTATCAAAAGAGGTGAGGAAAACTATTGCTTGCTTGACTGAATCTGAATGAGGTTCAATTTTCTGTACTGATAACCTCCTTTTTAATTCTTTTGTTCGTCTTCTCTCCAAATTATCTACACCCTCGAGTACTCTGAAAAAGATTAGATCTTACCTGGTAATATTCATGCTTTTTGGGTCTGAATTCATTCCTGAGAGGGTGGAAGCAGCACCACTAACTCCAGTGGTATACTTATTGCCTGTATCAGAACTGAAGAACTGAACGGGTCCTACTAATTCCAGAATATCAAGTGCCTTTTGGGACTTTGCTCATTCAGAGTGAAGTAACCGTGGCCCAACTTGCTTTTGGTAAAATAAATTGCAAATGTTGCACACATTAAAAATAAATGTGTGTCTTCTTTGTATTATACAGCAATATACAGTACACAATAGACTGCTCAGAAGGAAAACACTTTATTCTGCTAGTCACAAATTCCAATTATGAGATAGGCAGACATACAGTTGTTCCTATTTTTTGGGCTTCCAAACATCTTCAGTGTTGCCATACTTACAGTTTCTACCAGATATCCCATCAAGACCACCTGGAGGTAAGTCCTACTAATCAGATTTCATGGGTCAACGCAACACCCTGAGAGGAGGAAACCCTGAGTGCAGCTCGCTCATTCTTCAAGCAGGAACCAAATCACTGTGGGGCATTGTCTTAACAGTATTGACATTTTGGACTTTCTAAAAGGAAATGGCTCACATTCCCCCCCAGAAATCTCTAGTGTCAATAATGAACCCGGGGGGGGGGGGGGGGGGGGGGGGGAGGCTGTTGTGAGACCTAACAGCCTCTCCCAGTTTCTTTCCCTGCTCCCCTGCCTTATAGCCACATCTTAAAGCGGTATGAACTGTATCCCAGCCAAAACTGGTACAGGTAGTAACACCACAAAGGAAAAGTTCCCCTTCAACACACCAATATCAGTCATTCAGCGACATCCTTCCTTGCAATCTCCTTGCAACTTCCTCCTAGTCTACCTTGTTCATTTGGCCTGTCTCCCTTAGCTCACCTTTTCTATTTTCGTTTTCTCTTTGCTTCTAGACCTTAGAGCCCACCATCAGGTCATATCACACTTACATTCTTGTCACGTCCATTCACATCTAACCCAAACAATAAAAAATCAATGAACAGAAAGAAAAAGCTCTAGAGGAGAAATGGCCAGTGTCATAGCAGAACCTTATGCTCACACTGTCTGGTTTCTCAAGTATCAGTCTGTCTTAAGCTTTGTCTCTAATTAAATGTTGAGGTCTCTTTTGAAAGTTGGTTCTTTTATAAACACCAAAAAGTGTTCCCATATGAACACATATTAGTAGCTATAAGCATAGTAACATGTGCTTTTCTCAGCAGAATGATTAGAGTTGTCCTTTGAGCAACACTGTTACCTTAACTTGCAAATTATTTGGGGTAGAACCTGTGTTTCCCTATGTTGTTGAGGACTATTTAGCTAAAAAGCCTCTTGCAAGCAAAAGACAGATAATAGGCGTCATAAATAATAACAATCTTCTGACAGCAGGTCTCTCACAGTTAAGGTTCAAAGGCTCTTTCACTGTGAAAATGACGTTGAATCATCTACTATTTGCTGAACTTCCTGACAAAGCTCCTGCCTAGAGGAAAAAAATCAGTTGAGAGAGACTTTGAGGTTAATTACACAAGGCTTTTTAAAGCTGCTGTGCAATAATAATTAATATATACTTAGCTCTTGCAGTAGATTTTGCTGCAGTCTTGGCTTTCTATCCTATGTGAGGCTTTTTTTGTTCTGTCATAATTCCTTTGTTTTCCTTACAGTTGTCCTATCTACTCACTCTTTTTCAAGGAGGACTATTTTATAGGCTCCTTTGCAACAATGCCAACATTTTTACTTCTGATAGCTGATAGATTTTAAGTCTTTCTTTAAAAATCCCTATTCTTTTTATTGCATGCTTTGCTTCTGCACATGAAAACAAGCACACAAGATCACATTCAAACGTGAATTTATGCGTATGATATGTATGGCCTAACATAAACAAATGACTTAAATCTGTCCAATCTTTTACCTGTCGTCAGTTTAAAGCCTAAGTCTATTTTCATGATAGCATTGGGAGACTTGGACTTAGTATTCAAAACACACACCTGGACAAGGCAGGAGTAGTAATATTGTGATGCCACCTCTGAAGATAACCATCACAGTGTAGCTATTTTCGATGGTGTTTCCTTGGACAATTTTTCTTGTGCAGTTTCTCCTTCCCTTTTTCTCCTTCAAATAAACCAAAGTGATGAGGAAACGTATTTCCATAAAACCCATAATATTAAAAAGCCACACACGGTTGCAAGAAGAATACTTATTTGATGTGTAAGATGCAGATGTGTATGTGCTAAGTGAATATGTTCAGAGTGTCTGACATGTACAGAAGCTGATATTTGCACATTGCTACAATTCACCACATCTTTTCTTAATTATTTTTCTGCTCTACACAACTCACACATAGCAAAGACAGAAAATGTTTAAATTGCATCATTTTGTTCTGCTCTGAAATTTAGGCTGCCAAGAAACAACTTCTTACTTAAGCTGGACGGTTCACATGCAACAACCTGAAAATGCCTTCTGTACTCAGACTCCAGCAAATCTGTTTTTCTTACATAATGTGCCCTGTCCTATAAACCTGAAAGTGAGTGGTTTTCAGTCTGATTGCTAAGAAGCAGCAGAAAAGCAAGGAGAATTCTCAAAGATTCCTTGTGAATTAACACAACTTTGATATCTATGCATGCCCCTATGGTTGTTGAGTTACCAGGGCAAGAAGCACACCTGACTTAGTCCAGTTAGGAACTTGTCCAAAGGAAGTAGCTGACACAGAGAGAGATATTTTAAGAGATCTGTGAAATCAGGAAATAAACCTCCTATGAAAATAAAAAACCCTATTGGGTTGACACTCCTTATTTTCCTGAAAGAATATGCACATTGCTGATTCACTTGATTTACTTTAGTGATACTTTTTTGGCTTTTATGCTTCCTACTTTTGATGACATATACATGAAGAGCTGCTTCTGCTTGTCAGATGTGAGATGGAATGACATGGAATATGCTGTCCTGTATTTCTGAACTGTTTTTCCTGCAATTGCAGAGCAAACTTCTTGTCAGTTTTCAATTACAAGAAATAATTTGCTCTGCAACTTTTTCATAAAAAATGTTGGAGTATAACTAGTTTATAAAACTAAAATTTTTTGGAATTTTGAGGGAATATGAACTGTATTTTTACTTACATGAATGAGACACAAAATAGGATGCATGAAAGATGAGCTGCAACTGGATATAACTACACCTACTGAAAACCTACTGTACAGAAAACTTAGTCAATGACAAAACTTGTCTTGTTCTCTGTTGATATCTGAGATCAAATAGAAAGAGAAAAATCACCCTACTTTCCTGTTTCTGAATTAACCAAAAACATATCTATCTATGGAACTAGATAACAAATAAATCTGTCTTTTTAAGACCAGAATAACACTTCTGAAGTCAATGGAGTCAAAATGGTGTAAATGAAGGTTAGACAAACTCACATACTAAGAGTTAGTCAATGCTTAGTACGAGGATACACTCGGGGCAGATGAAAACTTAGGGATATTAATTTTATAATAAGAAATAACGTTTCAGAATGCTCTTAATTCTCTGCTGTCACTGTGCTCATCAGTGCACAACAATAAAGCTAGGTATCTTGTCAGGATCATTTAAATAAGCATAGCAATTTCTTACTTGCTTTTAACACTGGAACCACTAATAGATGCTATGTTCAAAAAGCATAAACAAACCATAAAACATGCTAGTCAAGGTAAGAGACATATGTACAAAACAAATACAGTCTTTCTCACCTTTGACTTGAGAAAACAAAAAGAAAGGGATTTTAGCAGCATTGTCTTTAATCCAATTTACTTTGGATTTAATCTCCAAAACAAGACTGGCCTGCTAATTCCCAATTATAATGGCACATGTAATAAGAGTCCTCATTAACAAAGACTGACTATATTGTCTATTAGGAATGGAAATCTGAAATGCAAATTCAGCAAATCAAAACGTTAAATGAGCTCTACCCAAGATGCTTAGAGCTCCTGCCAGGGCAGCGCATGCTGGCCGACACCTGCCCTGAATTCTCCCTCCAGCTGAATGTTTCATTCTGTTCCAGTCTTTGCCTCCTAATTGACCTGCTTATGATCTCTGCTACAATTAACATATGCTTATTAGTAATGGCTGGTTAAAGATTTCAAACTGCCGCAGTTTACAAAGTCTAATAGAGATGGCACACCACAGGAAAGATGAGACCACTGTTTCCCTCATCAGCAATGTCTTAGTGGTTTGGTTTCATGTGATCCAAATGAGATAATTTTTCACATCATCTGATGTCTGCAAATCCATTCTAATTGAAACTGGAAATCTGCACACAAAGTGGCTTACGGCTCCTGGTGCACTAAATGAAAATCAGTTAGTGAATATGATTTTTCTCCCTTTTAACCACATGCTTAGCAGCTATGGGAAAAAGTTGTTTTTTACACAGAAGAAGAAAGAAAGAGGAGGAGAGGGGAAAAAGGTAGTTTGAATCATAAAAAAAATAAAACAGCTTATCCACTGTATTTTATTTTTTTATTCCTTAGTCAATTTCTTAGCTGTTCATGAAGGTTTATATATGAATGCAGGAATAGAATGATTTTCTTTTTATATGTTGCACAAGTACTGATTGTCATTATTTTTGGTCATGCTCATTATAGCGTTAGAATGTTTTGTTATAACAAAACATTGTTAATTAAAACAAACAAACAAACAAAAAACAAAACCAGAAAACAAACCAGGGAATAAAGAGAAAAGGACTGGCATTTAAATGTGCAAAAGTATGCTCTTGTATGATGACCACTGTCATATTCTCATTAATGTTAGGCTAATGTCACATTACCTACCTTATATGAAATAGATTATAATATTAGTGCTGATTTGACAGGTCAGCCTACTTTCATTAAATTTTCCCCTCTCTTCAGTGTTTTTCCATATTGTTATCTCCAGCCTGCAGGATCCAATGGGCAACAAATAGATCTCTTCCACCTGGTTTCATTCCAGCTTCATTAGCAATGCACTAATGCAGCAATTATGCCTAATTCTTCTCTCCTAACTGCATTATTATTATTTTTCTAAGGTTTCTTGCTGATGGTATTTATTCCTTTTAGTTTTGCTCCTTGATTTCACTTGACTGTAATGCAAAGGAGAGGATTAGACATTTCATAGTCCTTCCTTTGCACTCTTATAATTGATTATATAAGCCACTTATCTCCCTTTGAAGTCTCATACTGCAAAAATCTCAGGAGGCTGCGAAAGGGACAAGAGAGCATTTGAGTCCTGTGCTTTGCTCCGATGTCCCCAGCCATTTCCACTTATAGGCTATTGCAGGTAATAGTTATCTGTGGAGACTTCAATCCTACTACCAAATAATTTCAACGGAAATTTTGTCTTTATTTACTGAATGGCACTGCTTTAAACTAATGTTTTATACTTCATTATAAAAACATGTTCTCAGCAACATATACTTGAACTCAAAATACAGAATTGTGCTGTTGGTATAATCCGCACATGCATTACAAAGGTGTAACAAGACACTCACTTTTCCCAAAAAGTTTCAGTTTAAGTCAAGCAAGTAGAACAGGAAGAAAAGATTAGGTTCAGAAAAAGGAAAGGAGAACACCAGAAAGGAAATTCATGCTCAGCTATACAGTTGGTTTGTTTACTTTATGAAAGGATCTAAAGGAGTTGGAGGATATAGCTCAGTATGTAAGAAAAAATTAATTTATATTATTGCAAGCTATAGGAAAATAAATAGATTAGAAGGCAAAAGAAACAAACAAAAATTTGTTTCAACAAACAAAAAATTAAGGTCGACAGTAACAATTTTTACACTTCATGATTTATGGATATTTTTTAGAAAGTGATGCCCCCGTCAACAATTCACCTTCATTTTGAAGCCAGTGAAAATCAGGTAGCCTCAGATGTTTTGTTGTCATTGAAGTGAATGGAATTGTAGTAACAAAAATTAAATGGATTCCTTGAAAAGAAAATGGTCCTGTACCTCTCAGCTTCATGGCTATTATAATTGGCTTTGTAGTCTTTTAACAAGGTGAATTTAAAACTTCTAGGACTAAACACAGAGTTAGCAAATTCAGCTACAGTGCTCCAAAAACTTTTGCTGCCCTTGATGCATCTGGACATTAGCCACACAGAATGTAGACTTGATCATGTTTATGTCAGAATTACCTTCTCACTTTTCTTTCCATTTTCCCTGCAGCTAGGAGCATAATTAAAGCAAGAGTGGGATTTAATTTACTGTAAATTAGTTAAGTAAAAGCCAGGGCTCTCACTTCAAGTGTTCTCCTAGGCTCACTCCTTAACCAGCAGAGCAAGAAGCATAACCAGAGTGTGAATCATTCCATCCCAGGATAGGTATTGAAGGTAGGTAGATAGGTTGGTGTTTTCTGTCTCTACTGAGAGAATTATTGTCTCTGGCTGTAAAGGAAGGCTTGGTAGCAACTTTAAACTGCACACTTAATTTCACACAGCTCCTGAACAAGCAGGTTACAATATTCCTTGGAAACATAACTTGCCTGTGTGTGAAGAGGGATGTAAGATGAGTAAGAATCTAGGGGTTTGGACATGGTACTGAGCACAAGGAGTTTCCCACTGCTGTTTCTCCTGCCATTCAACCTGGTACCACATTTCCAAAGGGATTTGTTTAAACAGTTTCCTGCACTTTCCTTTATCTGAATTGAGTGCTGTACTCTTACTGCAAGGCTATGACACGTAGCTAAGATGAGCAGTACTCTTTGATCCAGTTTAGCAGACTCTGCTCAGCAGCACAGGGCTGTTGGTCACACCTTAATTTTTCAGAACAAGCCAATTACAAACACATAGGTCTGGATTCAGGATTCAGTTCTTGCCTGTGTTAATTGGAAATAAAGGAAAAACTAATGGGAAAAAATGAGTGCTTAGTCTTTTCAGTACTTGGGATTAAATCAAGAACAATAAGGTCTTCTGATTACGTTGAAGTTCACAGCCAAATTGAACTAGGAGTCTCAAAATTCCTGTCCATTCATTCTGTTTGAGACTGAGCTGTGTTAAAAGTACCTAGACTCCTCTACAGCTTGGGATGCTCACTTGAATTAAAATACTACTAAAACCCCAAGAAAACTGTGCACACCATAAATCAATATAGGCTGTTATTTGCATTTAATTTTGATCCAAGCTTATGCTTTGAAGAATGATTTACGATTTCTCAAGTTTATTTTAAGTGTAATACAATTAGATGCAGATTATCACCTGAATACGAAATAAAACAGGACGTTTCATTTTTTTAGTGAAGAAAAATCTTGACATGTGAAAATAATACTTCATAGGTGTGGATACATTTGTATGGACAGTGGAAAATAGTAATGAAGTTAAACTCTGGCCCTTGTATATAGTTTCTGCATTTTAATATGCGTTTAGGCACTTGGCTGAAAGCATAGTTTAGGTCCTTTTTTATAACTAAGTAAACAAAATATGGTAAGTATGAGTTTTGGGGTGGGTTGCTTTAGGAATCTTCCTGATAAAAGTTTGGATAGTTACCCATACTGAAATATAATTTTTCACTTACACAGATGCCATTCATTATACATGGTGTTTCATAGCAATGTGTGAGGTTCTTCCTGTAAATAACACCAAAGTCTTTTTCATCTTCTGCATAGTGACAAATGCTTTTTTAAAAACCATTCAACTAGAACTGTATAAATCTGACTTATCATTCAAAATTTGCCACAGACAACAGCACATTGGGTCAACTCATCTGATAAAATCTAACCGGAGGAGGTATAGAGAACCAAAAACTCAGGATGAAGCTGCCATGAATGGAAACTAGTCAGTAAAAGGTGGAATAGTGCTGCCAGCTATCAGGGACAGCTGAATCTGCATGGGCACTCTGGGATTCTCTCTTACTTCTTGTAGCACAGTCACAAGTTCTGCTTGTCTGTTCCTCCTTTGTTGATTGGGAGATTGTATGCCTGATTAAATTGCTATATTCCAAGGAAATTAATTTATTTATAGTAAAATTATTCCAGACTCTAAAAAAATCTTAAAATTCACTTACATACTTGAAAATAACATCAGTTTTTAACTCCATGCGGAACTTCACTTGCAATAGAGTCATATTCTAACAAGTAGATCTGAACAGGTTTTTTTTTTTTTACATGCAGTTCTTATTTGGTAGAAGTGTATTAATGTTGTTACATACATCATTGCTACAAAGAGCAACTCTTCTGAACAGTAACGAATGAAATTTCTTTCCAGCATGCAGAATTTTCATCAAATAAACTATCATGTTTTAACTGGCACCATTATGGTGCATGAAGGCAGTGCTGTGTTGCATACATGTGTGAGGTTTACACAGTGAAAGCGATTATTATGTTGGATATACCAAATTTTCTTATATTCACTGATATACACATATGTATATTTAGATATACTTAAAATGTCTAAAATTGTAGTAAAAAAGAAGAATCTTTCATCTTTTTTCTTTTTTCATTTTCATTTATGCAGATGCTGTGTTATAGAATGGTGAAGAAAACGGGAGAAAGTGGATGAAAGTACCATCTTCTGTTTTTCCCCTCATGTAACCTAAAACTGTTCAGATGGATTTATTTTTTTTCTCCTGTTATTTTTTAAAGGAAAAAGAAAGGAATCACTCCTGGGATTTGACTTTTTATGCCAAGCTTATGCCTTGAAATAGAATTTAAAAAATAGAATCTCTTGGATATATTGTAGAATAAATGGTGCTGCTTTAATAAGAACACTTGGAATGCAAATGAATCCTGGATCCAGTATGTGAAAATACACCCAAAATGAAAGAGAAAGGGAGACAAAAGAGAAAGTAATATAGAAGATGATTAATTTACTATCCCTTAATTCCTAATTACAATTATTTTTGCATTGTGACGTCTTCTCCAGCCTTTTTGTTTCACGGTATCATCACTAAAGTGATGAAAGGGCTATTAAATAAATATGTGATATCAACTCTTTTTTTTTCAAGATTAGTGATGTTAATCTTAGAGTCTTGGTAAATTCCATTCTGCCCTACCAGCATTTATTAAGCTGCATCAAAGAATAAAATGCCTTTACTAACACAATCACAAATTGTCATTTCCCAATTGCTCAGAGGACTTGCTGTTACAAAAATCTACCAGCACACTGGAATCTGATCTTAGCACTTTCAGGGTTGTGGTATTTCCATTGCAGCAGCATTTCTATGTGATAGGGTTGGTCAGGGTCTAGAGCTCTATTGTGCTAGGCACCATGCACATTCATGATAGAAGCAGCCTTAGCATGGTTACAGCTTGTGCTAGATGTTCAGAGTGGAATTCTTCTCATCTTGCCATAGCATAAGTATCAAAAAAGGATTTCATGAAGTAGCTTTCATAGATGTCTGTTTCTTTTCGTGGACTGTAGAAGTCTGGAGACAGTTTAGGGCAGGAAGACAGCTTCCTTCTGCAAGTAATAGAGGAGCCGACAAGGAGAGGTGCTATGCTTGACCTCATCCTCACCAACAGGGAAGGGCTGATTGGAAATGTGATAGTCCAGGGCAGCCTTGACTGCAGTGATCATGAGATGGTCAAATTCGAGATCCTCAGGACAGTGAGAAGAGCGTGCAGCAAGCTCACTGCCCTGGACTTCAAGAGAGCAGACTTTGGCCTCTTCAGGAACCTGCTCAGTAAGATTCCATGGGATACAGCCCTAGAGGGCAGGGGAGCCCAAGACTCTTGGTTGATATTCAAGGATCACCTGCTGCAAGCTCAGGAGTGTTGTATCCCAACTAGAAGGAAGTGCTGTAGGAGGGCCAGGAGACCTCCTTGGATGGATAAGGAGCTGCTGAGGAAATTTAGAGGGGAAAAAAAGAGGCTTATAAAAGGTGGAAGCAAGGACAGGCAGCCTGGGAAGAATACAGGGATGTTTTCTGGGAAGCTAGGGATCAGGTAAGGAAAGCTAAGGCCCACTTAGAATTAAACTTGGCTAGGGATGTTAAGGATAAAAGGAAGGGATTCTATAGGTACATTGCAAACAAAAGGCAGAGTAGGGACAACTTGGGCCCCCTCCGGAAGCTATCGGGAGAACTGGCTACCCTGGATTTGGAGAAGGCTGAGGTTCTTAATGACTTCTTTGCCTCAGTCTTCACTGGAAAATGCTCTGACCATACCACCCAAGTCTTGGAAGGCAGAAGCAAGGAAAATGAAAATGAAGACCCTGGGCCCACGGTAGGAAAAGATCTGGTTCGAGACCATCTTAGGAACCTCAACGTATACAAGTCCATGGGACCTCATGAAATCCATCCACGGGTCCTGAAGGAGCTGGCAAATGAAGATGCTAAGCCACTGTCCATCATATTTGAAAAATCATGGCAGTCAGGTGAACTTCCCGACGACTGGAAAAAGGGAAATATAACCCCCATTTTCAAGAAGGGGAAAAGGGATGAGCTGGGGAATTACAGACCAGTCAGTCTCACCTCTGTGCCTGCCAAAATCTTGGTGTGGATTCTTCTGGAAGGCATGCTGAGGCACATGAAAAACAACAAGGTGCTTGGTGACAGCCAGCATGGCTTCACTAAGGGGAAATCCTACCTGACCAATCTGGTGGCCTCCTATGATGGGGCTACAGAACTGATGGATAGGGAGAGAGCAGTTGATGTCATCAACCTGGACTTGTGCAGAGCGTTCAACACTGTCTCACATGCCATCCTTGTCTCTAAGTTGGAGAGACATCAATTTGATAGGTGGACCACTCGGTGGATAAAGAACTGGCTGGATGGCCGCACGCAAAGAGTTGTGGTCAACAGCTCAATGTCCAGCTGGAGACCAGTAACGAGTGGTGTCCCTCTGGGATCGGTGTTGGGACTGGTCTTGTTCAACGTCTTTGTCGGTGACATGGACAGTGGGATTGAGTGCGCCATCAGTAAGTTTGCTGATGACACCAAGCTGTGTGGTTCGGCTGATACACTGGAGGAAAGGAATGCCATCCAGAGGGACCTTGACACGCTTGTGAGGTGGGCTGATGCCAACCTGAATGAAGTTTAACCATGCCAAGTGCAAGGTCCTACACCTGGGTCGGAACAATCCCAGGCACAGCTACAGGTTGGGCAGAGAAGAGATTCAGAGCAGCCCTGCAGAGAAGGACTTGGGGGTGTTGGTTGATGAGAAAATGAACATGAGCTTGCAGTGTGCTCTCGCACCCAGAAAGCCAACTATGTCCTGGGCTGCATCAAGAGGAGCGTGACCAGCAGGTCGAGGGAGGTGATCCTGCCCCTCTACTCTGCTCTCCTGAGACCTCACTTGGAGTATTGTGTGCAGTTCTGGTGTCCTCAACATCAAAAGGACATGGAACTGTTGGAACAAGTCCAGGGGAGGGCCACGAGGATGATCAGGGGACTGGAGCACCTCCCATATGAAGATAGGATGAGAAAGTTGGGGCTGTTGAGCCTGGAGAAGAGAAGGCTGCGTGGAGAACTCATAGTAGCCTTCCAGTATCTGAAGGGGGCCTATAGGGATGCTGTGGAGGGACTCTTCATGAGGAACTGTAGTGAGAGGACAAGGGGTAATGGGTTCAAACTTAAACAGGGGAAGTTTAGATTGGATATAAGGAAGAAATTCTTTACTGTAAGGGTGGTGAGGCACTGGAATGGGTTGCCCAGGGAAGTTGTGAATGCTCCATCACTGGCGGTGTTCAAGGCTGGATTGGACATAGCCTTGGGTGGCATGGTTTAGTGTGAGGTGTCCCTGCCCATGGCAGGGGGTTTGGAACTAGATGATCTTAAGATCCTTTCCAACCCTAACTATTCTATGATTCTATGATTCTTCAGGGATTGTACAAATACAGAAGTGAAAGATAGTCCAGTGCTTCAGACTCTGAGTCACCTTCTTCTGTTGATGCTAGAGAGTATTTCCTCCTAACTAACTCAACACTTGAATCATTCTGGATTTGTCTTGTCCCAGTTCAAGGTTTTATGAAGTAGTGTCAAACTACTTCATTATGGGAATGAACTATCTAAAATATAGTGGTGGTGATTTCTTTAAGTGGTTTCACTCCTTGGCCTCAGTGCAAAAGGTGAGACTGCTGGCCCACTTGCTTGCTTCAATACTTTCAACGTTATGCACATTATTGAAAACAAATAAAACAAATCCCCACACAATCTGTTTTCTTCTACAATAGCATGAGCTGGTCTCCCTCTTTTCTGCACTGCTTTTCAAAATGGAAACTAGACTGCTGTCTAGTACTAATGAACAAAACTAATGAATGCAACACGGAATTTTTAGGAAAGATTAAAAGATTGCCCACACCCTGAAATACATCTTAGCTTAACATTACAATGATATTAATGCTACTTTAAGTTGTGAGACACACTAAAGGTAATACAGAAGGAGCTCTGTGAAATACGAATATGGACAAGAATTATATTCAGAAAGTCTTCATTTTTCAGTGAATTTCACAGAAATGATCATACACACTATTTCTCCAAACTATGAACAAATGCAATAGCAGCCCAGGTAATATCTCAGCATCTGACGACTGCTACAATATTTTTTTTTCAGTTTATTTTGGGACTTTTCTGTGCTTTTTTAACACTATCCACTCACACAGGGAAATAAAGATCAGGTTACCAGCCTATAAATAACTTCTAGATTTTCTGAAAATATTACAAATCATCATTATTTTTTCTAAATGTAACTTCTGCACATGAATGAACAAGAGGAAAAGTCATCAAATTATAGTTTATTATGAAAACTCAGTTTTCATAATGATTTTGAGAGTATCAATACCTGCAGCAAAGATTTTACCATATCTTATAGAATCACCATTGCACTGCTAAGTCAGTGTAGCTCATTTAATTAGTACTGAAATTGCCCACAGCTAGGTCAGCTAAGGAGATATATTCCCCTGGGATCTGAAAGCTGAAATACCTTATACATTGCTTTAGAAGTGTTAAACAGAACTCTAAGGGAAATTAGTTTTCATCGCATGATTTTTTAGAATTTATTTTTTTTCCCTTGCACTGCCAGGAGAATTTCGATTTTTCCTTTAACTCTTTTTTTTTATTATTATAATTTTTATTTTTTAAATTGTACTAAGGAATCTGTAACCTGCTGCTTTTTGCAGTCACCTGAGAAGAGGAAGACCTGGATTCAAGTCTGTTCTTCAAACAAGGAAGAGCAGAGATACGAACCTATATCCCAATGAAACATTTTATTTCAGTTGCTCATCGCTGCTAGTGGAGATCTCTAAGTAAGTAAATAATCACTGGGCAAGAAACAGGGACTAAATATACAGTGGATTAGGACACTGATGTTTAACACCTGTCTTCGAGTCTCTTAATTTTTCTACATCCCAGCTAAATCATAGGATCATAGAATCAGCTAGGTTTGAAAAGACCTTTAAGAATTTTTTTTAAGAAAATTCAAGCCTAACCTTTATCCGAGGACTGCCAAGTCCATCACTAAACCATGTCACTAAGGGCTTCGTCTACATGTGATACGAATACTTCCAGGGAAGGTGATTCCACTGCTTCCCTTGGAAGTCTGTTCCAATGCCTGACCACCCTTTTGGTGAAGATTTTTTGCTTAATATCAGGACTAAACCTCTCCTGTGCAGCTTGAGGCCATTTCTTGTCCTATCACTTAGAAGAGATCAGCCACATCCTCTGTCCGTCCTCATTTCAGGTAGTTGTAGAATGCTACAACCAGGAATACTATTGCACTCTATAAGCAGATTTTTTGTAGTCATTGCCACACACAGGTGGTGAGCTGCTCAGGTGGTCACTTGCAGCTCATGGAGAAAGACTGGCACTTACAGAGCACCTGCCTTAGGTGGCTGTGAAAAGTCACAATCTGGAAGTACCTATCTTTTTGTCTCTGGTTATAGAAGACTGACTGAGATCAGGCACCTAACATTGGCTGACAAAATTTGGGTGGGACGAATATCGCCCACAGACAGTAAACTTGCAGGTCTTCTCTGGATGTGTGATTAGCACATCATATGCACTATATAAAGTACTGCAGAAAAACACAGAATTCATGTTTGAAAAATTATAGAAGAAGTATTGGTTGAGATTCATCAATAGGCATGGCAGTAAAGAAAGCAGCCAAGTAAGGCGACTGTTAGTTCATCATCCATAATGCATCGGCTCTTTTGTCAGGAGGAAAGCTAAAAATCTTATGCAAATAATTTCTGAAAATTTGCAATTTACATGTGATGATTTTGTTTTCTATTAATCCATATGGTACCGATTTTAAGATTTCAGCAAAAACTGAGTAGTTAATTCTTAAGCATGTTTAATTAAAAAAATAAAAAAAAAAATAAAAGACACAAACAGCAAAACCTTGAGTATCTTTTATAAGGATGGTGAGACACTGGAACAGGTTATCCAGGGAAGCTGTGGCTGTCACATCCCTGGGAGTGTTCAAAGTCAGGTTGGACAGGGCTTTGAGCAACCTTATCTAGTGAAAGATGTCCCTTCCCATAGCAGGGGAGATAGAACTAGACGACCTTTAAAGGTCTCTTCCAACACAAACCATCCTATGATTTTATGATCTTTCAAAAATCAAAAATATAATTTGGCTGCTGTCTTTTTATGAGTGAATGCTAATCATTTACTATATGTTATATTATTTGGCTCATCTAACCTCTCATGAACCTAAAATTGTCAAAGTACTCACAAAGTGCCAATCACCTTAATTTTTAACAGATGAAGGAACTGAGGCACAGAAGAATGAAATACTTTTCCATGAGGACAAACATCAGGTTCATGACAGAGCATTCTGATCTGCTAACTAGTGGTCTAATAATGCCATTGTTCAGTACAGGAATATTCTGTTGGGATTTTTTTCCATTTAATCACCAATCATTCCTATTCCCATATGTCGTGGTTTAAGCCTCTCTAACTCACGCAGTCTCTCTCTCACTCACTTCCCCCTCTTTCTTCCCCCTGCTCCTGGAGGGATGGGAAGGAGAATCGAAAAGAATGCAACTCCCGCAGGTTGAGATAAGAACAGTTTAGTAACTAAAGTATATCACAAGACCACTACTGCTACCACCAATAATAACAATGACAAGAGAAATACAAGGAAAGAATACAATTGCTCACCCAGCCCAATACCAAGCCCAACCCAGCAGCGCACCCCCACCCTTCCAGGTCTGCTCTCTGCTCTTCCATCCTGGGCATGATGTGCTGTGGTATGGAATAACCTCTTTGGTCAGTTTGGGTCAAGTGTCCTGTCTCTGCTTCCTCCTGGCTTCCCCTCCTCCCTGGCACAGCATGAGACTCAGAAAGTCCTTGGTCAGATCAAAACATCACTAAGCAGTAACCGAAACACTAGTGTTATCAGCACTGTTCCCAGGCCCAAAATCAAAAACACAGCGCTGCACCAGCTACCAAGGAGAAAAATGACTGCTGCTGCTGAGCACATGACACCATACTAAAGAACAGCTTGGAAACAGGCAGTTAAACATTTTCCTAGGTGCTTCATTTTCTTAGTACCCTGTTAAGTGTTCAGTAAGCATCTCTATCACTAGTGCAAACCTTATTTTAAGTGAAAATTAATATTTGCTGGTTTCAAAGATTTTTTGTGTGTGCTTGTGTTTTTGTTTTTCTTTTTGCCTAATTTCTTTGTGTGCTTGTCAAAGGGACAGCTATCACTCTGGGGAAGATCCTTTTACTGTAACCCTCAGCCTAGTCTTTTTTTCTTTCTTATCTATGCAGAGTTCACGATACCTTTTTAGTATTTGTTCACAGAGTTCAGTGTTCCTAGTGGGACATGGTGTGTAGTTTAAATATGTTTCTCTCCTGATATTTTAAATGACATCCAATTGACCTCATAAATGTCTTATGAGACCAAACAAACTCCACGCTCGAACAAAAACTGTCAACCAATTCTACCTTGCTTATCCTCGGGCTGCTCTGGCATGGTGCCATAAAACATCAGTATTGATATTTTGTGGCATTCAAATTGTTAAGTAGCTGGGCTAAGCAATAGGAGCAGAAGTATTAATGCAGTCTAGCTGTGTCACTGATAATTACCCCAATATAAACTAAATTTATAGCACATGATACCTTTGATATGAATTGGCAGCTGGCATCAAAACCTTTTCTTGACATTATCATGTAAACCTAGAAGGCATATAGCTAGCATTTTGTGTAAGGTGTTTTTATAGAGAAGCATAAGAGATTCAGCAAAACTTCTGCATAGTTTTGTCATAGCCTTCATCAAGACTTGTTTATTGTCAATAGTGACTTTTACTGCAGAAAAAAAGATATTCTTGTAACGGTTTATAATTTTAACTGAATAAACTCATAAATGCAGTCAAAGTGTCAGGGAAAACAGCTACACTAAGCAGTATAAGTTAGCATGATAATTCAGCTTAAAACTATACCTCTAGTTTTCCAGATTGAAAGCAATTTCTTTCTAATATGCAAAACAGAACCTATTTGAAGGGAGCCTTTTATGCTCTACTTTATCTTAAAACTTATCAAGTGTCTAGGGAAATGTGTTCTCAAAATCCCGTCATGATCCATGTGTCATTGAAGACAAAGATCCGATATGCTATGGAAATTTCTTGATGCATATTATGAGCTGTTGTTTGCCATAGTGTCTGGATAATCCTACTTCATTTATTGGAGGGCCATGTCAGCTGCACTGTCAACAGCCTAGGATGATCGGGTCACCTTTCCCTAGAAAATTATGTAAAAGCTGTCAAATGGGCAGGATTATAGGCACATTAAAGGTGCTTTAAGATTTCATGCCTATAAATATTAGCAAAGAAGATTTAAAGGCAAATTTGTCATCAGTACATGCCCGTGTTTCTACAACCTTGGTTTACTGCACTGCAATGTTATCACCTCCATTTTACCATGTAACTGTGAAGTGTTTTGGTGGGGAGCAGCTGCTGGCAGCCTTATCTGTTTAACTCAACTCATGTACCAGGAATTAAGCAATATTTTAAAACACACACACCCCCCCCAAGAAAGGGTAGCTGCCTCTTATTTATCAGCCTTTGGAAATGAATTCTCAATACTTTTATTTCCCAGCAAAATAATTTAAGCAGATTTACACAAACGTTTTGTATTTGGAGGGTCAGCTTATTAAAATCCATTATCTATTTAAGAAAGACTTTTTTTTTTTATTATGGCACCAATTATGAATGTCTTTGAGTGGGAGTAATAATGCAGCAGATAATTTTGTGTAGTACTTACTTTTAAATTGTGAATATTTTATTATACTCTTTTCGAATGACTGCTTTTATTTACTGTACATTATGAATGTCACGGGTATTTCTAACATAAACAGATACTGTCAGCCCCAAAGCATTTCTTCATTGCTCTCAGGTATTTTAGATAGACAAGTGTAGCATTTTAGTCATATTTTTGTGCTGGCAGATTTCTCAAGCCAATCTCTAAGTTAAACACACCTAAAGATCTCAGAGGAGAAAGCAAACCACCTTCCCCAACAATCTTTCAGGTAAAGAAAGATACCAAACCCCTACTAAGGAGTAGACTGTAAGCAAAGCTATGTCAATTGTAAGTGTCTGCTCTGGGACTTCATTCAAACTCCACAGACATCAGTAGAAAGTTTCCCATTTCAATGAGCTTTTAAACTGTCTGTTGTTAAGCCAATGTGCATGTCTGCTCTCTCTATCAGAAATGTCCGGGTCAGAAGGCAGCACTAGATGGAAACCTGCATGTAAGCTGTAACTGGTACATCTGTCAGCAGAGCATACCTCCAACGAATTTGCTTGCAATGTGAGTTATGGAGGGAAAATGCTTGAAAAATCCTGAATGCAATTAGGCACAACATGGTTGTTCTCTCCAAGCTTCATTAGGCTTTGCTCTTAGTTTTCACATTCCCTGTTGGCTTGGATAAATGGCCAGTCTCCAGTTAGCTTCAGTGGGAACAGAAGTGTTGTGGAGGGAGAGGGTTTGTCTGAAAAAAAATTGGAAGAAAGGGATAGATTATCCTCAGCTGAGGAACAGGGGAAGAGAGGAGGCGAAGAGGGTAAAGTGCGCTCAGTGCACCTGGGAGAAAGCAAGTATAGCAAATGCATACAAGGAGACAACAGAAGAACTTACTAACTGCATATGGATGCAAATGCTTCAGGGTCCCCTACAAGATAAGTGGGAGATCTTATTTAAACTCCCTGTGGGTTTGCAGTGGGGCAACTGGGGGCTATGACCCAGTAGCTGTAGGACTCAAAGAAGAAACTGAGAGTCAACTTTCCTTGGTGGGCAAGTAGGAACAGAAGCAGCAACTTCTGATGCTTTAGCTGAGCATTTTCTTTTGTTCACTGTGTTCAGAGCCAGAAGATATATGTGCAGGAAATTGGGCACAGGAACAAAAGCAGGCTTGGCACAGATGAAGAAAAACATTCTGTATGCACAGACAAAGGAAGCTTAAATGCCAAAGTTAATGAGACTTTTTGTGCCTTTCCCCTTTATGGGTTGGAAAATGGTAGAAACGTACCAATCCTTATAGTCTCCATTTCGGGAGTGGCCAGCTTCTGGGCAGTAGCCCCATGACAGCTGAGAATGTAATGAAACAAGATATTGGAGTGAAAGTAGCAAAAATCAGCTTTGATAGTAAAATGTTATAGCTTCAGTTTCTAGGACCCAGCTTGAACAAAAATATACAGACACAGTGTGGACACCATTAAGAGACCTTTTCTTACATGGAATGGTAATATGACAAGTTGCACATGCCCATAGGTGACAGCTTGTCTTTGTGTGAGCTGGGGATCAAGCAAAAGATGGTTTTTACAAGCAATATCACTAAAGGAGTGCAAAGAAACTTACCTGAATCTCGACAGAGAGATATCCATTTTTTGGAGAAATCAAGCCACAGTTGTACAAAGCAATGAGAAAGATCAAGACAACAGAGTGGAAGATAATACAATTGTTGTTGAAGTTTAGGGGCTTGCTGACAACAGAGCCTTGATTCAGTTACCTAGTACATTTGAGATTTCCCATGATATTGGGTAAATCCTCTTAGAGATTACAGATGTGGCACAAGATGTCCTTTGTTTTTCTGGAACAGCAGAAAGCCACAGAACATCTCAAGTGGTAATAGACATCTATGATTAGACATATGAATTGAGCCCTTGGAAAAGAAAACCATCCAGCTAAGTTCTCTGTCAAAACTCAGCACTAAACTGAAAGAAGTGGGAAACCAGTGCAGCTGTGGCTAAGGCCTCAGGCAGCACCTGGTAAATTGAGGCGCTTGTGTGCACGTATCGCATTTCCATCAAGAGTCTGTGTTTCAGACCCACGACCCAGGGTTTAAAAGAGGTGCTGTTAATCACTTCCCTGTGAGACGCTGGGTAAACGTGACCTAGGACTTACTTTTTTTGTTAATGCCTGTCTTTCTGGTAGACACTTTAACTTATTTTTGTTTCCAGGAAAGGAAGATTCAAGAACATACACAACTCAGCGTGCGCAACTCACCTGTTGGTTGGGAGAGGTGCCAGTGAAAGAAACACAGAGGCCTTGCTTTTCCTTCACTCATATCCTTCAACTACCTTGTGCAGTTTACAGACAGAGCAGGTATCTTTGCTCGTTCTTAATAAACTGGCAAGATTTCAGGCATTGACTAAGACAACTGACTATACACAGACTCCTCATTCCTTGATAGATCTTATTTATTATTAAAGACAAACTAAGTGATAAGAGGTGGGTCTTGAATGTTGGATAAGCCATTAACCAGTTCAATAGGATTCCCCTGAAAAGAGGTTTGCCAGAAGGAATTTCCAGTGCACTCTGTATAACAAGGGATAGGGAAAGGAAGAAAAGAGTTGAAAGGCAGTGCTGTGGGTGAGGATGTTTGTGAGTGACATGGGAAAGAGCTCTATCAGACCAAAAAGTCTGAACAGGTGAGCAAGATCTGAAGACCCATGAAATGTGAAGAGTCTCAATGTGTTCAGGGATGGAAATGGCAATCTGTGGGATACAAAAGTTGTCCACAGGAGAGGTCTCCACCTGCTCATGTACATTTCTAGCTGATGTAGGGATGACTAGCTATCTGGGAACCTGGGAAGGGCAGCCCAGCTAATTGCTGGTTCTTCTTGATGGTAAGTGACCAGTGCCTGTGTTTGTTCCCCAGGGCATCCTATCCTTGATAATCCATAGTTAGAAGCAAATTAAAGAGCAGCTGCTTGCTAAAGAGGCAAAAGAGAAGAGGTTCTTGCAGCAAATAGGCAGCACCCTCTTTGCAGCCTCTTAACCTTCCTGGCAGGGGAGGGCAGTGGGGTCCCAGCTATGAGTGACAGCTCTCTCCAAATGTGTGGAAACAAGTGAAGAAGAAATGATGACCTGCACTGAGTATGTTATTGCTGAATGATTCCCAGGTGAGTTCAGTTAATAAAGTCACAGACAAATTAAACCACATCCCTCACATCTTACCGTTATTTCTGCATGTCTAGAACAATGAAGACCAAGACTTTTTTTTAGATGCAAATACAGCAAATGAAGTTTAGTATAGAGAAAAACTATAAAGCTGGCTCTAAAAAGTATTTTCACAAGAAAATTATTTTCACATTTTATTTGACAGATATTTTTCCTCTCGTATTAGAGACACTTCTTTTATAGACATGCGTGGTTATATAGTCTAAAGACTAGCTTCTCTGTCTAAATTCCAGTCTAATTATTCTAACATTCCATATTTTATCAATATATTTTAGTGATCCTCCTGGCTTCTTCATTAGTTGTTTTTTTTTTCCAGATCAAATGTTTCTTCCAGCTTTAACTATCCTCCCCCCTCACCCCAAAGTGAGACAATTGTTTGGTATACACTTCATAATAAATGCCCTAGTGGCAGGCAACAGAATGTCCGCAAAGTTGTTTTTGCATCTGTCTAAAAAGAGGTCAGCTAGATGAAGAGGCAGGCTAATATAAAGAACCTAAAAATGTGTAGAACAGCCCTGACAAATTCTTCAACCTTGTGCCAGAGTTTCTGAATGCTTTGAGCCCTATCACACATGCTGAGACTGTTTTTCAAAATTACATTTTATACATATATCATCACTGTCACTATTTACTTTGCGTATGCTTTCTGTAGTCATACATATTCTATGAATAACATTAAATATAAACATTTGATGTCTTACACTAATGGAGATTGTTTCTGTTTGATTACATATTTCAATCTATTCTTCATCAGAGAATTCTTGATCCTGATCGCTTTTGCACTTGATCTTAGCTTTTATCTCCCCTGAATTTATTCAGCCTAAAAGGATATCAAGTGCAGATTCTTTTCATGGTCTTTATCCATAATTAAAAGCTAGTATTCAAAGGGAATGAACTCAGGGGTACAAAAATTCCTCAATTTATGTCCCACAGATAATGTCTTATTTGTAAATATCTATAAACGTGTTGTTTTGGTGTATGGCTGATATTTCACTAATCTCTCAAAGGACCTAAACATTCTTTCATTACAAATATCCTTGAGAATCATCATGTCAAAATCATTCCACAATTAATAGAGGTTGCATCCAAGGGCCTCAGGGAGAAGAGGGCTGTTAATAAGTGGACAAACAGGAGATACTCTCTGGTCTGCTTTCAGATGCTTGAGGACATCACTCCATGTGCCTGCAGGACAGTCTTTGGTGAATTCTCAAAAATCTTTCCTGTTCACATATGTGTTTCTATGGCACCAGTAAATTCTTATCAGTGAGAGAAAGATTTGTGGTTCTGTATCTTCTTACAGCCACCAAAAGTGGAGGCAGATGCATTGACTTGCATGGAGATAGGACTGCATATGAGCTTTATCATCATGAGGCGCAGTCCATGATTATTAGAAACTAGTAAATCTTGTCCCTTGTTATGAAGAGACAATAGTTTTGATGCAAGATAAGAGAACATATTGTTCTGCTTCATTTTTGAAAGAAGAGGTTAAAAATTACTGCATATTGTAACAGTTCTGCTCACTGCTCATTTTACCCAAGTTAATACAGAGTGTAAATCCCATCTGTTTATTACCATTGCTTAGGCTAGTGGGGAAACATTTAGTCTGGCTAAACATAATTTCTCTGTTTCTTTTGCTGTTTGGTTTTTCATTATTTTTTTTCTTTTTCCTCACCTGGAAGGGATGCTTTTTTCAAAGTTAAACCTATTATAACTAATTCAGAAAGTCCTTTCTCCTTCTTTATATGAGACAGTATCTGGCAATATAAGATAGTTGTTTCTTGAGAATATTGCTTGTAAATAGTCTAGGAAAAATTTGTATTATCCATTTGTGGCAGAAAAAAAATGTGCATATGTGTGGTTGTGTAATTGTGGCTAGAAATATGAGTTATTAATGTATATTTATGTAAGCTTGATGCAGATTCTCTGGTTATTTTGTGTGACTTTATTGCATAGTCATATGGAAGCTTCATATGGAAGATCAAAATCAGTCATAAAATGGGACTGTGATTGTAACCTTAATTATCGAAAGGATATCCCCTCCAGAGGATCATAATCTGGTTTGAGAAGCAGAAAGACGGTTGCTTCCCTATGGGAATCTGGGAGCGATCCTCTCTCAAAAGCTTGGTGACATAGTCCTGTAAGCCTGATATGATTTCACTTTCAAATGTATTTAAAAATTCTGCAGCAAATCCATTGGGGGCATAGTCTTTCCCGCTTTCCAACACAAATACTGTTTCCTTAATTTCATTCTCTATCCTGGGAATCTGCAACAGTTCCTTCTGCTCTTGTGTCAGTTGTAGCTGCTGCTGTTCTACAGCTGATGAAAGAATTGGATTTTAATATTTTTTCAGAGGTACGTAAGTTGGCATAATAATTGTGAATAACTGCGATTCTCCAGGGTGAAGAGGAGTTTGGATTTAGCATTTCCCAATTTACTGGATTAGTTTGGATCATTTCTTCTTTGTTATCAAACCAAATAAGAATGGCCATACTTAAGGAATGATTGTTAAAAATACACATTTCTTTTTCAGGCTTTTATAAAAGGATAGTAATACATTTGGAGACAAATTTGTAGATCTTTCACAAGAACTTCTATACTCCTATGCTTTAAATTTATTGGAAAAGATACTATCTTAATGAGTAATTTTAGATTCTGGTGTCCTGTTTAGGTTTTTTTGGTTTGTTGTTTTTGTTTGCATTTTTTGTTGTTGTTGTTGAGGTTTTTTTGTTTGCTTTGGTTTTGTTTTTTAGTAGGATAAATATTTTATTCTGAAAACAAAATATCAAACTATGTGACCCCATGGATCCAATCCTTTTGTGCATTCTTCTAATCCTGCTTTAATGAAAAAAAGCTACTCATAAAAACATATTTTCCAGTTTTAAAAAATGATTAGCATATGAAGGATACTTTATCCAATTCTCATTATCTTCATTCTTTGCTTTGGGAAGCACTAGACATTTTCTGCAAATTATTATTAACTGTCATCCTTATCAATAAAATAAGAAAAAATTCGTCAGAAATGTTGAATCAGAGTAAAACTGGAAGAAGTCAGAGAGGAACTCCCTGCATAGTCAGAGGAGATGGGATTCAGCAAACTTAGCTTTGGCTCTTAGTAGAGAAAGACAAGCACCTTCCATCCTGCAATATCTGTACAAATTACCAGGGATGAAATAACCTTTGGAAATGCCTATTTATGTCAATCAACCTTTGAGTGCATAAATGTCTAGCTTAGACTAGAAACAACTGACCTTCGGACTGATAAATTTAGCACAGTCCCATCCTGAGTATCTTTATGAGGTTCTCTGTGAATGCTAAGTCCAGCTCAAGCTTTCCTCCAAGTTCCAACTCTTTTTCTTTCCCACTGTCTCTAAGTTTTCAACAAGTCCATGTAGACGCATATATTGTCATTCTGCTGAAAGATTTGGAAGCCCTCAACATGCTGTCCAGGCAAGGTGCAGAACAGAAAATAAATTAATAGTCTGCTCTGACCATGTCTTTTAACACGTCTGTAAGTTGCTTCTTTGAGGTCTAATTTTCAGTGTGAAAAGCTATGGTATTTCATTTATCTATTCTTGTTATCTTCTGCTTTTCCTGAGTGCAGACTCCTAGGTACCCTTCAGCTGTCTAGATTTATGCCAGTAAGACTCACTGAGCAAATTGTCCATCTGGTGTGTTAGGCATAAATTACTTTTTATCCTTTTCCTGCACAGACATTGACATTGTTTGCTATTTGCTCACTTAATAGTTTCAAAAGCTGTTTATGGACATGATTCAAAAGTGTTGTTATTACAAAACTTTTCTTATTTGTTTTACTTTTAGTTTACTTAAAATTATTATTTGCTGCCTTGAACATTATTACCAGTTACATGACAATTGTGTCATGTTAGAATTGCTTATGGTAATTCAGACTTTCTGATCACAACTACAGGTCAAAAATTTGATTCTTCTCAACTTCTTACCTCTCACGCTGGTTATTCTAATGATTTGTGCTTAACTGTAGAGATCTAGAATGTCCTTTTTTCCTGCTATACCTTCTTGTAGAAATCATCTTCTGCTTATTCATTTTAACAAAATATTTTGGAGGAAAGAACTGGCCTCCCTTTTCTATTAACAGGACACAGTGGAGGTCTATTTCTTTGCAGGGTTTTCCTTTAAGCACTTTGTTTTTCCTTTTGCTAGCCTCTTCCCTAGCTCATGGAAACTCCAACCCTGTGAGTGCTCTCACTCACTCTCCCACTCTTGCTGCCAAATCTGCTGCCACTGCTCATCTTTAACTGTTTTGAACAGAACATCTCCTGCAGCACATTGATCAAGTACAGGAAGCATTAGTGACCAGCAGCTCAGAGCATTGGGTTCTTATTGACTCTGACAGACCAATTTGTTTCTCCAATGTTCATTATTCTACAAAAGCGGCACATCAGACAAGGCAATTGAAATGTATAATATTGCCACCTGTCTCTTTTCTGCCTTGATTATGTACAGCCCAGTGTTCAGCTCCAAAGCACTCCAAGACCTCAGAGATATGAATTGTAAAAATGAAGATAATTAGAATTCCAGACTGGCCCAACTTGGAGTAAAGATAATTAATGCTAGAAGTTCCAAATGAGCACACTCATGACAAGTAAATAAATTCAAAATTGGGTAAAAGTTATTGTAGTTCTTGGAATTATTAGTGTGTGGTCACAGTGACACTTTGTGTTCATTGCTAGGGAATGCACTTTATTGAAACACTGCAATGTGCTGGAGTTAACATCTATTATCTAATACACTCATTAACAATGAGTGACCTGATGCCTGCAGTGAGAAGACTGCAACAAAATTTTAGTAAGATCAGGAGCTATTTATGAAGAAGCAGCTACCAGACTTAAAAAGAAAGCCGAATATGCAGCAGTCTGAAACATGTACTCACAGTTGAACTAAAATATATATACCCACACAGTGCACTGCTACTTCATTTTTAATGCATGTACCAACATGTTTGTCCTTTGCCATGGAATGGCTTGTGACTTTTCCCTACATTCACCTTCTGTCCTTGTCTGTCAGCAGGAATTCGTTCTGCGTGTCTCCATTCATAAAACATACAGACCTACTAACAAAACATTCTTGAGAGCATCAGAGTTATTAGAATTCCTTATGAACTGTACTTAGGCGCAGTCAAGAGTTAAAACATAATGCCATTAACACATTCTGATGCTAATTCCCATCGTGATCCATCATTCCTTTTTAACTAGCTACGTAGCAGCAGAGAGTATGCCAGTATACAGGAAAGTGTGTTTGTGATTAAATCTAAAACTGGAAAAATACTCCAGAGAAGTTTTGTCCGTTGAATTTTTCTTCCTTAAAATTGCACACAACAAAGATAAATTTTCTTTATACTGCCCCTATATAATTTCACACTAGAAATAATGTTTGTTTACTGACAGTGACCCTGATTCTCCACTACCCTGCGTACTCTCTTGTGCTTCACATCAGTGAGAACGGATAGACCAGTCTACTTCGACTTTCTGGACTGCTCTGGCAATATGAAGCAGCTGTAAACCCAACAGGGAGCCAACCCCAACAAGCCCAGTTAACACAAGTTTACAGATGCTTTGCATCACCAAAGCAGCGCAGCACAGCCAACACATACCAGTAAATCTGGTCCTCCAGCTGTGTGTTTATTTTAAAACTGAAAGTTGCAAAATAAATAGATTATTTAGAATGGGTATTCATTAAAAATGGTTTGATTTCCATAAATTCTTGCAACGACCTCCAGGGTCTAACAGCAGATTTGATTTTCTTCCTGATCATTTAAATCCAGATGCTGCTCTTGATGGATGCAATGCATATGTATGGTGGAGTCATGAATCACATGTCTCCCTGCCCTTTACAAAACTAAGGCAAATATATACCTACCTTTGGTCTTTGCAAAAAGGTTGGCAGTAATTTACAGAGTGCCCTTGAGTGCAGTTAAGATATCTAGGTAACAACTTCACCAATCTGAAGCTGAGAGCTAAACCCAGGTGGGTTTTTCTTACTTCATTTCTAGATATCTTGCATTAGTCTACTTCTACAAAGTGAATTCTTCTGCAAAAAATATCAAAGATGCAGTCACAGCCTTTTTAACATGTGAAGCAGATTTGACATTGGTCTGTAATACGATTTTCCTGCCAGTGAATCCCCATTCATCAGAGGTTTCTTTCCTGAAGGTGCAGTGGACTTTCAGGCTGCACAACTCTGCTTCCTACACAAGTACAACATTTTACAGTAATTGGTAAAATCCTATAGCAGAATACTTGAAAGGTTTGTCCAAAAATGTCATAGAATCATAGATTAGTTTGGGTTGGAAGGGACCTACAAAAGTCATCTAGTCCCACTCTCCTGCAATGAGCAGGGACACCTTCAACTAGATCAGGTTGCCCAGAACCACATCCAGCCTGGCCTTGAATGTTTCCAGGGATGGGGCATCCACCACCTCTCTGGGCAACCTGTGCCAGGATTTTACCAACCTCACTGTAAAGATTTCTTCCTCACATCCAGCCTGAATCTTCCCTTTTTTAGTTTAAAACAATTATCCCTGTTCTGTCACAAAAGGCCTTGCTAAAAAAGTCTGTTTAATAAAAAGTATCTGCTAGGTGAGTTTTTTTCAAAGAATCTCTGCTTTATCTGTCTACCAAATTGATTGAATTAAAATACATGTAAGCATGTATTTTATGTATTAAAATACATGTAAGCAAAATAATAACTTAGGGATATTTGTTAACTTGAACATTTAGTTACAGGCCTACATGTTCTGAAAGGTGTGTGTGTGTGTTTCTCTGGGAAACCAAAAAAACCTTTTAAATATTCAGGAAGAAACATTCTGTATACTACTTCCATCCCCCAAATTCTCATTGAGATGTGAGTGGATTTGAAAACATTAGACAGCATCCAATAGCACAGCAGGTACGTTCTATTACTTCATAGTGATCTACTTTTTGTATGAAAGATGGCAAAAGCAGTTTAAAAATATGTGAAATCAGTGTGCTTCATTAGTAAAAAAAAAAAAATGATTAACACAATTATTATTCTTGCTTTTCCTCTAAGCTTCATGGGCATTCTTTATGATACTTCTGAAGCCCAGTCATAAATCTCAGAACACCTGCTGATGAGGTCCAAATCTGCTGTAAGAGTAACCCTGGCCTTTACAAAGCCAAAAAAGGACCTTAGAATTTGGGGATTTTTTGTTGTTGTTTCAGGTTTTTTTGTTTAAATGAGCAAACTATGCTATGACCTTGGAACAAAGGAGTGATACTCCAGTTGTACCAGCCTAATTGCACATGCACAATGCTATTTCTCCCTGCTGTGCTTATCTGCCTAAAGTGTTAGAAATTTACAGGTCTCTCTCTCTGTTTGTTTCAGAGAGGTTTCCTCTTTGTGGGGAGTAAGTAACTCTGCGGACTTCAGCAAGGGTTATTCATAACCTACAAGAGAAGAATAGGCCTGTGCTGGCCACTCAGAGGGCTGCAGTCCCAGATGTGGCCAGCTGCTCTGTGCCACAGCTGCCTCTGCCCACAGGAGATGCCAGAAGAGTGAGGGTCAACATGCTAGAAGGACCAAAGACCACCCTGGCTGACGTGCATCTACTTAAGTGACAGACAGATGTCTTGAAAAGCAGGAAGGAGCTGGGGCAGTGGAAGGGAGGATGAAGTCTTAGAGAAAGAAGCTTTTGGGCCAAACTAGACACATAGCATTACCCAGTCATGCCATAAACAAGACAGCTAGAAAGCTGATTTATGGTGTGTTTTGAGATATCCTTGTATGTCGATGTAGAAAGAATGCCAGCCTCAGCTGCTGCTTTATAGGGTGGCTGTGTGCCATTTAACTCTTGTTAATCAAAACCCATAAATGGCAGAAGGAGGTGGGGAAAAGGAAGAAAAGGGTAGTGGGAGAAAGAGTAAACCCTGGAGGGAGGGAAGGAAAGATCTGTAGGAATATATGATATACGGAGCGAATGTGAAAAGACTAACACATAAACCAAACACCACTACCACCCCCACCACCCCCGCCCCCATACAGCTAGCCTTGTGTTAAGCTTCATTTAAAATTCTTACTCATGCTATATGCACTCCAAAGCAGTGTTCGTTGGTCATTTTCGCTGCTATTGCTTTTAGTTTGCTTCCCTATTGCCGACACGATTTTGATGGGTTTTTAAAAAAGTGATCATAAAAAAGGCCATTTATTTGAACTCAACTCCTGTAATCAGATCTCTGAGGATCATTACCCCTCATATCTATGGATACATATACTTCTGTATGGAAGGGTATTTTTGAAGAAGTACAGGTCATTTGAATTCAAAGCAAGGTAATGCAAGGCAAAGAGGAAGAGAAAAAGAGAGGAGAGGAGAAAACAGATTTTGTAAACACCATATATTTTTAATGTTTTAAATAAGATGACTGTTTGAACATGCCCTGCAACTGCAAATGTTAGACTTTGAATACATGTTTTACAATGAGAAAATGTGTAAGTGACTAAAAGGATATGGCAGAAATAGCTTATTGCAAAGCAGTAGAGACATAGATTATGTGTAGATACTTTCCCCTCCATGTGGTATATTTTCAGCTGCTTATATCTCCTAATACAAGCACTGCACTTAGGAGCACAGTTTATTGTCATCAGACCAGGCTGATCAAAACCACTTCAGGACAACTCCTTCAGCCTATCTTACCAAGTCTGAAGCAGGCAGCATTGTCTTAGAAAACGCACCAGGGAAATGCTCCCTCTTCATCTGAAAATACAAAAACCTTTCCCACAGTCCTTCCCTTTCCTTGCATACTGCACCGATCTATAAACCAGCACTATAATCAGTACTCTTTGAATGATCACATTACAGGACAAGGCAAAAAAAAACTTTCCTAAGGATTTTTGCTATGTCACAGAATTAACCTAGTTTCTGTAATGTTCTCTATGTGTTTCTGTTCATGTATATGTGTGTAGACCTACGTTTATATGCAAAATAAAAAAACACCACAGGGTGTATTATTCAGGACAGAAGGATAAGAACTTTCTGCCCATCTTATCAGTCCTTGCTCTGTGGTTTGAATGGGAAAAAATAATCCATTCCCCTCTCTGACTTAAAAGCATGAACCATAATGAGTACATACAACCTTTTCCCTCTCCACCAGTGGGTACTGAGATCTTGCTTTCTTCCTCCCCCTACATTAATGGGATCCCCCAAATCCAAAGAGCAACACCTTCAACTGTGGATTGAAGGCAGATGTCAGCACTGAATTCATGACCCTGCTGAGTTGCTTAGATCAACACGTCAAGTTCTCCTCCCCTCTGCTCATCCTTACAGCCATTCATCTGCATGAGTGAGTGTGAAGCATGCTTAAAAAGTGTCATATGCATCTGTGGATTGTGAAAGGGCATTATTGCTAGGGTCCTGATAGGAGAAATAACTGCAAAATGAGAATGGGCTGGAAATGCCCCTGAAAGTGTCTCCTCATTTTGAGTGTGTCCTTGCTGGGAGAAGCTGTCTTTGATTGGAGAGAGGAGAAGTAATGATATAACTGATGTGAAGGCAATTGCCTGGGGTATGACAGCTTGAGGGAGGAAAGAGACAAATTCAGCAACATATCAGTTTATGACTCTTTAAAAGTAATTACTTTAATCTCCAATCCATAATTTAAAACCTGCCAAATTTTTAGTGGTATTCTGTTATATTTTCCCCTCATGAAAAAAAAAAAGTCACTATTTTAAAACTAAACTTATGTGAGATCCACCAAAGCAAGTAAGTATTAGGTCACACTACTGTCAATAACACAGATGGGCAATGCTGAATCATAAAAGCAAGCAATATTTATGTTAAAGAAAATGCTAAGCTTCATCATTTTAAAACACAGCCTTAAACCACTTTATCTTGTGTGCTCTGCACCAATGGTTTTCAGTATGTCACTTATTTTGACTTTAACTGAGAAATATGGTTTTCTGGATTTAACATGAACTATTGTGTTCTTAATGGAGCTCAAAATGAGTCTCCGTAGGAAAGAGAATAGTATGGTGGGTTTTCCTCGATTATTTGTTCCTTGGAAATCACTATAATATAGGAAGCTCAGTAAACATATTATAGAATCATAGAATCATAAAATAGTTAGGGTTGGAAAGGACCTTAAGATCATCTAGTTCCAATCTACCTGCCATGGGCAGGGACACCTTCCACTAAACCACGCCACCTGAGGCTATGTCCAACCTGGCCTTGAACACTGCCAGCGATGGAGCATTCACAACTTCCCTGGGCAACCCATTCCAGTGCCTCACCACCCTTACAGGAAAGAATTTCTTCCTCATATCCAATCTAAACTTCCCCTGTTTAAGCTTGAACCCGTTACCCCCTGTCCTCTCACTACAGTCCCTCATGAAGAGTCCCTCCCCAACATCCCTATAGGCCCCCTTCAAATACTGGAAGGCTGCTATGAGGTCTCCATGCAGCCTTCTCTTCTCCGGGCTGAACAGCCCCAACTTTCTCAGCCTATCTTCATACGGGAGGTGCTCCAGTCCCCTGATCATCCTCGTGGCCCTCCCCTGGACTTGTTCCAACACTTCCATGTCCTTTTTCAGTTGAGGACAACAGAACTGCACACAATACTCCAAGTGAGGTCTCAGGAGAGCAGAGTAGAGGGGCAGGATCACCTCCCTCGACCTGCTGGTCACGCTCCTTTTGATGCAGCCCAGGTTCCAGTTGGCTTTCTGGGCTGAGAGCGCACACTGCAGGCTCATGTTCATTTTCTCATCAACCAACACCCCCAAGTCCTTCTCTGCAGGGCTGCTCTGAATCTCTTCTCTCCCCAACCTGTAGCTGTGCCTGGGATTGCTCTGACCCAGGTGTAGGACCTTGAACTTGGCATGGTTAAACTTTATTCAGGTTGGCATCAGCCCTCCTCACAAGGGTGTCAAGGTCCCTCTGGATGGCATTCCTTCCCTCCAGCGTATCAACCGATCCACACATCTTGGTGTCATCGGCAAACTTGCTGATGGCGCACTCAATCCCACTGTCCATGTCACCGACAAAGATGTTGAACAAGACCAGTCCCAACACCGATCCCTGAGGGACACCACTCGTTACTGGTCTCCAGCTGGACATTGACCACAACTCTTTACATGTGGCCATCCAGCCAGTTCTTTATCCACCGAGTGGTCCACCTATCAAATTGATGTCTCTCCAACTTAGAGACAAGGATGGCATGTGAGACAGTGTTGAACGCTCTGCACAAGTCCAGGTTGATGACATCAACTGCTCTCTCCCTGTCCGTCAGTTCTGTAGCCCCATCATAGAAGGCCACCAGATTGGTCAGGTAGGATTTCCCCTTAGTGAAGCCATGCTGGCTGTCACCAAGCACCTTGTTGTTTTTCATGTGCCTCAGCATGTTTTCCAGAAGAATCCACGCCAAGATTTTGGCAGGCACAGAGGTGAGGCTGACTGGTCTGTAATTCCCCAGCTCATCCATTTTCCCTTTCTTGAAAATGGGGGTTATATTTCCCTTTTTCCAGTCATCGGGAAGTTCACCTGACTGCCATGATTTTTCAAATATGATGGACAATGGCTTAGCAACTTCATTTGCCAGCTCCTTCAGGACCTGTGGATGGATTTCATCAGTTCCCATGGACTTGTGTACGTTCAGATTCCTAAGATGGTCTCGAATCAGATCCTCTCCTGCAGCAGGCCCAGGGTCTTCATTCTCACAGTCCCTGCATCTGCCTTCCAAGACTTGGGTGGTGTGGTCAGAGCATTTTTCAGCGAAGTCTGAGGCAAAGAAGTCATTAAGAGCCTCATCCTTCTCCAAATCCAGGGTAGCCAGTTCTCCCTATAGCTTCTGGAGAGGGCCCACGTTGTCCCTAGCCCGTCTTTTATTTGCAATGTACCTATAGAATCCCTTCCTGTTATCCTTAACATCCCTAGCCAAGTTTAATTCTAAGTGGGCCTTAGCTTTCCTAACCTGGTCCCTAGCTTCCCAGAAAACATCCCTGTATTCTTCCCAGGCCACCTGTCCTTACTTCCACTTTTTATAAGCCTCTTTTTTCCCCTCTAAATTTCCTCAGCAGCTCCTTATCCATCCAAGGAGGTCACTCGGCCCTCCTGCAGCACTTCCTTCCAGTTAGGATACAACACTCCTGAGCTTGCAGCAGGTGATCCTTGAATATCAACCAAGAGTCTTGGGCTCCCCTGCCCTCTAGGGCTATATCTCATGGAACCTTACTAAGCAGGTTCCTGAAGAGGCCAAAGTCTGCTCTCTTGAAGTCCAGGGCAGTGAGCTTGCTGCATGCTCTTCTCACTGTCCTGAGGATCTTGAATTCGACCATCTCATGATTGCTGTAATCAAGGCTGCCCTGGACTATCACAATTCCAACCAGCCCTTCCCTGTTGATGAGGACGAGGTCAAGCATTGCACCTCTCCTTGTCGGCTCCTCTATTATTTGTAGAAGGAAGTTGTCTTCCACACAATCGAGGAATCTCCTGGACTGCTTGTGCTGGGCCGTACCATCCCTCCAACAGATATCAGGGTGGTTGAAGGCCTCTATGAGAAGAAGGGCCTGCGAGCGTGAGGCTGTTCCTATTTGTCTATAGAGTGCTTCATCTACAGAGTCCTCTTGGTCAGGCAGTCTGTAACAGATCCCCACAATAATGTCTCCCATCACTGTTCTCCCTTTAAGCCTGACCCACAAACTCTCTGTTGACTGCTCATCTGTCCCCAGACAGAGTTCCATACTCTCCAGCCTATCCCTAACATAAATAGCAACTCCCCCTCCCTGCTTACTGGGCCTGTCTTTCCTAAAGAGCTTATAACCTTCCATTCCAACACATCAGTCATAGGTGCCATCCCACCATGTTTCTGTGATGCCTATGATGTCATACGCCCATAGACGTGCACACATCTCTAATTCCTCTTGGTTGTTCCCCGTGCTACGGGCATTTGTATAGAGGCATCTGAGCAAAGCTCCAATTGAAGCCGGCTCATTGGCTGGAGCAGCTGGAATATCTCTGCATTGCTCTGAATGTTTACTATAGGTGCTGGGCAGTGACTGGGTGTTTTTGGATGGAATGATGCCCCCTCCCCCAACACATCTAGTTTAAAGCATCCTTGACCAGCCTGGCAAGCCTCCTACCAAATCCTCTTTTCCCTTTCTTTGTCAGACCAGCTCCACCAGCCCCCAGTAGACCTGGCCTACTAAATTGAGTCCCATGTTCAAGGTACCCAAACCCGTGACTATAGCACCACCCTTCTAACCATTTATTAACCTGGCCAATCCTCCTGACCTTTTTGAGGTCCTGCCCTGTATCCTGGAGAATTGATGAAAAGACAATCTGCACTGCAGAGCCCCTAACCACCTCGCCCAGAGCTCTGTAGTCCTTCTTTATGTCCTCCGAGCTACTGCTATCCGTATCAGTAGCACCCACATGGATCACTAGAAGTGAATAATAGTTAGTGGGACCTACTAGAGCAGGCAGCCTCTCTGCAACATCACTGGTCCGAGCCCCTGGTAGGCAACACACCTCCCTTGAGCCTGGGTCAGGCCCTAAAAGTTAACCTAAAGATGCATAAAAACATTTGCAAGAAAAATATATATAAAAATACTGAAGCAGAGTTCTGTAGGGGCAGCCACCTCTTCCAAAAATCACTTAATAGTCATGTAAACACCATAGATAATAAGTTCTATGGAGCATGGACTATCATCTTTTTCTCTAAGTTATAAACTGCCTGTAACAGTGGTATGTCAAATCCAACCAATGTCTCCTGAAACCAGCTTATTAAGCAAATAATAGACTCATCACCTAACTCATAACACTGTTATGTCCTTTAGCTTATATAACTCTGTATTTAATTTAAACTAATGAATTGATATTTCTTTTGTGCTCATATTACATAAATCTCTTTTGGCGGTACTGGGACAACCTAGTCTGTGGTTTCAGCCACATGGTATCTGGACCATTTGTAGGTATGTTGTGTTCAGCAGCAGCAGTTATTTTTTATTCCTTCATAGTAGCTGGTGCAGTCCTGTGTTTTCGACTTTCGGCCTGGGAATAGTGCTAAATATCACTGATGTTTATGGTTACATCTTAGAATATTTTGGTCTGACCAAGGACTTTCTGAGTCTCATGCTCTGCCAGGGAGGAGGGAAAGCCGAGAGGAAGCAGAGACAGGACACCTGACCCAAACTGACCAAAGAGGTGTTCCATGCCACAGCACGCCATGCCCAGGATGTAAACCAGAGAGCAGAGACCCAGAAGGGTGGGGGTGCACTGCGTGGTCGGGCTTGGTATGGGGGGTGCACTGCTTGGTCGGGCTGGGTATAGGTGGTGAGTGATTGTATTCTTTCCTTGTATTTGCCTCGTCGTTATTTTTTTTGGTGGTAGCAGTAGTGATTTGTGTTATAACTTAGTTGCTAAACTGTTCTTATCTCAACCTGTGGGAGTTGCATTCTTTCAATTCTCCTTCCTATCCCTCCGGGAGCAGGGGGAAAAAAGAGGGGGGAGTAAGTAAGCAAAACTGCGTGAGTTATAGAGGCTTAAACCATGACAAGGTATTCTTCTCCCTGAAATGGTTTCAAAAACTCAAGGCAGTTCTGTGCTCAACAGCTGTTAAGAAATAATAATTTTAAGATTTAAAGAAACTAGTGAAAACCTCACAGTTTACAGAGTTTTCTTAATTACTGATTTGTAATTGACTTTGAACTATTAACTTGTTATGGTTTTCAGATCTATGAAGGCATAGAGATATTTATAGGAACAGGCTCTCCATGAGCAAAGCGGCATCAAAAGGGTTAGTGAGCTACTTAGCTGTCATAACAGGAGAAAACTGTGATTGTCGTCCAAAGAACTTACATTAAGTTCAGCTACATCATACCTACCTGTGGTCATCTGTGGTTTATTTTGAACTACTTCCTCTATAGCTGGTGGAGAGCTTGAGCTCTCTCTGGAGAGCTGTTTAGCTCAGCAATGCTAAGTGCTCATTAAAGGTTGGCTGAATTGCCCTCTAAGACACTCCCCTTTGACTACCAAGGGAGACTTCGTGACTACTATAAACTAGTTGCCAATAGTTAGATTGCTAAAAGTGATCTAGAAATGAGTTGGCTTCTAGAAGGCAAGGGGTTTTCCTCAAGAATCTCAGAAACGGCAGAGGGAACCTCTCTGTGAAATTCCAGTGAAAACCCATAGCATGGTTTGTTAGTACCTACGTAAGTTCTTGAATTCAAAAGTGGCAAGTGAAAAGAAGGAAAAAAGCAGTGAACATGAGTATTAAGGACTGGTGAGCTGAAGAACCCTGGATACCTCTAGATTTACCTGATGGGGTATCCCAGAGCATGCTCTGGCAGATAGGTAAAGCATGCTGCAGTTTCACTCTGGCCTTTTATGCAGAAAATAGAGCACGGAAAGAGAAGAAAATTGCAAATCCTGTTCTCATTCTAATAACGAACTGAGATATGTGAACCATGAATTCAACCCGCTGGATGCCTTCCAAGTACTGGTAACAGATGTGGCTCACAGACTAAAACTGTGAGTTTTGAGCCGAAAACTATGAAAACAGTGTGAGGGGAAGACATCCCACCTTAGGGAGGAACCAGTCAGTAGTAAACATAGGTCATGTTGTCCTTCTAGTCCCTTGGTGTATCCCATAGTGATTTTTAGAATCATTTAACAGAACTTGCTCAATTATTTTTCAGAAAAAAAAAATTCACTGACATGCATTGCTTTGAAACATTTATAGAGGTACATCTGTGGGAATGAGTTTTTTTTAGAAGACTTCTTGATTGTGTGCTCCTTGGCTACAGATGGCGAAAGGGTGGATGTGAAAGATTAAAAGAAATTATTCAAACCTAACTTTTTGAAACAGAATTTTAAAATAAAAATATCTAAATCATTTCGTGAAAACTGTTAAGAATGTTCCAGTTGTATTGCAGCGCAGAATTACTGTTTCAGAAGTTTAAACACTGACAGCATCTAAATGATCTTCTGACATTAAAAAGAGATGCATACTTCAGGTTAAACTCTCATTTCTTCATTACAAATTAGTGCTAAGTATCATCCAATGACATTTGGAATTTTAGAGCCCAAATTATTGGCATGTGGGTCCCAGTTCTTCAGGACTGGGTTATTTTGGATGTCTCTTACTTTCTTTCTTTTTTTTTAATTAATATTTTCCTGCTAATCTTTGAACCTGATCTAGCATTTCTTACTCAGGCTAAACTCTCACTGAAGTCAATTTTGCCTGAGCAAGAATTGCAGGATCAGACCCTTTGTCACAGACAGGGTGCATCATCAAATTTCATTTTCTCACATAAATTAGTGAAGAGCTTGGTTAGCAAAGCCACACTGGAGTGTCTTCCACCAACTTTTTCTGTCTGTCCACCTTGTCCCCTCCTATAATGGCTTCATTGGTTTGACAGGAGGAACTGAAAGGCTATCTCTTCAAAACCACAAGATTCTGAGGGAAAATGTTGCTTATGGTTATGGATATTAAAATTCTGGTGTTGTCTTCTTACTAGGGTATAGAAAAGAAAATAGGAAATGGTACAGTTCAGAGCCATTCCTGAGGCAAACAGTGAAAAGAGGAAATACAACAGTGGGAACTTAACCCATTCACATGGCTTTCTTTGCTGTGCATTGAACACCAGACAGTAATGCAGTTATAATCAATTTGGACTTGGATTGCAGTCGCATATTCCCTAGTGGCGCCCTAGTATCTTGACCATGAATTTCAAAATAACTACACAAAGTTATTTTGATAAAAAGTAGATTTTTCTACTGGAACTAATGGTGATTCCTTCCGTTGTTTCGCACAGCATATGCTGTTCATAAATAATGTCAGAATTGGGCCAAGTCTCCTTAAGAAAGGTGGTCATTTAATGTAAGTAAATCTGCATTAAATATTGAAGATCAGAAAAAAGCTGCCTTTTCAAAGAGGTCACTTTTAAGTGAAGGAAACAACAATGCATGTGTGCAGATGGCCAGTTCCACACTGGGTGACACAGAGTTAATAGCTCATAGAGAGCATATACATGTTTTTTAAAGATGTTTTATTGCTTACAAAAGGAAGTAGTCTAGAGAGACTGGATACATAAACTGGCTCCAGCCAGCTGCGGCTGTCAGGCTAGGAAGGATCCTGTTCAATTAGTGTTGTAAAATAAAATACTTTGTAAAGGAAATAAACACTATGAGAGCTAAGATTCATGCTTTCAAATATACACAAGGTTTGAATTTTTAATTAGGGCTGCTAATTACAGTCATCAGAAAGCAGAACAGAATAGATTTTACCTTACATTTAGCAGACAAGCCTTCAACCCCAGTGTATTTTTCAATTTCATTAATATTTTATGAAAATGGCCCTTGCAGCTTCAGCCTATTCTGTGCCTCCTACAAAACTGCCCCACATTATGGATGCCAATGCCTTTAAGCCATGTGCATTAGTGAGATGACAAAATGCAAAACAGCATCTTGTCAACCATTGCATCAATTGATTCTATTAGATAGTGTAAAAACAGTTGGGTGTGAATTATAATCTAGCTGACACTAATGATGAAACAAGACACTGGCTGGGAGCAGCCATTAGCTATAAGCCAGAAATTAATGCTTCTAATATTTTTGAACAAATTAACCTTAATGAACTGGCCATGTATATACTATAGTATATACTGATAAGTCAATTAGTGGAGAATAGAGGTTATGTATATATAGACATATAGAAAAAAAGTATGGTTATAGAGAGTTCCATGCACACAATGTTATAACTGCAATTCTGCAGTAAATTTTTTTACACTGAGATACATTCTAACCCCAATGTTTAAAGGTCCAGTTTTGTGCATTTCGGTGGAATTTTGTATGCGGGAACATCAGTAAGCAAATACGAAATTCAGTATCATACTGTGTCATCACACTGAGAGATCAGATATAGCGTTGATGTTCATATAAATGCCTTAATTTCACTGATATTTAAACGTTTCTAAGTTTGGGAGCTGGTGGTTCAGATTTCTAGTTGAATTCATCATATGCTGTCCAAAATTTGCAGTGTATTTCCGTTCTGTTCATTACTATTTGGGAACATTCTCTGATTCAGATTGTTACACTCTAAATTTAGCCACTGTCTAAATGGAGGCATTAGCATTTTTAAATAACATACTTTATATGAGACCCTAAATTCTAGGAATTCCATTTACAAGCAAGTTAGAAGTGGCTAATTTATAAGGAAGCACAGAACAAAGGTAAGGCACTTGCCAACAATAGTTTTTTGGTTTAACTTTGACTTGCTTTCCTGGGAAAGAAGAAAACAGAATTTTCAATGTGAACTGTCAGCCCCAGTTATGACAGGGCTTCACTAGTTAGAAATTCAGAGTTCCTCCTCTATTGGCAGAATGATGTAAAGAAAACCACCAAACAAAATTCTTTCAAGTTTCAACTACAGCTCTACTTAAATAATTTACTTTTTTGTTTTACTTAGACTATTCTTTTTAAACTTGGTTGACATTTTCATTGACAAGCACATTTTATTGCACAAGATCAGTAGTGAAATTGGCAGTGAAAAAGAGAGAGAGGGGAAAAAAGCTGCCTCTGCTCAATGAGAGAGCTACTATCTTGCCTTTGGGAAAAGCATTGCCAGCAGTGACCCCTTCTGAAGGCAGCAATAACTGGTATTCCAGTCATTGCAAGTAAAATATTTGGTCACTTTGAATACTTCTTTTTCCTAAAAGAAGTAAACCAGGGGCTGTTTAGCTAACATATTTAAATCAAGTGAGAGATATAAATGTTGTGTGTGAACAACAAGCCTTTAAATTTATCCATTAGAAACCATTAAATATAATTATGAAATAATTAAAAAACATGAGCATTAAAAATTTCCTTTATGAACTACAGATAGCTGCAGTTCAAACTAGTGGAAACCAAAAAAATCCAAAACTCAGGGGGGGTGTATGGAGGTGGGAAGTGAAAATAACCTCATAAGTGTAGGTTTTGTTTTCCAAGATATGTGTCTCTCATATTCCAAATGTGTGATGCTACTTAGTGATCAAAGCAAAAGACAGAATAAACAATAGGCTTTTTCAAGAAATTTGTATCTATTTAGTCTATTTACTGAATGAGTGACTCATGCTTCCAAAGTGGCTTTGGAGGACACGAATTAGTAAGGACTACAGTAACATCTCAACCAATATTTAATTCAAAGGGATCTGCTCCTGTAAAGCCAAGGTTGCTCTTGGAGTACTGAAACCCTAGGCCATTGTCAACATTATACTAACTTGGGGAGTCTTACAGAGCATGGTGTAAATAGTAAATTGGGAATATAGATGGACACATTTTGTGCCTTGTGTCCAGCAATTTAAATGAAGACAGATTCATCAGTTTGCCAAACCAGTTTGATCAGAAGTTGCGTTGGGTTTATTTCCAAACTTTACAATAGACATACCAGGAGCCAATGGCAAATACTTATGGCAGTGACCTGCAAGCAAAATTCACTTTGGTTTGATTTTTAGGCAAAAAATTATTCTCTCTGTTCTGCCTCACTTTTCTTGTGTACCCCTTCTTCTCATTTCCATTATGTAGGTAAACATCACTGTCACCACCACTGCTTTACTAAAGGGGTTGAGTGTTGGAGTTTAAGGTAGTTTTTCAGGCTAGTCTTTGGAAAGTGGTGATGAACTCCTTAGATGAGACAGCCATCTATAAGTAATATGTTTGAGGGCCTGGTCAATTTGGAGCTTGATATAGCACAAGGACTCTCAGCTGAACAGCTCAGAACCATCTCATCCCATAAGGCTGAAATCCGGGCATTAAAACAGTGGAAGTTTCACAGTGAGTTTCTTGACATAGGTAGAATAAAGATGGCAAACAATAATGAAGGACAATATGCCTGGAAAGCTCATTTCTGGAAATTATGTAATTAGATGTAACGAACATACATATCTCACTGCAGATTTTCTTAGATGTTCCTTCCACTATATCTTCCACCATAATACAGGCATTGCTATGCCTATATGGGCAAATACAGGAGGCACAGGGCATGAGTTCAGGCACTGTCCTGTCTTTAGACTGCGTGCTTAATTGTTAACATTCTCCCTGTTTTGCCCTATGCTGGGTATTGCTCAAGACATCCTTCTCAAAAGGGGGTTTGAAGATGGCCTTCCTGTTTTATTGGAGAGAAAGTTTAAACAGGTAGATGAGAGTCTTGCCATTCCACTTGGCCTCAGAGAGAGGGAACAGTTCCTGACCTGTGTTGTTTAGCAATACAGGCACTAAATTTATTTAGCCTCTGTAGCAATTCCTGGTACATTCTGCAAATGACCATCGCACTGCACACGGCTGTATGTGTTACTTGTGAGTTACGAGCACAAAGGCATGTTCAGTATGAGCTTGAGATCCTGGTCTAGAAAAGAAGAATAAAGATGTAGAGTTGAAGAAAGCCTAGTTTCTCTGCAGTCTCTTAGAAGGAATCTAAAGGTGTCTCAAAACAATACCTCACTTAATTTTCCGTTCCTGAAATTTCTCCCTCTTTTCTTCTCTAAAGTTTCCATAGAACTTAAAGGTGCTTAATTCACTTCTCAGGAAGGAAAAATTGGTTCAAAAAAGATCTCAATTTAATCTTCTAGTACCAGCTAAGCCTATGAGTGTATTGTGAAATTTCCCACAGTGCTTTAGTTTGACTGGCTGAGGAAGGCTGTGTCATACAGGTAGTTTAACTTTCCATTTTCTGTGCTCCAAGCCCTCTAGTTTCTAATAACCATTTCAAAGTGCTTACTGAGGAAAATCTCCTGGTGAGGTAAAAGCAAGGTTTTTCTAAGGAAAATGCTCAGCTTTTCTGGGCATCATGATTTGGGACCCTACTATCAGGAATTTCTTTCTTCTGTGCACCTTGTTTATAGAAGAACAACAGTGAAAAATGTAGCTGTAAAGATACTCACATGAGAATGGTATGAAATAGACAGTTTTCTTTTAGTATTCCTGGTTGTATTTTTTTTTCTTGCTCAACACAGCATTGATAGAACTTACATGAAAGTTAAACTCCTCTGTGAAGTGCTTTGAATCATGGGTCACAATTCTCCTCTCAGCTTTCCGTTCAGACCATCAGATGTCTTTACATTAAAAAGTCAAACAGGGCCAAAGAGTGCTGCTGTCCAGCTGTGGAACCCTCAACAGCAATGATCCACAGGCCACACGAGCTGAACCAGTGCTATGTTCCTACCATGTTGAGCCTGTCAGTAGTGATCATTCTTCCAATGGTCTGGAAATGGAGTGAGCACTCTGACTGTTCATACCCATCTTCCATAGGAGATACGGGTATTTCTGAGCTGGACTCTCAGCACGTTGTGCAGAGAAGGTATGCTGCTGCTCAGGCAGAGAGGACAACTTATGGAATTGACTCCTCCCGGTTTTGTTCATTAGAATTTACAATTAAAGCAGTCAGAAAAGACATTTCCTGATATTTTAGGTAATGTTTGATCCTACAGATTTTGCACATTTCATTAAGACCTACATAAAAATCCATAGCTTGGTTGGTCAGTCTTCAGGGCTTCAGAAGAAGGTGAACCACTTGTCTGTCCCTAACACAAAATATGGAACAAAGAAGAAAAAATCTTTCCAGCCCACTGACAACCAGTGAAGCACTGTTACTAGTACAATCTGAATAGACTATTAATGTAGATAACTTTCCTTTTATGAGCCCCCAAATGCCCCTCAAATTATCTTGGAAGCTGTGAAGTTCAGCTGCAGAATTTTGATTACTGGATCGCATCAGGTAATAGCCTGACAGCAACTGTTCCTGTGTGGTAGGCAACAACTTTACTTAATTCCAAGGAATATGTCTACATAGATCATTCAAGGTAACATCTGTCAGCCTTAGAATGTATTTCCTCTAAACTCTTCTTGGTGCCAGTGGGTGCTAAGGCCACTCAGTTACAGACTTGATTCCTCTGGGGGGACATTTGGTTGAAATTCCTTGTTAATACCAATTTAAATATATATATATATATATATGTGTGTGTGATTTTTGAACTCTTAAATCTTTGCTCAGTAGCTTCCCATGTTCAGTTAATGTCCTTATCCCTTTTTTGTTGTCTCTTAAATAAATACACACCCCAGTTTTACTAGAAGAATGCATTTTCATATAACTGAGTAATGGCATGTGCTATATAAATGTAATTTAATCTCTCCTTGGGAATGATTCTGGAATTTTACCATGGACTGGGATGGATTTGTCACACAGCTCCAGTTAGGCAGATGCAGGGAGTCTTGGCAGTCAACTACATGAGGCTTTGCTGGCAGAAAAATCAAGGATGTATACAAGCCAGGGCTAAGCCCTGTATTTGGGGTGTAGTCACTTGGGTCCATTTGTCACTTCCTTCCATTTCTGATCTGGTAACAGCATAGAAAGTTTGCAAAAAGCTATCCTTTGGTGAGATTCATTAATGCATGGCATGAGAATACACACTACATTAAGACCTGCTTATGCGCATCCCAGTCCTATTGAACCTATTTAATTTTGCTCTCCCAGGAATATGCTCTGGGTCAACACGCACTTTCACCTGCTTGATAGAAATTAGAGCACTAAGGAGATGTACCCAGAAGGAAGACTGGGGGATGGGAGGAAAAGGTGTCCCCAGGATCCAAACTTAGAAAAAGGCAGAGGGAGCAGCTGGGATTTTGCAGAAATACACACAAGCTTGAGGGAATCAAATCTAAGAGTAGTGAAGGGAGGAAAACTGCTTAAATATCTCCAGGTCTCCATCTTCCAGCAGTTAGAGGTGGTTAACTAGGCTGGGGATCATCTCATTACTAGGCTTTACCCCCACAAGTCAATGCTGCAGGTGTCTTGCTCATTTATCACCTAGTGGAGTAAGAAGTGATTTTAGCCATAACGCTAACCCCTTCTTGATCACTTCTTCATGGTGTACAGTTTCTCTTCACCAAACCATGCTACAGGTAGTGTGTCATTGCTATTTATATTTTAAGCATGTCAGAATCCACATTGAGGTGACATGTCCCTGAAGTCAACATGTAGACCACAGAGCTGGAAAAAGAGGGAATATCTTTTCCCCTCTAGTTTGTGATACAATTTGGGTAAGTACCTGAAACTTGGGCTTCAGGTTTTACTTAGGATGCAATCAGAATTTAAATAAATCAAGAGCTTGGGAGTTTACTGTGTGTGGTCAGTATATCTAAAAGTGGTCCTATTGCTTTGTTGTTTGCTTATGCAAAGCTTTCATCAGCTTTAATTGGAGTTTTGTCTGCACAGAGTATAAGACTTTAAGTAAGAACTGCAACAATCGGTACTGAATATGCTATGATTTAAGGAACCTTCATCTGACTGAAAAATACATCTCTCTCCCACATCATATATGAATTAAAGACATATTCCAGCTCAGGAGCTGAAAGTTTTTGCAGTAAAAACCAAAGAACAAACAGCTGTGGTCTTAGCATAATAAACTCCCATTAACATCAGGTGAAATTTTGCCTGAGTAAGATCTGAATACAAACTGAGAAAGCTGCAGGCTTTAGCTGCATGTGCAGAAGGAGGAAGACAGTTGTTTTCATGTAGGCATTACTGAATTGTTCTTCAGAAGTGTATTTCATCATATTTGTCCAGAAACACTGTCTTTTCAGACCTATGAAGTTTGCATTCATAAAATCACAGAATAATAGAATGGTTAGGGTTGGAAGGGGCCCTAAGATCATCTAATTCCAACCCCCTGCCATGGGCAGAGGCACCTCACCCTAGACCATGTTGCCAACCTGGCCTTGAACACTGCCAGGGATGGAGAATTTACTACTTCTTTTACATTCTAGGATACATTCCACTCAGCAAGGAGGAAAATGCAAGCCAAGTAATTCATTCTGGGGGAAAAAACAAAACAAAACAAAACAAAACAAAACAAAACAAAACAAAACAAAACAAGAAAAAGAAAAAAAAACAAAGAATGTTGCATTTTTTTCATATAATCACTAGAAGAATCATTTTATAGTGTTTCCCATGTAATTACTGCCAGACCTGTTTAACAACTGTGAAATACTCATTAGCGATTACTTAACTATACATATGTTAAAGCTTAATTAGTAAATAAATTAAGCATATAATTAATGGCTTTAATCAGTCAGCTTTTAATATTGTAATTATCACTTGATACATTAAGGACATGTTAAGAATACTTTTCTCCAAAAAATACATTGTTAATTAATCATTAAAACTTATCTTACTACATGCTCATTAATGATTTATTACAGATGCGAGGCCAAATTCTTCTCTCAATTACAGCAGAGCTAACTCTGTTGAAGCCAATGGAGCTCCACTTGCATAAATTAAAGGAGAATTTGGTCCTGTTAATTAAAAGTAAAGTGTCTGTCAGAGCATCTGTCTATCACCATAAATGGAAATCTGTAGTTCTTTGCTTGCTTTAACCTAATAAGAACAAACTGCCTCTCTTTTACACTCCGTTATAACTCAGCATTCTTATTCTGTACCTGAGTTCAGAGGCAATAAGAGATGGGTAATGAGATAGGATTGGAGAGATTCAGTTTCATTTCTAGCCCTGATCCTATCAATGAATTCAAGATCTTTATCTCAGCTAGTTGCCCAGATGCTTTTTAAAGAGACAAATGATTGCATTTAGGGAACAGCTTGCTTTTTTTCTCAATATAAACACTTAAAAGGAGTCTAAAGAATCACGGTCTAAGGGTGTTAATCTGAAAGGTGATTATCAGACACAGAGGTCAAAGAACAGATAAGGTGAAACCCAAGCAAAAACTTTTTATGGTTACATTTTCTTATCCTGGATGTGACTTGTCTGTCTGGACTGTGTAATCTCCTCAGGAATAGACTTTTTTTTTGGATTTTGTATAACTAAGGTGTCTGCCATAACTGGCCAAACAGGCTTTAGTTTTCTAAAATTTCTCAAGGAAGCCAGAATATTAATGTTGTTTGCAGAAGGTCTTTGTACATAAACAGTCTTCTTATGAATTTTTGCAAAGAACACAAAAGGGGGAGGGGAAAAGAGCAACTAATTTCTGAGTAAGGGTTATCTGTTCATAGATATAAAGCACAGTTTTGGTGCAGAAGCCTTTGAAGTGTCAATGTGAAGCCTTCTATGGGTTTCCCTTCACAATCCCACTGGGACTTTTCCATGCCCAACCTATTTGCACAGATCCAAAGTCTTGGTTGCATAAGTGTAATTGTAGAGTACATGAGGAAACCGAGAATTAATGACAGGGAGCTTTAGAATCTGTATGTGGCACAGGCAGTTTATTATTTGCACATGCACATATCTTCTTGTCTCAAACCTTGATGAGATCAGCCCTTTTTCTCTTCGGTGAAAGGAATACCTGCTTTTAGTAGGTGGAAGTTAAACAGCATTTAGTACTTGCTAAGAGTACTGTACAGAACCTGCTCAAGATTTCTATTGAAAAGCTGATATTCTCAACTTATTTCTCTGTTTTGGGAGGGTTCCCAAAAAAGCTTTCATAAGAACAAATTAAAATCTTTTTTTCCTCAATAAGACAGCAAAGAACTTAAAAATGTGTATGTGCACATATTCAGTCTTGGTCTTTAAGTGACTGTTCAAGACAGAAGAACAGAAAGAAAATATATAATTTAAAATTTGTTAGCACGAAGCAGATATTTCTTAATATAAACTTACAGCAGAATTTTTCAGTACTTTAACAACACTATGACCTGTTATTTAGCACTGCAGAGTGAATAAAAGAAAATCGCTTCCTTGGAATCATTCATGAGTTCTGAAATAGTGATCAGCCCTAAGAAAAATGTCTTTCCCTTAGTCACTTTCCACTGAAGGGAAGAAAGACAAGTAACTTGGAAAAAGAGCAGATCACGGAAGGTATCTTCAGGAGTCACATTACACTGGACCAGTCTGCGACACTAATAGCTACAGTAGTCTTGCAGCCTCACTATATAGCTCCAAGCATTTGTGTTGTGAATATTTCCCAAGCACAAATCTTACTTAGATACCCATCCCTAAGTTTAAAAGCCAAATGTGAACAAGGTCACTATGTAATCTTAGCATCTGCTAAGGGAATTATTGGGCAGGTGGAGCTCACAGGGCTTTTGGTCATGGAAATTGTGTTATCCAAGGGGTGAAGTGAAGGCTTCTCACTTATGTGATGCTTTACATAGGTGTACTGGGTTCAGCAGTAGCAGTCATTTTTCTCCTTCTCAGTAGTTGGTGCAGCGCTGTGTTTTCAACTTTTGTCCTGGGAACAGAGCTGATAACACTGAAGCTTTTAGTTACTGCTCAAATGTTTAGTCTGACCAAGGACTTTCTGAGTCTCATGCTCTGCCAGGGAGGAGGGGAAGCCAGAAGGAAGCAGCGACAGGACACCTGACTCAAATTAGCCAAAGAGGTATTCCATACCACAGCACGTCATGCCCAGGATGTAAAAACTGGGGGCAGTTACCTGGATGGGTTAGATCACTGCTTGGTCGGGCTTGGTATTGGTTGGCGGGTGGTGAGCGGTTGTATTCTCTTCCCTTGTTATTTCCCTTATCATTGTTATTATTGGTGGTAGCAGCAGTGATTTGTGTTATACCTTAGTTACTGGACTGTTCTTATCTCAACCTGTGGGAGTTACATTCTGTTAATTCTCCTCCCCATCCCTCCGGGAGCTGGGTGAGAGGAAGGGGGAGAGTGAGAGAGCAACTGCGCGAGTTACAGCTGGGCTTCAACCATGACAATAGCTTTAAGAGAGTTTAAGTTCATATAGCAAAATGGCTAAAGCTTCACAGTTCTGTCACCATAAAAATGAAGTATCAAAGTCAGAAAGCAAACCTTCTGAATTTTCTGCGGATTAATCCTTTAAACAAAATATAAGGATAGGGGACTAATGAAAATAAGTTTGTAAACAATTCTGGTGCACAGTTATGACTAAAAACCTGAGCTTTTTTTTTGGTAAGGAATTCCATTTTTTTTATGCTTCCAATGAATTAGTTCTATGACAACATCTGTAAAAAATCACAACATTTTTTGCCCTATCCTGAAGGCATCAGTACATTCCCATGTATGGTGTGTAGACAGTGGCAACTTTGCACAGTTTATATAGGGAGAAATGGTTCACCCATCTTTAAATTTTGTTTAAAAGATACTTGGTTTTGACAGAAGCAAAAGATTTTTTTTTTTAAGTATACGGTATTTGACACAGTAAACACGACAATACACAAGTCCTTTGGTACTCTGAGCCACATGTGCCTCACCATCATTATTCAAGAACATTCTAAAAATACTGAGCAAAAACTCCTGTAAGAAATTGAATTTGACTGTCTGTTAGTATTCATGCTGATTATGAGTCTGACTGTAGACATGATTCACTGTAGAAATCACGTGTTCTTAACTGCAAAATAAATTTGACAGAAAGGTGCTGGCAACTTCCTTAAAACAAGCTAATAAGAGTATTTCTTTGTATCCAGCCACAGTGTCATGGTTTAAGCCATAACTCACACAGTTTGCTCACTCACTCTCCCCCCTCTTTCTTCCCCCCCCTCCTGGAGGGATGGGGAGGAGAATCGAAAGAATGCAACTCCCACAGATTGAGATAAGAACAGTCCTGTAACTAAGGTATAACATAAACCACTGCTGCTACCACCAATAGTAATAATGATAAGGGAAATAACAAGGAAAGAGAACACAACTGCTCACCACCAGATACTAAGCCTGACCCAGAAGTGAACCCCTCTCTTCCGGGTTCCTGCCCTTAGTTTTTACATCCTGAGCATGACATGCTGTGGTATGGAATATGTCTTTGGTTAGTTTGGGTCAGGTGTCCTGTCTCTGCTTCCTCCCGGCTTCCCCTCCTCCCTAGCACAGCATGAGACTCAGAAAGTCCTTGGTCAGACTAAACATTTGAGCAGTAACTAAAAACTTCAGTGTTATTAGCCCTGTTCCAGGCCAAGAGTCAAAAAAACAGCTACACCAGCTACTAAGAAGGAGAAAAATGACTGCTACTGCTGAACCCAGTACACAGTGAAAGGCAGTAATTATTTTCATGTTATAATCTAGAGTTTTTTGATAAATTCATGTCCATTTCATGGGCAAAGGTTACACTGACTCAAACAAATTTATCTAAGCTGATTTAGATTCTTAATATAGACTTGTTTAAGCTGGATTCATACATATTCAAATATGTGTGAATATATTTATTAGCTCAACTTAAAGCAATAAATTACTAGCAAGCAACAAATTACTAGCAAGCAACATCAAAGTAGGCAAGAGTTAAAATCAGTGTAAAATGATCCAGATTAAGGATCTGCTTCAATTAAATTTTATGATAGAAAGTAATTTCAATTGAGCAAATACAACTTTTTTTCAATGCTCAGAAGGTCTTTAGAGATACTAAAGTAAACCAATATTTTCTGGGTTATCGTATATATTATAATTTGCATGAAAAACCTGCTACACTGAGTGTCATGCACAATTAGGGTGGTTTAACAATATCTGATTTGTGTAGAAAAGCAATATACTGGAATAGTGGCCTCCATTTCTGCTTTTCTGATTATTTCAGCAAAGCTAATTTAAGGATTGCTAGCTGCTGCAGTTAGGAAATTCCCCATGTGTGCTATACAAATATAGTTCAGTAAAGTCCCAGCTTGCAGACTTCAGCCATTTTGTCGTCAGGGGCTGCAATCTGGTCTGCCTCACTTGGGTACCTAACTTGCATCTGCATTTAACTGCCTATTGAAGCAGGCTTCCCAAAGGAAGCGCTGAAACTTTCCATGCAGGCACTGGAGACACGTGCCTTTGAGGGTCTCGAGAGGGACAGCCTCCCTGACTAACTTGTGTACCTAATACTCAGCCAGATGAGACTTCTCTGTAGGCTTTCAAAGGCATGTCACTCTCTCCTTTAGCTGTACACGGGATTTGAGCACTTACTTCTGAGTGCTGCTGCTCTGCCTGACTAACATACAGGTACGAGTCAGCTACGTAGAGCAGGGAAGGGTAGCAAAGGGCAACCCCCAGCAATGCCTGCTGCAGCTTTTCATGTTTTGTGTTCCAGCTGCCTCTTGAAGAGCTTACTTTTGTTCTTCACCTTAGCATATCTTAATGAAATAGACTTGTCCTAGAGTAAAGGTACGCATTTCTTTCTGGCTCAGACGGAAATACCACCATGTGTGCTGTTAAAACAAGGATCCCAGGTGGACCTTAGTTCATCTCAGAAGATGTGCTACCAGCACATTGGAGTTTCTAAAGTGTGCTGGCAGAAATTTCAGAGTCCGATTCAGGTTGTGGTTTGAAGTAAAATATTTTTTTATTAATAATAGCTACATCTATACATTTGTGGATGTCACCAGTGGAGGCAATGAGAAAAACAACTATAAACTTATAAAAAGAAGCATTTTATTCCTGCCCTTGTCGTCTCATGCACTGGAAAGTAACTATATTGGCTCTTTTTTAGCTAGTAATGTCTAATGCAGGAAGACAGGAATAAGCAGAGTAGAAAGCACCTGTCAGCTCTATTTCCCACTCTCCTTGATTAGCATGAAACATTAATAGGGCTCTCAGAAATTCTGGTCTGAAATGGGCTTTGCTTGAAAACGTGTCTGCCTTTACTGCACAAAAGCTGCTGTCATTAAAAAAGGGCAGATAACTAAAGAAGACTCTTTCTTGAAATTTATACCATTTTTTCATACAATGACAAATTATTTTAATAATGGGAATCGCACACTCTGCCATTTGTATAATGTTTCCCATAAAATTCTCCCATTAAATTTGCTCCTCTACTTGACTCATATCTTTTTAAAAAAATGACACACACGAAATGATACATCACGCATTCTTACAAAGAATTGAAAGTGAACATACTGTAATGGGTTAATATACGTTTTAATAAAATTTTCATTGTTGCACATTTCACTTTTCGGTACTGAGAGCCGGGGCTGTACCAGTAACCCCAGGCAATGCCTAAGGATAAAACAAATCATATGGTAGTGAACTATTTTCACCTATTTATCCTTCTACTGAAAATATATTCATAAATACAAAATGAAGCTAAGATACGTAGTCAGTAACATTGTACATAACAAAGATACTCCCTAGTATTTGTATTCTATTATTTTTTAATAATATACCTTCTGCATTTCTAAGATGCTTGAGCTTCTGTTTTCATTCCTTGTATATCTTGTAAGCCACCAAACCATTTTAATTTTGTCTCCCCAAAGTGGGCAGTAACAAATATTTGAATCCATATTGTTAAATGAAATCCTATTGCGCAGCTTATTATGGAACATGCACGGCAAACCAAAAATGTATTCAAGTCTTTTTATTTAGCAGCTGGAGTTTTCTGATGCAGAAACTTTTGAGTTTTGGCATATGTAGGTTTGTTTACGTGTAGACAATCTGTTTTAAAAGATCCGTGTAATCAAAAATGTTCCTGTACACATCACCACATTAACTCCTTGTTAGATGGGATTATCTCAAGGAACAAATATTGAAAAAAATTACCCTGAATCTTCATTTTGCTATGGGGATACTGTACAATTTAAAAGTAATAAGTTTTGTTACTATGTTACTGTATAAGAATTCTGGAATAAGAATGACAATTTATTACCATAAAGCAAAATGATGTTGTAACAATACACTAAACTCATCCAAGTTGCAGCTAAGATGTAATTTCCTTGATTGTTTGTTTTGTTACCTGTAGAAATTTAAAGAATGAACCAAAAAGGCAGATGCTGAGAATAAAAAAAGCTGATGTAGATACTCTTAATTTGTTTAAGCAATTTTAAGATTTAAAATTTTAAAATACCCAGACATCTTTTTGTACCTTCTCATCTCCCTTTTCATTCCAAATCTGATTCCACTAAAGATGCTTTAGTTTGTCTTCTGATATGTTACTTAAAACAATGTTTCTTCTCTAAGAATGATGCTATACAGAATGAGATGCAAGTATATTTATTCAACAAACCATCATAAGAAAGTAAAATGAGTTTACAGCCAACTTGAAAGTTTTAAAATATTTGCTGCTAATCGCAAGAAATCTTTCCAAGTATACCAGGGAATATTTCACAGGGACATACATTATGAATAAAACTTAGAATTCTTATCATTTTTCACTGATCAATATTTTTTTCTTTATGGATGAAAAATGATACATAAAAGATCTACTTATTTTTGCCTCATTATTTTAAAAATGTAAATCTTCTCATAGAGTGCAGAGCTGAGGTTAAAATTCCTTAAGAGTTTTATCACTCTGCTTACGTTTGAACAATGATTATGAGGACCTTGCTGATTTTCATAGGCTCTGTTAACATTATTAGAATTTGCATTTTCACATTTTTTGTTGCATTTCAATAATTCAACCGAAAACCAGAGAAGATGAGTTGAAGAGAATCCTACAAAATTTACATGAAGCAGTCAGCAATAACACATGAAAAATGGCTAAGGAGAATTCTGATGTGTGTGCTTGCATTGCTTGCTTTCTCTCTCTCTCTTCCTTTCTCTCCCTTTTTTCTTTCTTTTTTCTTTCTACTTCATGTCAATTCTTCCTAGTCCAATACCAACCAATAGGTCTATAAGAAACAAAAATTTCAACTACCAAACTGTTAATATATAGCGAAAGAATAAAAGGTACAATGCATATTTGCTAACCATGCTGCATTTTCTTGTGAAAATGCTTTGCAGTCTGCCGGCTTGTCAATCTTTAATAGAAACTCATCAATTATTTGTGGGCAGGAGATTGAAGCGGCTAATAGCTCAAATATATTGCTCCATTTCATTGCATCAGTAGCTCTAAATTAATGCCTGCATTTCCCCCACTAAAATAAGTTAAAATAAATAAATAAATGAAGATGTAAAAATGTATATGCATCATTTGAATAAACAGCTAAGCATCACAGCACTGGGTATTACCTCTGAAATAGAAATACGAGCCACAGAGCTTTTATTGTTGAATACAAATTCGTTAGATCGTAGAACAAAATGCAATTTCCTAGCAATCTGACTAATCTATTTTAAAATAATTTTCCAATAGCAAAATTACCAATAGATTTGCCAAGTATATTAAACCACTCAAATGTTTTCTTTTGAAAATCACCCTCCCTACTTTGACTCTTCACTTGAGTGACATCATTCCTCGAACCTGAACTATGTGTATATATATATCTCTATATCTATCTCTCTCTCCATCTCTCAGAGAAGCTTGTAGGTGGGACATACAGAATTCCTCATAAAACAAAGTCTACTCATTTCACCTAATTAAAAATGAAACTTCTCTGACATTAATAGGCAGTAAAGCAAATTTATAGGCAGACACAGAACATTTCAGTCAAAAAAGTTAGCCTACAACTTGATAGAAGGCAGGTTTTGCCAATCACATGCCATGAATCTACCCCCCCTGACCCCAGCCTTCTCTCAGATAGCGGATACTGGCATTCTTTGCACATCAGAAATGCGCCAGCAGAGACCATTCATGAGGGAAATAGGAAAGCAAGTCACATTTGAGCAGACAACAAATGCTCCGAAACCTTGACCCACTGCATGCAACAGTGAGTGAGCCGCAAACCCAGCACC